>CM031235.1:163289145-164719145 GCA_018340775.1 Taxus wallichiana var. yunnanensis
CAAACCAGTGTCTTAATTGTTTCCCCTTTGTTCTGTTGGCACACTAAAAACTCTAATACAAACTTTTGTACATCCCCCTTCAGTCCTTCCCAAAAGAATTCTCTTTTTATTCTATGATATGTCTTCAAAATGCAGAGTGTCCTCCAATAGGTGAGGCATGTAGCTCTGCAAGAATCTTATGCTTCAACTTAGAATATTTACTCAAGTATAACCTATCCTTGTACCATATGGCATTACCTTTCCACCCAAATTTGTTAGATGCCATAGATTGTTGCTTGATATTCTCAGTATTAGAGATTGTGTATCCTTATCTTTATTCCATTCCAATCTTTTTCATCCACCCAATCGGCCGTCAACATGGACATTCCACATAGTAAGGCATCTGCGGATGTATCCCTTCTAGACAACGCATCAGCTACTACATTTTCTTTACCCTTTTTGTATATGATTTCAAAATCATAACCCAACATTTTTGTTACCCAATTTTGTTGTTCCTCAAATGATAACCTTTGCTCCAAAAAGTATTTGAGACTATCATGATCAGTTTTTACCTTGAAGTGTCTACCCATGAGATAGGGCCTCCATTGTTTGACCGCATGAAGAATAACCATCATTTATTTCTCATAGACAGGTTTGAGTAGATATTTTCCTTTGAATTGACGACTCTCAAATGTAATTGGTCTTCCTTCCTGCATTAGAACTGCTCCCAATCCTGATTCTGAAGTGTCACATTCAACAATGAAGGTTTTTGAGAAGTTGGGAGTAGCCAAAACAGGGTCTTTGCACATGTCTTCCTTCACTACTCAAAGGATTTAGTGGCTACGCTCGTCCCAAGGAAGGCATCCTTCTTTAGCAATGCGGTGAGTGGGGTTTCTATTCTACCATATCCCCGCATAAATCTTTTGTAGTACCCTATTAGTCCTAGGAACCCACATAGATTTATGATATTTACGGGCCTTGGCCATTCCATCATAGCTTTGATCTTTTGAGGATCAACTTTGACGCCTTCATGGGATACAATATGACCCAAATACTCTACCTCATGTACACCATAATAACATTTGGATGGCTTTGCATATAGAGTATGTTTCTCCAAAACTTCTAACACGTTATTTACATGTTGTAAGTCTTCTTCCCATGTCTTACTATAAATCAATATGTCATCAAAGAAAACTAATACAAATTTCCTTTAAAAAGGCCTAAAAATAGTGTTCATCAAGCTTTGAAAGGTTGAGGGCGCATTTGTAAGACCAAAAGGCATTACCAAAAACTCATAATGGCCCTCATGAGTCTTAAAATCCGTTTTATGAACATATTCCTCTTTTATCCTAATTTGATGGTACCCCGAATGAAGATCTAATTTTGTGAAATAAACAACACCATGCAATTCATCAAGTAAATCATCAATTACTGGAATAGGAAACTTATCTTTGATGGTGTACTTGTTGAGTTCTCGGTAATTTGGACACATCCTCCATGTTTCATCCTTTTTACGTACCATGACCACTGGTGAAGAATATGCACTCTGGCTATGCCTGATGATACCTGCCTTCAACATTTCCTCCACCATTTTCTTGATCTCTCTTTTCTGGGAATATGGGTATCTCGTATGCTCGATGTTAGGTGTTTGGCTCCCTAGAATCAATCGAATGGCATGATCATGATCCCTAACTGGTGGTAGTCCCTTTGGAATTGCATCGAAATGATGAGTGAGCATCCACAATCTTCTAAAGATCGGGTGGCATCAAGACTCGTATTTTGTACTTCTATGGAAAATAGCTTTGTTATAAAGCCATCCACTCATTTTCTGAAAACCTTCTGCATTTGATGAGAGATAATAATTTGTGGAGACTTAGCTACCATCCCATTCAATTGCATTGTCCTTCCATCTAAATGAAATCACATGAACGATTCTTGGAAATTCATCTCAATAGTACCTAAGGTTGTGAGCCATTGGACCCCAAAACAATATCGCCCCTCCCATAGAAATAGCAAACATAGGTGAGTCTAACATGTAATCTCCCATGGAAATCTTGATACTATGGCACTTTCCTGTGCACTTGACTGTCCCATCATCCGCAATCATAACTTGCATTTTTGGAGCTAGGTAAATAAAACAATTGAGGCGGGCAGCTAACTTACTATTTATGAAGTTATGAGTACTCCTTGAGTCAATCAACACCGTCACCTTCTGTTTTTTGAGATAGCCAATAACCTTGAGTGTTTGAGGATTACTAATACTTGAAAATGCATGGCAATAAATTGTAGGTTGGTGATCCTCTACTTCATCTTCTACTGGTTCCTCAGCCTCTCCTATAATTCCAGCTTCCTCATCATCCTCATTACCTCCGTCAATATAGAACAACTTCTTCTCCACACATTTATGTCCTGGTCCATATCTGCTATCATAGTTAAAACATAATCCTTTTGCTCTCTTTTCTTCCATTTGTGGAGGAGTCAGTCTAATTGGCCTAAAGAAATGAAGGGGAAGAGATACTACGGTCTCTGGTGTTAATGAAAGGTGGCCTCCTACTACAAATATTTTTTTCCTCTTCACGATGTGCCATGATAATAGAATCATAAAGCTTGATTAGATTAAACATTCGTACCTCATGCTTGATGTGGTCCTTAAGACCCCCAAGAAACAAGTCATTCAGATTCTCTTCTGGAATATTCTCCACCCTTAAGGATAGGTTTTGGAATTGATGCACATAATCTTTGACTGATCCTGTTTGCCGTAACTTTGCTAATTGAATAAAGTAGTTCTCTGAAACACTGGAACTATAGTGTAATTGCAAATCCTCGGTAAAAACTGTCTAAGTGACACCTAGACCATTCTTCTGCCTCTGAGCACATAACCAACGATACCAAACAAATTGGTCGGGTTCAAGATATAGGGATGCCAATGTCACCTTTTGTCCTGATGGTGTTTGATGTAACTCAAAGAAGTTCTCCATTTGATTTATCCAATTTAGGGGATCCTTAACATAATATTTGCACATATCCACTTTCGACATCATGTTCCATGGTTGCGGATAAGTTTTATTTTGATGGGACCGGAAAAGTGATCCAATATGGTTAGTTTGTCCATGATTTTGAACTGAAGGTCCTCCTTGGTTGATATGGGCCGATTTGGGCCATACTAGTTACCATTTACATGTTGCATGATATCATCCAACCGATGATTGACTTGGGCTATGTCTCCTTTAGAGGCCATCTCAGATTATTGTACAATTCGCAACTCATACTCAACTTGGCTAACCTTATGATAAACTGATGTAAACCCTAGTCTTTGAGGAATCTTTATTTACCCCTTCGACTCCATCTCTTCAATCACTACCCCATCTTTATTTGGGGTTTTACCCGAGTAATCTGAATTTTTTGCTCTTGTGGAAGGCCCGTCATGATGTCAAATCCTAGGGTTTAGGGTTTCGATACAATTTCGGTGAGAACAGGAAAAAACATAGAGAAGATACTAATACTATTTTTTAGCGTGCTTTCGAAAATGTAAAGAACTTGAAAAATTTCCACAATTTTCACCCGAGGGAGATATTTTATGAAAAAACCTAAATGTGTAATAACATTTGCAAAATAATTCAAAAAAGTCTGAAATTTTCAGGGAACCGTACTTGGAATTCTTCTCAACTCTGGTAAAAATATCTCCCACCAATTCACTCTAGCTCACAATATGTGGTGGAAACAAAAAAATTAGGGTTTTTTCCTAATTTCGGCCCGAATCGCAGCTCTGATACCACTTGTAATGAAATTACTTGTATAATTCAGATTAAAAGAAACAATAGAGCACCAAATAACACAATATTTCAGAATAATGATCTCAATATGCAATTAGAATAGCTTCGCCACTTCGAGGGGGCAACCTCCAAACCATATAACAAGACTCAAATGCTCAAATGATAATGAAATACTACCTATAATCCCCTATATATACTATTCATATGATATGGCCATCACCAAGGCTGAAATATTAAGCATGAGAAAGTATAAATGATATAATAAAATGATAAGGTAAGCCACAAGTCGGCTACTCATATCCTTATACAAGCAATAGGCTAAGGGCGTAGCATGTAGCCAAGGTCTTCTAGGTTAAGGAAATTACACTCTAGTTGCACTTGTAAAAGTTAGTATAAGCCTTGGCGAGAGATAGGAATATATTAAATCTAGGATCACTTAGAAAGTATAATTTATGGTTGAAACTTGTAATTAACTTGTCGCTACTAAGAGTGAACCCTTAAGATGAAGAAACAAAAGTAGTCTAAAATTTGAAATTTGTCACTTAGATTCAAGGAAAAATATCTTTAAGCGGAAACATGTGAGGAGGTATTTGAGGAGAAGAAATAGAGATAGAATATATCACTCAATGTCTATTATTTAGAAATCATGTACATTATTTATAGTAGAGGAGAAGAAACAATACTCTCCACAATGGACAGAGAGATTACAAACTAGGAGAGAATAATGGAATAGATAATAACAACTAGTCTAATAATAAAAACATGCGTAGACTATGCTAACATTCCCCCTTATTACATTATTCTTGCAAATGTGATCCCGAAAATTCAAATTTCACTTTTGCCGAGAGATTTTGTGAGAATTTTGGCAACTTGTGCTTCTGTAGGATAGTATTGAAGCTGAATGTGATGGTTCAAGACATTCTCTCAAATGAAATGACAATCAATCTTAATATGCTTTTTTCGTTCATGAAAAAATGGATTCTACACGAGCTTCAACACAATCTGATTGTCATAATAGAGAATAGGTGACTATTTTTAGGAATTCCCAGTGTCATCCAAAATGTGACGTAACCATATCACTTTGTACACTGACTCCTGTGCAACATGATATTCTACCGCTGTGGATGAGATAGAAACAATATTCTACTTTTTGATTATCCATGAAATAGGTCCAAATCCAAGATGAAAAATGTATCCTATGGTTGACTTCCTTTCATCAATAGACCCAATGTGGTCCGAGTTGACGTATCCTCGTAAGAAGAATTGATCATTCTTCTTATATTTTGGACTATAATCATTTTTTTCTTTAGACATATCTCAAAACCTGGAGAGATAGCTGAAAACATAGCATAGATATGGTCGGTATATGTCAAACAGATGATCCCTCCAACAAATTTCCTATATAAAGTAGCATCTACTTGAGGTGAGTCCTGAAATCTTTAAATTTGCAAGCCTTTGTCCATGGGAGCGAGATATAGGTTTATAGTTTGACATTATTTATTTTTCAAGGAGCATTCTTGTGTATTTGATCCGGGAGACAAAAATGTGATGCTCCTTTTTCCATATCTCCAAGCCAATACAGTAATGTAGTTTCCCCAAATTTGTCATGTCGAAGGTTCTTTTGAGATCATTCTTTACAATATCAACTCCGATCTTCTAAAGTTTGCCGGTGATCACAAGGTCATCTACATACACAACAAGAATGGAAATTTTTTTCTACCTTATTTATATACATGTTGGAATCGAGCATCTAAGAGTGAACCCATGCTGCAAAAGGTGATCATTGATCTTGATATACCATGCCCTTGGAGCTTGTTTCATTCCATACAATGATTTGATGAGATGACATACCTTCTTAGGATGTTCTTCATCAAAAAATCCTTCAAGTTGGGTCATGTACACTTCTTCTTTCAGATCACCATTTAGGAAATCACTCTTGACGTCCATCTGTTGAAGTCTCCATCCTTTCTATGTTGCAAGTGTGCAAACTACTCTGATGGTCTTGATCTTCGTAGTGGGTCCAAAGATTTCTTCATAGTCCCTTCCCTCTTTCTGATCATACTCTTTTGCTACAAGTCATGATTTATGTTTGTCGATGGATCCATTTGCCTTATATTTTTTCTTGAAAACCCATTTGTAGCCTATGGGTTTCTTTCCTATAGGCGATCGACAAGTTCCCATGTCTAATTTTTCTTGAGTGAGTTAATTTCTATATCCATAACTTCCTTCCACTGAGGTTGACTGAGTGCTTCACAAACATTATCAAGCTTGAAGCTATTAATCAGTGAACTCATGAGTGCAAATTTTACCTCATTTCTTGTTTGACTCCTTGTTTTGACTCGAATGATGTATCTGGGATTTGTTGAAAATGTGATTCCTTGATGGTGCTCTATACCCACTTCAGATGAGAACTTGGCTTCTTTTGAGAAGAACTATGTCATTACATTTTGGATTGATGTGGAGTCACATTTTCTATTTCTCCAAGGTCAATGAATATCTCTCCGATAGCACATATTTTCTCCGAGTAGTCCCCTCTATTTGATCATGTGATTTAGAGAATAGTCGATTAGAGGTGGTTGGTAATGGTTCTTCTGTTGTCACTACTGAGTCAAAAGATGACTCGTCACAAACCACATCTTGACTCTCATATATTTTATTCATCTCAAGATCCATGAGATGGTAAGCCTTTGAGTTAGTGCTATAGCCAAGTATGATTCACGGAAGCATCTTTGTCTCAACCTTCTTTCTCTTATGAGCTGGGACATGCATGTATGTTGTGCAACCAAATACTCGTAAATGAGAAATTGATGGATTTATACCACTCCATACCTCTTCTTGCATTTTTATTTGTAGAATATTTTTCAGTTCCTTATTGAGAAGATATACTACTTTCCAAAATGCTTCATCCCAATAGCATTCCTCTAGCTTTACTATTGTTAACATGTAGCGAGCCATCTCCATCATTGTGTAATTACGATGCTCAATAATGCCATTTTTTCGGGGTGTGTATGAAGTAGTTAGGTTCAGCTTAACACCTTTTTGGTTCATGAAGGCAAAGAACTTCTTTGATGTGAATTCTCCCTCGATCTTTGTGAAGTAGAAGAAGTGGTTGTCTTGGTCTCTTTAACAACACGATGATAGAAATTATGGAAATGTTGAAGAGCCTCACTTTTCTTCTTTAGGAAAAACACCCACATCTTGCGAGAGTGGTCATCCATGAATAGTTAGAAGTACTTGTATCCTGAAAATGAAGTAGGCAGTGGGCCATTTAGATCGGTATGAACTACCTCAGACGCTTCTTCATATGGAAGGTGCTCTCCTGAAATGGATCCCTGTGTTGTTTTCCTACAAGACATCCAGGGCAAATAGGCAAGGAACTGGAAAATTTGGGTAGTCCATGGACCATTTCTTTTAAACTCATCTGATGCAATGAACTAACTGACAAGTGACCATATCTAAAATGCCAGAGGGATGTAGATTCTACTATTGAGGTAGATAAAGCTACTACTAGAAGATGAAACAATATCTAAAGAAAATAACTTATCTTTTATAAATTATCTAGCAATAATCATACCTTTTTGGAGATCAAACATGATTTGATGCCATTTTGGACAAGAAATTCTACCTTTAGGTGATCCTTAAAGAGTTGAGTCACTGACAAGAGGTTGCTAGTCAATCCAGGAACATATAGTACCTTTTTAAGTGTACATTTTCATGGTCCCAGAGGAATGGTGACTTTTCCTAATCCTTCGCAACATACTCTTTATCATCAGCTATCCGAACCGACCTCCAGTGATTATTTCATTGATTGAATGAATCAAACAGTTTCTTGTCACCTAACATATGCTTACTTGTGCACCGGAGTCTATGAACCATACTTTCTTGGCGGGATGATAATTTTGAGAGATGAGTATAAGGTTATTACCACAATTGTCTCCTTTTGATGTCTCTTCAACATATTCAATGACTTGTTGGGCTACGAGATGTCTGTTGACAATTTTTACACTGCAAAAATGGGAAACTCAAAACTTTTTTACGATGGATGGAATTGGTGAAATGAACCTAAGTTAGGGAGATTATTTTAGTTCAATATTTGTTCTATTGGATTAATTAATGAATAAATGTAACTTACACCTATGTGTGTTGTTACAAAATGTAACAAATCACATAGTCTGCAATTTCATGATTATCTGCGATAAAAAACACAAATCCTCGAAGGACAGATGTGTAAACTTGATGAAGACTGAAAATACATAATAGATGAAGTGTTAAGTTTTGGAACAACAATCATAGTTGTAGATTACAGCAGTCAAGGTTCATTGCTAAAGTTATAGGTATTTTAAAGTTCTTTCCTTCATGATTAAATACATTCAATTATGTTATTGAGTTGTTTAATTCATTATACAATCCATATATAAAGCTGAAATGTAGAAAGAAATACACAACTCAGTTTCAGAATTCAATGTTTTATTCATAAGGAATTTCAAATGTTCCCACACAAGCCGTGGGATGTAACTCAAAAGTAAATTACAACTACTGAAGTAAGAGGTACATATGCATGAAAAATAAAGTAAAGGAGTATGAAATAACCCATCATTGCCTTGGGTTTCTTTCATTTTGGTTGATGCATTTCCATCTCCAGCCTTTGCTCCATCTTCATCCTCACTTCTTAGCAAATGGAATTGTACCTAAAAACAAGAAAAGGAAAGATTGTCAATTTTGAGCTCAGGGTTGATCCATATTCCTATACTATCCAATTTCATACAAGTGGATATATTAGTATGAGGAGATACAAATTACATGAGGATCAAAGAAATAACTGATAAAAGCACTATTCTATATAAGCATACATGACTCATTCACTCAAAAATAAAGAGAGAAAAACTATGGAATAAAAGAGAGGCCAAAAGACCTAATGTTTTATAACTAGTTGATCTAAACGTGCATATACAAAAAGTGCATATAATGATGATTGGTCAGTTTCAAAGCTTCAGTAGAGTACAAAATTTTACATTGCAGAGTCAAGGACACAGATTATAGATATCATCATAAGTATGTTACAAAAATGAAGTACAACTTCTTAAATTCAGTTGATAGCAGAAGAAGAAGCCAAGAATTTCCAGATAGTTAAAACATCAGAGAATACATCCTGTCCTGATCAACTACAATTATGTCATATTGATTAAGTTTAAAATGATAAAATATCAGAGTTTTATCAAGTTACAGATCAAGTGTAAAGCATCTATCAAAGTACATGTTGCAATAAAGGAATAAATTAATCATTTCTAGCTTAGGATAGAAACTAAAAAGAAAAGTACAGGTCATAAGAGATATAGTTGTAAAGGATCACCATCTAGAACAACAAATAAAATTATGATACAAGGATAAGAATCACAAGACTAAAGCAAGCCTGATTGTTTCCTTAAATAATGAACAATCCAACATTCATGATGAAAAACAAATGGCCTGTGCAAGTTTATAGTATCCTTTAGGTTTCATACTTCAACAACTATGTTCTATGGATATTATTGAGTATCAAGTAAAGATTACATCCAAAAGAAAAAAGTTTTAGAGTATAATGATCTAAGAGGTATTGGAGCCAATAATGGAAACATCAGCCATACATCAGCAGAGAATGTTTTCAATCAAGCAACATTCAGTCCATAAGAAACCCAAATTATAGTCTAGTACATGTAAGAAGTATCAAAATTAAGAGGTATAAAATTATAGAGATATCAAGTAATCTTCATAAGAAGTATATGGATTCAACATTTGTTTAGAATATAAGTTCTATGCACACATCAAAAATAATTAAAAATGGAGTGAGATAAAGTTGAAATTTAAAACAGAATGGAAAAGGAAATTTGAGAAACTTTTGACAAGGCTTCACCATGTAAAATGGACATTTTACATCTTTCAATCATGTTATTTTGTAACTAATTCATGCTTGAAAGATGTACTAATCAAATAGTATACAAGAAAGAAAAGAATACATTGTATAGTCAAATATGCAGATATAGATAAATACAAGTTACCTCATCATAAAGAAACATTTTCAGTTACAATGCAACTAAGGATGCAGAATGTAATTCATGATGAAGAGTTACAGTTCACAATACAACCACCTCAATACTTAGACAGGTACAAAAACAAAGCAAGGTGCTACATCACTTCCATATAATATAGCTATAAGTTACAAAGAATCAATCCAAAAGGTGAACTGAAGAGAAAAGTACATAACTCGAATGTGTAGGTACAACTATTGACAACACAAGGGATCACCAATAACAATTTCAATATCTAAGGAATCACCAATATAACATTCAAAAGTGTCAATATAAAAGTAATAGGTACGTAGAAAGAGTACAAAACCTTTCTTAACAAGCATGAGGGAATATCAACATAATATAATTCAAGGAACCATTTAGATTGAAGAACACACCTATATAGATCGCAACATAAAAAGACGTGGAAATGAAAAACACATTGTGAAAATGCTTCCCATATTCATCACTCAAGTATATTACTGAAGTTAAAAACATTATTCATAAATGGAATGTGGTTAGATTTTAAGTTTTCTTGAGTTACATGACCAAATGATTAAGCCTATATTACAACTTGTTATATACGTTTCTACCAATAACATAAGATTGAGGACGTTTTCCAAAGAGTGATTGGTGTAAAGTATTGATTATTGTAGGAAGGAGATGAGTTGGGTTCAAATTTGTGAAAATATTTCCATTCCTAGTGTTAAATGAAATGGATAAACAAACTCGGCTCCTTCACGGTATAAGTACACAAAAAAATCTACATTATGCATAATAAGGGAAAAAGGTCAACAAATTTGAACACAATAGCAAGTCACTTGGTTTTAATGAGAATACGGCCCTATAGTTTAGGTTTAGGTGAAATACCTATAAATCATTTTCAAATAAATTAAAGTTATGAAGAATGAAAAAGATCTCAAATGACCCTAAACAATGTTTCCTACAAGCCGAGTAGAAGGCCTTGAAATCGAGGTCAAAATACAATGAATGAAAAGGGTTTTCTGAAGATGATGATTGAACACAAAGCTAAATAAGAATACCTAGGTCAAAATTCATTGAGAATATCAAATTTTTTGATCAAAGAATTAATACCCATTTTTGGGTTGTTAAAAATGAAGCATTCAACTTGAATATGAGCAGATTTGGGCAACAACAAATATATATAACATATTCGATTAAATCAATGGTTTCATTCTTTGAGAGTAAAACATCATGTACATAAGAAAGCAAAAAAATTGACCTTACCTTCTCTCGTAGATGGTGGTGAATCAAGATGAATATGCATTCCTAGAGCCATGGGACAACGGAGAACCAAAAATGATATAGATAGATCTACAAATACCCAACACAAAACAAAGAGTTGTATAGGAAATAAGCACCTCCACAGACAAAATAGACCAAATATCCAAGTGGTAGGATTACCAAAAAAATTTACGATAGTGAAACGAAAAGATACGAGTATAACTTACTCAAAGAAGAGGGAAAATGATGGCTTCATAACCAAGAATAATCAGTGCATTCTCATTATCAAGTTAAATACCAAGTTCAAAATGCATAGTCGAGATCAAAGGAAACATTCATGGTGGTTCTTTCAGTAGAAGAACTCAAGAAATAGTAGACAAGATGGAACTGAGAATCACGAATTTCAAGCATGGCCTTCAAAAATGGCCAAGAACCAAAAATCCATCACAGAAGGTTGTTTTACAGAGAAAAGAGCTTAATAATACTCCAAATATGAACACATAATCTCATAATATTTATTCTTTGTGAATAAACCGAGCTTTAAGGCTACACAATGGTGATCAACATCCACAACCAACTTACTCATAAGCTCTTATAAAGAAAAAAACAACGAAAACACATATGCATGAGAGCTTCATAAAGACCAATTTGTAGAACAAATGAGCTATAAGAATAAATAATGGTGTCCACCTTCAAGAATCTTACACAGAGATCTCCATAAGAATAGAATATCAAGAAATACACCAGATTCAAAGTAACAATTCCTTGCAGACAAGTAAATGCATAATTTCGAGCTTCTGAAGATCAAAATGGAATTCCGACAAAATTTTGGCATGGCTTCACCACTCAGAATGAGTAGGAAGAATGATCAAATGATGAACTTGATTATCCTTTCAAAACCTAACTTCCACAAAGTTAAAGGTAAGTTAGAGAATCAATGGCTCAAGAATTCCAAGTACTTATCAAATGTTCGAGATACAAATCATCATGCTAACCATGGTTCAGATCATCTATGATCCAGATGACAAAGGTATACTAGATCAATGGCCATAAACCATTCACTGCATTTGAAATATGTGCAAACCATGCCCGATGCCATCAACCACATTAAATGCCAAGTCAAAACCCTAACCGAGGGTTAGAAAGATCAATGTTTAAAAAGGAACAGTGTACAACAATCGACGATCAAAAACAATTATCAAAACCAATGCAAACTCATGGACTAACCACAGTCACAAAAGCATCCAAGTTTCAACCAATGATGAAACCCTAATTAGGGTAAAGTCAATATGCCACCAACAAATATTCCAAGGGGTGAGTCACCGTGGGAAGGGGGCCAACCCAATCATTTACAAATCAGTGCATATTGACCTTTCAAAGGTCTAAAACCTTAGTCCAACAAATCAAACACCAAAAAATCAATCAAGTGATTATTGGAACCAAACTATACCTTGTTCCATATAATCCAGAGGAGACCGAATCTATATAATACATGGTAAGTCAATACCGGAATTAAGGCTATTTTTGTAATCAAGGATATTAATGCCTCAATGTATTAGCATGTTTATTTTATTCGTTGTCGAGTAAAAATTTAGTCTATTTTTAGGATGGGTCGGATGGATAATTTTGCTATATATATTGTGTGCATCGCAAAGCACGATGAGGAACTTTTTGGACATAGGAGTGTTGAAACCGATTTTGCTAGTTTTGCCTTTTGAATGAGAGATTGATTTCTTCCTTTATAATTATTTGTAGCCTTGTGTATACTTTATTATTTCTTTTGAATGTCAAAATTCCCTGATTGATTATCTTTCCTTGCTACAAAACTTAGTAATTTCTGCATAATATTAGTGTGCATGTTTATCTTATCAGTATTGTTGTGAATATTTTCCTCAATACATCAAGTATTTTGCCTTAATATTCTACTAAAAATAATTGGTTTGTGCATCCAAAATCCATTCTCGGATATTTGTTCATGTAATCACCAAAGACCTCAACAATTTAGTGTATCTCCTCAATTTTCAACTCATTTACGAAATATTTTTACCCTCAAAACCCTAAAAATTAGTTTAGGGTACATCAAAAAGGAACCGGCCTTGATACTCGAGAGACTCACCTCAACAATAGGTATACCTACGGACTGAGGTGTTTCCATTGTATCTACAAAAGAGAGAGAGATCCAGAGCAAGTTTAGAACACCCGCAACCATCTCTCTACATGGTGCACTTTCTAGAGATAACATGTACCTTATGCTTTCATTGGTGAGGACTTCGTTTGGATTTTAAAAATCTGTCCTCAGATGTGCTTGTTTGAATTCAAGACCCTGTTTCAATCCATTATAATAGAAATGATTAGTGTCGTGAGTGTTGGTTCTACAAATGTGACACCACATCTTTGAATTTTGATCTTTATGTTGTTGATTTGGTTGAACTTAAGATTGCTTCTCTGGGAAACCCTTCTGATTCTTCTGGCCATGGTACGGATTTGAGAACAGGGATTTATCTTGAATCTCCTCTTAGGCTGAATTGATGGCCTCTTCCTCCCGTGGAAAATTCATGAGTTCTTCGAATGCCACTATTTGTTTATATACATTCTGTTTCATAATGAACACTCAGAATCGATAAGGAGTGCTCTCAAGATGATCAACACGATAATTTTTTCATCCACCATTTCACTAAGTGCTAATAACTCCAATCGCAACTCAGCCACATGACATAATAACTCAACTTTCTCATCTGACCCCATAGAGAGGATGTGTAGCTTTAACTGAAGATGGAGGATCTTAGTATGATTTTTGACTTCATAAATGGTTTTCAGCTTGTCCTTGGCATCCTTTGGTTCCTCCACATTTTGAACATGCATTTGCACATCATCACTGATATTGAGCATTATCAGCATCAAGGCTTTAGCACTAGCCATCTCATACTTCATTAATTCATCAAGGGATGTGGGAATGGTCACAGACCACTTGTGACAATGCCCCATAATCCTTAAAACTAAAGGATTGTCCTCATTTGTTTTCTAGGCCGTAAAATTTGGCCCTTTTAAGAATCGAGCATCGAGAGTAGAAGTTTTTGTGCAGACATTGGAATTAAAAATAAATAAAAATTAATTAAATTATTGATTTTCAAGAAATATTACAACTTTGAGTCACTGATGAGAAGTACTAGCAAGGAGATGCTCTCGATACTCGCATGCCGAGAGATGGTAATGATTTTTCCTGCGTTCTTATTCGTCTTCATAGTCATTGTTGTACTCGGCTTCTAGCTCTTCCCGAACTCACTTTTCTTGGTAGCTGACGTAAAATAGGAAATAATCAAAGAATCCTCTGCAAACCAGTTCGTAAAAAAAAAGGTTTCTAGTGTTGCGTAGCTCATTGAGTAGTGAAAAGTAGAACCCAGAGCTCTCATGACCTTCTAAATGGTATTCTTCGGCATGTGAGTTGATGTTTTGACTTGCATCAGTCTCAATCATGTCATTCACGCTCATCATTCAATGTGGATTTGAGAGATTCATGTTGCCTTGGTAGAGTATTCGTCTCTAGGAAACGAATGACAATTTTTTTAATATTGCAGGTGACTTCCAGGCTTCACGTAGCCAATTCTTCTTTCCTCATACTGCTCTAACTCTTCACGCAGGAACGACAAAACATCTCCACGTAAGTATGAATAGTCTTCACACAGCAATGAATAGACTTCACATAAGAAATAATTGTCTCCAAGCTATGATTAAAACCTTTCACGCAAAAATATTTTCGATTTTTTCCTCCTAAACATCCAGCCAAGAATAAATTGGAATGAGACACAAGATATTAGAACATTTTTGGTTGTGACCTATTTTTATCTTTGCCGAAGACTCTGCTAGCCTCCACGTAGCAGTTTCCACGTACAGTAGGGAGAAAGACCCTCCATGCAGGTAATGAAAACTTGATTTGTTTTTTTATTCACGTAGGCTGCAAAGTAAGCCAATTTTCCACGCAACAAATTTGATCAACCAACAGACCATGTCCAACAAGCTTTCTCTCCTCTCCACACAGTAGGTGGATTTCTTTGTCTTTAGCGCAGAAAATAAAAACAACTCTTAATACTTCCACGCAGATTACTCTTTCTTTCCACGTAGCATTTCATTTGACCAAGTCAAACACTCTCCAACGCAAGAATAGAATACTACAAAATAGAATGCTCCAACCAGAATTTAATTACTCCCACGCTTTTTCTCCTCATTTCGCTACTCCTTTACCCGCACAGGTCAGAGATCATGTTTACTCTATAACCAGGTTGTGAGGAGGTATTTGAGGAGAAGAAATAGAGATAGAATATCTCACTCAATGTCTATTATTCAGAAAGCACATACATTATTTATAGTAGAGGAGAAGAAACAATATTCTCCACAACAGACGGAGAGATTACAAATTATGAGAGAATAATGGAATAGATAATAACAACTAGTCTAATAATAAAAAACATACGTAGACTATACTAACAAAACATAGGTGTAATGTACCCTTCCATGCACAATATGATTGTGAAAATGTGAATTCTAATTAGAGGAACAGATTGTGAATCAAGAATCATGCAAGTTAATTAGTTAACCTACATAGTTGGTTGTAATAACTTGAAGATTAAAATAATGTATTGTTAGTATTAAACAATGCTACGAAATGAACTCGGATATGTTTTATATGTTTTGAGTAGCCTTCCATTTTCTTCTTATGATTTTTTCTCCTTATAACGAGAGCATTTATCCAAACCAAGTAAACACCGATCTTTCTAGACAAATCCTTAGGTCAATATTAGAAGGCGCATGTGTGTATATACATTCCTAATCACAATAAAGCTATATAAAGTTATTTCCACAAGAGAAACGAGTGAATTCTAAAGGAACCACTATAGGTGAAATGTTAAACAAAAACATGCAACCTAGTTGTAAAGGAACAAAGGGTCCCATGTTATGTGTTCTTCAGACAATTATAGTCAACTAAACAATTTTGAGAAACAAACCTTTAACATAAGAATTGAATATTAGGAGACTCATAGTTGTTTAAAATGATTTTATTTAATAAATGAGATATGGAAAACTAATGGAATTGGAGAAAGGAAATAACCACACATTCTTCGTTAAAGACTAATGCGCTGCAAAGTAAAGTAATCGAGTTTGAAAAATAGGAAATTTTAAACCTTATGTGTTTAATTATGTTGAAAACTATTAGGTCATACAATGGAAACCTAAATGTAATGAATATGTAAACCATGAAAAGGCCATCTCGCAAAGTATGTCTATCCTTTGTTTCTTACTATAATTGGGTCATTGTCCTTGTTTACATCATAGGAGTAAGACATTGATGTGTACCCTATGTTATCCTATTGTATGAGTGGGTTCATGTTTATGTAAGTGTCCTGCATGATGTCGAATTTATTTACTTGGATCCCATGTGGTGTTGTGTAGCATGCAATTAAAGTCAAAAATAAAAATTATTCCCACAATTTTACTGTTATATTTTTGTGTTGAAAATGTGGGCAATACACCTGCCAAAAATTTTATTGTTAATGAATCTAATTGTCCCATCATGCAAAACTGGGTCTCATGCAGAATTATTCCAACCGCTACTCCTAGTTTGAGACAAACATCCATAAAAATATCTCCCGCTGAAGGATAATAAGACCATTTCCAGCATCAACAAGCAGTGGGGAACATAAAAAGTCATTCACTAGCTCAGAATGTTTCTCCAAAGTTCCTTTCTTTCGCTACCACGGTTTCTTTCCTTTTCTACAAGAGTGTTTTTATCACCATATTCAGACTTGTAAACTTTCTCACCTGTGCTTGCGGCTCTAGTCAAAGCTTCCAAATCCTTGAGTATAAGATTTACAAATTCAAGAGCATCAGGATGGTCCAAATCAATTACCTGGAGAGTACTTGTTAGAGTTTGCACGATTACTTGTATCATAGATTTTTCCATATCAGGAGAGCATCCTGACACTTTTGTATTACAATAAGATGCATTGTTCAATAAAATGGAATTTACCAATTCTACAAAAGTGAGGACCTTTCTGTTAGGCAATTGGACTTGATTGGATGAATCCTTGAAAAAATTTGAAGCCATATTAAGAGCTCTCCCAATTTCTGATATTATCATTTTTCTTATGTCATATGATCTAACACATATCACCACTAGAATCCAAGAAGCGTTTTCAGATAGCTCTTCTCTCCACTCTTCGCTATTGTTTTCATATGTTTTGTCCATCAGATAGGGTAAAAGTATATACAATACATGATAGAAAAGGCCAGCATGTCCTAAGTTTTTGCTCCTTCGCAAGGCCCACGACCTTCACTACTTTCTTCATCCCATCGTAGGACAAGCCCAACAACATGTGTATACATAAGAAGGATTTTTCTCATCATACAAGTAACTTTCGCTAGCCCTACAAAGCCATTAGGAACAATATCACTTTTATTTGCTTTTCCTTTTTCCTTGGGAGTGACTTCATTAACCTCCATGGCCATTTTTGAACATGTGCATTCTTCCCCTGAATGGGCGGTGGATAGTTTGGTTCATATTGTTATTTTTTTAAAGGCTATGCTTCCTCTCCTTGGTGTTTGCTCGAGCTTTCCCTCATGTTGAAAACCGGGGCCAAAATTGTTCCCCTGTTTAATTATGTTGCTCCTTCTCACATTTGTTACGTTGAAAAGGGGCCATATGCTGCACAATTCACCAAATATTTAGCAAAGGAGTGACACCTCAATAGGATTGACGAATGGAAACAAGCCCTTCGCGAATCCCTGTTCAACACAGTTATAGAATTTGATTCATCTAATCGATAATACCCGTTTGTCTCGACTAATCTTATTTTCACATGTTACCTCGATTATGTTGATTTTTTTCTCAATCCCATTATTATGGATTTGTATGATCATATAAGTACTTAGGGAGTCTATGCAAAAATATTGTGAATACCGTGTTAAATTAAGTGAGAAAGGCTAAAAACAAGAGAAAGTTAGAGGTTGCAGAACATCCAGTTGGACTTGAGGAGATGTTTCAAGCGCTCAAGCCCAAATTATCTTCTTGTGCAGAGATTAATAATGGAAATGGTAAGATTGTGGGAGTAGTTGGAAGGAGTGGAGTGGGGAAGAAAACACTTCCCAAAGAATTCTACAACCGTAAACATAACATTTTTTGCATATCAAGTTTTTTATTTAATGTAGGGAAGGCACATGCAGATTAAAAATAGGCAAGATGCAACAAAAATTGTTTTTTATATAGCGTTGACAGTGTTGATTGAGCTCCTCAAACCACGGGGCTTAATAATTGTGACATGCCATCATGTCGGTGTTTTGCACTCATTTGAAATGGTGAAAATTTACAAAAAAATGAGACGACTGGACCGAAAAAATTATATATTTTAACATGGTCCTCCGTTATGAAAGCACTAGCAATGAGCTCTTCCCATTTGACTTAAAAGGTTTATTACTTCATATTTTCGTTACACTCTACTAGCCTCTATATGCATCACATGTCCTAAGGATATTTCCCAGTGGAATTTTGTCATGGGTTTATGTGTATTTATTCTGTGGTAGTTTTAGTTTGTGATGAAATCTATTTTCATGGGAGAGAAATGGTTGATAAACTTCCTATTCGTTACTATATGCTGTAGCAAAACCCATTTCCATGGGAGAGAAATTGGAATAGATTCAATGGAATATCTGAAATAAATTTCTTATTTCTTTCTTTTTGTTCTCTTTCTAATGGATAAGCAAGAAGCAAAATGTTGTTTCTATCTCATCTACAGAGGAAGAATATCGCATTACACGATGATCTGTGTGTGAAGCAATATGGTTACATCGTATTTTAGATGATATGGCAATTCCTAAAGATCATTCACCTATTCTCTATTACGACAATAAGAGTGTGTTGAAGCTTGTGCAGAATCCAATTTTTCATGAACGAAACAAAGCATATTGAGATTGATTGTCATTTCATTTGAGATCATGTCTTGAACCATCACATTCAGCTCCAGTATTGTCCTACAAAAGCACAAGTTGCTGATATTCTCACAAAATCTCTTGGAAAAGTGAAATTTGAACTTTTTAGGGGTCACATTTGCAAGAATAATGTAATAAGGGCAAAGTGGGGGAATGTTAGCATAGTCTACGTAGTATTTTATTATTAGGCTAGTTGTTATTATTTATTCCATTATTCTCTCTTATTGTTTGTATCAACTCCATCCATTCGGGAGTAACTCCATCCATTCCTGGGAGTATTGTTTGTACATGACCCTATAAATATGTATCATGCTTCTGATATTCAATGAATTAATAAGAGATATCTAATATCTATTTTCTCTCCATAATTTCCTCCTCTCATTAACAACATTACAAAAATTATGGCCGAAGATAATAATACTCAAGACAATGTTCATATAGTCTACAATTTGTCTAAGAACTGGACCTTCCAAGATTTAGGGTGGATACCATTTAATCCTAGAAAAACACAGTGGTGATTGCAGATAATAAATGTCCATTTTCTGCATGGTTTCTTCCCACATGTAACATTTATTAGCTACTATGCTTTCAGATTCAATTTTCGTTAATTATTATATAGCGAAGAATAAGAAAAAGATTAAATGAGGCATGTTTTTCTTGTTTCACGACTTCACTTTAGAGATGGCATGAGGCACTTAAAAGGAAACTCAAGTATTTTCTATTGGGTAAACATGATCAATATCCTTCCATCAAAATACTTGGAATGAGAGCTAAAACTATGGAGAAGTATTTTATACAAGGAGAGATTGAATATATCCCTTGTTCCTTTTCAATTGCGTGGAGCCGGGATAGTTTAGAGTCTACTTTGTTGATATGAACATGTCCACACTTGAATTTGCATGGAGTATTTTAAAAGCTTTGCAAAGGATTTGGTATCCAATTCAGGCAGTTTCAAACTTCAAATATCGATACTTTTATTTTGCAGCTAAATTTTTTGTTTGTTACTAAAGTGGATACTTTTAGGTATTGAGTAGCATGTAATTCTATTTCTCTGCCTCTCAGAGATTACTGTTAAGACAATGTGTAAATTAACAATATGGAATTCCTCCATTTCATTTTATTTTATTAAATTTTAGTGAAAAACCTTATTGGACATAATCCCATGGTAGTAATTTTAATTATTTTTTATATGGCAGATTTTAATTAGATTGACTAGAATAAATAATTTAACTGTCACTCTTTAGTCAACTCAACTAAGATTTCGGTTCCTTGATTGCCTCTACAGAAATAACATGAACTCAAAAATATCACTACCTATCATTTTGTATCTATTAATTTGATATTGAAATTATTTTATTGTATCTACTGTCCAACAATGTAAAATGACTATCTTAACTAGATTTGACACATTTAAAAAAGTAAAACAAAATAAATTTAAATGAGATAGGTATTCTCAAATGTTTGCACAATATTTTGGGTGACAAAATACATATCTACTTAGATGGAAAACTTAATCAATTACGTAAAAGAATGTAATTTTAATCTATCTTAGACATTGGTAAATATTTTCGTAATCAACTATGGCTTGGATTCAAATTTGATATTTGATGGTCATTTGGAAGCGTTTTTGTGTGTTTGGAATGTATTGGACTCTTTTAAACAAGTAATTAATTGTCAATGATTGACATGTTAAATTTTAGATTACACGTCAACTTTATTAATATTATATAACAATCACAAATACTTTTAATTTATATTATATATTAGTTACCTAAATTTGTAATACAATTCTTGAATAATTATAAAAGAAGAAAAATTATACAATATTATAAAGATTAAAATCGTAAATAAACATGTTGTAAGATTCACTTAAAAATTCAATTCATATTAATTATCGTACACTAGCATACCCATCTTAGAAAATCTATGTAAATGACACCAAGAGGTATCATGTTGGGTTCTCTTTAGATTGTTTACAAATCTTCTTGGATCAACTTATGGATTGTAATGTTTCCTATGTTATCTTATTTTACGACCATGCACAAGAATCTTGTTTCATTGTGGATTGTAATTTGTCTTTTGTTGACTTACTAAAAAGCTTCTAAATGGACTTGAAATAGTAAAATAGGGCACATTTAGTAGATATTATTTGGGTTGGGACACTTTGACTCATGCAAGAGGTGTGTGACATGCATGTATTTAATCACCACCTTTTTCTTTCCAAATTTTTATTCATGTTTGTTCCTTATCTGATAAATAGAACATCATCCAATTAAAAGCATTCAAATCATAAAACAATAGTTAACACTATTTTCATGATATTTTTTAAACAACTTTGATTTTTTTCAATTATGTAAGGAACATGTGTTTACGAAAAAGAACTAATGGACATGGTAACATCACTACCTTAATTAACCCTCCATATGGATCTTAATAGATATAGTAAAATGTTACTCTTAATCTCGCTATTGTTTTTATTAGGTTCACACATATTACATTTTGTAGATGTACAAGTGTCTACATTGGGAAAGACCCCAAGTGTGAATGTTTTGATCTGCAACTTTTCACCCACCACAAAATAATTAAAACATACCCACAAATAAAAATCTTCAATTGCATCGAGAAAACACATATTGTTAAAGTAGATACCATAACTTATATATATACACAAAAATATAGGCCAACTACAACTTGTCCACAAACAATATTGCACAATATCGGTTGTTGGATTTCTAATGTTAACATGTAATTACACTGATATCATTTTCAAAAATCTAAAATAGTGCCAAAGGAGGACATGTTGCACACATAAAAACCTCTCTTTTAATGCGTTAACCATTAATAAAGTTAAAAGACATTTCCACATCCAAGTATAAGTAAATATGCCTTTCAAGCATAAAGGAAATTAGATGTCACAATGTTTTCATTCCTCCTCCTTGATCTTCTTCCTTGTCACCCTCTTCCTCACAAGTTTATTTCCATCAAATTTAACTCCTTCAAGGCATCCTCTTCGGCATTTCCAATACACATTCCCGTGTGATTGCTAGTTTCATAGAGAAAGAAATATTTCTTGATCCACTATCGATCGTATCCTTGTGTATGATACATATGTGAATACTTACAGAGAGACGATGAGAAAATTTTCATCAAGAGGTTCATCACTAGAGATCTCATTGATATTTACCATAACTATAAGTACAAATATCATAAACAATACATTAATTATATAGTTCCAAAATAGGGTAAAGTGTATATGCAAATTGTATGCTCATGACATTAATGAATCTGGATTTGATGGTCACTTAGATAAATACATTTTCAATGGTAAATCCCATCATTCAATACAATAATGCTCTATAAAGTTGTAGAAAAGTATTTGGAACAAACACGGTAAAAATTGCGGCTTGAAGCATATTTAGTACAAATGCAGAGATAATTTTTTTGATACAAGTGCGGTGAAACTTTTAAGCATATTAATTATAAGTTACATCTTAAATAGAATAATTAATATATAGCTTTGGAAATAGGAATATATGTTTAGATGTTAAATTCTCTTCAAATCTATAAATTTAAACAAGGGAACTTATTATAATAAAGATATAACCATGAAAATTATGTGTTGTGGAATATAACCAACCTTAAGTGTTTGTGTGGGTTGAGTCATTGTAATTTCTTCATCCTTTTAACAAATTTTAATTATTTAATGTGCTTCAAATTTATCATGTCGTCTATGTGGGTCCATGCTTGTTTAAGTGTCTTAATTGATGTATATTTCTCTGTTTGAGCCCAAGTGGTGTTGTGTAACAAGTAATTAAGGACAAGAGAAAATCTTCCCGTACTTTTTATTATTCTATTTGACCGTGGAAATTATGAGTCCCGCAAAGAACAAACTTATAGGAGTATTTTTCATTAAATATGCTAGTACTAAAATAATTATCTAAACCTCATAACAAACTTATGTGTCTCGATTGTGTATGGCACAAAAAGAAGGAAAAATAAACATTGATATAGAATGTATCTATGACAACTTTAATTACAAACAATTAATTATATCTCATAATAAGTTTAGGTGTCTATGATTTGTTATGACATGAAAACGAAGAGAAATACACATTAATACATAAAGAATTCTTATATTAATACTCATACCAAAAAAACTAACTAAACCTCATAAGTAATTTAGGTGTCGGTGATTTACAATGACGTGAATAAAGAAAAAATTGAATTAATATATAGAATGTATGTATAATAAAATTAGTACAAAAACAATTTAAAAATTTTAATAAAAAATGTACTAGTGGGTAATTTGTTATGACATGAAAAAAATACACATTAATTAAAAAACTTCTATAATAACATTGCAAATGACATTCAATGCTTGATCATCAAATTGAAAGCAAAGAAATGAATGTAATATAATTGTTTTTTCAAAATAAAAAAACCATTACATTTTTATTACAATAAATTTTTGAATTTCATAACAAAGTACTTCATGAGTTTCAATTCCTTCTTAATTACATTGTTTGAAGCCACCCTCCATGTATACTCATTGGTGATATTTATTTGGAAAGACCTCTTCAATATAATTGGGATCAAGGACATCAATGGCATAAACTACCAAACCAATTGCAAAATCAAATTTGTAGACATCTATGCTTTCAAAAATTGAGGATTTGGTTTAGCCATTGCAAAACCAAATAGCCGTGGGTTTTTGTATGGTTACTCAAAATCCTCATAGATATGAGGTTAAAAACTTATGTTTCGGCTTTTTCTAGTGTTGGTAGATTCACATGCCATAATTAGGGGTTTCAGTATAGTCTCCGAATAAACAAATTGAAGGAAGTAGGGAAGTCTACAATGAAGGAGACAAGACAACCTACAATCAAACTGATAATAGGAGTTGTGGTCTCTTGCTTTTGTTCTTTCTCGGTTCGTGGTTCTATGGACCAAAACTTCTCCAAATATTTATATTCTTGGAGAATCTTGGAGTGTTTATGTAATGTGTAATTTTTAGTAATCATGTCTAGAGTGGGGCATATTTTGGGCCTATGTGGGAGGATTCCATAGCTAGGGTTTTAGATGTAGCCAATGATGTTTGCATAGATTTTTCCACTATTGGAGAATTCTCAAAAAAATTGTGCATTTCATTAATTTGTGAGATTCTTGCGGGAATTTAATAATCAAACTGCAAAGCAATTGTAAAATATGTGGATAGATCAAACTTACCTTGGTTGTTTTGGTTAAATTAAATTTCTTCATTTTGGCATAAGAGAATTTAATATTATTAGCAATATTGTTGATATGTGTGTGAAGTGTGGGGTTATGGAAGATGCACATAAGGATTTTTACAACACTCGCTGAAAGACATCTAATTTTATGTATGTAATGAGCACATTATATCATTTAAATAGCCTTGGTAATGAGGCATTGAACCTCTTCGCAAAATATAATTTAAGGGGGTAAAAATAATTTTGGTTTCTTGGGGTCATGTGTGAGTGTAGGTTCTACATAACATGGCAAGAAGGTTCATGTTCATGTTATTGAGAATGTATTTGGGTCGAGTTTTTGTGGAAAATTCATTAGTGGATATGGATGCTAAATGTTAAAATATTGAGGATGTAAGAAGAGTGTTTGAAAAAGTTCCTAATCATGTTGAAATCTCTTATAATATTATTATTTTAAGTTATACTTAGACTAAGCAAACAAATGAAACATTTATGCTCTTCTCTCTAATATAGCTAGTTAGGGTGAAGTTTGAACAAGTTAGTTTTTCTAGTGTCCTTATTGCATGCTTTTATTTATTGGTTCTAAAAAAGGGAAAAAAATCATGGATATCACTTTTTGTGGATTTAAGTCACATACTCTATTGGGAAATCCTCTTATTACCATGTACACAAAAATGTGACAACATATATATAGGATCCAAGCTTTTCATCTAGAAATATGGCTAGACATAATGTAGCCACGTGGAATTCAATGATTGCATGTTTTTAGATAGTACATTTGGTGGTGAGGCCATTGAACTCTACTTCAAAATGCAATTTCCACGTATGAAGCTAGACTAGATTACTTTGATTATTGTTTTGGTTCATTTTTGAATTAATATCCATAAAAATGACACTAAGGTCCATGCTCGTGTAATCAAATGTAAAATGGATATCAGATATGTATTTGGGGAATGCACTTTTTGACATGTATGGGAAGTTTAGTAAAATTGGTGATGCACATATAATAGTTGACGACATGCCTAATCGGAAGAAGTATCCTTGACTAAAATTATTCCAACATGTGCTCAACATGGTTATAATATCAAATCATACTAGGCACAACACATTATATCTACATGGTTGGCTTGCTTAGCCAAGTTGGGAAGCTTGAGGAAGTTAATAAATTTTCCAAAAATTTATATTCTTAAAGGATCTTGGAGCATTTGTGAAATGGGAAATATTTTGGGCCTATGTGGAAGGATTCCATATCTAGGGTTTCAGATGTACCCAATGATTCTTGCGTAGATTGTTTTGCTATTGGAGAATTCTAAAAATGTTCATTTCTTTCAATTTGTGAGATGCTTGTGGGGATTTAATAATCAAACTACAAATTAATTGTAAAATATTTGGATAGATAAAACTTACCTTAGTTGGTTTGGTAAAATTAAATTTCTCTATTTTGGCTTATGTGAATTTAAACTTATTAGTGGTATTGTTGATATGTATGTGAAATGTGGGGTTATGGAATATTTCCATAAGCATTTTCACAAAAATGTTGAAAAAAATCTAGTTTTATGGATGTAATAAGCACATGATATTCTTTAAATAGCCTTGCTAATGCGGCAGTGAACCTCTTACGCAAAATATAGTTAAATTGGGTAAAAACTAATTTTCAAACACTCATTGGTGTCTTCGGGTCATGTGGGAGCATAGGTTCTATGTAAAATGAGAAGAAGGTTCATGTTCATGTTATTGAGAATGGATTTGGATCAGATTTGTTTGTGTCAAATTCAATGGTGGATATGGAGGCTAAATGTAGAAATATTGAGGATGCAAGAAGATTATTTGAAAAAGTTCCTAATCATGATGAAATATCTTAGAATACTATGCTTTTAATCTATGCTTAGAATAAGCATGCATATGATGCATTTATACTCTTCTCCCTAATGCAACTAGTTGGGGTGAAGTTTGAACAAGTCAATTTTTCTAGTTTCCTTATTACATGCTCTTATATATTAGGTCTAAAAAATGGAAAAAAAAATCATGGACAACACTTTTCATGGATTTAAGTTACATACGTGTGTGAGAAATCCTCTTATTACCATGTACACAAAATGTGAAAACATAAAGGATGTAAGTTTTTATCTAGCGGGATGGCTAGACATAATGTAGCCACGTGGAATTCAATGATTGCATGTTATGCAAATAATACATGTGTTGATGAGGCTGTTAAAGTCTATTTCAAAAATAAATTTCCATGTATGAATTTGAACCAGTTTACTTTATTTATTGTATCGATTCATGTGTTAAATTAATAGCCATATAAAATGATAGTAAGGTCCATGCTTATGTAATTAAATGTAAAACGGATGTCGGATATATATTTGGGAATGAAATTTTTGACATGTATGGGAAGTTTGATAAAATTGGTGATACATTAACAATATTTGGCAACATGCCTAGTAAGGAAGTAGTATCCTTGACTATAGTTATTGCAACATGTTCTCAACATGGTTATAATATCGAGTCATAATAGGCACGAAGCATTATATCTGCATGGTTAACTTTCTTGGTCAAGTTGGGCACCTTGAGGAATCTAAGGATTTTATTGAAAAACTACAATTTCAACCTAATGCTTTTGTTTGGTGTACTCTTCTTAGTTCCTACAATGTTCATGGTGATTTGGAGCTAGGAGAACATGCAAAAAAATGTGTACTCAATCTAGAACCACAAGATGTTGTAACCTATGTCATGCTTTCAAATATATATGCTAAAGCTTGAAGACGGGATGATGTGGCATTTATTAGATGGTTAATGAAAAATAGGGGAGTAAGAAAGGAACCAGGATGTAGTTGGATTGAAGTGAAGGAATGAGGTGCATGTATTTGTTTAAATAGATGGGTGACATCCATGAAGAGGTTGGAACTACTCAAGCACCTAAAAGATGCATATGTGTGCAAGGCACAACATCTGTGCTACACAAAGGGGACAAGCAACAAAAGAAATAGGTTTTATGTCAGCGCAATAAGGAAAAGGCCATTCCTTTTCACCTAGTTAGTGGACCCCTTTGATGCCAATTGGAACTGTCAAGAATCCTAAAGCCTACTGTAATTGTGTCACTACTACCAACTTCATTTCCAAAATTGAGTTTTGGTGAAACATTATAGATACAATTTTATATCATGCAACTTGGAAGTCATAACCTGAAATAATAGCAAATTAAGTATCCACTTATAATAATTCCCCTTAGTTAATTGAGCATGATTATACCATATTGGTATATGATTACAGCCCCACCCCTATATCAAACTCAATGCACATAAGCTTGATGTCCTTTCAATTTATTGGAGATTTGCATATCATATGATTTGTAAATTTTTCAAAATTGAAAAGATATATTTAACACACACACACACACACACACACATGTGTATGTATGTATGTATGTATGTATGTATGTATGTATATATGTATATGTATATGTATATATATGTATATGTATATATATATATATATACATATATATGTATATATATACATATATATGTATATATATACATATATATGTATATGTATACATATATATACATATATATACGTATATGTATACATACATATATATATATATATATATATATATACATACATATATATATATATATACATACATATATATATATATATACATACATATATATATATATACACACGTATGTATATATATATATATACGTATGTATATATATATACGTATGTATATATATATATGTGTGTGTGTGTGTGTGTGTGTGTGTGTGTGTGTATCTATATCTATATATATATATGTATGTATGTATATATATGTATATATGTAAATATATATATACAACTCTCTTTTTCAAAAATTCTAGTACCAAGTAAATCATAGTATCGCATCTATTTCAAACAAACAATGAAATACAAACTTGCCATATTACTAGTGCCAATACCCTTTGTGTACATGAGTGACCTTAGCCATGTTGGCTATGTGAAGGAAACTTTTAAACATATAAAAAAATGACAATTAAACCTGTAAGGGTTGTGTGGAAATATTTTATTGGTTCCTATAGAGACCATATAAATATAGGATTAGTAGTATTTACAACAAATCTTGTTTTTGAGATGGATCCTTGAAATTATGCGACTTATGTTCTTCTGTCAAAAATATTCCTTCATATATTTGGATTGAAGACCATAAAATAGTACATATTTTTTGTGTATTAGATGGACCACACAACATATCTATGAAAAGATAGATAAATTTTCACATAAGATTAAGGAGACATAGTACTTTCTAGATTGAAAACAAGTTTCAAGTGATTTGGAAGAGGAAAAGAGTTATTCCTCTGCCACCATAGTGAAAACTTATAACTCCTATTTGGATTAAACATATCCTATGAGATAATAATTAGAGTTACAGAAAGCCTTAAAGTATGTGCTAGCTGAAACAAAAACCCCAACCCGAGTGACAACTCAAATATACCATTATCTTGGTCCCATTAGAATATCTCAACAGAGCCTCACTTATCTTTTGCAAAATATTCCTCTGACACACAAACTCTATGGTGTGTTGTTTCTTGAGAATATAATGAGATAATTTATCTCCTTCAATTATGCATAATTATGGTCTTTGTAGTGCTTTGGAATTTTTCCCACTTAAATCTTCGAGATACTCGATAAAAAACAAGGAAAATTATGGAATAAGTTTTTTTTTGAAGGGTTACAAGGCCTTAGCTAGGATTTTAATTAAATCCGATTATAAAATATTAAATTATTATATCGAAGAAGGGACTAAAAAAATAGAGATTAATATTTTTAACCCAATTTCAAATAATTTTACGATTTAATTCTTTCTCTTCTAGAATTAAATATTTTATTTAAATAATCCTCATTTGGCCTTTAATTATTTAACTTTATTAATCCCTTTTAACAAAAATCTTTTTAAGGTACAAAATCAATTTTATGTCAAATCATACTAGGATAATAATCTTACATTGTTAAATGCAATGCAATTTATAATAAGTTCATTATTCTAAAAAGGGCAAGGTGCACAACTTAGTTTAACCCTTTAGGCCCCTTTTAGCATTACACACACACATCTATTATTTAAAACATTTCCACCTAAATACCCCATCACTTAAGTGATGTAGGGTTCATCCTACACCCTTAGATCTAATCTATCTAAACCATTAGATCTAGGTTAGACTAAAGAAACCATATCCTTATGGGTTCTCTTATATTCATTTTCTAAATCTAATCTTTCATTTTCTATTGTTTTGTGTTGCAGGTTAAGGAAGAGGGCAAGAGGATGAATCCATGGAAGGAAGCTCAAACCCTTGGATGGATACTCACAAGAAGAGTGGTAGTTTTTGCATCCCTCTCCTAGGGTTTTCTTCTCCTCAAAATGCCATTTTCTTATTGTTTCCATCTCCTTTGCAAAGGGGTTACCCAAATCGATTGGGGGTATTTTCTCAATTTAATCTTGTTCATTTTAAGGATTTTTGTGTTATAGGCCTATATATACACACTTTGTATATATGTAACATTTGAAAGAGTATATATATAAGTAATATATATATATATATATATATATATATATATATCTATATGATTTTAAAAAGAAAACATTTTAAAATATTATTTCAACCCCAAAAAAATGAGAACACACACACACACACACACACACACACACACACACACACACACACACACACACACACATATACACATACCACTGTTTAAAAAAATGCAAGTCGCAAGGAAATGGCAAAAGCCATTGATTTTATAGAGAACCAAGAAAAAACAAACACAGGCTGCAAAAATAAATATTGGCCACTTATTTAAAGGAAGGGGTGGTAGGTTTGAAAATATTAGAGGGGTTAAGGAAAAATTTTGGGGGGAGGGGCGCCGACCCCAACCCCACCCTATATACAAGTATATGGGTTGGGGGTGGGGTCGGTGCCCCCCCCAACCACATTCCTACACAAAAACCCTACACATGGAGTGGCCGTAACCACTAGGCTGAAATCCTAACCTCTAAAAAAAAAGAACCCCTTTCTCTTTTGATATTAAGACTATTTGTCACTAGGCCGAATTAGTCAGTTCAACATTACAATAATATTTATTTATTTACATTTTAATCTATTCTTAAATAAATACAATAATATATAATATGTAAAATATAATGTACACACACACACACACACACACATATATACATATATACTAATATTTATTAATGAAAGTATGTATTATTATTTATTATTATCATTTATATGTTGATTTTGTGAATTTAGCAAAAATAGTGCACCTATATTATTAATATATCTCTATTATATAATAATATAAAATCATTTATTAAAAATAAGATTCCCATTTGAGAGGGGGTTGAAATGTAACTAAGTAAATGGTTTGGGAGTATAGACTTAAATTTATATGAAATTGTGTTTCATTTTTAACCCAAACAAATTATCCAACTCCAATTCATTTAGATAGCCTCCAGGAGTGTACAATTAAATTTGATTTATTCATTTACATAGGGAAATTTCTATTTCAACAAGGGAGGATTATGTTATAAAATTAATTTTAATCATCCCTTCTTGTACATCATTTGAATAGGATAGTAATACACATACCTAAATGAAATTTATCTCATTCAAACACAATTACCAATAATGTCAAAATGATCAACACTCCCTTTTCCTTCAACTTAAATAACATTCATACTTAAAGGATATTTATTTGCATTTCAAAATAGTTACAAGGTTCCCATTTTGATAAAGAAATGCAAGCCATAATAAACCAATTACAAGAATCTAACCAATGGATAAGATTATTGTTGACCAAAATAAGCTCACGCTTATTTTTAGTCAACTAACACCATTTCCCCCTTTTGGTGCTTTAATCTGAATTTTTATATATTTTAAGCAATTAAGTTCCCCTGAAATCATTTTCATCGATAAGAAATTTATTCCCCCTCTCAAAAATATAAAAATTCCTTCTAACTTCTCATATTTTGCAAATGGAAGGTTGGCGGGCTTGGGAAGAATATTTTGCCAAATGCGGGTGGCAGTAGGCATGGGGAAGAATTTTTGCGAAATGGGAAGATTGGGGTCCGGTAGGGTGGTAGGAGATATTTTGGCATTTTTGCTCTTTTCGCAAAAGGCACAAGTTATAATTGTAGGCTCGTGAGTCTAGCAAGGATTTATTTTGCTAAGTTAAAAATGCGGGACGGCGAGCCGGGGATGACATTTTTTTGGAAATGAGAAGTCGGAGCCGCGAGGCACAGAGAACTATTTTCCCCAAATGTAAAGTTGTGAAGCCACGAGAAGGTGCCATGTACCTCAACGGCACTACTCTAAAGGTCAAGCCCAAGGGATAATCTCTAAATTAGCATGAGGCTTCCATGTGTCCCAGTCCAAAAAGGAGAAAGAGTCGGCGGTTGAAAAGTCTTAGGGCAGCGAAATCATCTACGTGCCTCATGGGTGTAACTTCGAGGCGGGACCCAAAACGCAGTCTCCAAATAAGCGCAGGCTCGCTACATAGTAAGTATACAACACGAGTCAAATAGTGGCAGAGCCGACCGTTAAATCGGCTAAGTGTAGAAGTATCGGTGAATCTTCCACGTGTCTTAACGGCGCATAACTTCAAAGACAAAATCTGGATGCGGGTCCCAAATGTTCGCCGAGCCTCCACGTGTCCAGGCTTAGACATATGGCCCTGCAAAACAAAAGGGACTTAGCTAAAACACAAAGAAATAGAGAAAATCTGCAAAAGGATCCATGTGTCTCTTTAAGACTCTTTCAAGAGGTGAACCCAAAAGGACAGTTCCCAAACAAGAACCAACCCATCACGTGGTCAAAGTCTGAAAAGGTAGGGTCAACCATTGAAAATTATAAAAGCCTATAAACGCCCGCATGTGTCTCATCGGCGTAACTTCAAAGGAAAAATATGTGGGCAGTTTTAAAATGAGCATGAAGCCTCCACGTGTCTTGGGTTAGGTACAATGTCTTCACCAACAAGACGGGCTCAGTGCATAACACAAAGGAGATAGAGTGGCTCGCAAATGATGTCACATGTCTCTTCGGCACAATTTCCAAAGTGAAGGAAGGACTGAATCTTCAACATGAGTGGGGTTGCCACGTGGACTCTATATGGGTAGACTCATTTGTATATTGTAAGCCCGCGTTAAGCATTCTAATCCCAAGCACCTTCATACAGGCACGTATCTTTGGGTGGGAGCTCGAAATTGAGCGAGAAAGGAATTTTGGAAAGCTCTCAATGCATGTTACTCACTTGTGACAATTAATTTTCATCCCACCATTTTATAGGCTTTCAAGTCTCCCACCTTCCGCCATGATGAAGAATGGGGCTCCTTTCTTGCCCAACAAGGAATAAAACATGGAGGCATGGGTCTTGCAGTAAATCCCATCATTATTACGGAAGAATTTCAATACTTTCTAGGGTGGTTGGAGTAGGTGGATTCAATGCATTCCAGGGGTGGTTGAAATATATTTTAAATTCTTCCATCTCTCCTTCTCTCATTCTTCTATATATTATAAGGAGGGGCATATTTCAAATGGTTGGTCATTGTTTTCTCTCTGCCCCCCTCTCTCTCTCTCATCCTTAGGGTATAATGTGGAGTATAAGACTCCTCTCATGGATCTGTAATGAAATTTTCTTGCCTCTTACCCACCGATGATGTAATGTGTGAACTTTGGAGCAATAAAAATATTTTTTGATGCATTTTTCCATCCTTTTCTTATTTTATTGTCTCTTCTCACCTATCATCATTACATCCTATACTATGCATACATACTATGATGTCTATTATAGGTCATGGGAGCTATTTTTAATGGGTTGAAGTGGTGTTCTATGTGAAATTTATCTTTGGTCCGTGATGCATCTGTCCATCCTTTGCTTTACTTACCTCTCTCCATTTCGGGCATATGAGATTGTGATCAGCCACTTTTTTTTACGGTGTATCACCACTTCAATGTAGCTTCTATTTCAATCCATTTCTCTCTCTTTCCATATCTCTTAGGAAGGTTAGATTAGGATTATATATTTTACCTCCACTAGAGTAGCTTATGGCAGGTAGTTTAGGATGAAGAATCCAAATTTCTTGAGAGGGCCATCTCAAGTCCATGCAAGTCCTAGAGCTTGAGAGATGGTCCCATGTTATGTAGTAACACCTAACACACCCCTTAGATCGATGCCATTTTTGGGGTGTTGTGATTTTCATCAAAAATTTTGGCACACCGGGTGGGATATCACAGAAGTTAGAGTTGCATCTTTCAGAGGTGTCTCATTATCAAGCAATCGATCTTAAGCCACCGTGCAACCACACTCAACATTTTTGGTGCACCCAGTGGGACATGTTGAAGAACCTTACCACTTCATTTCATCAACTTGATGTGTTCTTGGTGAGATTCAACCTTTTGAGGAACATGCAAAAGAACATATGGCAACTCCATCTCGGTCAACAACCCATTCTCTAAGTTGTAAACCTTCTCCCATCCATTTTCATCCATTTTTTTCCCACATCTTTCATCTTCTTCCATCCCATGAATTTTTCCAAGCATGACTTCATTCCCAACTTGGAACGCACACTTGCAGCAACAGTAGTGCAGTCCACCTCCAATGTATTTCATGACTCCTCCATATCAACATTATGAGAAAATCCAAAATCACTATGGCTACCCCTATGAGCAAAGTATGTCAGGATCGGTTTGGCTATGAAACCTACCAAGAGGAATATGCATATAATGAAATAAACTACACATGAGAATGCTGATTTGCAGGAGAAGATTCAAAAATTGGAGGCACACATGGTTCATTCAAGGGCTACATCTTAATGAAGGTATTCAAGATTGGTTGTAGAACACCTTGTCCATGGGTAGGCTCTTTTCCAAGACATTACATCCCACAAGAGAAGCTCAACTTCATGGTTGAGATGTTGCCCCAACTTGCACAATGGGCTGAGGAGATAGAGTCCTAAGAGCTTGGCGCAAAAAAATTTGTCAATGGGTAAGTTCACCACCTCATAGCTTTTCTTTTCCTCTTCCTAAATTAGTATCATCATAGCAAGTGTCATGAAACTAGCTTCCCATCTACTTCCCCAAGTGTTAATTCCCCTTATCCATCTCCTAGTCTTCCATCTCACCTCAATTCTTCTACCATTTTCCCTTCCAAATTCAAGTCCCCTCCACAAGAGCCAAAGGAAATACCTTCCCCTCCACCACAGATAAAGAAACAACTAGTGGAGACCCCACCCACCACTCCTCCTACTCTCCTAAGTCCATGTCAGGGAGAGACTCCAAAAACCAATCAAGGAGAGAAACAAGAAGAAGAGCCAGCCAAAGAAGAGATGATCAAAAACTTGGTAAGCTTGGCTCTTAGATTTAGAATTACAAAGATTCCCTTGTTGGTTAAGCTCATGGAGGAGGTGAGGTCAAGCCAAAAGTAGTGGAAGCTTCAGCTACAACACAAGCATGTGAAGAAGGAGCTACTTCAAATCTAAAAGAAGATGATTAGATTCTAGCATGTGGAGGAGAACCATACGGTTCTAGAGGCTTCAAGTGTAGAGTAGGCCACATAAGAACATTCATCTCTTCCTCCCACTTCCTTCCCTTCAGGCTCTAATGTTGAAGAAGAGTTTGAGCTTTAAAAATTCATGTTTGAGGATGAGGGGAACCATTGTGAAACTTGCAAATCGAGAGGACACCATGGAGGAGGTCAAGCACACTCAGTAGGGACAACGAGGAAGCATATTATCCATCTAACTTGGAGGATTTATTTGATGGAGACGAGCATGAGAAGATCACATTATTTTCTCCTCCATCATCCACCTTCCAAACACATGAGTCTGCTACCATGTAGGAGAACATCTAAGGACAAAGCACTGCATCTCACAATGGGCCTCTGGAACCAAGGTTGGAGGATCATGATCTTCCATGTTCTTCTCAGGAGGAGGAAGGGAAAAGGCACAAGGATCCCATATCTCCCACATCATTCACCCAGAAAGTCCGCAAGAAGACTCCATTCTTGGAGTTGAAATTCGAGAGAAGCGGGCACATCCAATGGATCGAGATAATGCCCTATCAGTACTTGGTTTTATTAGAGTTAAGGGAGAATCCAACACCAGTCATGCTTACTTTAAGGGCATGAGGATGAGTATCAAAGTATGAAGGACCAAGTGAAATGCCTCTTCAATCTAAATACGAACAACTAAAAGAGGTATATTCCTTATTTCTAGTTGACACCTTGATGATTTGGGTGGAGGATTGGCTTATAGTTAGTTTTTCACTCATACAAGTAGCCATATTCAATGTAAAATCATTTGCATGGCTCCCTTTTTTGAGAAAGAGAAGCTACTTCTCCATACCAATTGTAGGATTTTATTGATTCCCTTTTTTCTCTTGGTTAGCATAGAATAGGTAGGTTTTCTTTCAGCAGAAGAAGTGCTTGTGCACACTCTACATATCCCACTTGGGGTGTGTATGATTTCTAGTTTTGTACATAGTTTGTTGTGGTGTTTTGTTGCTCCAAGGTTGTATCATTGTATAGTTCGATGTGCCTCCAAGGTTAGTGTTGCAAAGAATGGCTCAAGGATCATATTTTAGAGATTATGAGTAGATTTATGTTTATCGGACTATCATTCATGACTCCATGCCCAATGGATGCTTCATGTAAACCGATCATTTCACCTAGCAGGTATGTGAATCCCATGAGTCACACATTATTGACCAAAATAAGCTCACACTTATTTTTGGTCAACTAACACCATTTTATCCCTTTTGGTGCTTCAATATCAATTTTTATATATTTTAGGCACTTAACATCACCTAAAAGCATTTTCATCAAATAGGAAATTTATTTCCCTTTCCATAAATATAAATAATTCCTTCTAACTCCTCATATTTTGTAGGCATGGGAAGGATATTTTGCCAAATGCGGGCCGGCGGGCCTAGGGAAGACTTTTTGCCAAATGGGAAGATTGCGGACTGGTGGGGTGGCGGGAGATATTTTGGCATTTTTGCACTTTTCACAAAAGGCACAAGTTATAATTATGGGCCCACGAGCCTGGGAAGGATTTCTTTTACTAAGTGGAAAATGCAGGTTGGCAAGCCCGAGGATGAATTTTGGGAAATGAGAAGTTGTGGAGCCACGGCCTAGAGAATTCTTTTAACCAAATGTAAAGTAGCAAAGTGTGGAAGGTTTCACATTCCTCAACAATGCAACTCAAAGGTAAATCCCAAGGGACATTCCCTAAATGAGTGCGAAGCTTCACGTGTCCCAGTCCAAAAAGGAGATAGAGTCGTCGAGTTGAAAATTCTCGGGGTAAAGTGAAAGCCTCCATGTGCCTCATGGGCAAAACTTCAAGGGTAGGACCCAAATAACAATCTCTAAACAAGAGTACGCTTTCCATGTAGTCAAGTTCTAATAGTAGTAAAATGGGGCAAATCCGGCCATTGAATCGGCTAAGTGTAGAATTATCGGCGAAGCCTCCACGTGTCTCAATGATGCAACTTCAAAGGCAAAATCTAGAGGTAGGTACCAAATGTACGTTGATACTCCACGTGTCTAGGGTCATACATATGGCCCTACCAAACAAAAGGAATTAGCCAAAACACAAAGAAATAGAGTAAAGCCACGGAAGGATCCATGTGTCTCTTTGGTGCTCTTTCAAGAGGTGAACCCAAAATACATTCCCCAAATGAGCGCCAACCCACCATGCGGTCACGAGTCCGAAAAGGTAGGGCCATTTGTTAAAAATTCCAAAAGTTTATGGAGATCTTCATGTGTCTCGTCTACACAACTTCAAAATCAAAATATGGGGATAGTTTCTAAATGAGCGCGAAGCCTCCACATGTCTCAGAGTCGGGAAAAGTGTTTCCACCAACAAGAGGGGCTCACTTGCAGAACACAAAGGAGATAGAGCTGGCCCGTGGACAATGTCATGTGTCTCTTCGGTGTAATTTAAAAAGTGAAGGAAGGGATGAAATCTTCAACATGTGCAGGGCTGCAACATGGACCCCTGTATGGGAAAACTCGTTCCCATATTGCGAGCCCACATTAAGCGCCCAAGCAACTGTGCACTGCTGAGATAGTCGTATCTTTTCCTAGGAGCTTGAAATTCAGCATTAAATGACTTTTTGGAAAGCTCTTAGTTCCTGCTACTCACCTTCCATAATTAATGTTTCACCTCGTCATTTTCAAGGCTATTAAGTCTCCCACCTACCACCATGATGAAGAATGGGGCTACTTTCTTACCCGGCAAGGAACAACACATAGACGCATGGGTCTTATAGCGAAGCCCATCATTGTTATAGGTGGATTTCAATGCTTTCTAGGGTGGTTAGAGTAGGTGGATTCAATGCATTCTAGGGGTGGTTTAAGTAGAGTTCAAATTCTTCCTCTCTCCTTCTCTCTCTCATTCTTATATATTATAAGGAGGGGCATATTTCAAATGGTTGGTCATTATTTTCTCTCTTTCCCCATCTCTCTTTCTTCTTTAGGGTAGAATGTAGAGCCTAAGCCTCCTCTCATGGCTCTGTAATGGCATTTTATTGCCACTTTCCCATTGATGATATATTGTGTCAACTTTGGAGTAATAAAATATATTTTGTGATGTATTTTTCCATCCTTTGCTTATTTTACTATCTCTTCTCACCTCTCCTCATTACAGGTATATTTTGCATACTCGATGTCTATTTTAGGTTCCGGAGTTTGTGTTTAATGGGTTGAAGTGGTGTTCTATGTGAACTTTATCCTTGGTCTGTGATGCATCTGTCCATCCTCTCCTTTGATCACCTCTCTACATTTTAGGAATCTAATATTGTGATCATCCACTTTCCTTTATGGTGTATCACCTCTTTAGTGTAGGTTTTGTTTCCATGCATTTCTCTCTCTCTCCTGTCTCTTTGGAAGGTTAGATTAGGATTAAATAGTTTACCTACACTAGATTAGCTTATGGTAGGTAGTTTAGGAAGAAGAATATGACTTTCTCTAGAGGTCCAATTCAATTTCGCAAGTCCCACACTTGACAAGCCTGGTCCCATGTTATACAAGTCATGCTTTGAACACCCCACTTAAATTTGAGGCCATTCAGGGGTCTTGTAATTTTTCATCCATAGTTTTGGCACTATTGGGTTGGAGATCACGAAGTTAGAGTTCCATATTTTATATGTGTCTCATTATCAAACAACAAATCTTAAGCCACCATGCTACCACACTCAACAATTTTGGCACACCCGGTGGGATAGGATTAAAGCACCTTATCACTTCATTTCATCAAATTAATGTGCTCTTAGTGAGATTCAGCCTTTTGAGGCACATGAAAAGCACATCTGGTGACTCCATCTGGTCAACAACCCATTCTCGAGTTTCAGAAATTATCCCATCAATTTTCATCCATTTTTCTTTCCACATCTTACATCTTCTTTCATCCCATGAAGTTATGCAATCATGAATTCATTCCCAACTTGGAACTCATACTTGCAACAACAAAAATGTATCCTAACTCCAATCTATTTCACCACTCCTCTAGATCAACATTATGAGAAAATCCAAAATAATATGGCTACCCCTATGAGTAGTACCAGGATCAGTTTGGTTATGGAACCTTCCAAGAGGGATATGCATGCAATGAAATCAACTACGTGGAGAATGCTGATTTATAGGAGAAGATTAAAAATTGGAGGCATGCATGGTGAATTCTAGGGCTACATCTCAAATGAATTCATTTAGGATTGGTTACGGGAACCTTATCCATGGGTAGGCCCATTTCCAAGACATTACATCCCATAGGAGAATCCCAACTTCATGGTTGAGATGCTTCCCCAACTTGCATAGTGGGAGCAGGAGATAAAGTCCTATGATTTTAATGTCGGATAACCTTATCAATGGGTAAGTCCACCACCTCATAGATTTTCTTTTCCTCTTCCCCAATCAGTATCATTGTAGTAGTTTCATGAGTCTAGCTTCCCATCTGCTACCCCAAGTGTTGATTCCCCTTCTCCATCTCCTAGTCTTCCATCTCACCTCAATTCTTCTACCCTTTTCCCTTCCAAATTCAAGTCCCCTCCATAAGAGCTAAAGGAAATACCTTCCCCTCCACCACAAATAAAGAAACAACTAGTGGAGACCCCACCCACCACTCCTCCTACTCTCCCAAGTCCATGTCAGGGAGAGACTCCAAAACCAATCAAGGAGAGCAACAAGAAGAAGAGCCAACCAAAGAAGAGATGATCAAAAACTTGGTAAGCTTGGCTCTTAGATTCAAAATTAAAAATATTCCCTTGTTGGTTAAGCCCATGGAGGAGGTCGGGGTCAAGCCACAAGTGGTGGAAGCTTCAGCTACTGACACAAGTGTGGGAAGAAGGAGCTACTCCAAATCCAAAAGAAGAGGAGTACATTCGGATGTGGAGGAGAACCATACAATTCTAGAGGCTTCAAGTGTAGAGAAGGCCATAGAAGAACCTTCAGTTCTTCCTCCCTTTTCATCCCCTTCAAGACCTAATGTCGAAGAAGAGTTTGATATTTCAAATTTCATGTTTGAGGATGAGGGGAACCATGGTGAGAAAATTGCAGATCCAAAGGACACCATGGAGGAGGTCGAGCACACGTAGTAGGACAACGAGGAGGTAGATTATCTGTTTGACTTGGAGGATTTTTTGATGGAGAGGAGCCTAAGGAGATCACATCATTTTCTCCTCCATCATCTCCCTTCCAAACACATGCGTCTCGCTATCATAGAGGAGAAAATACGGGGACATCAACTTGCATCTCAAAATGGCCCGCTTGAACCAAGGTTGGAGGATCATGATCTTCCATGTTATTCTCAAGAGGATGAAGGAAAAAGGCATGAGGATCCCATCTCTCGCACATCATTCACCTAGGAAGTTCCGTAAGAAAACTCCATTTTCGGAGTTGAAATTCGAGAGAAGCGGGCACCTCCATCACATCGACCATGCCCTATCAAGTACTTGGCTTCATTGGAGCCAAGGGAGAAGCCAACACCAGTGATGCTTACTCTATCATAATTACCTGCAAAATCACACAATACCCCTCGGCCTCAAGGCCATATTAATGATGTCGAAGCAATAAAATAGTTATATCTAAACTACTATTGTTAAGACAAAGTAATTTAACAAGTACTCCAATATTCAACATTTCGATTCTACTCATACTTAAGTTTACAACTAAGATCATAAACCAATTGAATCATCTAATTTAAGCAATACTTTCACTTGTTCACAATTTCTCCAGTCCTCCAATATCAAATAAATCACAAAAATAACTTAACACATCATAATAAAAATCAATATGAAAATGATTTGAAATATTGACATTTATCTATCTAACACATCATTTTCTTCCATCTTGAATGTCTATCGAAAGTTAATTATTTTAGTTACGATAATGTCTATCCTTCAATTTTCGTATCACAATGTGTTAATGTCACTCTTCTTTTAATATCTCGTCAGTAATAATGCACAATACTATCTATGTGTCCATAAAGAGATAAATTAAATACAATAAAACAATATTGAAGAGTAGTTCTATCATAATCAATTTATGATAATGCAACAGATTCTATCTAATTATCTTATCCTTAAATTCCCATCGGGGTCCATTGTTTGACATACGGTCAAACTAATAAAAACAAAACACAATGGAGTCATGATGTCCTACACATCTTATTAGCATGCTAACTTGAATAAAATAGCAAGGTTTACAATTATAAATAATTCAAAAATGATAATCATGGTTCATTTAGTGTCGAAGAGAAGTGGGCATTACATCCCCTACCCTTAGATTTTACTTCCTCTGGATGTCACGAGAGAAAGACATAGGGAAAAATGCAAAAGAAATAGGATCACACCCTTTGTGGAATTTCTTTTCTTCAACAAGTTTGTGTCTACAAAACCCAACTTTGCTTTAATTCAATTCAACAACAAGAAGGGATATTGAAAGGGACGATTCCTAAACTTTCTTTCAGTAAGGTTGCAAACATTTATTTCTATATAGTAACTCTATGTGATCAACCAAGCTCCAACACATTCCATTAAAACATGAAATGGTCAAATAAGTCTCATAAATAACCACCAAGTAAAGGAATAACCGGGAGAATTTCGTGAACTCAAAATGACCATATAGTCTCCCATGGATCCCACATATTGCAACAACAAAAGTTAAGGCTTCCACTAAGGTTAAGTTATGCTTTCAAAGTTCGTTATTTAGACAAGGCTAGCAAATATCAACCATGACCATCAATTTATACAAGAAAACATGTCTACTCAAAGGTCTTGTAATTTTTAAATCATAAACGATGAGGTTTAACAACAAGGAAGGTCACTTAAGTTAGCCAAAAACTTTAAAATAAATAACTATTCATGGTAAGAACTCCTATAACTCGAAAGGGGTACACTAAAATTTTCATGGTAATACTAAGAAGAATCATGACTGCAAGGTTTCCATAACTTGATTTTATAGTCAAGATCGAAGACACAACACTAACCTAATTTAGAATGTCAAACATTTAGAAATTATTTCCACTAGAAACTAACATATCAATACAAGAAGCACCACTCACTATAATACAATGGGATTTATTTATCTTAAATCATGTTCAAGCTCAAAATAACCATAAGGAGAGTACATGCCTAAATCGTAACGCTAAAGAGCACTCAAAGGAGCTAGAAGAACATAACAAGGAAGAAGAGGGGATCCAACTACAATCTATAAGTGTATCATACCAAAATACGAGTAACAACTTACAAAAACAACTTACACTTTGTTCTCCTAACGATAAATGGGAGCAATCACAATGGGGTGTCTCAAGAAAAGAAAAAGGAAAGGAGAACTTCCCAAAATTATGTCATATCCTTAACATATATTTCCTTAAAATTAAAAATAACCTAGGTCACCAAGGACTAAATCAACACACAAGGAGGTTGCTTTTCTAAAAAACAAGAGATAAGACCCAATCCTAAAAGGTCACAACTCACACTCATCGAGCTACAAGGCAACAAGGGTACGACGACCCAAACTCCTACAAGGGAAAATCACATAGGTCTATGAACAAGGAGTAGTACGTAATTAGAACACATCACTAACAACATGGTGTTTCAGAATTGTGGGTAGTCAGCAGAGCTAAAGTTTCAACTATACATTGCACTCAATACACATAAATCTTACTCATTTTATAAATCAACTATTAAGTCAAAAGTTATAGTTTCTCTTGCTAAGCACTCTTCTTACAAGTTTTTCTAATTAAAAATCTTCCTTCTATCATGGCATCACATATTTGTGTCGTTAAGAAGCACCACTAATATTGGTATGATATCTTGCCATTCTATATAGGCGGAAAGTTATGTGTTTTACTTGGGAAGGTAAATGGACAAATTTTTCTTTCTATTTTTCACATAGTTTTATTTCTTCTATTAATCTACCAAGATTATATAAAGAAACCATTTTCCTTTTTTCTAATGTTCCAGTTTACTTGTTAAGTTTCAAGTCCAAGCCCCTCAATTAGGGTTTTATTAGGATCAATTAATCATTTTACCAAATAGATTTTAATGAGAAGGAAGATTCAAACATACCACATCTTTAATTCTAAAGGAACAAGGGACCATTAATCATAAAAAACATGCCATTAGTTTTTTAAGAGCTAGAGAATAATCAACCCATATGTATCACACCAAGATTCAAGGGTTTACCAAAGGATTACAAGTATCACTTAAACACTCCAAGTGGGTCTCCACAAGTATCAAAGAAGCTATGAAGAAAAATTCCATTATAGAAACAAAATTTTCTTTTACGAGTTTAAGAGGTTTACATCAGTTTGGGAAGGAAACAATGTTTTTTGTTTAGCCTCAAAATTTTGTTCACATAATAAGAGAAGGGAAGTTTCTAATGAACACTCATATTTCCATAGGATACCACTAACCAAGCAACAAGATGACCAAGAAATTTTTACTCAAAGGAGGCCATATTTCCCAATAGAAGACATCAAATGCAAGAGGGAAAATAACTAATCTACTCAAACATGGAATTTATGACAAATAAATGTAGTTTTAAAAAAGGAGCACAATCTAAAAACCACCTTTGAGATTAAAATATTAAGATCTACCAAACTAACATCTCTAAGAGCAAGGTCCAAAAGACCCAAAAGCATCCATAAGTGTCTCAACATTTCCCAATACTATTAGGTCATAGATTGGTATACATAACATTTTTAACTGTTAAGGCAATGGTATATCTATTTATGGGTCATTAAGAAGCAACAATGTATATCTATTTATGGATTCAAATATCTCTTACCTCAAACCTTTATCGTGACTTGTAGTTCGAGCATGTATACTGAGCACAACCATTTTATAAAAATAAAATTTATGTCGCAATTTCAAGTCGCTTTTGTTTGTTTGCGTCGTCGTCAAATCGTCATAGAATTGGCGTTCATTTTCAGGGCATTACATTTTGGTATCAGAGCCAGGGGTTCGAAGCTGGGACCCTTGGGCACATGCAGAAAACATGAAACAGGAACACTTAACTTAGCACAGAACATTATTCTTTTAAAATATAAAACCATAATGTTGATAATTATAGTAAACAACAAATTTTGAAAACTAGCACAAGACCTAGAATGATGAACTAACTCTCGCCTTGATCTGTGTAGGAGGCGCGGATTGGGCGAGGGGTCTCTTCACATAGACCTAGACATACCACCACCAGAGCAGGCCGTAGCAGCCCTTCTGCCTCAGATTTTGCAGACACTCCAGGATGTCAATGCCGCTATACGCGGAGAGCCCTTGGGAGGACGACTTGCTAGACATAGTTTGGAGCCATCAGTAGATGCTCAGGCATCCCCTCGACACAGCGAGGAGCACAGAGCAGAGAATTTCTGTGCAGAGTCGGCTAGGGCAGAGTCACCACAGAGAGGACATGGGGACAGGATCTCTTGACATAGGGACAGTCTCGGAGCCTTAAGCAGAGGGAGGAGCATATAGAGATCTAGGTTTCATCACACGTCAGTGCGAGATCATATCGGGAGATCCTGAAGCTATGACCATCTCACTATTCGGGTGATACAGGTAGTTTTCAGGCAGAGGCCTGGTTGGTGAGCTTGAGCGGATGCTTCAAGCTCTGTCCTTGTAGTAGCAACACGAAAGCTCGTGTTGCGATCCATCTTCGAAGGATGGAGCAGAGTCGGTGGAGGGCGAGGAGCGGAAGCTCCATGTCGACTCGAGACGATTACTTGGGAGCCATTTGAGGAACGTTTCAAGAGCAGGTATTTACCTAGGAGATTTATCCAAACAGCGGTGTATAGGCGAGTTTCGACCTCCGTCGGGGCATCGATGTGATGGCGAGTACGAGAGTTGATTTACGGACCTACTCAAAGACGTCGACTATATGCGGGATGAGCGGTATGGATTCACGGGTTCATCTCGGGGCACGAACTTAGATTTAGGTGGCGCGGTGCGCATTCACTACTCACGAGACATTAGCGAGAGGTCGTGGAAAAGGCCTATATTGCGAGAGGAGACACGGGAAAGACACAACAGGCTAGAGACAGAGTTCGGAGCTGTATCTAGTAGATGCAGGATAGTAGGTTTAAGGGGTTAGTTCCTCCTCCACGGGGTGGATAGAGTTCAGGGCAAGCTTCATTTAGGCCACCACAAAGCAGAAGAAGCAGCAGCGTGAACTGCCCACCTTACCGACCTCCTCAGAGATTCGATGCACAGAGAGGACGTAGTATGGGGCCTCCTCCTAGGGGTCCCATCAGGACATAGGGTGCACCGAGAGCTTAGTCAGTAGGAGCTCGTCAGTAGAGACCTCAGCAGTCCATAGCCGGATCGTCAGGATCTGTATCTCAGTCATCTAGAGTACCAGCTGGAGCTACTTCCCATTGGAGAGGACCAGGCAGCTGTTATGGTTGCGGAGTTGTGGGACATATTTGGAGAGATTGCCCACATAACCCTACCAAGGGTAAGACACAGAGCTCAGAGCCTACTGTTGGAGATATGGCACGGAGTCATTGGATCTACGCAGTGGTCGAGAACCACCAGGCTGAGCATCAGAGCACTGTGATTGAGACGACAGGTAGTATTGGTGGTATTTCCACCTCTATATTATTTGATTCTGGTTCTTCTGATTCATTCATTGCACCATCTTTAGTAGAGCGTTGTAGGCTGGTGGCAGTTAGGCAGGGCCGTAGTTGGGACGTTGAGATGGCTTCTGGAGCCAAGATTTCTGTAGACTCCTTAGTCAAGGAGTGTGTAGTGGATTTGGGACCCTTCACCACTACTTCTGATCTTAGGATCCTTCCATTAGGATCTTATGGCATCATCTTAGGCATGGATTGGTTGTCCGCCCACAGAGCTAGAGTGGATTGTTACCATAAGACTATTGCTTGCATTGATGATCTTGGGGCGAAGTTAGTCATATCAAGGGTTAAGAGACCCGTTTCTATTCACACCATCTCTGCTATGCAGCTTAAGCGGTGTGTGCGACGGGGTTGCCAGTTGTATGTTGTTACAGTTAGTGACTGATTAGAGGATGAGTCAGGGGGACCTTCCCTCGATGATCATCCCATCTTATCAGAGTTCGCCGATGTGTTTCCAGGGGAGCTACCGGGATTACCTCCCCCACGTGAGATCGACTTTCATATAGATCTAGTTCCAGGCGCAGAGCCTATCTCACGAGCACCCTATCGGATGACCACTCCTGAGTTATGTGAGCTCAAGTTGCAGCTTGAGGGCCTTCTGGAGAAAGGCCTAATCCATCCTAGTGTATCCCCTTGGGGTGCACCAGTTATCTTCGTAAAGAAGAAGGATGGATCTCTTCGGTTGTGCATTGATTACCATCAGCTGAATAAAGTAACGATCAAGAATCGTTACCCCCTTCCACGCATTGATGATTTATTTGATTAGATGAAGGGGCTAAAATTTTCTGTAAGATAGATCTTAATTCAGGATACCATCAGCTTAGGATTGCGGAGACAGGATATTCACAAGACAGCTTTCCGTACGAGATATGGCCACTACGAGTTCACAGTGGTACCATTCGGTTTGACGAATGCCCCTGCAGTGTTCATGAGTTTGATGAATGGGGTATTTAGGACGTTCCTTGATCACTTCATGCTCATCTTTCTTGATGACATTCGATTTACTCACGCACACGTGAGGAGCACGAGGAGCACCTTCACCAGGTTCTTCAGTGTCTTCGTGAGCAGCGCCTTTACGGGAACTTGGAGAAGTGTGCGTTCTTTCAGCCTGAGGTGCAGTATTTGGGCCACATCATTTTAGGGAAGGTATCACAGTCGATCCTTCCAAGATTTGAGCCATCATGGATTGGCCAGCACCCACTAGTGTGACCGAGGTGCGTAGTTTCATGGGTCTAGCAGGATACTACAGGAGGTTTGTTCAGGATTTTTCTCGGATTGCGCACCCTATCACTTCTCTTCAGCGGAAAGGGAAGAAGTTTTTATGGTCAGATAGATGTGAGCAGGCCTTCAGTACACTGAAGGAATGCCTTACGAGAGCACCTATCCTTGCAGTGCCAGATCCTCATGGAGAGTTTTTCGTATGCACAGATGCTTCCTTGGCAGGACTTGGAGGAGTGTTAATGCAGGAGGGTAGAGTAGTTGCCTTTGAGTCCCGCAAACTCAAGGATTATGAGCTCAATTATCCAACCCATGACCTTGAGCTTGCAGCAGTAGTACATGCCTTAGTGCGGTGGAGACATTTTCTTCTTGGCCGGAGATTTACATCAGGACTAATCACTTGAGTCTTCGCCACCTCTTCACGCAGCCCAATCTCAACGCTCGTCAGCGGCGTTGGATGGAGTTACTCTGTGAGTATGACATGGAGATAGAGCATGTGAAGGGAAAGGAGAATGTGGTGGCAGATGCCTTGAGTAGACGGAGACATGTGGCTATGGCCACCTCAGTGGGCACAGATTTGCGGAGTAGGATCTTGCAGCAGCTTCCTCAGGATAGTTTCTACCTTGCAGCCAGAGCAGAGATTGAGTCTCAGAGACCCCTTGAGGGGAGATTTGATGGATTTTCATTAGAGGCAGATGGTCTTCTCAGACACAGAGGCCATATTTATGTTCCCAAAGAAGGAGGCTTGAGACATGACATTTTCACAGAGGCTCATCGTGCACCTTACTCATCCCATCCCGGGGTGAAGAAGATGCACGCCACCCTGAGACAGTTGTACTTTTGGAGAGGACTTCAAAGAGACATAGCTTCTTTTGTATCCCGTTGTTTAGAGTGCCAGAGGGTGAAGGCCGAGCATCAGCATCCAGCTGGCCTTCTCTATCCTCATGCCATACCGTGAGTGGAAGTGGGACACCATTTCGATGGATTTCATTATTGGGTTGCCGACATCGAGATACCACCACGACGCCATCATGGTCACGGTGGATAAATTGATGAAGGTAGCTCATTTTTCCCCAGTGAAGACCACCTATACAGCAAGTGTTGTGGCACGAGTATACCTTGATGAGATTGTCAGACTACATGGGATTCCGCGGAAGATCATTTGCGACCACGACCCTTTGTACACCTCCCATTTCTGGACCACCATGCAGTATGCCCTCGGGACGAGGATTAATTTCAGCACAACTTATCACCCTGAGACAGATGGACAGACAGAGAGGGTGAATCAGATTTTGGAGGACATGCTCAGGATGTACGTGATGGATCACCAGTCGAGATGGGAGGAGTATCTGTATTTGGTAGAGTTCGCTTATAATAATAGTTTCCAGAGTTCTATAGGCATGGCTCCTTTTCAGGCATTATATGGTAGAGAGTGCAGGACACCTCTCAATTGGGACAGGATTGAGGACAGGGTTTCCCTTGGGCCAGCATTATTACGAGGATATGGAGCAGTAGGTTACCCGATCAAACGAGAGATTGCAGGAGGCACGAGGATAGACAGAAGAAGCATGCAGACCAGCATAGGACAGATCGTAGTTTTGAGGTAGGCACGAAGGTGTTTCTTCGTCTCAGACCGCATAAGAGCCCTATCCGTTATGGAAAAGGTTCTAAGCTTGCTCCTAGATTTGTGGGTCCCTTTGAGATCTTGGAGCGCCTTGGCCCCTTAGCCTATCGTCTAGCACTGCCACCTAGCTTATCACGCGTCCATGATGTATTTCACATTTCGTGTTTAGGAGATATGTTTGATCCCTCCCATGTGCTAGATTGGGTGCATTGCGGGCGCGAGGATCGGGGGGTGATCTTTGAAACCGTGCGCATTTTAGATGACCACAGGCCTTCGCGGCGAGAGAGATTGATCAGGTTTGGGTCTAATGGGACAGTACGATGAGGACTGGCTGCTACTTGGGAGGATGCTACATCATTGTGAGCTCGTTTCCACACTTATTTCGGTGACTTCGGGAGGAAGTCTAGTCTAAGGGAGGGGATGTAATGCCCACTTCCTACGACACTTAGTTGATTATCATTTTGAGTTATGCGGACTTTGGATATGGACATGACTTATACTTATGTTGATTAGCAGGATGTTTTGTGACTAGATGCATTTGGATTATGATTGGATTTTGTTTTCAGTATGACCTACACTGACTCCTGAGATGCAGACTATTGGATACCGATACTATTTTTATATGGATATATTGCATGTGTTCTAACATTAGATTTCTTCGCCATGATGAGTAGAATGTAGTTGTTGAATTTACATTACTATAATTTTCGATAATGATGAAATGCATAATTAAGTTGTGATTTAGACCTAGAAATAATGATTAATTGAATTACGTATAGATGTTAATAAATTTCGTGCATATGGTTATTTTGGATATTTTGACATGGCCGCGAGGCCGAAGAAGGTATTTTACATTTTGCAGAAACACAAGCATGATCACAATCATGAGGGGATTGGGAACCAAACACAACGAGGATGTCGGGTGGTTACAACATTGGTCGTCAAGGCAACTAGTAAATTGTATTGTGTTACCTTTGTTCTTTTGTGTTAAGAAAAATTTCCATGAGGGAAATTTTCCTATGTGACCAAGGGGGTAAAAATTTTAATTACTTTTTTAACTTGCTTTAGTAGGTGATTTTATTTGTGATATCTTTTTAAAATTTCTTTTGCTAAGTATGTTTAGGATTAATGTAATATCTTGTTTTAATTTTTAAGCTTTGGAGGGAAGTCAAGTGGGTGTAATAAATTTTGATTGTTGGCTCCTTGAGCCTTGTGTTTCCTCATGTATTGAATGCTTGGTTTTGAGTGTTGACCACTCCAAATTCTTTGAATCTCGAATTTGAGATTTAAGGCAATTTTGGAGGACTTGTGGGACAAGTTGGACTTGTCCCACACTTCCCAAAACCCCTTACCAACCATATCTATGGGTTGGGAATCCAAAAAGGGGATTATTTATTGTTTTGGGAAGGGAAATGTGACTTTGGAGTGCACTTGTCTTCTTTTGCATTTAATTGTGCCTTAAGGCACATGGGGAAGGGATGGATTTCGATTAAAGATGTCATTCAACCCAACCACCCATTTATGGTGTTTTGGGATTTGAGTTGACTAAAGGGAGGTGGTCTTGAGGATGTGTGATGTGGCATCCTACAAGGAGCCACATCACCCTCACTCTTCCTCTTGTCTATTTATGGAAATTTCCTCTCTTGTTGAGGGGGTTGGAGTTTTGTTTTTGTTTTGTTGAAGAGTTCTTCTTATTTTTTTGGGAGAGAAAAGAATTGGGAGAAAGAGAAAAAGAGAGTGCTTGGACTTGCATGCTTGGATTGTTTTGGGAGGAGCTTGGACAAATTTCTTGGTTTAGGCTTCTCCAATGGAGAGGTAGGAAACCTTCTCCTTTGTTTTGCTTTCATATTATTGTTGCTTCTATGCTAAATTTGTGAGTAATGCATGTTTACTTTGGTGTATTGTGAAAAATGGATAGAATGCTTATTGTGTAGTATAGGAGAGGTCTATGGGAATACTCATGAGGGAGGCATAAGAGTAGACTAGGATATTGTGGAGGGAGTTTGAGAGGGATGCCCATCTTGGGTGAGAATGTTTACATTCTTACCTTGTTCTTGAGGGAGCCATAAGAGGAGGGAGGCATAAGAGTATGGGAGGAAAAAGGGGTACTTGAGGGAGGCATAAGAGTCATAGGGGCTTGAGTTTTATTGTGGAGGGTTTTGGATGGGCATCTCATCTCAATGGGGAGACATAAGGAAAACTTTCCCATAGTTCCTTCTCTTGTTGGCTTGGATGAAAGCCTTGTTGTGAAATGTTTGGTGTTAATTGTGTGTCTCTTTGCTTCTTCTATTTTAGCTTTGAGTGTTGTGATGAAATTGTATTGTGGAAGCAAGTGTTGTTGCCTTGAGTTGGAGACCACCCTTCATTGTGTTGTGTTTGGGGCTCGGGGGTCAATGGAGGAGATTGCTTCTCTTCTCCATTGAGTTTTGGTTGGGAGGAGAGTGTTGCCTCTCCCCCTATCTTGGTTGTGATTTGAGCTACTTGGAACTTGGAGCATGGATGAAGAACATCTTGGAACACAAGAACCTTGTTGTTGACAATGTAAAAACATCATGTATTTACCCACCTTGGGTGGGGAAAAAATGTAATATTGCTTTACTTTCTTTAGCTTACATTATTGCAAATTTATTTCCACATGAAATAGAAAGTGTTGTAACAAATGTTGAATGAAAGTTGTTTCTTTTTTTGAATTCCAATAATAAGTATGTAATATAGATGGAATCAAAAGTTGAAAGGATGACAATCTATCTATTCTCCTTATTACTTGACTTGGAACCTCTCTTGAGTATGTTAATCTTGTTTACATGTTAGTAGTTCTTGCTTTAAACCTTATTGAAAGTAATTTTGGAACCCTCTTGAAGGGTGTTGGGAAATTTTACAAAAACACCTTTCAATATTATAACTTATTCTTAATTATATACATCAAAAGCTTAAATTTTCCCTCATCTCATTTACATGTCTTTTTGCTTCCTAAGAATGTTTTATTTAATCCTTTATATAAATCTTATATTTGCTTCCTAAAACATCTATATTGTATAATTGATGTATAGATAAATTTTTTTATCACTTTAGTTATATTTTATGTATATATTATTTATATCATATCATATTTTATTCTATATTGTTGTTGAAATGACCTTAATAAGTATAAAATAAAATAAAAAAATGTATGAGGAATATCTTGAGCTACGAAATACATTTTTGCAAGGGAAAACTGTTAAAAGGCATGTCTTTTTCCTCACTACCATATTATTAAGATGTGGAGTAGTAGTTTTACACAGATTGATCTTGAACCATTACAAAATTTAGAAACTGGAAATAGAACCTGGTCCTTTCTTTATCACCATAGGTTACGATACGGTGCGCCTTGTTACATGGTGCAAGCCGGAGTTTACAAATTGCTTCACTTAGCATCAAAAATATATATATATATGCAAGCCCGATACATTGTTTTTTTTTACCGTGAAAAACTATGTTTACAGATTGCTTCGACAAGATCACAATTTTAGTTATCTACTGCTTGGAAACACAACCAAATTAATTACGCAGAAATAGCTCAAAGACGAGACTCTACAAAGGAGCACTCGTCCTCTATCAGGAGTCGAGCTTACACTATACTATAATACACCATTAAAATACTCGCAAGATAGTTGTTTGGAACTAGTTGTTAGTGCTTACACATGATTGTTAAATGTGTGATTTAATCACAAATCGCAGACTTCACAATGGCACACGATAATGCAATTAATCCAGACAAAAGAACTATACAAAATGACAAAGATATGAACAAAGGACTATCAAGAGATGCTCTTCAAAGTCTTCGACAGTAGCTGATCAGATAACAACACGCCCCTGTTGAACTACGCCGTGTATACACCTTGCTGCACCCAATGAAAGTGGAGGTACTCGCCTCCTCACGCGCCAGGGACAGCAAATAAATAAAAGAAATAAAAAAAGAAGGGAATCCCGAGTTTTGAGGATGCATTCGATCTTGGCCCGATAACAACACACAATTTGGACGACCTGCTCAAGCTGTTTGCCTTCTACTCTAAGCCCCTCCGTCCCACGCGCCCAGGACTCTTTTAGTTGCCTCCATGTACCATGCGCGGCCAGGGGCGAGGAGGACAGGAGAAAAAAACACTGGTTTTTGCCTATATCTTGCTTAGAAAACTCCTCATCATTTTCCACGCGGCATGGGCGAATACTCCAGCGTTTTCTCCTATTATTTCGGCCTGTGTCTTCATCCTTTGTCTTCCTCACACCTACCCGCGCGGCCAGGACAGTAGGAGAGGGTTTGGTCGACTGAACAGGTAAGATTTCCAAAATCTAAAGTATTAATTAGAAATGGCGGCCAGGTTGCTTCTCTGCATGCAAGGAGGGGGTATTGATGGTGGACAGGTGGTGGTTGAGACACCCACCGCCCCCAACCAAACAAATTTAAGCCTGTTTGAAAATACCTTTCCCCGAATTGACTCTTGCTCATTTAAAATTTCAAATTTAGGTTAAGCGCTATATATAAACAATAGCAGTGATAGGTAGTTAAACTTTCTTAAACACACTAGATATACGTATGGTAGTATGTATATCTAAGCATATTAACAATATGCAATGCAATAAAACAGATCGAGTATCAAGTACATACCGAAATGGGTGTTTTCCTATATAAATATGTATATATATATACATATATATGTATATATATATATATATATATATATATATATACGTATGTAAATATAAATATAAATATATATATATATATATATAAATCTATAATTACATATAATGTAATGTATTAATTTGAAATAACGTAATATAACCGAATGATAAAGTAAGTATATATATATATATATATATAATATATATGTGTGTGTGTGTGTGTGTGTGTGTGTGTGTGTGTGTGTGTGTGTGTGTGTGTGTGTGTGTGTGTGTGTGTATTATAATGTATTAAATTTTGAAATAACGTAATATGACCGAATAATAAAGTAAGAATAAAAAATCGAAGTGGTTAATGTATTCAATTCAAAATAAATTATATCATCCTCTTGGGTTACCTTTCAGATATATTGTTATCACGTTTTTTTCAGACATTAGACAAATTAACTCGTATGACGACCCTACTTATCTCTGTGGAACGTCGACTGAGATAGATTCAAATATCTCTTACCTCGAAGCTTTATCATGACTTGTAGTTCGAGCCTGTATACGGGCACAACCATTTTATTAAAAAAATAATTATGTTGCAATTTCAGGTCGTTTGTTTGTTTGCGTCATCGTCGTCGTAACATCGGCGTTCGTTTTCAAGGTGTTACAAAATCCGAATTTCCCAAGTAGGGTGGATTGTACAACACTCAAAAACACATACACTCAACTAATAACCATAGGAAAAAAATACCCAACCAGTCTAATAATTGACTCGTTTTTGTCACATTCAAAATTATCTTATTAATATGATTAGCTCACTAAATCAAGACACATAAACCGATTAATGATAAAAGGGAATTACATCACCAATTAAGCGACATACACAAAAATTAAATAAAAGAAAGGAAAAGAGATAAAAACAAACCCCTTGGTCATAATTAGGGTCATCCCCATGGGAACCCCCTAATAACAGGGTAAGTGCACCAAGTTGGGGGCGAAAAGGGGTTCTTAAGTGGATGTATTTTTCGAAAAAAAAACTTCAACTTGTGCGAGTTTTTGAAATAGTTACACTCAAAATTGGAAGATGTTGTAGAAATATGAATCATATAATTTTGAGTTTAGCTTCTAAGATAATAAATTTTATTAAAAACGAGATAAGTTTAATTGGGTCAAACTACTAAAATACAAACAGAGATGCTCATGTTTTTGTTGAAAAACATAATGGAGTGAATTTCATGCCCCCACCATTTTGCAAGCACCATTTATTATTTTTTAAAACCCTTCGGTTGAAAGATAGCTAGGAGCATCTAGTTTGGGCTCCATTTTTTTGAGATTTGTATAGCGAATATTTTTTTATTTATGATTTATCTAATACATAAATTTTGTGTTTTGAAAAATAACCAGAGCTCAACCGTGCCCCCTAACTACCTCAATAAATATAAAAAATTAGACTTTTTTTTTTTTTAATATGTATAGAATTATGCCTAGTTTGGGATAGTATAATTTTTTAAAAAAATATTATCACCCAAAAAAATATATACCATGAAAGATAGACATATTTACACTTCAAAAAATAGCTATAAAAAGGCATAGTTAGAAAATAAATAATATGCAAAACTTATATTAGTCAAAAAAATTGAATAATTATATTTATAGAAAGAAGAAACTCCGCTCTACGTCATGGTATAATTTTTTTAAAATGGATCGATTTTTTTACTTTGATTTATCATAGAGGAAGCGGAATTTTTACATTTTCTTGCAAAAACACGTTGTTTTTTGTGTTTGTACATGTCCATGCCTCGGGCTTGGGGATCAGAGCCGAATCTCAAGCCTTGAGGCATGGCTTGGAAAAGAGAAAATAAAAAATGCAAACACTTTTTTTTTTTTTTAGATATTGTGGCCCCCTCACGTCCCTTTCATCTCTTTCACGGGAATTCTCAACCATTTTATTTTTTCTGCAATTTTCTTTACATTCTTGCATGATTTTTTAATAGTTCATTTTGTCCCCTACCCCACTAGTTGATTTTTCTAATCATGGGTGATAACCATCAAGCTAAGGACAAGAGGAAAGTCAAGAATGAGACAGGAGCAATTGGAAGAGAAGAGAATGCAAAAAAATTGAGTAGGAAAAGGTACATCTACTATATCAAATGTAGCTAATGTATTAGAAAATGGGGATGAAATACATGATGAAAATGTAGAGGATAAAATTTTTCAATGAATAATGATTTTGCAAGGAATAATGATATTGAATTAAATGATAATGTTGGTATGGATGAAGAAATTGATATGAATCCAATTATTGAACCCTTACTTGAGAATCTAAATGTTAACCCCGAAATTTGTGTGAAAACACTTTGAATGAAGAAATTAATCTTATAAAAAAATCTTCACCTCTAAGAACTCCTCCTTCCATTTTGTGAAGAAAACCAATTCTCTTAATTGAAATTGATGAAAACATTATAAAACTAATGCCTAACAAAAATTTGAAAGAAAGCGCAAGAAGAAAAGCTAGTGCAATTTGGGATAATTACTTTGAGAGTTTAAATGACACACAAAGATGTCAATTATTTGTTACATTGATGAAATTAATTAAGATGAGACCTATAATGAAAACCATGGGGTTAAGAACATCTAATGTTGTTGATCAAAATGCATCAATTGGTGAAAACATACATAAAGCATACCAAATTGTAGGTGGAAAAAGACGCACCAAAGATAGTAATGCTACACAGCATGCACTTACTAATTTTATAGTAAGTGATAAAATAGTTAATAAATGCTTGATTATAAAAAGAAGTAGTGGTTTAAAGTTAAACATAAAAACACTAATGCAAGCAATAGAGAGACGTAAACGTCTTGAGTCAGTCAATAACACTGACTATTGAGATTTATCTAGCAGAATTCCATGAAAAGACAAGAATACATATGATATTCTAAAAGAATTAATTGTAAAATTTTGGAATGAGAACACAAGGGTGTCACCGAATAGAAGAGATACAGTAAAAAGAAGAATAGGTTCTCGTAATCATGTGCAAAACATTTCTTAGATATGACTCAAATAAAATTGTTCTCTAAGTTAAAGAATGAAAATCCACAAATTAAAAGTAGCCAAAGATTCTTTGAAATAAGCAAACCCTTTTAAGTGAAAATCAACCACTCACGTACCACTTGTTGCGGGAATCATGTTGAATTCTTAATGCATTATGATGTTTTTTCTCAAATACGTCGTGTTTTACATATTGACATCATGTTACAAGTTTTTATTTTTGTGCATATAGCATTCATGCACTCTCCGAAAGTATTGAGAAAAATTGAAAAATATTAAGAGAGTATCATTTCTACATCAGTGATGATCGGACACATTCTATAGAATATGTATAAGGGTGTTTCGGGTGTTTTATGTGAACTTGGTGAGAGGAAAATTAGTTTCGATCAACATTACATTTGGTCAAACAACTGCACATCATAATTCAAGAATGCACGGATGTTTTATTGGCTAAGAAGGATGTACAAAGAAACAAATGTACAACATATCTAGATTTTTACTGAGGCATGGCATGGAAAAGGAGAGCATGATGGTGCAGGAGCATGTGTGAAAAGAGAACTTGCAAGAGAAGAGTTAAAGTTCAAGGATGGTGCTAAATTTACAGATGTAAAAAATATTGTTGATTAATGTGTCAAGAATATGGGCCATGAATCTCAAGAGAGATTAATAGTTTATATATATATTTGGTTGATAGAGGAAAAACATCTAGAAAACTTTTAATATTGTATGACAGTTGTAGGATCAAGTGATATGCACTCATTCCATAGTTCAAATGCAAATTCTTGGACTAATTATACTAGGTGCATGATATGTTTTTGTATATAATGCATTGATTTTGTGTGGAATGAATTTGAGTCACAACAGTGGGTGGATGAATGGACTTGTAGACCACTAATTCCAATCAATACACATCAAGTTCCATGAGCATTACAACTTGCAAGGTCTTCGGATAAAATGACATCACCTGACTTTGACCAAGTCTCTGATTTAGTGCAACAAGGTACATACATATATGTACATGCCATGTTTTAGATTTATAAATTATTAAATGGTCAAATCTTAATGTATTTTTAAATTGACTAAAGAGTTTTACTTTGTGATACATAGGGCACGTTTTTGTAGTTATTGCGACGAAATTTAACGAAGAGGGAACAAACTACTTCTTGTCTTGTTGTGTAGAGGGGAAAAAAATTGACTTCCATAATCATTGATGGTGAAGACCTTGAGTATCCCCTTTGGGTCGGTGGTAGTCGGTGGAACTTGGCCGACGATATCCTATCAAAAATCAAACATTTGGTTGTTTGAAGATTATGAAGTACATCGGAAGATACTTCACTATTCACATTTGGTCCTTCCAACAAATATTAAATTGGTCAAATATCAAGGTTGGCCATCAAATAAGAATATTTGGAAGGTTTGTGAATCGAGATCATGAAGCAATTCTTGCTACATCGAGAATAGAGTTGATCCTTACGAGTTGATTGGATTGAATTTGCAAAGGTATGTTCTTCATGAATTTAATTTGAATATTTACTTAAATGATTTTGTTTAAATTTAGTATGATTTAAAATTCTATTTAATTGCTTACTAACATGTTTATGTAGGTTAGTGGTGTCAAAAAATCTTCCGCCTTCACATGGTTGGAACTATCAGTAGAGAATTTATTATTCTCAAAGCCAAGTGAAGCTAAGAGAAATTAAATATTAGAAAGGAAAAAAAAAAACATAAATTCTCATTTCACCACCTATATTGTAAAAATATCTTATTAAAATTCTCATTTCACCACCTACATTATTCGGGTGATTGGCAATGCACAACCTTACACCGACTCGGACTACAATATTTCATGCATTTACAAATAGTAAGACAACGAGATAGCTGAATGGTTATGGAGGAAATTACGAGAGGCTTTTGTAGAAGGCCCCGATGTGGAGGTATTGGATCTTATGATACATCTCTATGTGCCACGAGTCCAAGAAATGACCGTCGAAGATATAGTGTGTTTTGGCCTCAGGGCTCTTAAGGGACTACGCCTAGATGAGGTAGCCCGAAAGCACGGGAGCATAGGGACCCAAAAAAATCCTCTAATAGAATTCACTTGGCCACCTCGATGTGTTGGCATAGTTGGTTTGGTCCCATGATCTTCCATTTACAAACTAAAGAGTCCAGCAGCCCTATCTTGACTCAGGTGCAAAGTATTTCACACATTTGCAAACAATAGGACGGTGAGATAACCGAATGGAGATGGAGAAAACCATGAGATCATTTTATAGAGGGCACTAACATGGAGGTATTACATTTGACGATACGTCTCTAGGTGCCACGAGTCCAAGAAATCACCGTTGAATATATAACATGTTTTGGCCTCGGGTCTCTTAAGTGACTACACTCGAGCAAGATACCCCGAAAGCATGGGGAGAATAGGGAACCAAATAAAATCCTCCACTATAATTCACTGGCCACCCCGATGTGTTGGCGTAGTTGGTTTGGTCCCACGAGCTTCCGTTTGCAAACTATAACATCGAGAGTCATACACTGACTCGGATGCGATGATATGTAACATGTTTGTAAACAATAGGATAGTGAGAAAAATACATGGATATGGAGAAAACCACAAGATTCCTTCGTAGATGGCCCCAACATGGAGGTCTTGGATTTGACGAGATGTCTCTATGTGTCACGGAGTCTGAGAAATCACTCGTTGAAGATATAGTGTGTTTTCGCCTCAGGGCTCTTAAGGGACTACACCCAAAAGTGGTAACCCAGAAGCACGAGGAGCGTAGAGAACCAAAAAAAACCTCCACTAGTGTTCACCTAGCCACCCCGACATGTTGGCATAGTTGGTTCGGTCCCATGAACTTATGTTTGCAAACTATAGTGTCTCTAAGTGCTACGGAGTCGACGAAATCATTCGTCAAATATATGGCATGTTTTGGCCTCATGGCTCTTAAGGGACTACGCCCAGACGAGGTAGCTCAAAAGCACGGGGAGCATATGGAACCAAAAAAAATCCTCCACTAGCCTTCACCTTGCCACCCCAATGTGTTGGTGTAGTTGGTTCAGTCCCACGAGCTAGCCACCGTTTGCAAAATAATACATCGAGCGGCCTTACACTAACTCAGACTACAATATTTCACGTGTTTAAAAACAATAGGATAGTGAGAGAACTGAATGGAAATGGATAAAGCGTGATAGGATTTCTTAAAGGGCATCGATGTGAAGGTCTTAGATATGACGAGATGTCTCTAGGTGCCATGGAGTCTAAGAAATCTCCCGTCAAAGATATAGCATGTTTTGGCCTCAAGGCTCTTAAGGGACTACGCCTGGATGAGGTAGTTCGAAAGCATGGGTAGCATAGAGAACCAAAAAAATCCTCCACTAGTGTTCACGAGGCCATCTGGACATGTTGGCCCAAACGGTTTGGTCCCACAAGCTATCGTTTGGAAAATACAACATTTAGCAACCTTACACTAACTCAGAGAACACTATTTTGAGTGTTTGCAAACAATAGGACAACGAGAGAACTGAATGGAGATGGAGAAAACGTGAGATAATTTCGTAGAGGGATTCAATATATAGTGTTTGGATGCGAAGAGACGTCTCTAGGTGCCACGTAGTCGAGAAATCACCCGTCGAAGATATAGTGTGTTTTGGCACGAGGGCTCTCAAAGGATTACACCCAGACGAGGTAGACCGAAAGCACGGGCAGCATAGGGGAACCAAAAAAGTCCTCCACTAGTGTTCACTAGGCCATCCCGGATATGTTGGTCTAGACAATTTGGTCCCACAAGCTACCGTTTGCAAAATACAATATCTAGCAGGCTAACACTTACTCAAACTACACTATTTCGCATGTTTACAAACAATAAAACAACGAGAGAACCGAATGGAGATGGAGAAAGCGTGAGAGTATTTTGTAGAGGGATTCATCATGAAGGTTTTGGATCGATGAGATATCTCTAAGTGCCACAGAGTCTGAGAAATCACATGTCGAAGATATAAGGTGTTTTGGTCGTAGGGCTCTTAAGAGACTACGCCCGAACGAGGTAGCCCGAAAGCACAAGGAGTGTAGGGAACCAAAAAAATCCTCCACTAGTGTTCACTAGGCCATTTGGACATGTTGGCCTAGACGGTTCAGTCCCACAAGCTACTGTTTGTAAAATACAGCATCTAGAAGCCTTACATTGACTCAGACTACACTATTTCATGTGTTTGCAAAAATATGATAGCGAGAGAACTGAATGGAGATGGAGAAAACTGCAAGAGTATTTTGTAGAGGGACTGACTTGGAGGTCTCGGATCGACGAGATGTATCTAGGTGTCACGAAGCCTGAGAAATCACCCATCGAAGATATAGCATTTTTTGGCCTTAAGTTTCTTAAGGGACTAGGCCCAGACGAGGTAGTCGAAAGCATGGGTGGAGGAAACCACCAATGTTCAATGATTTTTCCACAGGATGCAACTATGTAGACTATGAACTTAGTTTTGTTGGGGAGACCACCAATGTTCCAACTATTCATTTTGAAAGAATGAATATCTTCAATCAAACAGAGAATGAAGAGCCTGAATTTTTTTGGACATTACAAAAGGTTGTTTGTGCCCAAAAAGAAGCCGAAGGCCATATAAATTTTCAGTCTTCAACTTTAGATGACAATGAACATCATGAAGAAAAACAATTAGGTGAAGATGTCACTATGATTCAAGAAGAAATGCCTCCTAAAAGTCATAAAGAGTCAATTTGATTACCCAAAAACATCTGGAAGAACTTAAAGAGAAGATACGAGCGGAAGAAAAGGAAAAATGGGAAGCGTGGAAGGATCACAACTTAACTGGAATGGAAGATCTATGTAATATTGTTGATAGAATTCATTTTATATGTGAGAAATAGAATGCTGATTTAGTCTATTACTCTAACTATTTAGGTTAGATTTATGTAGTCGTTCAATGAAATTTTGAATCTCTTCAGTACTAACATGGAAAAATTGTTAGGGCCCTATGAAAGCCTCTCGTGGTTTTATCCATATCCATCTGGTTCTCTCATTGTCTTATTGTTTGCAAACACACGAAATAATGCATTCTGAGTAAGTGTAAGGCTATCAGACACTATATTTTGTAAATGTTACCTCATGGGACCAACTTGTCTAGCCCAACATGTCCGTATTTCTTGGTGAACACTAGTGGAATCTTCGTTTTGTTCCCTACACTACCCGTGCTTTTGGGCTATCTAGTCCAGCGTAGTCCCTTAAGAGTCCTAAGGCCCAAACATGCTATATCTTCAACGGGTCATTTATCGACTCAGTGGCACCTAGAGACATATCGTCGGATATGATACCTCCATGTTGGGGCCCTCTATGAAAGCCTCTTGCAGTTTTATCCATCTCCATTGGGTTCTCTCACTGTCCTATTTTTTGCAAAGGCACGAAATACTACAATCGAGTCAGCTGTAGGGCTTCCGGATGCTATAGTTTGCAAACAGAAGCTTGTGGGACTGAACCAACTACATCAACACATTGGGGTTTACGGGTGAATGCTATTGGAGGGATTTTATGGTTCCCTACATTCCCGTGCTTTCGGACTACCTCGTTCAGGTGTAGTCTCTTAAGAGCCTTGAGACCAAAACATGTTATATCTTCGACATGTGATTTCTTAGACTCTGTGGCACCTAGAAACATCTCGTCAAATATGAAATCTCCATGTTGAATCCCTCTAGGAAATCCTTTCGCGGTTTTCTCCATCTCTGTTTGGTTCTCTCGTTGTCCTATTATTTAGAAACGCGTGAAATATTGCAATCTAAGTTTGTGTATGACTTCTAGACGCTATAGTTGAGAAAATAATTTTTTGACGTTTTCTTTGTGGCACCATTGTTGATCCAGATCTTCCCGAGTGATCCAAAAATGATTCTTTGAGTTTGAGATCTAGCTAAATGAAAAAATGTGAGGGCACGGTTAAGCTTTGAAACTCACGTTTGAGGGAGATAAAATGAGAGAGGCTCATGCTTCTTTTTTCCTTATATTAGGCATAATGCATACACATTATGTAACGCATACGTGTTATGCCTTGGTAAATCCCAAAACTGACAATTTAAAATGTGATCGTGTTATAATAGAATACATACGTGTTTTACTATTTTCAGGTTTTGTCCACTTTGGGCCCCCAACTTCGTGCACTAACCCAACAAATAACAAGACAAAAACATTACACAAGTTACCATGGTGATCAATTTCCAATACCCCACATTCCTTCATTTTTGGTCTCATATCCCCGTAGTTTTTTTTTGTGATATAATTACTTGTAATAATCACACAATACACCTCGACCTCATGGCCATGTTAGTACGGAATCACAAAGCACCCCGGATACGGATCGGGCTTCTAGGTTGATCACTCGGGCATCTAGTGTGATTGCACAACATTGAAACCTCTCTCCAAGTGTGGGACTTGTGGCGAGAGAGGAATGTCCAGAGAAAGCTGGTTCCTGCTCCTAAACTACCTGCCACAAGCTATTCCAGTGTAGGCAAGCTAATGTAATCCTAATCTAACCATGCCAAGGAGACAGAGAGAGAGAGAGAGAGAGAGAAAGGAAAAGAACAAAAGCCTACACTAAAACGGTGATACACCGAGAGAAGGAGAATGTTGGACATCTATCAAAGCGCCATGGGACAAATGGAGGTGAGCAATGGGAAGGATGGACAGATGCATCACAGGCCCAAGGATAGATTTCACACAAAAAATGTCCCAAAACTCCATGAACACAGCTCCAAACCTGTAATGAACATTCAAACATGCATAAATACCTGTAATGAAGAGAGGCAAGAAGAGAAACAAGCAAAAACGAGCAAGGATGGACGGATGCATCACAAAACACGTTTTGTTGCTCGAAGTTTGCCTGAGAACATCATTTCAATAGTAAAAGGCAAAAACGCCATTACAGAGCAAGGGAGGAGGTTCGAACTCCATTTTTAAGCCTAGAGAAGAAAAGAGGGGAGGGAGAGAGAAAAAGATGAACAACTTGTTCTTTCCTTTAAAATGAGCAAATGCGGCTTTACACAATACATGGGTCGAGCCAGGAGACAGAAAACATAGGAAAACATGTAAGCAGCCCAACCATTGACCAAAATGCATTCTTCATCAAAATCGGTGGTTGAAACATCACTTCTGGCCATGTTGAAGAAGAATGCGACCCATGTGCATTAAAACTGGTTGTTGAAGCGCCGCACGGCATTACCACGCGTCAGATCTGTTTCTCAATTTTTCTCTCTCGGAATGTACTAAAATTCGAGATTGATCCAGAATCATGCGAGATAATTTCATAAGATTTCCGTTGATATAAAAAGCGTGCAAATCCGAGCTCTGGATCGAAAGTTATGGACGTCACGAAGTTTTAGGGCACAAAATAGGTGAAAACGTGTTTTGAAATCTTTCCCACGCTCTGCCACCTGGATGACACGTGGCACGCATTGATTGGTCACGTGATTCTCTCTCCTTGCTCACCCATGGGTTTTTCCTTGAATTTTGACCTTTTTGATGATTTTGGAACATTTTTCACTTTTTCCCGCTTCCCCGCCACTTGTACGACACGTGGCATGATCTGGTTGGAGGACAGGGCGCGGGGTCAACCTTGTCTTTTAAACTTTGGGCCCAAGACTTTTTGCAAAATTTCTAAGTCCCCCCCCGAACTCTGCACTTCCCTGCTCCATTGGACACGTGTCCAATTCCTATTGGCTCGGGCCAGCGCTTCAAACCTTGCCCCTTTGACCCTTGGACTTTTCCCTTGTGACACGTGTCATCTCCTGGTTGGTCCACGGGTCTGCCGGCTCTTTCGCGTCCACCGCGTCTTTTCGTCCCGGATGCCCTTGTGCTGAAAATTCTGTTTGGCCGAACCGGCCGGTTCGCGTCCATTCGTCCCGGATGTCCCAGTGCTTCGTGGGACAAATTCTTCCATTTGCCCGATCCGGCCGATTCGTGTCCTTTTGTCCCACTTGTCCCACATTGTTTCGAACTAAAGTTCTCCATTTTGGCCGATCCAGGCGGTTCGCGTCTTCAAGGCCCAAATGTCCCATTTGCTTAGTGGGCCGCCTGTTCTCATTTCGGCCGAACCGGCCGGTCCACGTATCTTTGTCCCAGATGTCCCAAACCAGTTAGTGCGAAAGTTCTCCTTTTCAGCCGGATCAGCTTTTCACACCCACCGCGTACTTCTGTCCCAGATGTCCCTGTCACTTCCGGACTTCCTAGAGGCCTTTCGGCCGATCCGCGTCTTTCTGTCCCACACGTCCCTACTGTTGCAAGGACTAGGACTTAGCCAATTTTCACGATTTTTCCTGGCCCAAGTTTATTTTCTGCAACCTTCTCGCATTTTCTCAGAGCTTGCTCTTTCCTTCTTTGGTCAGGGGAGTTAGAAAAATCTGAGGGAACCCCAGAAACATGATGTTTGCTCTGAATCAATTATCTGCCTAGGACTTGAGAATTCTGATGCATGTTATCAAATTAACCCTGGGGGGTGAATTTTGGATAACAATTTGGCGACTCAGTGGGGTCATCTTCTGCTAGATGAAGTTACCAGTTGCCTGAAGCATCCATTAGGCATGGAGTCCTGAGTTGTAACCTGCAACTGATCTGAACTTTGAAAACCTTCCCTCTCGAGCCACTTGGAAACCCACCGGGCATGGATTTGTTCTCACCAAAAACCACTGAAAAGAACTGTGCAAGAGCAAAACCAGCAACACCGAAAACTATGTACAAAACTGAAAATCATACATGCTCCAAATGGAACATGCAGAGTGTGCACAAGCACTTCTTCTACTGAAAGCAAACCTACCTACTCTACTCTAACTGGAAGTAAAAGCAAGCTAAACAAACCCTGCAATTGGTTGTGAGAAATAGCTTCCCTTTCTCAAAAGTGGCAGCCATGCAATTGACTTGGCACTGATCATGGCTGTTTGGATGGATGGAAAATCAACAAGAAGCTGGTCTTCTATCCAAATCATCAAAGTATCAGCTGAAAATAAATCCAATACCTCTTTTAGTTGCTCTGCATTTGGATTTAAGAGGTATGGCAGCTAATCCTTGGCACTTTTTAGCTCACCCTCATGCTCAGAAGAAAGCATGACTGGTTGTGACTTCTCCTTTGGCTCCAATGAAGCCAAATACTTGATTGGGCAAGGTATGGTCCTTTGAGTATGCCCATTGCTATGATTTTCAACCCCAAGAATGGAGTCTTCTTGTAGACCTTCTTGAATGGATGGTGTGGAAGAAATGGTGAAATTCCTCTGTCCTTTCTCTTCCTCCAATGAAGAACATGAAAGACTAAAATCTTCCAATCTTGATTCCGAAGAGCTATTATAAGATGCAGGCTGTTGTAAATGAATGCCCTCCTTCATGACAGCAGACTCAAGTGTTTGGAGTGTGGATGATGAAAGAGAGAAAGGTGGAAACTCAACCGGCTCTTCTCCATCAAAACAGTTCTCCAAATCTGACAGGTAAACTGCCTCATTGTTGTCCTGCTGCTCATGTTCAATTTCCTCCATGGTGTCCTCTTGATCTGTAACTTGACCACCATGGTTTCTTTCTCCCTTCAACATTGAGTTTGAGAGGTCAAACTCCTCTTCAGACTTGGAACTTGAGAGAGGTGAAGTAGAAAGAAAAGCGAAGGTTCTCCTGTGCTTTGCTTTGTGCTCGAGCTCTTGGATCTGCAATTTTCTCCCCCACAGCTGGAATGTGCTCCTCTTCTTTTGGATTTGGAGCAGCTTCTCCGTTCCTCCAATGTTTGAAGACAATCTTGCTCTTGATTGAACTCTTCCTTCAGCATGAAGTTTGTCAAGTCAAACTTTTCAATCTGCTGCTCTAGAGGGCAAGTTGGGACTGCAAGATCTTCTTCAAAGCTTTCTTCCTCCATGGCTGATTGTGCAACTTGAATTGGATCAGCATTTCCTTCAAATAGAGTGCCAACATGGACACTACACTCTGAGCAAACTGATTGCTGATCTACTTCTTCCTTTTGCTCTTCTTCTGCTGCAACAAAATCAGTTACGACCACCATTTGTTCAACCTTATCCTCTTCTGTAGGCTTAACCATCAAGGGGATCTTTGTTATCCCAAATTTGGCAGCCCAATTCCTCAATTTGTCTGTCATTTCTTTTCTGTTTGGCTCTTCCTCTTGCTGTCCTTGATGACTGATTTTTTCAATTTCTTCTTCCCCACATGGAATTGGGAATGCAAGAGGAGGGATAGGTTGAAACTCAACTGATTTTACAATTTTTTGCGGTGGTGGAGGAGGTGAAACCTCTTGTTTCTTTGGAGTGGGAGGTATTTCATTTAGCTCTTGTGGAGAGGATGACTATTTGGAAGGAAAAAGGAAAGAAGAATTGAGGTGTGGTGGAAGACTGAGAGGTGGAGACATGGGATCAACATTTGGGACAGCGAGATGGAGAGTTTAAAATTTACAAGTCCAAATGAGATCTGCTTTGCTTGAGTAATGGGAAGAGAAAAACCAGATGATGGTGTAGAACTTACCCATTGACAAGGTTGTTCAACACCAAATGTATAGGCCTCTATTTCTGTTGTCCATTGTGCAAGTTGGGGCAGCATCTTTATCATGAAGTCCAGCTTCTCCTAAGGGCTGAAGTGTCTTGGAAAAGGGCCTCCCCATGGACAAGGAGTCCTACAACCAACTCTGAAAGCTCTCATTTGAGTGTTGCTCGGGCTGACATCTTTACCTCCATATTTTGGATCTTCTCCAACAGACCAACATCTTGGATCTGATGGTCTTCATTGTATGCACACCCTTGCTCTTGGAAAGCTCCATAGCCAAACTGAATTTGGCATAGCTGCTCATATGGGTATGCATGCTGATCTTGAATCTACTCAAAATGGTGATTTGGAGGATTTGTAAAACATGTTGGAGGTGTGATATACTGCTGTTGTTGATGTGAATTCCATGATGGAAATGAAGTCATGATTGCACAACTTCATGGAATGGAAAAGAATGAAAGGGATGGAAAGAAAGATGGATGAAAATGGATGGAAACGGGTTTGTAAGCTCAGAGAAATGGGTTGCTGATCAGATGGAGTCGCCAGATGTGTTTGTAAGTGCCTCCAAAGGCTGAAATCTTCACAGGAACACACCAACCTACAAAAGATGAAGTGGAAGACCTCTAGAGTCCCACCGGCGTGCCAAAAGCTGGCATGTAGTACGGAATCACAACACCCACGGATGCAAATCGGGCTTCTAGGTTGATCACTCGGGCATCCGGTGTGATTGCACAACATGGAAACCTCTCTCCAAGCATGGGAGTTGTGGCGAGAGAGGAATCTCCAGAGAAGGCTGGTTCCTGCTCCTAAACTACCTGCCACAAGCTATTCCAGTGCAGGCAAGCTAATCTAATCCTAATCTAACCATGCCAAGGAGAGAGAGAGAGAGAGAGAGAGAGAGAGAGAGAGAGAAAGGAAAAGAACAAAAGCCTACACTAAAACGGTGATACACCAGAGAAGGAGAATGTTGGACATCTATCAAAACTGCCATGGGACAAAGAGAGGTGAGCAATGGGAAGGATGGACAGATGCATCACAGGCCCAAGGATAGATTTCACATAGAAAATGTCCCAAAACTCCATGAACACAGCTCCAAACCTACAATGAACATTCAAACATGCACAAATACCTGCAATGAAGAGAGGCAAGAAGAGAAACAAGCAAAAACGAGCAAGGATGGACAGATGCATCACAAAACACGTTTTGTTGCTCCAGAAGTTTGCACAGAACATCATTTCAATAGTAAAAGGCAAAAACGCCATTACAGAGCAAGGGAGGAGATTTGAACTCCATTTTTAAGCCTAGAGAAGAAAAGAGGGGGGGCAGAGCAGAAAAGATGAACAACTTGTTCTTTCCTTTAAAATGAGCCAAATCTGGCTTTATACAATACATGGGTCGAGCCCAGGAGACAGAAAACATAGGAAAACGTGTAAGTAGCCCAACCATTGACCAAAACACATTCTTCATTAAAATTGGTGGTTGAGACATCACTTACAGCCATCTTTGAAGAAGAATGCGACCCATGTGCATTAAAGCCCGGTTGTTGAAAGCATTAAACCACGGCATTACCACGCGTCAGATCCGTTTCTCAATTTTCTCTCTCCAGACTGCACCAAAATTTGAGATTGATCCCAGAATCATGCAGAGAATTTCATAAGCTTTCCGTTGATATAAAGAACATGCAAATCCGAGCTCTGGATCGAAAGTTATGGAGGTCTGAAGTTTTAGGGCACAAAACAGGTGAAAACATGTTTTGAAATCTTTCCCGCGCTCTGCCACCTGGATGACACGTGGCACGCATTGATTGGTCACGTGATTCTCTCTCCTCGCTCACCCATGGGTTTTTCCTTGAATTTTGACCTTTTTGATGATTTTGGAACATTTTTCACTTTTTCCGCTTCCCCGCCACTTGTACGACACGTGGCATGATCTGGTTGGAGGACAGGGCGCGGGGTCAACCTTGTCTTTTAAACTTTGGGCCCAAGACTTTTTGCAAAATTTCTAAGTCCCCGAACTCTGCACTTCCCTGCTCCATTGGACACATGTCGATTCCTATTGGCTCAGCAGCCGCTTCAAACCTTGCCCCTTTGACCCTTGGACTTTTCCCTTGTGACACGTGTCATCTCCTGGTTGGTCCACGGGTGTGCCGGCTCTTTCGCGTCCACCACGTCTTTTCGTCCCGGATGCCCTTGTGCTGAAAATTCCCGTTTCGGCCGAACCGGCCGGTTCACGTCCATTCGTCCTGGATGTCCCAGTGCTTCGTGGGACAAATTCTTCGATTCGCCCGATCCGGCCGATTCGCGTCCTTTTGTCCCACTTGTCCCACATTGTTTCGGACTGAAGTTCTCCATTTCGGCCGATCCGGGTGGTTCGCGTCTTCAAGGCCCAAATGTCCCATTTGCTTAGCGGGCCGCCTGTTCTCATTTTCGGCCGAACCGGCCGGTTCGCGTATCTTTGTCCCGGATGTCCCAAAGCAGTTAGTGCGAAAGTTCTCCTTTTCGCCGGATCAGCTTTTCGCGCCCGCCGCGTACTTCTGTCCCAGATGTCCCTGTCACTTCCGGACTACCTAGAGGCCTTTCGGCCGATCCGCGTCTTTCTGTCCCACACGTCCCTACTGTTGCAAGGACTAGGACTTAGCCAATTTTCACGATTTTTCCTGGCCTAAGTTTATTTTACGTAACCTTCTCGCATTTTCTCGAGCTTTCTCTTTCCTTCTTTGGTCGGGAGTTAGAAAAAATCGAGGGAACCCGAAACATGATGTTTGCTCTGAATCAATTATCTCGCTCGAGACTTGAGAATTTCATGATGCATGTTATCAAATTAACCTGGGGTGAATTTTTGATAATGAGCCATATTAACGATGTTGAAGTAATAAAACACTTGTATCTAAATATCAATTTCAACATCAAATATCATAACTACTATTCTAAGACCAAGTAATTTAACAATTACACCAATCTTCAACATTTTGATTCTACTCATAATTTAGTTTGCGACTAAGATCATAAACCAATGAATCATCTAATTTAAACAATACTTTCACTCATTCACAATTTCGACAATCCTCGATATCAAAGAAATCACAAAAATAACTTTGAATATCATAATAAAAATTAATACGAAAATGATTGAAATATTGACATATATCTATCGACAACACATCATTTTCTTCCATACTGAATGTCTATCAAAAGTTAATCGGGTTGATTCTGATAATGTTTATCCTTCAATTTCCATATCACAATGTGCTAATTTTTTTGTCTATTAATATCTGGGGGTAATAATCCACAATACTATCTATGTGTCCAATCACATAGATAAACTAAATACAAGAAAACAATATCGAAGAGTAATGCGATCACAATCAATTTATCACAATGCAACCGTTCTAGCTATTTATCTTATCCTTAAATTCCCATCGGGGTCCATGAAGACGACATATAGTCAAAATAATAATAACAAAAATGCAATGGAGTCATGATGTCCCACACATCTTATTAGCATGCTAACTTAAATAAAGCAACAAGGTTTACGATTATAAACAACTCGGAATGATAATCATGGTTCATTTAGTGTTGAAGAGAAGTTGGCATTATAGGTGCTAAAAAGACCTTTTCTATGGATTAGGATCAAGGCCACATTTAATGATAAAAGGAGAAGTCTTGGACATTTCACACACACTTGATCGGTATGTGAAATATGTGATTATTTGGCTATTAAGTAAGGAGGAGGATTTAGGTAGAAATTGGAATTGAAAGGATATTACAAGGATGACTTAATTTCTATGTCGGGATTCTAGGTGGCGATATTGATTTTCTATGAGAATGCATATGAAGGCTCTCGAAAGATATCCTTCGATGTACTAAAGGTAACATTGTCTCAAAAAAATTGTTGGGGATGAAAATTCAAGTGTCTTTGATTATAAGGCTAGTATAAATTTGAGCCCTCAATTTTTGAAGTTGATCTCATTACTTCGCTTAATTGAACTCTCATGAAATTTGAAGTAGTTTATGAGAATGTTGTCCTTCCTGCTCATTAGTGAATTTTACAATTAGAAAGAGAAGAAAAAAAAAAAAGAAATGAGCAGTTTATTTCAGATATTCCATTGAATCTATGCCAATGTTTCTCTCCCATGGAAATGGGTTTTGCTATACACCATATAATATCGAATAGGAAATTTATCAACCATTCCTCTCCCATGAAAATAGATTTCATCAGAAACTAAAACTACAGCAAAATAAATACACATAAACCCATGACAAAATTCCACTGACGAAATAACCTTAGGACATGGTGATACATATAGAGGCTAGTAGAGTGCAACGAAAATATGAAGTAATAAACCTATTAAGTCAAATGGGAAGAGCTCGTCGCTATTGGTTTCATAACCGATGGCCATGTTCAAATATATAATTGTTTCAGTCCAATTGTCTCATTTTTTTGTAAATTTCACCATTTCAAATGACTGCAAAACACCGACATCGTGGCATGTCACAATTATTAAGGCCCTGTTGTTGAGGAACTCAATCAACACTCTGAACGCCATATAAAATAAGTAAGAACTTTGAATACCATCGCTCAATTTCAAATCTGAGCCTCTCTACCCTGAACCTATCCTTCCCACCAATGGAAAGTGGCAGTGGTATACTTATATCACATGCAATAATTTGTGCCGCATCTTGCCTATTTTTTTATCTGCATGTGCTTTCCCCACATTAAACAATAATTGATCTACAAAAAGTGGTATGTTTGCGGTTGTAGAATTATTTGGGAAGTTTTGTCTTCCCCACTCTAATCCTTCCCACGACTTCCATAATCTTACCGTTTCCATTATTAATCTCTGCACAAGAAGAAATTTTGGCCTCGAGCTCTTGAATCGTCTCCTCAAGTCCAACTAGATGTTCTGCAACCTCTAACTCGCTCTTGTTTTTAACCTCTCTCACTTCATTGAACAAAAAATCCAATTTTTTTTTACATAGACTCCCCATGTACTGATATGATCATACAAATCCACAACAATGGGATTGAGAAAAAAAAATCAACATAATCAAGGTAACATGTGAAAAAAAAGCAGTCAAGATAAACAAGACTTACCCATTAGATGAACCAGACTATCCACCACCTATTTAGGGAAAGAATGCATAGGTTCAAAAACGGCCATGGAGATTGATGAAGTCGCTCCCAAGGATAAAGGAAAAGCAAGGATCTAGTATACCATGAAATCAGAAAGTGATATTGTTCGTGATGGCTTTGCAAGGCTAGCGAAAGCTACTTCTATTTTGAAGCTGATGAGTGGCATCCTTCTTATGTATGCACATGTTGTTGGGGTTGTCTTACGGTGGGATTCAAAAAGTAGTCAAGGTTCTGTGCCTTGCCAAGGAGCAGAAATCTCAGGACATGTTGGCCTTTTCTATCATGTATTGCATAGAATTTTACCCTATCCCATGTACAAAAAATCTGAAAACAATAGAAAAGAGTGGAGAGAAAACCTATCTGAAAAGGATTCTTGGTTTCTGGTGGTGATATGTGGTAGATCCAATGAAGGAAGAAGAAGATTAATATAAGAAATTGTGAGCTCTTAATATGGCTTAAAATTTTGTCAAGGGGTCATCCAATTATGTCCAATTGCCTAACAAAATGTCCTCACTTTTGTAGAATTGGTAAATTCCATTCTATCGAACAATGCATCTTCATTTCATACACGTGTCAGGCCGCTCTCCTAATATGGAAAAAGCGATGATAGATACAATAATGATGCAAGCTCTAACAAGTAATTTCCAGGTAATTGATTTGGACCATCCTGATGCTCCTAAATTTGTAAATCTTATACTCAAGGCTTTCGAGGCTTTGATTAGAGCTGCAAGCACAGGTGAGAAAGTTTACAAGTCTAAAGATGGTGATAATAAAAAGACTCTCGTACCAGAGGAAAGAAACCATGGTAGCAAAGTAAATCAACTCTGGAGAAAATTTCTAAGTCGTTTAATGAATTTTTCTTCCCGCCACTGTTTGCTACCGCTGGAAATGGTCTTACTATCCTTCAGCGGGAGATATTTTATGGATGTTTTTCTCAAATCAGGAGTAGCAGTTGGAAGAACTCTACACGAGACCCGGTTTTGCATGATGCGATAATTAGATTCATTAACAAGAAAATTTTTGGCAGGCAAGTAATGGATGTCGACTGACAAGAGAGCAAAAGATATGTATCAAAGCACCATTATATGCACAACTAAATTTTTGTTTGCAAGTAAAGGATTTATTAATAGTAATAAGGCTTAATTAATTAAGACAACACTTTGTACAATCTTACTTATGGAATAATGAATTCTTACAAGTACAAGAAGTTATTTATGTCATATCACAACTTTTCGCTATGCTAAAATTACATAAAAACAAATATTTCGTAAGGAAAAACAATAATCTAAATTAATGAAAAAGTTATAAAATACGACTATAAAAATATTTTGACCAATGAGAATAGAGGACAAAAATATTTTAAAATTGCAATAAATATTTATTTTTCAAAAACATTAGTATAAATATAACAAAGTACAAATGAAAAGAACCTCTAAATGGCCAACCATTTTTGTCAAAATTGACTTTGAAAAAGCCTATGACAGGATTGAATGGCATTTCATTCTGGTGATGCTTGAAACGCTAGGCTTCAGTTTGGTTTTCATGGCCTTTGTCAAAATGCTTTTTGCAGATGCCACGACCACTCTATCTGTTAATGGTCATACTTCTGAGCAGTTTGGGCTCTTTTACTCTATTATAAAAGGTTGTCCTTTAGTGCTCGCACTTTATGTGCTAGCATTTGAAGGTTTTGGGTTCTTCCTTGCCCACGCTCTTGATTAAGGGCTTGTGAGGGATATTCAACTCCCTTCTACGACTCCCCTTTAGCTTGTCAATGGGCATTTTGTAGATGACTCCTTCCTCACGCTTATTGGAGGAGGAAGCGAATATCAACAATGCCATGCAATGTTTCGACATGTATTGTTTAGCTTCAGGTTCCAGTATCCAATGGAGAAAGACCTAGTGCTTCAGGAAATCTTTTCTCCCCATACCTGGTTGGATGAATCATTTTTTGGAAATATATCCAACATGGAGAAATTTTTAATTTCTGGGCATTCCCTTTGCTTTCGATGCTTCTCCCAGTCAACTTTGGTAATATGTTATTGATAGGGTTTCCCGCAAGTTGGAGTACTAGATTACTAAGCCCCTTTCACTGGCAAGAAAATTTCATATTTGCTCCAAGATATTGGCACCACACATATTTATTATTCTTTGTAATGGGCGTCGGCTAAAGCCTCTTATAAGAAATTGGAGAAACTCCTCAGAGATTTCCTTTGGGCTAGCTCGGAGCTTGGCAAAGGCTTTCACAGAGTTCTTTATGGAATATTATTGTCTCCCTAGGGATTCTGGAGGTCTTGGTCCTGAATTACATTGGCCGCTAGAGTGCGCTCCGGTAGCCAAGTGGATCATTCGGGCCTGCACTGGCAATGAAGCTTGGAAAGTGTTGATTCGCAACTGTATTTGTCAAGGCTCCCCTCAAGGGCGCAAAACTTGGCAAGGGCTGGATTTTCATAGTCTGCTCATTATCAAAGCCCGGTTAAGGTTGTGGGCACCTTTGTTGTCAAAAGCATATGGAAATCTTGGGAGTTACTCAAACCCTTTTTAATCTGGGAAGGGGATGGATTCAGAAATGGGCTATCCATTAATGACCATAGCATTTGGTGGTCTCCTCTCATTAATTTTCATGATGCGCCGCTTGCCCAAGTTCCCTGGGTTTATGATCTTAAGCTATATCGACGAGACTTGCGCACTCTTAAAGACATATTTTGCAGGTAGACCAAATTACTTCTCACTTGGCCTCAAGCTAAAGCCAAGTTTCGGCTTGCTCCATTTGACAGAGAGTCTTATCAAGAAATTCTTGATTCCATTCCTACCGAGATGCTTCACAAAGTTGGTGTCGTCTCTCTTAGGCCTTGGTAGAAGGATTGGAAATGGTTTCCAGATACCCCTTTCTTAAATTACTCCCAAGAAAAGGGTATGCTCTGCTCACCCCCAGGCTACCGATGGTGGCCTTGCTTAACTCTAGATGGTCCATCAATTCTGGATGGTCATCCTGGGAAGCTAGATTTCATACCGTTTGGAAAGCCATCATTCAACCCAAGTTAGCTTGTTTTGCTTGGTGTCTGTTTTATCAAGGCCTCCCTCTTGGGTGCATATTAGCTCATTATGGGATTGCTCCTCGGCTATGCCCTTTTTGTGGGCACATTGAGATGCTCATACATCTATTCTGGTACTGCCCAAAAGCTTAAGCTATTTGGGTTTGGATCCACGATTTCTTTCGGCCGTTTAGACCAGCTCAATTTCTTTGGCAACATGTTTTCTGGGGGATTCTATTTCCATTGCCCATGCTTATGCGCAAGTGTGGCATACTTTCTGAGTGGAGATCTTTTTTTTATATGGAAAGAACGCAATTCATTTTTTTTTTGCTAATTCCGCAGTTTCTTGCATTCGTTCGCATTGTCATAAGGCCATGCTCATCTTGAATGTGTTCTTACAGATCTAGGACTAGGCCCGCAACGTGGAGCTGGAGGTGCGGCACCTTCAGACCCTTCTGGATCATTGGGCCAACACTCCTTGCACTGTGGCATGGGAACCCCTTACCTCCCCTTCCAGGAGTGTTCATTCAAGAGGGCGTCATGGCCGTGGCCGGTCGGTTGACCAACCTCATTGTCATCGCTCTCCCAGGAGGCGGGCCGAGCATCAAGATAGCCCCAGCCAACCACGGTGGTTGGGGTCCCCTCACCGTTCCACGCAACACATGTGGGTGGGTTCCCACCACCACTCCCCGCCTCCTGTGCAGGGGGATGGATGGGATTCTGGCAAAGTTCCCAGCTTGGCTCTTGCCATTTCTCCTAATCATCAGGAAGACAAAGACGAAGAAGTTGCTTCAGTGGCCGCCCTTACGGATGGCAACGATCTTCCTGGTAGTAACTTGGAGGATAAAGGGCCTCCACCGCCCCCCTGCCTCTATGTTTGTTGCGGCGGCCTAGTTTTTTTTCTTTTTTTTTCGGGATTGTTGTTATGTTTGTTGTTGCCCCTTGGGCTTGATCTATAGTCTCCTAGCCGTGACGACTAGTTTATTCAAGGGGTGTGCCCTTTACCACCCATATTTTTGTAAATACGTTATAATATTTTATAAAGTAATATAGACTATTTCATCAAAATATATATAATTAATTTATAAAGTTCAAAGTATTTGTAAATTAAAACCTATATATTCTACATTGGGCAGAATACTTCCAAAATAAATTCTTATGCTCGAAAGTACAATCATAAATACTTTCAACGACTAAACACTAAGTCATCTCATTCTAATTTCTCCTGCGAGACAGAGTCTAAATTCACGAGTCCATATCATAAATTAGGAGGTCCACGTTTCGATAGCGTGAAAGACTAATCACTTAGTCATCTCGTGTGTAGGTCGGTGCAAAATTCAAATTCACCGGAAACCCAACGAACTCTATCGATACAATAAATGTATCGATACAATAAATGTCTGAAGACTATAAATGTCTTCGTTTACTTTTACCATGTCTTACGCGTTGAATTTTCAGCGTAGAAAATTGCAATTTGAATTGCATTTCCGCAACGATGTTTATATATACTCGCTTGGATCACATAAATGTAATTCAACTTCTCTCTTATCGTTCACTTCCCTCTCCATCCCTTAATTAGTAATACTGAAAGGCCTCTTATTATCGCCGCTGGAGATGGCCTTTAAATCTTCATTTGCCTTACTCTTCGCCCTCATTTCACTAATGTTGCCTTCTTCCTATAATTTGGCTGCTGCCACCCAAACGAACATGGTGTTATACCTCCAAGAGACGCTGAGTGGAGTCGATGCTACCATACAAACGGTTGGAGGAGTGAATGGAACGTCTTCTGCTCTATTGGCTTATGGAACAATCAATGTCATAAACCATCTTGTTACACAAGGATCCCATCTGTCCTCCAGAGTTTTGGGAAGAATGCAAGGTTTTGAAGCCCGCCCAGATCCCGAGAACAGCGGTTTTCATATGCTTTCCTCCATTATCTTTCTCTCTGGGAAACACAATGGCAGTACCCTTGAGATCCAGGGGACTAATAGATTTAATCTCCCTCAAAGGGAGTTATCTGTGGTCGGAGGAACTGGACACTTTAGATATGCTCGTGGGTATGCCCTCCTTGATTTTCTACAGCAGACTGGACAGACTCTTAGCTTTAAGTTTAATGTCACCATTAGATCGTATCGAAAATAAAATTAGATTCATAACATTCGTATTAAAAAGAGACCGACTCTAATATCTACAGTTGTAAACCCGGCCCATATGCTATATTAATATGGGTTTTTAGATTTCCTTGTTCAAGTGCCTAGTAGGAAAAGACGATTAAAATCTGCGAGTATTAGAAATAAAATATGCGTATGATTTCAATTCTTCGAGCATAGTATATATAGTTTTGTTCTTTTTCCTCTTTCATACATATGTAAATATGAAGTAAACGTAATCTATGTAGTAAATATTAAACATAAAATCATCACAACCTTCATGTCACTTATTATTTAAACTCTGAAATTTATAGATGCCAAAATATTATTTAAACACGTGTTAGTCGTCTATTGAATCGGTGGCATTGTTTTTGGTTTACGAAAATTAAAATATAATTATATCATTGTCACATTTTGTAAACAATTTATTCATAACGAAGGGTTACAAAATTTAAAATTTATATATAACAAATGGTTTCAAGTTTAACGATTTACACATAATAAAGTGTTAGAAGTTATAGTGGCATTGTTTTAAAATTTATGCATAACAATTTTTATACAATACACATATATCCACAAAAGAAAATTAAATAAAGAACCTTTTTAATAGATTATGAAGGGTTTATTGATATTATAAATCTTATTGTTTTTAATACGAACTTTAAAGAATATAGATTAAAATGATAATACGGGCTCCACAAAGAATAGTGTGATCTTGGAATTAATATCTTACAATTTTCCATTGCACATCATGTGAAATATATGCATGTTACAAATCGAATATATGGGGCCATTAATTATTTGGAGATTTGGAATTGTGAGAAAATTTGTTTGTGTTTACAACACTTTCATTAAATTGATTGTCATAGCACATTTTGCACCATCGTTAATATGTCGTTTACTAAGTTACTATATATGTATAACAATTGCATACGTAAATGTGTCAATAAGAATCTAAGGGTGATTATTGATCATTAAAAATCTAAATATACTAATTCCAAACCATTTAACTAAATCACATCATAGATTTAGATGTCTACAATTTATTATGGCATGCAAACAAACAAAGAAATTCCATTAGATGGTGGATAATCAAAATAAGAGAAAAATTATCCATATAATTCTCTTTTTGAAATAAAACTAATGTCATTTAAATTCATTAAATAAAATTTTAAAATTAGACGTTGAAGAATTGAAGAGTTATTTCAAGTGTATACTCATTGAACACGTGTTAATGAAAGGAAAAGATGAGTGCAATTTAAACAAGAATAATGTTATTGGAATACACCCAAAATAAATGTAAAAATACAATTTTTGTTTGATTGTTAGGGTCATTACATGTCTTGGTAAAAGACGAGATATAAATAATGAGGAGCATGTCCGGTCTAAACCACACGGTCGAAGGGTTCGCTTAGTTTTCATCTTCAAACTCTAATATCTATTGTTGTAAACCCATATGAAACGCTATAATGGTTTTGACATCGTGAATTAATTTAATGCTACATTAAGTCTTTTTTATATATTCATTTTTCCTAACTCGTGGGTTGTGAAGAAGCATAAATAGAATCTGCACAACATTTGAAATAAAAATGTGTCATTCATTGTCTCTATCTTTAAGCCTTAGTGTAGAGAATATCTATTTTTTACTATTGGAACTGCCTTTTATATTAACAAAAATAAAAGAGAGTTACATAGTAAGGGTGACTAGATAACACATGGTCACACAAAATGCCACTATGGCACGAGAAAAATAGAAAACACCCTAAGGGCTACCTTAACACGCCACATGGGAAACCATGTAGCATAAAAAAGCACCATCATCAAGCATACACCACCGCACCAAGATGAGGGGGAGGATCATCTTGAGGAGGGATGAAAGCTCCACTATTAGGCTTCTTTGAAGGAGGCTCCACCTACCAACCATCATGATCGGGATACTGTATTTATAATGAACCATAATTCCCTAGCCGGGGTGGAGACCCCTGAATGGTGTGCATGGCCGGTAGCGAAGAACCCGGAGAATTGAGAACACGTTTACCCCATGGGGACATGCTCTAGCTAGGTCTAGAGGAGAACAGGGGCTGATCGGTGGCCACGAGGGGTGGTGGAACGGTGGTTGCATGAGCGGCTCCTCCAACGTAGTCACACAGGAGGTTGCCATTGGGGTGGCGAAAGCCTAGGTGGCGGTAGCTAAGGATCGACGGAACCCAACTCATAGTGCAAGGAACTCCCCAATGATACAAAAGCTCATGTAGATGAGAAAAATCCAAATAATCCTTTTAAGGGTGGAGCTTGAATCTCTAGGTGCATACTAGACACAATAATAACCTTCTCAATTTTGGAAAAAAAATAGATTGATCTTGCTTGAAAATTAAAGCATTGTGAGATTTCTAGATAAGAAACAAAATACAAAGCTTGAAACAAAATCTAAGGGGTATCGATATAACGGAGCCGAAGACTAGAGTCACCAAATAAGGCTAGGCACCATGGGAAGAAGTGAGGGTGATAGGGTTGAAAAAAAAATGGATCTAACCGGATTGGTGAGCACGAGGACACGACCAAAAAGGTGTGTAAAAGACTCCAGGATAGAGAAGAAAGGACAATTAGGATTAGATATGTCAATATGACTAAGTATTTTTCCCACAGACAAACCTTAGTAAACAAGACATCAAATAAAGTGATTAACTTTAGGCTCAAGAAGATGGTTCTAGGTATGGGAAAGTGGTGAAGCCAACTAGCATTCTCGAGTGTAACCCATATTGAGCATTGAATTTATCAATGGCCAATGATAGTGGACTCAAAAACTTATAAATGGTCCGAGTATTGTATTGGAGGAAGGCAATTTCTCGATACCGCCACCAATCATGTCACCACGCTGCCAAAGGTTGGATCCCCAACTTGTGGATCATAACATCGACAAGAGATCCTGAATTTTACAGATAGATGTAAGGTCCAAATTGGCCAAATTGAATTCTTGTTTGAGCTCGGGCCAAGGAATCTAGTTTCTATAATTCAAATGATCCTAAATGGTATGAATGTCATTGCGAGAGAAGAGTTGGATAGGTTTGATGCACTCGGGGTTTCAACAAGTAGAATATTGCCTTCAGTGATGATAGGAGACCAAAAAATGTTCGGTGAATTAAAATAAATTCCTGTGTGAAATCCATCGCCAATCCACTAGACCAATGGTTTAACCTACTCAAAAAATTTCCAAATACTTTTGGTAAAAAAGGTATGATTAATTTTGACAAGAGACGAAATGATAATAATAGTATGCAGGCTAATATTGTTCCAAAACTTTTTCCCGTAAGGTGATCTAGATTCATAACAATGGTGCAAAATAATTTACAAGGCCTGATTACCTGAAAGATACCAGATAACCCATTTGGAACATAGGTTCACACTCTGTTGATACACATCGGTGATCCCTATGCAACCTTTATCATGAGGAAGGCAACAAGCATCTAATGAATCTCTCTCAAAACAAGTAGAATCAAAAATTTTAGACCATTAAATGTCTTGAAGCAACTTGGAAAAGCGATTGAATGAATTGTTAGAAGGGAACCAATATATAGAATAATAAACATGAGTAGCGGCAATTTAGGATCTTGGTGCAAACCTAGAATTTACCGATCTGAGATAATGGTTTGGAAGACCATTTTCTAACTTTCTACTCCACTCTGTTAAGAACATAATTGTGAAAATTTGTTGAGTCAAATTCAAAGGCTTCAACCATTTCGAGGGGTAGGGCTTCAACCATTTTAGAAGAGGAAAGCAACTCTACCGATAGCTTAAATTTTTAGCCATTTGAATACTAGAACCTAAATCCGAATAAAAAGTGTCAAGACATTCAAACACCCCGGCTACATTCTACTCGATTTAGAAAAAGTTAAAAAAGAATCATCATCAAAGTTAGGTCGCATGATCTAGGAGAAAAATAACCTAAATGTGGCCTTGACCAACTTCCTGCGTAATTAAGTAACCAAGGGAATAAGTAGTGAGAAAAGAAAAAGTAGGCATAAGAGGGTGCCCCTATCGGATAGAGAAGAAAAAGGTGATGATAGTGGGTGGAACACTAGTGGTTAGCGTAAAGAAGCATTCGAAAATAGAGTGATCGATTGAAATAAATATCCAAAGCTAAGGGCTTTTAACATGGTAATAATGAAGGACCGTTTGATGTGATTGTAATATTTCTCGAGATCAATCTTGATGAAGAAAGGATTCTGCGAAGACATGCACACCCATTCCATGACTTCGTAGGATGTAATAAGGTTATTTAGGATAAACTAGACTTTGACAAAATTAGTATGCTCATGATGAATGATTTTAGGCATAAGTTTTGTAATGCGAGAGAGCCAACACATTAATAAGAATATTGTAAGAAACATTTAACAATGTAATCAGTCACAAATTATTCATCTGTTCATGGTTTCCTACTTGGGTAATGAACTTGATGTTTCCTTTATTGATGAAACTCCCAAGAAAGAAAGTTTGGAGAAATTCATTATAAACGCAAAGTAGATCGGGTACCACAAAAGATCAATTCACTTTCTAAATTGCTAGGAAAGACATCAAGACCAAGAGACTTTTCATCCGCAAAACAAAGTAAAGCTACATGAAGCTCCTTGAATGTGAGAGGGTGTCACAGTGAGAATGATATCTGGATGATAGTTTATTAGGCACCACATCAAAAAAATTGTAAATCAGTAGCACTCTCAATTGAATCCTCTTGAGCTTGAAAAACTACATGGTAGTGCTTCTCAAAAGCATCGTGATCTCTAGGAGATCGAAGAAAGTCGTTAGTGAAAATCGTAAATAGGTTTGATATTTTCATGAGCATGCTTGGCCTAGAGGGATTTGAAAAATATTTTTGAGGATTTTTCTCCCACTCTAAGCAAGTGAATTCTAAATCGGATCTACATACCATGGGCTAAATAGGATTAAGTAAGTTTAATCTTGTGTTGAATACCAACACCCGCCTTTGGAGGTGATAGTTGAAATGGATTGGGCTCGAGAAGCTGAGAGATCCTTCTAAATTCTTTGGGAAGAGCCGAATTGGCCCATCTTCGAACTCGTGCCACTGTTTACCAAGTCGACAGAGGATCTTGGTGGTGTAGGGAATAGCCACCTCCCACCAAAAAATCCACACAGTAGCAAAAGGTGGACGTGGCACCATATTCCAAATTTTGGTAGTTATTGGGATCAATCCAAGCTAACTCATTAGAGAAACATTAAGAAAGAATTGATTATTGGGCATCTTGGGAGGGCCCCTTATTAAACAACCTTAAATGTGATCGGATGGTGGTTTGACAAAATCATTGTTGACCAAACATTGATAATGGAGGATCCTTGCATGTCAAAATCAAAATAAGGTTGTTGTGAAAGAAGTGCACGGTCGAGGCATTTTAAAACCCGATCATATCCTTCTCGAAGATTGGTCTAAGTGAACCATGCATGGTATTTAAATTCCTTCGCCATCTAAGTAAATGATCGAAATGCCGCAATGGATTTTATAATAATACATGTTACATGTTTTACGAGATACTAATGCATAAGAAGGGCATCACATTTATCACCGAGTGCTTCACCTTATTAAAGTTACCACACTCCAACCAATGAGCAATGGGTAAGTTATAACCTAACCATTTCCATAATAATATTCTTTTAGGACCTTCATTAGGGGTGTAAATATTAAGAATACCAAAAGAAAGATCATTAATAGTCATAATCACCCACACAACCCTATTACTAGGCCCAAGGTAGTGATTAATGCCAAAAATTTGACACTTGGAAATGCAGGCACCACCTCTGCCTTTAATATGTTGAGTGTGGAAATGCATAAAATTAGGGGCAATACACGTCAGAGTATTCTTGAAGAAAAAAATCAGAAATCTTGATTTCCTATAAACAAATCACATCTAAACTACTAATTAACTCACAAGTTAAATGAAAAAAGAATTTTTAGAGGGATATTTCATACCCGAACATTCCATGACATAAAATTCATGAAAAATCAGACATATCAAATTCCCCCCCCGTCATGAATTCAATCGTCGGACCTAAGAATGGAATAATTATTGGCAAGAAGTAGCTGGTCAGAATAATTATGCTCAACATGGATGGAGTGACATTTGACCCGATTATCTCCCCGCACACCATGTGAAACCTCTTGGGGTGGACTACGTGAGCGTCGCAAAGGAAGAGAGGTTGATGTAAAATTCACAGTATTCTTTGAATTAGAATAAATAACCGGCTCTGCATGGGTTTAAAAGGAATGGAATCTGAAGGGCTAGGTGGCACTACTTTAGGTGTGAGGTAGAAATAGAGGAGAAATAATAGATATTAAGTATCTCTTATTATTCTATTACACATGAAAGCAAGATACATATTTATAGGTATATTGAATAAACAATATTCCCCTGAATGGATGGAGAAGATACAAACAAGAAGGAGAGAATAATGGAATAGATAGAAACTAGTCTAATAATAAAATAACGTACATATACTATGCTAAAATTCCCCCCTTATTACATTATTCTTGCAAATGTGACCCCTAAAAATTTCAAATTTCACTTTTCCAAGAGATTTTGTGAGAATGTCAAGCAACTTGTGCTTCTATAGGATAGTATTGGAGCTGAATGTGATGGTTCAAGACGTGCTCTCGAATGAAATGAAAATCAATCTCAATATTCTTTGTTCATTCATGAAAAGACTGGATTATGCACGGGCTTCAACACACTCTGATTGTCGCATTAGAGAATAGGTGACTATTTTTAGGAATTCCTAGGTCATCTAAAATGTGACGTAACCATATCGTTTCACACACAACTCCTTGTGCAGTGTGATATTCTGCTTCTGTGGATGAGATAGAAACAACATTCTGCTTCTTGCTTATCCATGAGATAGGTCCAAATCTGAGATGAAATATGTATCCTGTAGTTGACTTCCTATTATCAACAGATCCGACATGGTCCGAGTCGACGTATCTCTGTAAGAAGAATTGATCATTCTTCTTATATTTCAAACCATAATCAAATGTTCCTCGAACATATCTCAATACATGCTTTGCTGTTATCCAGTGACATTGCTTTGGCTCCTACATGAACCTAGAAAGATAGCTAACGACAAAGCATAGATCTAGTCTAGTATATGTCAAGTAGATGAGCCCTCCAATAAGTTGTCCTGTAGAGTGTAGCATCTACTTGAGGTGGGTCTGGAATCTTGAAAGTTGCAAGCCTTTTTCCATGGGAGTGGATATAGGTTTACAATCAAACATTCTATATTTTTCCAGGAGTGTCTTGGCATACTTTATCTGGGAGACAAAAATGTGATGCTCCTTTTGCCATATTTCCAAGCTAAGACAGTAATGTAGTAGCCCCAAATATGTCATGTCAAAGGTTATTTTGAGATCATTCTTTACAATATCAACCTGATCTTCTGAACTACCAATGATCACAAGATCATCTACATACACAACAAGAATGAAAATTTATTTGCCTACCTTCTTTATATACAAATTTCAATCTGATGGGCTACGAGTGAACCCATGCTGCAAAAGGTGATCATCGATCTTGATATACCATGCCCTTGGAGCTTGTTTCAGTCCATACAGTGATTTGATGAGACGACATAACTTCTTAGGATGCTCTTCATCAACAAATACTTGAGGTTGGGTCATTTACACTTCTTCTTTCAGATCACCATTTAGGAAAGCATTCTTGATGTCCATCTATTGAAATCTCCCTCCGTTTTGTCTTTGCCAGGTGTGCAAATAACTCGATGGTCTTGATCTTCACAATGAATGCAAAGGTTTCTTCATAGTCGATGCCCTCTTTCTGAGCATATCCTTTTTCTACAAGACATTCTTTATGTTTTTCAATGAATCCATCTGCCTTATATTTTGTCTTGAAAACCAATTTATAGCCTATGGGTTTCTTTCCTGTAGGAAAATTGACAAGTTCCCGTGTTTGATTTTTCATAAGTGAGTCATATTTTGTATCCATGGCTTCCTTCCACTAAGGTTGATTGAGTTCTTCATGAACATTTTTGGCTTGAAGCTATTAATCAGTGAACTCATGAGTGCAAAGTTTACCTCATTTCTTGTTTGACTCCTTGTTTTGACTCGGATGATGTATCTGGGAGTTGTTGCAAATGTGAGTCCTTGATGGTGATTTTTACCCACTTTGGACGAGAAATTGGCTGATTTTGAAAAGAACTGTGATGTTACCATGTGGATTGATGTGGAGTCACATTCTCCAATTCTCAAGGTCAACAAATAGCTCTCCTAGCAAAGTATTTATTTTCTCCGAGTAGACTCCTCTTACTCATCATCGATTCGAGAGACTAGTTGGTGAGAGGTGGTAGGAAGTGGATCTTCTATTGATACTATGGAGTCAAAGGATGACTCATCACAAACCACGTCTCGATCATGTCATATATTTTCTTTGTCTCAGGATCCATGAGACAATATGCCTTCAAGGTAGCGTTGTAGCCAATAAGGATACACGAAAGAATCTTTAGCTCTACCTTCTTTCTCTTCTCGAGTTGGGACATGCATGTATGTTGTGCAACCAAATACTCGTAAATGAGAAATTGATAGCTTTCTACCACTCCATACCTCTTCTGGCATTTTATTTTGTAGAATATTTTTCGGTGCCCTGTTCGGAAGATATACTGACTATCTATACTCCTTGCCCAATAGCATTCCTTTAGATTTTTAGTTGATAGCATGTGAAGCGAGCCATCTACATCACTTTAATGCGATTACGACACTCAAAAATGCCATTCTCTTTGGGGCATGTAGGAGGAGCAATCAGTGTGCTTAACACCTTGCTTGGTTCAGAATGCCAAGAACTTATTTGATGTGAATTCCCCCCCTCGATCTGAGTGAAGTAGAAGAAGAGGTTGGTTGGTCTCTTTCACAACACGATGATAGAAGTTCTAGAAATGTTAAAGAGCCTCACTTTTCTTCTTCAAGAAAAACACCCACATCTTGTGGGAGTGGTCATCCACGAATAGTTGAAAGTACTTGTATCCTAAAAATGAAGCAGGCAGAGGGCCATTCATATCAGTATGAACTACCTACGAAACTTCTTGGCATGGAAGGTGATTTCAAACGAATCCTTGTGTTGTTTTCCTACAAGACAGCCAGGGAAAATAGGCAAGGAAATGGACAATTTTGGTAGTCCATGGACCATTGCTTTTGAACTCATCTGGTGCAATGAACTAATTGACAAGTGTCCATATCTAAAATTACAGAGGGAAGTTGATTCTATTATAGAAGAAGATAAAGCTCTTCTGAGAAGATGAAAAAGATATCTAAAGCAAATAATTCATGTTTCACAAATGCTCTAGAAATTATCTTACCCTGTCTCGAGATCAAACATGATTTGATTCCATTTTGGACAAGAAATTCTACCTTCATGTGATGATTCAATAACTGAGTTACTGACAGGAGGTTATTAGTCAATCCAGGAACATATAGTACCTTTGTAAGTTTACATTTTCGTGGTCCCAGAGGAATGGTGACTCTTTGTATTCATTCTCACGTAATGTACTCTTTGTCATTGGCTATCCAAACCACGATCTCCGGTCTCGTCATTGACTGAATCAAAGCAGATCCTTGTCACCTGACATGTGATTACTTACACTAGAGTCTATTATCCAGACTCTCTTCATGGGTTATGAAGTCTGAGAGACAAGTACAAGATTCTTACAATAATGGGCTCCTTTTGATGTCTCCTCTTTATATTCATCATCTTGTTGGGCTGCGAGATGCCCCTTGTGCTTTCTCTAGTGGGGACGTCATTTGGACTTTTGAAGATCCTTATTTCAAGCTATTGTATCAGCAAGTGATCAGTTCATGAGTGTTGGTTCGAAAATGTGACACCACCCTCTCGACTTTTGATCTTTCTGTTGTTGTTTTGGTTGCGCTTAATTTTTCTTCACTGGGGGACCCTTTTGATTCTTCTGGCCATGGTATGGCTTTGAGAATAGGGTTTTATCCTGAGACTCCTATTGGGATGAATTGATGTCCTCTTCCTACTGCAGTAAATTCACAAGTTCTTCGAATTCCACTATTTGTTTAGAGAAATTCAAAGTGTCATAACGAACACTCGAATATAGAAGGGAGTGCTCTCAAGGTGATTGGCACAAGAAGTTTTTTGTCCACCATTTCATCGAGCGCTAATAACTCTAATCGCAGCTCAGGCATGTGATGTAAGAAGTCCTCAAATTTCTCATTTGAACCCATAGAGAGGGTGTACATCTTTGACTGAAGATGGAGGATCTTAATCTGATTTTTGGCTTCATATTTTGTTTTCTAGCTTGTCCTAGGCCTCCTTTTGTTTCTCCACATTCGAACATGCATTTTCTCATCATCACGGATGTTGAGCATTATCAACATCAAGGATTTGACACTAGCCATCTCACAGTTCATTAATTCATTAAGAGCAGTGGGAACGGGCACATATCTGGTCACGATGCCCCATAATCCTTCAAACTGAAGGATTGCATGCATATTGGTTTTCCAGGCCGTAAAATTAGGCCATTTAATAAACTAAGCATCGAGAGAGGAGCAACTTTGGAGAAGACATTTTTTTATATAAAATAATTAAAAAAACTTTTATTTATTTATTTCAAAAGATATTACAATAATGAATCACTGTTTTGAAGTAATAGCTCGTAGATGCTCTCGATACTTGTGTCTTTGAGAGACAATGACACTTGGTGGGGTGTTCTTCTTCATCTTCACATTCGGTGTCGTAACCATCTTCTAACTCTTCTGAACTCGCTTTGCTTGAAACCGACGTCGAAAAGGAAATATTCAAGAAGTCCTTGTTGAACTAGCTCATCGAAGACAAGATTGCCGGTGTTCCAAAGCTCGTTCAGCAAAGCAAAGTAGAACCCAGAGCTCTCAAGAGCTTCTTCACAGTGTTCTCTAGCTTGCGAGTTGACGTTGCAGCTTTTAGCAGTCTCGATTGTGTCAGTCACGCTCATCATTTGGCATTGGCTATTAGAGAGATGCTTCGATGCCGTTATAGAGGCTTCTTCGCCATGTAATATATAGCCTTTTTTTTAAAAAAAAACTTTTAGGCTATATGAAGCCAAATTTACCTCTCCTCGTGCCACTCTACCTCTTCACATAGGTAACTAGTATATTCTTTCACACACAGTAGCAAGTGACACACTCCAAACTTCACGTTATTTACATGTAACTCTTCACACAATTACATGCAGGCCACTCCTCTACAATTCTTCCACTCAAGAGAAGAACTTCTAACTTGAAGGTAAGGCTTTAACACCACGTAGCACATAGTGCCAAGCTCCACTCTATTTGCTCCTTCATGCAGATCTCCCTCTTCTCCAATTTTCACGCACGCGCAGGAAAAATATATTCACGTGCCAAAGAGATTTAGAACAACAGTAGAAGACAAACTGTAGGAGGTTCACCTTTCCATGAAAAGAAAGTGATAAGTGCACAGGAAGGTTTTCATGCACTTTTCCACTAGGCAGGACTCCATGCACTTTTCCACACTACAAGAGAAGAATATTCCTCCACACAATAGTTCTCTTCAGACTGTGAATTCTTCTCTTCACGCAATGATTACCAACCTTCATGTAGAACTCAAATGTGTAGGAAAAATTCCAACGCAGCACCATCAATGGTCTCCTTTCCATGTAGAAAAACAAAATCTCCAACAATCTTCAAATGTCCACGCTGATCAAACAGTCTTCTCCTTCAAATGCATACACACAGGTAAGAGTCTTCGATAGCTCTGATACCAGATTGTGAGGTAGAAATAGAGGAGAGAGAATAGAGATTAAGTATCTCTTATTATTCTATTAAACATAGAAGCATGATACATATTTATAGGTATATTGAATAAACAATATACCCTGAATAGATGGAGAAGTTACAAACAAGAAGGAGAGAATAATGGAATAGATAAAAACTAGTCTAATAATAAAATTAGGTACGTATACTATGCTAACAAGTATGCTCATCCTGGACTATTCCTCTAACTAGCATATTTAATTTCTTCTTTTGCACACATTTCATATATTTTATTATCGGTACTTTATGCTTGTAATTAAATAAATTGAATGCAACATGTTTAGTTTAATAAATAAAAAATCATCATAACTATCTTATGACTTGGTTATTTAAAAGTTATAAATTTATAGTTTTGGAGTTTTGTTTTAAATACATGTTAGAACTACCTTGAACCAAGTCAAATTCTTAGATAATCTTTTGGGTAGAATAGGAAGGAAACTACAATGTTAGTTATCTTTTTAACCATTAATTGTAATTGTGTACCATAACATATGATTATAATTGTGGACTATAATATATGATGGAAGGATTACTTACACAATTTACTTTTGAATTGTCAAATTTATTGAGTTTTTGATGTTTGAGACTGAATTTCACATTCTATGAATGCAAAATTTAAATAAATATATAAAATCAATAAAATTACTAAAATTATTTATACTTTTGTATGTTTTAAATTTTTATATCATAAAATAAACACAATCCAATAAAAAAATCCTTTGAAAAACAATGTGGTTAGAAAGTATTCTACAAAAATACATGTTGGTTAAAAATTGTAACTCAGTCACAATTTTACATGGTATTTGAGTTTTTCAATAATATAATAGATTATGGTTTGCCTAAAATATATCAAATTAACTCATATGTAATTTTTTTAATATATACTCTCCACAACTTTTATAATTTGTAACTTACAATTCATATAATCATAACTATCCAATTCTATATATATTTACTCATTATATATTTCTTTTTTTTTTGTTATTTTTTATTTTCTTTAATGTTATATTTTTTTTTGATTTCTATAACCCTTTCTACAATTTAAATGTTGCATTAAATTTATTCGTAAAAACTATAAATCGGTTTCAAACTATAACTCGTCAAGTATATATTCAAATAAAACATTATAATTTCAATCTTATCATTCTTAAAATATACTTTTTTCAATAGTTTAATATGTATAAATTTAGGGTAATAATGTTTCTACCACTACAAAGTGGATCAAGGGGACATTTTGAGACAATAATTAACCAAAACATCTCAACTTGAGATTAAAAAAGTTGTGTATAGTCTTAAATATTATGTCAAAGAAAGTGTCTTTAATATTGTCTCACACAATTATCTCTCAAAGACAATATATAATATTACTTAAGTTATTTTCGAAGAAACAATATCATTTTTGTTTTTCTAAATATGATATAAGTTTATTCCCAACTATTGTTTATCTAAAGAACATATATATTTAAATAATTCAAAAAAAAGTATATTTCTTATAATGTAATAAAAAAATAGCTACAAAAATTGCACTAGAGTGGACTGATGATCAATATTTTAGAAACGATATGGAAAATAATTTGGATTGACTCTTATACCCACTAGTGGGTCCACAAAAATTTTATTCAATTCAAAAATGATAAAATAAAAATATTGCTAATTATCATTAATCGCTGAAAAATAATAATACACCTATTTATTGAATTAAATTGGGATAAAAAAATCATTAAGTAGATTTAAAATTTTGGTTCCCCTTATAGTTGTTGTTGACAATTTTTGTCAATCATCGGAGGTGGTTACCAAAGGTTTTGTAGTCATTAGGTTCTAGTCATTTCGGGAAGGATTGAAAGCAAGCTGATAGCTATGGGTGTTGTTGCAAGGTGCAACGCCTCACATATGTTGCCATTCGAGTGTATTCTTTAGAAAAATCATGCAGAAGCCTCGAAAGACTAGTGCATGTCCTAGGTGAAGGCGGGAAAAATAGCGAGATGTCAAAAATTGTGCCTTAAAATAGTAAACACGATTGCGGTTTGAATGGAAAATAAAATAATTTTTCGGGGTATAAGTGCATTAATTTTTCATTATTTCTTTATGCTTGAATGAGATTATTAATGTGTTTAGTTTTTAATTCATTCAACATTTATAAGTTACAAAAATCAAATGCAAAAGGAAATAGAAAACTAAATTACGAAACTAATTCCATTTATTCATGAAGAAATAATGTTTCCCACACAAACAAAGTGGGATCTAACGCATATGTACAAGAAAAGAGATACAAACATAAAAATGTAAATAAGTGAGCAGAGAGGAAACCCATCATTGACTGAATGAGTTGGTTTCCCCGTGTTCCTCATTTCAATCCACACGATCTTCATGCTCCACTCTCGAACCGCATCACTTGTTGACATATGAAGACACTGTTAGAGCTTCTGGTGTTTCTCTCTAATCATGTACTCATAGTTTCAGGTAGATGAATTTCCAAATACAATTACAGATAAGAATGCATGATAAGGAAATAGAAACAACATGAATGAGTGTATGTTATTATCATTCAAGAGCTTCTAATGAGTTTCAGAGGTGTCCATTTGAAAAATGTTACTGAATAATAAAAAAAAAGGTTGATGGCCCTATTTTGTAACTGGTTTTTTGAAATGTGCAAGCATGGGAAATAAAGGCAAACATCCTTATGATTTAATCATGTTTTAACATTGCAACAATAAACATTTAAATAGCCATGCGGTGATTAAAAACTGAAACTATCAAGAATCAAGGAATAAATCTTATGTGGATGTAGTGAAGGGAATAGGTTAACACAAATTTTTGAGTTCCAGGATCATATTAAAAACAAATAAATCACATGCTTTCATGGAGTTGAGTTCAATAATAGGCTACATTTTTTCAAGGATAACTTCTAGCTTTATTAATCATTAATACTCATCAAACCTCAAAGTATGCCAACCATCCAAGCATTACAAGAAGAAGGTTCTAAGTACATTGTTTCAAATAATTCAAGAAGAATTCATATTGGTGTGTATATATATATATATATATATATATTCTTGGATAAATTATTGCTGACCATATCTCATACTTGAATTATGACCCCTATAGTCATAAGAAAATTGAAACACAAGCTTCTTTGAGATATGTTTAGGGATACATGAGTTCAAGAATGCATGTAAGTTGAAAGATTCAACCACTACCGTGAGAACATCTCGCTACTATAGTTTAAGGGCATTCAAAGTTTCCCCATCAATTAAAGAGGTTATTAAACATTTTTGAAGCCATTCAAAATGAAATTCAAGAGAGATAATGTTCAAATGGTATAATGATTCAGTTTGGCATAACTTTACACAAGCTTCAAGAAAGCCAAGTGCCCCTTACAACACTCATTGAATCATCAAGATATAACCATATAATACATATCTATTCATTGTAAGGATTACAGTTAATGAAGAGTATACAAGTCATAAATATAAGGTATAAATTGTTAGATATAACCATAGAGAAACAAAAATTAATTTGAATTCTCATATTACAAGTACCAAAGGAGTTTCCTCATTCGAAATAAACTCGGGAGCATAGGAACAAATTAGTTTTGTTTATGACTAACCGCTTGAAGTATTTATACATTGCAATGAGCTAAAAGGGTGATTTGAACACCAATAATGATTCAAACAAAAATAGGGAGATTACAATTGGTAAATTCCCAACTCACGTAGGATAAGATGAGCCAATGAGTAAATCAGAATAGAATGCAATAAAAGTAGAATCTTCAAGTATGTGAGATGCAAATGACTTGAATAATATCAACTTAATTTATAATGAGTAAATCAATTTACATATATACCTATAGGTGTTATTTATGTTTACTTGGGTCAAATCATGCAACAAATAAGTTACGACAGGTTCAACATTTTTAGGGAGACCAAAATATGTGGAGTCCTGTTTCTAGAAATAAAAAGATCAATTATCAAAACACCCAAATGGCAACCCATGAGCAAGAACTCATGGCCCAATTTAATCAAAGTATTTACGAGGATTTTTTAAAAATAATAAGACTAAGCTCCACCGATATAACAATAAATGCACAAGATCTATTCACATACAAACTCGGTTAAGCCATTCAAATACAAGCTAGAATGACCTCCGATTTGCAAATCATGCAGATAGCCTCCCAAGATGTGAACCAAATAAGGTAGAGTGCATTTCTGAAACATGAAGGACCTAGGAACCCCAATTAAGGTGAAGTCATTAAATCCAAGAAAGCATGACAACCATGTTAGATAAAATGTGTAGATCTAGAATAATTTTAGGGGCATAATATTTGTTTTATGCAAAGGGAAAATCTCGAATCCAATAATGAATACCCATTTGTGAAACAAGAGTTTTCTCACACAAATGGCACAAATAGAGGTTAAATAACACTTACCAAGTTTCATAGAATAGTATACCCATCGCAGTCTCCAAGTAAAAATAGAATGTGATGGTATTAAGAAAGCTCAAACCATGTTATCCCAAGTCGTGAGACAACATGAAATAGAAGGTAAATGCAACAAATAAAAATAAAAACCATAGTTTTTTACTTCAATAATAGCACAAATTGAAAATAAATAGAAATATTACCAGTCTATAATGACTCGGAAGTTCCAAATACCAAGAAATGGTGTATAATGAAACCTAGATTTGTGAAAAAATAGAAGCTCTAATACTGAACAACATACATGTCCATAAGATAGGTAGAGTATTGAATAGATAGCTTCAAGGTTCAACAACGGCTGCTAAGAAATTATTTTCTAGGGTTTCCCCATGTGAGACATCTCCACAAGACAGAAATTAAGATAAAAGTATTATTAGGGTTGTTCACTTTTGGTTCCCTAACTCAACTCATGAGTTAAAAGTACACTGGTGGCAGTGATTCACAAATCCATAACCCAGGTTGGGTTGAGTTAATCACCTTTTCCCTTGCAAGTCAAAAGACCTAATTATTAATAAATTAAACATCACATTTGGAAGGGGGCCCATGGTCATGATAATCATATTACATGTTTTGGATAGGTCATTTTATTATCCTAATCATGGCCCAAGGGTGAGATCTGATTAAACACATGGTGGCTACTTTAGTGGAAATTATGATGTTTTATTTCACATGTGAATATTGAAAAGGGGAGTCATTACCCAAGTCCAAAAGGTAAACCTAAAGTTAGCCAATGGTTTATGTGCAAGAAGAGGTAAAAATAGCTTATTTTTCACTCATGCATGTAAATCCAAGATGGGGAATAATGAAAAAATTAGCTTTTGAGGTAAAGTCAAAAATATTTTTTTACTTGTATTAGTTTAGGATTCCTTTAATCAAGCAAGGAGTGGTACGTACACTTATAAGATGAATTGAACTAGTCAAGAGGAAATTTTACTTGAAGGAGAAGAAAGCTCACAAGGTATTATTAGCCTTGGTTTATTGTATTTTGATTATTCTAATCATCCATGAGGGAGAGTTCAAAAATAGTACATGCACTATTATTGGATGGTTTGGGGTGAATACTCTTGCTATATATTGTGTGCTCTTGTAAAACATAAGGGGGTGAATTTTTGCACTATTATGCTCCAAAACCTTTGAAATTTTGCACCTTATGATTGAATAAGAAGATGTTTTCCTCCACTTGTACGCTTTTTGATAGTATGTTTTTAGAAAATTATAGACATGCTTCAGTGAGTTTAATATTCCTTTACATGCTTATAGTTTTACAGCACCTCCATTAAGTATTTTTAATCATTTTAGAAGCCACAAAACTATATTTTAATGCCTTAAGAAGTGCAAATCAATTATAAAGTTGAATTGTACTTTGAAATTCGAAAGTCCTTTTACAAGTCAATTAGTGTGTTTGTGCAAGCTCAAGCCCCAATTTTTTTTTGTATCACCATTACCACTTTTAAGTTTTACATTCCTTTTAACCCTCAACCTAGATGGAATCTAGAAATTTAGCGATCCATCAAAGGATCCAACCCTCTTAGGATGTTCCCCTCCAAGATGCCCACAACTTTTAGGGGATCCCATTGAACCAACCAAAGTCGAAGTTATATTTCTCATCCAAAAAGGTGTACTTCAGAGTGATAACACAAAGATATTTTCTTCCATACTTATTTGTTACATTTTCTATCATTTTTCCCCCTTGTTTCATGGGTATTTCCTTTGTTTGGTGTGCAAAATTGTTTCACGTTTTTGGCCATGATGACCTTTCATTTATTATGACATCGTGATTGTTTCCCATGTTTTCATCGCACTTGGTGTGGCTTACTTGTCTTCTTGCATGTTTATATTACTACTTTATTTAGTATCTTTTATACTATTTTCATAGATTATACACTATTTCATACATTCATGATTGTTTGCACTAACACTTATCTTTGGCTAGCTTTTTGTTCGTGTGTGCCTTGGTTTCTACCAAGAACTTTTCATAGTAGATTTCATGTGGTTGGTATTTTTGGGGCCACATTTTCCTATCATAGATGTCTCATGCACCCTCGAAGAGGGGGTCATCATTTTGGGTTTACATACTAAATCAACACATTTACACCGGTTCGAGTTAGTGCACTTTCACGCCCTTTCCCTTATGGGTTACATACAACGATCTGGTTGAGATCAATCTTTGAATCTCGTACACAAATATTTTTACACAGGCATGGTGTCCTTAGCATTACTGGGAAGTAGTTACGAGTGCTCAAAGGTTACAATGATTAGGTTTTCTCCATTACTTGAGACAGTGGCATCGGATAACCCCAAAAACAAGTAAAGTACAGAGATATCTTCAAACAAATTTCAGGGAAGTAGTTAAAGGTAGGAGGACACAAACCATATTCTCCCTATCCTTATTCGGCCTATGGCGTCGAGTTGACAAAAAACCCCAGCAGTACAAGATATCCTTCTACACTCTCTTCTTGACATGGCTGTGTACACATGTTCAATTTACACTTTATTGTTTATGCGGTTTATGTTTATATAATTTTACATGCATATTTTACATTGCATTTTTACACACACACACACACACATATATATACATATTTGACTACTTGATCATTTTCTCCTTACAGGTCTAGCCATATGACAAACAAGTAGTCAAATGGGGAAATGAAAATGACAACACTATGCGACAAAACACATTGTACTAACCATACGGGTACATCAAAAACATCATCAACTACACACACGTTCCACCCTAGGTTAACTCTCATCACACACATCAGCTACACACACGTTACGCCCTAGGTTTCCACACTCCTCCATCTTTTTGTCATTCCACACTTTGTCTAGTCCTTTGATATGTTTCTACTACAATATTCATAGACATCGGGTATGCATCTCTATCTACTTTATGTTACTAAGATTTTCTCTCACGAACATAAAGTGGGGGATCATATAGACAAAAAATCATGTATTTTGATACTATTTAGAAGGTTCTTAAGTGAAAAAGTACTAATCAACCCCCTTCTATTGACAATATTCATTTATTTTATTTCACCTTAACCTACCTTTTACACCCACATGCCTAGCTAGCTTATGTCAGCCCGCATTATTTTAGCCTTAGGCTCCCATAGGCACCATGGTCCCACTAGCGGCACTACCATCCTTTTTACAATTTCCTACCATATTTTTGGCTTTTTCTATTTGTTTTAGCTTCCTATCTTTTTGGTGGTCAGCCATTTATGGGTTAATTATGAGACCATACTGAGGAACCTAACATCATTCACTACAATTATCAATCTAAAGTTACATCCATCTATGCATTGGAGAACATTGTTATCTCTCGAAAGTGCACCATGTAGAGAGATGATTTCAGGGGTTCTAATCTTGCTATGAATCTCTCTATTTCATAGATACAATGGAAACACCACATGTTTATTGGTATACCTATTTTGAGGTGAGTCTCAGTATTAATGATGGTTGCTTTTTGATGTATCGTAATCTATTTCTTTCTGGGGATTTTGAGGGTAAAAAGATGACTGTAATAATGAATTGAAATTGGGGTGATACACCAAAATTGTTGAGGGCTTTGACTAAGTACATGCAAAAATATTTGAGAATGGATTCTAGATGCACAAACCAATATTTTTCAGTAGAATATTAAGGAAAAACACTTGATGTATTGAGGGAATGATTCACAACAATATTGTTAAGATAAGACATGCACACTAATATTATGCAGAAATTACTAAATTTGTAGCAAGGTAAGATGATCAATCAGGGAATTTGACATTCATAAGAAATAATAAGGTATACAAAACACTACAAATAATTGGAAAGGTAGAAATCAATTCTCATTCAAAGGGAAAAACTGGAAAAATCTGCTTCAACACTCTTGTGTCCAAAAAGTCCTCTTGTGCCTTGCAATTACACACAATATATAACAAGTTTATTCATCCCACCCTTCCTAAAAATAGAATAAAAATTATACTCACCCATGCATCCTATTTTTATCCTTTATCCTAAATAAATAATGAAATAAAAATAAACATGCTAATACAATGAGGCATTAATAGCCTTGGTTACAAAAATACAACTCAGTCAAACTGCAGTTGATTGTTCTATTTTTAATAAATTTGGATGAATAATTTTGTTAATAATAAGATTTCCTTGATGAGAAATTCTTGTCCAATGCATGCAATCTTTGTCTTCTACCGATGATGTGATATCTGCAACTTGATCCACTTCAGTGATAATATTAGCACTTTTTAATCATGCCCCTTAGATGAACATGCAAAAATAAATCCCTATGTGTGAGTAAAATAATTTCTTTATTTGGAATACTTTGCAAAAATAATTCACCCATGCATTTATCCTCTTGGAGAAAACCTTTGGTTCGATTCGACATTTTTTTTGCTCTTGTGATCACATGGAGAATTACACTTTGAGCAATTTTCAAACCCTCCCACTATGGGGACCACCTATGATGTGTGTACACTTGGAGGGTACGAGGTTTCCTTTTGCAAAATATTGAAGTCAATCTTTGCAAATGCTAAGGTAAAATATCTTTTGGCTATACTCCACCACTTATCATTGGTCCCTCATAACTTGGTCATTGACATACATTATGGTATTTGATAATGTTTTGGGCCTCATTGCATATAATAATAAGGTTCCACTTTTGATCATTACGTGATTTTGAATGTTGTAAACTTAGTCAAAAACATAATTATTGACTATATCATTTGTTTTCTCCTCCAAGTTGCACATAGCACATGCTATGGTCCAGATCTTGATGAATATTCGGCACTTTTGAAAAATGGTGTCACGAGACCCTTTGCATAGTTGATGGTGTATACTATAGTATTCGTTTGAATAATAATTATAAACATGATTTTAATTTGGCCCCTTTCCTCATGTTTCATTTACCCTTAGCTTTGTCGGTGATGATATGTAGCATATGATTTTCCTACCTTTTCCAAGGTCTAAGAATTCATTTCAAATTGGGACATAGTCCCCTCCAACGATGGTTTATCCCATGGAATGTCGGTGAGCAACTTACTAACCTTGGTTATGATTGGGGCTATGGTTGGATCACCTCCTCTTGATGAGGATAGTTGATTTGTTCTTCTTGATTCTTGGTCTTTTATTTTTCTATACCCCCGGTTAGGGTCTCTACGTTATAATTAATATGGTTGGTGACTATGGTTATGGTTTGCATTTTCTTCAAACATGGTGAATGGTTTATGGCCATTGATCTCGTGTATTTTTTGATCTCACATCTTTGATCCTCTCGAGCATCTGTGTTTATATTGATTGTCGGCTACATGAATTTGTGACTATTCCTTACTGTTCGATCCGCACGATTTGATCTTAGCGATTGATGTTGAAATCTTCTTTGACTAGGGTGGTTGGCTTGGGTTATCATTTTCATCATTTATTTTTGTACCCGCTTATATCTATGGTATCTATGCTAACTCGGGTAAGTTATGTCGATAAAAATATCATCAAACTTATCCTTTCTTCATTCTTACATGATCATTTCAAGCGGGAAGCCATTGCAATTTTTTCTTCACCACCATTGTTGTTTGATTTTTGAGCTTCACTTCTCTCAAAGAAAAAGTTCTTTGAGGTTCTGAATATCTATGTTTTGTTATATTTTTCTCTTATTATATCTTCTGATTGAAATTTGATCATGTTGGATTCCATTGTTGAAGCCTTCGAGCTCGGTTTATTCACAAAGAAGAACTCTGTGAGTTCTTTGTTCACATTATTTAACTCAATGAAGACTCTGAATGAGATTTAGACTGTCAAGGAGGTGAAATTTATCTCAAACCTAGTCTTCAAACTTGGGAAATAATTATTTTTTGTTGTTTTTACTTCAATAAGAACTGAAATTGGAATGTTTTCTTTCTGTTATGCCCTCATGCATTTTCTGACTTTATCGAGTTCGAGGAATCATTTTGGATGATATCATTTGCGTGATTTTGATATATCTTCGATTGTTTCAAAAGATTGACCCAAATTGTTAGTTTTGTTACTTTATTCTTTGAGTTCCTTGTTTTAGTGAAACCTTGTGGATGTTTCCGAGTTGGGTTTCTCTGGTATATAATGCTCTCTATCATGCTTAACTTTGAAGTTGGATAAATATGTACTTGTCTTTATAATTCTGTTATAATGGCATATTGTTAGTGTTGTTATCTATTTCCATGTTTATTTGAGTTTTGGGCTTCCAATGGATGACTTTAAGTTTTATGCTATGAAATTGGTCTTCTGTTAAGAATACTTGGCCACCATTAGAGTTATTTGAGCTCATCTATCTTTTTCCCTCTATGTTAGTTTAGTTTAATCTTTGGAGTTCATTCCCTATAAATTTCAATCTGGGTATCTCCTTTCGACAAGGTTAATGGGATCTTTCAATGCACTGTGCTTTATTCCATTTTGGTATAACTTCCGCCATGAATATTAACCTAGAGATTTTCTTTCCTCATTATTCAAACTCCAAGTTACTTGTATGAGAGGTGTTTCCACCATCGGCCATGATTTGACAAGAAAATATGTTTTCCTTTACTATTGAGGTCCAATTGAAGGGTTTAAAAATGGCTTCACTGTAAGCGAATTTGATTTTCTTGTATTTCCTAATCATTCAAACTTTGAACCTTGTATTGTTTTTTGTGATTGGCTCTTGGAGACTCTCGTTCTAGTCATGGTGTACCACCATTATTTGATCTATTAGAACTTTATTTTGAATAAAAAATTGGCAATTGGTTTTTCTTGTTTTTCTTTTCAAACTCTATTATTCTCTATGTTAGAGCTGCGAGATTGATCCATGAGCTATCCTACAGGGTTTTCATCTATCTTGCTTTGTATTTTCCTCGATATTTAGTGCATACCATTTGAGCTTATGTTTTTCATGCACAAATCAGCTGTATAATTTGACTATATATATTTATTTTCTGGTAATCTGACTATAACTTGAGTAGCTTTAGTTCTTTTGTGTCAATTCAACAATGGTAAATAGATTATCTATACTTTGATCATTTCTTGTACCTCTACAACTTGTTTATGATGTGATATTTTGTATCTATGGATTCTTATTGCAATATACTCCTTATTTTGTAGCTTGATATGGGATTTTGATAGCCATCACTAGTACTTTGAAAATTTGAATTCTACCAACAAACTATGATCATTTTGGTCATTCGATGGAAATCTTGTGATTTGCATTAGCTTTTGTACCTATTATATTTGGTGTTTAATGGATTTATCACAATTTTGTACTTGCATTGCTCAACTAAAAGCTCAGATTTTGAACTACTTGTTTGTGATCATTCATCTGCAATAAGTGATATGAGAGCTTAAGGGCATTCTAAAAATTTGTAATTGAAATAATCTTCTCTTCTTTACCTATCTCACAACTAGATGGCTGTTATTTTATCTTCTTATAGTTTGAGATCACTTGAAAACTGAAATTTCTATTGTTTATGAATTGTCTTTTGTACTTGATCAACTTTACATGAAGAAGACATTGCCACCATTATTAATTGGAAAAGTTGTACTTTCTCTATAATACATGGCATATTTCCTTAATTTGACTTAAAATGAATAGTAAGTTCTGTAATGAATAGTGAAATATAAATATTTTGTAACTCTTATGTAGCATTACTTAATAAGTTATGCAAATTGAAAACAATTGTAGCTCTCTTTTCTACTCTTATAAATATGAATATGCTACATTATTCTTTGTTCAATCTGAGTTGAATTTCTGCAATACTTCTCCTTATTCAGATTACTATTTGATCAATACAAGTAGTTTATCTTTTGTCACAACTTTCAAGCATGTATTAGTTGTGAAATAACATGATGGAAAGATGTAAAATGTCCATTTTACATGGTGAAGCCCTGTCAAAATTTTCTCATATTTCCTTTTCCATTTTGTTTTAGTTGCAATTTCATCTCAATTTCTGAGTTAATCCTTTTAATGTAATCAATAGACTATTGATCCCACCCTTCCTAAAAATAGACTAAAAATTGTACTCGCCATGAATCCTATTTTTATAATTTATTATGAATAAATAAACTAATAAAAATAAACATGCTACTAAAATGAGGCATTAATAGCATTGGTTACAAAAATACAAATCAGTCAAACTGCAATTGACTGTTCTATTTTTAATAAAGTTTGATGAATAATTTGGCTAACAATAAAATTTGCTTCGTGAGAAAGTCTTCTCAATACATGCAATCGCTATCTTGTAGCTGATAATGTGACATTTGCAACTTGATCCACTTATAGTGATAAATTTTACATTCGTTAGTTTTTCCCCTTGGATGCACATGCAAAATAATAACTCGTGTGTGAGTAAAATAAATTTTTTTATTTGCTATACTTTGCAAAAATAATTCACCCATGCATTTACCCTTATGGGGACCACTTATTCTGATGTTGACACATGTTTTATCTTCTTTTAGTCACAATGAAAAATTACACTTTGAGCCAAAATGATTTGATTATTTTCAAACCATCCCACCTTTGTAGGGACCACATATGATGTGTGCACACCTTAATTTCACGGGTGTCTCCGTTGAACTTGGCATATATTTGTTGCATTCAAAATTATTGGCTCCTTATTCTTTACCTTGGCATACATACTTGACTAAGGCTTATTTTATAATCATGTGGCTTGCTCTATGCACATATAATAATACAATGTTAGCTAAGGTCAAGGAAATAATTCTTGTCTTAATGATTTGGTCACCTTTTGAAACATTACAATATTATAGTTTTCAAGATTTTGTGATATTCAATTATGCAACTATAATCAACGTGTATAATAATTTAAATGGGACTTGGTCCCTCTGCCATGATGACTCACCCTCTCGTATGTCAATGATTTGAAATTAACTATGGTCAAGTTAGGGTTTTGTTATTGGCTACCACGTTGGTACTTGTTTGGAATGTGGTAGAGTTAAGGTAACCACCTTGGTTTACATTAGCACCATTTATCTCTATAATTTTTTATCTACATTGTTGAATTTAACTCATTGGGTGAGTTAAGTGAAAATGTAGTTGAGTTAAGTGGGTAAAACTAACTCGAACCATAAACTTTTCATTTCATTCTATAATGTTGATTTGGAGGGTGAAGACACGGAAAAATTTATCCAAATGACATGAATGATATTTTCAATCTCTTAAATATGAAATTCGCCTCTATGAGTACCGATTTTGGATTTTTACATTCTTTGTTATCTTGTCGTCATTTTAAGTTTGACTGTGGATAGTTTGAAATGCTATGCACTGAAGGTATTGAGCTCTGTATACTGCACCTTCTATTAGGAGTTACATTTTTTCCATTTTTGAGAAGTTAAGGCTTCATTTTTCAAACTCGTAATGTTTGTTTTCTTTGTATTAAAAGGTTACTTAGTCGCTAATGCATAAAAAAACTCTACATTTTTTCTTCATTTCATGCACCTTCTATGTTTTTGAGTTCAAAATCCCTTCTATGTGGTTGTAATTTTTGGCTCTACATTCAATATTTTGAGGGTTTCAATAAGTTGAAGGGAAAAATGTTAAGCTTCGTAACTCAAATTATGGCAAAACTTAAAAATCCTTAACGGTCATAAAATACGAAGCATTTTTCTATTCTGTACCTATTATTTTTTATGAAAATAAAAAAATAAATTCTCTATACTGTGATGGCTCGCTATTTTCTTCTGTACTCAGCTCTATTTTCTATACTTCCTTTGATCTGCAAATCTATTTTGTAGTGGGTATTGGCAAAAACTAGGGTTTGAGACCCTACCATACTTTGTTCCTTCATATTCTTTCCTTGACTATATTTGTTGATATTTCCATTAATACCTAAGTTGGGTTTGCATTTATCATGATATCGTTGCAATTGTAACTTTGTCTATACCTCAAATATGTTCATACCAAAAACTGGGTTTGCTTGTTTATTGTTTGTTGCTCAATATCCCTGTGATGGCATCCATAGTGACATGAGCTTGTTTTGACACATATCTATATCGTGCATGATTTTATTTGTTCTTTACAAACTCTTCTTATATCTGGTTTTAGGGTTTGTAATTCTAAAATTGTACATCGTGGTCATTGGTCCTTGTTGTAGATCATACGAGCTTCTTCTCAAAACTGGGCAATATTTTACATTTTTGTAACACTATTTTCTAGGAAATTCTTCCGTTTCGAACCGGTTTCCTTTTAATGAGGTAAAAGTTGAGTTCTTTCGTGATTTGGATGAACTTTGTTTCTATTCATAACTTCATCGGTTGTGTAAAATCATTATTATGCATAGATTTCTCTTTAGGATTCAAACTTGTAATGATGCACTTGTATTCATGTGACCATAAAGGTATCCATTGATTTGTAGTTTTAGCTTGATTTTGCAATCTTGTGTCAAGACAATGAGGCTCTATAGTTGCCATTGGTGTAATTTTGATCTGATTCTAAATTTGCATCCCTCATTTATCTTTATGAAGAGTTTGTACTTTAAGAACCTGTTGCAACTCTTCCTGATTCCATTGTACTTGATCATCTGTTTCATTTGTCATGCTTTCTAAAAATACATCCTTCTTATGAATTCTTTTTTGTACTTGATCAACTTTACATGAAGAAGACATTACCACCATTATTAATTGGAAAATTTGTACTTTCTCTTTAATACATGGCATATTTCCTTAATTTGGCCTAAAATGAGCAATAAGTTCTGTAATGAATAATGAAATCTGAATATTATGTAACTCTTATGTAGCATTACTAAATAAGTTCTGCAAATTGAAAATAGTTGTAGCTCTCTCTCTTTCTCTTATAAATATGAATATGCTACATTATTCTTTGTTAATCTGAGTTGACCTTTTGCAACACTTCTCTTTATTAAGATTACTATTTGATCAAGTATAGTAGTTTATATTTTTCATATCTTTCAAGCATGTATTAGTTGTGAAATAACATGATGGAAAGATGTAAAAAGTCCATTTTACATGGCAAAGCCCTATCAAAATTTTCTCAGTTTTCCTTTTCTATTTTGTTTCAATTTGTAATTTCATCTATATTTTTGAGTTAATCCTTTTAATCGAGCATGGAACTTGTATTCCAAACCACCTTTATGTTGCAGGCATATACTTTTTCTTAGACTTGAATCTCGATCATATAAGTTTTTGTCTTGAAAACTTGTTCCCTTTCAAAGCATGCATTAGTATCTAAAAACCTTTCATATCTCCCTGTTCATTTCTTTTCTATACCGAAGTTTATTTTTTGTCTTTTCTTGACATGATTAATTTCTTCATTTGTTGGAACATGTATTTTCACATTTTATAAAATAGATAAAAAATATTTAGGTTGTTTGGCTTCTCTTGTATTCCGTATTTCTTATTTTCTCTTTTCTTTCTTCAGTGATTATGAGGACCACATGTGTTGTTTATGGAATAGTATTCTTTATCTGCTATGCATTTATATTTTCTGTAATCATACCTCATGATATTAGGAGATTCATTTGCACAAAGATAGAAAGTACAAGAACATGGTTTAATCCTGAGCTCGTGACTGACAGTCTCTTCCCTGCTTTTTCTTTTGTGTACAATGCATTGTTGAAAAGCAAGGATGAGGATGGAGTGAAGATGGAGCAACAGGACAAAAAGAATGAGGAAATGATGGATTCCTTCATATTATTTTTCTTTTGTTTTCATGCACATGCACCTTCTATTTCACTAGTTATGATGTGAACTTGAGTCACATCCCATGGATTGTGTGGGAAACATTTGAAATTCCTTATGAATGAAACATTGAATTATGAAATTCAGTTGTGTACTTCCTTACGTATTTCAGCTTTTTATATGGATTGTATAAGGAATTAAAAAACTCAATAACATAATTAAATGTATTTAATCATGAAGGAAATAACTTTAAAATACATGGAAGCTTAGTAATGAACTTTTCTACAATCTACAACCTTGGTTTCTATTCCAAAACTTAACACTTCATCTATTTTGTAATTTCTATCTTAATCAAGATAACACATCTATCCTTCAGGGGATTGTGTTCTTTTGTTAAAGATAAACATGAAATTGAAGACTATGTGATTTGTTAAATTTTGTAACAACACACATTGTTGTAAATTACATGTAGTCATTAATTAATCCAACGAAACAAATATTAAACTAAAATAATCTCCCCTAGCTTAGGTTCACTTCACCAATAGCATCCATCATAACGAAGTTTTGAGTTTCCCTTTTTTGCATGAGTGAAAAAATTGTCAACATTTTTGGTCATCCTACAGGGAAAGATGCATGCTAGTTTGTAGAATAATGCGTTGCTCTTGTCCATTGGGAATGGAATCTAAAGCATGTAGCTGAAAATCTTCCTTTTGAAGGCCCATCCCTTCCAAAATGAACTAAAACTAGGAAAGTATCTAGTAAACCATACCATGTGCATGAATGCACTTTAGTTAAATTTAAAAACATTGCAATGTGCATAAACTGCACTTATTGAAAGGGAAATCCTACTCTAACAAAATATTTTAGGATTTTCAATAACAATGTTTGAGAAACATACCATTCACATGAATGGGAAGTTCCTCTCCATTCATCCTTGAAAGCTAAAAATCATTATGTTCCTTGCAAGATAAAATCATATAAGGACCACTCCAAAGTGTGTCAAAGTTTTTGTGGTTTCTTGGCTTTACATGATCAGCATCCCATTTCAACACAATGTCTCCTTCATTGAAGATTTTTAACTTAGCCTTCTTATCAAAAAATTTCTTCATCTATTTTTTATTCTTTTCCATGTTCATATGAGCTTGATCTCTTAGTTCCTATAACTCCATTAAATATGCATAACGAACTTGCAATGGTTCATTTTCATGTAATTCCATCTGATGTAGCAAATCTAATGTAGACAACTCAACTAAGAAAGACATTCTTTCCTCTCTTCCATAAACAAGCTTGTATAGTGAATTGCCAACTGATCTTTTAGGAGATACTCTGTTAGCCCAAAGTGCTGAATTCAACATTATATGTCAAGCTCTTTGGTTATCCTTGAGTTTTCTTCGATGATCCTTAAAATATTATTATTAGTACTTTCTGCTAACCCATTACTTTATGGGTAATGATTACATGACGTACTTAAATACATTCAAGTGTTTAATAGTCCAATCTGTTACCTTTTCACCAAGAAATGCTAAGGCATTATCTAAAATGATAATTTTTGATCACCAAATCAGTAAACTATACCTTCATAAAAGGATAGTATCGAAGTCTCATTATCCTCTTTCAAAGCTATTTTTTTAGTCTAGCATGTAAAGTTATCAGAGAGTCAAAATCCACTTGTGTCTTTGTGACGAAGATGGATTTATCATGCCAATAAAATTAAGATCCCACCGCATGAATGGGTGATCCATTCAAACAGTTGTAGGGAGCAGCGAAGCTAAACATTATTTTAAAAAAATAAAGAACATTTCTTACAATTTCTAATCCATTGAAACAATATTTAAATATGTTGGGCACATAGTAACCAACTTTCATAATTTTTAAGGATGGAGTACGTGTTAAAAAGTGACCACTGCAGGTCCTTCATGGAATTCGGAAGGTTGGGATGATTAAAATTGATATATATTGTGTGTAATGGCAAAGCAAGAAGGAGGAATTTTTGGACATAGGAATGCTGAAGTAGATTTTCCCAGTTCTTCCCTTTCAATGAATATTGATTTCGCCTTTCAACTATTTGCATTGTTGTTTATACCTTATTATTTCTTGTGAATGTGAAATTCCGACTAATCATCTTACCTTTCTACAAAATTTGTAATTTCTACATAATATTAGTGTGCATGTTTATTTTAACGGTATTGTTTTGAATCATTCCCTCAATACATCAAGTGTTTTCCTTAATGTTCGTTGAGAACTATTGGTTTGTTCACCTAATATCTATTCTCAAATATTTGTGCATGTACTTAGTTAAAGCCCTCAATAAGTATTGTGTATCACCCCAGTTTTCCAATTAATTTACAGTCATCTTTTTAACCTTAAAACCCCAAAAATTAGTTTAGGATACATCATGAAGTAACTAACCTTGATACGAGAGACTCAACTAAACAATAGGTATACCCATAGACACGAGTTGTTTCCATTGTATCTACGAAAGAGAGAGATCCAAAGAAATCTTAGAACCCTAAAATCATCTCTCTACAGGTGCACTTTCGAGAGATAACATGTTTTGGAATTCTGGTGGGACAACTAATCAAATATACGAGAAAATTATATTAATTTACAACATGATTCACATCAAAGAAAATTCACTTTTGGAGCAACAAGCTATAACATATTTTTCTAAAGATTAAAAGATTTATTTGGTAACTCGTAAGGCTAATTTCGGACAGTTTTACAAACATGTTCCATGCCTAAAGTGATTACAAGATCATCTCGTTAGAGGAATTTCTTCTAAGTTTAATTCTTTTCCTTTGAATTTCAGAAGAAGAAGAAGAGTTGGTAACACCCTACCTTATAATAGGCCTAGTTTTAACAACCCTTCTCCTAATCTTCCTTCACCATGTACTAATTTCTTTGTTCAGATCCTAGTTTTTCCAATGGATATTCAACCACCTAGGAATTGTTTGACCTTTACTAATGGAAGCCCATTAGTAATTTTAGTTTATCATGATATTCTTAATGTTTCCATGAAAATTTTGCCTTCATTCACTGGTAAAAATCAGGTTACACCTACAGAGCACATCAAATATGGTGCAGCCCTATGTGCGATCTGTAATATAACACATGAAGATGTGGCTTTGAGACTTTTAGCTGCATCATTTAAAGGGTAAGCCTTGCAATGTTATAGAACCTTAGAAATTGGAAGCATAAGAACTTGGGATGAGTTAGTTGATAAATGCTTTGAAACAATTTCAAGATCATTCGAGATCATTTATCCCTCATAGAACAGCTTGTCTACAATTAAGAGAGCTCCTCATGAATTTATGGCTAGTTTTAATATTTGTTTTTCTAGAACTTGGGAAAGAATTCTAGCAAGTGTCAAGCCTCAAGCTAGCCATTCTTTTCTTTATTATCTTAGAACCCTAAATAGTGATATTTCAACTATGATTCAATATATGGTAGGAAATACTCTCCAGACATATTATGATATTGTTATTCAAGATGAAAACAACCTTATTTAAGGTGGTAAGTTAGCACCAAGGCCTTCAATGCCTCTTATAGCATATTTTTCACCTAAACCACACCTATCACCGTTATAGAGCCTCATATTTTACCTCCTTCCAATGATGTATTTAAAGCTTTTGACTATGGGTAATAAATTAACATCAATTGAAAACAAACTAGCCCCATCCGAGCAAGCCATATCAAGCTCTTTATCAGCAAAATCGAGTTATAGACAACAATATTAACCAGCGTAATTTGACCCAAAAGTTCCTAGTTCATCTAGCGCTCTTGTTTCAATTAACATTGTTACATAAGAATGGTGTTCACCTTGTAATCAACTTCATTTAGTTTCCAACTACCCAAATACATTCCTGAATATAAGCCTTGTTGCAAAACCTCAGTCTAAAGCATTATACATGCCTCAAATGGAGGATGGGCAATAAGAAATTGATGTTCGAAAGTACCTGAACAAAACTTGGTCAGTTTTAGTGAAGATGAATTTATTTTCATTACTACTAGGGCCCAAGAAAAGGTTCGGAAGAGATAAAAAAAAATCAGCCTGTTCTCTACCGGCAGTCACCGATAAAACAAAAACTACGAGACCAAAATTCAGCTAATAGTTTTGCTACTCCTCGAAACTAGAAAGTTTTTTAGCTAGTAAAGAGAAGCAAAATCAGTCACAATCTGATCTAAGAAGATTGTTTACACCTCAAATATCAAAAGAAGCTGAAGCAGAGTCATTTTTTTACTAAGGCCTATGCTAAGATAGTAGAATCTGTTTCCAAAAGCTGTTTCTTTGTTTAATATTGTTGATGTAATGAAAAAGCACAATGTTAATATCTCAAAGTTGGATGCTCTAAGTATTCCAACACAACAGAGCTGATTTTTAATGTGGTCATATTCCATTGTTCCAAGAACCATGTCTCGCTTTCTAAACTTCCTTTTCTACCAGTTTTGAATAAATATACGACTTAGCCACCACAATTTTATTTATCTATTATTATTGGAGATCATTTAGTTCATAACTACATGGTTGTCGGTGGTGCAAGTAGCACGCTTATACCAAAAGCAATTGTAGAAAAGTTTAGCCTCCAAAGACGAGCCTATAGAGAAAAGTGTGTTGTAGCTAGAAGGGACAACAACTAATATAGTTGGTATTATCAAAAACCTGGAAGTAACTTTACATGCTTGTCCCAATGTTCTAATTCTACAAAATGTGACCGTTGTAGATTTTCCTCCTTATTTGGACTCATGTTTAGCTTTTGATTTCAAAGCAAAAATAGGACGTTATATTTCTTGATTGATTATTTTTATTCTTTACTACACTATATGGAGATAAGGTTACTATAAATTTCTAGCCTCTGGTTAGATTTCATATTGAGCCTCATGCTTCAAGTGTTGTAGCAAATTACTCAATTCTAGATTAGTCTGATTTCGATGTTACGAGATCATGTTTTATCACTTGATGGCGTTTCTAATATATTAATGGATAATTGTTTTCAAGAATAACATGCCTATGACCCTTTGAAGGAAGTAGAAGAAGATTGGTTTGGTGTTTATTGCTTACATGAAGGAATGCACCAATTCCCTTGTTTTCCAAAATAGAAGTAGCATCGAGAAGGGCTTTGGAAGCTTCACTTTAATGGAGCCAAAAATAAGAAAGGAAAAGGTGCAAGTTTAATGCTTTACTCTCCCTTTAAATGAAAGGTAATTTTTAGCTTTAAGTTTGTAGTTTTCTTGTACTTGTAATGTAGTTGAATACATGGTGTTAATTCATGGATTGCAATGGGCTAGAAAGAGAGGTATCAACACTTTAAAAGTTTTGGAGATTCAAAATTAGTTATTAATCAAGTGAAAAACTTTATTGTGTATAATAATTCATTGTTGAAATACTACAAACATATATTTTCAGACTTAATGGATGATTTTGATGCTATTAACATTCAATCTATCCCAAGAGCTGAAAATAAACATACGAATAGACTTTTCGATGTTGGTGCTAGTTTTTACGTGCTAGAATAGATCAAAAACAACAAGGTACGACAACATATTAAATTAATTATAAGACATTAAGTTCTATTGGTGCTCAGATTTGTCTCGCCCCATTTTCCATTATTTTCCTTTGATCTGCATATTGTGAAATTTTTTGCCTCTTGATTTGGGTTTTTTGAAAGCTTTTATTTCCATTTGAGATGCTTCGAGTTGTTTGCAAAATCCATGGTCATGTCCCTCCTTGAAGAAGTCCCCAAGTCTTCCCTATTTTTGCCCCAATTTCTTCAAATTCCATGGGCTCTACCATTTTCCTATTTGAAAATTGGAAAAAATCGAAAGGTGGGCTCATTTTGGTGTTTTGCAGAAAAATTGGACATTTTTGTCCCAGGCGGTCCGCAGGATAGTTGGGACGTAGGTACGCATGGGACACACAAATCTGAAATGGCCGCAGGAAGTGAAAATTGGAAAAAGTGAAATTTTTCATCCCATTTGGTCCACGAGACATTTGGAACACAGGTACGCGTAGGAAACGCAAAGGCGAAAAGGCCGCAAAAGGAACCATACATTGTGGAGAATGTGGATTTCAATGGCCCTCGCGACGACTGGTCAACATATGATGCTTAAGGATAAGGAAGCCTGAATCGGGTGATGTGGAAGAATGTAATATGGGACAATTAGGACATGCAGACTGATTTTGCTGAAATATCCATAGTGAAGAAAAAAAAGTATATGTTTTACCTCTCGAACTTCAAACGACCATAACTTTTGACTCATAGCTCCGATTTTCATAAAATTGGACTTTTCGGAATGAGCAGGTGTCAATTAATTTTAATTTTGATGAGGTTAGCTATATTAAAATAAAATAAGCATATTCAGCTCCAGTCAATTAATGCTCATTCTGTCGGATGAGAAGACGCCGACAGAGAACCCAAAATAGTTGCTCACACTCGAAGGCCATAATGTTTGCATTTCTCAATGAAATAATACAAAATTGGTACCATTGGAATTTTCACTGAACCCGACACACATAAATTAATAAATGCTAGATTTGATGAATTATAGACAAATATTTTGTATAAAAATGTGACGAGGTTCGAACGATGTTTTATTTAGTTCTTGGGAGTGCAATTAAGAGGCATGGTTATCATTCTTTTACTACTGCAAGTCATGGGATAGTATGGGGAGAATTTTTTAATAAATAGAACATAATTTCACTCCATTTAATACCTCTTACTAGTGGTTGAAGGATAGATTTTGAGATTTCCATTTTCCCCTCTCTCTCTCTCTTCTTGTTTTTTCTATAAGTTGGAGTGTTAGAGGTCGAAAAAAATTCCCAAGAGGAAAATTTGACAAAGCTTGTATTTTGAGAATCCATATGAGAATCCTATATATCTATTTTGTATTAATTTTGATTATGTCAAGGTGGTTGCAAGTGTAAAACCATTGAAAATCTCTAAGATTGTTCTAGAAAATTTCACCTGCTGATAAATTTAATCAAACTCGAGTTATTCTATGTGGATCTTATGCAAAATGTGTTCATTTTACTCCTGAATGTCTGTAAATAGTGTTCCTTTTTTCTTGTTACAATCTTGTATTACAAATTTTCCGATCACATAGGTCTCAATCCTTGTGATATTTTAGTGGCATCTACAATTTCATTTCTCAAAAGAGCTTTCATCTGGGAATGAAATAAACAATTTAAAATCACTTTTCTTTCATTTGTTGACAGAGATTGTTTGTAAGCCTCTGGGTGTACCTCAGGCATGATTGATCTTAGATTTTGATGTTTTATTGGATCTTCTAACTCAAGCCTTTATGCTAGAATCTCATAGATTGTGTCGAGAAAGTGCAAATCCGAGCCTCCATTAAAGTACATATTCTTGTTAAAGGAACATTTTAGCTATTTTGAAGTATTATATTGTCTAGACTTTCCATTTTGTAAGATTTCTCAGATATTTTGCAAATCAAGTTCATTCTACCTCACCTCCCACCAAATATTATTTAAAGACAACTAATCCTACCCATACTACCCTTGCTTGTCATGTGTGTATACAAATGCACAAATTTTAATACCAAAACATGCAAAAACAATCAGGATTGCAAATGTCTTTAGTAGCCTGAACCTTGTCTAGATAATATCTCCAATATCTAGAGTGAGAACTCGTGAGAGTTAGATTTTGTTGCATTGATCATATTTTCTTCAAGGTGTCCTTAACAACTTCATTAGGAAGGATATCTCCATCTCCTCCATAAATAACAGGTTATAAAAAATTTCTCTCACCTTGGTTAAAAGTCACAACCATAAAGTAGTGAGGATAGGTCAAATCCTCTTAAGGTGCTACCCACTCATGTTCAAATCCTAGGTGCCTAAAAGTCAGATAGATTGCTTCCCCAGCTACAAAAAGACATACATGATCATCTATCTACCTATGAGCATATTTCTAGGTCCATGATGTTGCTTGAGCTTTGAAGGAGATTAAATTTGGGTACCAACAAGTTCGACAATAGAGAGAATAGGCAAGTTTTTGAAGATGATAAAAAGATTTACAGATGTCTATAACAAGATGCTGAATTTTCTACGGTAAATGAGGAAAAGCGTAGCACTTCTATGGTGATAAGATTGTTCGGATTAAAAATTAATAGGTTATCTCAAGGATTGGTCACTCTAGAAGACATTTTCAGTTACGATGATTAGTTAAAAAGGAAAAAGGCAAGATTTTAAATCATGCTTTGATAATTATGAAGAAATCTTGGTGGATGACGATAAGAAACTACTTATTGGAAAGGTATGTTCTTTCAATGAAAAACAGTCATTTATCAAACTATGTAAAGAATTTAGAGATGTTTTTTCCAGCAAGTTTCAAGATTTGAGAGGATTTGATCCAATTTTATCTCATCATATAATAGAATTACAACCAAATTCCAGCCCAGTTAGGCAAAAGCAAATGCCTGTAAATCCAAAAATTGAGACATTAATGAGAAAAGAGTTATATAAGATAATTGAATCAGGTATTATTTTTCTAGTTAAGCATTCAAATGGGTAGCTAATCTTGTTCTGTTCGGAAAAAGAATGGAGAAATTAGGCTATGTGTGGACTTCAGGGACCTAAATAAAGCTTCATTAAAGGATCATTATCTGTTGCCAAATATGGATCATATTTTGAGAACAGTTTCTGGTTCAGACAGATTATCTGTTTTAGATGGCTACAATGGATACAATCAGATCCTTATACATGAGGAAGACAAATATAAAACAACTTTTACCACCAAGTGGGGTACTTAAGCCTACAAAAGAATGCCCTTTGGCCTTTCAAATGTTAGTGTAACACTTCAACATGCAATGTACATGGCTTTTAAATGCGTTACTTAAAGAAATGCATATTGGTTTATTTGGATGATGTTACCATATTTTCAAAAAAATTTGATCAACATCTAATACATTTAAGGCAAAATTTTCAGTTATGCGAGACAGTTTGGAATATCATTGAACCCAAAAATTCCATCTTTTCAAGTACACAAGGTAAATTACTTGGCCAAATTGTTTCTAAACAAGGTTTAGCAATTGACCCTTTCAAAATTAAAGCTATATCACAGATTATCATTGCCTCATCATAAGAAGGCACTACAAATCTTTCTAGAAAAAATCAATTTTTTTGAAGATTTGTTCCATATTTTGTAGCATTGGTTAAAAAGCATTGACAACTATGTTAAACAAAGACAAGAGTTTTTTTCAGACCAACAAAGGAAGAAAAGGATTCAAAGTAATTAAAAAAACCATTTCAAAGGATCCTACTCTTACAAATCGAAATTTTGATAAAGATTTTACAATGTATGCACTTGCAGGAGCTGAAATGATTTCAGCCATATTAACTTAGGTTAACGATGAAAATATTGAGAAACAAATTGCTTTCTTTGGAAAACGTTTTCATGACTACGAAATAAGGTACAATTTTCTTGAAAAATAATTACTTTCAGTAGTCAAAGGACTAAATAATTTTAATTACATGCTTTCAAACAACAAGATACATTTTCTTGTTTCTCATCCAAGTGTAAAAGCTTTCTTGTTAAATAAAGAATTGAGTGAGAAGAGAAAAAACTAGATAGTGAAGTTTATGGAATATGATGTCAACATTCATGGTGTAAATACACACTTTGAGGTAAAGGTTTATGTGAACATCTAATCAATGATATGGAAAAAAAAAGCTACCGAACTAAAAATTTTAGAACAACATGCTAAATTTTTGTATCGAAATCATATTTTCTTCAAGAATTAGAAAATCAACATCCATAAGTCATTAAAGAACTTTAGGAATCAAGCTAGATGACTAATTTGGTTGAATATTTACAGCGTGGTACTTATCTGGAAGGAATGGACAAGAAAAAACAAAGGTATTTCGGGTTACAAGTCGTACCTTATATTTTCATTGATGGCGTGTTATTTAAGAGAGATAACAAGTACCTATATTTCAAGAAGGGTGTACCTTGTCTCATAGTCATGTAGAATTTTTCCAAATAAAGTAGTTGTTTGCTCAATATTTTCATTATTAACTTGAGTTAATATGGTTCAAATTGTTTAAACTCCTGCTAAGTGCATACATTGTAAAATATTTATCAAAATTTGGATTTGCAAGAGTAAGAGCTTGTGAAATGACTATTTTAATTGCTTTAAAAAAATCTCCCTTCGCTGGTCCAAGAGAAAGTATTCTCTTTCTTTAGCATGGATGTCAAAGGTTTGACTAATTCTATCAAATCTGGAACAAATCTTCTTAAAAAGTTGATTTTTTGAGAAAAATGTGTAGTTTGTTTTTATGATGAGGTAAGGATACCGTGAAATAGCTTCAAATCTGAAAGGACCAATAGCTAAACATTGTTTAGAGACAATATGACCAAGCAATTTACCTTGATGTCTTGAAAAGATAGAATTTTTGGGATTCAATGATATTCAAAACTATCTATATAACTAAAAGTCTGCCTTAAATGTATTAGATGCTCATAAGATTTTTTTAAAATACGGTAACATCATCCAAATAAACCAATATGAATTTATTTAGTAAGGTACGCAACGCCATGTCCATTGTATGTTGAAAAATTACACCAAAGTATTTGAAAGGCCAAAATACATTCTTTTGTAAGAAGTACCTCACTTGGTGGTAAAAGTTGTTTTTTATCTATCCTCTTCTTGAACTAGAATATGATTTTATCCACTATAACTATCCAAAAGATATAGTCTATTAGAACCAGAAACTGTTCTCAAAATTTGATCCATGTTAGGTAGTGGATAATGATCTTTTAACGAAGCCTTGTTAAGATCTCTAAAATGCACACATAATCTGATTTCTCTATTCTTTCTTGAACAAGAACAAGGTTGGTTACCCAACTTGAGTTCTTGAATGGAAAAATAATATCTAATTTTATTAACTTAGATAAATCTTTACTCATTAATGGCTTGATTTTCATATTTACGAGGTTGTTGCTTCTCCCTAACCGGCTTGGTATTTGGTTGTAATTCTATTTTATCTTTGTGATAAAATTGGATCAAACCCTCTCAAATCTTGGTACTTCCAGGAAAAAACAATGCTAAACTCTTTATATAATTTGATAAATTACTATTTTTAGATAAAGAACATACCTTTCCAATAAGTAGTTTCTTGTCGTCATCCACCAAGATTTCTTCATAGTTATTTGTGTGAGTTGAAATCTTGCCTTTTTCCTTTCTTAACTGATCATCAGAACTAAAAATGTCTTCTAGAGTGACCAATCCTTGAGGCAACCTGTTTGTTTTTAACTGAACAATCTGATCACCATAGAAGTGTTGTAGTTTTTCCTAATTTACTACAGAAAATTCAGCCTCTTGCTACAAAAATCTGCAAATCTGTTTATCATCTTCGAAAACCTGCCAATTCTCTCCATTGTCAGAGCATTGAAGGTCTAATAATTAATTTAATATGTTTTTGTACCTTGTTTTTTTAATCTTTTATAGTACATGCAAACTAGTACCAACTACTACATGTGTGTCCACATTTTTATTTTCAGCTCTTGGGACAGATTGAATGTTAATAGCATCAAAATCATCCATTAAGTCTGAAAATCTATGTTTGTAAGACTTTAAAAATGAATTATTATGCACATTAAATTTTTTTACTTGATTGATAACCAATTCTGAATCTCCAAAAACTTGTAAAGTGTTGATACCTCTATTTCTATCCCATTTCAAGCCATGAATTAACACTTTTAGTCGGCTACATTACAAGTGAAATAAAGCGCAAACTTAAAGCTGAAAAGTACCTTTCATTTGAAGCGGAAGTAAGCATTAAACTGCACCTTTCCCTTTCTTATTTTTGGCTCCATTGAAGTGAAGTTTCCATAGGCCTTCTGCTACTTCTTATGTTTTAGAAAATGAGGGAATTGGTGCATTTTCTTCATGCAAACAATAAAAACCAAACAAATCTTCTTCTACTTCCTTAAAATGGTCATAAACATGGTTTTCTTGAGTCTTTTCATCCATGAACAGATTAGAAACACCATCAAGTGCAGAAACATGAGCTGTAATATCAAAATCAAACTGATCTAGAATATATTAATTTGTTCCAGCATTTGAAGCACAAGGCTCAATATGAAATCTAGCCACAGGCTCTAAATTTATGGTAACCTTAGTTCCATATCGTGTAGTAAATAAAAAAAATGACCAATCTAAAGAAAGATAACCTCCTATTTTTTATGTAAAATATCGTGATAAAAAGAGGCAAAATAATGAGGTAAATCTTCAAGAGTCACATCTTGTAGAATTGTAACGTTGGGACAACCATGTAAAATTACTTCTTGGTTTATAATAATACCAACCGTATTATTTGATGTCTTGTCTAGCTGTAACATGTTTTTCTCTGTAGGTTCATACTGCAGGCCCAACTTTTCCACAATTTCTTTTGGCATAATTGTACTACTTGCACCACTGTCAACCATGTAGTTATGAACTAAATTATCTCTAATAATCATAGATAAATAAAATGGTGTCATCTTCTTGATATCATGAGCATTTAAGACCTTTTGAACCATCCATTTAACTTCTTTAATGTGGTCCTATTCCATTGTTCCAAGGACCATGTCTGCTTTCTGAACTTCCTTTTCTATCGGTTTTGAAGAAATATGCATCTTAGCAAGTTCATGATAAAGTATCTTCTATTGTGTTGGAATACTTAGAGCATCCCACATTGAGATATTAACATTATGCTTTTCATTACATCAACAATATTAAAATAAGCAATAGTTTTGGAAACAAATTCTACTATCTTAACATAGGCCTTGACAAAAACTGACTCTGCTTCTGCTACTTTTGATATTTGAGGTATTAAAAATCTTCTTCGATCAGGTTATGTCTATTTTTTTTGTTCTTTACCAGCTGAAACACTTGTTGTTTTACGAGGAGCGATAAAATTGTTAGCTAATTTTTACCTGCAGTTGATGTTTTATCAGTGACTGTGGGCAGAATAGGCCTAATTTTCTATTTTTCTCTCTCCTGAACCTTTTCTTGGGCTCTAGTAGTAACGGAAATAAATTCATCTTCACTAAAAATAACCAAGTTTTGTTCAAGTGCTTTCGAACATGAGTTTCTTGCTGCCCACCATCCATTTGAAGCATGTATAATTATTCAGACCGAGGTTGTGCAACAAGACTTATATTCAGGAATTCATTTGGGTAGTTTGCAGTTGAATGAGGTTGATTACAAGGTTGACACCATTGTTTAGAAACCATGTTAACTAGAATAAGAGCGCTAGATGAACTAGGATTTTTGGGTCAAACCGCCTTGGCTGATATTGTTGTACATAATTCAGATTCTGGCTTTGATATGGCTACCTATTATGATTCAAATTTGATACACCAAACGTGTTGATGGCTTTGACTGAGTACATGCATAAATATTTGAGAATGGATTCTAGATGCATAAACCAATAGTTTTTAGTGGAATATTAAGGTAAAACACTTGATGTATTGAGGGAATGATTCACAACAATACTATTAAAATTAGACATGCACACTAATATTATGTAGAAATTACTAAATTTGTAGCAAGTTAAGATGATCCATAAGGGAATTTGACATTTGCAAGAAATAATAAGGTATACAAAAAACTGCAAATAGTTAGAAAGTAAAAAATCAATTCTCATTGAAAGGGAAAAACTAGCAAAAACTTCTTTATCACTCCTTTGTCAAAAAATTGCTCATATGCCTTGTAAATGCACACAATATATAACAAGTTTATTCATCCCACCCTTCCTTAAAATAGAATAAAATTTTTACTTACCAATGCATCCTATTTTTATCTTTTATCCTGAATAAATAAAGGAATAAAAATAAACATGCTAATACAATGAGGCATTAATAGCCTTGGTTACAAAATACAACTTAGTCAAACTGCAGTTGATTGTTCTATTTTTAATAAAGTTGGATGAATAATTTGGCTAATAATAAACTTTGCTTGATGAGCAAGTCTTCTTCAATGCATGCAATCTTTGTCTTCTAGCTAATGATGTGACATTTGCAACTTGATCCACTTATAGTGATAATATTAGCACTTTTAATCCTACCCCTTAGATGCACATGCAAAAATAAATCCCTGTGTGTGAGTAAAATAATTTCTTTATTTGCAATACTTTGCAAAAATAATTCACCCATTCATTCATCCTAATGGGGACTACCTTTGGTTATGATGTTGACATCTATTTTTTCTTCTTGTGATCACATGGAGAATTACACTCTGAGAAATTTTCGAACCCTCCCACTATGGGGACCACCTATGATGTGTGTGCACTTGGAGGGTACGATGTTTCCTTTGTAAAATATTGAAGTCAATATTTACAAATGCTAAGGTAAAATATCTTTTAGCTATACTCGAGAACTTATCATTGGTCTCTCATAACTTGGCCATTGGCATTCATTATCGTATTTGATAATGTTTTGGTCCTCATTGCATATAATAATAAGATTCCACTTTTGATCATTATGTGAATTTGAATGATGTAAGCTTAGTCAAAAAAATTAATTATTGACTATATCATTTGTTTTCTCCTCCAAGTTGCACATAACACATGCTACCGTCTAGATCTTGATGAATATTTGGGCACTTTTTAAAAATGAGGTCACGGGACCCTTTGCATAGTTGATGGTGTATACTATAGTATTTTTTGAATAATCATTACACACATGATTTTAATTTGGATCCTTTCCTCACGTTGCATTGACCCTTAGCTTTGTCGGTGATGATATGTAGCACATGATTTTCCTACCTTTTCCAAGGTCAATGCAGTTATTGCAAATTGGGACATAGTCCCCTCCAACAATGGTTTACCCCATGGAATTTCGGTGATCAACTTACTAACCTTGGTTATGATTGGGGCTATGGTTGGATTACCTCCTCTTGATGAGGACCGTTGATCTGTTCTACTTGATTCTTGGTCTTTGATTTTTCTATACCCCGGTTAGGGTTTCAACCTTGCAATTAATATGGTTGGTGACTATGGTTATGGTTTGCATTTGCTTTGAACTTGGTGAACGGATTATGGCCATTGATCTCGTGTACTTTTTGATCTCACACCATCGATCCTCCGAGCATATTTGTTTGTATTTATTGTGGGGTCAATGAATCTGTGACTATTCCTTTTCCATTTGATCCTTGCATGATTTGATCTTGGCGCTTGATGTTGAAATCTTCTTTGACAGGTGGTTGGCTTGGGTTATCATTTACATTGTTGATTTTTTATACCCGCTTACATATATGTTTTCAATGCTATTTCAAGTGAGTTAGGTTTGATTAAAATATCATCGAGCTTATCCTTTCTTCATTCTTACATGCTCATTATAAGCGGCAAAGCCATGTCCATTTTTATTTCTTTGTCATTGTTGTTTGATTTTCAAGATTCATTTCTTCTACAAAATGGTTCTCTGAGGTTCTGAATATGTATGTTTTGTTATATTTTTCTCTATCTATAGCTTTTGAGTGAGATTTGATCATGTTGGTCACCAATGTTGAATCCTTCAAACTTGTTTTATTTGCAAAGAAGAACTCTGTGAGTTCTTTTTCACATTATTTAATGCAATGATGACTCTAAATGAGCTTTAGGCTATGAAGGAGGTGAGATTTACCTCGAACCTAGTATTTGAACTTGGGAAATCATTATTTTCTATTGTTTTTACTTCAATAAGCACTGAAATTGGAATGTTCTCTTTATGTTTTGTCCTCTTGCATTTTCTGGTTTTATCGTGTTCAAGGGCTGCGTTGGGGTGCTTTCATTTACCTGCATTCGATAGATATTATGAGTTTTTCACAAGATTGACCCAAACAGTTAGTTTTGTTACATTATTCTTTGAGTTTCTTATTTCTTTGAAACCTTGTGGATGTTTCACGAGTTGGGTTTCTATGGTGTATAATGCTCTCTGTCATGCCTAACTTTGAAGTTGGAAATTTTTTTGCTTGTCTTTATACTTCTATTATAATGGCATATTGTTAGTGTTGTTATGTATTTCCAAGTTCATTCAAGTTCTTGGGATTCCAATGCATGAATTTCAATTTTTTGCTATGAAATTGATCTTCTGTTAAGAAGACTTGGCCACCATTGGAGTTATTTGAGCTCATCTATCTTTCTCCCTCTATGTTGGTTAAATTCTACCCTTAGAGCTCTATCCTCTTAGGAATTAGAGAATAAATATACGAAAACAATTCCTCAAATCACAAAGAAGTGATGAAACTATATAGAAGAAGTATACATGTAGAAATATAACAACATAAATAAATAATGCACAAAAGAAGACAAGACAAGATTTAACTTGGTTCACCGGTGTGGGATACGTCCACAAGAACTTTCTTAGATTTTATTATCAACAAGAGTAAAACAACTTTCATAGTATTCCCTCGATTATTAACTTACAAAATGAATTCCAAATATGCTAAACCACAATTGACACCCAATTGCTTAACCTTGATCACTCTTGATCACCTCTTGATCACTAACACTCAATACCTCTTGAACACTAACACTCAAGACCTCTTGAACACACAAGGTATCTTCAAGATACCCTAACACCTCTATTTATAGGATTAAAATTCTTTAGGAAGTCCAAAATTCAACCCTAGAAGTTTTAAAGTCATGACCTTTCATCTTCCCACATCTGGAAAATAAATTGTCATGACCTTTCATCTTCCCATGGTTGGAAAATAAATGGTCACGACCTTTCATCTTCCCAATTCAAACTCCACACTTCAATATTCATTTGAGAAGACCAATAACGAGGCTCCACACCCCAACAATATCCCACTTAGAGGCTATTCCTACTTGAGAAAAGTTCTCAGCCCTTCATTATCAACCATGAAGGCTAATCAAAGCTGAACACAACTTAAACTTCTCCTTTTTGACCTCCTTGGTCATCATATCCGCAGGATTGTGGTAGTATGAATATTTTCCATTATGCCAACTTATCTTCTTCAAAATTTTCCCCGATGAAATGATATCTTAGCTTATTGTGCTTCATCTTAGAGTGAAAAGTGGATTTCTTCACTAGATGAATAGTTCTCGACTATCATTGTGTAGTCTCCCAAATTCCTACTTATGACCCAACTCATCAAGAAAATTCTATAGCCAAATCATATCCTTTCTTGCCTCTGTGGCAGCAACATACTTAGCCTCTTTAGTTGAAAAGACACAACCTTTTGTAATGGTGAAATCCAACTCACTACTGTATCACCAACCGTAACTACATAACCTATCATGCTCCTCCTACTGTCCAAATCTCCTGCCATGTCGGAATTTACCTAACCACACAATGTACTATCCGATCCACAGAAACAAAATGTTGTTCCCATGGTCCCTCTAAAATACCGAAGGATACACTACATGGGAAATGTCAAGCCTAGTGCATACCATAGCATACATCAAGCTACCAACCACTGATGAGTATGGTACCCTAGAAATCTATATTTTATCCTCCTTAGTCTTGGGACTCTTCTCCTTTGATAATTTAAAGTGACCTGCCGAAGGGGCACTAACCGGTTTAGCATCCTGCATACTAAACCTCTCCAAGACCTTCTTTATGTACTCTTCTTGAGAATACACCCAGTTTTGAGTTGTTTTCATACCAAGGATTTATTTTTCTACCCTCAAATCCTTCATAGCAAATGATTCACCTAGTTGCTTCTTGAGTACCTTTGTTTCCTACATGTTATTCCCTACAACAAGCATATCATCCACATACGAAAAAAATAATATAACTACCATCAAGAAACTTCTTGATGTACACGCAATGGTCTGAGTGAAACCTAGAGTAACCCTGCTCCTGCATAAAACTGTCAAACTTCTTGTACCACTTCCGTGGAGCTTGTTTCAGGCCATACAAGCTCTTCTTCAATTTTCACACTAACCTCTCCTTCCCTTTGACCTCATAACCCTATGGCTACTACATATACAATTCCTCCTCTAACTCACCATGAAGGAATGTAGTCTTCACATCCAACTTCTCTAAGTGTAGGTCTTCTACTGCTACTAAACCAAGAATAGTTCTAATAGAAGTCATTTTAACAACAAGAGAATTTTTTTATCAAAGTCTACACCTTTATTTTGTGCAAATCCCTTGACCACCAAACGGGCCTTGTATCTTTTCCTACCTCCATCTTCTTCTTCAATTCTATACACCCACTTGTTTTTCAATTCTATCTTTCCCTCGGGTAGCTCCACCAGATCCCAAGTCTGGTTTACCATAAGAGATCTATGCTCTTCATCCATGGTATGCTCCCACTTCTTCCTGGCATCCACTTGCATTACTTCCTCAAAGCACTTTGGCTCTCCACTATTAGTGAGAAATAAATAATTCAAAGATGGAGTATACTTTTTAGGTTCCCTTCTTACCCTAGAAGACCTCCTCACCTCAGGAGTTTGGGATTCTTGATGAGTAGGTTCCTAAACTGGTTGTGTCGGAACATGCCGCGCTTTGAATCAACGCGTGGACACCTTATTGTCCATAATTTCCTCTAACATTGTGTATTCTTTCTTTGATTCCTTTTAATATTCCTACAACTAATCTTTATACATGACTTTTTCATTAAAGACAGTATCTCTAGATCGAAATATTTTCTTTCCCTCAAGACTCCAAACATAGAAACCAGAGTCATCCTCACCATATCCAACAAAGGTTTATTTCTCGGACTTATCCTCTAACTTGGTCCTATCATCTTTATAAATGTGAACAAATACCTCACATCCAAAAAAAATCTAAGAAGTGAGTAATCAATTTTCTTACGGACCAAGCCTCCTCGGGTGTACCTCCATCCAAAGCCATAGAGGGTCCTTTGTTAATCAAATAAAAAACAGTTGTGCTCACCGATTCCTCCCAAAAATGAGGGCGATCCTGCATGTAACCTCATGCACCTAGCATGCTCCATGATTATCCTGTTCATTCTATCTAACACTCCATTTTCCTGTGGATCCCATTTACCAAACAATAATCAAGAAATTCATCGCTGTAATAATCCCTCCATTATCCAACTGATACATTTCAACTTGAGACATGTTTCGGTCTCAATCAAGGCTTTCTATATTTTGAAGGTTTCAAACACATCATATTTCTTTCTAATGCAATATACCAAATTTTTCTAGTTGCATCATCAATGAAATTGACATAATAACATGAACCACCAATAGATTTTACCTTAGCTGGCCCCCATACATCTTTATGCACTAAATCCAACTTACCCTCCTTCCTGGTAGGTCTAACCTTGAGGAATCTCACCCGCTTTTGTTTTACATAAACATAGTCCTCACAAAAGTCTAAATCTAACTCCTTTAATTCTGGGCAACCTATCCTTTATAATTTACATGCCCTTTTGAATCATATGACCGAGTCTCTGGTGCCACAAAGTTGTATATCTATCTACAACAACTAAATTACAATAATCAACACCATTGGTTAAATACAAAGTACCAATTTTCTTACCTCTTGTAACCACAAGAGCTCCCTTAGTAACCTTCCAAGAATCCATTGTAAAATTGACTGTATAGCCATCACTACCCATTTGACCCATTGATATGAAGTTCCACCTCAACTTAGGCACATGCCTAACATCCTTAAGTACCCATGTGTTCCCATTCTACATTTTCACCCGAACACAACCTTTCCCTAGTATTCTCGCATGGTTCATCATCACCAAGATATACATGTCCAAAATCTCCTTGAAAAAAATCAGTAAAGTAATGTCTATGTGGGGTAGCATAGAAAGAAGCCTTTAAATATAACACCCAAGACTCAAAGTAATATTATCTAAAGAAATAATTAAAGCATCCTGAAAAACATCACTGGTGCCACATTTACCTCTTTAGTTTCCTCCTTGTTCTTCTTATCCCGAAGAGCCCAACAATCTTTCTTAGCATGACCAACCTTCCCATAGTGCCAAAATTCTAAATTACTCTTAGATTTTGACCTTCCACAATCATTCGACTTCCCACAGTTACCTTTCCGTCTATTCTTTTGTCTCCCTTTACCTGTCCACCATCAAAGCATTTCCGGAGCTAGAATAATGTTTGGTGCTCTTCCTTTGCATTTCCTCGCTTAGGATCACACCTATTACATCCTCAAACTTCAGATTTGAATTATTAGAGACTGAATCACTAACAACCATAACCAAGCTGTCCCAACTATTTGGTAAGGAGCACAAAATCAACAAATCCCCGACCTCATCATCAAATTCAAGTTTTACCAAGTTTAACATACTCACAACCGTATCAATTCATTCAAATGAAAAACATTAGAACCATTCTCAGACATCTTCATATTACACAACTTTTTTATCAAAAATATTTTATTAGAGGCAGAAAATTTTTCATATAACTTCCCTAACGAACTCATGAGATCTTCCATGGTCTTCTCCTATGATATGTTGAAAGAAAATTAAGATGCAAGGCATAACCAAATTGCCTTGAGTACCTTTCTATCCAGCAATTCCCAATCCTCATCCGACATGATTGTGGGTTTCTTTTCTTTTCCAGCCAAAGGAACATGGAGGTATTTTTGATATAATTAATCCTCCATTTGCATCTTCCACAAACCAAAGTTCTTCCCATTAAACTCCTCAACCCTTGATCTACCATCATCCGCCATAACTCCCACTCAAGCTAAAATTTCCCTGTGATTTACCACTTCAGCAAAAAATCACCAAAGATTTGATACCAGTTGTTAGGAATTAGGGAATAAATATGTGGAAAAAATTCCTCAAATCACTACAGTAGGAAACTATGTAGAAGAAGTATACATGCAGAAATATAACAACATAAATAAATAATGCACAAAAGAAGACAAGACAAGATTTAACGTGGTTCACCCAATGTGGGCTACATCCACCAAGAACTTGCTTAGATTTTATTATCAACAAGAGTAAAACAACTCTCACAACCTTCTCTCAGTTATGTACTCACAACAAAATTCCAAAGATGCTAAACCACATCTAAACCACAATTGACACGGAATTGCTTAACCTTGATCACTCTTGATCACCTCTTGATCACTAACACTCAAGACCTCTTGAACACACAAGATATCTTCAAGATACCCTAACACCTCTATTTATAGGATTACAATCCTTTAAGAACTCCAAAATCCAACCCTAGAAGTTTGAAAGTCATGAGCTTTCATCTTCCCATGGCTGGAAAATAAAGCTGCCGTGACCTTTCATCTTCCCATGCTTGGAAAAGAAACGGTCATGACCTTTCATCTTCCCAATTCAAAGCGCACACTTCAATACTCATTTAAGAAGACCAAAAATAGGTGCCACACCCCAACATATCTATGTAAATTTCTATCTGGGTATCTCCTTCTGATGATGTTAATGGGCTCTTTCAATGCATTGTACTTTAATCCTATTTGGTATAATTGCCACCATGAATATTAACTGGAGCTTTTATTTCCTCATTATGCAAACTCTGCTACTTGTATGAGAGTTGTTTTTTCCATCTGGTTAGCCATGCTTTAATAAGAATTTTTTTTTCCTTTACTGTTGAGGTGTCATTGAAGGGTTTAAAAATGGCTTCTTTGTAGGTGAATTTGATTTTCTTGTATTTCCTCATTATTTGAACTTTGAACCTTGTATTATTTTTTGTGATTGGATCTTGGAGAATCTCATTCTAGCCATATTTTACCACCATTATTTCATCTATTCAAACTTTATTTCAAATAAAAATTTGGGAACTATGTTTTTTTGTTTTGATTTTGAACTCCATTATGCTCTATGTTGGATCCTTTGAGCTCGATCTCGTGAGATATCCTTCGTGGTTCGACCGATCTTGCTTTGTATATTCCTCTCTGTATTTATTGTGGTCCACTCAAGCTTACTTTTTCCTTGCACAAGTCAGTTATATCTGTATAATTTGATTGCATATATTAATTTGCTAGTAATTTGACTGTAACTTGAGCAGGTTTAGTTCTTTGGTGTCTATTCTACAATGGTAAATAGATTATCTATACTTCGATCACTTCTTGTACCTCTACAACCTATTTACGATGTGATATTTTTTATTTTTGGCTTCTTATTGCAATATACTCCTTATTTTATAGCTTGATATGGGCTTTTGACAACCATCACTAGTACTTTGCACATTTCAAGTCTAGCAACAAACTGTGATCATTTTGGTCTTTCTGATGGAAAACTTGCAATTTGCATTACCTTTTGTACCTACTATATTTGGTGTTTATTGGCTTTACCATAGATTTACTTACATTTCTTGACTAAAAGCCCATATTTTGAACTACTCATTTGTGATCATTCATCTGCAATAAGTGATATGAGAGCTTGAGGGCATTATAAAAATTTGTAACTAAAAGAATCTTCTTCTCTTTAGCTATCTCACAACTAGATGACTGTTATTTGATCCTCTTATAGTTTGAGATCACTTGAAAACTGAAATTTCTACTATTTATGAATTGTCTTTTTACTTGATGAAATTTACATGAAGAAGAGACATGCCACCATTATTAATTGGAAAATTATGCTTTCCTTGTAATACATGGCATATTTCCTTAATTTGACTGAAATGAATAGTAAGTTCTTCTAATGAATAGTGAAAATTTCATATTCTCAGTAACTCTTATGTAGTGTTACTTAATAAGTTTTGCAAATTGAAAATAGTTGTAGCTCTCTTTTTGTTCTTATATATATGAATATGCTACATTATTCTTTGTTCAATCTGAGTTAAATTTACGTAATACTTATCTGTATTTAGATTACTATTTGATCAAGATACTGAGTAGTTTATCTTTGGTCACATATTTCAAGCATGTATTATTTGTGAAATAACATGATGGAAAAATGTAAAATGTTCATTTTACATGGCGAAGCCTGCCAAAATTTTCTCCTATTTCCTTTTCCGTTTTGTTTTAGCTGCAATTTCATCTCCATTTTTGAATTAATCCTTTTAATGTGAGAATGGAACTTGTATTCCAAACTAATGTTGAAGCCATATACTTCTTTTGAAAATTACTTGATCACTCTATAAGTTTCTACTTCTTTCTTTTGATACTTCTTGCATTTAAAATTGAAACCTAGGTAGGATCACTCTTTTATTGTTTGACCTTGACATTGAACCCTTTACTTGTTTGATAAGGTATGGCACCAATGATGTAATATCTCCTGAACATGATTGTTTCAGCTTTTAGACCTTCAATTAATTCTGCATTTTCAGAAATAATATATCTTCTATTTTTTAAAAAAATTAGTTTTTGTATTCTGTTTGATGAATGACATAGCTTCCTTTCTGTATAAGTTTGTTGTTCTGAAAATATGTTCCCTTTCAACATGCATTATATCTAAAAACCTTCCATATCTCTTGTTCATTTACTTTTTTGTACTAAAGTTTCTTTTCTGTCCTTGCTTGACATGATTAATTTCTTCCTTTATTGCAACCTATACCTACACATCTTAGAAAATAGTTAGAAAATATTTAGGCTATTTGGCCTCTCTTGTATTCCATATTTCTTCTTTTCTCTTCTCTTTCTTCAGTGATTATGAGGACCACATGTGATGTTTATGAAATAGTATTCTTTATCTGCTATGCATTTATCTTTTCTATAATCATACCTCCTGATATCAGGAGATTCATTTGCATGAAGATAGACAATACAAGAACATGATTTAATCCACGAGCTCAACTGATAGTATCTTATATGTTTATATTTCAGGTACAATGCAAAAGTGTTGAATAGAAAGGATAAAGGTGGAGCAAAATTTGGAGAAAAGATGGAGCAATGGGACAAAAAAACAAGGCAATGATGGGTTCCTTCATATTATTTTTCTTTTATTTTCATGCACATGCACCTTCTATTTCGGTAGTTATGATGTTCACTCGAGTGACATCCTATTGCTTTTGTGGGAAATATTTGAAATTCCTTATGAATAAAACATTAAATTGTGACACCGAGTTGTGTACTTCCTTCTACATTTCAGCTTGTATATGGAGTATATAATGAATTGAACAACTCAATAACATAATTGAATGTATTTTATCATGAAGGAAAGAACTTTAAAAATACCCGTAACCTTAGTAATTAACCTTGATTGCTTCAATCTGCAACCTTGGTTGTTGTTCCAAAACTCAAATTTTCACCTATTTTGTATTTTTTGTCTTCATCAAGATAACACATCTTTCCTTTGGGGCCTTTGTGTTCTTTTTCTGAAGAAAAAAATGAAATTGCAGACTATGTGATTTGTTACATTTTATAATAGCATACATAGTTACAAATTACATGTAGTCATTAATTAATCCAATAAAACCAATATTAAGCGAAAGAATCTCCCATATCTTAGGTTTAGTTCACCAATGCCATCCATCGGAATGAAGTTTCAAGTTGACCATTTTTGTACTAGTGTAAAAATTTTCAAGAGTCATTTGCATCCACATAGCTCCATCACAAAGAATAAGGCTAGGACATATACATCACACTTCATACGGGAGAGATTCTATTTTATTTCATGCACACAATGTTTACATTTTCTACACATAGTTATTTCTCTCTACTTCATAAAGTATGACCGGCACAAGAGCAACCTAGGGCATGTTCACACACACTAACACGTTGAGCTACATTGGTTTTGATTCATACCGAACTCCTTAGTGATTAAGTCCACCATTTTAGAAGTGAGGACAATCGACCCCTTCATATGCATTTTTATTTTTTATGGTTGTTTGCATTTTTGGGATCTTGCAGGTATTTACATCATCTTGGATTATCATGGACAACTTAAATGGTATGGAGAATGACACGACACACAATGAAGGTTTAAAACCACCTCCCGAGCCTCTTACAAATATCAGTTTCAAAATTTTTATACAAAACAAGGCACCTAGTTTGTAGACCAGAGTGCCCATAGGTGCCCAAACCTACCCTCTCCAGTGCTCCAATCGAGCTATATACTCCAGATCCATTCTTTTTAGAGATTCTACACACAATCGTTGCTACTTTTAGATTTTACAGGTCATCTTTGTGGCATAGTCTCGCAAGCATCGAGTTATTCATCTAAGTTATTTCCTCCCTCTCTTACACATTAGGGATAGAATTTCCTTTTGTGTAGTTGTTTAACTCATTTACATACTTCTTTTTGCATTTATTTAGAGTTTTTCATAACTTAGATTAACTATCCCCACATACCACATATTAGTTAATTTTAGTTAATCAAATAACTATTGTATATTATCTTTAAAGTGTAATATATAATAATTGAACATATTAAATTTACAACCGTGTGAATAGGGTAAAAAATCACATGCGACTTTAGGAACCTTATTATTGATATATAAAGTGAGAAGGGATAGCTCAAGCTCTAAAGATATCATCATATGTCTAATAGGATGATGTGAAAACCAATACATTGCATCACTAGTTAGAAGTTATAAGAAGAAATTTAAAATAAAAATATCATTATTATAATGAGACATTGTTGTTAAAAAAAAGGGGAATTTTACTTGTGAAATCCTATGTTTGAAAATGATCATTTCCTAAGACATATCCTCACATTAAAAATCTAATCTCCTCATATCTCTATCCATTATATAACATATTTACCTTTACACTCTTATATATGATCAGTTATGAGAATATTATCTAATCAAAGCACACAATTAACCATATGATATTAATGAAAATATTTATTTATAGGTATTCATTCATCATCTAGGTCTGAAAATTTATTGATGGGGTGGGATGTGATGTTAGTGTTATCCAAAATTCACCCCTCAAGGTAATTTTGATAACATGCATTAAATTCTCAAGTCCCATGCAAATAGATTGAGTCAAGGGAAAAAGTCATGTTTTTTGGGTCCCCTCAGAATTTTCTAACTCCCATGTCCAAGAAGGGAGAGAGCAAGCTCTGAGAAAATGCGGAAAAAAGTTGCAGAAAGCAAGTAGGTTGATCCAGAAAAATTTGTGAAAATCGGCTAAGTCCTAGTCCTAGAAGCATTTGGGACAAGTGGGACAAAAAGGCGCGGATCGGCCGAAATGAGCACAGGCGGCCCCGGAAGCAATTGGGACATCTGGGACAAAAGTACGCGGCGGGCGCGAAAAGCCGATCTGGCCAAAAGAGAGAAAAATTGGCTAACTGCTGAGAGGGTCGCCTTTGGGACAAGCGGGACAAAAAGACGCGAACCGGCCGAACCGGGCGAAATGAGTCAAGGCAGCCCGAAACAGTCTGGGACGCGCGGGCCAAAAGTACGCGAACCGGCCGGATCGGCCGAAATGAGAACTTTTGTCCCGGAACAGTTGGGACAAAAGGGCGCGAACCGGCCGAACCGGGCGAATTTGTCCCAGACGGTCCGAAAGCAAATGGGACATATGGGCTGCGAGTACGCGAACCGGCCGGTTCGGCCGAAATGGGAAATTTCAGCACTATGCCAAATGGGACAAAGGGACGTGCGGACGCGAAAAGCTGAAATGGCCGAAGGCAGAGGAGAAAAGTCAACATTTGACCCGTGGAACTTCAAACGGCCATAACTTTTGACTCCGAGCTCCGATTTTCATAAAATTGGACTTTCTGGAACTTGATTTCTTAATTTTAATGAGGGTAGATATATCTAAATAAAATAAACATATTCAGCTCCAGTCAATCAATGCTCATTCCCGTCAAATGACAGAAAACGCCTGCCAGGCCCAAAACAGCTGCCCGCACTCAGAAGGCCATAACTTTTGCATTTCTCAACGAAATCACACAAAATTGGTACCGTTGGAATTGTGGTTCTGAGCCCGATGCACAAAAATCAAGAAATTCTAGATTTGATCAGAAATTGATTGATTTTTTTAAGGAAACGTGGCCGGGTTCAGAACAGTGTTTTATTTGGTAGCTGGGAGTGCAATTAAGAGGCATGGTCATCATTCTTTCTCTGCTGCAGCACATGGGACAGTATGGGGAGCCTTTTGCAAGTAATGGAAAACCATTCCACTCAATTTAATGCCTCTTACAGGTGGTTGAAGGACAGATTTCGGGATTTCCATTTTTCCCTTCTCTTTTCCTTCTCATTTTTCTATAAATTGGAGTGTTGGGCTCATTGTAAGGAGGAGAGTTTTTGGGTAGCAAAGCTCTGTCAAAATTTCTTTGTGAAGCCAGTGTGTTGCAGGCCCTTGTAGTGGACTCCTTGCATGGTGATCCAGGCCCTTATCTTGTAATAGATTGAACTGTGCATATCATGAAGCAATAAAATATCAGTTTGTGGATATATCTTCCCCTGCTGTGTTTCCTTGCATTCTTCTTGCCCCTTTAATCTTTCTACAAGTATATTGTGTCTATTTATTATGTTCTTGTAGGAATTCATTATCATTGTGTGTGCTTGGAATATTCCTTGTGAATGCATTTTGTTGGATTATGGTGAACTGTCATCACCTCTTCTAGTGTGCACTTTGCCTCTGTATTTCACACATTTGGAGATTACTCTCACACCCTCTTTTTCTGGTGTATCACCGCTTTAGTGTAGGCTTTCATTTTATGCATTTTCTCTCCCTGGTCCCTTGGAATTTTAGATTAGAATAGTTAGCCTGCCTGCACTGGAGTAGATTGTGGCAGGTAGTTTAGGAGCAAGAACCAGCTTTCTCTGGAGGTCTGTCTCAAGTAGCAAGTCCCACAACTTGGAGATAGTACCCATGTTATCCAATCACACTGGATGCTTAGAGTGATCAAACGAGAAATTTGATCAACATCCAGGGGTGCTGTGATTCGGTGATACTTGATTAGTTCAAGGAAAATTTATACAATACAATCCTTTTACTTTTACTAACACTTATTTAAATTTCAAATCCTTCTTATGGTTAGTTCATACTCCTAGGTTCATACTTATTAAGATATTTCACCTATAAATGTTATATAAGAAATTCATTATAAATGTATAAATTAGATAACATTATTACAATATATTATTGTCAATATATGTCCAAAATCACCTAAATGGATACTAAATCATTATTGATATGTTACTCATTAGTTAGAGTAATCCCTACAAAAATTTGAAGCACTCATCTAAGCCAAAGAGTCTAGATTGATACATATCCATGAACCAAAACCTCATAGAGCCATGTTTTATCATGAGAAAGTTCACTTCAATAATTTTATCATGGTTTCAATCAAAAAATGGTTAGGTTTCATAGCTAAGAAACAAGACATTTTACTAATTTTCCACTCGATACATTCTCTACTATGTAATTTACTACTATCTTGATGTTATGAGATGGGAAAGAATATTTAGTGGGTTCATTAGCTATATACATACTTGTAGAAGCACATAACAAAAAAATAAAAGAGGTTTGACATAAAAATGATGATATATAGTGGAACACTTGGATTGGCTTAATAATTGGTAGTCTAACCGCAAAAGTTAGTCCAACCTGACCAAATAAACAATATTTTCCCTTTGTTTTGTTAATAGTATTATGAAGGGTTCCATATCGTATTATGGTTTCTCCATGAATAAATGCTATTAAAGGTCATACCAATGCTATGTGAGAAATATAAACATACAAAGAAGATAATTCTATAGAGGAAAATATAAAAATTATATAGTTAGATCATCTCATAGTCAAACATCATAGTTTTCTATGTTAACATCATACCATTCCATTATGGACTATATAGTAGCCACCTACTTCTTACCCTATTGAGTTTTGAGTTCCAAAATTTAAAAGAAGCATTTCTAATTTTTTATTACCGTATTTCATAATTTTGCACATACAAATTTTCTTTAATTCACACTAAACATCTAAGTCTATATCTTTGTTTTGTATTTGAAAAAATTACTTATAATTTATTAAATATTTCAATCATTTTATGTTTGAATGCATTATTTAGAATATGTATAATTGATGTTGGATGTTAATGAGATCATCATAACATACCTTTTACAAACCCTTGCCTAGTTTTTAGTTATTGTATTATAACATTCTACAATCTAAATAATGTGTAAATAATGGAAGATTTGTCATATTTAATATTTAGGTAAGGGTTCAAAGTACAATATGATAGTTGAAATTCAAACATGAAAAAATTATGAGGCAAGGAACATTGAAATATTTTATGATGTATGTGATTAAAATTTATACTATTAGAATCTATTAATGTGTAATAACAATTAATATTTATCATTCGGGAATGTAATATACTTTATACTTAATATTTCTTCCCAATAAAATCTTAATTATATGATTTTATTCAGTTTCAAATACGCATTCTCTAATTTTGAGACGTATGGATGAAATACATAATTTATAGATGCCAAAAATTTGCATATTCTTTATTCTATTTGTGCATGTTTTAATACAATAAAAATAGTGAAATTTTGTTATATATTTTGATGAATGTTAATGGGTAAGGGTTTTGAAAATCCCCCAAAAACTATTGCAATAACATTATAAATGAAGGTGGATTTCAACCTCTTCCTATAACCATTTCTGCTCCTTCAAATGTGGTCGTATCTTTGTAGAGAGATGGTTATTTCTCAGGTGGGGATCGAGGTGATGATTTCATGGAAACTTGTAGGTCATTGCAACAGATTAAGGGGATGAAGGATTGTTCTAATTCTTCCCCTAAGTTCAAGGCTATTATGGCTCTTGTGAATAAAGATATTCTCCCCTCCTCTTCCTCTCGTTATTTTTCCGAGATAGTGGAGGGTTTATTTCTCATATGCGGCCATGAGTGTTGATCAATATTAACTTTTTGTAGCCTCTTCGGTTGCTAAATATATTTTATATTGTGAAACCACTTCAAGTTTTGTCATTTTAGGTATGAGTGGGAGTAATGGACCTCGTGTTTCCTCCCATGCTACAAAAGTGAACAAGAGGAAACCTTCTAGGGAGGTTTTTCAGAAAGGATTTGATATTTTCCCGATGACTTCTTCATCTTACACTCCTTGTGTGAGCTTTGGACAACAAGTGTCCAAATCTAAATCTTACTTCTAGGTGCATGCTTTGATCTACAAATTCAGTCAATGGTGGAAAACATTACATGACCTACATGCATGTGTTTTTAAGTGTTTGGTCCCTTTTCTTGAAGGTTGGGTAGATATTTACCCTTGTGCTAATTTTCTTTTTATTATCATTTTATCTCGAGCTCAAGGAGAGGAACTCTATCATGAAAACAATTTCAGTTCAAAATCGCAATTACTTGATATTGAAACCATGGTTCCCTTCCTTCAACCATCATATTGAATCCTTTTCAACCAAACTAGTTTGTATTATATTGCCTCATATTCCCCTCACGTTTTGGCAGCCAAATTGTTTTGTTTCCATAGGAATTGATTTGAGTAATATCACCAATATTTACACTAGCCCAACATGCTATAACCACACAATCTATGTCTAGATCATTTTTGAATTATATGCATCAAAGGAGTTCTCACTAATATTGCTCTTAAGGTCCAAAACAGAACATGGACATAACCCATTGATTATGAAGAGTTTCTCTTCATATGTAGAAGGTGTTTTTCTTTGGGAAATATTACCGTAGACTGTTATTTTGAGTGATATAAGTATGTTAGATCCACCTAGCATGTAAAAATGCACTTGAATGTCATATTGTGATTAATTAAAAACTAGAAAGTGTACTTGATTCTAACCATGATTTGGAGGAATGTGTACCCAAAAGTCCTAATTTAAATCATGCGGCTAGATTGGAAGAGGAAATTGTGGATAAGGAGAATAATAAAATCAATATTCTGATTTACATTGATGAAAATATTAATCCAAATTTTGGTGCTAGATGGCTTACAATTGGTAGAAAAAAAAGAGAAATTTGTTTTCTTAGACCCCCTTAAAACTCTTGTTTTAAGGGGTCGTAAAACCCAAAAGTACAAAGTTAGAAAAAGATAAAGTGATGAACAATCAAAAGGAAAATCCTCTACCATCATCATAAACAAACCATAAGTGAGAAAGGAACAAAATGACAAAGACCCCTCACCATAATGAAAAAATCCCCATGATTCCTTGCTTGGGTTGGAATAAATTCCACCCATTCCGATCACCCTAGCACCAATGGATTCAATTTATGGGCTCATCCCATGGTCAACCAAAATCTCACCATGCGAGTTGGACAATGGTAGTTGACGAACTACGCCCACCACACCAACTCGATTCAATATGAAGTGTGGTCATCCCCATACCCAAGAACTCACCGAAGTTCTCACACCAGGACTACCACTATGTTGCTTTCCATGATTAAACATTTATCACCTAGAACCAGATCGATAATTTGTTGACCGGAATTTAAAATTTGAACCAAATTTTTCGTTGTCCCTATCCAACAGTTCATAGACCATCTCCACCCAAAGTATTGTCCAAACCACCACCTGGAACTCACCATTATCTCTAAGCATGAGCCAACACCTGTTTTAGCTTGATCAAAGGGGAGAGCCTTATCTTGCGGTACATTTTGGATTCAAGTGCAGTTGACTTAAATAGTCCCACACGGCTATTTACCAAATTGTGCGTGCTCGTGAGTAGTTGGTGTGGCCTATGTAGTGTTGAACGGCCGGTTGTAGCCTCAATTGTTTTGCATGAAGTAAGTAGCGGGAACATGCTAGGGAAGCTACGCTCGGTTCAAAGGATGTAGGGGAAGAATCCCGGATAACACATGTGTAAGCCTCAACCTCCCATTCCATCTCGTGTCATCATCTATATCTGTAGACTCATCATATATTTTGTGATCTACCTACGAGATGGGTTCCCAAGCCTCCTCCACATCTAGTGACGATTTTGAATCCCCACAAAAATTATTTTCCTCAACTTTGACTAACCCGAACTTAGCACAAATGATCACGGAGGGCTTGATCTTGATTTTCTTCTCTCATTTATTAAGGAAGAAATCTAAGAAGATTAATTTTGGAACCACTTTGTACCTATAGACATGTTGATACAAAGCCGAGAAAAAACCGAGTTGAGATTGAGACTTTGTACTTGGGTGAACAACAACCGACGCTCTCATGGATCTACCAAATCCTAGGAATAGTTCGGGCTCCCATAATTCCAAAGGAAATGTTAGAAGGAAAATCCATATAGGAAGAGCTTTAAATTTCCTTCCTTGAAACAATATAGGTTTCTAACGCATGATGGTAAGGGACACTTTTCCATATAACCAAGGAACACACTATAATACCATTTGCAAGTCTCGTTCATCATAGAGACAAAAGAGAAACTCGTCCCCCCGCTAAATCTCTAACCTCCAACTTGTAGGCCCAATTCCTCCTACACTAGTCTTTGAAGAAATAAATGTTTGGTCTCATCCCAGTGAAGATGCCAACAATTGTGTGTTTAAAACTCTTCCTATCTCTATTGAGCACCACCTGGGGGATCTCAAGATGTGATTCCTATTCACACTAAGAGGGAGAATATTTTAAGGTTTCCTTTTGATGAGCCTCAAATTTTTTTACACCGCACATGACTATTTCTCTAGACAATGTCAAATATTCTCCTCCAAGGCTATTCTTGTCCCCTCATGTCTTTTTTGTATACTTGCTTGATGCTTCTCGCCTCTCATTGCTCTGTAATAACAAATACAAATTATACTAAAACAAAAAAGAATATTTTTAATGACCCTCTTGAGATGCATTTAAGATCCTGTGGGAAGGAGTCCAAGCGATGAGATGCTGGTATATTTACTATATATTTTTCTATTTATGTGAATGTTTTTTTCCTCTTTGTTGTTGTAAGAGGAAGCTCCATTTTATCTGTTTGTTAAATATTTTTCTCCACTAAAATGTGATATAATTGGGAAGGGTTCTTATATAGATTAAAATTGACACGTGATCTTCAACTAAAATTGACTCCCAACATCGTGTCAAGGAAGCCAATGTGGGAATTTGGATTGCTGAATGGTAGTGAAATGTGGTAGTGGATGAAAGAGTGTGTAAATGTTATGGATAGGTTTTCAAGGCAATACAAAGTCTTTAACTCGCAATAATGGTATTTTCTTGTCAAGTACAAAAAAATCTATCTAACTTGGATAGTTCGGATGGATGCATCGAGAAAGGATGGAAACGTAAAGACTCAAAGGTGAATATTGAGCTCTACGGATATCCTTTCTATTGGTTTCAAAATTCGTGGGAAACCAATGGAAGCCTCATAAATCTATCCAAACTCGAAAAACACACTAGTTTTTCATAGTAGAAACATTGAATATCTTTGTTAATTTATATCACATAATTCATACAAATATATACTATATGACACTCGTATAAATTAGGAGGTAGGTAAAACAACACACCCCATATAAATCCAAATAAAAAACCACTAATCTAAGTACGTAATATTGTAATTATATACAACAATATTACTTAACTAACCAACTTCAAATAACCACCTATATTAGTTAGATGTTTATTAACAACTTCACTATTACAATAGTAATTATATTTCTACATTTACATAATTACTAACACCACAAATATAATGTAAACATTATTTTCCTAACATTCCCCCTTAATGTTTACATGGTAGTAAAATAAATTTCACACTTCCTCTGTAGCCTACTACTCGTGCTTGCTCATTATCTTGGTACAACACTTAAACTGAAGGTAGAAGAAGGAACACATCAACTTCTTATAAACCATGCACTATCTAGAAAACATTTGAATGACGAGGATGGGAACAAGATTAGGAATCATCTCCTTATCAACTAGACAATCTAGGAACACATCTAACCTAACAATGTGGGAACTCAAGCAAGAACACATCTGAACAACCTTCAATGGTTTTCTAGAGGCTAACCACAAACCTAGGTATGAACATGAACACGTCTAACTATTCAAACTCTTCAAGATTCATGATTTTGCATCTCACTTTGATATTTTTCTTCACTATGTTATTACAGTGGGAAATTATGTAGGAATAATCACTTACACAAGTGAACAAGAACATACCGCATTTTTTCTTATGTTGAACACCATATTGAAATCCAAACCAAAATTGAAATGGTGAAAAAGAAGCACACTGGAAATAAAATACTGAAAGCATGCTCACACCATAAAATTCCACCATAGTTGTTATGTGGCCCAGTCGTTGGTGACTGACGAGAGGTCGTTGATCAACCTCCATCCTCCAATGCATCCTTACTCCAATGTATGTGTTACTAACTCAGTAGAATGCAAATATGAAGCACATTTGTTTACACATTTAAATTATTCTTTACTTACCTCCCATAATGTGAAATCCTTTATTTTTCAAGATGTCGAGTAACACCAAAAATGCATCCATAAGGAAAATTTTATTTTATTTTACAAATTTTGACAAATAAAAATAGACAATAAACAAATATTTTTAAATCACCTATTCAAAAAACTTGACAACACAATGACATTGATAATTTTATTAAAACAATACATTTGATGAAACTTTGGTGACTAAAAACTATAATCACACAAAACTCTAATTACAATAATCTTATGACTAATCAAGCACTTTTACACGTGGATTGAAATGACATTTGATAATAGTACACTTTATTTTTAATGGAATGACTATTGCACAATAAAAAAATGAACCTCTAACAAAAACTTTTGACAATATACTATTTTAGAGTAAGAAACATGATTGTTCACTTTTTAATGACACATGGACAATTTTGACAAGAAAAAGTATTGAAATCACATTATTGAGAGGCTATTTTAACGTGACAATACTAGAGACTATTAAAAATATATCCTATAGATAGGTGAGACTTAAGAGATATACATACCAAGCCTAATGAACCTTAACCGTAGTTTTATATGTGGTAGAATTATTAACTCCAACTGGTTTGACAAGTGAAAGGGGATGACGTGTTGAATAAAATGGAGCATGAACTAGTATGTGAGAATATTTGCATGGATGGCTTGATTTGAATGGCGAAAGTCAATGTAAAATTTTCTACTCTATTTGATAACCGCATACAATTCAGAAATGACAACCTTAAAGAAATAAAGGAAAACAAATAACAACTCCAACCTAAAATATAGAATAGTTGAAATCCGGTTGTATGGTACTTGTCCCATCATTTTATATTTTCATTCTCTCATGTCCACGTGATTTTAGAAGTTTTTATTATAGTGAAAAATATAGGGAAAGCCACGGAGAAATGGAAACTTGAATTGGGAATTTGGGATAATGCAAGTGGAAGAAAGATAACACAAGTTGAATCTATTTGGTAGAAAAAGGGTGCCACATCAACAGTGAAGAGGGAGTTTAAACTATCAATCACAATCAATCAAAAATTAGAAGTGAAGAAGAGATTGCCATAAGGGATTCAGACTTGAAATCAGAGAAAATCGGTAAGAAATGTGCGAGTTAATTGTAGTCAAGTGAAACAAAACATGTTTAAATTCACATTGGAAAATACACACATGACCTCCACCCTATGTAGAGCAATCATTACAAGACCACCGGCCTGCTCAAGGTGGTGGTTAGAAAACCATCGCCCTACTGGCAACGATTTACAAAACCGCCACCCAAGATGGGCGACGGTTTTGACACTTTGAAGGTCAAAAATAGCTTCGCAACGAAGCGATAAGGTAATAAAAGCATGGAAAGGCTAAGTAAGTCAATCTATGCTAGAAATATAAGCTACAAGTAGGTTTAGGAGATCAAACACCTTCTAAAAAGATATGAATCACCATTGGGGACCTTTTGTAGCCGTTTTCTGAAAATATAGCACATACAAATTTGGGTGTATACATATTTCCCCCTTAGACAAGAGTAGAGGAATAAAGCTGTAGAGTCTCGAGTATGGTGTTCCCGAAATGATGAGTCAGAAGCTATACATGAGATGCCCTGTGTGCTGAAATGTCACCATCCAAGCTTCCACTACTCGTAAGATGAAAGGAAAGCTCAAGTGCAGATAGGTAAAAAATATAAAAACATAAATTCTAAATCAAAATGACAAGAGGACTTACCATTTGTGTAGGGATAAGAATATACCTTCTCCAATTCTCTAGCCTTGTGGTCACATACACTTAAAATGAAGTTAAAATACAACATATATATATATCAAAACAATTCATTTTATAATTCATTTACTCATATCCTATTAGAGATTTTTTTAGCTCCTTTCCAACAGTGACCATTTCAAATGAGAGTGTTGTCGAAGCGACCATTAGAATGAGGTGATCATGGCTCCAAGAGCAGAAATCTAGCGATGTGGAAAAAGGTTTGTTTTTCTTAGTTATTTGTTTTGAAACCTAAAATGTAAAATATTGAAAATCTAAGTCTCGGGGAGATTTTAAAAATTTCTTTTCTTAAAATGGTTCCTAGGGAGGACGACAAGTGTCATCCTTTTATGTTGTTGAAAATGAAGTATTTTGTATATTTTTGAGTTTTAATGGTGAAAGGAAGAGCGAGATGAATTTTGATAGGACCGCTTCCATGCACATGGTTGCGGTTACTGAGGATTTCTGCCCTATCCGAGCAGCGGTTACATAATCTTTGCCCTATAAAGGTGGAAGTTACAAAATCATTGCTCTACATAGGGTGGTGGTTTTGTCATTTTTGGGACAGAGAGAAATTTTAACATGTGGAGATAAATATATTTAGATTTTGTGTTATTTTGTAATGTTTTTGATGATCTTACCTATGTTCTGCCTCTATTTTTTTGTTGTTTTATGAATGCGGGAGTACTTCCACTAGATTAAAATTAATCCCATTTGGCCCATGGTACGTAGATCTATCGAGACTACACTTGCTTAAGGTGCAAGAAAAGCCTCAAAAAATATTTTTCAAATCCCTCCTAGCCAAACATGCTCATGAAAAGATCAAAGCTATTTACGATTCTCACCAATGACTTACCGAGATCCGAGGGATCATTGATGATTTTGACAACCCAGTACCATCTAATTTTTCAAGATCAAGAGGATTGAATTGAGTTTGTTATCAATTTACAAAAAGTATTGATGTGGTGCCTAATAAACTATCATCCAGAGGTTGTTCTCATTGTGACGCCCTCTCATGTTCGAGGAGCTTCATGTAGCATTTTTTGTGGATGACAAGTCTTTGGTTCTTGATATCTTCCCTAATGAGTTTTATAAAGTGACTTTATCTTCTATGGGACTTGATCTACTTCGCGTTTATAATGAATCTCTCCAAACTTTCTCTCTTGGGAGTTTCATCAATGAAGGAGACATCATGTTCATTCCCAAAGTAGGAAACCCTAAACAAATGAATAATTGGTGACCAATCACACTTTGTCAAATATTTATTGCAATATTATTATTAAGGAAATGGTTTATCGCATTGTGGATCTTCTACCTAAAATCATTTTTCCCTGAGTAGATTGATTTTTTGATAGGTTGGTTTATCCTAGATAATCTTATTGCAACTGGAAAGGCATGAAATAAGCGTGTGTGTCTTCACAGAGGCGTCTCTTCCTCAAGATTGATTTCGATAAATATTATGATCGCATCGAATGGTCATTCATTAATACCATGCTTAAAGCCATTAACTTTGGAGATTTCTTTCAATCTGTCATTATCACTCTATTTTTGAATGCTTCTTCCCGGGTCACCACTAGTGGTCACCGGTCCACTACCATCGGCCTTTTTTTCTCTATCCAACAGCGGTGCCCTCTTATGCCAATGTTGTTTGTACTCACTACTTATTCCCTTGGTTACTTAATTTCCTAGGAAGCTACTCAAGGCCACATTTGGGTGATTGTTCTCCCGGATCATGCGACCTAACTTATCAATAGAAACTTTACTTGTGATTTTTTTACGAGAATGTAGCCGGGGTGATTGAATGTCTTAACACTTTTTTATTTTTCTTTAGGTTATAGTATTCAAATGGCTAAAATTTGGGCTATCGACAGAGTTGTTTTCCTCTTCCAAACTGGTTGAAGGCCTACCCCTAGAAATGGATTATCCATGGAGAGAAATTTAGATTTTTGGGCATTCCCTTTTCCTTTGATAGTGACTCAACAAATTTTCACATTTATGTTCTTAACAGAGTGGAGAAGAAAGTCACCAAATGGTATTCCATTATCTCATACAGTAAATTCTAGGTTTGCACCAAGATCCTAACCACTACTCATGTTTATTATTTTGTGTGTTGGTGCCCTTCTAACAATTCTTTCAACCTGTTTTGCCAAGATGCTTAAGGACTTTTTATGGTCTAAATGTTCTAATTCTATTGGTTTTCAGAGAGATTCCTTGAATGTTTTCTTCCTTCCTCATGATCAAGGTTGCATGGGGATCATCAATGTGTATCAGCAGAGTGTGATCCTTTTTTCCAAATGGGTTATCTGGTGTCTTTCAAGTAATCGGGACTTGTAAAATCTTTTGTGCCATTGTATTGAACTGGAGCCCCTTACAAAAAAAGTACTCAAATAATATTAGCTGCATGTGATTATTTTCATTTCATTTCCTATCAAAATTACTTATACCTTTTTTGCCAAAACTATTTGGAAATCCTTTGAGCAAATGAAACCATTGATGTGGTGGATTGGTGATGGATTTCGCAAAGGGATTTTTTAATTGACTAAACATTTTGATGTCTCCTATAATCACCGAAGGTAATCTTACACTTGTTAAAACCTCGGGCATCAAAGCTATCTCGGATATTCCGCAATGACATTCATACCATTTAGGATCATGTGAATCGCAGAGATGGATTACTTGGCACGAGCTGAAACTAAATTTCAATCGCCAATTTAGACCTCTCTTCCATCTACAAAATTCGGGAGCTCTTGCTAGATGTTACGATCCACAAGTTGGTGCTCCAACCTCCGACACCATGGTGGTGTGGTTGGCAGATTGTATAGAGAAATTGTTTTCCTCCAATGCAATAATCAAAACATTTATAAGTTTTTGATACCACTCTCATTGGCCATTGATAAACTTAATACTCAAGTATGGGTTACACTATGATAATTCCACTTGGCTTCACCAGCTTTTCCATACCTGGGACCATCTTTTTGAGTGTAAAATTAATCAATTTCTTTGATGTCTTGTTTACTAAGGATTGTTTGCGGGTGAAATACTTAGTCATATTGGCATCCCTAATCCTAACTGTCCTTTTTTCTCTCGTCATGAGTCATTTAAACACATTTTTGGTCATTTCATCGTGCTCTCAACTGGAGCAGATCCATTCTTTATTTCAACCCTATCACCCTGACTTCTTCCAATAGCGCTAGCCTTATTTGGTGATAATGATATGATAATATTTTAATTTTCGTAGTATTCAACCAAAAACAATGCCACCGATTTTTTTGGAATATATTGGGTAAAAGGAGGGTTTTAGAAGGTCCCACAACCTTAATACAAAGAGCCCATTAGGCCAGATCTAGCATTTGAATTTACAAAGCAAAAATACCCGAGAAGATTCCAAAAAGGAGAACGAAGAAGAGCCAAGCCGAGAAAAGGAAGAGAAACATTAGATGAGCTTCTTCAGCTCAGAAACAACATTTTTAGCTCTAGGAGAGCTAGAGTCATTTGCCAGAAGATCCGCCAGCTTGAGAAGCTCCGAACAGTCGTTTGCTAAAGCCGCCCTGGTGGAATCCGTGAAGTCCTCCCAAGCTTTCAGAGCTTTGAAGGCACGCTGCAGTTTACTCAGGATGGAGGAGATGATATCAGCTCTGTTATGGTCATTTTTGGCATCAGCATCAATATCAGCAGTATTAGATTCCAAAACAGGAGTGGAGAGAGGAGTGTCAGCGGTGAAATCTTTAACAGCAGAGGGGTCCTTTGAACCAGCAGAATGGGAGGAAGGTTCCGCCACACATTGATTGATATCACCCTGCTCCTCTTCCGAGGAGTCAGGATACAGTTGAGCAAGCCCCAAAAGATCAGCCGCGCCAGAGAGGCCAGGGCTAGAGACAGGAGAAGGAGTGTGGCCACTGGCATTTGTGTCCTCCAAGAAAAGACACGAGATGGGCATAGGAAAAGGGGGAAGCAGTGGGAATGGAGGCGTCGCGGGGGGCTCACAATGGCCACGTCGGAATCCGAACCAGAGGAGAGGAGCAAGCGGCGACGATGCCGAGAGGAGCGGTGGGAGGAGGAGGAGGAGGGGCGAAACAATGCCACCGATTCAATAGACGTCTAACACGTATTTAATAAATATCTTGGCATCTATAAATTTCCAAGTTTAAATAATAAGTGACATGAAGGTTGTGATGATTTTATGTTTATTATTTACTACATAGATTACGTTTACTTCATATTTACATATGTATGAAAGAGGGAAAAAAGAAAACTATATACACTATGCTCGAAGAATTGAAATCATACACATATTTTATTTCTAATACTCGCAGATTTTTATCGTCTTTCCCTACTAGGCACTTAAAAGGAAATATAAAAACCCATATTAATATAGCATATGGGTCGGGTTTACAACTCTAGATATTGAGTCGGTCTCTTTTTAATACGAATTTTATGAATCTAATTTTATTTTCCATACGATCTAATGGTTACATTAAACTTAAAGCTAAGAGTCTGTCATTCACATTTGTAGAAAATCAAGCGGGGCATACCCACGAGCATATCTAAAGTGTCCAGTTCCTATGACCATAGATAACTCCCTTTGAGGGAGATTAAATCGATTAGTCCCCTGGATCTCGGGGCACCGCCGTGTATTTCCCAGTGAGAAAGATAATGGAGGAAAGCATATGAAAACCACTTGTTCTCGGGATCTCGGTCATGGGTTTATGTTTATTTATTCTCTTTGTAGTTTTAGTTTATGTTGAAATCTATTTTCATGGGAGAGAAATGGTTGATAAACTTCCTATTCGATACTATATGTTGTAGCAAAACCCATTTCCATGGGAGAGTAACATTGGAATAGATTCAATGAAATATCTAAAATAAATTTCTCATTTCTTTCTTTATCTTCTCTTTCTAATGGTAAAATTCACTAATGAGCACGACAAGACAACATTCTCATAAACCGCTTCAAATTACATGAGACTTCATTTGAGGGTAGTAATGAGATCAATTTCGAAATTGAGGGCTCAAAGCTATACTAGCCTTAGAATCAAAGACACTTGAATTTCATCCCCAACAAAATCATTTGAGGCAATGTTACCTTCACTACATCTAAGGATATATTTCAGAGAGCCTTCATATGCATTCTAATAGAAAAAGTAATATTGACACCTAGAATATTTACATAGAGATGAAGGCATCCTTGTAATATCCTTTCAATTCCAATTGCTACCTAAAACCTCCTCCTTATTTAATAGCCAGATAATAACATATTTCACATACCAATCAACCTCATGTGAAGTGTCCAAGATTGCTCCTTTTCTCATTAAACGTGGCCTTGATCCTAATCCATAGAAAAGGCCTTTATTAGCACTAACCTTATGCATAATTGAAGGAGATAAATTATCTCATTATAATCTCAAGAAACAACACGCCGTAGAGTTTTTGTGTCTAAAGGAAGATCTTCTAGAAGATAAGTGAGGCTCGTGGAGATATGCTAATGGGACCAAGAGAATGGTCAATTTGAGTTGTCACCTGAGTTGGGGTTTTTGTTTCAGCTAGCACATACCCGAAGGCTTTCCACAACTCTAATTGTTATCTCATATGACATGTTTAATCCAAACAAAATTGCTAACTTTTCACCATGGTCTAACAGATGACTAACTCTTTTCCTCCTCCAAATCACTCAACACTTGTTTTAAATCTAAAAAGTACCCTGTTTCCTTCATCTTCTCGTGACAATTTCTCCAACTTTTCATAGATCATTGTGTGATTCATCTCCTGCACAAAAAATATGTACCATTTTATGGTGTTCAATCCAACTACATGAATGAATGTTTTTAACAGAAGAACATAAGTAGCATCATTTCAAGAATCCATCTCAAAAACAAGAGTTGTTGTAAATACTCATAATCCTATATTTATATGTTCTCTAAAGGAACCAAAAGAACATATCCACACAACCGTCGTGAGCTAAATTATCATTTTGTTGATAAGGTTACAAGTTTCCTTCACATAGCCGGCGTAGCCAAGGTCGATCATGCACACATTGGTACCGCCACTTGGAATTTAGCAAGTTTGTATTTCATTGTCCGTTTGAAACATATGCAGTACTATGATCTACTTGGTATTAGAATTTTTGACAAAGAGAGGTGTGTGTGTGTGTGTGTGTGTGTATCCAATTTTGAAAAATTTACAAATCATATGATTTGCAGATCTTCAATAAATTAAAAGTGCCTTAAATTTGATGTAGGGGTGGGGCCCTATTCAAATATGAATATGGTATAATCATGCTTGAATAGATAAAGGGAATTATTGCAAGTGGATACGTAATTTGATATTGTTTGAGGTTACTTCCAAGCTGCATGATATAAAATTGTATCTATATTGTTTCACCAAAATTCAATTTTGAAACAAAGATGGTGGTGGTGACACAATTGTAGCAGAGCTTTAGGATTATTGATAGATCCAATTGGCATAAAAGGGGTCCACTAAATAGGTGAAAAATAGTGACCTTTTCCTTATTGCGCTCACATAAAAAAACTTTCTTTCATTGTTTGTCCCCTTTGTGTAGCGCAAATGTTGTTCCTTGTACACATATGCATCTTTTAGGTGTGTGAGTAGTTCCAACCACTTCATGGATGTCACCCATCTATTTAAACAAATATGTGCACCTCATTCCTTCACTTCAATCCAACTACATCGTGGTTCCTTTCTTACCCCCTAGATTTCATTAACCATCTAATAAACACCACATCATCCCATCTTCTAGCTTTAGCATATATGTTTAAAAGTAGGACATATTCTGTGCCATCTTGTGGTTCTAGATTGAGTACACATTTGTTTGCATGTTCTCCTATCTCTAAATCAACATGAGCACTATAGGCACTAAGAAGAGTGCACCAAACAAAATAATTATGTTGAGATTACATTTTTTTAATACCATCCTTAGATTCCTCAAGGCACCCAACTCGGCCAACCAAGTCAACAATGTAGATATAATTCTTTGTGCCTAGTATGATTTGATTTTATAACCATGTTGAGCATATTTTGCAATAATTGTAGTTTACGATAGTACTTCCTAATTAGGCATGTTGCCAAATATTATGCGTGCATCACCATTTTTACCAAACTTCCCATACATGTGTCAAAAAGCGCATTCGCCAAATACATACCGACATCCATTTTACATTAAATTACATGAGCATGGACCTTACGGTCATTTTATATGGATATTAATTCAAAACATAAACTGGAAACAATAATTAGAGTAAACAGATCTAGCATTATACGTGTCAATTGTATTTCGAAATAGAGTTTAATAGCCTCATCACCACATGTATTATCTGCATAACATGCAATCATTGAATTCCATGTGGCTACATTATGTCTAGCCATCCTGCTATATAAATTCTTACATTCTTTATGTTGTCGCATTTGTTGTACATGGTAGTAAGATGATTTCCCACATAGCTATGTGACTTAAATCCATGAAAACGTTTTTTCCATGAATTTGTTTTTCCTTTTTTAGACCTAATATATAAGAGCAGGCAATAACGTCACTAGAAAAATTGACTTGTTCAAACTTCACCCTAACTAGCTGCATTAGCGAAAAGAGCATAAATGTGTCATTTTCATGCTTAGTCTAAGCATTGATTAAAAGCATAACATTCAAAGAGATTTCATCATGATTAGGCATTTTTTCAAACACTCTTCTTGCATCCTCAATATTTCCACATTTAGCATGCATATCCACCAATGAATTTTCCACAAACAAATATGATCCAAATCCATTCTCAATAACATGAACATGAACCTTCTTGCCATGTTGCATAGATCATATGCTCCCACATGACCCCAAGACACCAATGAATATAAGACAATTAGTTTTTACCCCCTTTAATTGTATTCTGTAGAAGAGGTTCAGTGCCTCATTACCAAGGCTATTTAAAGAATATCATGTGATCATTAAATCCATAAAACTAGATTTCTTTCAAGCAGTGTTGTCAAAATCCTTATGGGCATCTTCCATAACCCCACACTTCACATACATATCAACAATACCGCTAATAAGATTAAATTCATGTATGCCAAAATGGAGAAAATTAATTTAACCAAAACAACCAATCTAGGTTTAATCTATCGCATATTTTACAATCATTTTGTAGTTTTATAATTAAATCCCCACAAGCATAGCAGAAAAATATTTTGAAACATCATTGGCTACATCCAAAAGCCTAGCTACTGATGAATCCTTCCACATAGGGCTAAAATATGCCCCACTCTAGACATGATTATTAAAAATTTCCCCATTTCACAAACGCTACAAGCCCTCTACTAATATAAAGAGTTGGAAAACTTAGTAACTTCTTCAAGGCACCAAACTTAGCCAAGCAAGCCAACCATGCAGATATAATGCTTCGTGCCTAGTATGATTTGATATTGTAATCATGTTGAGAAAATGTTGCAATAGTTGTACACTCTAGGATACTACTTCTTGATTTGGCATGTTGTCAAATATTATATGTGCATAATCAATTTTACTAAACTTCCCGCACATGATAAAAGTGCATTACCCAAATACATATTTGACATCCATTTTACATTTGATTACATGATCATGGACCTTAGTGTAATTTTATATGGCTATTATTAAACTCATTGAACCAAAAAAATAATAAGAGAAATCTGGTCTAGCTTCATACATGGCAATTGCATTTTGTAGTAGAGTTTAATAGCCTCATCACCAAATGCACTATCTGCATAACATGCAATCATTGAATTCCACATGGTTGGATTATGTCTAGTCATCTTACTAGACAAAAATCTTGCATCCTTTATGTTGTCACATTTGTTGTACTTGGTAATAAGAGGATTTCCCACATAAGTATGTGATTTAAATCCACAAAAAGTGTTGTCCATGAATTTTTTTCCCCTTTTTTAGACATCATATATAAGAGCATGCAACAAGGACACTAGAAAACATGAGTTGTTCAAAATTCACCCTAGCTAGTTGCATTAGGGAGAAGAGCATAAATGTTTCATTTGCATGCTTAGTCTAAGCATAATATTGTAAGATATTTCATCATGACTAGGAATTTTTCAAAACTCTTCTTTTATCCTCAATATTTCCACATTTAGCACCCATATCCACTAATGAGTTTTCCTCAAACAAATCTGATCCAAATCCATTCTCAATAAGATGAACATCAACCTTATTTCCATGTTACATACATACATATCAACAATACCGCCGATAAGCTTAAATTTTTGTATGTAGAAATGGAGAAATTTAATTTGACCAAAACAACCAAGGTAAGTTTGATCTATCCACATATTTTACAATCACTTTATAATTTGATTATAAAATTCCCACAAGAATCTCACAAATAGAATCAATGCACAATTCTTTTTAGAATTCTCTAATAGTGGAAAAAACTATGCTAGCATCATTGGCTACATCTAAAACCCTAGTTATGGAATCCTCCCACATAGGCCCAAAATATGCCCCACTCTAGACATGATTACTAAAAATGCCTCATTGCACAAATGCTCCAAGCTCCTCCAAGAATACAAAGTGTTGGAAAAGCTCTGGGCCATAGAACCACCCACCGAGCAAGAACAACAACAAGAGACATAAAATCCTATTGTTAGTCCGATTGTAGACTGTCTTGTCTCCTTCATTGTAGACTTCCCTGGTTCCTTCAATTTATTTACTTAGAGACTATATTGAAACCCCTAATTATGGCATGTGAATCTACCAACACTAGAAAAAAATTCCCTTGACAATAAGACAGAAACATAAGCTTTTAAATTTAGACCTATGAGGATTTTGAGTGACCATACACGAAACCCACGGCTATTCGATTCTGCCGCAATGGCAAAAAAATCCTAAATTTTTGAAAGCATAGATGTCTACAACTTTGATTTTACAATTGCTTTGGTAATATATACCATTCATGGTCTTGTTCCCAATTGGATTCAAGAGGTCTTTCCAAATAAATATAAGTCAATGAGGATACATGGATGGTGGCTTCAAACAATATAATTAAGAATGAATTCAAACTTCAAGTACTTTTTCATGAAATTCAAAAATTTATTGTAATAAAAAGGTGTAATGATTTTATTTTATTTTTCAAAAATATATATATATATATTATATTCATGTTTATGCTTTCAATTTGATGATAAAGCATTGAATGTCATTTGAAATGTTAATATAGAAATGTTTTTAATTAATGTGTATATATTTTTTTGTTTTCATGTCCTCACAAATTATCCACTCTTAAATTTGTTGTGAAATTTTCTAAATTGTTATTGTACTAATTTTATTATAGATGAATTCTATATATTAATGTGTATTTCTCTTTACTCATGTCATTATAAATCACGACACCTAAATTACTTATGAGGTTTATTTAGTTGTTTTGGTATGAGTATTAGTATAAGAATGTTCGTATATTAACATGTTTTTCTCTTCATTTTCATGTCCTAACAAATCATATAAATCTAAATGTATTATGATATTTAATTAATTGTTTGGAATTAAAGTTGTCATAGATACACTCTATATCAACGTATATTTTTCCTTCTTTTTGCCATAAAAATCGAGTCACCTAAGTTTATTATGAGGTTTAGATAATTGTTTTGGTACTAGCATATTTAATGACTAATACTCCTATAAGGATGTTTTTTTAGTACTTGTAATTTCCACACCCAAATAGAATAAAAATTACATAATATTTTCTCTTGTCTTTCATTACTTGTTACAAAACACCACTTGGACTCAGACAGAGAAACTCAACATCACATAAGACACTTAAACAAGCATGGACCCACATAAATGACATGATAAATCCGAGGCACACTAAATTATTAAACTCAGTTGAAAGGATGAAGACATTACAATGACTCAACCCACACAAGAACTTAAGATTGCTCATATTACACAACACATTATTTTCATGGTTATATGTTTATTATAATAGGTTTCGTTGTTTAACTTTATAGATTTGAAGAACATTTAACACGTAAGCACATATTCTTATTTCCAAAGCTACATATTAATTATTTCATTTATGAGGTAGCTTATAATAAATAATCTTAAAATTTTCAACGCGTTTGTACCAAAAAAACATCACCGCGTTTGTACCAAATATGGTTCGATTCATAGTTTTTTGGTGCGTTTGTTCCAAATACTTTTCTAGAACTTTATAGAGCATTATTGCATTGAATGATGGGATTGACCGTTGAAAATTTATTTATGTAAGTGACCATCAAATCTAGAGTCGTTAATTTCATGTGCACAAAATCACCATGTACACTTTACCCTATTTTGGAATTGCATAACTAATGTATTGTTTATGATATTTTTACCTATAGTTATGTTAAATATCAATGAGATCTCTAGTGATGAATCTCTTAATGAATTTTTTTCATCATTTCTCTCTAAGTATTCACATATGTATTATACACAAGGATACGATAGATAGTGGATCAAGAAATATTACTTGCAATTGAAACACCAAAGGGGATGCCTTCAAGGAGTTAAACCCTGGCAGAACTAAATTTGTGAGGAGGAGGGCGAGAAGGAGAAGATTGAGGGAGGAGGATTGAAAACAACGTGACATATAATTTCCTTGATGATTGAAAGGTACTTTTACTTATACTTGGATGTGGATTTTTTTTTAACTTTAACAAATGTTGAGGCATTGGAAAGAGAGGGTTTTTTTCAGTGTGCAACATGACCTCCTTTAGTTATAAAGAAAAGAACAAATAACCTAGAGATGCAAAAATTAATTGGAAATGTTTTAGCTTCGAGAAAATTATATTAGTGTAACTACATGTTAACATTTAAAATGCAACAACCGATATTGTACAATATTGTTTTGCGAGAAAAGTTGTAGTTGGCCTATATTTTTGTGTATATATAAGTTATGGTATCTGCTTTAACAATATGTCTTTTCTCGATGCAATTGAAGAATTTTTATTTGTGGGTATGTTTTAATTATTTTGTGGTGGGCGACAGTTCAGTAGATCAAAACATTCACGCTTAGGGTATTTCCCAATGTAGACACTTGTACATCTAAAAATATAATATCTGTGAACCTAATAAAAATAATAGTGATATTAAGAGTAATGATTTACTACATCTATTAAGATCAATATGCAAGGTTCATTAAGGCAGAGATCTTACCATGTTCATTAGTTCTTTGTTGTCAACACACGTTCCTTACATAATTGAAACAAATCAAAGTTGTTTAACAATTATTGTGAAAATAGTGTTAACTCTTGGTTTACAATTTCAAGGCTTTCGATTAGATGATGTTCTATTTATCGATAAGGAAAAAATATGAATAACAAGTTTGAAAGAAAAAGGTGGTGATTAAATACATACATGTCACACTCCTCTTGCATTAGTCAAAGTAGTGTTCCAAGCTAAATAATATTTGTTAATTGTGCCCTATTTTACTATTTCAAGTCCATTTAGAAACATTTCAAGTAAGTCAACAAAAGACAAATTACAATCCATAATGAAACAAGATTCTTTCGCATGGTTGTAAAATAAGATAACATAAGAAAAATTACAATCCATAAGTTGATCCAAGAAGATTTGTAGACAATCTAAGGATAACCCAACATGATACCTCTTGGTATCTTTTACATAGATTTTCTAGTATAGGTATTCTAGTGTACAATAATTAATATGTTTTGAATTTTTAAGTGAATCTTACAACATGTTTATTTATGATTTTAATTTGTCTAATATTGTATAATTTTGTTCGTAATTTATAATTACTCATAAATTGTATTACAAATTTATGTAACTAATATAAAATATAAATCAAATTTTTTTTTTTTTGAGTGTTATATAATATTAATAAATTTGATGGGCAATCTAATAATTAACATGTCAATCATTTACAATTTATTACTATTTAAAAGATTGAAATATGTTCCAAACACCTAAAAACGTTCCAAATGAGCGTCAAATCTAAGCTTTGAATCTAAGCCGTAGCTGATTAAGAGAGATCAATTACTTTGTTTTACATAATTGATTAAGTTTTCTGTCGAAGTATATATGTTTTTGTAGCCAAAATCCTTGTGCAAATGTTTACAAAATACCTATCTCATTTAAATTTATTGTGTTTTACTCTTTGAAATGTGTCAAATCTAGTTAAGATAGTCATTTTACTTTTTTGGACAGGTAGATAAAATAAAATAATTTCAATATCAAAGTAGTAGATACGAAATGGTAGGTAGTGATATTTTTGAGTTCATGTTATTTCTGCAGAGACAATCAAGGAACTGAAATCTTAGTTGAGCTGACTAAAGAGTGACAATTAAATTCTTTATTCTGGTCAATCTAATTAAACTCTACCAGGTAAAACAATATTACAATTGTTGCCATGGGATTGTGTCCAATAAGGTTTTTCAATAAAATTTAATAAAATAAAATCAATGGAGGAATTCAATATTGTTAATTTACACCCTGCCTCAACAGTAATCTCTGGGAGGAGGAGAAATAGAAGTAGACACTACTCAACACCTAAAATTTAGCTGCAAAATTTGAAGTTTGAAACCTCCGGAATTGGATCCCAAATCCGTTGTAAAGCGCTGAAACAGATCCAATGCAACTTCAAGTGTGGATATGTTCATATCAGCAAAGCATACTCTAAACTAGCCTAGCTCCACGCAATTGAAGAAAGAACCGGGGGTTATATTCAATCTCGCCTCATATAAAATACATCACTGTAGTTTTAGCTCTCGTTTCAATGATTTTGATGGAAGGAGATTGATCATGTTTACCATACGTAAAAGACTTCTGAGTTTCCTTCTAAGTGCCTCATACTAGCTCCAGCAAGTCGAGAAACCAGAAAAGCATGCCTCGTATAATCTTTTTCTTATCCTTCGCTATATAATAATTAGCGAAATTTGAATCTAAAATCATATTAACCAATAAATGTTACGTGTAGGAATAAACCATGCAGAAACTAGAAATTCATTGACCTGCAGTTACCACCGTGTTGTTATAGGAGTAAATGGTACCCACCCTAAATCCTACAAGGCCCAGGTCCCTAGACAAATTGTAGGCTCTATGAACATTCTCTCGAGTATTATTTTCTTGGGCCATAATTTATGTAGTTTTGTAAAACCATGGAGAAGAAAAGACTGATCCTGAATAAATCTCATCACACACCAATTGGAGGGGCCAAAATGGGGTCTTAAGTAGACGTATTTTTCTAGAAAATAAAAAATGTCAACTTGTACGAGTTTTCTGAAATAGTTACACTCATAAATTGAAGATGTTGTATACACGTCAATCATATCATTTTTAGTCTAGTTTCTAAGCTACTAAATTTTATTGAAAATAGATAAGTTTAAGTAGGTCAAATAATTAAAATACCAATAGGGGTCATATTTTTATTAAAAATCATAACAGAGTGACTTTCATGTGTCCCACAATTTTTCAAGATACCATTTAGTATTTTTGAAAACCCTTTGGGAGAACGATTTGTAGGAGCATCTAGTTGAGGCTCCATTTGTATAAAGATTTTTATAATGAATATACATTATAAATTTTGAAAAATAAAAAGCTCTCTGTCATTCGCTTGCCCTAACTACCTCAAAAATATCAAAAATATATTTTTTTCAATGTGTATATGATTACGCCTAGCTCGGGCTATTATATTTTTTTCAATTTTGATGAGCCAAAAAAGAGATCTGAAAAAATATAGACATGTTTAAACTTCAAAAAATAGCTATAAAAGGCATTGTTAGAAAATCAATAATATGAAATCCTTATATTAGTTAGAAAATTTGTAAACTTATATTTTTATAAAGTAGAGACTCCTCTCTATGTCGTCTTTATAATACGTTTTAAACGAATTGATAATTTTATGTCGATATATGATGGCGAGAAGAGAGATTTTTACATTTTCCTAGAAAAACACATTGTGTGCTATGTTTTTACAAGTCCATGCCTCGGGTTTGGGGATCAAACAGATCCCCAAGCCTTGAGGCATGGCTTGGAAAAGTAAACAAACATAACACATATGTGCTTATAACGCATAAATGTTCATAATAATATAATCATGATATGTGGTTTTGGAATGCTTTTATTTACAAAAATAAATGTTTATGTTTAAGTATAAGTTTTTCATTTATTATTATTTATATTTTATTATTTCTTATACTTTAAATTTATTTTAGTAAATATTAAATGTTAGGGTCACTTTATACGTTATGAAACGAGTCTCATAGCTCCACATTGTTGCAGTTTAGAATATAGTTTTTATAGTATAATATGGTCATTACATAAGTAATTTTTGGGATTTTGGCATTCATCCTAAATCTTTTAGCGTTTAAATTCTACAATCAAAACCATAAACTATAGGCCCTAAAACTTAACCCTAAACCTTGAGACCTTAATCGTAGACCGAAAACCCTAAACCATGATCCCTAAACCCTAAAGCCTAAACCATAAGTCCTAAACCATAAACCTTAAATATCTAGCCCTTAATTGTGAACCCTAAACCATAAAACCTAAGCCTTAAGCCCTAAACTTTGAGCCTTAGCCCTAAACCCAAAACCACGAACCATGATCCCTAAATGCTAAAACCTAAACCCTAAACCTTGACTCCAAACCGCAAACCCATAACTCTAAATACTAAACCATAAACCTTGACCTCTAAACCCTAAACCTTACAAACTTAATCCTTAACCCTAAACCCTAAGTCCTAAAACTTAAACACTAAGCCCTAAGCCTTAAACCCTAATTAACCCCAACGCTAAACACTAAACCCTAAAACCTGAACTCCATGACCTAAACCTTAAACCCTCAACCTTTAATCTTGATCCCTAAACACTAAACTTTAAACCATAAAACCAAAATAATAAATCCTAAATCTTGAACACTACATCCTAAACCCTAAACCCTAACCTCTAACCAATTAAACCTAAACATGAAACCTAAACCTTGAAGCTAAAACCTTGATTCCTCAAACCTAAACCCTAAACACTAAATTTAGAACCATTACCTGTGATCCCTAAACCTTAAAATCCAAGCCTTAGGCCCTAAACCCTAAACCATGAACCATGAGCCCTAAATTCTAAACCCTAAACCCTAAAAACTAAACCCTAAACACTAAACCCGAACGTAAACCCTAAAACCTAAATCCTAAAAACTAAAACCTAATTCCAAACCCTTGAACCCCAAACCCTAAACCCTAAACCCTAAACCCTAAGCCGTAAGCCATAAACCCTAAACCCTAAAACTTAAACTATTAACCCCGAGACCTAAACACTAACTCCTAAACCGTGAACTCGAGACCTAAACCTTAAACTAACCTTGAGCCCTAACACTAAATCCTAAACCCTAAAATTTGTGACCTAAACCTTAAACCCTCAACCCTTAATCATGAGCATTAAACCCTAAACCCTAGAACCAAAATAATCAACCATAAACCCTAATCCTTAAACCTAAAACACTAAACCCTAAGCCTTGAACCCCACACCCCGATTCTCGAGCCCTAAACCCTAAACCCTAAACCATGTACCCTAAGCCCTAAACCCTAAACCATGTACCCTAAGCCCTAAACCCTAAACCATGATCTCTAAACAAAAACCCTAAAATTTAAGCCCTTAACACTAAATCCTAAACCCTAAACCCTAAACACTAAACCCTAAACACAAAATCTTAAAACCTAAACCCAGAACACTTAACCCTAAACCCCGAGCCCTAAATTCTAACCAAAAACCCTAAACCATTAACCCTTAACCCTTAACCATTAACCCTAAATTCTAAACCCTAAACCCAAAACCCAAAACCTAAACCCTAAATCTTAAAACATTAACCCTAAAACCCTAACCTTGAACCATGAATCCTAAGCCCTAAACCACAGAACCTTAAACCCTATGTCATGAGCCCTAAAGCCTAAAGCCTAAACCATGAGCCCAAAAACATAAACCTTAAACCTTAAACACTAAATCTTAAACCCTAAAACATTAGCCCAAAACCCTCAACCCTAAACCCTAAACCCTAAGCCCTAAACCCTAAACCTTAAACCCTAAAACCCAAACCCTAAACATTGAGACCTAAAACCTAAACCCTAAACCCTAAACATTGAATCCCTAAACCCTAAAACCTAAACCTTAAACCCTAAATCCTAAACACTAAACACTAAACCCTAAAATATGAAACCTAAACCCTAAACCCTGAGCACTAAAAACTAAACGTTAAATGCTAAACCCTCAACCCTTAACCCTAAGCCATAAATCTTAAACTCTAAACTCTAAACCATAAAACCTAAAGCTGTGAATCCTAAAACCGATCCCTAAAACCTAAACCCTAAAACCTAAACCGTGAGCCCTAAACACTAAAACCTAAACCTTGATCCCTAAACCCTAAACAATAAATCATAAACCTTGACCCAAAGAAAATTCCTAATAATATTTTTTTAGTGTGTTTTAGTGTGTAGGGAATATTGTTTGAGGTGATTGATCAACTCAATTAATTTTTATGAGAGACTACTTCCTTCAAAAGCCTAAAAAGGACATTTTTGGCCATTTCGTAGCTAATTGAAGACACTTGAGAAGATTTTAGAGAAAATATAAAGAATTTGAGGGTGATTTCCCAGAGAATTGAATATGTCTAAGTAAATTTAGTAAATTTTAGGAAATAAAATCTCATTCAAGAACAATATTTTAAACACCGTGTTTTTAGGTGCACGTAATGAAATCTAAAGTGGTAAAAGTTGACATATCTGGATGATACTAAGAGTTCTTAAAAGACTTATGATGAAACAAAATAGGAATTGGAAGGATATAAAAATATTATATAAGATAGAATATTCAAAATTCATTCACGGATTAAATATTTCTTTAGGTCTTTGCAAAACTCTTGACCACCCCTTTAAGTTAAAAATGAAATAGGAGCTAAATTTTGACTTGCAGAAAGAAGTATATTTTTAAAATAGTTTCATTGATCATAAAATATGATTCGTAGTGTTTCGGTGAGGTATGGAGGTCAAAAACATGTAACTCATACTCAACTTAAATTCAAGGATTCATCCCTTATCTAGAGTTGGAAACCCATTTCCATGAGGAACAACTTGAGAAAAAAAGTTTCGATGTATACCATAAACATGCTTACACCCAAGTTTCATCTTAGTAAATAAATTGAATTATGAAGCATTCATAATATTCAAAGGTGAAATGTGTAGCTTAAGGAGTGACTTGATGATCATCATATCCTGACCGTGTCATTGTACACAAATCTCTCTAAAGAACAAGCTAAACCAGAGCTAGTCATACCACCAATGTATCCAATGTCATCATGTGTTAAGTATTAAGGCATCATCTATCTCCATGAGACACAAATGAGCATAGAAAAGTATGAGAATATTTAATTTGATTCCATGACATGGTGATTTTAGATCCGGGAAAGGTGAAGTGATGATCTTTATATGGAACACCATGTTTCTAAGAATGAACAATCATATGAGTTAACTTGATGTAATTTACTTGGTGCTATTGATAAAAAGTCATTCAACACCTAGTAGTGTGATCACACTTTAAGGAGAAGGCTCATTACAGTCACCTCATTTTTTCCATAGGACAAGAATCCCATTCGGATAGCAATCCATTATCTAGAAAGTGAGGATATCATTTTAGTAAGAAGTAGACAAGCATCATAGAGTTGATTTGTGGTCACTAAAGTGAATTATGGACCAAAATTTAAAATTGGTATAAATTCAAGTAGTGGTTGTGCCAAAATCCAATCCGGAAGGTCAAAAAAGCTATAAAATGACTATATGTTTTCCCAAAACAAATACCGACTACAATATATATGGCACGAAAGTTATAGTTCATTGTTTAAATCTTGAAAATGAATAAGTAGTGACCGGATTAGATTTTGAAAAATAATATTCTAGATTATAACTACGAGTTATGGATTCACTTCCATCGGGCGTAAAGTGCCCCTAACATCTTATATTTACTAAAATAAATTTAAAGTATAAACTTAAAGTATAAGAAATAATAAAAGTATACGAAATAATGAAAGAAATCTTATACTTCATACGAGAGAAAAGTAAATATGATTTATAACATGATCGAGTTATAATGTGTACATGATTTACGTTAATGAATTTCTAAGCCTAGGAAAACATAACGCAATTGTGTTATAGAAAAACACGATTGCATTTTGTTTATTTTTCATGTTTTTGTCCATGTTTTGGCCGCCCAACTTGGTGTACTTATCCTCTTAGTAGAAAAATATAGAAATATTTTCAGAGTGTTTACACTGGATGTTGTGTCTAGTAGGTTACATGGATTTGTTATCATAATTCCTTTCAACTTCTTGTTTCACTTTTGGGATTCCTTATATGCTCATTCATCTATAGATTTAGTGATATGGAAATTTTTGGAGCTGGAACAATGAATTGGCACAATATCTATGCATGTGCACCACCTCAAATATCTTTCATATCTATAGTAAAAATACAATATTTTTGAATAATACATAATTAAGAATTGATTATTCTAAAATGTGAAATCATACCCTAATATAATGCTATGAAAAGAAGTAAATAAAATCCAAATAATATAAGGAAAAATGACCAAGGAGACTAAGTAAATAGAAACTTAAAACCCTAATATACAAGAGGAGTAAGAAAGTACTTAGACGATTCATCGAAGGTGTGAGATTGTGTTGCAATGTGAACTAGGAAAACCAAAGGAAGGAATGGGGACACAAAAACATGAGAAATTACAGAACTCGTCTCTCTTACTAGACTAGGGCACCTAGAGAAGGACAAGGGCGCATGTGGATGCTGGGGCCTTCGTCCACAAAAATGGTTTGGAACACTCTTATAAGGTTTCACTGGATGTTTTTTTGTAACTAATTCATGTCACACTATCTTAAATTAATTTCTTTGGATGCCGCTATAAAAGATAGAGAAGAGACCGAAAAACCCCAAGATAATTATCAAAACCCTTCAAAAATAAATATTCATATGAAGGGGTTAGACCGACATCAACTTCCATAATGGTGCAATTACTAAGTGTTTCACTACATCTTAGACCCAATGTAGTTCTATGTGTGTATGTGCAAATCGTGCCCTAGGTTTCTCTACCACCAGTCACACTTTGTGAAATAGCGAGCAATAACTAGATGTAGAATGTAATATATGTGTGAATGGAAACAATAGACTCCCCTCCTATGAATTGTGATTTACATGAACCCTCCTTATGTGAATTTTGATGGAGCTAGATGAATGAAATTGTAGCTTTATGTGCATTTAATGGATGTAACTCTAGATGGTGATAGTAAGTGCTTAGTGCTTGGTCCCTCATTACGGTCCCATAAATTTATATTTATGGGTTTCTCTTGTTCTAATTTCATAATTAACCACGAAAACGCTAACTACCAAAAAAGATAGAAAGCTCAAATGGCTATAAATTTTGCCAAAGGTGAAAGTAAAGTTTAAAGAGGATTAGGGTGCCCAACAGACGACCAAGGCACAGGGTGCGCGTAACTAGTCTGCTACCCATCAAAAGTAGAAAATCACAAAATGAGAAAACAAACTAGGTAAGTGCAGGTGTATGATCAAAAATATGAAAGTGAGAAATGTAAAAGTAGCCAAAGACATGTGTTAATTATTAATATTTTCACTAAAAACCATTTGAATTGTAGTATGAGACCGGGACTAAATATTGACTCAAAGTGTGTGATTTAGTTACTAAATTTTCCCACTTTATGTTAGCAAGAGGAAATCTTGGTAGCGTAAATCAGATTTATGTGTGTACCTGATAATCCATGTAGAGTGATGTATAAATGTGCCAAAGAACTAGAAAAAGTGTGGAGTGAAAAAAAAATGGGGCATGGAGACTAAAGATGTAAAAGTTTAAAAAGTGATGAGAGTGAACCTAGGGTGGAAGTACAAGTGTAGATTTCAATGGGTGTAGTGTACCTCTATGGTTAGTCTCATGTCTGTGATGTACTTGCCATGTGTGTGTGGTTTTGTTGGCTACTTTCTTCCCATACGGACGGACTTACAAAATAGAATATGATCAAGTAGTCAAATACACACATGTATAAGTGTAATAATCTATGTATATATATATATATATATGTAAACATGAAAAAAATTGTAGGTAAATGATAATGAAAAATGAACATGTGCACTTCATCCATGATGAGAAAAAGGGGTGTAGAAAGGATATGCTATAAGCTGTCGGTGAAGTACCATTTTTTTGGGAAATCTCACACCACTGTGGCCGAGGTAGTGAAGAAATAAAGCTATTTTATTCTCTAACATGTAGATACTTCCCTAAGACTTGGTGAATAAATATTTGTACAATTTAGTTTGTTGGGAAATCCAACACCATTGGCCAAAGTAGTGTAGGGAGGAAATTCTAATCTATCCTCTAACCTCTAACTCTTGCTCTCTGGAATGCTAGGGATAGTCTACCCTCTAAAATCCACTATGTATGGGGTTTTTAGACTGGTCGAACCCACTCACAAAGTTTACACTGGATATAGATTGTATTGTAGACTGAACTATATTAGTACTATGTGTCAAACCCCAAATTATGCCCCCTCTTTTAAGGTGCATGTGACATTACTGAGATCGGATAATGTGGCCCCAAAAGAGGACCAAATTTGAAAGCTGAAACTCTTCCTTGTAGGGGAAGGGAAAGTGTTTTGTAAATAAAAGGAACACACAAACCAATGTCTAGAAAATAAGTGTTAGTATGAACAAGAATGCATGTAGAAAAAAAAGTACAAACAACACTCATGAGTAAATAATGTAAACACCTAAAGAGATAATCATTGAACATTTAAATCTTGTTCCAAACATATGACACCAATCCCAAAGTGTCGAAAGACACTCAAGGTTGTCATGGCTACAAAAAAACTTATACCCACAATAAAGGGTAAGGCCCATGGACAATAAAAACAATAGAAGACAATAGTAAATAAATAAATGAGTATGGATGTAAATATACCTGCAGAACAAATGTTGCACATGAAGTACCCATTATCATGTTAGAAAAATAAAAATTCTATCAAAGATGATATTTACAGAGAGAAGATAAAACTTTGATGATTTTATTGATAGCAGAACAAGAGAATATATATATGAAAAATTTGGTTTAATGGAACTAAATAAAATTTACAATAGGGATAACATGCCTATGATGAGGGAAATATTAAACTTAGTCGATTAACAGATCATTATAAAACAATATATTAACATTTATGCTAACATTCCCCCCCCTTAATAAAATGTTTTTACACATTTACCCATGAAATAGTTTAAATTTCACCTTGCCCAGTGACTTGGTGAGTATATCTACAATTTGAGCATCTATTGAGCAATACTAGAGCTGAATGTGGTGGTTCAAGAGTATTTCTCAAATGTAGTGACATTTGATATCAATGCTCTTTGTTATCTCATAGATAACTAGCTTTTCACAAACTTCAACACACCTTTATTTTTATAGTGAATGATGATGCTTTCCTTCAAGAATTCCCATATCTATGAAAATGTGATGTAACCAAATAAATTCACACATAGCGCCTCGTGTGGTGCGATACTCGCCTCGAGTGGATGAGAGAGTTACACTAGTTTATTTCTTACATATCCATGAGATACGTCCATACCCAAGATGAAAAATATATTATGAAGTTCATTTCCTATCATCAACTGATCCATCATAGTCCAAGTCTCTATATCCCTGTCGTAAGAACTAAGAGTTCTTCTAATAATCCATACGATAGTAAATTGTATCTTAGACATATCTCAACACATGCTTCGTTGCTTTTTAGTGAAATTTATTTTTCTCCTCTATGTATCCTGGAGAAATATCTTACAACAAAGTAAAGGTTTGGTTTCATATACATGAAGTTAATGAGACTTCCAACAAGTTATCAGTAGAGAGTACCAGCTACTTGAGGTGAATCCTAGAATCTTTAAAGTTGTAAACCTTTTTCCATAGGAGTGGACATAGGTTTATAGTTTGACTTGCAATAAGTTTCTAGGAGTATCTTGGCGTATTTCACTTGGAAGATAAAATATGATTATTCTTCTACCATATCTCTAAGCCAAGTCAATAGTGAAGTATCCCCAAACTTATCACATTGAAGGATTTCTTCAAATTATTCTTTACATCTTCAACGAGATTATCAAAACTCCCTATGATCACAAGATCATCTACATACAAAACAAAAATGAAAATCTCTCTGCCTATATTTTTGATATACAAATTTGAATCATAATGGATATGAGTGAATCCATACTACAATAGGTGACCACCTATTGTAATATACCATGCCCTAGGTACATGCCTAAGTCCATAAAGGGAATTAATTATATGACATACCTTTTGAGGATTTTTCTCATCGAAAAATCCTTCTAGTTGGGTCATGTATAACTCTTCTTTGAGATCACCATTCAAGAAAGTAATTTTCATGTCCATCTGTTGAATTTTCCATCCATTTTGTGCTGCTAGTGCATAGACAACTCTGATGGTGTTGATCTTTACAGTGGGTTCAAAGGTCTCATCATAGTCAATTCCTTCATGTTGAGCATAAACCTTTACAACTAGTCATGCTTTCTACTTATTGATAGATCCATCTTCCCTGTATATTTTTGAAAATCCACTTACAGCCGATGGAATTCTTACCTATAGGTTATTCCAAAACTTCCCATGTCTGATTTTGTATCAAGGAGTCATATTCTGCATCCATTGCCTTCTTCCACTCTGTTTGACTGAGTGCCTCACGAACTGAATCAAGTTTAGTGATATCAACAAATGACCTCATGAGTGCAATATTTACCAAATTTATTTCCTTTCTTCTTGTTTGAACTACTGATGAAGTTTCTTGAATAGAGTTCAGGTGGGAATATCTCATGGTTCTTTGGACCCACTTCAGACGTTGATATTGCTGCTGATGTGAAGAATTGTTTTCAAAATTCCTAAGATTAACAAACAATTATCCTTGTAGCTAATCCTTCTTCTCTGAAAAATCCTCATGCTCATCATTTGAATGTGTGAGAAATATATGAGAGGATGTCGGTGTTGAATATTCCTTCTGTGGAAATGATTCAAATGATGACTCATCGTAAACAACATCTCTACTTGCATTTATCTTCTTTATCTTAGGATCCATGAGATTATATGCTTTTGAGGTAGGGTTGTACCCCACAATATACACTGGTATGTTTTTTCATCAAGTGTCTCTATCTTCTTATGAGAAACATTCATATATACATTACAACATAATAATCTCAAATGATAAATAGAAGGTTTACGATTACTCCATACATCTACCTTTGGTGTCTTGTCCTTAAATATATTTGTAGGCACTCGAGTTGAGAAGATATACTACAGATCTACACCAATTCCACCCAATATATTTTCTCCAACTTCATAGTGTAAATCATGCAACGATCCATCTCCATGAAAGTCTAATTGTGATGTTCTACAATTCCTTTCTTATGGGGAGTATAAGGGGTAGTTAGGTTATGTTTGATTCCATACTACTTCAAGAACACCAATAATTTCTTAAATGTGAATTCCATCCCTTGATTTGAGCGGAGTAAAAGAAGGGACTTTTAGACATCGAGAAGAACTAAGAGAGGGGGTGAATCAGTGCTAATTAGATTAGTAACTTATAAAATTTCTTGAAAATAACTAATAATCAAACCATAAATTAAGGTGCATGCAAGAACATAAGTATACAGGACACCAAATTTATAGTGGGAAACCATTAGAGGGAGAAAACCCACTTGAAATCAAAGCATTTTATTAAGAACACCCATTCTTAACATACAATGATTTCAATTTGGTTGAGCACCCACTCAACCTAAGAATAAATCACTTGATATTTCTTCTAACACCCATTGGAAGGTTGTCAAGCACTCACTAGGCTGGTTTAACAAGATGTAACTTTCAAAGAGCTTCTACCCTTATAACCTAAGAACTCACTTAGGAAAATATAATTATAATCAACAATTTTATCATATATAACCTGTTGCTTATTCAACTTATTATGATCACCTTGCTAGTACAATTCATACAATAGACCACAATTCACCTAATTCTTTGAGTTTACATTTTTACAAAATCTAGAGAGCACAATTTTTTTCAAACTATCAGTCCCAACTACCACACCTTTAACTATGATTTATTTCACTCTTATTGCAGCCTTTATATAGTCATATATATTTTTTTATGTCTCTGTCAAAACCATACTTCACTACTAACACATTTTCATAGTTTTAGTCTTTTTACTTCACTATTCATCTCTGTTCTATTTATCATATAACATTGTTCCTTTGATTTTCTTGTTTCTATACTTTCATGTTAGTCATCTGAAACACCTTAAACTTCTATACCTGTCTCATATATTAACCTTGATCATGGTTAATATCTTCATATTGTCAACTTGTTCATTGTTATTCCCCTTTTCTATCAGAAATCCTTTTCAACTTGAATTTATTTTATTTCATATGCTCCTTCACCTGATACAATTTCCACTAACTCTATTCTTGCATTGTCAATTTTTGTTTAGACATATCAGAAACACACACTATTTTTCAAGTTTTCAACTCTTTGCATTCTACTTACTTATACTATACAACTACCTCCTTTATGCTCAACTCAAGCTCTTCACAAGAATACAAAAGAAAGACTCTTCAAATTCTTCATACTTTTCAACTCTTTGAAAAACCCAAAGGACTCTTCACATTTTGTTACAATGCTTTGAATAACACTAGTCTTCAATGTGTTGGCTCGAGTTCATGGCTTTACACCTTCCATTTGAAGCATAAAATAGACTTATTTTTATAGTTTTCCATCATAGTTTGAGAGCACACTACCATTCACAAGTGAAATATTTAGTGTACTATCCAAGTTCTAAGGTTTTTAGACCGAGATTCAGACAAAATTACATTCAATTATGAATATCACTGAACCACCATATTTTTATCTTCTCAAATGTCAAATTCTCTTTAACGAAGAATTATTCATCTTCAACTACATTCATATTTTCAATCTTTCATATACCTGCATTGCCATAGTTATATGTCGAGATGTATTTGCATGTTGATTGAGCTAAGGCATATTAAATGACATGAGAATATTTCCGACATCAATCACACTCCTAGAGACATACATTCACTAAGATAAGAGTTTAAATTGTAAGAAAGATAGATAAAGAAGGTGAAAAACTTAGTTTACCAGTCTACCATAGAATTATGCACGAAAATTTAAACTTATGCTTGCCCATATTCCATCTATACCTTATTTTTGTAAAACTAAAATTTCAATCAATTGGAAATTTCCCCATAGATTTAATTTTCAAGTTTCGTTAATTTCCATTAGTGGAAATGAAAGATTCAGGAAAAAAGGTCTTTGGAAAAACCCTAGTTGAGGGTATGTTGACAGTCATGGCCCGAGAACTCTAGAAAATATTTTCTTCCTCTATAAATGATAAAATTGAGAAATTTAAATTTATGTGGGTGTGTTAAATCCTCCTCCAATTGTTTCAAAGGGTTTTACATCTAGAAAATCCTTCAAAATTCTTAGCATTTGATTGTTTCAGCTTTAAAACGAGGTAGAAATGGAAAAACCTAATTTTTAGAAAGAGCTTCATAAATTTGAACTCCTTATTGACATGGTCATCATTCTATCTCTTTGTAGGGAAATTATTTAAAATTGAAATATTTTCCTCAATACTCAAGTACATCACCTCTTCAAACACTCACAATCCCATTTGTTAACTCAAGTTTTCAAAGAGACCTACAGTTCACACAAAAAAAAAGTCTACTTAAAAATATCAAAAGTACCTTTTCCATGTTCTAATTTACTCAAAGGAATGACAAGGAATCATGGAGAATGAATCATTAAATTTATTTTTACAATATTGATGTAAAGCACTTGTTGTGACTAACTTTCTCACTATGCCTGGAAGATGCAACATATAACTTGAAAGAGCTAGAAGGAGAGTTTCAACCTTGAAAGGAATTGAATGAATTAGAACCATGGTATAAAAATTTCATATCTATTAAACATGATAGAATAGCTCAAACTCGAAGTGTAATCAAAACAAACCACTTTTACCTTTGTCAGTTGAAGAAGGTTGTTGGAGTGAGTAAAACGATGCCAAAAAAATGATCATATTTTATTTAATACTTATCCAAATTTATTCAAACCGTTTACAACACATTATGCTTGAAGTTATATTAAGAAATTTATTCTTTGATTTCTCGTAGGAGTCTTCATATTTTTATTGACACCTAAGAATCAAGACAAATCCAAATGCATTTTTCAAGAGGACAGTTTTGGAAAAAATCAAATAAATAAAAAACCCCAACATAGAATCTGATGAAATTTGGCATGGATCACTACAAGATACTCATATACATTTTTCATATTTATTTTAGTGATAGGTTTTCCTGTGGAGTTCTAAAAACCTCATTTTCATGCAAGAACAATTGGGTTCCTCAAGCGTAACTTTGGCTAACTTTTGATTTTTTCCATTAGGACCTTGAATAAGATTTTTTTTTCCTCAAATATTCCCCTAGATAACATTAATAGGTTGATTATATTCTCACATATGTTTTTCATAATTTGCACAATACTTTGATACGTCATCGGGATAAAGAAATATGCCTAACTCGATCTAGTTTGAACCAATAATTTCATTAACTAACATGATATTCACTAGGTATGATTGTTATCATGCTTGAACCATCATACTATACCTATAGCACATGTGAACCATCCATAACAGTCATGTCCATACTTCCACTTAACTCCTTTGTAATTAGATAAGCATGCAGAGCACTTAGACCATCGTGAACTCTCTCTCGTGAGCTGAAAACATCTTCAGAAGGAAATACCAATCAACCTTCATGTGTCCCTAAAAAGATATCACTTCACCTTTTAATACTTTAACATAAATGAAACTTGACATCAATGACAACACCAATGACCAATGTTCAACTTGGTTTCCGGTCCGCTTAATTACTTGTTTTATAGAAGTTCGAAATGTGTAAAATTAATGAAATAACACCAAATATTTATGGGAATAATCATCAAATAAAAGTTGTAAGTACTGATACACCTTGAAAGAAGTAGTTAAGGGTATGCACAGATCAAGTATGCATGACCTCGAAATAGTTCTTACTAGTAAATGTACTTGAATCAAATGGATCTCAATGTTGTTTTCCCACCAGACATATAGGAAAAAGAGGTAATGACTGAGAGAGAGGTGGAACAAATCTTACCATCTACATCAAACTAATATGATAGAGGGAGGTGATAAAAATATTTCCATACCGATAATTATAGAGTGCAGAGGATTCCACTATGAAGGTAGATAATGGAATTACAGAGGATGAAACTACATGCAATGAAAATAAATGATCTTATAAAAATATCTAGCAAGTATAGTACCTTATTTAGATATCAGACATGATTTGATGCAATTCTAAACCAGAACTCCAAATTGATTTTATGATTCAACAACCGAGAGATAGACAACAAATTTTGTCATCTAACCAGGGACATAAAACACCTTCTTGAGAGCACATTGTTGATTACATTTTCTACATACTCCTAGTTGTATGTAATTTGGATGCAATATCTAGTGGGTTGATTAGTAAATGAATGAAATATCTCTCCATTTCCCTTCATTTGAGTTTCTAGCGCCTGAATCTATCAATCAAAAATTATTTGATGACTGCGATATTTGGGATACAAGAATCAAATCCTCTTCATGTGCACTTTGTCATGTCATGATTCTAGAACATATTAATTTGTGTCATCATCTGGCTGGGATGCGAAATGTCCTTTATTCTTCTTTCCAAGAGGACGCCACTTGGATTTATTTGAATCACCTTAGTTAGATATGATATCTTCTAAAAAATTTAATCGTGTGACTATTACACCAAAAATTCACAATATCATGCATATTAATGGTGAATACATGACACCATTGATTTTCCTTTTGAGACTTCTGCTTCGTTGATGCTTTTGTGGTTGCTTCTTTAATTTCTTATCTTATTATCTCTTGCAAGTCTTCCGACTCTTCTTCTACCTTGAGATCAACACTTTGTCCTCAAAATCTTCTTGCACTGTCTGAATGGATTCTTCATGTTGCATAAAATTCACCAGTTTGGAAAATATCACCTCCTTTTGTGTGATGGTCAATGTAGCGATGAATGTCCGTAATCGGGATGAAAGAGCTTGCAATTTGAGATGGAAAAGAAACTTATCTTTGATCTCTTCTTCGAGTATTCTTAAATCAATTCGCTATTCCACCACTCAATGCAAGAATTCTTCCACCTTCTCACCTTTTTCATACTCATGGTATGAAGCTTTGATTAGAAATGTACATTTTTTTCAAATTATTTGCTTTGTAGATTGTGTACAAAGTATCCCATGCCTTCTTTGATTTTTTCAAATTTTGAATGTGTGGCTAATCCTCATCGGATATGATCGAGTGATCAACATCAAGGATTTTTATCAGCACTATCATACTTTATTTATACATCTGCGTCGGTGGGATGAGCGAGTGCTAGTTTTAATGTCCCATAGATATTCAAATAGGATAATGGTTCTCATATTTTTCTTCCATGTAGTAAAACTTATCCCTTTCAAGAGTTGGGCATTGGATAGAAATATTTTTGGAGTTTACATGATGTCCTTTCTACTCCACATCAAATTTCTTCAACATTATTTCTTTAGTCTTGTCAATGGCGTCACAGTGAAGGATAACAGATATTTTATCTAGTTGTTATTTTCTTCGCATTTATTGTGCCTCACATTTCTCATGTGGTATCCAATGCTCCATGCCAAATAAAAAATAATTCTCCAAATGAAAACTATAACTTTTGGATGCCCTAAATTTCTTGCTCACATAAACACCAAAGACAATCTCTGTTGGTCACTTCTCTCCCAAACTCTAGGTTCTTCTCTTACAGTCACTTGTTGTTAAAACAATAGCCACATCTTCAAAACAAAATCCCCAATATGGAATGATTGAAGGTACAAAATCCATGCTAAAATAAAGGGAGAAAGATGCCAAAACTACTACCAAGTAGGTCACTCCAGTTTTACTGAGTCGTTTTGATTTGATGTTACACATCCACCACATCCAAGGAGAAACAAATGTGCTATGCACTTTTAAAAAATAGGTTTCTAAACAAGAATATTCCAATGCATGTCTTTATTTGCACCTAGCACTTGAATATTCCACACATACCGAGATAAGATACTATTTAAAGAAAAATAGAACATAAATATTCTAGTGCATAAATAGAAGCACAAATGACTTCCAAGAACAATATGATTTCCATACAAACAAAGAGACAAAAATTCCACACTAAGGAATTTTTCCATGCTACTGAGTTTCCTCTAGATCACACATGCAATCTGATAGCTTAATTATATTCGAAGAGAAGATCAAAATTTGATGATTTTATTAATAGCAACACAAGAGAATGTATACAAGACAAAATTTGTTTGACATAACCAAAAAATAGTTACAACAAGGAGAACTGACTTGCCACAAGGGAAATACCAAACTAAATTGGTTAAAAGATCAAATTAAAACAATGTATTAACATTTATGCTAACAAAAGTATTTATAATCAGATAATAAAAATGCTAAGTACTAAATGAAATAATGGCACTGTAGTGTACGAATGTAGATACCCCCTATAAATAATGTGCCAAGAATCACTACTTCATGTAGAAGTTCTATATATTTTATCACACCTATAAAAGGACATGAACATGTATGTGTGTATGGTGAATATATTGACATACAATAGATCTATCTAACATGCGAAGTAAAGTGAACATGTAAAGAAAAGTGCAAGAAATAGTAAATGCAACCATAAAATATAATATGTTGTGGTGTGATGGAATGGACTGCAACATGAATTGTAGGATTTATGTGCCCCTTAGGTGAATGGATTTTTATGAAGTGAGGTTCATTTAGTATGCCCACTCAACATTCAAGATGAATAAAATACAAGAGTGTGTCATTGGGAAATGGTCAAACTATGTGATTTTTATAGCGTCTTGTGATGATTGTGTGGTGATGAGATGCGACATAGATGAATTGAACATGATCCTATAGCGTAAGTGTATATCACGAAAAAATTAGTAAAAAGGAGGTGGTGAATTATCCTAAGGAGTATACCATGAAAAATGTAAGTGAAAGTGATGGTGCAAACGATCACAAAATAATACTAGGAAAAGTGACCCTATAGCCTAAGGCGTATATCACTAAACCTATGAATTTCATATGAGAAGATCAAATGATGAACATGTGAATGTGATGTGGTCCATTATTTTGTATACCATTAAGTCCATTATGGACCATGAGGCAAGAGTGCGTCATCGAGTAGTGAGTGCAACATGTATAAGAAAATGTATCGTGGGTGATAGGAAGAGATGACCATGTGATGAGCTAAATGTGTAAATATGCAATGTATAGAATGTAATGCAAGATGTGTAGATAGAATAATAGTGTGAAATTTGCACTATGTATTATATATGATGAATATTATGTAATTATAGACCCATAGTCAATAGGATATTGACCCATGTGTGAGGAAAACTAGTATGATTTGTAGATGTACGAATGCTGAAACAAAAGGAAATACAAAAAAATGAAAATATAGTATCCAAAATGCAATATGTAAAATAAGTTGTGTGAAGATATGTAATGTGTAGTACTTATGGTTTAGTGTGTGAGGTTCATGTGTAATATACCGTCAATAGTCAAGTGTGAACCAAAGAACAATAGTACGTCATAGTGTAATGTCGATGCATACAAGGTGTAGATGATAGTGCCTATCCTATGAGGTTGATAAATGGGTGTGTGAAACATGTGGTGATTCTAAGGTGGTATGAGGGATGTGTGGATTTTATGCCCCCAAGTGCATTAGTGAGTATAATCATGTGACACTATCTAATAGATCATCTTTGTGGGATCGAAGCCTACTGGTGCAACATTAGAGACATGATATGTAATAGAATGAGGTGGATCATATAAAGATCCATTGTGACGTAGTGTGTAAATGTTCATTGCATATTCTTCATCGGTGAAGGGTACCGATGGACAATCATGTGTGTACCAAAGCAAGAGAGATTCTGGGAATAAGTAGGAGATGAGTCATTACCAATGGAAATGTTGCCAAATGGCATAGGAAATGTGAGAGAAGTGTGGTCTCTATCTAAAGTACCGCCAATATAGTTAAGCCAATATTTCCCCAATGTCAATGGGGAAGTGCGAGGGTACGGAAAAAAAGACTATCTAGTGACACACACAAAGGCCATAGGTAGTCATAATGTGACAATAGCCATGGTATAGATGAGGTGAGTGAATGGGTGGTAAGATGTCATTAAGTGTCAAACCAAGTCATGTTAAGCCCTCAAGTGTAAAAATAATATCTAAATAAATATAGTCAAGAGAGATGTTATGCAAAAAAATAATTGTTGATGAATAAGGTACACATGCAAGGAAGAGGTGGCAATGTTAATAGTGTAGTAGAAGATGAAATAATTTCCAAGGTGTTAACAGATACTCGATAAAGTACTATAGAATTGGTAAAAAGGGGAGTTTTAAAATTGTATCCACGGGCCATTAGCCACAAAGGTGTCTTCAAAGTAGAATTCATCTTTGTTGGTGCCATTTTTGAGCTTGCACCATGTTGCCCTAAAATTTTCAAATCTATATCTGCTCAAAAATGTTTTACCCTTTGAATTGATGGTTTGAAATTCTTCCCCTCCAGTTGAAATGTTTTAAAAATTCTCACAAACTTGTTGTTTTTCCCTAATTTGAAAGAATAATCCAAGTTTGTGCTTTTCTGTGCCCTAGTTTTTCCAATTTTGTAGGCTATGTCATTTTTCCCTTTGCCATATCATGAAAAAATTAAAATTGATCAAATCATACTTGTGTGCAATTGAAAATCCTATCCCAAGGTCGAAAATGTTTGGAAATCATGCTTCAGTTGATTCAGAATCAAAAAATCTTCCATCCTTGGTGAAAAAATAGAATTCTAGGGCATCCCTGGAATTTTTTACCTTTTGATGGTCAAACACGCATCATTTTCCCGTCAAATTCATCCTCAAGAAGTATTGGCAATGTGGCGGGTTTTTATTGGCTGAGGAAAAGTGGGGAAGTGTTGTAAATTTTCATTTTTGCCTTTCTAAAGCAATGGGGCATTTTCGGGACCAAGGACCCATTTTTTCCAAATTTAACTTTGTGTCATGTTCGATTTCAAGGTGGGATGGCGGGTGGTCGGATCTCCTTAGAAAATTTGACTTTACTTTGCGAAAATACTAAAAGTCAAAAAATGGCACGAAACCCCGTGACTAATTAGGAGTGGACACATGTCCATAAAAGGTCAGAGGGAGGAGCGGGCTGAGGGAGGACTTAGAGTTTTTTGGCTCTAATTCTATAAAGCTTCAAATGTGTTATAGCCCTGTTCCAATCATAGGAGGAAACGTGGCAACACAAAAGAGGTGCAGAGGGGATGCAGGTGGCGGATGTTTTTGAGGTTTTTTCCTTTGGAAGCCAAAATTATTAAATTAAAATTTTGGAGCACGGCCCCATGGCCAATCATAGGTGGACATGTGTCAAATGAAGGTAGAGCAGGTCAGCGGCCCGATGGAAGGAAAATTAAAATTTTTCCCTTTGTAGAAAAGGGATTTAAAATGAAATTTTGGGCGAGTGGGTTGGCATGCCGGTGGAGGCAGGAGAGAATTTTTTCCAAAGTTAAAAGAAGGCTAAAAATCAAAATTTGGAGCATTGTCCGCAACGAATCATAAGGAGACATGTGGTGACGGAGAAATTAGAGGTGCGGGCCCGCAGGCCAAAAAAGTTAAAATTTTCCAATTTTCCAAATAAGGTCAAAATGCGCAGAATTAAAGTGCAATCCCAATGGGACCCACCATGTGCCATATGTCAGCTCCAAATTTCAAGGGTGAAGGGGTGGAGAAAGAAGTCAAAAATTTCCATTTTTCCAAAAATGTGGAAAAGTAAAAATGATCCCTATTTCGGTTCCAATCTTTTTACCACGTGTTTGGCATTATGAAAAATATTAAAAAGGTGACTCAAGCTTATTTCTAAGTCCACATCTTCCATGTGGAGGGCTAGGATTAAAATATGGATAAGATCCATGGTCGTTGTGCATCCATTTGTTTTGACTGCCATGGGAGCTCTAGGAAGCTTGGAATAAGGTTTTTTTGCATCAAAATTCATCAAATTTATAGTGATTTTGTGTCATCTTGGCTTTCAGGATCATTGGCATCACTTTCATGGCTTAATTCTTTGATTTGAGATGTTTTTGTAGTAATTTTTGCCCCATCTTGAGAAAAAATGTGAAATGACAAAATCAAAAGTTGTAAAGGTAATTTGAAAAGGTAAAAAGGTGAAAATGATGAGTAAAAGGTGTTTGTATGCCTCAATGATGAAAAAATGCCTCCAAGATGGATAATGATCCATATATTTGTAATGATTTAATTTTTTTGAGCACACGGAAACTCTGCGAGTGTTTTTCTATCTCGATGTCATTTTCATTGATTCATGAAAATTTTTGTAACATAATTGATTCATTTGCATATTATTTTCTTGGGAAAGAAGGATCAAATGTAGAAAGAGATATATAATGCATGTTTTGAGACATGCAAGGGGTCAGGGAAAAGTTGAAAATCACGAGCAAATTCTGAAAGAAATCTCATTCTTTTGAAAAAACCCACCAAAGAAGCGAATGATTTCTTTCGTGTTGGATCTTCGTGTATGTGAGTTGCTTATAAGTGTATACCCATCACATGCTACTCGAGATTGTTCATGAAACTCTCCCCGCTGATGAATCTAACAAGATCTTGAGTTAATTTGTGTTTTTAAGGTAATATGATGTCTCGTTATCATTTTTAAATACCTACAAATCATTTTCATTGTTCTTGTTGATGGTTTAGTGGCATTTGCAATCTCATGTTGAAGAGCCTTCATCGATAAAGAGATAACCAAATTTAAAATCACTTTACCTTCCTTGATTGTAGAGATTGCTTGTAAGCCTTTTGGGGTACCTTAGGTATGGTTTGATCAAGGGTTTTTGTGTTTAATTGAGTTCTTTAATTCAAGATTTTGTGGTGAATTCTCAAAGAGTGTGTGAAGAGTGCAATCTGGGCTTCCATTTATGCCTCTTATAGTTAAAAGAATATCCGATTATTTGAAGCATTTTATCCGATAGATGTTCAAGTATTGTAGAGGTTTTCAAAGATCGATATATCCTAGTTTTTCTTGTCAAAACCCCACCAAAAATTCATTTAAACAAACTAATCCTACCCATACTACCCCTGCATTGCATTGTGTGTTAACAAAAGGATCTAACCCATCTACAAAAATACGAAGGAAAATCAAGATTAGACAATTTCTTCAAGTAACCCTTGCCTTGCATTGAAAATATCTCCATGATCTTAGAGTGACAACTTGTGAAAGTTAGATTTGGAGTATTGATCATATTTTCCCAAGGCATTTTCATACTATTTGCATAAATTGAGGGATATCTTCATGTCCTTAACCATTTGGGGGTTACAATATATGCTCTCTTACCTTGGTTGAAAATGCACAACCTAAAATAGTGAGGATCAGATCAAATCCTTTCAAATTACTATCCATCTCTCCAAAAATATGAGTTCGAGTTAGATCACCTCCCCAGCTACAAAATGACACACATCATGATCTATCTGATTTCAAGCTTCATACCATATCTCTGATGCTACTCAGACTGAAAAGGAGAACAAATTTGGGTACCAACACCTTCTGGCACCGCTATTGAGGAATTCTTAGAATTTCTTTGTGTTTTTGAAGTGTTTGAAGAGTTTAAGCATTTGTGTATTCAAGTATTTGAGCTGATACATTGTTAAAATATCATTCTATGCTTCAAATCTGTAAGTTTTAAACAAGGGTTTCAAGTTTTTGTCTTCCCTATTTTCCATTTGCTAACACTTCATACACTTTGGTTTCATTGTGATTGATTGATCTAAGAAGAACAAGATCTAATTTATAAGGGGATTTGCAAAGTTTTGAGTGCTAGCAAACATTTGATAGATTATTTTAGTGCATTCTTACACAACCAAGGTGAAATTCCTTAGTGGCGACTCCATGTTGATTTGATCTTGAAAATACCGGTTGTCTTACCTTTCTATAATTTCCAGTTTGTGGTTCAAATCAGTAAAATTGGAAGGAAGAAGATCTCTCTTCATCAAGGAGTCTGCTAAGAAGTTGTTTATAGATTCTAGAATCTCAGAGCTAGAGGGGAGAAAGGTGTGGAAGGTTGTTGGAGACTTCATTTGCAAGAAAGGACATCCCTATTGTTGAGTTTGAAATTCACCAACCCTGTTATTGAGGACTGTAATTCTTCTACAAGTGGATCTGATTCATACAATCCTATTGCTGATTTAAATCCCCCATCATGTGAGGGACCCTCTTGTGCATTTGAAAGGCTTGCTCCTAAATCTGCTCCTGTATTTTCTAAATTTTCTAGAGATCATCAAGAACGAGAGCCCTTAAGAGAGATCTATTTTGAAGTTTTCATTTCCATTCCCAAATACCTCTCACTCATCATCTTGTTTCACCTCCAAGATCACCCCACCAAACAATATGGCTCAACCTATACCTCCATTTGTTGTTAACACTCTCGATCCTATAAACTTTAGAGGAATGGATGGTTACCGAAATGTCTTTGTCCCACAAGATTTTAGAAATAGGTTGCCAAAGTTTCAAGGTAACAATGCTATGACTAGAGATTAGCATCTCAAACTTTTAGATAATATCATGGAATATTTTGAGATATATTTTGAGGATGTGTATGTCAAATTGTTTATTCATACACTAGAAGAAGATGCTAGGATTGGTACAAGCCTCTACATGATAATGCTATTGATTCATGGACTGAAACAAAAATACATTTAGGTTGCAATATGGTGACAAGACTGATCCTAGATTTCTTTTATCTGAGTTTGAGAATATCAAGAAGAACCCTAATGAATCATTCCATGACTTCAACACAAGGTTTAACAAAACTTTGAGAAGGTCGCTTCTGTTGGTTTGAGGCCTTTTGATGAATCTTGTTTAATCAAATATGTAGATGCATTTGATAAAAAGGTAGCCTATTACCTAAGAGACAAGAATCCTACCAATCTAAGACAAGATTTCACCATGGCACTTCAAATTGAAAACAATATCAAATTTTTGGGAAACTCTCAAGAGAGATGGTGTAAAATTGATAAACCCTAAAAATCTCAAGCTAGAAAAGGTGCTAATTTAGAAGAGGTTGTGAAAACTTTGGCAGGGGCTGTCAAAGAAATCTCATACAAGTTGGAAAGAGCTGAGAAGGGAATTGGGCATGCTTCAAAAGGTCATCAAAGAGCAAAAAACCATGATAGATTTGGAAATCATCCTAGGGGTGATCAAAGACAAGATTATAGAGGTAAAATACCTATGGGAGGGGGAAATAGACAACCCAAGAACATGAAAGTAGATTGGTTCCTGACCTTCTAACTATCAGGGTTGTTGTTGTTGATGAAGTTACTGATATGGATTGGTGTGATAGATGTTTTCTTCCTCATCCTCCATGTGAAGTGGACCAAAAATTTGGTGAGGATGATAATGAGAATGGAACTGATGATGATATTTGCATGGGGGTTTTTCTTCAAGCTCATAAGGAGGAGAAACATCTACTGAAGTAATAATTGCTAGGATCGCTCGCTAATTTTTGGGATTGCATCAAATGGGTACAAGTCTTTCTTCCCCCTCATGCTCTTGAAGTTGATGTAGTGCAACCTTTTGAAATTCCTAACAATGACTTTGAATACTTAAGATCTTTGATGATTAAGAAGTATGATGGTGGTATCCCTTCGAGAGGAAGATAGACGAGTTGTTAATAGATTATGTTGTTGGTCAAGAGAAAGAGAATAATACTAGAAACAAAGTTATTAAGGGAGTTAGGCCTCAAGATAAACCTAAAACACCCTTGCTCACAAACGTTCTAAAATAAGCTCCTAGGAGAGAAGCACCTGTCAGAAGTTCTATTGCCCCAAAAAAAAATTATAGTCCTCCTCATGCCCAAGCTGCCAAGAACCCACTGCCATCTAATGAATCTTCTTATCTCCCTTCCAATGTTGTTTTGCCAAAGAGTGTCCCCTATGACATAGCCCAAGTATTGAGCCAAATTAAAATGAGTGTTCCAATCATTGATTTGCTCGAATTCTTGAGCATAAGAAGAGAGCATTTGAGTACTTGGGATTGAAAGAAGAGAAGGTTACTCTAGGTAGAAATGTAAATGTTGTTGAAAATCCACCTTAAATCATTGCTGACCTTGAAACACCACCAGCAGTAGAAGATATTAGAGAGACACCGAGGTATATTTGGGGACATATTTGGTTGATTCCCAATTGAATGTTGATCTATTCTTCACATGCTATGATCATAAAGGATAAGTTCAGAATTGTATGTTTGATTCTAGTACATCATGTAATGTCATGCCTCTAGAAGTTATGAATGAGTTGGACATCAAATTGACAGAATCGTATGGAAAGTGTACTACCATGGACTTAAGAGAAGTGCTGGTTGTTGGTTGTGTGAAAGGTTTGGTATTGCAGCTTGTATCTTATCCAGGAGGAATTTAAAATTGGATGCTGTGATTATTGATTGCCCTTCCAAATGGGGTATGCTTTTATCAAGAAAGTGGGTTGCAAGTGTTGGAGGGAGTGTTTAAATGGATATGTCTTTTTCCACCATTCCCATTGAGGGAATCCTTGTCAAGCTCTATGTAGAAAAGAAAATGTTGCATTTGATTGAGGATCCCAACATTGCTTCTTATGAAGTATTATTTGCTAATGTAGATGCTGACAATTTCATTGGTTTTGCTGATGGAAAAGAACACAAAATGGATCATTCAAAGTGTCTTGAGTAGGTATTTTATCCTTGGACCTTGCTATTTGATGGAGCTTGAACCAATTTTGGAAATGGTGCTGGTGTAATTCTGATTTCTCCTATATTGGAAGAATTTGTTTTTTCTTTTAAGCTTAATTTTGAATGTACTAACAACATTACTGAGTATGAAGCCTTATTGTTGGGTCTGAGAATTACATGGAAGTATGGTCTTAAGGACATCATTGCAAAGGGATATTCAAAGTTAGTTGTCAAACAAATAAGAAAATTGTATGCTACAAAAAAATCAGCAGATGAAATAGTACATGCATGTAGTTCGGGATCTAATTGAAATGTTTGATTATTTCAATATTATGCATCATGACAGAATATTGAATGCTGCTGCTGACAATTTGGTAGTGTTGGGGTAAAGATTTGGAGTTTTCACCATTTCACCTTATTGTGAGTACAATGTTGAAGTGTTGACTAGGCTAGCTGTCCCTGACAACATCAAGCATTGGCAAGTGTTTGATGATGATTCTCAAGTGCTAAGGTTCTTACAAAACCAAGGTGAGTTTATAAATCATAATATTGATTGGGAGCCAATGGTATGCATGACTGAAGGAAGAGAAAATTTGTTTGAGAAATACATCATCCAATTGAAAACAAACACCATTCCTAGCGGTCTTGTTGCACTTGAGTCAAATTTTAAATAGAAACATGTCTACCTCAAGGGATGTGGAAGAGCATAACTTGGGCACAAAGGAAAAACCAAGAATAGTTTGGTTGGGTAGTAGTTTAAAAAAGGAAGAAAAATAGTCCTACCTCTAATTGTTGAAACAATATCAAGACTGCCTTGCCTGGTCATATTCAGAGCTGAAAGCATATAGAGAAGACTTGTTTCAACATGATATTTCTCTTGAGGCCAAGACTAAGCCAATAAAATAGAGGAAAATGCCAATTAATATACTTCTCTCCATGAAAATGCAAGAGGAGTTAAATAAGTTGAGAGATGGAGGTATTATTCATCCCACTAGATATTCATCTTGGGTTACAAACCTTGTGCGAGTCAAAAGAAGAACGAAGACATCACACTTTGTGTGGATTTTAGAAATCTAAATAAAGCATCCATGAAGGACAACTATCCCTTGCCAAATATGGAAAATATGTTGTAGCTTGTGACAAGGTCTGAGTTGCTTTCTACATTGGATGGTTTCTCCGGATACAATCATGTGGTAGTCAAAGAATCAAAAAGACTTAAGAAAACATTCACCACTCCTTGGGGAACATATGTTTTTGTTAGGATTACCTTTGGTTTGATGAATGTTGGTGCCACTTTTCAAAGAGCACTGGATTTTGCTTTTGCTAGTTACTTCAATGAGTTCATTTTAGTTTATAAGGATGATGTGATTGTGTTTTCAAGGCAAGTAGAGGTGATCATTTGCAGCACTTGGAGAAGATGTTGATCAGATGTAGGGAGTATGGAATTTCTCTTAATCTAAATAAATTTCATTTTAGCGTGAAAATGCCAAGCTTCTTGGTCACATTGTGTCAAACGATGGTGTTATGATAGACCCTAAGAGAGTGGAAGCAATCAACAAAGTACCTATCCCAAGAACCAAGAAAGGCATCCAATCTTTCTTTGGTAAAATTAATTTTATTAGAAGGTTTGTTTCCAACTTTGCTGAGTTGAATCTTCCAATTACATGCATGCTAAAGAAGTACCAAGTTATCAAATGGGAGGAGGCTTCCATTCAAGATTTTGAAGGAATTAAGGATGCACTTAAACATGCACCTGTTTTAGTAACCCCAAACTATAAGAGGCCTTTCCAAATCTTTTCCTTTTCCTCTAAGTATACCATTTCTTTTGTTTTTTCTACAAAGGGATAAGAATGGGGCGAAGAGGCATAGTAAGGCTTCATAAGTAGCTGTGAAGTATACAATCATGGAGAAACAAGAATTTTCCTTGGTGAAAGGAACAAAAGTTTTTAGGCCTTATATATTGAGTTAAAAATTTGTTGCTTTTGTTCCCCACACCATGGTGAAAGACATCTTATTAGAGATGGATTTTTCAAGAAAAAGATGTAGGTGGGTGAATAAACTACAGTAGTATTATATGGACATCCAAACCACAAAGTTGGTAAGAGGTTTGGGTCTTGCTAAGCTCATAGCTGAGAGCAACTTGCAAAATGTGGAAATGTATCAGCTAGAGGAAGAAAGGGTAGATGTGCTTAAAAATTTGGTAAGTTATGAGTGGTAAAAGGATGCGATATTATACCTTAGACACCTGTGCTGCCCTAGTCACTTAAATAAAAATCAGAAAAGAGCCCTCAAGATGCCTTCTCAAAAATATATCATCACGAGACCTTGGGCTAGCTTGGAAAAGCGTGAAGGTGTCCTCTTGAAATGTATAACTGGAGATGAAGCTCCCAAGATAGTTGCTGATTTCCATGGGGGAATTTGTGGATGAAAATTTTCTAGAAGAGTAACAACACATAATATTTTGAGAGCTAGTTATTGGTGGCCTACTCTCTTCAGAGATGTAACCCAGCTGGCTAGAAAATGTGATAGTTGTCAACATTTCTCTGGAAGACTGAAAGCTTCAAGCTCCCTTCCTTGAAAACATGTATCAATGAAGCTCCTTTCAAGCAATGGGGGATGGACTTCATTGGTGACATTTCAGATCCTTCTTGTGCTAGCCATAAATGGATCCTTGTAGCCACTGATTATTTTACAAAGTGGGTAGAGGTAATCCCCACCAAGAAAGCAACACACCAAATAGTTATGGACTTCTTATTGAATCAAATCATATGCAGATTTGGATTCCCATTCAATATTGTATTTGATAATGCCATGTGCTTTAGAGCCAAACCTTTAATGGCAATGTGAAATGAATATGGAATCAATCGACTTATTCTTCAAACTATAACCCCTAAGGGAATGAATAAGTTGATTCCAGCAATAAGAATTTATTGAAGATCATTAGAAGAACCTTGGAACAAAACAAGAAGAAATGGGGTGAAAAATTAAAATTTTCTGTTTGGGCTGATAGGATAACTCCTAAAAGAGCTACCTGGTAAAATCCCATTTGAATTAATGTATGGAACTTAGGCTTTTCTTCCCTTGCACCTACAATTATCTTCATTTCAGTTTTCCCAATAGTTGTAAGATCAAGAGCTAGGCCCATATGAATCAACGATCAATCGATTATTGAGCTTGATGAGGAGAGAAGAGCATCCCATCATAGGCATGTCATATTTAGGGAAAAATTGAAAATATTGTTTGATAAGAAGGTCACTCCTAGATCCTTCAACGTTGGAGATCTGGTTTTGTTGTCGGATAGTAGGCATGAAGATAAGGGTAGGCATGGGAAATTTGATGCATTATGGATGGGCCCTTATGCCATTAATATTAGAATTGGTGAGCATACCTTTTTTCTCAAATATTTAGATGGGGAATTGCTTGAATTTCCTGTTAATGGTAGACATTTGAAACATTTCTTGGATTAATCCCCAAATTTGAGGTATGCACAACTTGTATAGTGTATAGTGTTTGGTTTTTGCTCTGTTTTTGGTGTTTTGTGAGTTTTGTGGTTTTCCTTCCTGTGTGCAACTATTTTTGTCGGGTTCTCGGCTATTTTTGGTGATTTTGGCTCTTGGTCTACGTTTTGTCCTTATGGCACTCACTCGGGAGTGCCCATCCCCAAGCAAGAGTTGATGTTGGTGCCATTTTTGAGCTTGCATGATGTTGCCCTAAAATTTTCAAATCTATATCTGCTCAAAAAAGTTTAAGCCTTTGAATTGATGGTTTGAAATTTAAAAATGCTCACAAACTTATTGCTTTTCCGTAATTTGAAAGAATAAGTTTTCCCTTTTCTGTGCCCTACTTTTTCTAATTTTTCGGGCTATGTCATTTTTCCCTTTGCCAGATCATGAAATAATTGAAATTGATCAAATCATACTTGTGTGTAATTGAAAATCCTATCCCAAGGTCGAAAATGTTTAGAAATCATGCTTCAGTTGATTCATAATCGAAAAATCTACCATCCTTGGTGAAAAATTGAATTCTAGGGCGTCCCGGGATTTTTTTATGTTTTGACAGTTAGACGGGCATCATTTCCCCATCAAATTCATCCTCAGGAGGTATTGGCAACATGGTAGGTTTTTATTGGCTGAGGAAAAGTGGGGAAGTGTTGTAACTTTTCATTTTTCACCTTTTTCAAACAATGGGGCATTTTCGGGCCTAGGGATCTATTTTTTCCAAATTTTCCTACATGGCATGTTCTGATTGGTAGGTGGGATGACGGTTGGTAAGATATCCTTAGAGATTTTGACTTTACTTTGCAAAAATACTAAAATTCAAAAATTGGCCCGAAACCCCGCAGCCAATCGGGAGTGGACACGCATCCATAAAAGGTCATAGGGAGGAGCGGGCTGAGGGAGGACTTAGAATTTTTTGGCTCTAATTATATAAAGCTTCAAAATTTGTTTTAACCACGCTCCAACCAAAGGAGGACACGTGGGCAAGGCAGCGTAGAGGGGATGCGGGTGGCGAGAGGTTTTTGCCTTTGGAAAAAAAAATATATTAAAGTAAAATTTTGGACCATAGCCCCGTGGCCAATCACAGTGGACACGTATCCAACAAAGGTAGAGTGGGACGTGGCCCGGTGGAAGGAAAATTGAAAATTTTCCCTTTGTAAAAAAGTGAGTTAAAATGAAATTTTGGGCCAAATTTCCGCAACATATAAGCAAAGGACACGTGTCCAAAAAGGAAAAAGGTGGAAGAAGGGGCCAAAGGAAAATTGTATGACTTATTTCCTTTATTGTCTAAAAGGTAAACAATGAAAAATTGCTCCGCTCCAATCTAGGTGAGACACCTATCACATTTTAAGGGTCAAAGGCAGGCAGAGTGGGTCGATGGGGCGACGGAGGCAGGAAAGAATTTTTTCCAAATTTCAAAGAAGGCTTAAAATCAAAATTTGGAGTGTTGGCCCACAAAAAATCACAAGGAGACACATGGCGATGGAGAAATTTAAGGTGCATGGACCTGGGCAAAAAAGTGACAAATTTCCAACTTTCCAAAAGGGTAAAAATGCGTAGAATTGAAGCACGATCCCAATGGGACCCACCATGTGCCACATGTTAGCTCCAAATTTCAAGGGCAGAGGGATGGAGGAAAAAGTAAAAAAATTCCATTTTTCCAAAAAATGTGGAAAAGTAAAAAATGATCCCAATTTCAGTTCTGATCATTTTTTGCCACGTGTCCGGCCTTATCCAAAAAATTAAAAGGTGACTCAATCTTATTTCTAATTCTGCATCTTCCAAGTGGAGAGCCAGGATTAAAAGATGGTTAAGATCCACGGTCGTTGTGCATCCATTTTTTTACCACCATGGGAGCTCTAGGAAGCTTGAAATCACATTTTTACATCAAAATTCATCAAATTTATAGTGATTTTGTGTCGTCTTTGCCTTCAGGATCATTGGCATTATTTTCATGGCTTAATTCTTTGATTTGAGATGTTTTTGAAGTAATGTTTTTCCCTAGCTCGAGAAAAAATGTGAAATGAAAAAATCAAAAGTTGCAGAGGTAATTTGAAAAGGTAAAAAGGTGAAAATTATGAGTAAAAGGTGTTTGCATGCCTCAATGATGAAAAATATGCCTCCAAGATGGATAATGATCCAGATATTTGTAATGATTTAATCTTTTTGGGCACACCTGGCAACCTATGAGTTTTCTTCTATTTGATGTCATTTTCATTGAATCATGAAGAATTGTTGTAAGATAATTGATCCCTTGGCATATTATTTTCTTGGGAAAGAAGGATCAAATGTGGCAAGAGATATATAACGCATGTTTTGAGACATGCAAGCGGTTGGGGAAAATTTGAAAATCAAAAGAAAATTTCGAGAGAAATCTCATTCTTTGAAAAAACCCACCAAAGAACCGAATGATTACTTCTGTGTTGGATCTTCATGTATGTGAGTTGGTTACAAGTGTACAACCATCACACATCTCTGAGATTGTTCATGAAACTCTCCCTTTTTGATGAATCTAACAAGCTCTTGGGTTAATCTGTGCTTTTCTGGGCAATATGATGTCTCTGTTATCATTTTTAAATGCCTACAAATAGTTTTCATTGTTCTTGTTGCAATCTTTCATTGAAAGTATTTAGAAATCACACAAAATATCCATTTCTTGTTGATAGTTTAGTGGCATTTTCAATCTCATGTTTAGAAAAGCCTTCATCTGTTAAATAGATAAAAAAATTAAAATCACTTTACCTTCCTTGATTGCAGAGATTGCTTGTAAGCCTTTGGGGGTACCTTAGGCGTGGTTTGATCAAGGGTTTTGTGTTTAATTGAGTTCTTTACTTCAAGCTTTTGTGTTGAATTCTAAAAGATTTTGTGAAGAGTGCAATCTAGGCTTCCATTTATGCCTCTTCCGGTTAAAAGAATGTCCTAATTATTTGAAGCATTTTATCGATAGTTGTTCAAGTATTGTAGAGGTTGTCAAAGATCGATATATCCCAGTTTGTCTTATCAACACCCCACAAAAAAATTCATTTAAACAAACTAATCCTACCCACACTACCCCTACATTACATTTCTGTCTGTCAACAAAAGGATCTAACCCATCTACAAAAATGCACAAGGAAAATCAGGATTAGACAATGTCTTCATTAACCCTTGCCTTGCATTGAAAATATCTCCATGATATAGGAGTGACAACTTGTGAAAGTCATATTTGGAGTGTTGATCATATTTTCCCAAGGCCTTTTCATACTATTTGCATAAATTGAGGGATATATTCATCTCCTTCACCATTTGGGGGTTATAATATAGGTTCTCTTACCTTGGTTGAAAATGCACAACCTAAAATAGTGAGGGTCAGATCAAATCCTTTCAAAGTGTTATCCATCTCTCCACAAATATGAGTGCTAGTTAGATCACCTCCCGGATATAAAATGACACACATCATGATCGATCTGATTTCAAGATTCATGCCCTATCTCTGATGCTACTCAGACTAAAAAGGAGAACAAATTTGGGTACCAACAATGTCCATTAAGCTGGGTAAATTGAGCTGGCCTAATGCTTCATTAAGCAAGTTTGATAAAGATCTACTTCATCTTCAAAGCTATCATAATCATCGGTGGTAGCATTATTATGGCGTATATATTTTTTAATAATATTTCTAGGACCTATACTAGGTGACGGATTAGGATATGTCACCTCAAGAGGTTGACTAGTAGTAAGGACAAAGGTGGGTGCTCTAGGAAAAATGATGGTAGTAGTACGAGTAGAAATGACTAGAGTAGTTTAACTAGTGGATAAGTGGGAAGTTCTAGACTGACTATAATCATATGTATCAATACTTATGTATGGAATATGTTGTGTGAAAGGGATGGGCATAGCCATGACGGGGTCTTTGCGATAGAATTTGAAAGGTTTAAGATCTGCTGAAATAGTGTGCTCATATCCATCATGTAAAAATTTGATACATTAGTGAATAGTAGATGGGATTGCTTGCATTGCATGGATCCAAGGCCTACCTAGGAATTGGAATGATACATCAATAAGATTGAAGTTAGTAAGAACAATATTAGGTCCAACCTTAATGTGTAATGAGATAAACCCCGAACATGTGCGAGTAGTAGAATTGTATCCTTGGATGAGAGTAGAATTATTAGAAATCGATAGTCGTTAACACCTAGTTATTTTAGAAAAGAATGACCATAGAGGTAGCTTTATTTAAATGGGATTGCATTGGTAGCTTGATTTAAAAGTTTTATTATGAATTCCATTTTAGAAAAATGCAATTATGGTGTGGAAAGTATGTATTCATTTCCTTTTTTAAAAGTTGGCAATCTTGATTTAAAAAAGAAAGATGGTTGCATTGTTTGCTTTTATTACAAGAGGAAAGGATGTTTATGAGTATCCATATTATCTATGAAATAAAATATGTATTTAGACCACTTTGTAGGAAAATTAATGAGATGCTAGTTCACAAGAATGATTATATACAAAGTTATACAAAGTTACTTCCTTATGTTAACTAAACACAAAAAGGGTGGGGGAATATATATACAACTTGAGTTGATAAATTTTTATAAAAAAATACTAATAATAAAATCTATAAATTTTTATATTCTTGACTTATAACTATCTAGTTACGAAAAGAAAAATGGTGATTCCTTTGGAATTGACAAAATATATTGTATAGTACTCTTAGATTAGTATTCTTTTTAGACACAATTATGTTTGAATATATATATAAATATATATATATATATATATATATATATATATATATATATATATATATATATATATATATATATAATTTATTATTAAAAGATTACAATTTAAAAATAAAATTAAACTTTTTAATAAAAAGATGGTGGGTTGTGGGAGTGGGCGCCGCCCACACCCCAATCCATATAATAATATATGGGGTGGGGCAGCGATGACACCCCCACCCAACAAACCTTAACTCATTTTAATAAAGGCCGAATCCATAATATGGTATGCACTATGTTTTTTTGTTACCCTATGCCTATACTTTAACAACCCTCAACATTATTAATATTATATATATAATTATGTATATATATACATAATTTATACACACCCAATCTGTAATAGAAAAATCTAAATAACATAAATACAATAGGGTAAATAATACCCACAAAGAAAAATTGCGAGATATCTCATTTTAGGACAAAAAAACTACAAAAAGGAGTTTGTAAACCTTGCCAAGCTTCATTAGCCTCCATGGATTCTCCAAACCTATAAGACAAAAATAAGATATATTAGGGAAATGGATGAATAAAAGGAAACATAATGATTTTTAGGGATTTTTAGGAAACCCAAGATCCAAGGGCTCAAAATGATTAGATCTAATGGTTGGGATTTCATCCTACATAACTTAAGTGGGTGGCATTTTTATGGGAATGGAAATTAAATTAAAATGGTATGGGTGGCATTTTAATGGGAATGAAAATTAAGTGGTTGAATGGGGCCACTTAGTGGCTAGGTCTAGTTGTGCCCTTTGTGGCATGATATTAATTAAACATTGTGCTACGTATTTAAATAATGAACAAAAAGGGATTTTTTAATAAATATTAGCAAGGGTGTAGTTTAATAAATTAACAGACATGACTATTAAAATATTGGAAAAACTCAAATTCAAGTAAATGAACTTAATGGGAGAATTTTCAACCGTAAATTATTTTGGGGAAATAAATTAATAATATTTAATTTTTAATTTAATTCCAACTTCCACAAGATTTTTAGAAATATTTAATCGAGAAATTATTCAAATTGTGAATAACGTTTACCCTTTCAACCCTCTTAAACAAAAAAATTAAAAATCCTAAAAAAATCCATATTAAATTATTAGACCTTGGCATGGTTTTAATGTAAATTTTTTTGGCATTACACTTTGTATCGTGAGCCATGGGTTCAATTCTTTGACCCTTAGTAGATATGGAAATAGATAGTAAACTTAGAGCAACTCGAAACCTAGAACACATAACCTTGTTTGCTAGTTTAAATCATAAAAACATAATAAACTAAAACAAAATCCAAATGATGATGAACTAACTCTTTCCCCTGGTTTGTGCATGGGGCATGAACCAAATGAGGGGTTCTTACACGTGGATTTAGACCTACTACCCCTAGAGTAGGTGGTTTCCATTATCCTACCAAATATTTTACTGACCTTATAGGATATCACCGCCGCTATACATGGAGGATCGGAGAGGGGGACAACCTAGCCAACATGACAAGAAGAAATCGGTGTAGGCTCGTGAATCTTCTTGACATTAAGAGGAGGATAGGGAAGTTAACTCCCACATGGACCTTGTTCAAACCAAGTCACAACATATAGAGCACAAAGATAGAGATATAGGACATAGAGCTAGATATAGGATCCATAGGCCAAGGGATGATCATGTGGAGAGACCAAAGAGCCAACTATCGAAAGAGGAAGATCATATCGGGAGATCTTGAAGTTACATTTGTCCCATTAAGTTTGTGATATAGGAGGAATCCAGGAAGATGTATAGTTGGTTTACTTTAGCGGATGCTTCAATCTATGTACGTGTACTAACAACACGAAGGCTCATGATGCCATCCACCTTCGAGAGATAGAGCCAAGGTTTAGTGGAGGACCGAGGAGGAGAAGATTCACATAGATTTAGAGACTATGAATTGGGATCTCTTCGAGGAGTGGTTTAGTAGTAGATACATATACAAGAGATTCATCCAAAGAGTGGATGATGAGTTTCTTGATCCGTGACATGAAATTCAGTATAGTAGCCAAGTATGAGATTCGGTTTCGGACTTGCTTCGGTATGTAAACTACATGTAGAAAGAGTAGGTCAAAGTACGAAGGTTCATGAGGGGCCTAAACTTTGACCTTGGAGAAGCATTACGCATGTATTTCCCTGTAGATATTATCGAGGTTGTAGAGAAGGATTATATAGCGAAGGAGAACAGGTGGAATACACAACATGCTACAAATAGAGTGAGGAGTTGCATTCAGAGATGCAAGATACTAGGTCAAGGGGGTTAGGTCCTCCTCCTTGTGGAAGGAATGGTTCAACATAGTCTTCCTTTAGACCTCCTCAAGAGGAACAATAATAGTAGCAACAATCTCGTCCACCCATCGAGACCCCTCAGAGATAGGATGCATAGAGGGAATGTAGCATATGGCCCCTAGCTAAAGGACCTATTAGGACACAAGATCCACCCCGAGCTCGGTTAGCAATAGTACATCCACCTCATCAAAGCATGGCGATTAAGGTCTACAACACGGACCCCTAGAGCTATTAGAGGAATTTCAACTCATGAGAGTGGACCAGAGAGTTACTTTGGGTGCGGTGTACATGGAAATCACTAGAGAGAGTTGCCATAGAACCCTACTAATCATGGTAAGGCACATATTTCAGAGCCTACATTTGCTGATATGGGATGTAGCCATTGGATATATGTAGTATTTGAGAACCTCCAAGAAGAGGATGAGGGTATAATGATAGAGACTACAGGTAGTATTCATGGTATCCCTACCTCTATATTATTTGATTTTGGATCTTCTAATAATTTTATTTAACCATCATTAGTAGAGTGATGCAAGCTGGTGGCACATAGGTAGTATTATAGTTGGGATGTTGATATGGCTTCTTGATCCAGGCTCATAGTGGACTTCTTAGTTAAAGAGTGTATAGAGGACCTAAGACCCTTCACCACGACCTTGGATCTTTGTATCCTTCCCTTGGGTTCTTATGGAGTTATTTTGGGCATGGATTGGTTATCTACACACTGAGCCAGGGTAGATTTCTACAGCAAGGTGATATCTTGTTTTTATGATTTGGGTTTGGAATTTGTGATAGCTAGAGTTAGGAGACCCATTTTTATTCCCACAATATCCGCTATACAAATTGAGTGATGTGTATGACAGGATGTTAGCTATATGCCATCACAATTAGTGACATATTAGACGATGAGGTTATTGGGACTTCATTGGATGATCACCCCATTTTGTAGGATTTTTTAGATGTTTTTCGTGGAGATTTTCTAGGGTTAACTCCCCCAAGGGAGATAGACTTTCACATTGATTTGGTTCCTTGAGCAGAGCCTATCTCACATGTACCATATAAGATGACTAACCTCGAGCTATGTGAGCTCAAGCTTTAGATGGAGGGCCTTTTAGAGAAGATCCTCATCCATCCTAGTGTATCCCCTTGGGGTGCACTATTGATTATTTTGAAGAGGAAGGATAGATCTCTTCGTTTCTATATTGGTTATAGATAGCTGAAAAAAGTAACAATCAAGAATCGCTCCCCCTTCCACGTATAAATGATTTGTTTAATTAGATGAAGGTGGCCACAATATTTTCCAATATATACCTCAAGTCAAGGTATCATCAACTAAGGACTGTAGAGGCAGATATCCACAACACAACTTTCCCCACACGATATGGTCACTACGAGTTCATAGTTGTTTCATTTGGTAGGATGAATTCCCCGTAGTGTTCATGAATTTGATGAATATGGTATTCAATTCATTCTTATATTGCTTCATTCTCATATTCCTTGATGACATTTTGACTCACAAACATGTGAGGAACATGAGGGGCACCTTTGATAGGTTCTGCAATGTCTTTGAGAGTATCAACTATACGGGAACCCGGAGAAGTGTGTGTTCTTCCGAAATAGGTTCAAGTATTTAGGTCACATCATTTCGGGGAAGGTATGGTAGTCGAACCTTCCAAGATTAGAGCTATCATGGATTAGCAGTGCTAACCAATGTAACCGAGGTACACATGACTTCATGGTAAATACAGAGTTATTCCAAGAGTTTTATTCAAGATTTCTCTCATATTACGCACCCCATCACTTTCCTTTAGCGGAAATGGAATCAGTTTATTTCACAAATAGATATGAGCAAGCCTTTAGGACATGAAGGAATGCCTTACGATAAAGCACCTATTCTTTCGGTCCTACACCCATAGAGGGATTTATTCATGTGTACCGATGCTTCCTTGGCAAGATTGGGATGTGCTTTTATGCAAGATGAAAATGTAATATTTTCTAATTTTTGCAAAATCAAGAATTATGAGCTCAATTATTTGACTCATGACCTTGAGCTTGCGAGTAGTGGTCCATGCTTTTGTTTGATGGAAAAATTTTATTTTAGGAAGGAGGTTCATATTCATGACAGGACCATTTGAATCTTTGAAACCTCTTCACACAGCCAAATCTCAACACCCAACAATGGCATTGGATGGACCTATTGGTGCTCAAAATGATCCCGCCCTAATTTGCCTTTGAAAATCTATCGATTTCTGGTCTCTGTCACTTTCCTTCTCCCATACTATGCCTAGTTAATCTTTATGGCCATTTTTAGTTTTTTCCTGGGTTGTAAATCACTTAAAAGTCTATATTTTGAGTCTCCCATGCTTTGTTCCATTAAAAACTCACGTTTTTATGTTCTCTCTATTTCACACGGTTAGGATTTGTTGTCCTTGACGTTTCAATCCTAGATACTTGAAGAAAAATTAATGGATGTATCCCTGAAAAACATATTTGAGCCCTATCACATTTCTAAACTTTTTTCCTTGAAGAAACTTTCATTCCCAGGCTCAAATGGTCATTTTTCTGTATTTTACGGTTTGACAGAAATTTCTTCCGGTCAAATTTACATCCTTGTATCTATAGGGGACATGGCACCTTTTGGTTGGACGTGGCTTAGCTAGGTACTTAGAAAAATTCATGAAAATCCTTAACTCAAAATTTTTCCACATGGAGGCACGACATGCATTTGAAGATCTAATTTTTGGTTTGGCCTTGGATCAACGCCAGGAGGACATGTGGAGGCTTCCGCTGCTTGGCTAGGACTTAGAAAAATTTTCATGCAGTTGGAGCAGTTTGGCGGAACATGACACATGGCAAGCGCGTGCTTATTCAAGGTCTCGCTTTAGGTACCATCTTAAAGTTGCGCCATGGAGACACGTGGAGGAACTATGCATGTTCGGGGACTGACCCTTGAGTTTCATTCTAAAGGAGCACCAGGAAGACACGTGGATGCCTACGATCACTTTGCATTTCACTTACACATTTCAATGACCAAAAGGATACTCCTCGTGAGCATGACACTGGTGCCTTCCATTGAGCTTCAAGCATTTAGACAGACCTTTCGGGAGCAGGATACATGGCACACCCATGCTCATTCAAAGTATAAAATTTTTGGGACCGTCTCAAAGTGTGTCATGGTGAGACATGGAATTTTGAAAAGTCTAAAAGGTGGGGAGGCAGACCATTGGAGGCAACTTGGATTTTTTGCCTCTTAGCGATTAAAATATCAAAATGGCCCATAAGCCTAATGAGGGAAAACATCAATGTTTTTCCCGGTCAATGGAAAAGGTGAGGACCCTGGGGAAATTTGGGAAAAAATCATTTGGGAGAAAAGAGTCAAAAGTAAAAAAGGAAGTACGGCCCTGCTCCAATCACATTTGAACACGTGTCAGGCTTATTTCCCGAGGGAAAGAGCTACACGGAAAATTTGGAAAATTTTCCTTTTCAAAAAGAGAGGAAAACATCATAATTAGGCCACGGTTCCACTCAAATCACATTTGGGCATGTGTCGTGGTTGTATCCCAAGGGCGGAGGTATGGGGAAAAATGGAAATTTTCTCCATTTTTAAATTTTTTTGAAAAAGTCAAAGGAAGCCCCGAGTCGATCTTAAGTCTGAATCTTCCACGTGGACGACCCAATTTCAAAGTAAAGATCAACGGAAGATGTGAGTCTAAATCTGATTTTCACCCATTTCTCTAAATCACGCACTGGAAGTTTGAGTATCCATGATTTCTTGGTCTTTTCTACATGCCAAGCCTAGAAGGAAGTTAACGTTGATATCTAAAGTTTGGTAGGAATATTTGGAGAATGTATTTTTCCATTAAAATGATCTCGACTTTTGTGCCCGATCAAATTTTCCATTTTTCTTCTCCCAAGAACATAAGGGGCTAGATTTGATAGATTAGGGGTGGAAGTGATTGGAAAATTGTGGGAAGAGTGATCTACTAGAACAAGGAGTTGAATGTGGGAGGCATTCGATGAAATCTTCCCCCTCGAACACTTGGCGACTTCTTACAGATATGATTTTGTGAATCACAAAAGAATCATGGTGAGCATTGGTGCATTAAACATCTTTATCTTTTATGAGGAAGAGGCTCTATTGTAAATGCTATAAATGGCACAAATTTTTCATGCAAATGGTTGGCAGGTTGGAATTTGGAGGTCAGAGTGCTAGAGGTCGAAGAAAATTCACGAGAGGAAAATTTAACTAAGCCTATATTTTGAGAATCCATTTGAGAAACTAGGTTATCTATTTTTGTATTAAGTTTTATTGTGTCAAGGTAGTTGTAAGTGTACAGCCATTGACAAGCTCTAAGATTGTTCGTGAGACTTTCCCTGTTAATAGAATTAATCAAATTTGAATTATTTTTGTGTTGTCTTGAGAAAATTGTGTTTGTTTTATTTCTCAATGTCTGCAAGTAGTTTTTTTCTGTTTCTATTGCAATCTTGTATTAAATTTTGATTCAATCACACAAAACTCAATCCTTGTGATAGTTTAGTGGCATCTACAATTCCATTTCTCAAAATAGCTTTCATTTGGGATTAGAATAAATGATTTAAAATCACTTTTCTCTCATCTGTTGACAGAGATTGTCCGTAAGCCTTTGGGTTTACCTTAGGCATGATTTGACTCAAATATGAATGCTTTGTTGGGTTTTATAACTCAAGCCTTCGTGATAGAATCTTAAAGATTGTGTGAGAGAGTGATAATTTGGGCCTCCATTGAAACACATATTCTAGTTGAAGAAACATTTTAGCTAGTTTGTGGTATTTTGTTGGTCTGAATTTCAATTTTGTAAATTTTCTCAAGGATCTGGTGAATCTAGTTTCACCCTACCCCACCTCCCATAAAAATTCATTTAACAACAACCAATCCTACCCATACTACCCATGTTTGTCATGTGTGTACACAAATGCATAATCTCTTTTACCAAAACATGTAGAAGTAAGCAGGGTCTCAAATGTCTTTAGTAACACTTGTCTTGTTGTGAAAGTATCTATGATCTAGAAGTGACAACTCATGAGAGTCAGATATAGTGTGTTGATCATATTTTCCCAAGGTCTTCTCTATAAAATTTATGCAAAAGAAGGATTTATCATTGTTCTTCAATAAACAGAGGTTACAAAATAGGTTCTCTTACCTTGGTTGAAAGGCACAACCTAAAATAGTTAGGATGAGATCATATCCTTTTAAGGTGTTACCCACTCCTTTCGTAACTCCGAGTGTTAACAAGCTAGATAGATTACTTCCTAGCTACAAAATGACATACATGATCATCTATCTTCCTCGAGTGTCCTGTCAAATCCATGATGTTGCTCAAATTTTTGAAGGAGGTTAAATTTAGGTACCAACATGCTTCTGCACCACCATTGTGTGGAATCCTCAGTTCAAAATCAAGAACCCGGTAAAACACTTCTTATATGCTCCAAGTTCCGTGTGCATTTCTTTCATTTTCCACACCTAATGCACTAGCTTTCGTTTGATAAATCTTGGTAAAGAGAAGGTCATAATCTTTCCATTTCTAGTTTCTAGCATTGACAAACATTTTACAGATCATATTTAGTGCATTTACACAACTAAGGTGTAAATCCTTAGTGGCGACTCCCTGTTGACCTAATTCTTAATGAATACCAATGTCTTAAATCTCTATCAAAATCAGCTTTGTTACTAATATTTGTAAAGCTTGAAGGAAGAATACCCTACTAGGAAATTGTTCCCGAGTTAGGAAAAGAAAAATCATAAGGAAAAAAACCTGGAGAGTTGTTAGAGATCAACAGATAAGGAGATGGATCTCCATTGATGAAAGTGATCAGCCTATCATTAAAGACTGCCATTCAAGTGACTCTAAATCAAGTAGCCTCTTTTTGGAATTGAATTCTCCAGCTGGAGAGGGGCCTTCATTTGATTTTGAAAGGTTTTCTTCACACTCTGCACCTATCTTTTCTGAGGTTAATAGGGTTTTCCAAGAGACAAGGCCTTTGGGAGATTTCCATTTTGAAAATTATACTCCTGTGTTCCAAGGACCTTCATCCCCTCATCAATTTTTCACCCCTCCAAGGTCACCTCCTCAAAGAAACATGGCTCAACCTCCACCCAGACCCCCTTTTTTTGTAAACACCTTTGGACCTATAAATTTTTTGGGGATGGCTGGATATCCAAATGCAATGCCTCAAGATGTAAGGAACAAAATGCCAAAGTTCCAAGGAAACAATTCTATTACTGGTGATCAACATCTAAAGCTTTTTATCAATATGATGGAAGACTTTGAGATTGAACATGAAGATGTATACATCAAGTTGTTTATCCATACCTTGGAAGAGGATGCTAGGGACTAGTATAAAGCATTACCGTTGTTCGATGCAAATCAGCAACACCCCGTATGTAAATCAGGTTTCTAAGTTGATGTTTGCATCCAAAGTGTGATTGCACAACATTGAAACCTCTCTCCAAGTGTGGGATTTGTAAGATGAGAGAGGAATCTCCAGAGAAAGTTGGTTCTTGCTCCTAAACTACCTACCACAATCTACTCTAATGCAAGGGAAACTAACTATGCTAATCTAAAATTCCAAGGGACTAGGGAGAGAGAATGCATAAAATGAAATCCTACACTAAAGTGGTGATACACCAGAAAAGGAGGGTGTGAGAGTAGTTTTCAAATGCATGAGATGCAGAAGCAAAGTGCACACTAGAAGGGGTGATGACAGTTCTCCACAATCTAGCAAAATGCATTCACAAAAGTACCTCGAACATACACAATGATAATGGATCCCTGTAAGAACATAATAATAGACAAAATATTCATGTAATCAAGGTTGAAGGGGCAAGAAGAATGCAAGAAAACATAGCAGGGGAAGATATATCCACAAATTGATATTTTATTGCTTCATGATATGCACAGTTCAATCTATTACAAGATAAGGGCCTGGATCACCATGCAAGGAGTCCACAACAAGGGCCTGCAACACATTGGCTTCACAAAGCAATTTTGGTAGAGCTTTGCTACAAAAACTACCTCCTTTTACAATGAGCCCAACACTCCAATTTATAGAAAAGATGAGAAGAGAGAGAGGAAAAAAATGAAAATTCTAAAATCTATCGTTTAACCACTTTTCAGAGGCATAAATGGATTAAAATGATTATATATTAATTGAAAAAGGCTCCCCATACTGTCCCATGTGCTGCAGAGAGGAAGAATGATGACCATGCCTCTTAATTGCACTCCCAACTACCAAATAAAAACTATTATGAACCCGGCCACTTTTTATGAAAAATATTCATTGATCTCTAACCAAATTTAGAATTTCTTAATTTTTTTACATCGATCTCGGAGCCACGATTCCAATGGTACCAATTTTGTGTGATTTTGTTGATAAATGCAAAATTTATGGCCTTCGAGTGCGAAAGTGCACTATTTTGGGTGCAAACGTTTTTCGTCATTTGACGGGAATGAGCATTAATTGACTGGAGCCGAATATGTTTATTTTAATTAAATATATCTACCCTCATTAAAAATAAGAAATCTAGTTTTTTTGGCGTAGAGGATGTTGTGCTCGTTCCAGAAAGTCCAATTTTGCGAAAATTGGAGCTCGGAGTCAAAACTTATGGCCGTTTGAAGTATCACAGGTCAAACATTGACTTTTCTTCTTTGCCTTCGGCCGATTTGGCTTTTCACATCCCTCATGTCCCGTGCATACCTTTGTCCCAAATTTCCCAGATGAAATTCCCTTGTTTTGGCCGAATCGGCCGGTTCGTGTCCTCGCGCATCGTCTTGTTGGTCCGGATGTCCTAAGCTATGTCTGGGACAAATATCTCGAACCGCCCGAAATGGACCGACTTTTACGCCAACTGCCCGCATCCCGCGCGTACCTTTGGCCCAGCTTGTCCCAAACTACGTGAAACAAAAGACTTAGGTAATTTTTTTCCCTCTTCGGCCAATTGAGCTTTTCGCGTCCCACGCGTCCCGACGTCCCAACTATCCCGCAGACTGCCTGGACTAGGACTTAGCCAATTTTCTTTATCTTTTCGGCCCCCAAACTTGGTACAATGAACTTCAGTACGACCCGAACCCTTCAGACCTGAAATGCCTTAACACAGTCCTGCAACCTTATTTTTTGCATTTATTTTCATTTTTTCTACCTCGTTGGGATTTCTTCTTGGATGGGAGAGTTAGAAAAATGCCGAGGATACCCCAAAAAACATGATTTTGGGCCTCGAATAAATCTTACTTGCTCGGGACTGAATAATCTGATGCATATTATCAAAATTTACCCTGGGGGTGAATTTTGGATAATAATTACCAGATAAGTCTATTGACTCTTGGACTAAAATGAGTAATGCATCCAGAATGCAGTATGGTGATAGACCTAACCCTAGATTTCTTTTGAAAATTTTTGAAAACATCAAGAAGAACCCTAATGAGTTAGTACATGATTTCAACACAAGGTTTAATAACACCTTGAGAATATTTCTGTTAGAATAATGACTTGTGATGAGTCATGTTTGATCAAATATACTAATACATTTGATGAAAAGGCTGCATATTATTTAAGAGACAAAAACCTCACAAATATGAGGCAGTCCTTCATCATGGATTTTCAAATAGAGAACAATATCAAGGCAATTGGAAAGCCTCCAAAGAGGGAAGGTGTAAATTTGGTTAACCAAAAAACCCCAAACAGCAAGCTACCTTGATTTGGAAGAAGTTGTGAAGACTTTGGCAAGGGGTTGTAAAAGATATTTCCTATAAGCTAGCCCTAGTGAGAAAGGAATTGGGCAAAGCTCACAAGGTCAACACAAGAAACAAGGCCAAGATAGATTTACAAATTACCAAAAATATAATGATAAAGGCAAGGGACTGTTGGATTTGGAAATAGACATTCTTAAGCCGGGGATAACAGAATGGTGTCTCCGATCCTTTGGCTTCCCGAGTTGTTATGGTGGAAGAGACCTATGTCATTAATTGGTGTGACAAATGTTTCATGCCCCATGCTCCTTATGAAGGATATCAGCAGGAATAAGAAAGAGTTGATAATGAAAATGATGATGATGTTTGCATAATGGGTTGTTCCACCAGGTCACAGTAAGGAGAAAACTCAACTGATGTGATAAGTGCTAGAACTATTGCCACCATTTGGGACTGCATTCATAGGGTACCTATTCATCCTTTCTCTCATACTTTAGAATTAGATAATGTACAAGATTTTGAATTGACAAATAATTACTTTGAATATTTAAGGGCTTTAATGATCAAAAATTATGATGGAGGAATCCCATCTAAGGAAGATAGACGATTCTTCGATGAATTCTATTATTTCTCAAGAGAGGGAATATAACAAAAGAAGTAAGGTTGTTAAAGGGTCAGGGCCTCAAGCCAAGCCCAAATCTCCCTTACTTTAAAACATTCCTAAAGAGGATCCTAGGAAAGATACATCTCTAGAAGCCCTACAGTTCCAAAAAAAACCATACCCCTCCTCATTCCCAAGTTGTCAAGAATCATGTACCACCTAATGAGTGTGTTGGCTTTCCTCCCAATACTACCTTGCCAAAAATGTCCCATATGATATTGCCCAAGTGTTGAGTCAAATCAAAGTCTGTTCAATTGTTGAGCTACTTAGGATTCTTGAGCACAAAAAGAGAGCATTTGAATACTTGGGGTTGAAAGAAGAGAAGACTTCCCTAGGCAAAAATGTAAATATTATGGAGACTCCTCCAATCATTTAAGAACCAAAAGCACCACCGGTGTCAGAAGAGCTAGATGAACCACCTAAGGTCTATTTGGGGACATCCTTGGTGGAATCTCAGATGAATGTGGATCCATTCTTCACCACTTTGATCATTAAGGATAGACTGTTGCATAACTACATGTTTGACTCAGGGGCATCATGCAATGTCATGCCTTTGGAGGTCATGAATGAGCTAAAAATCAAAGTGACAATAACATATGGGAAGTGCACTTCCATGGACTCTAGAGAAGTTCCAGTAGTGGGATGTGTGAAGGGTTTAGTGGTGCAACTTGTAGCTTACCTAGGTAAAAACTTAAAACTTGATGTTGTCATTATTGATTGCCCACCAAGTGGGGCATGCTACTATCAAGAAAATGTGTTGCAAGTGTTTGTGGGAGTGTCCAATGGATATGTCTTATGCTACCATTCCAGTTGAGGGTAGCCTTGCTAGGTTGTATGGGGAAAATAAAATGTTGCATCTTATTGAGGATCCCAAGAATGCTTCTTATGAGGTATTGTACACAAGTGTTGATGCAGAAAAATTTGTGGGATTTGCTAATGGAAAGGAGCACAAGATTGAAGAATGTAAATCCCTTGAACAAATAGGTTATCCATGGACTCTATTGTTTGATGGAGCTTGCTTCAAATTTTGGAATTGTGTTGGTATTGTTCTACTTTCTCCTGGTTAGGAAAAATTGGTTTTTCCTTCAGAATCAACTTTGAATGCACCAACAACATTGCTGAATATGAGGCATTGTTGTTGGGTTTAATAATTGCTTGGAAATATGGTGTCAAGGACATCATTGTCAAAGGAGACTCAGAATTAATTTTGAAACAAGTCAAAAACTATATGCCACAAAAGAACCAATGAATGAAGTAATACACGCATGTAGTTTGGGACTTCATTGAGATGTTTGATTCATTTAACATCTGCATCATGATAAGAAGTTCAATGAATTTGAAGACAAGATTGTAGTGTTGGGGTCTCGGTTTGACAATTACACGATGTCCCCATATTGTGAATATGAGGTTGAGGTATTGACAAGACCTTCTGTCCCTGACAACATCAAGCATTGGCAGGTTTTTGATGATGATACTTAGATCAGAAGATTTTTGCAAAATAAGGGAGAATTTTCTGATCAAAGTATTGATTGGGAGCTAATGGTTTATACAATAGAAGGAAAAGAAACCTTGTTTGGCAAGGATATCATCTAGCTAAAAACAAATACCATTCCTAGAGGGCTAGTTTCTCTTGAGTCCAATTTTGATAATGCTGATTGCATTGTTAATAGATGCATGGCAGCCTCAAGGGATATTAAGGAGCATGATATTGGTACAAAGGAGAAGCCAAGGAAAATTTGGTTAGGCAGTAATCTCAGCAAGGAGGAGAAGTAGTCATACATCCAGTTGTTTAAAAAATACCAAGATTGTATGGCTTGGAACTATTCTGAACTAAAAGCATATAGAGAGGATTTTTTTCAGCATGAAATCCCCTTGGTGTCTAATACACATTCATTTAGGAAAAAAGATGCCCATCAATCCACTCTTATCCCTCAAAATGTAAGAGGAACTAAAGAAGCTAAGGGATGGAGGGATTATCCAGCCCACAAGGTTTTCCTCTTGGGTTGCAAACTTAGTGCCAGTGAGAAAGAAAAACGGTGACATCAGGCTATGTGTGGATTTCAGGAACCTAAATAGAGCATCAATGAAGGATAATTATCCTTTACCAAATATGGAGAACATGCTGTAGTTAGTGACTGGTTCTGAGTTGCTTTCCACCTTGGATGGTTTCTCTAGTTATAACCAAGTCGTGGTAAAAGAATCAGAAAGGAACAAGAAAACCTTCACTACTCCTTGGTCTAATGAATGCTGGAGCTACCTTTTAAAGAGCAATGGATGTTGCTTTTTCTAGTTACATCAATGAGTTTATTGCAGTCTATTAAGATGATGTAACTGTATTTTCTAGAAAGAGAAGTGACCACTTGCTGCACTTGGAGAAGATGTTGATAAGATGTAGAGAATATGGCATCTCACTTAATCCAAAGAAATGCCATTTTGGAGTGCAGAAAGGCAAAGTTGATTGGTCACATAGTGTCACAAGGAGTGATGATTGATCCAGAAAGAGTAGAGGCCATCAACAAGGTCCAAATCCCAAAGACTAAGAAAGGAATTAAGTCCTTCTTTGGGTAGATAAACTTCATCGAGAAGATTCATACAACACTTTGTTGAACTAACCATTCCAATCACATCCATTCTGAAGAAAGACTAGGTCATCAAATGGGAGGAGGATGCCATCCAAGATTTCAATGGGATTAAAGAGGAGGTCAAGCATGCACTTATCTTGTGACAGCTTCTAGATTATAAGAAACCCTTTCAAGTGTTCTCTTTGCTTCATAGAACACTATTGCTTCGTCTGTTGCAAAAGGATGATGAAGTGGCTAAGAGGCCAATTTCCTTTTTAGTAAGTCTTCAGGGGTCCGAGCTAAAGTACGCTATCATGGAAAAATAGGCATTTTCCCTAGTAAAAGTAACAAAGGTTTTTAGACCTTATATTCTAAGTTCAAAGGTTGTTGCTTATGTTCCCCACATAATGGTGAAGTACATCTTTCTTAGAGATGGAGGTCTAAGTAAAAGATGTAGATGGGTGAACAAATTGCAAGAATATGATATGGGCATCTAAACCATGAAGTTGGTGAGAGGTTCGGGCTTAGCTAATCTTATGGATGAGAGCAACTTGCAAAATATTGAGGTAAATGAGGTAGAAGAAGAAAGGGAAGGTGTATTTGAAAGGTGGATGAATTTCGAGTGGTATAAAGATGTAATCTTTTATCTCGAGACCTTGAGCTTCCTCGAGCACTTACGTAGGAACCAAAATAGAGCCCCTACGTTGGATTCTAAAAAATATGTCATCACTGATTATGGGTTAGCTTAGAAGAAGTAAGCGGGAGTCCTCTTAAGGTGCATTATTGAAGAAGAAGCCCCCGAGATAATTGTTGATCTCCATAAAGGAGTTTGTGGGGGAAATTTTCTACAAGAGTCACAACACATAAGATCCCGGGGCTGGTTATTGGTGGCCAATTATTTTGAAGGATACAACTTGGTTGGTTAGAATATGTGAAATTTTTCAACACTTCTTTGGAAGATAGAAAGATTCAGGCTCCCTCCCTTTGCAACTGTATCATTGAAGCCCCATTCAGAAATTGGGGATGTATTTCATTGGTGATATTTTAGACCCTTCAAGTGTTGGCCACAAATGGATTCTTCTAGAAACCGATTAGTTTTCTAAATGGGTAGAGGAAATCCCCACCAGGAAGGCAACACACCAAGTTGTCATGGATTTTATGCTAAACAACATCATTTGTAGGTTTAGGGTACCAGTCAAGATTATTGCTGACAATTCCATGAGCTTAAGAGCTAAACCTTTGGTGGAAATGTGTAAATATTATGGGAACAACTTGACATATGCCTCTAATTACAATCATTAAGGAAATGGACAAGTTGATTCGAGTAATAATTTTTTTGAAGATCATCAAAAGAACATTGGAGCGAGAACAAGAGAAGGTGGGTTGAACAATTGAAGTTTACTATATGGGAAGATAGGATCACTTTCAAGAGGGTCACTGGAAAGAGTCCATTTGAGTCGGTGTATGGGACTCAGCCTTGCTGCCCCTTGATATACAACTATCTTCATATCATTTTATGTAACAAATTTGGAAGATCAAGAGGTAGGTCCTTATGATGCTCGCATTAACAGATTGTTGAACTTGAGGAAGAGAGGAGGGCATCCCATCGAGGTGTGTAAAACTTAGAGATAAACTTAAGAAGTTATTTGAAAAGAAGGTCACTCCCAGAGATTTCAATGTTGGAGATCTTGTGATACTATGGGATAGCAGACATGAGGATAAGGGAAAGCATGTAAAGTTTGAATCATTATGGATGGGCCCTTACTCTATTGACATCAGAATTGGAAAGAATACCTTCTTCCTCAAGGACTTAGATGTGAACTACTCAAGTTTCTTGTCAATGGCAAGAATTTGAAGCATTTCTTGGATTGATTCCCCTTAATCAAGGCATAAATCTTGTGTACAGTGTATAGTTTGTCATTTGTTTCTGTCCTTTTTTGTTTTTGCTCATTTTGGTCCTCGGTGACCTATTTTTAATGGTTTCTCTGTTTGTTTTTTAATAGGGCTCTATTTCTCTGCTCTACAAGATGAATTCGTTGTCCAATGGATATGTCTTTTGGAACTTGGTCTACTATTGTTCTTATGGCACTCGTAGGGAGTGCCCATCCCCGAGTCGAGCCTATGTTGGTGCTCAAAATGATCCTTCCCCAATTTTCCTTTGAAAATATATCGATTTCAGTCTCTGTCACTTTCCTTCTCCCTGTATTGTGCCTGGTTAATCTTTGTGGCCATTTTTAATCTGTTCTGGGTTGTAAATCACTTAAAAGTCTATATTTTGAGTCTCCCATGCTCTGTTCCTTCAAAAACTCACATTTTTTTGTTCTCTATATTTCCCATAGTCAGGATTTGTTGTCCTTGACATTTCTATCCTAGATACTTGAAGAAAAATGAATGGATGTATCCCTGAAGAATGTATTTGAGCCCTGTAACATTTCTAAACTTTCTATCCTTGAAGAAAATTTCATTTCCAAGCTCAAATGGTCATTTTTCTATATTTTATGGTTTGATGGGCATTTCTCCTAGTCAAATTTGCAGCCAGATGTATCTATAGGGGACGTTGCACCTTTTAGTTAGATGCGGCTCAACCTGGGTACTTAGAAAAATTCATGCAAAGAATTAACTTACAATTTGTCCATGTAAAGGCGTGGCATGCGTTTGAAGATCTATTTTTATTTTCGCCTTGGATCAGCATCGGGAGGGCATGTGGAGGCTTCCATTTGCTTGGCTGGGACTTAGAAAAATTTTCATGTAGTTGGAGTAGTTTGGTGGAACATGACACGTGGCGAGCTCGCTTTCATTCAAGGTCTCTGCTTTGGGCACCATCTTGAAGTTACGCCATGGAGACATGTGAAGGAACCGCACATGTTCGGGGACCGGGCCTTGAGTTTCATTCTAAAGGAGTGTCAAGAAGACAAACACAGAGCCTCCGCTCACTTTACATTTTCCCGAGACTTTTCAATGACCAAAAGGATACTACCTCAAATCATGACACGTGACACCTTCCGCTGCCGAACTTCAAGCATTCAGACAGACCTTGCTGGAACAGAACACCTGGCGAGCTTGTGTTTGTTCAAAGTATCAAATTTTTGGGACTGTCTCAAAGTGTGTCATGGTGACACGTGGTAGTTTGAAAAGTCAAAAATGTAGGGAGGCAAACCATTGGAGGTAACTTGGATTTTTTTCCTCTTAAGGATTAAAATCTCAAAATGGCCCACAAGCTCGATGAGGGAAAAGTCAATGTTTAGCCTCGGTCAATGGTGGAGGAGTGGGCCCTCGGTGGAATTTTGGAAAAAATTCCTTTGGGAGAAAAGAGTCAAAAGTAAAAAAGGAAGCACGACCCTGATCCAATCACATTTGGACATGTGTCAGGCTCATTTCCCGAGTGTAGATCTATGAGGAAAATTTGGAAAATTTTCCCTTTTCCAAAAAGAGAGTAAAATGGGAGAATTTGGCCATGGTTAGGCTCCAATCATATTTGGGCATGTGTCGACTCGTATCCGAGGGTGTAGGTCTTTGGGAAAATGGAAATTTTTTCCATTTTTTCAAAAAATTGGAAAAGGTTAAAGGAAGCCCCGGGCCTGATCTGAATTTTGAATCTTCCACGTGGACAGCCCAATTTCAAAGTAAAGATCAACGGTAGTTGTGAGTCTAAATCTGATTTTTACCTCATTTCTCCGAAACACACCTGGAAGTGTGAGTCTCCATGATTTCTTGGTCTTTTCTACATGCCGGGAAGATAAGGAAGTTAAGGTTGATATCTCGAAGTTTGGTGGGAAGATCCGGAGAACGTCTTTTGCCATTAAAATGGTCGACTTTCATGCTCGATCGGATTTTCTATTTTTCTTTGCCCAAGCACGCAAGGGGATAGATTTGTGATTAGTGGTGGAAGTGGCTGGAAAAATTGAAGGAAGATCGATCTACTAGAACAAGCAGTTGAATGCGGGAGGCATTTGATGAAATCTTCCCCCTTAAGCACCTAGCGACTTCTTGCGAGATCGATTCTATGAATCTCAAAAGAATCACGGTGAGCATTGGTGCATTAAATGTCTTTGTCTTTTAGGAGGAAGAGGCTCTGTTTTAAATGCTATAAATGGCACAAATTTTTCGTGTAAATAGTTGGGAGGTTGGAAGTTGGAGGTTAGAGTGCTAGAGGTCGAAGAAAATTCCCGAGAGGAAAATTTGAATAAGCTCGTATTTTGAGAATTCATTTGAGAAACTAGGTTATTTATTTTTGTATTATGTTTTATTGTATTAAGGTGGTTGCAAGTTTATAGCCATTGAAAATCTCTAAGGATTTTTTATGACACTTTCCCCGCTAATAGACTTAATCAAATTCGAGTTATTTCTATGTTGTCTTAAGAACAATGTGTTTGTTTTATTTTTTAATGTCTGCAAGTAGTTTTTTCTTTTTTCTATTACAATCTTGTATTAAAATCTGATTCAATCACATAGGCCTCAATTTTTTTGATAGTTTAGTTGCATCTGCGATTCCATTCTCGAAGAGCATTCATTTGGGATTGGAATAAACAATTTAAAATCACTTTTCTCTCATATGTTGACAGAGATTGTCTGTAAGCCTTTGGGTGTACCTTAGGCGTGATTTGACTCAAATATTGATGTTTTTTTGGGTTTTCTAACTCGAGCCTTCATGATAGAATCTCAAAGATTGTGTGAAAGAGTGAGAATTTGGGCCTCCATTTAAGCACATATTCTAGTTGAAGAAACATTTTAGCTATTCTGTGGCATTTTGTTTATTTGAATTTCCATTTTGTAAGTTTCCTCAAGGATCTAGTGAATCTAGTTTCACCCTACCCCACCTCGCACCAAAAATTCATTTAACAACCAATCCTAACCATACTATCCCTATTTGTCATGTGTGTACAAAAATGCATTATCTCTATTAAAAAAACATGTAGAATCAAGCGGGGTCTCAAATGTCTTTAGTAACCTTTGCCTTGTTATGAAATTATCTCTATGATCTAGAAGTGACAACTCGTGAGAGTCAGATCTGGTGTGTTGATCATATTTTCCCCAAGGTCTTCTCTATAAAATTTATGCAAAAGAAGGATTTATTATTCTTCTTCAATAAAAAGAGGTTACAAAATAGGTTCTCTTACCTTGGTTGAAAGGCACAACCTAAAATAGTTAGGATGAGATCATATCCTTTTAAGGTGTTACCCACTCCATTCAGAACCTAAGTGTTAACAAGCTAGATAGATTGCTTCCCCATCTACAAAATGACATACATGATCATCTATCTGCCTCTGAGTGTTCTGTCAAATCCATGATTCTACTCGGCCTTTAAAGGAGGTTAAATTTGGGTACCAACAAGACCTTATATGGGATTATGAACTAGACATTGAGCACGTGAAGGGGAAGGAGAATGTGGTTGCAGATGCTTTGAGTCAATGGAGGCATTTATTCATGTTTACCAAATTTGGTACGATCTTGAAGAGAAGGATCTTGAGACAAATTCCACATGAAAACTTCTACCTTTCATCCCAGAGCAAAGATCGAGCCTCAAAGGCCCCTTGAGGGGAAGTTTGAGGGATTGACACTGGAGCTAGATGGTCTTCTTCATCATAGAGGTCGGATATATGTACCCAGAGATGGAGGATTGAGATAGGAGATCCTGGGAAAGGAAAATCATAAACCCTATTCAGCTCATCTAGGGGTGAAGAAAATGCACGCCACTTTGAGATAGTTATAACATTGAAGTGGTCTTAGGAGAGATATAGCCCAATTTATTTCTAGATGTTTGGCGTGTAAGAGGGTGAAGGTCAAGCATCACCATCCAACTAAACTACTTTATCAATATGTCATACCCGGTGTGGAAATGGGACACCATTTCCATGGAATTTATAGTAGGGATACCTACGTCGAGATATCACCATGGCGCTATCATGGTCACGGTTGATAAATTGGCAAAAGTAGCTCATTTTTATCCAGTGAAGACAACCTATACAGCTAATGCAGTGGCACAAGTGAACTTGGACAATATTTTCAGACTTCATGCGATTCCATGGAAGATTATTTGTAACCAATACCCCTTATACACCTCACATTTTAGGACGACCATGTAGTTTGATCCGGGATGAATATTAACTTCAATACAACGTATCACACTGGAGACAGATGCGAGAAAAACCTAGTAAATAAGATTTTAGATGAAATTCTTTGGATATATATATCATGAATCATCAGTCAAGATGGGAGGAGTATTTGTACTTGTTTAGGTTTGCTTATAACAATAGCTATCACAATTCCATCAAGTATGGCACCATTCTAGGCTTTATCTAGTAAAGAGTGCATGACACCTTTGATTTACATGGTTATGATTTTATCTTGACACATTGTATTCATGATGCATTTCTTATGTTTGGATGTTCTAAATTGTATTTTGATCTCATTGATGTTAGTAAAATGGTGGAATTGAATTATTTTGATATTGGTGATAGTTGATAGAATTTCTCTATTGTTTTGATGTTTATTAATTAAAATGTATATGATTTTTCTCAATGTTATTGATGCATCCTTAAAGCTAGAGAGGAATTGTTGTTTTTGATTACAGGAAAAGTATATCACTATACATCAAAATATATTGGGGACTAACCCTAGAATGATGTTTTGTTTTTACAACAAGGGAAAAATTGATAACTTATGTGAGTGTTGTGTAATGTTATGCTATGTTAGGAGGTCTCCCATGGGAGGGGGTGACCTCATGTATGTGGCCAATGGTTGTGATGTTTTCCTTTTTTTTTTTTTTTTTTGTGTTTATTTCTCGTGCATGTATTTTATTAACTGTAAAACCCTTTCACTATTTTTTAGTGCTTGTTAATATGTTTAATTAGCTAATCTAACTTAATTTGTTTAGTAAAATAAAGATATGACAATTGGGTAATCAATGGGGTAGATAGTCCATGATCTATTGTTGATGATGAATGAAATTAATTACATTTTTGTTATATGCACTCTTCCTCACTTCCCAAATTCGAAATTTCACCTAGAGGGCACTTTTTGAGACTTGCGGGACAAGTTACTTTGGTCCCTTACATCCTAAACTCATCTACCAGCCATACTTATAAAGTATGTAGCTAACTTTCACCCTTTTAATGCATTGGTTGAGTGTAAAAGTGTAAAATCACATTTATTTTGTCCTTGAAAGGTATGGGGTGCATGTTTGAGTGTGCATGTGGGCATGTCATAACCTTACCTTTTTCATTTAATTTCCTTGGTTTTGGGGTTTGAATTGTTGTGTTGGAGTGGAGGAATGATGAAGTGGCATCCTACATGGAGCCACCTCATCATCCTCACCTCTTTTTCTATTTATTGGTGTGAATTTGGAGAAATGGGGGTTACTTGTCTCATTTTCTTGATTTACATTTTGAAATTTGTCTTGAGAATTCTTTCTTGGAGCTTGAAGGATTGCTTTGGTGCTTGCTTGGTTTTGGAAAGGATTAAAGCTTGTGGATTCAAGATTGTGGAAGCTAGTATGGAAAGGTATGGTCTATACCTTTGTTCTTCATTACTTGTTTGTATTTTTTAAATGCATATGTGTATGTATTGTGTATGGGATTGGTGTAGTATGGCCCTAAGATGTGTGGGAGATAGAAAATGGAACCACTTTGGGAGGGAAAAGGGAAATTTGTAGGCATTGTGGAGGGAGCATGAGTAGGGAGTTCCACCTATGGGGAGTGAAAAGGGTAAATTGCTATACTTTTTGTATTTTGCATTGGGAGGGAAAAGGGATATATTGTGTAGTTTGGATGTGCACATGGAGGTATTTTGGGTGGAACCCCTAACTCATTTGGGAGCTATAAGGAGGTGGTCTCATTGTTCTATTCTCCCTTGGATTTGAATGTAAGCCTATGTGTTGGGTTTTTTGGTTTGTGTTGTTGTGTTTGGTGTTTGAAATATTTTCTTGTGTTGTTGAATGAGTGTTGAGTTGATTTGTGGAATCCATTATTTGTGAAAGTTGTAAAGTTTCCTACACACTTCATGGTTCTTTGGTTTGGGGCTTAGGGGCCAATAAGGAGGATGGATTCTCCTCTTATTGGATTATAGGTTTTACGGAGAGCATCACATATTCCCATTTCTTTATTTTGTGATCCAAATTTCAAGAGCTGGAAGAATTCAAAGTGGAAACTATGGAGTTTGGAAGATGATCTTAATATGGAGACCCTCATTTTGAGCCTATGAAGGAATCTTGTTTTGTAAATTTTAGCCATGTTGTTTCCACTTAGAGTGGAAGGCTTGTAAATCTTGTACTTTACAAGGAGTCTTCTTGTGATTCTTATTTATTAATTTTGTAATTTTATATTGGAATGGAGAAAATTCAAATTATATATTGTTGGAATGAAAATTTATTGTATTGTAACATAATGAACCATGATCATTGAGAAAAGAGTGTATATTTCCTTATTGGTGTTATGAGTTGGGTGTATTACAAATGAGATCTATTTGTAAAGAATATATATATATATATATATATATATATATATATATTTGTGTGTGTGTGTGTGTAATCATTCTCATTCTTATTTTAAATTGTCATGCATTGGTGGCTTGATTTAAAGTTGTCTTATGAATTTTGTGTTGACAATTTTTCCGCTTGTGTAAAAATGGGCAACTTAAAACTTCTTCGTTACGATGAAAAGAATTGGTGAAGTATACCTAAGCTAAGGGAGTTTTGATATTATTAGTTACTGTTGAATTAGTTAATGATTAAATGAAATCTATAGCTATGTGTGTTGTTACAAAACGTAATGATCACATAGTCTGCAATTTCATGATATCTTCAGAAAAAGAACACAAGGGCCCCAAAGGACAACTATGTTGTCTTGATGAAGACACCGAATTAAAAAATAGGTGAAATATTGAGTTTTGGGACAACAAATATAAGTGCAAATTGTGGAAATCAGAGTTCATTGTTGAATGTTACATGTTCTCATTAATGTTCTTTCCTTCATGATTAAGACATTCAATTATATGATTGAGTTGTTTGGTTCATCATACAACCCATACAGAAAGCTGAAATGCAGAAAGAAATATATAACTCATTTATAGAATTCAATTTTTTATTCATAAGGAAATTTCAAATGTTCCCACACAAGCCGTCGCATGTAACCGAAAATTAAAGTACATCGATTTGAAATAAGAGGTATACATGCATGAAAAAGAAAGTAAGGAGTACGAGTGAACCCATAATTGCCTTGGGGGTTTTCTTCGTTGTTTGAAGTATCTCCATTCCAACTTTTGTTCCTTCTTCATCTTCATTGTAGAAGTCACTGTACCTGAAAAGAAGAAAAGATGAAATGTCAGTTATGAGCTCAGAGATCAATTCATATTCCTTACTGTCCTAGTTCATGCATATGAATCTCTTCAAAATAGGAGATATAATTTACTTGAAGATTAGACTGCATACATGCTCTACTCACTCAGAAAGAAGAAAGAGAAAAGAAAATAAGAAACATGGACACAAGAGAGGCCAAAAAGCCTAAGTATTTTCTAACTATTTTCTTAAGTGTGCAGGTACAGGTTGCAACCAAGAAGAAATAGACAAGTCATAAGTACATGCTGGAAAGAAGGATTAATGTAACTCAAACTCAATATTTTCTACAAATGGAAGAAGTTACAGTATAGAAAAGAGACTGGAAAATAGAAGTATACTTTTCAGTTTACTTGCAACTAAAAAGGAAGAATCAGATTTCAAGAAGCTAAAGTTAGTTGGAAAGAAAGGGTTATAGTTGAAAAGAATGAAAAGAAGGTTCTATGGGAAAATTTTGACAGGGCTTCACCATGTAAAATGGACATTTACGACGTTCTCATCATGTTGTTTTATCTACTACATGCTTTAAAAGAATTATTTAAATCAAGTAAGTGATACAGAAAAGTAGAAAAGCATGCCATGATCAAGATAAATAGTTATAATGTTTCAATTTCAAACTACCAAATCAGCTTCAACAGGAAGTGTTATATTCTATATTCTGAATCAGAAAATACAACTACTATAGCTACAAATGGAAGGAAGAAAGAATTCTAAAAAAATTGCTAGGGCTTCACCATGAAAAATCAACATTTCAGATTTTCCAGCATGCTAGAAATATTACTATCAAGGAAATAAAGCATCTAAGTAAAAGAAACAAGTTACAGAGATCTTAACAAAGCATCTGAATCAAGGCTTATGCCTAAAATAGTATCAAAAACAGATGAAGAACTACTTGTAATTTCCAGAAAACCACTTGCAAGGTACAAAGACATCTTAAGTACAAAATATCATAAATACATTTCTATTGCAGTTGACATTTTCAGTTCAATATTCAATCACAAGTAATCACGGTGGTCAAATAAAGAAGTCAAGTGCAGAGATAACGTAGACCTAGAAATTTTTCCGTAGTTTTACATGATCATTAAAACACTACGAGTAAGAGGGTTAGAGCTTGAATGACCTCAATAACCAACGTCATAATCAAGTGCAAAAAAATTCAGGCCTTCAAAGATATCAGAAAACCCTCAAGCAAAATTCTAGATCCAGAGATAGCAAATCGAAACACAAATACCCACAACAGATCTGGTTCTATCTCATAATAAGCTAAAAAATCTCAAATAAAAGCATGATTACCCACGATGCAAAAATACCAGATCTAGAGATATGATCCAAAAGTAAAAGGGTGAGCTAAGTATTGACCAAAATGAGCAACATACAGATCAGGAGAGTACAAAATCATAAATCCACGACTACCTTGCTCAAAATAATGGTGTTACCGGTGCAAGAGAGTAACAAATGGTCATTTACAGAATGAGATAAAGCTCACAAACCTCAATAATGGAGACTATTGAATCTTCACATAACTCTTGTAGATGCAGATCCTTAGAAGAAAAGATCAAGCTCAGAACGGGTTTCTCGACTCAAAGATGACCAAGGCCGAGCTGCAAAAATAAAGCATACAAGGAAGAAATGAATATCAATATTCCAAAATAGAGGTGACAACAAAAATCGATTACCATGCTTAGAGATCAAGAACTTACCAGACTTCAACACCATTTGCATAGTCAACTTGAAAAACAATAGTGGCTATAATCAGAAGAATAACACATAAAGGGTTTAAACGAGTTCAAAAACTCATAGCAACTAAACTTATAAAAGAGTAGGAAATGACACAAGCGTGCAAAGCCTTCACCCTTTTAGAGCTTTAGATAAGGAATAACCAAGAGCTCAAATCCTAACAATGGCGGCCACATTGACGAAAACTCACTCAAGAGAAGCAAAGAATGACAGAGAACCATTTTTGCAAAGAGTTGAGTACAAAATATTCAAACAATGGCGTCGAACAAAATTTTTCTAGGGCTTCACCCGCATAGTAAAAATCTAAATGAAATGGTCATTAGGGTCAAGCTTTCCTTTACCACGCAAACTCGAGAGGCAAGTTAACCATACCCTAACATCAAATCAAGGAAACCACGGTCAATTCTACCAACCAAATTAATTACAGGGGTAAACCCTAACTCACATTCAAAGATCAACGACATCAAATGCATCAAGGACAGAGATCAACGGCCCAAGATCATCACCGGTTTTCAAAGCAAACTCAAGCCAGGTTAAAATACTAGTGAAAAATAATGTGGAGGGGTGAGTCATCATGGAGAGGGGGCCAGCCCCACGTTCAAAATAAAATAATTTCATATTGACTTTCGAAATTCTTAACCATAGCCTATGTCCCAAATGATCAAAAGGGGGCCGACAATTATACATGCTCACAATGATAACCAAGACCAAAAGGTGGCAGACTATGATATGGCATGTGTTATCAAAGGGTGGCCGAATTACATTGTTTGTATTGACCTTGTATAAGGTCTAAACTATGTAATATGCCATCCAAACCAATAATCAAAGAACACTTACCTTAATACTTACAATGTTATATTGAACTCATCGGATGGTGAACTCGCAAAATTGGTCCCCATGATGGAGAGGATGGATATAATTTACATTATGTTATCCATGTGATCACTAGAAGACAAGGAGGTCAACATCAAAACCTGAGCTTGGAGGTGGTCCCCATTAAGTGGATATTTGGATGAATTATTTTTGCAAGTATTGCAAATATTGTAATTATTTTACTCTTGCATAGGGAGTTATTTTACATGCTTTCACTAGGAGACAGAACAAACAAGAAGACGAATTCACATGCACAAGGAAAGAGACTTGTCCATCAAGAAAGCTTATTATTAGCAAATTATTCACCCTTGTTTTCTTAAAAATAGAACATTCAAATTCAGTTTGATTGTATTGTAATCAAGGCTATTAATTCCTATTTGTAATTGCATGCTCTATTTTATTCCTTTATCTATTATTAAATAAAGGATAAAAATAAGATGCATGGGCAAGTACAAGCCTTAGAATATTTTTAGGAAGAGGGTAAATTTTTAATTTGCTATATATTGTGTGCTTTTGCAAAGCACAAGGAGGAATTTTTGGATATAGGAGTACTGAAGCAATTTTTGCTAGTTTTTCCTTCTGAGTGTAAAGTATTTCCTACCTTCCCAATTATTTGCGGTCTTGTGTATGTTTCTATTATTATTGTGAATGAAAATTCCTTGATTAATCATCTTACCCTATTCCAAAATTGATTAATTTCTGCATGATATTAATGTGCATGTTTAGCTTAGCAGTATTGTTGTGATAATCTCCCTCAATACCTCAAAGTGTTTTTCCCTTAACATTCTGCAGAAGAACTGTTGGTTCATGCATCAAGAATCCTTTCACATATCAATTGTGCATATACTCAGTCAAATCCCTCATACAAATTTGGTGTATCACCTTAGTTTCAATTATTTTACAGTCATCTTTTCCCCTTAAACCCCAGAGATCAATTTAGGATACATCAACAAGGAACCGGCCTTGATACCGGAGACTCACCTCAAAATAGGTATACCCATAGACCTGAGGTGTTTCCATTGTATCTACAAAAGAGAGAGATCAAATTTTTCAAGCTTAGAAAACCTGCAGCCATCTCTCTACTGGGGTGCACTTTCAAGAGATAACATTCTGCATTTTAGAAGAATGGAGATATAGTGTGGAAAGTATGTATTAAATTTATTTTTCGTAATGTTGGAAAACTTGATTTGAAAAAATAAAGAAGTTTGCATTGTTTGGTTTTATTACAAGAGGAAAGTATGTTTATGAGTAGCCCCATTATCTAATAAATAAAATATGTATTTAGACCATTGTAGGAAACCGAATGAGATGCTAGTTCACAAGAATGATTATATACAAAGTTATACAATGTTACTTCCTTATGTTAGACACAAAAAGGGGACAAATATATATATACAACTTGAGTTGATGCATTGTTTATAAAATAATAATAATAAAAACTTCTAAATATATATATGCATGACTTATAATTATCTAGTTACAAGAGAAAATATTGATTCCTTTTTACTTGAATAAAATATGGTATACTACTCGAGCTTAGTATGTTTATTTGACATAAATACATTTGTATATATATATATATATATATATATATATATATATATATATATATATTTAATATTTATATATAAATCATATTACACACACACACACACACACGTTTATTATTAAAATCTGAAAAAAAAAAAGAAATCAAACATTTTAAATAAAGAATGGGTTTTAGGTTTGTATAGAGCTGAATGGCAACTTTTTATTAAAAGATGGTGGGTTGGGGGAGTGGGTGCCACCCACACCCCAACCCATATAATAATATATGGGGTGGGTGGGGATGGTCCCCTCGGCCTTCCCACCCCGCAAACAAACCTTAACTCATTTTAATAAAGGTCGAAGCGAGAATATGGTATGCGCGAGTTTTTTCTTTACCCTTCACATTTTCTTTAACAAAGCCTATATATATATATATCTCAAATTGGTATATACAAAATATATATACAACCAACCCGCAAGAGAAACATTCTAAATAACATAAATACAATAGCAAAAATAATACCCACAAAGGAAAATGGGTAGATCTCTAATTTTAGCACAAACAAATTGAGTTTGTAAACATTCCCAAGTTTCATTGGCCTCTATGGCTTATCCTCTTTCCTTTTTTCCAAACTTGCGAAAAAAATGAGATAGATTAGGGAAAAGGATGGATAAAAGGAAACATAACTAATGTTTAGGGAAAGATAATCTTGGATCTTAGTTAGTGGCTAGGTCAAGTTGTGACCTTTTCTAGTATGATATCACTTAAATATTGTGTTTGGTATTTAAATAATGAACAAAAAGGGGTTTTTAAATAAATATTAGCAAGGGTATAGTTTAATAAATTAACGGGACATGACTATTAAATAATTGAAAAAAATACTCTAATTAAGTAAATGAACTTAATGGGAGACTTTTAAACCATAAATTATTTTGGGGAAATAAATTAATAATATTTAATTATTAATTTAATTTCGACTTCCACAAGATTGTGTAGAAATCTTTAATTGATAAATTAATTAAGTTTTGAATAATGTTTACCCTTGCAATCCTTTAAAATCATTAATAATTCCCCATTAAATTATTAGTCCTTGGTGTGGTTTTATCGTCAAATTTGTGGACATTACATCGTACATGAGAGGATGATGAAGAAGGATAATATAATAATGGCGTATATGAGATAAGCGTTGTCTACGGGAATTAAGTCAATATGCATATGAGGGGTGGATGTAAGATAAACGGCAGGCTTAGTAAAATACATAGGGGTGGGAGATCAAGGAGATGCCATTCATAAATAAGAAGATGATCAACGTGGGATAGACCGAGATGGTGGCGGTGGCGAGGTGTTGTAGTGGTCGAGAAGGAGGCCTATGTCGATGCATAGGACTAATGGGATGGAGTAGGGGTAAAGAAGGTGGAAGAGGCATATGAGGTAATGGAGATAACCACGTAGTAGCTGTGTGGGGAAGAGTAGAGGATGTAGAAGTAGCTGGATTGGAAATTGAGGATGAAGAGCGTAGGAAAGGTTGTGGTTGAGGTGATATTTGTGTAGCGTGAGTTTACCACCTACAACATGGGCAAGCTGGGTAAGCGGAGCGTAATGTAGAAGAAGGGCATGTGTCAAATGTAAGGATATCAAATTATTGGAGTTCTTGAATAATATGGCTCAATGTGTGGCAAGAGTTAATATGATGCCCTCAAATGCGGTGGTATTGGTAGAACGATGGGTCACGATAGTGGATTGGTTGAGGTGGTAGAGAGTAGAGATTAGATGGTAGATCAATGAGTTTATGATGAAGCAAGTGGCTAAGAATGTCATGTGGTGTAGTAGTGGAAGGAAGAATAAGGGGTGAAGGTAATGGTATAGTTGTCGGGGTAGTAGGGGAGGAGGGGTGCAGTATTAGTATCGGGAGTATGTGGATTACCAACATCTTTAAGATAGGTGATCTCAGTGTGGAGAGACGTAATTGTTTCCCCATGGACTAACATTGTGTTTGAAGTAATTGTATAATGTCAAAGGAGTGGGTGGGAGATGGAGGATGATTAGGGTGAGATTCATCAATTGTGGTGGTGGAGATAGAAGAGGGTGTAGGTGGAAGTGGATCACATGAAAGTAATGGAGAAGCAAGAGCATCAGACAGATCATCAATAGAAGTTTTAAAGTCATACTAGACTGCTCCAAATACTTGATAGATAATTATATGTGGAACGTCATCAAGATAACCATGAATGCATAAAATTTACATGACAATGGTGTATTATTCATCCATAAAGGCAGGTAATTTACATCCATGAGCATACCAATCAGTAAGGTTGGGTGTATAACAAGTAAAAGAACTTATAAAAGTGTTAGCGAGTGCAAATGGCATTGGGAATGTGATATCAATATGATCAGAATTAAGGATTACCCTAATATAATATAACTAGGACAAGCCTAGTGTAAGTGGATAGACTGTAGGATGGCGTGTGAGTTGAACCACAAGGGGAAAAACACCCAAACCACAAGCAGAAGTGAGAATCAAAAAACCATGATACAAATGCAGATCGCAAAAAGGAGTATGTAGGCCATCAAGGTGGAACGAAATTTGATGGAGACCTTCATATGAACAAATGGTGGGAGGACATGAGGTTTTGAGTGGTATGTGCTCCCAATAGGAATTGTTGATGAAGAGAGTGCAAGTGAATGATGGGCATACTAAGGAGGTGGGAGATGGTGGCAAGAATGGAATGATATTGAGAGGTGGTGAGAAAGCTCGGTATGGCACAATAGCAGTAGTAGTGACAGGTGGTGGGGAAGAAATAGTACTAAGCATGTGAAGAGTTATTGTGAAAGGCATGTCATATAGAAAAGGGGACATGGGAGGAATAAGAAAAGTAACCGAGTAGTGCGGGGTAGGTTTAGTGGATGGTATCAAACTAAAAAAATGAGTGGAAAGGACTATCTCAACCATAAAAATATAAGGGACTAAGGTAGGTGGAGTTGGTAAGGGTTCGGACTCAATGGTAGGCAGATAAGAAGGAGGTGTAGGGTTAGAGTCGATATGCCCATGGACGGGGAGAGTGATAGGATCGGGAGGAAGAGCTTGAACTTCATAAATGATTTGGGCTAAGGTAGTAGGATTAATAGTGCATAAGTAAGAGGTAAAAAAATCAGTAATATCCCTAAGATCCATCCCAGAAGATGAAAGGTCAATAAATGAAGGAAAAGGGTTAAAACCAGGAGAAGAAGTGTGGGTATTAGTGAAAGCACGACCATGACTATTGAATTGCAAACTACGAAGAATTATGATAAGATGAATTTCAATGACACTTACCCATGGTGCAAAGTGTGAATTCAAAATCCTAAAAGGGGAAAGAAAAGAGAGAGATCGGGTTCACCAAAATGATTAAAAAAATAAAGATCCTAAATGGGGTATTTAAGGTTCTAATGTTAATATAAATAGGAGGACTAAAACATTGGAAATGAATTAAAGAAGTATGAAATAAATGTAAACAAACTATTCTAAGTGAAATTAAACCCTAATATGCAAGACAGAAAAGGGAAATTACTTAGGCGATTGATGGTAACTATTCCAGTGTCGCAGATTTGGAACCGGAACTCGGTAGTATAGACAAACACTCACGGGCCTTTTGAAGGGAAGAATATAGATGTCTAAGATGACATAGGCACCTGGGAGTGCATTGGGGTGCCCTCGGGAACCTAGGTCTATAGTCTAGGCAATCGAGAATAGTGAAATTACTCAAAACCAAATTTGGCAAGGTCGCTAAGTGTCTTTGAATACTCTTTTTCTTTCATGTTGGATTCATCGGATGAACTAGGTGGTGCCCTAAACAAGAAGAAGAAACAAGAAGAAGAAGAAGGGGTTAGAACGAACTCAACAACCAAACCGTTAGACTTATTGTTTAGTGTTGCACTACAAGTATGGAACCTGATGTAGTTTTGGTGAGTGTGTGTATCTCGTTCCCTAATTACTTCTTATCTCAACTCCCCCAAAAAAAAAAAAAAAAAAAGATCAAACATGACTTTACACAGAAAAATATAAGGGTCGGCTCTGTCATGCGAGCCAAATTTCAAATCCATCAATTGATCCCAAATCCAAGGAGCAAGTACACTCAAAATGGAGGAGCAGGGTCAGAAAATAGGGTTGAATGGCATCAAGACAGATCTGAGCTCGATAGTAGAAGATTGAATCAAGGGGCTCGAAGTTTCGGACTTTACATATAATTCAACTCAAGGCCCGAACCACCCAAGTATAAACAAACTCGTGGAAGGCACAACTCCAAGGATAGAATCCAAAATAGAGACCCCAAATGCACGCAGGATCACCATGTAGCTAGGAGACAAAGAAGTGGGGAAAAACTGAAATTTGAATTATTAAATTAAATAACTATGGAAGAAGCGATGGAAGCTACTAAGTGTCTTAAAGGGACATGTTCAAGGGGCGAAGCAAAAGGCAGAGATTAAAAAATTTCCAAGCCTCCATGCATCCCAGGTCTAAAAAGGGACAAATTCAACAGTTGAAAATTTAAAATAGGGCAAAGCCGCAGAAGGTGCCATGTGTCTCTTCGGTGCATCTTCAAAGATAACCTCTGAAGGTAGTCCCATAAACTAGCAGCTGCTCTCTATACATCTAGAGACCTAAAAAGTTACACTAGCTGTTGAAAAGTCTTCGAGCCAACAGAAGATACCATGTGTCTCTTCTATGCAACTATAAGGGTAAATCCAAAAGCAGGTCTCCAAATGAGCATGGAGCTCCCACATGTCCCAGAACTCGAGAAGGAAGTGTTCACTTGAGGCCTTGAATCGGCTAATTATAAGAGTGTCGGTGGAGGCCTCCACGTGTCTCATTGACACAACACCAATGATAGGTCCAAAGAGAGGAGACTCAAACATGTGCCAGCCCACCACATAATCAAGGACCGAGAAAAGGTAACACGCTTAGATCGGATATGTATAAAAGAAACAGAGCTAAGCTGTGGAGGCCTCTATATGTTCAATCTACACAATTTCAAAGGTGTGGCCGTAAGTAGAGACTCAGATGAGCGCGAAGCTTCCACATGTCCCAAGTCCGAAATGGGGGCAAAGACGGCCATTTAAATCTACTAAGTATAGAAGGGTCAATGAAATCCTCCACCTACCTCATCCATGTAAATTCAAAGGTAGAATCCGAAGGGATAATCCCAAAACAAGCGCTAAGCCTCCACGTGTCTCTTGTCATACATATGGCCCCGCAAAACAAAAATGACTTAGCTAAAACAAAAAGAAATAGATAAAATTTTTGGGTGGGGGTACGTGTCTCTTCAGCCTAACTTTAAAAACAAATTCAAAAGGTTTTTCCCAAATGCACGCCAATTCTACACGTGGCCATGTCTAAGGTCAAGGTGTGAAGGCGGGTCATCAGAGGAAGTTTGAATTTTTCTGCTCGAAAAGGCGTAAAGTGTAAAAATAATCCACACCTCTACCAACGCCTATAAATCCATGTGTTGGGCCTAAATCACATGCTACGAGGCGGGCCTTGGAAGGAATTTTTGTCAAAAGCAAGCCGACGCGTGCTCGGTGAGGAATTTTAGCCCAAATGGAAAAAGTGGGCCGACAAGCCTCGAAGATGTTTCTTTTGCCAAAAGTGAATTGCGAGGTCTGCGGGATGTTTTTTACACTTTTGTAATTTTGTGTAAAAGGTGAAAAGTAAATTTTGGGTCTCTGCAAACCCATTTTACTAAACTGGTTTTCTCCATTTTGGTATAGAGTCAACCCAAATATTCAAATAGATATATCTTTTGATCCAGTGCCCGAAACCTAACAAATTTTGTATCATTGGAAAGGTCTTGACCTCCTCATGAAAAATTGAAAATTTAATTTCAACAAGGTTAGGTGGGTGAAAAATTAGCAAAATCTCATTATGTCATTAATATGTGATTCGATTGCTTCAACAACTCGGATCAGATTTTATTTGATCTTCCATTCTTCCTTCTTTGACACGCTGAATAGACATAGTGCGATGGACTCAACAAATTGTGGGAAGATCTGCAGGGCATTGATAATCGATAGTTGAGCTCCAAATCAGGTTTCCCGCCTCTTCTCTCTTCTCTTCGTTGCATCTATAAACGTAAGATCTTGGCTCATTGTAAAGGGTTGGATTTTTTTTTTTCTCCCTCCCTTCTCCTCCCTGGTTTGCAGATAAGTTCATGGAGTTTGAACCTCCTATTGAAACTGTAATGCAATTTTTTTCCCTCTTGGCCATTTTAATGCTCTGTATCAATTTGTGAAGCAATAATACATGTATGTGGATGATTTCAACCCTCTCTTGTGTTCATTGCCTTTATCTGATATTTCATTACAATATTGGTTGTCTGTGCATGGTAGTTGTAATACATTTTAATGGTTTGTGTTTGATAGAAAAGTCAGTGTTCAACATTCCTTTGGTGCATCACCTTCTTAGCTTAGGTTTATTTTCTTAGATCTTCTTAACCATGTCTCCTTGGCAAGATAGAATAGGTTTTAGATCAGATCCTCTGCAATTTATTTGTGTGCACCTTAGCAGAGGAATAGGAACCACCTTCATCCGGAGAGCGCTCTCGAATTCAAAGTCACACGCTTTGTGAGATGCTCCATGTTATGTAATCACACCGAGACTCTCAACCCATTAATTTGTAGACACTTAGGGGTGTTGTGATTTTACACTAACGGTACTCTTGTGTTAGTTGCATTTTGTGAAATAACAAGCAATACTAGCTATAGAAGATGTAGATAGTAAAATAGAATGTATAGAATCCCTCCTCCTCTAGGAATGTGTGTGATGCAGACTTTCTAGCTTGAATGTATGGTACTATGTGGATGTAAGTTATGCAATAGATGAAGCCCTAGATGGAGTGATAATAGTGATAGGATGAAAAGACCTAGGACTGTTATTATGGTCTTATAAGCACTATATTTCTAGGACTCTCAATTTTAATTTTGAAATTAATCCCGACAAGAAGTTACCCAAGAAAGATAAAAAGAGGTTGTGCATAGATCGAGGCACCTAGGTGGGACTAGGGTGACTCGGAGCACCCTAAGTACAACTTGGAACACCCCGATTTAGGGCTAGAAACTCGGGAAGTTAGAAAATGGGGTGATAACTATTGGAAGTGATGCAAGGAAGACAAAATAAAATATAAGGAACATGTTGTGAAAAGGTGGGATTAATCAAGACTTTCTACACTTGAGAACCTTCTAAATAATAGTATAAGACCGAGATAAATATTGTCTAATGTGCAATATTTTTTTCTACATGGTGTGGTTCCATGTTCTTATTTTGTTTTATCTTTTTGGTAGCTTCACTTGGACTATATTTTATTTGTCTCTAGGCTAGTTTTACACTATTTCTACCATTTGTTTAAATTTTTGATCTGTTTCATTTCCTAGTATTGTTTATTATTATTTCTAGATGCTAAATCCCTTCTATAACATGGATGAGTCCCTAACAAAACCCTCATTTTATCTATTATCTAAAATATTGACCTATTATTCCTTATTTATTTTCACTTATAAATATATCTACTTTATATAATTCACATAGTATATCTTTTTTTTATCATTTTTTTAATATCTTAAAAATTCAAATTGATAATAATTTTTGAGCCTTTATGAATTGAGACGATGTGAAAATATAAGTGGAAAATTAACACGTGTCTTATAGGAAGCACCTATAGTTAGATGCTCGACAACAAAGCTTAGTGTTGGGGTCATCTTAGTGCCTGCATAAGTAGATTATGAATTTTATTTTTTAGGAAACACATTAATCTCAAATCTAATCTCCCTTTTAATAATTTAGATATATTTGTTTCTCTTAGGCCAACCATGATAACATTCAATGTATATTAATAGACCGATCAAGGTGGCTAGTTGAAAGTATATTTAGTAGGTAATAATAAGATATTTTATAATAGGGTAATTCTACTACCCGAATAGGTACTTGAAGTGATGTTGTATTTATTATTTGACTTTATCATGTTGCAATTTTGATTTTCGTTGAGATATTCATTGATAGTTAGCATGTTGGCCTCATGTGGAGAATGCATATATCTAGGTTCTAATAAGGATCTTAGATTTGGGCTCATTTTTTTAGTAAATAGGAAAATCCTCTCAAATGTAAAAATATTTAATTATTTTTATGGAAGAACTCATGAAATATTATGTTCAAATGTATTTTATCTTCATCAATGTATGTATGATATTTAGATTCCATAAACAATTTCATAACCTAAGGTTTGAGTAGTATAACGGTTCCCACCGTATTCTCTACCCTTTACAAAATAGTAAGTGGTCGGGTTGCCTATCTTTCCCACTAATTTTTCACCCAATATGCCTAGAATTATGTATGTTTCCTTTCATTATTTTTGACTAATGGTACAATAGGGTTAAAAGGACCCTTCCATATTATAGTAAGTACCGATGGAGACAAATGTATATATCAATGAAGAACAAAAGGGCTACCTCTACCAAAGTGGTAAAGTGGAAAACTAAAACAAAACGTAAACAACAACACAACAAAAACAAAGGTAAACAAACCACTAGCTATCCCTGAGAATCCTTCCCATGGGATCTTAAATGCATCTTAAGGGAATCATTAACAATTTTCCCTTTCTTCTTTCTACTCTACATAGACTAATCGTCACTAATGTCTAGATTTAAATTTTCATTCGTGAACTCGGTATGATATTTTAAAAATTATTCTTATCCGCATTATTTCAATTCTCCGTGGAACCAAGAAGATGGGAAATAGTCCTAGAATTTATGAACTCGGGAGTGAATCCTTTTCTACTTAAGTAGAGGAAGACTAGATGAACACCTCATTCACAAGAACCACATCTTCCTCATGTGTATACCCATTTGAGACTCACTATCTAATTGACTATAAAAAATTAGATGACTAGGATATAAATTTTTCCATCAAAAATTTTGACTTTTGACTTGTTTCTTCAAAAATTACAATCAGTAGCTAAGTGTTCAAGAGAAAAAAGTCCTACATTTAAATGGGAAGATTCCATTGTCTACGTTTTGAGTCCAATTTCTTTCCTCAACCTTAAGATCAATAGAAGTCAAGAAACTCCACTAAAGTGTTCATGTCAACCAAGATGCAAGAAGAAGTGCTAAACTCATATAAGTTCATCTTCGGTCAATACCTGCAATTTTACCCAAAGTATCCCGAATTAAAATTAAGAATTTATCAACCCAAAATTGGAGAGATAGATATGTAAAATGTATCGAAATAGGTTTGACTTCGAAATTTTCAAGTAATTGGATTGAAAAGAGGGAACCATGGCTTCAAAAGAAAATAGTGGGACTAAGGCGAGATGTGACCTTTCATTATTATTGGTTATGCATTATGGTATTTAAAGGCTTAAAAATTTATGACATATAAAAGGGTTTGTGTATTTAGTAATCACAATGATGGATTCTCTATATTACCTTCTCACCACGATACATGATTGATTTCAATCAAAAGTTGTGAATCTAACTTCAATAATTTAAACCATATTTTATAGCTTATAACATTGATTTCTTTTTAACAAATGTAAGTTCTCACTACTTTATTTTTTCATCCATTTTTTTAACCCACATAGAAGAAAATTATTATGTAAGAAGGAACATTATGTTTTGATCAATTTTTTCTTCAACTACATTTTTAAAAATTACATAAGGATGTATGCTACGAAGACATGTTACTCTTCTCAATACAAGGTATGGTTGTTTGGATAAATGTAAATCAATTTTAGAGTATTATTTCTTATGTACATTTTCTTCCTTTTCCTTGTATAAATAAATTTATACATAATAAAACATATCCTTTCAAAATTAGAAATAAACGAATAAATTTTACCATATTTAATGGTGATAATATCGGTAGAAGAAGTAATTACCTTGTAAAAGAATAAATTTTATTCAAAATTATATCATGAAACCAATAGTAATAATTTACAACAACTTTGATAGATTATGAAATATATATTTATCTTAATTATGATATAAAGGAAGCATTTCCTTACTAGATACAAGAATAATGTGACATCTTGGATTTGATGAGGAATTGATAATATGGTTCAAGATATCTTATAATTTGAAAGAGTGAAAAATTCTTGTAATATCCAACAATGAGGTGGTTGTGAAAAAGATAATAATTGAGAATATTTTAATGAAATTCAATTTCATATCCCCAACTTCAAGGATAAATATATAATGCTTTCCTTTTTCTAATGTATAATAAAACAAAAATATAATTATTTGAATACTAAAATATATTGTTAATTGAGGATAAATATTTTTGGTAGGGATCCTACCATGGAACAACCAAAAGAGAGGTCTAAACATCTAGATATTAAAAATGAGAGAAAATAAGACCAAACAAGAAACCAACCGAACATCCAAGAAAGATACCAACCCAACTACAATAAAACAACAAAAGCGTAGGAAAAAAAAGAAAATATCAACCCACCGCCCAAATGAGAAGGGAAAAAAAAAGAAAACAAGAGAATCAAGGAGAACAAGATCCACATAGCCTTTGTACCTTCTCCTTGTTCTTTTGTTACACCTGAGAACTAAATTTTTGCATTTATATCTTCTAGACCGCACAATGTTCCACCCATCATCCGAACCTTTAACCATTTCACCCCAAATTTCGATTTGACATACTCTCTGTAATTCTCATCCTCCCAAAATTCAAGGACTTTAAGTGATTTTTGATCAAGCTGGGATTCTTGGGTGTTTTCTATAGAACCACCTCTAGTTTAGCAATGAAACCTTGTTTTGAGCTTCTATTTTTGATTGTGCAACATTTAGAGGAAAATCCTTTCCCTATTTCAATCCTATGGATTCGATCATTGCGGATCTTTGTTAGACTTATAAAGCAAGTTTTTTTTTCTCCTCATAAAATCTCCACTTCTCCTCCTCAAACAAATCAACCGTCCTAGTTATACAATCCTGAATAATAGGGGACGCTTAATGCCGAGAGCTCATTTACATTCACAACTTCGATCATATTGGATACTAAAATATGGTTAATATAAAACTAATTTAATTTTTATGGTGTAACAATACCTATCCATACAGATAAAGCTTTCCAAATTTAATAAATTATTTATATAACTTAATAATATTCAATCTAAAACATATTTATATTGAGACCTTCGTTTATGGAAGATCTTGTCCATGTAAATATCAATTGTGTCTAGATGTTATTATATGTGAAATGTTTCTTTATGATCACAAATTTTAATATTGTATGTTCTACAAACTAATTGATAATCAATGTTAAAAAATGATTCTTTAGTTTTTATTCCACAAATGTCGTTGATGATTCCTTGGTTGTTGTGTTTTCATACTAAAAGTTTTTAACGTGTGGGATATATTTAACATGATTAGTATTTGTAAGACGTTTTTAGGAAACATAATCTTTGGCTGACCTATTTCAATAATATAGAATAGATCATGTGTAGTTAGTGTAACTCTAATAATGGATTGTGTTTAAGAAGTATAGAATGTAATGTCTGGGTAAGAAACCATTCAAGTTAATTTTGTCCAATGCATTTTTGAGGTAAAATTAACTTTTTTTTTTTTATTGCATTTGATCTTAGTTTTCATAAAATTAAAATTTTTATGGAGTAAGTTATTTTATTAGGATAATTTTAGTTGAAAAACTTTATTCAAATTTTTTGGACTTAACGTGGAATAAGGTTGGAAACAACCTTACTATATCCTTGAAATTTGGTTCTTTCTCTTCTACTTCTACTTCACTGACCTAACCCATTTCTCAATGATATTGAAAACTTCCACAATATCATATGTGTGTATCTCTCTATTTATTATGTCCTCGTGGATAAGAGAATTTGTTTTGTATATGCACAACATATTTAAATTTTTATTTGGGTTTTATATTTTTGTTTTCTTATCCCATGCTATTTCGACTTATTAGACCATATAGCTTCCTTAATAAACCATGTTATTTTTAAAGAACCTCTCTAGATATACTCAACTAGAATATAGAAGCAAGTACTTGTCGAGGTTGACCTCTACCATGCTATGAGGGTTTGATTGACATTTTTCCGATTCCCGAATACCAAGAGAGTTTTACACATTAAACATACTAATTATAAGTAGTTACGGTTTTATCCCTTTTTAGCATAGTGTAAGTAACTATCTTCTTACTTTATTTCATAATAAAGTGATGTCAAATTTCAAAAGTGAGTTCCCTTAATCTCATTGGAAAGATGTCCAACAACTCAACTAATGTCGCATCCAATACCAAAGGTTTGAAGATAAATCATAGTGCCAATTCTATCTTATAGGAATCATATACACCAATAACGACAATAACACCCATGTGATAGCAAGCTAAGGCTTGAGTAATTATAGACAAAATTTGTAAAAAAATATTATATTGTTTATTACATTCCTTTTTCCATTAGTGCTCTCTCGGTACCTCATTGTCATATTAAATATAATTATCAAGTCTCACAATTAAGCCTTCACTTAATTTCTTCATGCAATTATATTTTAAGATATTCTCACAACCATGCTCATTAAGTTGAGGAGCCCAAGATACTTCTTTAATGTTGAATCCCATTCAAGAATACTATTTATTTAGAAACTATCAAGAATGTTTTTTTCTAAATATCTAAATGCATTGAGATATTGGTTTGAGATGACATGTATCTCAATATTGCTTTTGGAGGAATTGTTACTCTTATAATGAATGGGCTCTCAATCACTATCATTGTGATTATATCATATAAGACTTATTGAATATGTTTTAATGATTGACATTCTCTTTCCACAAGAAGTCAATGTGACATGTATTTTTCTTGGATATATATATCACTAAAAAGTTTGATTCAATAGTTTACCCCGATAAGAAATAAAACTTTAAGATAAGGAGGATTTACTACATTTATATATGTGAAATGATATTCTTCTATACTTTATCATGGATTTTTCCTAACCAATCATGGGGGCATATACAAGGTTAATTACATTTTACATATAATTGTTTCACAATACTATTATGAAGAGGCTATGTGTTGGGCTTTACACTTTATATTTTAGACTTACAAGACATTGCAAATCAAATTACTCACATGACCTCACACCAATCACACTTATTTGTACAGCCTTAACTATTATAAAAGTTTCTCCATAAAAATATGTTTCATCTCATTCAATAAGAACCTCATCTTTTTATTTTCTCTATTACACTCTTTATGATTGAGTTTTCTCTTTTATGTTTTATAAAATGTTGGAGTATGTTCTTCTTTCTTCTTTAAATTGACAACTAGTGATATATCAAATAATTAGTTTTTAATTTAAAGATGGGCTCTTAAAGAAATAAATTCAACTTTTATTACATATATTTGTATTGAATCACTTCGAAGAAAAGATGAAAATAGAGGAAATGACAAAGAAGAATGGTAGAATGGAGAGGAAGGGCATGATCTTGCAATGCGGTATACCATCTAGATTCCAAGCGAGTATATATAAGCATTGCTGCTGATACAAATTGAACTTCTTATTTTCTGCCATGAAAAAATCAACGGTATGCTTCTAGTCACATCACGTGAAAGAAGATGAAAATTCTTTTTGAAACTTGGAGAACCGAAAAAGTTTATGTAAAGAATCTAGACTTGGTGTTGCAGGCGAATACTTTGAGAAAACCATGTTTAGTCTTTGAGAAAACCGTACGTATGAATCACGTCTATATAATGTAGAATTCAACCGCATGCTTCAAGTCACAACACGTGAAATATAGTGAAAGTATTTTCTAAACATTTAGTTTTGTTTACAAAGATTTAGGACTTTGTATTGCGGGAGAAGACTTGTGAAGCTCCAATCGTCTCCCTTGTTTTAGTCTATTCCAGGGAATAATGAAAATTGATGGAAAAAAAGAACCCCGTGTGCAAACAGTCCCGCGCATCAACCTTAACTTATCATTTTATTTTGAACTCGAAAGAATATATCATTTTCGCTTCATGCGTGTGATTCAAGAAGTTACCTATTTCCTTAGTGCGGGCGGGACAGTGGTGCATCGTGACGGTGCGCGGAAGTGCATCGTGAAAAGTATACCATAATATTTCTTTGTCCAAATCTGTCGCCTGGCGTTTATACTTTTAGAAATAGCGTGCAAAGAAAAATCCCGCAATAGTGAAAGGATAATCGTGTTTAAGGGCATTGTAACTTGAACACTTTTTCAGCGAGTTGTTGCAGAAGATGGTCATACCATTGTGAACAACATCGTCTCTGTCTCTCTAGTGACGGCATCTTTAATACATGCTAACGTCTTTCTAGAAATTTCAAATAGAAAAAACCTTTAACAAGATTAATACAATGAAAACTTGTATATTATGAACACGCATCAATTTTTTAATAATTAATTAGGGCCTCTCGCTCCTGTTTTTCAACATACAACACTTACTACACATGTAGATGTATATGTACAATATATGCAAAGAGTTCGATATGTTTCCCGCACTACAATAAGCGGCCGTTTTTAGAAAAGACTAAATTATGTAAAAGTGAGACAATCTTTTATTGTATTGTCTCAAACCAAGCGTCTCTAATTAATGTTTCTAAAAGTTGTTTCTCTCGATACGATATAAAAGACTCCATTAGTTGTCTCTCCAAATACAATATAATATTTGTCTGTTTAGAAATTATATAGAATAATTTTATTATGTCAAAAAAACAAAATATCGTAGTTGTCTCCTAGAGATAGTGAATCTCAATACACACTATCATTTCTCTAAAGAAAATATGAATTAGATGAACACCAAAATTTTAATAGAAAATCTTTTTGTAAAAACAACACAATAAAACTTGAAATATTGTGAAAGTGTAATCTAATTTGGTAATCAAAGAGGGGTTCTTATTTGGGGCACTTGTCCTTTGTATTTCAAAAGAAAACATCAATTACATATAAATCCTTATATGTACAATTCCTTCGAAGAATAGATGAAAATATAACGAAATGATGAGGACCAAATTTAGTGCGGAGAGGAAGGATATGATTTTGCATCGTGGTACATGTCATCTAGCATTAAATATTGTGTTGTAGAGTGTCCATTCACGATATAAGCTTTTAAGACATGTTTCGTAAATATATTTTATTGATACCATAGTAAAATTATGCTTTGGTTAAAGTCTAATTTGTTATATTTTCGATTTAAGTCAATGTGTTGGCTCAACTATTGTTTGATGCGACGACTCTACTAGAAATTAGGTCCATGCTTGTTCTTGCCCATATTGTCTTGTTGTCATACCGCCATTTTGGCGGGATTTTTATATTCTCGACATATAGTTATTTCATTGAGTCAATCATTTACTCCAATCTTTGGGTGACATAACACCTATAATTATTGCTTCCATATTGCCTCCTCCAACTATTGATATAGGTTTGGCTGATGGAAAGCTCGGCTCCCAAGAAAGTGAGGAAGTTTGTCTCAAAGGTATTTGTGAGGTAATCACCTTGAATCGAGACTCCTTAACATGATGTTATTCTTAAATAACCAGATTTTGGTAAAGTTTGTAACCAGATCAAATATTTTACCCTTGTGGGATATTTTATTGGTGAGAACCCCTGAAAGGTTATTGAATCAAGAGGCTCACAACCACTAGAAACAACATGGTTTCAAACTCGACGGAGAGCAAAATCTCACAAAAGATTTATTTCTTTTTCCATTTAACAATGTTGAACATTGTAAATCCATCGTCAACCATGGTCACTAGTTTAGGTCTAACACACTAGTGGTGTTTTCGCATAAGACCACATATTTCCATGTCACAAAGCAAGAAAAGATTTAATTCCAAGTTTGGAGTGAATTTCTCGGGCTTCCCCTTGTGGGGATCTCGTTGAAAAATTTATCAAACCCTTGGGGAGACTTGTTTATTTTGAGTGATCCAATTATTTCGGTGGTTGCCCTCAAAAATGGGTTTGTGTGAAAGTTGACCTATCCAAAGACTTGAAAGACACCATTGAAATATAGATTGGGGAAACATACATTTCTCGATGTGTTCTTTATATAAACTTACTCAATACCTATTTCCATTGCCAAATGTATGATCATATGATTTGTGAATGTCCTTTTAGGGATGAATCCCGCTCTGAGTTGCAATAAAATATGCAACCAGGATTCAAAACACCCTCCTCTGGAGATGTTTGGGAAAAACTAGTCATAAAAAGGTTGTTCAATAGCCCTTTAAAACCCTTATCTTTTTCCTATCACCTAGTCAATAATAATGGTGTAACCTTCTCCACCACTCCTATCAAACAAGTTGTGTCTTAGTTGCCTCCAGTTGCTCTCTTGGTCTCTAGTAGTTATCATTCCCATAGCCTTGCACCCTCCAAAGATGGAAACTTTTTCAATAAAAACGCATACCATGGTCGGTGGTAGACATTTGTAGTTCCCACTTCCCTTTGACACTTTTGATACCGATCTTGATCATCAAGATTACATTATGGAAATTATTATGGTTTTGATTTAGTATGATGTTAGATGTTGGACCATGGATTATTGTTGATCTTGATTTAGTTATGATGCATGGTGATTATTAGAGACACTTCATATGTGGATGATGATACACTATTTTACATGGATTTATTATGAATGTTGTTCGGACATATGATTTTTGGATATTGTGAGTAGACCTAGAAAATGGACATTATATGATGATGATATAGTTATTGATATAAATTATAAGTTTTAATTGCACTCTTCTTACATTTTATTAAATTCAGTCCTTTGGGGTGTGGGCTTTTGGAGTGTGTAAGTTTATTGAAATATTATTGACCCATCTCTTTATTGTGCATTGGAGAATGAATTTTAATTTTTGTTGGAGTTGAGGATGTGTGATTTGGCATCCTACATGGATCCACCTCATTCTCTTCTCTTGCCTCTTCTATAAAATTAGAACTCCTTGCTTTGTTTTGGGTTGTTGAAGCTGTTGGGAATGCTTCCTTGGGGAAATTTTTTTGTTGATTGGAACTCTTTCTTTGGCGAAGATTTTGGGAAGACATTACATGTTTGTGCTTGGCTATTTGGATTGATTGCATTGGATTAAAACTTGTTGTTTTTGAACTTAGACAACTCCATCATGGAGAGGTAAGAGCTTGGCTCTTGAAATATTCTTTTTCTTTCGAATGTACAGGTTATTGTGTGAATGTTTTAGCATGTTTGTGGGTTGTTTAGGTAGACCGCCTAGGAATGGTGTAGGAAAAGACTATGGGGTGCTTGTTGAGGGAGGCGTAAGTGTTTTGGGGAGGTATAAGTGTGGAGGAAGTTTGGATTGTGTTCCACCTTGTAAAAAGAAATAGCTTGCATTTATTTACTCGTTATGGGGTACCATAAGAGCTTGGGGAGGCATAAGGAAATGTGAGGAATAAGGGGTACTTGAGGGGCATAAAGGCATGACGGGGTTTGAAATGATATATATATATATATATATATATTTATATATATTAGTGGGTTGTTCTTAGGTGGTGATAGCCATTTCCCCTTTGGGAGGCATAAGTAGCCTCCCACATAGTTTCTTGCTCATTTGGCTTTCTTGATGAAGCCTTAGTATTGTTTTGTAATGTGTTAATGTAGTTGCAAAACTAGATTTGCATTTTTACTTGTGTTTTTATTTTGAAATGTGCATGTTGATAGATTTCATTGTGATGTGGAAGCTTTGTTGTTGCCATGGGTTGAAATACATTTCTTATTACTTTGTGGTTGGGGCTTGAGGGCCAATGAAGAAGGATCGCTTCTCCTTTTATTGGATGTCTTGGTTGGGTGGAGAGCGTTGCCTTTCCCCTACTCCTGTTGTGATCAAATTGGATGAAGGAGAAATTAATGTTGTTGTTCTGGAGCAGAGGAGAAAGATAGTTTGACAGTCCCTTGTGAAATGAAATCTCATTGTAACCCTTCCCACTTTAAAGTGGATGATCTGTATATTATTGTAATGGAAAGATACTTTGTATTGAGCTATGGAAGTTGTAAATTCGAAATGTGAAAGATATATATACTTTGTTCTTGTTCATTTGAAAGAAAGAAATTGAAATCTATTATTTGCATTCAAGGAATTGAGAGATGTAAATTTGTATTTGAAATCAATAAAGGATTGCAATACCTTTCTTCATTTGCATTGTTGCATTGAAATCTGATCTTTAAATGTTATTGAAATCTCTATTTGAAAGAAAGGAATACGTATGAAGGAATTGTATTACTTTTTCTTTTGAAAATATGACAAAATTGGAAACTAGACTTTACATTTTAGCCATTAAATGGTTTGTTGAATCAACTAAATGGATTTGACTAGGATTAGAATGAACTTCCATACTTGAATGATGAAAAAGTTAGATAGACCCTTTTTAATCTAATCTCTATTTTAAAATTTAAAGTGGCAAATACTTCTCTAAAATGCAGTTCAAGCCTGCAAACAATAATCAACATTGAAACATTAAAATCTAGCATGTTATGATATCAATGAACTCTATTGAGCTAAAAACTTAAGGAAAAATCCTTCAAACATTGCAAAATTGGGCCCAAACCTTTCACAGTTATTTTGATGTCTAAAGTTGTAAAAAAATTGAATTAGAAATCAATCAAGCAAAATTACCTTCCTAATAAATCCTAAATTCTTCTTAGAATAATCCTACATGTCCATTTGACATGTTGAGAGAGGAGGAAGATCAAATTGTATAGATCTAACAAGTTAAAATTTACCGAGTTTATTTTTAAAAATCCTACAGGCTATTTTTTTAAAATGGACCAATAAAACAATATCAAAAATGAGTTCTATCCAAATAGGAAGTCAAGAGCTTTCTAGAAAGTCCTCGTTTGCCCAAAACCGAGCTCTATATCAAAAGTTATGGCCTTCTGAAGTTTTCTTCACTTGGCAGAAAATTTTGGGAAAAATTCCTTGGCGGGCCCGTAGCCTAAATTTTTCCCTTAAAACACTAAGGAAAATTTTTGGGAAAATTTTCAAAAGTTTCTCCATCGCCATGCCAGCCCACAAGAATCGAGAGGTTGCCATGTGGCACCATGAGGTGTCAGTGGATGTGCGGATCCCCTTTTTAACTTAGCACTTTAGGAAAAATTTTGGGAAAATTTTCCAAGTTTCCCCTGCTATCCCACTGGCTAGCAACCAATCAGGGGCTGCCATGTGGCATCATCAGGCGATGGCAGAGAAGCGAGTTGTTTTTGACCTTAAAATTTTGAAACTCTTTTTAGCAAAAATTCTAAAGTTTCCCCACTTCCTCGCTGCCCGCAACCAATGGTAGACTGACACGTGGCTGCCTTAGGTTTCAGTAGAGGCGCGGAACAAGTTTTAACTCTAAACTTTTAAACCTTGAAGTCTTAAAACCTAAAACCACTATGACAGCCCAACTTTCCACCCGAGCTTTTATAAGCCGACATGTGTCCCCTCCGGGCCTACGGGTGCACGGAGGCAAATCGTTGTTTCTCCCCAAAAAGGGAAAAAATGTCAAATCTCTTCCCCACTTCACCAACCCATGCAAGAGAAAATTTTCATCCCTGGGCCCGCAGCCCACTCTTGGGGAAAATTTTCACCCCAAGGCCCGCCGGCCCATAACTTGAAAAATATGAGGAGTTAGGAGGACTTCTTTATATCACTGGAAAGGTGAGGAAATTTCCTATCCAATGGGAGTGATTTAGGAAAATTTTGAATGTGTTATGTGTGTGAAAATAGAGTTAAAACTTTAGGCCTGTTAGAGAGTGTGTGTGGTGAGGAATTTTCCCCTGAACCTAATTGATACTTCTAACACTAAATTTTGGACCTTGTGACCTCTAATAATTATTAATAAAAAAGAAAGTATACTCTAGTAGATTTCAATTATTCTTGAACTTGTTAGTGGCAGCTATTACCTTATAACCTGGTTGTAGATTCTTTTGATAAAAAAATTATTCCATAATTTTTCCAATCTAATCCTAGGTTGTTCTTGGGTCTCAAGTGGGTTGTTTTAACAGGAGTTACACTTGGTATCAGAGCAGTGGTTCAAAATCTTGGGCCATTGGGCACACTAGAAAACTTGAGACATGAAACTTAAACCTAGCACACTTTAAAATCTAGAAAACAACTTATAAATTACATATTTTGGTAAACATAGAAATTGAGTAAGACCTAGAATAAGAAACTAACTCTCATTTTGTTCGTGTAGGAGGCGCATACAAGATGAGAAGCATTTTCACATAAACTTAGGCTTACCACCCCGAGATCATGTTGTAGCATCCATCCTACCCCCGATTTTGTAGACTCTTCACCATGTTAATGTCACTCTACATGGAGGATCAATAGGAGGACGTGCAAAGCAAGATATGATAGAGTCCCTTTGATTGACGGTCGGGTATTTCCTGGACCCAACGAGGAGCATAGAGGAGAGAAATCCCATGCAAATTTAGCTAGGGCGAGTCACCACAGAGGGATAGGGTGACCGAGCTTCAAAGTATAGAGAGAGGTCTCGGAGCCCTAGGCTTAGGGATGAGCATACAGAGAGGCCTAGAGGACATCGATCACGGTGCAGATCACATCGGGAGATCCTGAAGCTTTGACCATCCCATTATTCGGTGATATAGGTGGATTTCAAGCATGAGCCTTAGTGAGTTTGAGCAGATGCTTAAAGCTTTGTCCTTGTTCTAGCAACACGAAAGCTCGTGTTACGATCCATCTACTGAGGGATGGAGCTGGTGTCTGGTGGAGGATAAAGGAGAAGAAGCTCCATGTCGATTCCGAGACGATTACTTGGGATGTCTTTGACGATCGTTTCAGAACAAATATTTGTCACAGAGGTTCATACAGTAGTGGATAAATGAGTTTCATGACCTCTAACAGGCATCACTCATAGTAGTTGAGTATGAGAGTAGATTTATGGATCTAATCCAGTATGTTGGTTTAATGTAGGATGAATAGGTGCAGATTCACAAGTTCATCTAGGGCCTGAATCTCAACATTGGAGGTGTAGTGCGGATCCATTGTCCACAGACATTAGCTGAGGCCATCGAGAAGGCCTATATGGCAGAGAAGACTGATGGAAATATCTAGCTTGCTAGAGATCAAGTCCGAAGCCACATACAATAGATATAGGATAGTAGATCAAGGGGGGGCCCCTTCCTTGTGGTGGATAGGGTTCAACACATTCATCCTTTAAACCACGGCGGCAGCAGAGCAGTCCCGCCCACCTTATAGACCTCCATAGATATTTGATGCATAGAGAAAGCAGAGTATGGGGCCTCCGCCTAGGGGTTCCATCAGGACACAAGATGCCCAGAGAGCTCACTCAGCACGAGCTCACCAATAGAGACCGTACCCAGATCATTAGAATCCACACCATAGACCTCCAGAGTACCGACGATACCTACTACACAGGGAGAGTATTAGGAGGGTGTTTTGGTTTTGGTGTTACTAGGCATTTTTGGAGATATTTCCCACAAAACCCTAATAACAAGGGTAATACACAGATCTCAGAGCCTATTGTTGATGATATGGAGTGAAGTCATAGGATGTATGTAGTCGTATAGAAGCTGTTGGGCAAAGCATCGGAGTATAGTTATTGAGACCACATGTAGCATCGGTGGTATTACTACCTCCATCTTGTTTGATTCTTGTTATTTTGACTCTTTCATTACACTATCTTTAGTAGAGTGATGCGCAGTGCAAAGTGCAGCGATTAAGAAGGGTCTTTGTTGGGATGTTGAGATGGATTTTGGAGGCAAGATCTCTCGTAGACTCCTTAGTTAAGGAGTGTGTAGTGGATTTGGGACCTTTCACCACTACCTCGAGATCTCCATATCCTTCTTTTGGGCTCATATGGAGTCATCTTGGGTATGGATTGGTTATCTCGCACACAAGGCTAGAGTGGATTGTTACCACAAGACTATATCTTGTGCAGATGATCTAGGAGTGGAGTTGGTGATTTCAGTTGTTAGGAGACCCGTTCTATTCGCACCATCTCTCGCTATGTAGCTTAAGTGATGTGTGCGACGGGGTTTCCAGCTATATGCTATTACTGATTAGTGACATGATTAGAGGATGGTCTAGTGGACCATCGCTAGATGATCACCCCATTTCAAGAGAGTTTGTAGATGTCTTTTGGGGAGCTACGGGGTTACCACCCCCACATGAGATTGATTTTCATATAGATCTAGTTTTGGGAGCAGAGCCTATCTCCTAAGCACCTTATCGGATGACCACCCCGAGCTTTTTGAGCTCAAGTTCTGACTGAGGGCCTTTTGGAGAAAGACCTTATCCATGCTAGTGTATCCCCTTGGGGTGCACTTTGGTGATCTTTGTGAAGAAGAAGGATGGATCCTTACGGTTGTGTATTGATTATTGCTAGTTGAACAACGTAACGATCAAGAATCGTTATCCCCTTCCATGCATTGATGATTTGTTTGATCAGATTAAGGGAGCCATGATTTTCTCTAAGATTGATCTTAAGTCAAGTTACCATCAGCTAGGGATTTCAGAGGCAGACATTCATAAGACCGCCTTTGATACAAGATATGGCCATTATGAGTTCACAGTGGTGCCTTTTGGTTTGACTAATGCCCCCTTAGTGTTTATGAGTTTTATGAATGGGGTATTCAGGACCTTCTTAGATCACTTCATGTTCATCTTCCTTGATGATATTTTGATTTACTCATGTACATGTGAGGAGCACGAGGGGCACCTTCGTCAGGTTCTTCAGTGTCTTTGGGAGCAAGCAACTTTATAGGAACTTGGAGAAGTGTGCATTCTTTCAAATAGAGGTGTAGTATTCGGGTCACATCATTTCTGGGGAAGGTATCCCTTTCAATCCTTCCAAGATTAGAGCCATTATGGATTGGCCAGCACCCACTACTGTGACGGAGGTGCGCAGCTTCATGGGATTAGTAGGGTACTACTGGAGATTTTTTCAGGACTTCTCTCGGATTGCACACCCCATCACTTCCCTTCAAGCGGAAAGGGAAGAAGTTTTTGGTCGAGATAGATGCGAGAATGCCTTTAGTACATTGAAGGAATGCCTCACCACATCACCTATTCTTTCAAAGTGCGGATCCACAGGTGAGTTTTTAATTTGCATAGATGCTTCTTTAGCGGGGCTTGAAGGCGTGTTGATGTAGGAGGGTAGAATAGTGGCTTTTGAGTCTTGTAAACTCAAAGATTACGAGCTTAATTATCTGACTTGTGATCTTGAGCTTGCGGTAGTTTTGTACGCTTTGGTTCGATGGAGGAAAATTCTACTTGGTTGGAGATTCACGGTTAGAATAGATCACCTAAGTCTTCGCCATCTCTTCACGCAGCCCAATCTCAATGCTCGTTAGGGGCATTGGATGGAGTTGCTTTATGAGTATGCTATGGAGATAGAGCATGTGAAAGGGAAAGAGAATGTGGTGGAAGATGCTCTCAGTAGATGGATACATGTGGCTATGGCCACCTCGGTGAGCATGGATTTACGGAGCAGTTCTTGATAGCTTCCTCTTGACAGTTTCTACATTGCAATTCAAGTAGAGATCGAGTCTCAGAGACCCCTTGAGGGGAATTTTGATGGTTTTTATTTATAAGAAGATGGTATTCTCAGGCACAGAGGCCGGATTTATGTTCCCAGAGATGGAGGCTTGAGGCAGGACATCTTGGCAGAGGTACATCATGCATCCTATTCAACCCATCACGGGGTGAAGAAGATGCACGCCACCTTGAGACAATTATATCATTGGAGAGGACTTCATAGAGATGTGGCCTAGTTCGTGTCATGATGATTAGATTTCCAGAGAGTTAAGGTCGAGCATCAGCATCTAGCTGGCCTTATTTTCCCTCATGTTATACAAGAATGGAAGTGGGAAACCATTTCCATGGACTTCATTGTTAGGCTACCGATGTCGAGATATCACCACGACGCCATCATGGTCACGGTGGAAACATTGAAAAAAGTGGCTCACTTTTCTCCGGTGAAGACCACTTATACAGCTAGAGTAGTGGCATGGGTATATTTGGATGAGATCGTCAGGTTGCACGAGATTCTGTGGAAGATCATTAGTGACCGCGATCCTTTGTACACTTCCCATTTTTGGACTACCATGCAGCATGCCCTTGGGCCGAAGATATATTTCATCACAAACATATCACCTTAAGATAGATGGATAAACAGAGAGGGTGAATTATATTTTAGAGGACATGCTCGGGATGTATGTGATGGATCAGTAGTCTAGATGGGAGGAGTACTGTACTTGGTGGTGTTTACCTATAATAATAGTTTTTGAGTTCCATAGGAATGGCTCCTTTCAAGGCTTTATATGGTAGAGAGTGCGGGACACCTCTTAGCTAGGACAAGCTAGAGGATAGGGTTTCTCTTGGACCAGCTTTGTTACAAGACACGGAGCGAAGGTGGTATTGATCGGACATAGACTACATTAGGCACATGACGAGATGGAAGAAGTATGCGAGATCAACATAGGAATGACTGTATTTTTGATGTGGGTATGAAGGTGTTTCTTTGTGCCAAGCCATATAAGAGCCCTGTCCATTATGGAAAAGGTTCTAAGTTAGCTCCTAGATTCGTGGGTCCTTTTGAGATCTTGGATCATATTGGCCCTTTGGCCTACCATCTAACATTGCCACCTAGCTTGTCTCACATACATGATGTGTTTCATGTTTCATTTCTTAGGATATATGTTGTAGATCCTTCTCATGTGTTAGATTGGACATCATTACAGGTGTAGGATCAGGGGCAAGTGATGGTGGAGCCCATTTACATCCTAGATCGTAGGACCCTAGGCCTTCGAGGTAGAGAGGTTGATCAGGTTTGGGTATAGTGGGATAGATATGATGAGACTACAACTACATGGGAGGATGCTAATTCGTTATGAGTTCAGTTCCCACATTTGTTCTAGTGACTTCTAGGAGGAAGTCGAGTCTAAGGGGAGGGGATGTAGTGCCCACTTCCCTTTGACACCTTTTGATACTGATCTTGATACTGTTGATTACATTATGGACATTATTATGGTTTTGATTTAGTATGATGTTAGATGTTATAACATAGATTATTTTTTATCTTCATTTAGTTATGATGCATGATGATTATTAGAGACACTTCATATGTGGATGATGATACACTATTTGATATGGATATATTACGAATGTTGTTCAGACATATGATTTTTGGATATTGTGAGTAGACCTAGAAAATGGACATTATATGATGATGATATAGTTATTGATATAAATTGTAAATTTGTATTGCACTCTTCTTACATTTTATTAAATTAAATCCTTTGGGGTGTGGGCTTTTGGAGTGTATAAGTTTTCTTGTCATATTATTCACCCACCTCTTTATTATGCATTGGAGAATGAATTTTACTTTTGTGTTGGAGTTGAGGATGTGTGATGTGGCATTCTACATGGATCCACCTCATCCTCTTCTCTTCCCTCTTCTATAAAATTAGAACTCCTTGCTTTTTTTTCGGTTGTTGAACTTTTGGGAATGCTTCCTTGGGGCAGATTTTCTTTTTGATTGGAGTTCTTTCTCTGGAGGAACTTTTGGGAAGATTGTTATATGTTTGTGCTTGGTTGTTTAAAATGATTGCATTGGATTAGAGCTTGATGTTTTGGAACTTAGACAACTCCATCATTGAGAGGTAAGAGCTTGGCTCTTGAAATACTCTTTTATTTATGAATGTATAGGTTAATTTGTGAATGTTTTAGCATGTTTCGGGCTGTTTGGGTAGACTACCTAGGAATGGTGTGGGAGAAGACTATGGGGTAGTCTTGAGGGAGGCATAAGTGTGGAGGGGAGGTATAAGTGTGGAGGGAGTTGGGATTGGGTTCCACCTTGTAAAAAGAAATAACTTACATTTCTTTACTTGTTATGGGGTGTCATAAGAGGTTAGGGAGGAATAAGGAGTACTTGGGGAGGCATACAGGCATGACAGGGGTTTGAAATAATATTCATATATATATATATATATATATATATATATATATATATATATATATATATATATATATATATATATATTGGTGGGTTGTTCTCAGGTGGTGATACCCATTTCCCTTTGGGAGGCATAAGTAGCATCCCCCATAGTTTCTTGCTCCTTTGGCTTGCTTGATGAAGCCTTAGTATTGTTTTGTCATGTGTTAATGTAGTTAAAAAACTACATTTTGTTTTGGACTGTGTTTTTATTTTGAAATGTGCATGTTGAAAGATTGCATTGTGATGTGGAAGCCTGTTGTTGCCATGGGTTGAAATACATTTCTTATTGCTTTATAGTTGGGGCTCGGGGGCCAATGAAGAAGGATGGATTCTCTTTTCATTAGATGTATTAATTGGGTGGAGAGCGTTGTCTTTCCCCTACTCCTGTTGTGATCAAATTGGATGAAGGAGAAATTCATTTTGTTGTTCTGGAGTAGAGGAGAAAGACAGTTTGAGAGTCCTTTGTGAAATGAAATCTCATTGTAACCCTTCCCACTTTGAAGTGGATGATCTATATATTATTTTAATGGAAAGATACTTTGTATTGAACTATGAAAGTTGTAAATTCGAAATGTGAAAGATATATATACTTTGTTCTGTTCATTTGAAAGAAAGAAATTGAAATATGTTATTTGCATTTAAGGAATTGAGAGATGTAAAGTTGTATTTGAAATCAATAAAGGATTGCAATACCTTTCTTCATTTGCATTGTTGCATTGAAATCTGATCTTTAAATGTTATTGAAATATCTATTTGAAAGAAAGGAATACATATGAAGGAATTGTATTACTTTTTTCTTTTGAAAATATGACAAAATTGGAAACCAAACTTTACATTTTAGCCATTAAATGGTTTGTTAAATCAACTAAATGCATTTGACTATGATTAGAATGAAATTTCATACTTGAATGATGAAAAAATTAGATACACCCTTTTAATCGATCTCGATTTAAAATTAAAAGCTAGCAAATACTTCTCTAAAATGCACAGTTTGAGCCTACAACAATAATCAACATTGAAACATTAAAATCTAGCATGCTATGATATCAATGAACTCTATTGAGCTAAAACACTTAAGGAAGAATCCTTCAAACATTGTAAAATCGGGCCAAAACCTTTCACATTTATTTTGTTGTCTTAAGTATTAAAAAATTTGAATTGGAAATCAATCAAGAAAAATTACCTTCCCAATACATCATAAATTCTTCTTATAATAATCCTAGATGTTCATTTGACACATGTTGAGAGAGGAGGAAGATCAAATTGAATGCAGATCTAATAATTTAAAATTTACCGCTTTGTTTTTAAAATTCTTGCAGGCCATTTTCTTAAAATTTACCTATTAAAATTTATCAATAACAAAATATAATGAGCTATATGCAAAGAGGACATTGTGAGCTTTCTAGAAAGTCCTCATTTGCCCAAACCCGCGCTCTCTATCAAAAGTTATGGCCTTCTAAAGTTTTCTTCACTTTGTAGAAAATTTTGGGAAAAATTTTGTTAGTGGGCCCGCGGCCCTAATTTTCCTTAAAACAATTAGGAAAATTTTGGGAAAATTTTCAAAAGTTTCTCCGCCGCCCTACCGGCCCACATCCAATCGAGAGAGGTCGCCACGTGGCACCATGAGGTGTTAGCGGATCCACCTTTTAACTTAGCACTTTCGAGAAAATTTTCCAAGATTCCCCACTTTGTCCCAACAACCCACAACCAATCAGGGGCTGCCACGTGGCATCACCAGGTGATGGCGGAGGAGCGAGTTGTTTTTGACCTTGAAACTTTAAAAATCTTTTTGGCGAAAATTCTAAAGTTTCCCTACCACCCCGCCGCCCGCAACCAATGGTAGACTGACACATGGCCGCCTTAGGCTTCGACAGAGGCACAGAATGGGTTTTAACTTTGAACTTTTAAACCTTAAAATCTTAAAACCTAAAACCGCTCCGGTGGCCCGACTTTCCGGCCAAGCTTTTATAAGCCGACACGTGTGCCCTTTGGGCCCGCAGCAATGGGGAGGCAAATCATGTTTTTTCCTTGAAAAGGAAAAAACACCAAATCTCTTCCCCACTCCACCGGCCGCGCAAGAGAAAATTTTCACACTTGGGCCCACAAGACCACTCTTGAGGGAAAAGTTTCACCCCAAGGCACTGTCGGCCCATAACTTGAAAAATATGAGGAGTTAGGAGGACTTCTTTATATCACTCGAAAGGTGAGGATATTTCCTATCTAATGGGAGTGATTTAAGAAATTTTAGAATGTGTTAAGTATGTGAAAATCAAGTTGAAATTTTAGGCTGTTAGAGAGTGTGTGTGGAGAGGAATTCCCCCGAACCTAATTGAAACTTCTAACCCTAAATTTTGGACCTTGTGACCTCTAATAATTATTAATAAAAAGGAAAGTATACTCTAGTAGATTTGAATTGTTCTGGAACTTATTAGTGGCAACAGTTGTTACCTTGTAACCTAGTTGTAGATTCTTTTAATAAAAAAAAATTCCATAATTTTTCCAATCTAATCCTAGGTTGTTCTAGTTGGGTCTCAAGTGGGTTGTTTTAACGAACGTTACAACATTTCCCTAATAAATTCCTCTCACAATCAATTTTCTACCCTCTCTAGTCTTGATGATGAGGGATCTATGTACCTTGATTTTGTCCAATGATTGTGTACTCTTGGAATATATGTGGCCTTATTGATCCTTTGGATGATATTTGGTTAGGGATAATTGTCTCCACTTTCAGCATATGCGTATTCTCTGTCTGCAGGAAGTTAAACTTGCAGGCTTTCTTCTCCAATCTTCCACTCAAACTATTCAGCCACATCGACGTACCACATGTCTAATTATGAGCTGGATGTGGAGGGTAATGAAACTAAATTCTCCTAAATTTGCACAATATGTGATTTCATGGCGCTGTAACACATCCCATCACGTTGTGTGGAATCTCTTTGATTTCGATAGGGGCATCCTCGAGCTTGTTAATATTTATGCATCTAATGATATAGTCGAGTGAGCTGTTTTTTTTGGAGATGGATTTTTGACTCCCTCCGTAATGCCCTTAGGACTCTATGTGGATAATTAAATAATATGGTGGAAAACCCTGAAGACAAGGACAAATATCCTCCTATATTGTAGTGTGTGGGAGAATGGGAGTCCTGGTTCTGTCTATGAAAAAAGTTTAGACTATTTGATTATAATGTCCCTTACATAGATCGTTCCTTTTCTTGATGGTTTAGTCTTTAAGAAAACCCTACGTATGAATCACGTCTATATAATGTAGAATTCAACCCCATGCTTCAAGTCAGAACACGTGAAATATAGTGAAAGTATTTTCTAAACATTTAGTTTTGTTTACAAAGATTTAGGACTTTCTATTGCCGGAGAAGACTTGTAAAGCTCCAACCGTCTCCCTTGTTTTAGTCTCTTCCTGGGAATAATGAAAATTGATGGAAAAAAAGAACCCCGTGTGAAAACAGTCCCGCGCATCAACCTTAACTTATCGTTTTATTTTGAACTCGAAAGAATATATCATTTTCGCTTCATGCGTGTGATTCAAGAAGTTACCTATTTCCTTAGTGCGGGCGGGACAGTGGTGCATCGTGACGGTGCGCGGAAGTGCATTGTGAAAAGTATACCATAATATTTCTTTGTCCAAATCTGTCGCCTGGCGTTTATACTTTTAGAAATAGCGTGCAAAGAAAAATCCCGCAATAGTGAAAGTATAATCGTGTTTAAGGGCATTGTAACTCGAACACTTTTTCAGCGAGTTGTTGCAGAAGCCGGTCATACCATTGTGAACAACATCGTCTCTGTCTCTCTACTGACTCAATCTTTAATACATGCTAACGTCTTTCTAGAAATTTCAAATAGAAAAACCTTTAACAAGATAAATACAATGAAAACTTGTATATTATGAACACGCATTACTTTTTTAATAATTAATTAGGGACTCTCGCTCTTGTTTTTCAACATAAAACACTTATTCCACATATAGATGTATATGTACAATATATGCAAAGAGCTCAATATGTTTCCTGCACTACAATAAGGGGGTGTTTTCATAAAAGCCTAAATTATGTCAAAGTGAGACAATATATTTTTGTATTGTCTCAAACTGACCTGTCTCTAATTAATGTCTCAAAAAGTTGCTTCTGTAGACATGATATAAAAGACTGTATTAATTGTCTCTCCAAATACAATATAATATTTGTCTGTTTAGAAATTATATAGAATATTGTTTTTGTCAAAAAAATAAAATATCATAGTTGTCTCTCTAGAGATAATGCTTCTTCAATACACAGTATCATTTCTCTAAAGAAAATATGAATTAGATGAACATCAAAATTTTAATAGAAAATCTTTTTGTAAAAACAAAATTAATAAAACATGAAATATTATGAAAGTGTAATCTAATTTGGTAATCAAAGAGGGGTTCTCATTTGGGGCACTCATCCTTGGTATTTCAAAAGAAAACATCAATTACATATAAATCCTTATAAGTACAATTCCTTTGAAGAATAGATGAAAATAACATAAATGAGTGAGAAATGATGTAACGTCTTGATTTTTTTAAGAGCTACTATGATAACCTCTTTTCGTGATATGTCAGAATGTGGAAATGAGGATAATTATGTTAAGATATATCTTATAATCTTAAAAAGAATGTATGCGATCCGAACACTTGTTTCGTAATTTGTTTACTTGGGACGGAGGTTATTATAACTTGTGTTTTGCAAGTGTGAGACAGCATCTTGCTTTTATGTTTAATGAACTCTTATTGTTGATTGATAGCACACCTTGAATCAATTCCATTGATCCAAGGTATGTTGTGGCCTTCTTTGTGATCACTTTGTCGATTTACTTTCTATATGGAATGAAGTCTGAAACTAGACTGAAGGTCGTTATAAATTTTACAGAACCTAGTTACAGGTATAATTATTCTGGCACCATGTTGCCAATGGAAAGGTTCGATTTCTGAACTACATACACATAGTAATGCCGGAGAGCGTAAGGCAGAAAGAGTTTTAATACAAGAGCTCAAGGTATAGATATGCGTGTTGGACGAAACGTCCTACATCATACTAGTTATGAATGCCACTCTATAAAACTTGTTGGAAAGCTCATTAAGTAAAATACTATGGGGATTAAATTCTAACCTATAACTATGTTTTAGCCTATAACCTAACTACTACCCTATTTGGATTTTAAATTAATTGGGATGTAAAATTAATGAAAATCTTAATGACTTGCGACCTAGGTGGAAAACCTAACTATGGACAATACAACCTAAACTATTGCTAACCTAAGGAGGGGACCTATGGACACATGCTGATGAGCGGATAAGAAGGGAAGGTTAGAAATTTAATAAAGGACAGTAAATGATGTCCTTGTAGTTTTAAACGCCAAGTTTGGCGGGAACATGGAAAGTTGGAGATATCCAACTAGCAATGTAGCTAAGAAGGAAATTACATGCAAAAATTTTAAAATGGAACTCGCCAAACCTGAGTCGGTGGTGGCATGGAAATTAAGGAAAAAGCAATGCATTCAATGCATTTATTGATCTCGGTCTTGGTGACCAGCTCACCTTGGAAAGGGGATAGAGGAAATTTTGTGGTTATTGTGTTCATTCGGGTTTTGAGTTTTGCTCTGCATTTCTTTTATGGTTCTTTCAAACCTGCAACCATTCTGGTTATTGTTGTTGTTTTTGTGAGTAACCACACTGCTTTTTTGGAGTAACCACGGCTATTTTTGAGCTTGTGGAAGTTAGGAGATTTTGGGAAATCCTTGTTGTTGTCACTATGGAGAAGAATAGCTCCTGTGGGTGCGGACGCGGTTTTCTTCAAGCCACAAGAAATTTTACAGGCATGTTGAGCTCTTCTCTTTAAACCGTTTTGCTCTTTGTTAAGCGTCTTCATTAAAAGAACTCTGCTCTTATGTTGGGTGTTTTTGTAAAATGAAAATGTTGATACAATTAATGTGATTTCTGGGTTGAGATGTCTGTTGGAGATGAATACGATTTGGGTATTTCTTTGCAAAAAGAGTAAATGAAATGAAATTTGTCCTTACTGTATGAGTTTTGTTTTGGTGAGTGTTAGTATTCGATTCTGTTACCCACATTTACGGGTTCGAGTTAATGAATGTACCAATGATGTGAATATTGTTTTCGAGTTCTGTGCGTGTAAATGATTTGGGAAAAATCGTGATAATGCTTGATGAAACTGTTGTGTGAGTTATTATCCTAGTTGCTTTACATTGCATAGAATACGATTTCACTAGGGACAATGAATTCATTCCATTGTCTTACCCTTGCTGATTAAAAACGATTCAATATCTCCATGTGGGTTGAAGGCCGTGAATGGTTGTTGGGGAAATAAATTATTTAAACACTGAACTTGGTTATTTGATGAGTGAGTAGAGTGTATTGTTATCTTTCTTTGAATCCATTGAAATGTATATATATAAATAAAGGAACTGTATATCTGAACCTTTTCATGGTGTTCGATTAGAACCGTACTAGAGTAAAATCTTGTTCTTGCGGTTGGAAAGATGGGTTCTTTATTTAATACAGTGATATTATGGCCATATAGCTGGTTGTTCATTCTTGCTTGTTTAGACCTAGTTGGAAATGATTGTTTTTAGCGAATTAATATTTTATATATATAAACATGCAAACCTGCGAGTCTAAACTTCCTTCGCTTGCATTAAAACCGAATCGAAACGAGGTTCTTACTTTGGTGTTTGGAAAGTGAATTCTTTTACTATTACGATGAAAGCATGATTTTTGTTGCTATACACTCTTACTTGTTTGTATCCAGGAAAAGAATGTCCGTTGAGTGAAAAATTAAAAGGAAATGATTTATTTAGAGGTGTTGTTGATCACGATACTTATGGACCGAAGCAAATGAATTCGCATACTCCCTGGAATGGTAGTTGGCAAGTTTAGAATCTGAAATAGATTTATTCGAAGGAATCACCCTATGGATCAGTCCGTACTAAATAGTTGATATTCGGTCAGGCAATGAGAAGAGGTAATATGATTCTTTTTCCCTTCATTCGATTGACTTTATTTGCTCTCTCTCTCTAGTTGTTATCATTGATTGATATCACTCCTTGTTTAATTCATCCAATGTAGTTGTGATGAAAAGAAAGGGAATATTGGATGGGTAATTGGAAGTAACAATTATTTTCTTCTCTTAACCAGTTGAAATTCTATATTTGATAATCAATGAATTTCTTACTGCCTTAGGCATAAGCATCTACATTTAACTGTTGTTTTGCTTCTTTTCGGATTTGAAAGAAGTATTATGTTGTTTGTTGAATTTTGAGAAATGACACCAGTGTTTTCATGGTGAATGACTACTTTCTCTTCTACATTTGATTGCTTGAAATTAAATGAGTAGTATGAAAGGGAAGTAGTTCTATTGGAATTCTTAATTAAAATTCATCTCTTGAAATTTCAACTATTATAATGGAATGGAATTTATAGTAATTTCATTAGATCAGCATTAGATCAGCATTGGATGAATTTATAGTAATTTATAGTAATTTCATTAGATCAGCATTGTTTACATAAGTGTATTAGCTCTTTTAGATGTTTTTAATCTGGAACTATTGAAAGGAAATTACTTCTGGTAGTAATTATTTGGGAGAAAGTTAGTAAATCTTTTTGTCTGATTGTGATGGTTATTAGGGGATTGGGTTGTTAAGTTGTTCATCCTTATTAGCACTTAATTTGTAGATGATGTCCATCTCAATTTATTAACGTTTCATAAAAGCAGATTTCTTTTATTGAGACAGTTAATTAAGAGCACCTCATTTTAATGACAAGTGCTTAATATGCACAGTTTGATGAACTGACCCATGCAAGTAAATTTTGCAGATGGTTTCCATGAGTAAAAATGAAGACATGTTGTTTTCTAATGCTTCTTCTAATTAGCTAAGGATGGATCGTATCTGAGAATTTATTATTCTTCTACGAGGAAATGGAAAAAGAGAAAGATGTATTCTTCTTCTTTATGAGTTGTTAATGTTGTTTGGCATGAATGAAGTCTGGTTGTATGGGCTTGTAAATTGTATAAATTTTAATCTTAAGGATTGAGTACAAAGGAAAGGTGTGTTATTTTAATGGCTATACCACCTTGGAACTATTTGAATAAGATTGGGAATATAAATTTTATTCATTGAATTTGGATATATTCAAATGATGGTTGATAGATTTTAAAAGGACATAATATCTATTCTTTACTTGAATACAACTTTTAAGTTGGAATGTACAATTAATTCATACTTAGGTCAATATAGATTTTAAATTGACATTTGAAAAGAGTTAAGTGAATATGAATTCTTAAATGAATGATATTTGGAACTGGTATATAAGCTAATGAATATAAATAAAAGAGACAATTGAATCTTGTACTCTGATTTCATTAATATCCTTGAGATGTTTGATCCAGAGGATATTCGGTATGAGGAATCATATCTCCTCGTAACAAACCTTAATTGAAGTAAGGTTATAGTGAATAAATGAATACATTCATTTGGAATTAGGCCTCATTTAAATGGTGTCTAATAAGATGAAATTCTGGATTTAAATTCAGTTGCAAATAAAACTTGGTTAAGTTTAGTAAGTTGATCTTACTACGTTAAGCTATAGAGGACTGTTAGTCCGAAGCTTAAATTAAGGAACTAAGATGGAATTAAGCAATTCTTCAGTAAGGAGGAGTAAAGGCATATAAAGCTTTAAGACAATTTAAGTTTCTCTTAGCTATGCAACTGTAACAAGCAAAGTGAGGTTAGAAGATCAGCACGGTTGCTAAAAATTGATCTTAAATACTTAAGATTATAATCGAATCACACTTATAGCTTGATGTGTATCCCTTGATGAGAGGATTCCCTAGGACCTTGGCACATGCCAGCTGCAATATGGTGTCTTCATAAAGGTGGGGCCTTCATGATGACACAATGTTGCAGCTGCCATGTTACAACACCCTCCCAAATCGAATGATCAAGATTACATAAGTTGTGACCAAGTTACTTGGACGATGATAGGAATGTGACCGTGTATACGGGGTGACTTAGGAAGACTAAAGGTAACTAGACACACACAGTCGTCTAGGGTCGAAAAAGTATGTCTGTGTACCTTTAGTCACCGTGAGTGTCTTCCTATACTCTTTCATATTGCTAGTTTGGGTTAAAGTTTAACCTTGGACGAGAGGACTGACAGAGGTCAGAAAAGACCATTCTAGATAACAGACGAAGTGAGGTGAAGGACATATTCCATTGATGTGTATAACATCTAGGAATATAATCATGCAAAGCATGTGAAAATCTTTGGCCAAAGTATCGCAAGTTCTTGGTTGCGTTGTCCTAATCACCTAGTTTAAGAAGCAAGATTTCAGATGAATATCGGTAACAGATATTCAGATAGGCCTCTTAAATGGAACACTTCGATAACCAAAAATGGTATAGAGAACCAAGTATACTTAGTATACAATGCATGGATTAACATGAAGGATCGGTAAGTAGCCGAGTCATGAAATGAGAGATCGTTAAAAGTCCGAGCCATAAAATGGGAGATCGTAGTTCTTCGAGTCATTTACAGCAGCATATGGTATCTTTTATATGATTGAATGACATTGAATGTGTGTTCCATATTGTAAATATGCGAATAGAGAACATTGGTTTTAAAAGTAATTGTGTGATCTAAATTACATTAATTGGACAGAGAACAATTATTAAAACTTGATCGTGTGTTTTGAATTACATAATTCAGAAAAGAGAACATTCTATAAAAAAATTCCCTTGTTCTAATGTCTTAAAATGGGGATTTTACATCTTGGTATCAGAGATCAAGGTTGCAGCTATTGGACCTAATGAGTCCACAATGTAATAAGTTTACATTTTCTTATTAAACAGAAAATGGTTAGAACAAGAGGAAATGCTACGAACAACCCGTTACCGGGTGGAGAAGTAGCTACTGCTCAAAAGCTAGATGAAATCCTTGCTACCCTACTAGATACGAGAGATCGTTTGACTGTTTTGGAACAACAATCAATGGGCAATGAGGAGGAGGAAGAAGAAGCTGATATAAATGATCAGCCACCTCCTGTGGACAACACCAATGGAGGGAATCGGGTGTTGATAATAGTAATGCGAACGCTCCTAATCATCCTAAAAATAAAAGGGCAAGATTAGTGGCTGAACTTACAAATGATATAAAGAGAATAAGTCCTCCAAAGTTTGATGGAATAACACTTGGGGACGGGGCAGAAAATTGGCTCAATGAAATGGAGAAATACTTTGCAATAAGAAACTTCTCCTAGGAGACCAAAGCGATATGGGGAGCATATCAACTTTCTCATGAAGCATCATCATGGTGGGACAACCATAAGGTTGAGTTGAATATTATCGAAATAGACATAACTTGGGATCAATTTAAAAGTTACTTTAGGCAACGGTGGCTGCCTCAACTCTATTTTGATCAGAAAATGACTGAATTTCAAAACCAATCTCAAGGAAGGCCGATTTGACGATGACAGAATCTGGGAAGGTTTTACTAAACTCCTTAAGTATGTACCACAGTACCAAGCTGACGAGAAGTTCAGAATATGAAAGTTCATAATGGGACTGAATCCCATCATTGGTGGTGAGGTGGATGTCCACAGTCTGACCACTATGGAAGGAGTTGTCGAAAAGGTAATAAGACAGAACAAAAATTAAGAGCAATCTCTGCTCATAGGGAGGAGATTAGGAAGAAGATTCCCAACTCTTCTTCATCTCTCGCACCCAAAAAGGGACCCTGGAAAAGGTTTGGTATGAGAAACAAAATTTTTGTGGATAACAATAAGAAATCAGTAATGAAAAAACCTATTAATAGTGTGCGAAGCAGCTTTGCAAAAATTAGTGGTAATGGACAAAAGTCCTATGGAAGCCAGAGTGATAACTTCAAGGCTGGCAGTAAATTTGAACCTAGGAAGGGGCCAGTCGGAGGTTGCTTCAACTATGGAAAGGACCATTACGCGAGTCACTGTCCTCTAAAGAAGGATGATCACGATCAGTAGCATAGGATACATGCTGCGGTGGCTAACAAACAAGCTGAAAAGCAAGTCACACCCATAGAAGTTGGGTAAGTTATTCGGTACACCTGTAGTCATACTTTTTGATACTGGAGCTACTGAATGTTTTATCTCTACTAAACTAGCAATGAAATTAAAAAGGAAAGCTGAACGAATGGATAAGACATGGACAATGCATTATGGAAATAATGTTGTCCATATAGTAGATATGTGTCTTTTTGGGGCAATTCTTGACTTGCCCAGTTTCTCCACAGAAGCTGATCTATATGTCACTCCTTTAGGGTCATATGATATCATTATAGAGTTAATTGGTTGGAAGTACATAAGGAAAAGGTCGATTGTTATGAAAAAAGCATTTGTTGTTTTGATGACCTGTAGAAAGCAACAATCATTCAAGGTGTAAAGCATGAGGTTGCAGTTAGGAAACTAACAACTATACAACTAAAAAGGGCTAAAAATAGAGGCTGCACTTTGTATTCCATAAGAATGACAGAAAATGCCGAAGAAGATAATGATTTTATGGAAAAGTATCCGTTATTAAGACATTTGAGTGATGTCTTTCCGTAAGAACTACTGTGTCTTACGCCCAAACAGGATTTTGAATTTGCAATAGAGATCAAGCTACAAAACGAACCCATATCTAAGGTACCCTATAGAATGACCACCCTTGAGTTGGTGGAACTTAAGGCTCAATTACATGAACTTTTGACCCAAGGGCTGATAAGACCGAGCATCTCACCATGGGGAGCACCGGTAATTTTTGTAAAGAAGAAGGATGACACACTTAGATTGTGCATTGACTATAGAATGTTGAATAAGGAAACTATTAAAAATTGATATCCACTCCCTAGGATTGATGATGTGTTCAATCAGATGTGTGGGGCATCAGTCTATTCAAAAATAGATCTTCGATCTGGATATCACCAGCTGAGAATAAAGGAAGAAGATATTCATAAAATAGATTTTAGAACAAGGTACGGGCATTATGAATTCACGGTGTTACCTTTTGGGTTGACAAATGCACCTGCCGCCTTCATGAATCGATGAACAATATTTTTCAAGAGTATTTGGATAAATTCATACTTGTCTTCTTGGATGACATTCTTATATACTCCAAAAATGTCGAAGAGCACCAAGAGCATTTAAGGATAGTGCTGGAAGTTTTGAGAAAGAGAAGGTTGTATGGTAAATTGTCTAAATGTTCCTTTTATGATGCAGAGGTGCATTATTTGGGGCATGTTATAAGCAAGAACGGGATAGCTGTAGACCCTTCAAAGATTGCAGCTATAACTGAGTGGCCTACGCCTAAGAACGTGCATGAAGTAAGAAGCTTCATGGGCCTAGCAGGGTACTATAGAAAGTTCGTTAAGGACTTTTCAAAAATTATTGCCCCAATCACTTCACTACAAAAGAAAGATAAGAAATTTGTTTGGAGTGAAAAATGTGAGTCTGCCTTTAAAATTTTAAAGGAACAGTTAACTACAACACCTATTCTAACTGTACCTGATCCAAATGGAAATTTCACATTTGTAATGGATGCGTCGGAGAGAGTCTCCGAGGTATTTCTGTTACAAAATGGCCATGTCATAGCTTATGAAAGCAGAAAGCTTAAGTTACATGAACAAAATTATGCTCCACATGACCTAGAGCTCGCTGCCTTTGTTCATGCACTTCAAATGTGGGGACATTACCTTCTTGGAAAGCCCTTTGAGCTAAAAACCTACCATCTAGGATTGAAGTATATTTTTACTCAACCAAACCTGAATGCAAGACATCGAAGATGGTTAGAATTTCTATCTCAATATGATTTTGATATAAGCTACATCAAAGGCAAGGAAAATAGGGTGGCAGATGCTCTAAGTCATAGGAAGCACATCTCTGCTCTTATAACATTAAGAACTCAGTTTAAGGATGAGGTGAAAGATGTCATGGAATCTGACTCTTATTTTCAGCAAGTTAAAACAACACTTGCTGCAGATCCAAAGGATGTGAAGTATAAAGGATTTCATTTTGATAATGAAGGAATTATGAGGTTTGAAAACAGGGTATATATACCCTTGGCAAATGATTTAAGAAAGAAATTGTTAACAAAATTTCATAATTCACCTTTTTCTAGACACCCTGGCATTACAAAAATGCTTGCTGATCTCAAGCAACAATATTTCTGGAAGGGAATGAAAAAGGATGTGGTGGAATTAATGACAAACTACTTGGAATGTCAGCGTGTTAAGGCGGAACATATGCATCCCGATGGATTACTGTATCCCCACAGCATTCCGTAGTACAAATGACATGTGATAACTATGGATTTCATTCAAGGATTACCTATGTCAAGTAATAAACATGATATCATTCTGGTTGTCATCAAAAATTAACCAAAGTGGCACACTTCATTGCTAGTAATTTAAAAGACGATGCACCAGTGTTAGCAAGAAGATTTGTACATGAAATTTTCAGATTGCATGGAATACCCAAATTGATCATATCAGAAAGAGATCCGAGAATGACATCAAGGTTTTGGCAAATGCTTAATGTGGCCTTGGGAACTAAATTAAACTTCAGTTCTGCATATCATCTGGAAACGGATGGATAGACTGAAAGAGTCAATCAAGTTTTAGAGGATATGTTAAGAATGTATTACATGGACCAGTAGTATAAATGGGAGGAATACCTTCCGCTTGTTGAATTTGCATACAATAATACATACCATGCCTCTTTAAAGATGGCACCTTTTGAAGCATTGTATGGAAGAAAATGTAGAACCCCTGTTAGTTGGGACAGCATAGAGGACAAAGAGGTAATTGGGCTAGAAATCCTTACGGAAATGGAACAACAAATTAAAATGATTCGGGAAAATTTAAAGGAGGCTGCCAATAGGAAAAGAGTTATGCAAACTTAAAGCGGGTTGATAGGAATTATAAACTTGGTGAGAAGGTATTTCTTCGGGTCAAGCTGAAAAAGAGTTTTATAACTTTTGGCAAGGCTACCAAGTTATTGCCTCGTTATGTGGGACCTTTTGAAATTGTTGAAATAATCAACCCTGTAGCTTATCGTCTAGCATTACCTCCTGTTTTATCACAAATGCATGATGTTTTTCATATTTCTTTGCTTAAGAAATACATATCAGATTTATCACATGTGCTGAATTGGAATTCCTTGCAGGTCTAAGACCTAGGAATAATCGTGGTTAATCCTATTCAAGTCTTTGGGAACTCGCTTGATTGTACTTAAGAAATCGTGAAGTGAATCAATGTAAGGTCCAAGTGGGATCGGTTTAGTGAAGAAAGTTTAACTTGGGAAAATCTCAAGAAATGAGATCTGCTTTTCCATACTTGTTTGATCGAAATTGAATTCGAAAACCGATAATTCTACCAAATATGGACAATTACTTGGTCTATTTCTGATTATCTTAAAACACTATTTTAATGATTAAATCTATTTTGGTATGAGCTTATGAATGGAAGGACGATAATTGAATTTTTCCTAAAAAATCTATGAATTGGCTAATTTGAGGAATGTAACGTCTTCATTTTTTTAAGAGCTACTATGATAACCTCTTTTCGTGATGTGTGGATGTGGAAATGAGGATAATTATGTTAAGATATAACTTATAATCTTAAAAAGAATGTATTACTGATCTAAACACTTGTTTACTCGTAATTTGTTTACTTGGGACGAAGGTTATTATAACTTGTGTTTTGCAAGTGTGAGACAGCAGATTTGTTTTTATGTTTAATGAACTCTTATTGTTGATTGACAACACACCTTGAATCAATTTCATTGATCCAAGGTATGTTGTGGCCTTCTTTGTGATCGCTTTGTTGATTTACTTTCTATATAGAATGAAGTCCGAACCTGCATCAAGGTCGTTATAAATTTTGAGAACACGTAATTCCGGTTAGGTGTATAATTATTCAGCACCATGTTGCTAATGGAAAGGTTTGATTTCTGAACTACATACACATAGTAACGCCGGAGAGCGTAAGGCGTAAAGAGTTTTAATACAAGAGCACATGGTATAGATATGCGTGTTGGATAGAACGTCCTGCATCATACTAGTTATGAACGCTAGTCGGTAAAACTTGTTGGAATATGTTAAGTAAAATACTATGGGGATTAAATTCTAACCTATAACTATGTTTTAGCCTATAACCTAACTACTACCCTATTTGGATTTTAAATTAAATGGGATGTAAAATTATGGAAAATCCTAATGACTTGCGACCTAGGTGGAAAACCTAACTATGGACAATACAACCTAAACTATTGCTAACCTAAGGAGGGGACCTATGGACACATGCTGATGAGTGGATAAGAACGGAGGTTAGAAATTTAATAAAGGACAGTAAATGATGTCCTTGCAGGTTTTAAACGCCAAGTTTGGCGGGAACATGGAAAGTTGGAGATATCCAACTAGCAATATATCTAAGAAGAAAATTACATGCAAAAATCTAAAAATGGAACTCGCCAAACATTATTCAGTGGTGGCGTGGAAATTAAGGAAAAAGAAATGCATTCAATGCATTTATTGATCTCGGTCTTGGTGACTAGCTCGCCTTGGAAACGGGATAGAGGAAATTTTGTGGTTATTGTGTTCATTCGGGTTTTGAGTTTTACTCTACATTTCTTTTATGGTTCTTTCGAACCTGCAACCATTCTGGTCATTGTTGTTGTTGTTTGGAGTAACCACGGCTATTTTTGAGCCTGTGGAAGTTAGGAGATTGTTGGGAAAGCCTTGTTGTTTTCACCATGGAGAAGAATAGCTCCTCCAGGCACGGACGCGATTTTCTTCAAGCCACAAGAAATTTTACAGGGCATGTTGAGCTCTTATCTTTTTAGCGAATATATATATATATATATATATATATATATATATATATATATATATATATATATACATACATGCAAACCGCAGCCTAAACTTCCTTCACGCTTGTATTAAAACTAAATCAAAATGGGGTTCTTACTTTGGTGTTTGGAAAGTGAATTCTTTTATTATTACGATGAAAGCATGATTTGTTGTTTGTTGTACACTCTTACTTGTTTGTATCTGGATGAGAATGTCTGTTGAGTGAAAAATTAAAAAGGAAATAATTTATTTAGAGGTGCTGTTGATACTGATACTTACGGACCAGATGTAAATGAATTATGACATACTCCCTGGAATGGTAGTTAGCAAGTTTTGAATACTGAAATAGACTTATTTAGAAGGAATCACCCTATTGGATCAGGTCTGTACTAAATAGTTGATATTCGGTTAGGCAGTGAGAAGAGGTAATATGATTCTTTTTCCCTTTATTCGATTATTGAATTTATTTGCACTCTCTCTCTTTGTGGCTGTTATCATTGATTGGTATCACTCCTTGTTTAATTCATCAATGCAATTGTGATGAAAAGAAAGGGAATATTGGATGAGAAATTGGAAGTAACAATTATTTTCTTCTCTTAACCATTTGAAATTTTATATTTGATAATGAATGAATTTCTTAATTCTTTTACGCGTAAGTATCGCATTTAACTATTTTTTTGCTTCTTTTCGGATTTGAAAGAAGTATTGTGTTGTTTGTTGAATTTTGAGACATGACACCAATGTTTTCATTGTGAACGACTACTTTCTCTTCTCGCATTTGATTTCTTGAAATTAAATGAGTAGTATGAAAGGGAAGTAGTTCTATTGAATTCTTAATTAAAATTCATCTCTTGAAATTTCAACTATTATAATGGAATGGAATTTATAGTAATTTCATTAGATCAGCATTGTATACATAAGTGTATTAGCTCTTTCGAGATGTTTTTAACCCGGAACTATTGAAAGGAAATTACTTCGTAGTAATTATTTTGGAGAAAGTTAGTAAATCTTTTTTTCCGATTGTGATGGTTATTAGGGGATTGGGTTGTTAAGTTGTCATCCTCATTAGCACTTAATTCGTAGATGATGTCCATCTCAATTTATTAATGTTTCATAAAAGCAAAGTTCTTTTATTGAGACAAGTTAATTAAGAGCATCTCATTTTAACGACAAGCGCTTAATATGCTCGGTTCGATGAATCGACCCGCTCAAGTAAATTTAGCGTATTGTTTCCATGAGTAAAAATGAAGACATGTTGTTTTCTGATGCTTCTTCTGATTAGCTAAGGATGGATTGTATTTGATAATTTATTATTCTTCTACGAGGAAATGGAAAAAGAGAAAGTTGTATTCTTCTTCTTTATGAGTTGTTAATGTTGTTTGGCATGAATGAAGTCTGGTTGTATGGGCTTGTAAATTGTATAAATTTTAATCTTAAGGATTGAGTACAAAGGAAAGGTGTGTTATTTTAATGGCTGTACCACCTTGGAACTATTTGAATAAGATTGGGAATATAAATTTTATTCATTGAATTTGGATATATTCAAATGATGGTTGATAGATTTTAAAAGGACATAATATCTATTCTTTACTTGAATACAACTTTTAAGTTGGAATGTACAATTAATTCATACTTAGGTCAATATGGATTTTAAATTGACATTTGAAAAGAGTTAAGTGAATATGAATTCTTAAATGAACGATATTCGGAACTGGTATATAAGCTAATGAATATAAATAAAAGAGACAATTGAATCTTGTACTCTGATTTCGTTAATATCCTTGAGATGTTTGATCCAGAGGATATTTGGTACGAGGAATCATATCTCCTCGTAACAAACCTTAATTGGAGTAACGTTATAGTGAATAAATGAATACATTCATTTGGAATTAGGCCTCATTTAAATGGTGTCTAATAAGATGAAATTCTTGATTTAAATTCAGTTAGAAATAAAACTTGGTTAAGTTTCGTAAGTTGATCTTACTACGTTAAGTTGTAGAGGACTGTTAGTCTGAAGCTTAAATTAAGGAACTAAGATGGAATTAAGAAATTCTTCAGTAAGGAGGATTAAAGGCATATAAAGCTTTAAGACCATTTAAGTTTCTCTAAGCTATGCAATCAGTAAACAAAACGGTGAGGTTAGAAGATCAAGACGGTTGCTAAAAATTGATCTTAAATACTTAAGATTATAATCTAATCACACTTATAGCTGGATGTGTATCCCTTGATGAGAGGATTCCGTAGGACCTTGGCACACACCAGCTGCAATCTAGTGTCTTCATGAAGGCGGGGCCTTCATGACGACACAATGTTGTAGCTGCCATGTTACAACGCCCTCCCAAATCGAATCATCAAGATTACATAAGTTGTGACCAAGTTACTTGGACGATGGTAGGAATGTGACCAGGTATACGGGGTGACTCCAGAATACTAAAGGTAACTAGACACATGTAGTCATCTAGGGTCAACAAAGTATGTCTACGTACCTTTAGTCACCGTGAGTGTCTTCCTATACTCTTTCATATTGCTAGTTTGGGTTAAAGTTTAACCTTGGACGAGAGGACTGACAGAGGTCAGAAAAGACCATTCTAGATAACATACGAAGTGAGGTGAAGGACGTATTCCATTGATGTGTATAACGTCTAGGAATATAATCATGCAAAGCATGTGAAAATCTTTGGCCAAAGTATCGCAAGTTACTAGTTGCGTTGTCCTAATCACCTAGTTTAAGGAGCAGGATTTTAGATGAATATCAGTAACAGATATTCAGATAGGCCTCTTAAATGGAACACTTCGATAACCAAAAATGGTATAGAGAACCAAGTATACTTAGTATACAATGCATGGATTAACATGAAGGATCGGTAAGTAGCCGAGTCATGAAATGAGAGATCATTGAAACTCCGAGCCATAAAATGGGAGATCGGTAGTTCTTCGAGTCATTTACAGCAACATATGGTATCTATTATATGATTGAATGGATTGAATGTGTGTTCCATATTGTAAATAGCGAGCAGATAACATTGGTTTTAAAAGTAATTGTGTGATCTAAATTACATTGATTGGATAGAGAAGAATCATTAAAACTTGTTCATGTGTTTTGAATTACATAATTCAGAACAGAGAACGTTCTATAGAAAAAAATTCCCTTGTTATAATTTCTTAAAATGGGGATGTTACAAATGATGAAGACCAATTTTAGTGTGGAGAGCAAGGAGATGATCTTGCATTGTGGTAATTTGTTTAGTATTAAATCTTTGGCTATAGAGTGTTCGCTCACGATATAATCATTTAAGACATGTTTTGTAAATATATTTTATTGATACCATAGTAAAATTAGGCTTTGGTTAAATTCAAATATTTTTATTTTCGATTTAAGGCAATGTGATAGCTCAACTACAATTTGATGCGATGGTTGTACTAGGAATTAGGTCCATGTTTGTTCTTTCCCATATTGTTCTGTTGTCATACTATCATTTTGGCAGTTCTCATAATGTTATTTCATTAAGTCGGCCATTTAATCCATTCTTTGGGTGACATAACACCTATAATTATTACTTCCATATTGCCGCCTCCAGCTATTGATCTAGGTTTGGCTAACAAAATCTCAGCTCGATGGCTCCCAAGAAAGCAAGGAATTTTTTCTCAAAGGTATTTGATGAGGTAATCACCTAGAATCTAAGACTCCTTTACCTGATGTTGTTCTTAATTTACCATATTTTGATAAAGCTTGTAACTTGTGATAAAATCTTTTACCCTTGTGGGATATTTGATTGGTTGAGTCCCCCCTGAAAGCTTACTAAAATAGTGGGTTCACAACCATTGGATACAACATGGTGTAAACTAACTCGAGGGAGAGAAAAATCTCACCATATATTTCTTTCTTTTTTCATTTAACAATGTTGAACATTGCAAATCCATTATCAACTATTGTGACTAGTTTAGGTCTAACACATTGGTGGTGTTTTCGCACAAGACCACATATTTCCTTGTTATAGAGAAAGAAAAGGATTAAGTTGAAGTTTGGAGTGCATTTCCGGGATTCCCCCCCTGGTGGAGATCTATTAAAAATTTCATCAAACCCTTGGGGAGACTTATTTATTTGGATCGATCCAAATATTTCAATGCTTTCCCTAAAAATGGGTTTGTGTGAATGTTGACCTTTCCAAAGACCTGAAAGACACCATTGAAAAACATGTTGGGGAAACACACATTTCTCGATGTTTTCTTAATATAAAATTACTCAATACCTATTTCCACTACCAAATGTCCGATCATATGATTTGTGAATGTCCTTTTATGGAGGAATCCTTCTCGAGTCGCAAGAAAATAATTAACTAGAATGCAAAACCCCCTCTTCTTGGGATTATTGGGAAATAGTAACCATAAAAAAGGTTCTTCCCGTGTTCCTTCAAAACCATCACCTTCTTCCTATCAACCAGTCAAAACTAATGGTGTAACCTTCTCCGTCACTTGTGTCAAGCAAGTTGTGTCTTAGTTGCCTCCAGTTTCTCTTTGGTAGCTACCATTCCCAAAGCCTTGTCCCCTCCAAAGATGGAAAATTTGTTCAATAAAAACACATACAATGGTTAGTGGTAGAAATTTCCCTAATAAATTCATCTCACAATCAATTTTCTACCCTCTCTAGTCTTTATGGTGAGGGATCCATGTACCTTGATTATGTCGATGATTTTGTATTCTTGGAAGATATGTGGCCTTATTGATCCCACTATAAGATATTTGGTTAGGGATAATTGTCTCCAGTTTCACCATATGTGTATTCTCTATCTGCCGGAAGTTAAAATTGCATGCTTTCTTCTCCAATATTCCACTAACACTATTTGACCCCATGTGACATACCACATGTCTAATTATGAGCCTAGATGTGGAGGGGTAATGAAACTGATTGCTCCTAAATTTTCACAACATGTGATTTCATGGCGATGTAACCCAACCCATCACGTGGTATGGACTCTCTTTGATTTTGATAGGTGCATCCTCTAGTTTCTTAATATTTATACATCCAATGATGTAGTCGAGTGAGATGTTTTTCTCGGAGATGGATTTTGACTCCCTCCCTAATGCCCTTAAGATTCTATGTGGATAATTAAATATGGTGGAACACCGAGAAGACAAGGTCAAATGTCTTCCTATATTGTGGTGTGTGGGAGAATGGGAGGCTTGGTTCTAGCTATGACAAAAACTTAGACTATTTTATCCTAATGTACTTGAAAAGATCGCTCCTCCTCTTCGATGGTTTACCTGGTCCAATTTTAGACAGGAGAAGACTATATTGTTCAATTTCTTCACAGTGTCCTAATGTTGAGAAAATATCTATTCTATCTTTCCCACAATTTTTTATGCCATGTCATTGATGTTGACACTTCTCTTATCTCAAATCACTCCCCCGTATTATTTGTTATTACCTAGATTGATACTATAAAAATATAGCGTTAATTCTAAATTTCACCTTAATACTATGCACCTAAAATATGCTCAGGACTATAGCTCATGTCAATGTGTTTAGAACTTGGCTCCTTGTCCTAGTGGTCGAGAAGGCTAGATATCTTTGTGGAATGACTCCATCACCATGAGAAGTACCTTTCTTCCCATATATTACAAAAACTGCTCTTTTTAAAGCAAAGCTATCGATAATGTTTCATATTGTGAATTCCAATGAATTTCAGAAGAGCTTAATTCCTCTCCTTTTCATCAAAACTTATATCTTCAAGATTCCTTTTACATAAATAAACTCAAAATTGAGGAAAAATAAAAACTAGAGGTGTTCTTCTTTAAGCTCGGCTTAATTGGCTTAAAATTGGAGATAAGGCTTCCAATAATTCTTTCCTATGCTCTAAGCCAAGCATTCTACCATGAAAATTAAAGCCATCATTCAAGAAATTTTTGGATCACCTCCTTACCAGACATTTTAAAAGTTTTTATCCATCATTATCATGGTTTCTTAGCTTCTCAACTCGCTACTTTTGGTAGATAAAATGCAGTGCTCAAATTTTTGTAAGATATGGCCTGCAATGTCTGTCACTCCCAATGTATTATGTGTGGTCATCCCCTGTCTCTTCCAGAGCTTAAGGAGGCTTATTTTCAAATGGATCTTGAAAAATACCTAGACATCAATGGATTCCCATCTTAATTTTATCAAACCATGTGGGATACTCTACGACTGACTTCGTAATGTTTACCTCGAGGCTCTCACTTCTAACTCTCTAGGTGCTAACAAATCAAGGTAACATTAAGTTTATCCATTAGTAAGCGACTTGTAACTAATTTATAATTGGAGACCTATTAATCTTCTTATTTTTTATTACAAAATAATTTATAAGGCTTTATAAAATAGAATTGCAAACATCCTTCCTCTTATTATCTTTAGCGAAAAAACATGGTTTATTAAGCCTGGATACATTCTTTAAAATGTCATTTTATCTTAGGAAGGGATGAAATGGTCTAACTAGTACAATATGAAAGATTTATTTATCAAAATTGACTATGCCAAAGCCTATGATCGCATTGATTTGTCTTTTATTTTCACAATGCTTTAGGTTGTTGGGTTCGTTTTGAGGTTTGTCCACACCTGTAGAGGCTCTTTAATAATGAAGGATCTTGCATCACTATTAATTGAGATCAAACTTATAGGTTTTTTTGTTAAGGTCCATGCATCAAGGATGCTCTTTATCCCCTTCACTCTACATGTTGATTTGGCTGAAGGCTTTAGCTTTCTTCTAGCCCAAAGTGCTTCCCAAGGCCTTATTAAGGGGATTAATTTACCAAACATAGACCAACAACTCATCAATGGCCACTTTATTGATGATTCTTTTCTCACTCTCCTTGAAGAAGAGAAATATATTCACACTGCTTTGGACTACCTGGGAAAAAAATTTCCTTTGGTTCATCCATCCAATGGGAGAAAACTTGATCTTATATTCAATCACAATCTCCTACCCCTCCATGGCTTGTAAATCTACAATGGATCTGCATCCAATTGGGTATTTAATTAAAAATACTTGGAATTTAATTCAGCTTCTAGGCCACCTCAACAAAAATTTGGAGCTATGTGGTTCAACAAATTGAGAAAAAATATCATATGCGATTACCAAACCACTCTCTCTAACAGATAAATTTAAAATTTACTCGACATTTTCACCACCACCCATGTGTACTACTCTTCTTGTCGGGATACTTCTAATACTTCCTATTCCAAGATCAAAAAAATCTAGGAGAGTTTGTCTCGGATAATTCTGAAAAACAAAAGGGATTTCATCACGTGGCATGGGAAATATGTTGTAGACACAAAGAAGTAGGTAGCCTTGGTCTACTTGACATTAAGCCTAAAGGGCGAGCTTTATGTGTCAAATGGATGATTCATAACCTTGAAGGGAACAAAACCTTGAAGATTCTACTTTGGTATTACATCTGCCAAGAATATCATTTAGAAAGACAAGCTTGGAAAGGACTTAACTTCTAATCCCTTCTCCTCTTCCCGATCTCTATCGAAATTAGAGGTATTTTATAAAGCACACATTATTCAAAAATCTTGGGAATCGCTTCAATGAAATCTTCTTTGGAAAGGGGATGGCTTCAGATCTAGCATTTCTATCAACTCCTATTCTCTCTCACGATCATCCATTTCCACATTTTATGAAGCCCCTCTTGTTTTTAATAAAATAATTTTTTTTTAAAGGGGACCATACCCTGAAGTAAAAATAGATCAAAAGATAGATATAAGAACTGAGTTGCAATGATTTTTTGACTTGTGGGAACCACACCCCATAAAAAATACTCAACAAAGTGAGATAAAATAGAAAATAACAAAAGCAGGGGATATCCTTCCTACAACAAGCCAAAACACAGCTCAACAACAACAATACAACATTTGTAAAGTCTAAAAAATGAGAAGAGAACTAAAATAATTAAAAAGAAGGGATCTCAAGACCGTCATTTGAGATAAACATTGAATACCTTTTTAACCTCCTTCATGGCCTGAAGCCCCTCTTGTTATATCTCCTTGGGATAAATATATTCTATTCTTCAAAAAAGGTATCAAAGTGGTGGGTGATTTATTTTGTAAGCATTCTAGATCATGGATTTGTTTGGGAGCCTTAGCTATTAAGCTTAATCTTTAACACCAAGTTGTTATATCAATCAAGAAAATAAATTGCTGCATACCTAAGCAATTCTTACAAAAATTTGCATCACTTCTATTGTCCGTCGTGGTGCAACTATAACTAGCCTTCCGCTACTATTCTCCGTCATTACTGACCTTACTTGGGTTACTCCCTTCTCACCCCAGAAAAGATGAAAGTTGATTCACTTAACTAACACTAAAACATTTCCTCCGAAATGTAGGTGAGAACCAAACTTTGAAATGGCCTTTCTATTTCTTGTTGAACTCAAAAAAGCTCACTTTTTGTGGTGTATTCTACACCAAGGACATCCCTCAAAGCGATTGGCATAGGTACATATGATTGAATCCCACCTACCCAGCTTTCAACCAACATGAGTCTATTAAGCACACTTTTGGTTCTATCCTCGGACTCAATTGGAATGGAAATGAACTCAATCCCTTTTCCAACCCTTTTCCCTTAATTTATTTACCTAGCAGAATGTTCTCTTGGGGAAACGACTCGCTTCTTGCAATTTACAACAAATTTTGGCACATAGTCAGAGCTAATATTTTGTTTCATCTATGGAAAGATAGAAATAATCTCATTTTCAAGAATGTTCCTACGGATAGATTTTTATAGTTACTTATAAAGAGGCTATTCTCTTCACTATGATGCTTCGATTTAAAACTAGGCCGAGAAGGTCTAGATTGAGATTGAACATGTCCACCGCTTGCTTGACCATTGGTTCGCCACCCCTTTTGTGGCCAATTATGTTCCTCCCGATGCCCTTTCTTATCACCGCTTGACATCTTTGCTCTTCCGCTCTCCCCCTCCTCCTCATGGACAAGGGTGTCTACATGTGCAACTCCCAAAGTTGATAGAGATCCTCTCCTTGACAACGAGGGTTCTATTGGTTTTTACCCTACTCCACTGCTTAAGGTGGGATTTTTTACCTTGGAAGATTGGGTTGGTCTTCCCGGCCTCAACATGAAAAATTATAACAGATATCCCTTGTTGTTTATCCTTCTTGCCAATTTTACAATTATGATCAACAATAGTAGTAGCAAGAACAACCTAGATGGGAGCCCATCCCCAATATGGCTCAACTTAGCCCTAGATAAGGAGATAAGCTAGACACTCCTCTACCTCTGCTTCTTACCATCATGTTCCCTATTGTGGCCTAGGTTTCTAGCTCCAACAATGTTTTTCGGTTCTTTGTTTTGTTCGCCCTCTTTTTTATTGAGGTTTGCACTTTTCTAATTTTTTATTAGTCTACTTCTCGAGGCCTTTCGACTTTATTTGATTGGTATATTTGGGGTGTGATTGTTTCCACCCATATTATGTACAATCAACGTTGTAATTGCCTATTTTTAGTTATAAAAGTTTTCTTTTCAATTAGAAAACCAGGATTTTATGTTTTAGAAGAATATTTCTTAGGTAGACCGTTTGATGAAAATTTTGTAAAGACCAGTTTAACCTCTTAAATAAGGTATCTCTACACATCAAAAACAAAAATTTAAGCACAAAAATGAATAACAGTTTCATCTTTATTGGTAGAATTTTAAGACGGTGCAAAACTAGTGACTCGTATGGCCTCACACATATCTCAAACTTTGTAGTGCCTGACGGCTGACACTTCTAACCAAAAAAAGGGACAGTTAATGGAGTTGACAGGAGTCGATGGGATGGATGATGGTAGTGGGTGAAATTGTTTAGGAGTTGGTGGAGACGTGTTGAAAGAGGCCAAATTGTCAAATCTTGCAATTGTAGGTGCTGACATGTAGGAAACGTGAAGTGTGGTTGAAAATGCCCTTTCCTGCTATCCCACTTATGACTCTGCAAGATTTGTCTCTTTCACTCTTCCTCTACGTGAAACCCCTTGTTTGACAAAATACCTCTAAATGTGTGGGTTTTCTTCTTGGAACACATTGATTTGTTGTTTTGGCACAAACTGTTGCGCTTGGAGGGGTTAGACTGCTCCTTCAAAGGGGTGGCCCGAGAAGAGAAAGGAAACTACTGTTGCCACCATTTTATTTGTTGTATGAAAAAGAAGAAGAAGTTGAGGATCAGGAGACATGGGTTCCTCACAAGACAGTCACATTATTTCACTTGTGCAACAACCAGACCTCTAACCTACGCATGTTACATTTTCATGCATACTCCCGGCTTGTGTCAAAATAGGAACGCTAGAACAGGGTATGGACATCCATCAAAGAAAAAAATAATAGAGGAATTTTATCATATTTTTGTAGTTGCAAGTGCTCCGGTAGATATGTATGCAAGTGTGGAAGCATGCAACTGACCTGTGAGCTCTTCGATTGAGTCCCGAAAAGAAATATGGCCTTTTGGACTGCAATGGCCGCAGGATTTGCACAAAATGGGTTCGTTGAATAAGATTTGGAAATTTTCAACCAAATGCGTTGGTAATTTTATCCAAACGTTATTTCCAGCATCTCACTATAGTAATAGAGAAATAATTCTCTCCTCTGTATCATTCAACAAAGGTCTTAGATCTGGATAATATCCTGTTGCCTTCATCTCCCAAGATGGTGTCTCCAACTTTGTTTAAATCTCTTGTTTCTATGGTGTGATATGACCTCCCCAACATAAAATCATTTTCTGGTTTTAAGGTAGTTGCTACACCTAGTGGTGCAAATGTATCTAAGGAAGCTCGGGATCAAAGGCATGTAGATACCTAAATAGTGTTGCATCTCACCTTGCTAGCATATTCTTTACCTATGCATATGGGATTGTTGAAAAAACCCTTGGAAAATATCAATAAAAGTGCCTTTGGCTGCTGGTGGGTATAAATCAAGTTTCTAAAGCCTTACATGCTGTCTTCCTAGTCGAGAGAAAGGAAGTTGAATAGCTTGGAAAAATTCCTCGGGAAATGTTCCTCTGGGACAACAATGATTGCTGGGTGTGCACAAAATGGTTCGTTGGAATGACTTTTGACATATTCACAAATAGGCTGGTAGTGAGAGGCATGCACGTGGTTTATTATTTCTTGTTGGACCATTGAATGGAGGAGAGCTAAGGGTAGCCTTCTGCAGAATGTTGATAAAATGTCCGGTGTGAATGTGGAAACGAGCTACACAAATGCTTTAGATGATTCATTTTCGCTTAGGCATGGTCTCCTTACATGTATCTTTTATAATTTTCATATAATTGGTTTTTCATTTACAATATGAAAGAAATATTAAACTATTAGATACTCATACAATTGGACATTTTAACCAGATAGCTAGTGTAATCAATAAAACAACACCTCGTGATTTTGCTACCGATTTACAATTTGACCCTCAACCATGTCGCGACCACAACCTCATGCATTTCTAAACCTATGGTGTCAAAACTTGGTACTTGTTTATATTGGTTTTGGCGAGAGCTAGATGAGTTAACTAAAAAAACCATTTTTCTACCTTGCGAAATTAGAAAAATGTAATTTCCAGAGACTTACAAAACAACACTCTAATTCCCGTAAAGAAGATGTCAAATGTTGTATGGGTTCCTTGTTATGTAGAGATTCACGTCAAACATTAACATGACCTCATTTTACCGTCCATGTCTCTATTGAGGCTCCTCTAGGAGCCCCGTTACTTCGTTTTGCACTTTTAGGAGCTATTAAAACCGAAAACTTTACTTTAGTGTTGACCTAATGGTTTAACCCGAACAACGAAATTCCTATCTTCCTTCGAAAACCTCTAGTATTTTTACCATACAATTTCTCGTAACCTTTAATTTGGGAAAAAAATCATCTAGATAGTTTGGCGAAGGCATTTTGTAGGCCTTGGGTCACTGTTTGACTAGGTGAAACTGGCTCAACTATGACCAATGGCTCCAGAAAAAGTGTCGCCATTTTGCAACCCATTTGTCAGCTTTTTAGTTTTGTCGACTCAATGAATTCTCCATATATACGAGAGCATGTAGGAAATTTTCCATTACATGTTCATCTATCTAAGGTAAAATTTTGTTGAGGTTTTCTTAGCCCTCAAGCTAAAATTGGTTGTTGTTGTAACTAGACCGATTATGACCGGTGGCTTCGGAAACCTAGCCACTAGTTGAAAACAATTCGCCAATTACAAGTTTCGTTAGTTCTTTTGAATTCATTGTATATAGGTGGAGATGTAGGAATTTGCACATCGTGAATTTTACTATCAGAAAACAAATTTTAAACACACTTTCTTAGCCTCTATGCTAAAATTGGGTGTTTTTTGCAATTAGTAGGAAAATGTACAAGAAAATCATAGGACCCTAGTCAAGTTAGCAAATCACCATGGAAACTTATTAACACTTGTAAATAACTCTTATGAATTGGCATGTGAAACTTGACTTTTGGGAAAATAGTGTTTCTCTCTCTTCCCTATCTCTTTCTCTCTTTCCCTTAGTTAAGAAATGAAATGAAATGAATATGTGCCCTAACCCTCTCTTGTTGCATGTGTATTATTATTAAAATGTAAATGGAAAACCAAAAATTTTAATTATGCTAGATCTAGGTGGATGTCATGCCAACAATTTATCATTGATTTCATGCTCACATGGTTTTGCAGGATGCAAGTAAGATGGCGAAATGACATGGTTGTGATTCATTATATATTATTGTAATTCATGTATGTTAATGGAAATAAATTTTTATGTATTTCTATGTTACAAGTAAATACTTATTATTGAAATTTTGAAATATGAATGAGATGCTAGATTTAGGGGTGCTTTGGGAAATGTGCATTTAACTATAGGTGTTCTTTTGATTCAGATTTATGTATGGTAAAAAAGGGGGTTTGGATATATATGTTAAGTAAAATTATAGAGGATAGTTCAATTTTTGTGAAGTATTGAAAGGTTTATTAATGAAGTTTTGTAATATTTTTAAGATGCTAGTGTTTAAGGGAAACATTCATCTAAACATGGGTGTTATTTGATTCCAAAATTTGTACTATAAAAATTAGATAAATGTGTTAAATGAAATTGAAATTAATAGTTTATAGTGTAATTCCAGTGTGTAATTGATGATTAAATAGTTGGTGTGTTGTGTTTCTTACCTTAAAATGTAATAAAGAGATCTAAACGAAACAATCCACCCTAGTTTAAACTTCATGTATAACTACCCTTCATGTGTGATTCTTTGTAGCATAGAAAACTAAAACCTTAGGACAAACTAAAATCCTTACGCTCGATAACACCTTATAGATTAAATAAATAAGATCACAAGTTTGAGTTTATTGTCATAGCTTGTATGTTAAGTGACATTGTCATGAACCCAACAGATAGGAATGACATGGTCAAACATTATCTTGAGTATGTAATTTCCCTCCTAGGTTTGGTAATCGTGTGTGTAGTAAGGAGAATGTGTTCTCCTAGGGTAGTTCCCCTTGGGAAACCAACATTAAACATGGTGTAAAATCCTCTTTGACCGACATACATGTTGAATGGTGAAGATCACCCACCAACCTTGGAAGTCACCTTTAAGATTTGGATCATAGATGAACTCGATACCCAATCTCAATTTTCATTTGGGTTCTATGATGCAATACAAAAAGTTTATTGTGAAACTTAACAACATTTTTGTGTATGATTAGTTTGTGCAAACATAACCAATTGATGATGTATTTGGAGGAAGGTGAAATTTAGGTCATTCTCATATCATGTTTAAACCATCTTGTGTGAGAAGCAAGACCCACGTTGTGTAAACTCTAATGTGAACCTCAACCCCTTTAAACGATGTACTCCATCTTTCTCTCTCACTTGTTGTATTATGTATTGGATGTATGATGTGAAACTATGTGATCATTTCTTAGAGATAAATCCCCTAAGATAGGGACTAGTGGTCTCATTGAGGATTCAAATGCCCCATTAGCAAAAGGTTATACAATTGAACAAAAGGCATATGAACTTAGTCAAGGAAAACCCTCTTGAGTTGGAAGAAAACAATACTCAGGAAACCTAATCTAGAAACAAAGTAAGGAAGTATGTTGCCATGTTAAGTTCCTTTGAATCCTTAACTAACTATTAGAACATAACTATAATAAAACTATAATTGATGTTTTTCCTTGGGAAGTGTGATCATGAGATGTTATTCCATGGGTTAAGTGAAACATGATCTTCATTGTAATGTGAATAAACCCTCTCGTTATGGATAAAGAACCTAATTTATTATAATACTTATTGTGTACTAACTCAATTATCAATTTATAAATGAATGAAAGAAACTTGACCCTAAATCCTTCAAAAAAGTGAACTTCACATCCTTTGGACTTACACTTGTTCCATTGTGTAATAGAGGTATGATATAAGATCAAGATGCATGCCCTTAGGAGTGAATCCTAGGGATAAGACCTAGTAGCCATGTGTGTATGTAAATAGCCTTATGTGCAACTAATTACCCTATTAACAAACAAGTGAATTAAACAAGTAATTGATATAATGTAGATGACCCTTATTCAACAAGATACACCATAAGTTAAATGTTAAGCAATATAAAGGAAATCTAGCAAAAGGAAAAAGGATTTTATGATTCTCACATTATGAGCCTTCCTAGAACTTAAATTAAAGAGGGAAACATGATTTTAATAAATGTGTAATCCTAAAATATCGTGTCGTGGGAAGACCTTATCTGTAAGTGTATATTGTAGTTGAATTGTTATGTGTGCCTTGTCAAAAAGGTGTTCTTGATGTGCGTCACATGTTTTCATGTTATCTATGTGGGTTAATGTTGTGCAAACATAGCATGTGTTGCGTGTAGTCCTAAGTGATCTCCTGTAGTGTCATGTGTACTACAATGTAAGTAAAAAAATAAATTATTCTAGTATTTTTTACTGTTGTAATTGTGTGTATAAAATGTGGGCGTTAGAAACTTCTTTACCAATTTGACTATTAGAAATATTTTCGCATGACAATAAATATCAACTCATTACATAGAATCCTCTTGTTGTGATCTTTCATATTATACCTTTAATTAGTGGGTTTCCTCTTTCGTATAACTTAAGAAATTCTAGTCGACTCTATATTTGGGATGAGCCTATCCCTTATGCAATTTCGAATAAATTATGTTCACCCATTAAAACTATTTTCCATTCATTTCAATTACATCACCGTTAGCTATCACACAAAGGTTAATTTCATATTACATTATTACCTATTAAGGTAACAACGTAATATGTTGCTACTTTTTTCGATCGAACTTCCATTAGTACTTTGTTAAATGGAATAGGCACCGATTTAAACAAAAATGAATGTATGGGTGGATTGTGGGGCACATAAATTAGAATGTGGAGTTTAAGGGTTCAAAACTAAATGGCATAGTAGAATTTTCGCATAAGTTTGAAATGTCGACTACAAACCTGCATGATGGATAGGCACCATGCTCTATTTATTTAAAAACATTGACTTTTAGTGAAAAGTTAAATTTGATTAAAATACAATGATCTAAAAATAAAATTAATTAGTTTAACGACTCCAAGCGCCATCCACGGAATAACAATTGTCAGACTTGTTTAACAATCGTTTGAGGTGAAAATAAATTGAATACCGCAAAAGTCTATTCACCTAAAAATAAAATAATAATTAGTTAGCCTTTTGAGTCAGGAAGAAATCACCCCTTTAAACAGCTTTTGCAATACATATTCAACCAATTTACACATGACCGTAAAACCAAAATCCCAACCATATTCTCCCAAACAGAAGAACCAAAAAAATCATAGGACCGCCGCACCCAAATTAATTAATTATTAAATGTAATAATGCGACAAGAAAAGCAGAGTACTAGACTCCGAAAAAAATTCTGCAGTATTTATTCGTTACACTGATGTTCTCGACATAATCCAATCTAAATTTTAGTATGATCGAAAAGTGACGTTAAACTTATAATCAGTATTGGGTCCAGAGACTGCAATAATATCAATAACAGCATACCCACGAGCATATCGGAATTGTCTCGTTCCTCCCGCCACAGCTATCTCTTTGTGGGACTCAGCAGATCTAATTGTCCCATGCATTTCCAGGGTGCTGCCATTGTATTTTTCATTCTCAAACACCACAGAAAACATCATGTGAAAATTGTAGCCAGTAACATTTGTGCTCGCCTCCAGTCCCTGAAACTTTCCCAAACGCTTGGAATTGGCGTCAGTTCCTTCTGTCACAAAGTGGGTTATGACGTTGACTGTTCCGAAGGATGCCAAATCTGAAGACGTTCCATTCACTCCTGCAACTGTAGCTACAGTCGAATTCCTTCCACTTGTGATTTCGTGGGCGTAGAACACCATGTTCTGTTCTTTCGCAGCCGCGAAATCAAAACAAGCAGTCAGAAACATGACGCCAAAGATCAGTATGAACGATGATTTTGAAGCCATAATTAGAGAGTGTGTGAATAAGCTATTAAGCAGGAGAGTATAATATATAAGCATTGGAATGCAAACATATTCCAACTTGCTTCACTTCGTATAGACAATTCAGCTTCACTCCGTCAAACACATGAAAATTGACAATGTCAAGAAAGTACAAAAATATGAACATTGTAGATCGAAGCCGCGATTTTTCTGGTTATTAATGACGCCGTGGGCGGCTGCGGATTAAAGAAAAAGTCTTCCGTCATTGATGATGGAGAGGTATCTATCTGACATAGAAAACGACAAAATTATAAGTATTCCCCAAAGATGACGAAAGGGGATTTCACCTTCAATATCTTATGTTATTGAAATAGTCATGCCAGTCGCGGAGCCGCGATTACATTTTCAAATGCTGCCTGCTGGGCCATCCAATTAATTTTCCGTGGGAAGATTAGAGGATGTTTTTGTTCTTTTCCTAGCGTTCAAATTATATAACATGAAATATCGACTTTTTTAGTTTTATGTTATTGATTGCATTCGAAGATGGCTGGATAGATCCACGCAGGGGTTAAATTTGATGGCCGTTTAGACGTTTTTGTGATTTTAGCTGTAAAATACTTGCAAATATTTATAATAACCGTCACATGTAACTTGCATATTTAAAATTTGACCGTCTTATTTTATATACATTTATATGTAAATTATATAGATATGTATACATATATTTTTAAATAATTAAATATACAGAGAATAATTGGTATAAATAACATTGTTTTGTATTTTTTGAAGGGTAGTATTAAAAAATTACCGTCACCCGAAAAATGTGTGACAGGCATAGGTGACCGTCAAATTTAACCCCTGGATCCACACAATGATATCTCGTTATCCAAAATTCACCCCCAAGGTAATTTTGATAACATGCAAGCAATTATATTGATTCAGGGCAAAAGGTCATGTTTCTAGGGTCCCCTCATATTTGTCTAACTCCCCTGTCCAAGAGGAAGAGAGTAAGTTCTGAGAAAATGCGAAAAAAAGGTTCAAGAAGGCAAATAGGTCAATCCAGGAAAAATCGTGAAAATTGGCTAAGTCCTGCTCAAGGTCGCCTCCGGGACGTGTGGGACAGAAAGGCGCGAACCGGCCGGTTCGGCCGAAATCAGCACAAACAGTTCGAAACGCAGCAGGGACAAATGGGACAAAAGTACGCGGCGGGCGCGGAAATCCGAACTGGCCGAAAGAGGGAGAAAAAATTGGCTAAGTGTTGCTTGGGACGTTTGGGACAAAAAGACCCAAACCTGCCGAAATAAGCACAGGCAGTCAAAAAACGATTGGGACATCTGGGCCGAAAAGGCGCGAACCGGCCGAACCAGGCGAAAAAGGTCGAGTCAGTCCGAAGGCAAATGGGACAAGCGGGACAGATGGACGCGAACCGCCGAAATCAGTCAAGGCAGTCCAAAAACAAAGCGGGCCAAGTGGAACAAAAATGCGCGAACCGGCCGAACCGGCCGAAATGAGCACAGGCAGTCAAAGAGGCATTTGGGACGACTGGGACAAATGGGCCCGAACCGGCCGGATCGGCCGAAATCAGTCAAGACAGCACTAATCAAATGGGACATCCGGGACAAATGGAGCCGAAGGAGCCGAGGACCAATCAGATCATGACACGTGTCGCAGGAGGAAAAGTCAACGTTTGGTCCGGAAACTTCAAACGGCCATAACTTTTGACTCCGAGCTCCGATTTTGATAAAATTGGACTTTCTGGAACGAGCACGACGTCCTCTACGCCACAAAAACTGGATTTCTTATTTTTAATGAGGGTAGATATATTTAAATAAAATAAACATATTCGGCTCCAGTCAATCAATGCTCATTCCCGTCAAATGACAGAAAACACCTGCCAGACCCAAAAGAGCTGCCCGCACTCAGAAGGCCATAACTTTTGCATTTCTCAACGAAATCGCACAAAATTGGTACCGTTGGAATCGTGGTTCCGAGCCCGATGCACAAAAATCAAGAAATTCTAGTTTTGATCAGAAATTGATTGAGATTTTTAAGGAAACGTGGCCGGGTTCAGAACAGTGTTTTATTTGGTAGCTGGGAGTGCAATTAAGAGGCATGGTCATCATTCTTTCTCTGCTGCAGCACATGGGACAGTATGGGGAGCCTTTTGCAAGTAATGTATACCCATTCCACTCAATTTAATGTCTCTTACAGGTGGTTGAAGGACAGATTTCGGGATTTCCATTTTCCCTTCTCTTTTCCTTCTCATTTTTCTATAAATTGGAGTGTTGGGCTCATTGTAAAGGAGAGAGTTTTTGGGTAACAAAGCTCTATCAAAATTGCTTTGTGAAGCTTGAAGTGTGTTTGCGGAGCCCTTGTAGTGGACTCCTTGCATGGTGATCCAGGCCCTTATCTTGTAATAGATTGGTATGCATATCATGAAGCAATAAAATATCAGTTTGTGGATATATCTTCCCCTGCTGTGTTTCCTTGCATTCTTCTTGCCCCTTTAATCTTTCTACAAGTATATTGTGTCTATTTATTATGTTCTTGCAGGAATTCATTATCATTGTGTGTGCTTGGAATATTCTTTGTGAATGCATTTTTTGGATTATGGTGAAGCTGTCATCACCTCTTCTAGTGTGCACTTTGCCTCTGTATTTCACACATTTGGAGATTACTCTCACACCCTCTTTTTCTGGTGTATCACTGCTTTAGTGTAGGCTTTCATTTTATGCATTCTCTCTCTCTGGTCCCTTGGAATTTTAGGTTAGAATAGCTAGTTTCTCCTGCATTAGAGTAGATTGTGGCAGGTAGTTTAGGAGCAAGAACCAGCTTTCTCTGGAGGTCTATCTCAAGTAGCAAGTCCCACAACTTGGAGATAGTACCCATGTTATCCAATCACACTTTGGATGCTTAGAGTGATCAAACTAGAAATCATCAACATCTAGGGTCTTTGTGATTCGGTGATAACAATATCCATGTTAGTAAAAATATATCTCAACATAAGTCACCAAACATTTACTAACCGGTAGACCAAATTTTATAAGAAAGAGAGTAAAGCACATTCGAAAACAATACTGGGAGGTAATGGAACATCTTTGATTGGGAGAATCCCAAATTTGTATGTTCATCCCTACGAGAATTCTATGGCACGTGCAAGGCTAGAGGTACCATAATTCTCTAGCCATAGAAAAGGCCAAAGTGAGATAAACTAATAGCAAAATGTCAACAACTTTATGTTGAGATTGATAGACCCCAAGGATCTATATCAAGTGGTGGGGTTGTAGAGAAGCAAACGCAAACTAAGGACGAGGATCAACTTCATGAACATCTCCATCTCCTCCTAGTGAAGAATGGGAAAGATTCCAATTATAGAGGATCTAGCAAAACATTGATTTTTTTTATGTCCAAGACTATTAGAAAGGTTGTTAAAGTAGATATTCTAAAACTAGAGTTTGGAATCTGAAATTAGCTTATTAGGTTATCTTTTCAACATGACCAACTATTTCAATAAAACAACTTGATCCATGAGTTGCTTAAATAGAAAAGTTAAAGCATCCTCTTTTTCTTCCTAATTACGTACCATCAATTTAAGAAGAAAACAACATGGTTGAATGTTTGACTCCATATTTAAAAGTAGTCATTGAGACTTGTAATCTTACATTTCAAATCTTCTCATAATGTCTTGAGCATTTTTGCATTGAATAACCAAAATTACTTAGTTAATCTTTGAAATATGAATACCACAAAAGAATGCAATAAACCCAAGTCATCATCTCAAGAGACCGTTGTGTGTACTTTTGAAGCATTAACCTTTTGTGTGAAATCACCTATGATGATTAATTCATCAACATAGTGGACTTGAATTATGTGTTTTATGTGTAATTTCTTGGTGTAGGTTATAAGCCGAGTTAGAGGGACTTTATGTAAAACCATGATTGATTAGAAACATGTTGATTTTTTTATACCGGGATAGAGGTGTAACACCCACAATTCACACACACAAATACAATAGTAATAATACTAGGATATATATATAGCTCACTACACAGCACCAAAAGGCTCTAAGAAAAGAAACCCAACAACGCATAAGACACTTACATAAGTCATGGAATCACATAGACACATGAAAACACCTTATACATGCCGATGCCACACTTTCCTAATGAACGAATGCTAGTAATGACCCAACAAAAAGAAAAGGGACCCAAGGATTGACAAGCCCACACACATCATTACCATGATTACATCTTAGTTACGATTAGCATTCCAAGAACTCTACGATGGAAGAATAATTTTTTTCCTTTTTCCACCTACAGTTTCTTAAATTCATTTCACATTTGACTTACAGTTTGACCATTTTGGTTACCTCTTTCTCCCTTACGCCAATCTCTGTAGCTTACATTATTATTTGCCATCTTTCAAATTCCATACAAAGTTCCTAATTTGCATGTTCTTATGTTAAGCTTATGTTTCTCAAAAGTGTATTCAATGTTTAAATTTTTATCCTCACTACAAAAGTGAATCTGACATGACAACAAGAAAGAAATCTTAGGATTTAAGGGAGGTTTAGATTCAAGATACATTTTTCCACAAACATTCTTCGATCATAGCATCCTTATTTCCTTATCATAGTTAAAATAGTTCGATAGATTGTTGACTCCATTCAACATTTCCACATCAAGAAATTGTATTTAGATTTATATATATCTTTTGTTTTCTCAAGTTTGATCTCACCAAGGGAAATTCATATTCTTTGCAACACATGAAAAAGTTTAATTGAGTAATAAACACTCCATGAGTGACATTATTCATAAGTTCAATTCTCAAATCACTCTTGTATGCTTTACTCTTACATCACATTATAGTGTCATTATTAGTATTTTTTTATAACAAAAGGAGTTACGGAAGCATTATAAACTACACATGAACCACAAGTGATTTGTGTTCAAGGTAAGATCCCATGTTTCGGCATTTCGTGATTCTCGCATGTGGAATTTATTTTATTCTTAATGTCATAAAAAGGGCATAACAAGGGAGTACAGGACCAAGTCTCAAGTTTCCTAGGTTCTCTCTAGTCAACATAATTCAAATAAATTTCATCTGTGAGGAGTTACTTACCATTTTCTACCCATAAGATAACCTCCTAATTGACTGAGGTTTAGTGTAATTTCAATTTGCACTCAAGGCTCTATGCCCTGTTATCAAAATTCACCCTTTGAGGTAAATTTTGATAACATGCATCATATTCTTCAGTCTCAAGCAAGTAGATTGATTCAATGCCAAAAATTGTGTTTTGGGGCCCTTTTGGCTTCTCTCTAACTCTCCCATCTAAGGAAAAATCCCAATGAGTTAGAAAAAAATTGAAAAAATGCAAAAATGAAGTCACAGGCTTGTTTTAATGCATTGCGGGTCTGAAGGTTGTGGGTCGCATACCAGTGTGGATCATACCAAGGTTTGTCATACCAAGTTTGCAGCTGAAATACAAAGAAATCGGCAAAGTTGAAACTTTTGTCCCAAGCGGTCCAGGGAGTTGGGACGATTTCGGGACGCGCGACGCCGAAAAGCGAAATGGCCGCAGTAGTGAAAATCAGAAAAAGTGGAAGTTTTTATTTCGCGTGGTGCGGGAAAGTCGGGAAAAAGTACGCGCAGGATGAGAATCGACCAATTTTCCATAAGTCAATCAATTACGAGTGGTGCAGAGATTTTCATTTGGGATACCTGGACAAAATTACGCGTGGGACACAAAGGTGAAATCACCGCACAAGGAGCCAAGCTAAGCCCGAATCGGTTGATGCAGAAGAATGTGTCCGTGATAGCCGGGACACACGGACACAATCTTTTGCAATACCCGCAAGTAAAAGGAAACATCAATGTTTGACTCTAGAAACTTCTAACAGCCATAACTTTTGACTCCGAGCTTTGATTTTCATAAAATTGGACTTTATGGAATGAGCACGACGTCCTCTGCGTCACAAATTGGATTTATTAATTTTAACAAGGGTAGATATATTTAAATAAAAGAAACATATTCATCTCTAGTCAGTTAATGCTCATTCCCGTCAAATGATAGAAAACGCTTGGCAGACCCAAAATAGCTACTCACACTCAGAAGCCCATAAGATTTGCATTTCTCAACAAAATCACACAAAATTGGTACCGTTGGAATCGTGGCTCTGATCCTGATGCACAACAATAAATAAATTTTGGATTTGATGAGAAATTGATGGAGATTTTTTTAAAATGTAGCCGGGTTCATGACAGTGCTTTATTTGGTAGTTGAGAGTGCAATTAAGAGGCATGGTCATCATTATTTCTCTGTTGTAGCACCTGGGATACTATGGGGAGTATTTTGCAAGTAACATACAATCATTTCACTTCATTTAATGCATCTTACAAGTGGTTAAAGGATAAATTTCAGGATTTCCATTTTCCCTTTCTCTCTCTCTCTCTTTTTCTATAAATTGGAGTGTTGGGCTCATTGTAAAGGGAGAGTTTTCTTGTAGAAAATCTCTGTCAAAATTGCTTTGTGAAGCCAATGTGCTGCAGGCCCTTGTAGTGGACTCCTTGCATGGTGATCCAGGCCCTTATCTTGTAACTGATTGAACTGTGCATATCATGAAGCAATAAAATATAAGTTTGTGGATGCATCTTCCCCTATTGTGTTTTCTTGCATTCTTCTTGCCCCTTCAACCTTGATTACAAGTGTATTGTGTCTATCTTTATGCTCTTGCAAGGATCCATTATTATTGTGCATGTATGAAACATTGTTGTGAATGCATTTTTCAGATTGTGGAGAACTGTTATCACCCCTTCTAGTATGCACTTTACTCCTAGTTTTCACACATTGGAAGACTACTCTCACACCCTCCTTTTCTAGTGTATCACCGCTTTAGTGTAGGATTTAATTTTATGCATTCTCTCTCCTTGGTCCCTTGGAAAGTTAGATTAGAATAGTTAGTTTACCTTGCATTAGAGTAGATTGTGGCAGGTAGTTTAGGAGCAAGAACCAACTTTCTTTGGAGGTCTATCTCAAGTAGCAAGTCCCACAACTTGGAGATAGTACCCATGTTATCCAATCACACCGTGAGTTCAAGTATATGCACTTGTGTAAACATAAGGGTGTTGTGATTCAAGGTGATAATAGTTACGCACACCGGTGGGACATAGAGAAGAAGTCTTCATTTTAATTACGACAAGATTGATGTGCACTTGTTGTAAGCTTCCATCTTTGAAGGAGCTTTGAAATTACACATCTGGTGACTCCAAAAGAGGTAGAATTCACTAGTTTCAGTAGTCTAAGGTTGGTACATTAATGAGAATAATTTAGACCAGATCAAGAACTAGGGAAGAAGGACTATTTTTCAATCTACACCTATCTCCAGGTAGAGAAAGAAGGGGAAGAAGAGCTCAAAGGTCTCCATCTCCATCGAATAGGACCTTGTCAACACCTCCACCTGGAAGGATTTTTTTCAGTCAACTAGAGTTCTTCGACCAATCAGGATGGCACAACCAAATCCATATGTCAGCTTCACTGGCAGTAGTCCACTCACCTTGAATGCACAAAACCCAGTTCTGATTACAACATTAAAGAGCATCCCATATTTCACTGGGAAAATAAAAATTCTCCTGGTGATCATGTCCAAGATATTGCAAATGTTTGTACAATCCATGAGATCCATGAGATGGACATTGCAGTCAAGCTTCTCACCTCTTCACTCAAAGGGAAAGCTTCACAATGGTTCAGGAGTCTCCCGACAAGCTCTATCCAAAATTGGAATCAGCTATGCATAGCTCTTCACAACTAGTTTGGGGAGAAAGGTGATAACTTGTCCTTGTTGGAGCAACTAACGACGATCAAAAGAGCCCCAAACGAGAAGTTAACAGACTTCAACCTTAGATTTCAATGGACCTGGGACAAGATTCCAACAGTAGTAAAGCCCACTAATGAAGGTACCTTCTTATACTTTCTTAGGGATTTAAATTCTGATATTTGTTTGATGATTTAGTCAATGGGGGGCACAACCTTGCTTGCAGCCTATATCCTTTCCATAGGGGCTGAGAACCATTTGATTCAGGCTGGCAAAATCACACCTAGGCCACCCATGCCTCTATATCTAGAATTAGAAAGTCCAAACAATAGTTTAGCACCTACATTATCTCCCATCCCTACTCCAAGAAATTAGAGTTCAACTAAAGCCTCTACCTCATCATCTAACAACTCAAGGAAATCCAAGAGGTCATGAAGCAATTGTAAAACTTGGGTAACGATTTGGTGACAATAAATAGGCAGCAAGTTCAAAATGTCGATCATACCAGCCTCAAACTCAACCCAATAGACCTCCATATCAGCCCAATAGACCACCCATTCAAACTACAAATCAAAATCAAGTCAAAATTCTGCTAATAGGCCATTCTAACCTTACAATCCCAATGTTGCATCCACATCTAGAGCTTTGGTACCGGTGCAAAATAACATCTCCCAGGAATATGACTGGTGCTTCCCATGTAGTCAGCCACATAACCAATCAATGTGCTTTAACAGTGCATTAAGTTAGGCTCTGATGGTGCAAACCATTGGTGTGTCGCAAGAATCTAGCCACGAAGAAGATCAGCAGCAGGAAACACCTTAGCAAGAGACATCTCCGAATGAAACTACACTTGTCAATTGGCAGGCGGAAGATTTCTGTGGTATATATCAAACACCTTCTCAAAGTGTAGCATCCAATACATGCTCCAAGAAGAGAAACATTAGGGAGGGACAATCATCTAACTCAAATGGTCCACAACCCTCTATTACTCCACAAGGTGCTGGAAATCAAAGTGTAGTTCCAAATGTGTAGGGTCAGCCCAAACCACCTTCTAAACCATCTCAAGCATCGGTTATAACAACTCAGGTGCTAGAGAAGAATGTGCAAGGCAAGGGGCAGCAGAGAGATAGCTCATTCAACATCATTGAGCAAAGGAAGAAAACGAATGTGAACATCTCAATGTGGGAGTCATTGGCTCTCCCAAGACAAAGAGATCTATTGCAGGTTGTTATGGCAAATTGGTCATCATCAAATCAATCACCCAATCAATAAGAAAAAGTTCTTACTAATAAAAATCAGCTTGAAGAAAATCATGGAGGAAAACAAGGAAAATTTTTGAAGCCCCCTCCATTATATTTCTCATTGATCATAGGAGATAAGTTGGTACATAATTAAATGATTGACTCAGAGCAAGTAGCTCGGTCATGCCAAAACAAATAGGTGATCGTTAGGTCTTGAGTATGAAGCCATCTCTAAGGGTGTGGTGCAATTGGATGGGACAATGGTGACAATGGTTGGAGTAATCAAATATTTGATACTCACATTACACGCGTGTCCCAATGTAACGGTGTTACAAGATGTTTCAGTCATAGACTTACCACCACTCTTTGCATTGTGCTTATCAAGAGACTTCACCGCTAAAATTGGAGGCTATCTTTTGGCCGATTGGTCACACATGTTATTTAGAACAAAGTATGGAACTAAGGCTATAATCAAATGCGAGCCTATTGAAAATTTTCACATAGAGCCACATACGCCAAGTCCAATCAATGCAGATTGTTAAGCATTCGATCAAGAGGATTATCCATGAACTCATAAAGATGACATCAAGGTTGGGTGCATTTTGGACTTGACTCTTGATGAATGGTAAAATAAAAGACACTCATTTGATCCATATAAAGAAATGGAGGCATCGAGCTAGGAGTTTATTGTTTTCATGAAGAGAATCAACCTCTCCCCAACATCACCAAGATAGATCAAAAGGATGAAAATGAAGTATGGAAGTTTTTCTTTGATGGATCAAGAAGTACGCAAGGTGCAGGAGGAGGATCCATGCTCATTTCACCACAAGGTATAAAATATTACTCGGCCTTCCGTTTCAGTTCACTTGCTCAAATAACATGGTTTGAGTATGAGTCATTAATTCATGAATTGCTCTGGGAAAGGAAGAGGCAGGACATTAAGAATTTACACATATTTGGTGATAGTGAGATAATTGTGAACCAAGTTAGAAGACAAAATTCTTCTAAGAATGATCTATTGAAGAACTACAAAAATTAGGTATAGGACGTCATTGAATATTTTGAAGCCTTTAACATCAATTCCATCCCAAGGAAAAAGAATGAAGCAGCGGACTAACTGACAACAATTGGGGCTGTGTTTGATGTTGTAGAAAGTATCAAAAGTGAGAAATCTTACCCTCATATCAAAGTGGTTGTGAGACCAGCTGTTCCGGATAACAATACAAGTTGGCAAGTCTTTGATAATGATAAACAAATTGTTAATTTCCTACAAGAAGAAGCTAAGTTCTCTACTAGATATTAAGACAAGCTAGAGTAATAATATGGTGACCAAGTGGTGCAGTTGAGAACTAACAAATTACCAAAATCCCTCATAACCTTGGAGTCAATATTTAACCTAAATGATTAGTTAGGAAGGATATAGTGAACATTCAAGTAAAGGGTAAAGATTCAGAGCCTATTTTAGGAGATGAAGGCAAGACATTGCAAATTGGAAAAGTAAGTACTCCACAAGAGAAATCTAATTTTTTTAGCTTTGTCAAGAGTTCCCAAATGTCTTTGCTTGGACTTATAAGGATTTAAGAGGTTTCAACCCAAAGTTGGCACAACATACTATCGAGTTGGATCCGTAATCCAAGCTTATCAGGCGAAGCAAAGCCCAGTGAATCCCCATATTGAACCTTTCATGAGAAAAGAGTTGAACAAGCTTATTGAGGCTAGTATCATCTTCCCTATCAAACACTCAAGTTGGGTTGCAAACTTGGTGCCAGTAAGAAAGAGAAATGGAGAAATAAGATTGTGTGTGGAATTCGTGATCTAAATAGAGCATCACTCAAGGATCATTATCCACTCCCATCAATGGAACAAATCTTGTAGGTTGTAGCTGGTTCAGAAAGGTTTTCATTGCTAGATAGATACTCAGGCTATAATCAGATAATGGTGAAGGAAGAAGATCAATTCAAGACAACCTTCACTACAAAATGGGGCACATATGCTTACAAGAAGATGCCATTTGGACTGTCAAACACTGGAGCAACATTTCATCAAGCTATGGATATGGCATTGAAAGGCTTAATCAACAAGATAGTACTTGATATACCTAGATGATATCACTGTCTTCTCAAAGAATGCAACAGACCATCTCTTTCACCTCGGGCAGGTGTTTCGAGGAGGTGTAGAAGGTTTGGAGTGTCATTGAATTTGAAGTAGTGTGTATTCTTGGCACACGAGGGAAAAATTTTGGGCCACATTGTCTCAAGAGAATGGTTGAAAATTGATCCTAAAAGGGTTGAAGCCATCCAAACACTTCCATTGTCACACCACAAGAAATATCTCCAAAGCTTCTTGGGAAGTATAAACATTTTCCACAGATTTGTGCCTAATTTTGCAACTCTTGTGAAGCCTTTAACAATGATGTTGAAGAAGAGTCTTGCATTCAAATGGACAACAAAAGGCAAAGAGAGTTTTGAGAACATCAAGCATATAATATCACAAGCTCCAACTCTTATCAACCTAGACTTTTCAAAAGACTTCATGTTGTATGATTTTGGAGGATCAGATACAATCTTAGCTATCTTGACATAGCTGAATGGAGAAGATTGAGAATAACTCATATCATTCTTGAGTAATATCCTAGAAGATTACTAAGTAAAATATTCTTTCATTGAAAAACATGTCCTTGTTATCATCAGGAGTTTGAAGAAGTTCAGACACTTGGTCTCGAACAATAAGATTTCAATGATGGTGGTGTCTCATCTTTGGTGTCAAGGAATTTCTCCACGAACATGGATTTGAACACAAAGAGAGTAGGTTCGATCACTCGAGTAATGGAATATGACATTGAAATCAAAGTGACCAAACTGGTTTGGGGCAAGGGTTTGTGTGAGAAACTTGTTTCCAAACAATCGATGGGTGTAAAGGTGAAGAAGATGTTGTCTGTTACTACATAATGATGAAGAAAAACCAACTCACGATGCACCCATTCCATGTTTGACTCAAGACTTGGTGCATTACCTCTAAATAGGTTTGTACCCTCTAGAATGGAGAAAATCTAAGAGGAGATACTTTAGATTACAAGGCATCCCATATGTAATCATTAATGGCATCTTGTTCAAGGAGTACATCAATGGTGTTCTATGGAGATGCATTAGAATAGGTCAAGTTGATAAGATATTACACAAGTTCCATGACGGAGAAGTAGGAGGCCACTTTGCTCCATGATTAATAGCTCTCAAAATCATGAAGGCTAGTTATTATTGGCCTATGGTGTTCAATGAATTCTACTCATGGGTCAAGAAATGCAAGAGATGTGCATTCTTCACAAGGAAAGAAAGGTTAGCAGCGCTGCCCCTTTGTTCGATTTTAGTAAATAAACCATTCATGCAATAGGGATTGGACTTCATTGGAGTTATCAATCCAAATTCAATTCAAGGCCACAAGTGGATACTTACAGCAACAAACTATTTCACCAAGTGGACTGAAGTAGTGGCACTCAAGGAGGCAAATGAATCCAACATCCTAGATTTCTATGAAGGGATAGTCAGAAGGTTAAGTGTCCCTTCCACTATCATATCAGACAATGCATTGGCATTATTTGACACAAAGATCACCGAATGGGATATCAAGAATTGTGTGTATCTCAATAGTTCATCAAATTATTACCCTTAGGGTAATGGTCAGTTTGAGTCTACAAACAAGAACCTACTAAGAATCATAAGGAAAAATCTTGATGAGAATCAGATAACTTCACACGAAAAGCTCAAATCAGATCTATGGGCTGACAGGATCACACCCTAGAGGTCTATAGGAAGCTCTCCATAAAAGCTTGTATATGGGAAAGAAGCGATTCTACCTATATCACTCAATTTGTCCGCATTGGAACTCATGAAATAGTTGGAAGTAGTTGAGTTTGAGCCTCTGGAAAACAGGTAGGCAGAGCTGATGGAATTAAAAGAAATAAGATAACATGCAATGTAGACCATGGAGAAAGATCAAGCATTGGTCAAGAAGAGTTTTGATAAGAAAGCTAAGGCTAGGATATTACAAAATGGAGATTTGGTACTGAAGTGGCATGCTAATTGTGCAAAGCCAGGAAAGAAATCTAAGTTTGATGCCATATGGAGTGGTCCATATATGATCATTGAATGCACAGGTAGGAATGCCTTCCAGCTAGCTAAGTTGGATGGTGAAGAGTTACAAATTCTGGTCAATGGAATCTATCTCAAACGTTGCTACTAAAAGGAGAGTTTCTCACCCTTATAAATATTAATTTAGAATTTCCATTCCTCCAAGTGCTGATCCACATCAGACCGCTATTAGAATAATTTTCATTTCCTAAGTGTTGGTGCACATGTCCTATTGCACTCTCAACTACCAAATAAAACACTGTCAAAATTTCTATTTCACACAACAAGTAACACTATAGAGTTTTAAACAATTATTTACAAGTGTCTAAAGTTTCCACAGTGGTGCTGTTGACCGATAGGGTCCTACAACTTTATTTTCATGTTTTCCTGCTAGATGTAATATGTTCATTTTAGACTCAGAGGCTAAGAAAACACTTTCAAATGTTGTCTTCTAGAGAACAAACATACTATGGGTATGTTTTTGTGTTCTCCTATGCACCAAGAATTCATAGGAAGCGGCTTAGAATTTAGAAGCGGTGAATAGTTTTCAAACGGCGATGGTTTCTCTAGAGCCACTTTGGTCATAATTGGTCAACTTTGACCTAGTCAAACTACGACCGAGAGGATTACAAGATGCCATTACCAAACTAACAATAAGAGTGGATTTCAAAAACTAAAGGTTCCAAAAATATATAGTAAAAATACTAGGAGTTTGGAAAGGTGGATAGGCATTTTGTTGCTTGAGTTCCAAATGATGGTTCAAAATGAAATCCATATTTTCAATTTAAAAATCTCCCTAAAAGTGCAAATGGAGTGATGAGAATCCTAGAGAAGTGGTGAAGAGAGTGTAAATAGTCAAAGGGGTTGAGCTAATGCTTAACATGACTTTCTACATAACAAGGAACACATATAACGCTTAAAAACTCTTCGCATGGGGCTCGAGTGTTTTTTTCAAGCCTCTAAAATTTTCATTTTACTAACTTTGCAAGGTAGGAAAATGGTTGTTTGATTTGACAACATCATCTAACTCCCTCTGATATTGGCAGAGAAGAGCACTTAATTCAGATACTCTAGTATCATTGTACAAGGTTATGGTAGTGACCATAGTTAATGTTTAAATTGAAAAATCAGTTTCATCAATCACAAGGTGGAGTTTTATTTCTTTACACTATTTAAATTTGGTTACATATCCATTTGTAAGATTATCCAATGGTTTAACATTTCTATTATATTGCAAAAGAAGAACCCAAATTACAAAAACTATCAAAGAAAAATGTAAGGGAGACCATGCTTGGAAAGTTTGAGCGAAGTAGGATATGTCGGGGCTCCAAGTGTTCCTCGACACAACCAACAAAATCACGCAATAGAAGAGGATTTCGTCAAGCGGTTCATGAGCATTGTTGTAGCCAAAGTGACTCTATGCACATGCTCCTCAAGGACCAACCAAAACACTCACAACATGTCGATGGAAAAGTTTTTATTTTATTTTCCTACATTTTCATATTTTAGCTCAAGAAGCCACTTGGATGCAATCTCTGCTAGCTCTAAAATTCCATGAACTCTGCAAGCCTTGAGCAAGGATCCCCACACACTAGAACTAGGTTTTAATGGAATATTCTTAATTAAATTTTGAGCTTTGTGTAGTTTCCCAGCTTAACCAAGAAGGTCCACCATGCAGAAGGAAGTCCAATAAATGTTATGAAATATGGTTAAATACTAGAATAATACATTTGATAAAATAATTCTAGTGCACCTTCACTCTTCCCATGCATACCAAAACATGCAATAATTACACTCAATGACATTACATTTTTATGGATGATTTTTTCAAACACCAGACCAACAATATTTTTTCCACCACATTGCATACATACCTACTAGAGCACTTGTAACTACAACATCTGACAAAATCATGTCCCTTTCTTCATTATGTTGTGGTGGAAATCCATTCCCATATCTAACTCCTCCATTTTTGCACAGGGTGGAGGATGCTAGTAAAGGTTGTGAAGCTTGAATTTACATTGCTTGATAGGTTCCACAACCTTTCTAACAAACCCATTTTGTACATATCCTGCTATCATTTTTGTCCACAAGGCCACATTTCCAAAGACATTCGATTAAGCAGTCACTATGCCAAGCGCATGCTTCCACATTTAGCATACATATCTACTAGGGTACTAGCAAGTAAAATGTCTAGAAAAATTCCTCTATCTTTTATGATTTGATAGTTGTCCAAGGCCATATCAACAAACCCATTTTGTGCATGCTTTGAGCTGACAGATTTACATCATAACTGTTAGGCATTTGTGGCTAAAATACCCACTCAGAAACTCTCCAGATAGGTAAATATTTGATAATGACCAAGAAAAACCCACCCTTTTCATATGTCGGAAGAGGAAGAAAAAGGTATGGTTCCATGTAGAGGAAAGGTGAAAGAGACAAATTTTGGAGAGACAAGAGTGGAATAGTAAGCAAGGACACAATTAATGTCTTAGTAGATACCAAAACTGTTCAAAACAACAGACAACTAGCATGGAGATATCTAGATCCCTGCACACGTTATAGTGCCATGAGGCACGATGCCCATAAGAAGAAACACAGCCCCCAACTAGACATTCCTCCTGAATAAAGCGGCCACTCCTTCCTCTTCTATTGCATACAATAACAAACAAAAATGTAGGAAGTAATTCTTTCTCACCAACAATAACTCCATCCTCCATAGATACAGATCCTAAAAAGTAATTTCGAGCTAGGAAGAGAGACGAAGTCCTAGGATGGTAAAAGGGTAGATCTTTGACTTCTGACATCGTTGTAACTATCCAATCACTCCCAAACCATCATGTTAACTTGGGTCAAATCGGTTAAGGCTTATGGATCTCAAAAGATTGCTTGTATTCTTGTGTAAGGAAAGAGTCAAGTCTGAAAGGGACGTTGGGGAGGAGTCACCTCACACTCTCAGCCAACTAAAAGAAATATCTATCATTATTTGTGTGGCAGGGAAGGAAGATATCCTTCTTCCCATCAACCGCTTCTCAAAGGCATTAAAGCTCCTTTACTCCCGTGGCAGGTCTCCATACCCACCGCAACATTTTCCATAATGCAAATATATGCATTTTAATATTATTTTATTATATATATATATAAAATAAAATAATATTAAAATACATACATACATACATACATACATACATACATACATACATACATACATACATACATATATATATATATATAAATATTGTTTTACTTGCTAATAAATTTTATTTTTGTTTAGTAAACTATTTCCATTTATTTATTTGATTCGGTCAAGTTAAATAATATTTAATTAATCTATATATCTTGTTTGAATTTGTTTATTAATCTCCTTATTTTTATTATCCAACCAATTGAAGAAGAGAAAATAAATAACTAGGGCGGAAGTTGGTGTCCATGGAGGTCCTCAAAGCTTTAGTGAGATAAGACGACTTGGATCCGATACCTCCATGAACATATGAGAAACTGGAGGAGTACACTCTTGCATCGACAACCAGGTGCGAAGGTGGAATCCACACTTCATCGGTTAAGGGCGGGGCATTACAAGAGGAATATATTTCAATCAATAAAAATATTGTCTCCATCTACACACATTGTTGAATTTATTACCATTAACATATCCTAGAGGTTGTGACAAGTATATTTCTTCCAAGAAGTCTTCGTGAAGAAAGGTACTTACACCCATCCAATAGAAATACAATTATTTTTTTGCTACTAAGGAGAGTCTATCTAACTATAATTCATCTTAGTGACTATAGTAATTTTTTTCATTGTGATAAAGATGTCAACATGTGAAAAAATGTTTCTACAAGTTTTTCTTTATACCTATTTCATTGAATTGTAAACCAAATTTCACTTAACATAATTTCTTCCTTTAAGAAAACCCGAATCACCTATGTTTTTCTTCTTTATAGAAAGAAGTTATTTTTCCATGCAACATGTTGATCGAGATTCTTCAATTCTTGTTGATAAATCTTTGGATAATGTGTCACTTTGATTTCTTTCTTATGTCTAACATCATATGAATGTAATGATATCATTTTTCTTGGATCTCATTCCATTTTACCAACCAAATTTATATTTGTACAAACCCACTATAGTAGAGGTTATGATGGTGGTGTAAATGTATTCTATTATTAGTGGCGGAGGTTTTTATTTTCCCATTGTTCATCATCTAAACTATAATTCCTCTTAGAAATGGATTCATTAAAATTGTCTTGTTCTTTACAATATACATTATAAGTGGTGTTTAACTTGACTAGAGCTAATGGAGGATCTATATATGTATCCTCATAAGTTTGTAATTATCTTTGATAATGGAAGATAATAGTATTTCACATCTTTAGAATATTAATATTAATCCAATGGAATTTTTCCTTTCAATTTCTTTTTACTTATATTTTTTTATTATTAGTAAATATTTTTTTGAAAAGGACTATACCTTTGTACTAGAGGGTTCAAAAGAAAGATTTTAGAATTGTAGCATAAAAAAATAGATCAAAATCAAGATAAAACATGGAATCCTAGCATCAGAAAATAGTCTTCTCATAAAAGTATAGAAATCTAACAACTTATCAAAGCACACAAACAACTAATAAACAACAACTAAATTGCAGTGGTATAGCAGAACCATAGCAAAAAAGCATGCTTATACCCGAAAAAAACAAATGAAGCAATATGAAACATCCAAACAATAGTATCAAATCTAGGAAATGTCTCAAACCTTTTTCAAGCGATGGGCGATTTAGATTTGGAATGTACTTTTTATTTCCTATCCACCACCGTCTATTTATCATTGTCTTCTTTCACTAGTATCGAATTACAAATTTAAGTGTCTTGATTGGAATGTGACCCTCAACAATGGGCATCGAGGCATACTCGGTCACTATAAAAACACCCACAGGAAGGGGAATCTTGAGTTTTCATCTCTGTAGTGTTCGTGTCGTGGCCACATTTTACACACCTAATTACAACAAAGTAAAATAACAGGTAATTTTTTTTGACTTACATTGCTCACTACACACACAACACAACAAGGACTCCAAGTACAGAAACTTGACTCACATACGACAATCACATAAGTCATCGACTCACACAGACACATGAGAACAACATAGGCATGTCGATGCCACACTTTTCCCAATGAACGAATACTAGCAATGCCCCAACCACAAAAGAAGACTCAAGGATAGGCAAACCCACCACACATTCTTTTCTTTAATTGTATTTTAGTTATGATTAACATTCCAAGTACATTATTGTGCAAGGATAAATTTCTCATTTGTCCACCGACAGATCCTTAAGTACATTCCATGGTTAAATTACCATTCGACCCTTTTAAGCTGACTCCTTATTCTTTACAAAACTTTCCATAACTTGCATTCTTATTTTTCATAATTCAAAAGCATATAAAGTACTTAATTATCTTGTCCTTATGTTAAGAATATTCTTCTCGAACATAAAATCAATGTCTACCCTTTTTTTTTACTCTTATATACTTTATTTTCTACGTCACATTATGGTCTTATTACTAGCATTGTCTCGTAAAAGGAGTTACGAAATGGTTTGTCTAACCTCTTGAAGACATACATGATTAGGAGACTTGAAGCTACACATGAACCCTAAGTTAACATCCAAAACAACTGAGGTTTAGATTAATTTCCAACTTCACCTAAGGGTCTACCCCTCAACTATACATGAGTTTTAAGCGAGAGGACAAATTTATGCTAAACCACCTTCCAGAAAGGACCAAGGTGTGATGTTGAGAGAAACCAATGTAACACCTTTAGCTGAGTGGAGATAAGGGTTTCATTAACAAGAGTTTAAGACCTAGAACAACTAAGTCACAACCTCCATCTATGTCGTCTGGATCCAACAGGGATTTCACTCTATGAAGAACTTTAATTTTAATATATCTTTGGATGACAAGGTAGTCTGCTAGGCTACGAAGGAGGAGTTAGCTCTACATACTCCAAGTGAAGTTTGATTGTGTCACTCCTATCAGACGGGTTTATGACAATGTCACTAAACATTCTGACTAAGACATTAAGCCCATTCTTGGGCTCTGATTTGCCTAAATTAGGACGTTCCATCGAGTGCAAGGTTGAGTTCATTCTACGGTTTTCAATGTCTTCTAGGGTAAAAGTAACACACATGAAGACAAGTTATGCTCGATATTGAACAAAGGTAGAGTGTTTTGATTTAATTCTCTTTATTACATTTACAAAGTATGAATGCACAAGATGACCCATTAACCATTTATTGAACACTAAATATGCACTACATGATATCACTTCAAATTCATTTACCGTATATAAATATCAAACCTTTTTACCAGGTGTACTATAAATAAAAATTGAACTATGATTAAATGCACATTTCCTAGATGTCCTTGAAACCAACATCTCGTACACATCAAAAAATTATCAAATATAATAGTTTGTAACATGAGATAATGTTATACATTTATTCATTTAAAAATGAACTATATAAACTACAAAGATAAATAAATTAATTACACATCGCCTTTTCGTCGTCATATTTTCATCCTACAAGACCACATGTGCATGATATTAGTGATAATTCGCTAGCATGGCATCCACCATAATCTAACATAATTATCATTTTTCAATTTCCCATTTACATATGATAATAGTTTCAATTTGCAATAGAAATAAAAGGGTTTAGAGACATGTATTCATTACATTTCATTTTGTAACCAGGAGAGAAAAAAAAGGGAAGAGAGAGAAAACACCATTTTTTCAAAAGTTCTATTTCACACAAAAATTTACACTATAGAGTTTTAAACAATTATTTACATGTGTCAAAAATATTTACAGTGATTTGGCAACCCGATGAGGGTCCCACAACTTTCTATTTTTACATTTTCTTACTAGCTACAAAAATGTTCAAAATGGGCTCAGAGGCTAAGAAACCACTTCCAAAAGTTATCTTCTGATGAGAATGCACACCACAATTAACTTTCTATGTGTCCCTAGATATATCAAGAGTTCATAACAACTTAAGGAATTGGGAAAAAATGAACGGTTTGCATTTGGCGGCTAGTTTTCCAGGGCCACCTTTGGTTATAGTTGACCCGATTGCAGAATGAACAAAAGTTTTTTGAGGGCCCAAAAAAACCACATACAAAACTAACGTTCAATGGATGAGCACATAACAAGACACCTCCTACAAGTTCCCCTATATAAGGATAATTCATGAGTCGTGGGATCGAGAACTAGAAAACCATTTTCAAACGGCGACAAGTTTTAAGCCACCTTTGGTCCTAGTTGATCCAGTTTGACCTTGTCAATTTGCGACCAGAGACCTACAAAATGTCATCATCAAAATATCCAGAAAAGTTTTTTTCCCTAAACTGAAGGTTCCAAACAATTATCTAGTAAGAACCCTAGAGGTTTGCAAAGATAGTAAACATTTTCTCTATCCAAGTTTCAAATGGCGGTTCAAAATAAAAGCAAACTTTCTAGATTTAATAGCTTTCTCTGCTGTAACCCACTGTAATAGGGCTTCTATAAGATCATCAAAAAGATCAAAAATGTTCATTCGGGGGGTCAAACCAAAGGTCCATGTGACTCCTCACATAACAAGGTATACAAATGAAGCTTAACATCTCATTTTGAGTTATGAAGGGTACTTAATGAGTCTCTCGAAAAATACAAAAAAATTAACTATTTAAACAGGAGATTATCAACATTATTAATGGGAAGTCAATTTCGTGCGGTCGATAAAACAATGTTGTAGCGATTCGGTTGGGTAGGAAGTTTTCTAAATCACCTCAAAATGATGGTGGAAGTTCATGTTTTAATGCAACCAGTCCATCATTTCACTTGGGCACTTCGTCAACCAGTTCATGAGCCTCGATCTAACCTCCACAATGGCACACAAAATTCCCAATCACTTGAATTTTTCCAACAAAATAAGTTGTTGATTATGTTCTGACAATTTTCTAGGGCCTGCACAAGGCTCCATTCTTGCACACGGGCTGAGAGAATGTTGGCAACGGACAAGAGGCTCTACACCTGTGAGTGTAGTTGCTTGAAAGTTTCTAAATCCTTTTGAACAAATCCATTATGTGCATATCCTGCAATCATGGAATTCCATGAGACAACACTTCTTTGAGGCATTCTATTAAACAGTTCACATGCCTTTTCAACAAATCCATTTTGCGCATATCCTGTAATTATGGCACTCCATGAGACTACATTTCTTTGAGGCATTCTATCAAATAGTTCATGAACAAGCTTTACACTGAGTTTCACCACTTCCTCTTGATTTATTTTCTCTCGCTCAGATTGTTATCAATCTATCTTCCACGCTATTCCTCCAATATTGGCGCATAAGTCTGTGCATTTACTTTTTCAATGGTTTTCAACATATTTTCTAATTTATTGATTTATTTCCTTTCTCATGCTCTCTTTTATCCTCCACGTGTTGGTTGTGCATGTGTTTTTCCTCTTTCTATGCCTGCATCTTCTTGATTCAATGAATTTTTCTTTTGAATTTTATTGTCTTCTTGTGCAGGTTTTAGACTCTTCCCTCAACGTGGCTTTTTGATCTACAGATTGTTTTTTTCTTTTATCTTTTTTTCTCTACTTCTCCCGCTTACACATTCTTGGCTCTTTAGTGCATGTTTTATTATTTATTCTCCAATGAATTTGGTTTGTATTTTAAACTGATCTTGATATATCCTCTTGTGCAGGTAGTTTCTTCCTTCAACATGAGCTCGTGTTCGGTGACTTTCCTATTAGCAAAAGACTCCTCCATGACTACAGAAGGCTTCACTCCTGCCTCTGACATCTCTCTCACAGCCAATGTTTGAGGAAGCCTTGAAGTGCTCAAATAGTCAGAACTTGGAGTTCATAGAAGCCCTATGAAGAGGGTACAAACTGTGAAAGAATATTTGAAGACGTAGTTTCTAGGATTTTTCTAAATTGAAGGCAACAAAAATTAAATCTAGACCAGATCTAAACCCACAAACTAGGTAGCAGAAGAATTTCTTGGGAGAAATGTGTAATCACAGGAGAACAAAAGACATGATTTTCAGTGGTCATTTGCAGACCCAAACAGATTTACAGACCATAATGGCAGCAATATTGTGATTCACAGATCACAAAAGGAAAAAGGTGGTAGTTTTGTGATTTTGTTTGAAACAGGATTTTATGGATTCAAATTTGAAGTTGCAGACCCTTCAAGGGGATTTCAAGGGAAAATTTTCACTAAAGATTTCCAAGAGTAATGTTTCTACAGAATGAGTGAACATTTTCAGCTTTGTGAGACATTTCTTGAGTTGCAAACTGAGGACGTGAATATCCAAGGAAGGAACAACGATCCAAACAAAATAGTGGACAGTGCATTAGAAATGCGTTCCATCCTACACAAAAGAAGGCACCAATCCAAATGTGCACATCCTCCCAGAGTAGATAGAATTGTAGTCTCATTAATACACGCCTTCTCCTGATAGAATTTAATGGAAGTGTAGGTTCCCATCCTCCAACGCACTTCCACAACTGACCAGAATTAAATAAACTAACGTGTACAACTCGCAAGGAAGAAAAGATGGTGGGGGTTTGCGTGGTGCCTCCATACCAAAAAAAGTCTAAAAAAAATAATACGCATTTCCATGAAATGGTGGGACGCCAACAAAAGTGGCCAATGTGGGTGAAAGCATCCAAAATTCTCATTAATTTAATATATATATATATATATATATATATATATATATATATATATATATATATATATATATATAAAATACAGTGGAGACTTGGTCGGCTCAGGTGGTAGCAATATCATTTCACCTTAAAACGACAAATAAAACAAGTATGCAAGCAAGCCTAGTCGACCAAGGAGGAACTAGAGATAGCAGTTTCGAAAATGAACACAAGACAAGGACCAACCACAACATCAAACAGGATACCCTCCTCTTTGCGTGAATCGAGGATCGATCCACGAAGTGACCAATCTAAACAATAAAATCACTTATCGATAGTTAATAATTTTATAACAAATCAATGATCAGATAATGAAGTTATCGTCGATCGATAATTAAAATAATAATATTATTACTATTTATATTACTATTATTATTACAACTTAATACTACTTATTAATCACATTGACAAGGACCAACATACAAGCTTGACCAAAACAATAATAGCAAGAATCGACAATTCAAAAGAATAATTATTATTATGTAGATGTTCCCTCTAGCCAGTCACGCCCTAACAACAACATCAAGTCATCATTCAAACCACCTATCAAATTCGAGAAAGAGATTTTTCCTTAATAAGGTAATCGAAAAGGTGAAGAAAACAAGGATCGGTAGGAGCACAACAATGTTAAATGCTTAGTAACATGGTCGTCGAAGAAGAAAAAGAAGAATGAGGAACAGGGCATTACGGTTCAAAAAAATTTCTGCTGACAGGTGTAACAACATTTGATGGGCTAAAATTTTCCACAATCAGATCTACATGGGGGTTGATTGTTAGATTTTCTGGTATAGAATCCTTCCACCATATTGGTTTGATCTTGGATTTAGAGTGCTCATAATTCTCTAAAAGATGACTTGTTCGGATACATCCCCGACATCTAAAAGCTAGCCCCTCATATTCTAAATTTCTTGTTTATTATCATTGGTGATATGCACCCATTTATTGTATTAAATGTTTTTATTGAATTTGAAACGTATGGTTCAATGTACATACCATGTTTCTTGGGAGTCATATCTTGCATTAGTGAGTGGGATGGGAAAATTTCAATATAATATGTGGCACACTAAATTACTTGTCAAAATTGAGGAGGAAATCCTTTAAGTGTATTGTACACTTGGTTATTTATTTGAGAGTGGTTTTCCTCTCATTGACATCATTCTTCTGAGGGGTGTAAGGAACAATATGTTAACCTTGAATTAGTTTCTTTTCAAAAAGGTAATTATCGTGATTTTTAAAATGTTTTGGGTCAAATTACATAAGTGTGTCCCACATTTTTGTATTTCTTTACTTTCAAAAACATAAAATTTTAGATTCATTGAAATTACAAAAGCAATTACCACAAAAGCTGTACAAATTCAAGAAACTAGATAAAGTAACAAAATGTTGCTTTTTGAGTGTAGAATGCATCTAATTTTCTTATTTTAAAAAATGATAAATTTTGGTCTTTTTGTTAATATTGTTCAAAGGTTGTTTCCTATTTTAAAGTGGAGCGATAGAAAGTTGGTGCCTTGTTTTTATCCAAAACTTATTATTTCACTATGAAATGTGATGTATGTGTTATAGACTGCAATATTGATTATGCGCTAATATTATATATATATATATATATATATATATATATATATATATATATATATATATATATATATATATATATATATAATTTAATTAATTTTTAGTGAAGATATTTCCCGATTCAGGATGTAACTATGTTTATTAGAATATATTTATATATTCATATCAAAATTGAATATTTTTAGTAGGAATGAAGAAGATTTCAAAAATAGTAAATCATTTTTTTAATTTTTTGGATATTTTTTTACTATTTTTAGATTGTGTTGAATGTTTAGTAGTAGTTTTTGAAAATATCATACATTGGCAATGTTTTAAAAAAACAAATTAATAAATGTTTTAAGAAAACAAAAGATATTTTTGTAGATAACATGTAAATTTTTGTAATTTAATTTATCTATTTAACCTAAATATGTCGCATCTATGGGGCACTTTTAAGCCTATAATTATCCTCCGGATGGATTAATAGTAAAAACATGCCACATAGATGTTACATGGGCTCCATTTATGGGTGTTCACGCAAAGGTGTAATCTCCTTAAGGGGGTTTGGGTGAACCCTCTTCGGGTGACCACCATATAACATTCTAAATTCACAATAACTAACCTCGGTTAGGAAAATGACATCGATAGCCTTGATGAAATCGACATCATTTTGGTAAACAACGTCGGTTGACATGTGTGATCATAATTTATTTGACATGGGTTAAATTTGACCTGTAAATATGTTATGAAAATATATATACAAGAACTTATTATAGATAAAAACATATCATTTAGATAATAAATATATGTATATATACGAGATATTTGTGTGTATATCTATATATACCGTGATTGGATCTATCAATGGAATAAACAAAAAAATAGAAGCAAAATTTAATTATAAATGGTATTAAATATAGAGATATCCCCAACATAAATTAAAATTTATCTCAGTAAAATAATTACACTAAGGGTAAGCGAATAACCAAAACTAGAGACTCAGTAAAACCTCCATTTGGAGAAAAAAATATAAATTGCAAACCCTTAGGTCAAATAGAATAAAACAGAGGGCAAATTGGAGGAAGGAATGTAACGCCCACCTTAAATGATGATTTAAGAACACGCTAAAACCCTAAACACTTAACCCGAAAGTTGCGGTAATTTTTTTATATATAAATTTAAATGGTTACAAGGTTATCAACCCTTAGAGTGCATTAAATTTACTTTCACCAATAATATTTACTTTACAAGGGATGGACCAAGTCTAAGTTAAATGATTAAATATTCTTAATTTATCTCTAAGGTCAATTAATTAACATTCAACTAGGAAGGTGCCATAATTTAATTTACTTGGTTTAATGTTTTTACTCCTCCACAACTAACATTCCTACCTTAATACTTTACCTTATACTTCTCGGAGAACAATCAGATTTACACAACAAAATAATAATATATTTTCAATATGTTTCACACAATACAATAGCCTAATATATAGGCTGGAGTTTCCCTAGAATTTAGGAAACTAACTCAACTACAAAATCTCAACCAAGCCTAATTATGTGGGGTGAGAATAACTCACGTAACCCACACATAACAATAATAATATATTGTTGAAACAATATATTATAATATCTCTAACAATAATCTCTCAACAATAATAATTACACACGTAATTATTATTCACACACATAAATATGTGAAGCACTATATAAATATTTCCTAACATTCCCCCCCTTAGTGCGAACATGGGGAAAACTTGCCTTTGTACTTGCACCTGCTCATGATCCGGATGGTTTCAAGGACAATACCAACAACCTCTGGATGGTTTTCCAAGTGGTTAACCAACAACCACACAACTGATGGTTTTTGAGGACAGTACCAACAACCTCTCGGATAGTTTTTCTAGATAACTAACAACCACAATATCATGATGATGCGAAGTATCAACAACTCTCATCACTATCTCACTGCAGGGAATAACATAGGAAATTCTACTAAAATCATTGCTCGTACATACATAGAAAAAGCTCGACATCGAAATGGAACATTGGATCATGTTCCCCCCCTCAATGTGAAATTTTCACTTATTGAAAACAGGATCACCGCAACCGAGGCACACCACACATGTCACCAAAGCTTATATGCGGCCCCGTCATCGGGCAATCGACGAGAGGTCGCTAAATGACCTCCAACCTCCGATGCCTCCTGCCTCCGGTTTTATGCTGCTAGTTCAACTAGATGTGATCACGAAGCTCAAAATACCTTCAATAATTTGGACGTCGCGTACAAGCGAAAATGCGTCCAAAATTGAAATGCGGGCAATTTTTTTTTTTATTTTTCAGACTTAATACAATGACACAACTTTTTGACGACAATAAAAAAAGACAAAAAAATATCCTAAAATCACCTCTAAATATTATGACTCTTTTGGCAACTATTGATAATGACAATTATACTACTATAACAAACTCTTGATTGACAATACTAATGACCTTAATACATTATACTTTATCAATTAAACAAAAGACTATAAAGTCTAAAATAACATTTAATGACAATCACACTTTGAAAACCTAGACTCTATTTAGGAGGACAATAGACATAAATTAATATGACTTGCAAAGCTAATGAAACTAGTGACCACTCAAAATAATACAACCGAAATTAATAATGGAGAGAGAATATTTTAACAACCTTGCATATATACTTTCTTTGTCCTCCGTTCACATACCCTTCACTTCTACATGGAACCCATTGTTTGAGAGCTTATCCACGTGCTTTCTATTTGAAACTTTCCATATATCCATATGCTTGAATTCTACATGCACACTGCCAGTTGGTATATTGGACGCAATAACGTGGGTGAGAGTCGGATTTGAGTCTAACACATTCGCTGAAAAGAAATCCAAATGTGAATCGATGCTAGATCTACACAAATTCTGCCAGCGATTTGATCAAAACTTCAACAAATATTCTTTTATGAGGGCATCAAGGCAAATTATGGATGCAAAATATTGCACAAAAACAAATATTTAAAGCCTGGAGTTGATCAAACGCAGGTGTAAGACCGTGATCTATATCAGTGTGACCTGGATGGAGATAGATTCGCTAATGAAAGATTAAACATGTCTGGTAGGACAGAGGATTGCACAACCTCTTCTATTTCCTCAGTTGAAGGCCAAACATCCCTGAAGTAGACATCTTTTCCATCCTTCCCAACACCAAGAGGCTGTGTCTCAAAGTCAATGTCAACAGTTCCAGCAAGGGCATAGGCAACAACAAGTGGAGGAGAAGCGAGGTAATTTGCCCGAGTCAAGGGATGAACACGCCCTTCAAAGTTTCTATTGCCAGAGAGCACAACTGCAACAACTATATTGTTATCCGTAATAGCTGAGCTCACCGATTCATGAAGATCTCCAGAGTTACCAGTTTAAGTGATGCATATAGATGTATATCTGAATGCAAGCTTCACATAATATGTCGTTTCTAGAGATTACAATGGAAGCATTTAAAGAGCTCGCTCTATTTTTGAAAACTAGACAAGCAGAAAAGATACTCGGTGAATTGAGGGCTTATTCTAGACTTTAAAAGAATAAAAAATAAACTTAAATATTCTCACATAATAGTTTCGCCATGCACAGGGAAAAATGTAGTTGTCCCTTAACATCCTTAGAATTCCATTGCAAAGGATCAAATATCGCTCTGATACCAAATCTCGAAGAACAATCAGATTTACACAGCAAAATAATAATATATTTTCAATATGTTTCACACAATACAATAGCCTAATATATAATTTGGATTTTCCCTAGAATTTAGGAAACTAACTCAACTACAAAATCTCAACCAAGCCTAATTATGTGGGGTGAGAATAACTCACGTAACCCACACATAACAATAATAATATATTGTTAAAACAATATATTATAATATCTCTAACAATAATCTCTCAACAATAATAATTACACACGTAATTATTATTCACACACATAAATATGTGAAGCACTATATAAATATTTCCTAACAATACTTAGCTAGTATAATTCCATTATATAAATAACTTAAATGTCCATTTCATTACTTTTCTAAAACATACTTGGAACTAGTTTAGTGACTTTACACACCAAGGTATTTAAATGGCCCCATTCACCCATCTACACATACCTTTAAATTTATTTAAAACATCCATAGAATATATTCCTACCAAACACAAGTAGGGTTGAACCATAACACTTGGATCAATTTAATTTTGGACATTAGATCCTAAGGTTCTAAGCTAACCCTACATATCCTTATGAATTTTTATTTAATCTCTTTCTTTACTTAAGTATCCTCATTTGATCATTATTCCTTTATTTAATTTGTAGGTTGGAGAGAAGTAAGCCATGGGAGAAAGAAAGGAATAACTATAGAGGATTCGACAAAGAAATCAATCTTAGATTAGTTTAGATTATAGATTTATCATTGTAATTTATTTCATTCAAGGATTGAAGGGGTCTCCTTTTTCAAATCTAGTTTTATTTCAAAACTATTTATATTTGGAGTTCTCTATTTGGGGAAAACCTTATTCCCATTAATTTATACAAGTTTGAGTACTTTGGATCCACCATTTGAATATTTTATTGCTTAAAACCATGATATTTAGCCATTATTTGTTTGCTGGAGGTTTCCTCTAAATTTTTACAAGCATAAAATTTAGTTATTACAAGTTAAAAATTACACAGCGTGAATCTATGATTTTCTATCATAAGTGATAGAACTACCACCCAGAGGAAACCGATAGTCCTAGGACCACCGCCTTGCATGATCGGTGGTAACGAGATTGCCGCTCTGTCAGACAGGTGGCGGTCCTGTTTCTTAGAAACAGATCCTTCATTTCCAATATTTTCAAAAAATAAAAGTCACTAAAGTGCTCTTAAATTTCCAGTTGTAAGATTCAATTCCATTTATTCATTCCATAGTTAAAATTACTCATTTTTAAAACATTTTCTATTTTAATAGTAATAACAACATCTACAAGATCATTTTTATTTTGTTCAATAAATTTTCTTTCAAGTCCAATAGTAAAAGTGTATAAAATACTTCTAATATTGTTATTTTTCTTTACTACAAAATGCAACATTTTAACATAACAATATAATTCAAATGTGTTGCCTCTTTCCATTTTCACTACAACTTATATGTTCAAAATAAATATAAAAATTTGTTCTACATTCAAATTTTTATAAATACATTATTAACATCTTACAACTTCTATATTCCTTCTTTCCCATTTACAATAATACAACTTCACAATGAAGATAAACTTTCTTTCTCACAATACAACTTTCAACTAAAATTTTACACATGATTTTCATTTTGATTCTTTTCTTTACATACTATAATTTAAAGAGAAGGGAAATTTTACAACTCCTCAATAAAATTCTTCAAATAATATTACAACTTACAATACAACATTTCCTTTAAACAAAATACAATATTACAAATCTTCCACCTTGAGTGGGAATAACAAGAAGGTTTTATCACAAGTAAGGATTTCTTGAGGACACCAAAAATGCTCCAAGTTTCACATCACCAACAAGAGAGCTCCACCATGCTTCATTTTATCACAACAAAAGGACGGAGAGGCAATACTCTCCACCAAACCAAGAATTCAATGAGGAGATGAATCCATCCACCTCATTGGCTATCGAACCCCGACCACATTGCAATGAAAAATGGATCCAAATCAGGGAAACAAAACAAGATTCCACATCACAATACAAATATTTTACAACAATAAAAAAACACAAATAACTCAAACTACAATCACAAGAAGAATTAAAAAAATATACAAGGCTTCAAAATGCAAAAGCCAAAGGAGAAAGATCTATGGGGAGGTCACTTATGCCTCCCAAAGGGAAATGGTGCCCACCTTAAAACCCTCCAATAAACATCTCAAAAACCCCTACACACTCTTATGCCTCCCTCAATAACCTCTTATGCCTCCCACATTCTCTTATGCCTCCCTACAATCTCTTATGGCTCCCTCAACAAAATAACCAAGTAAGAAATGCAAGCATTTTCTTGTCCAAGGTGGGGCACCCAACCCAACTCCCTCCAAAACATGAAATAAAATCTTATGCCTCCCCACATGTAAGATCCCCATAGTCCCCTCCTACACCACACTTAGGAAATCTACCCAAGCACCCAACAAGCATACTAAAACACTAAAAAACACACACATATGTATACAAAATAAAAGAAATCATTTAACAAGAGTTTAGATCCTACCTTTCCATGGTAGAGATTGATCCAAGAGTCACACACCAAGATTATTCAAGCCCAAAAAATCACCAACAAGCTCCAACAAGATCCAAAAGCACTCCAGAATCCTCTAACTCTAGAAATGCAAGAGCACAAAGAAATGAAGTAACCCCCAAAAAACCAAAAGAACTTGAATAAATAGAAAAGGGAGAGAGGAGGGTGAGGTGGCTCCTTGTAGGATGCAACATCACTCATCTTCAACTCCACCTCCCAAGTCAAACCTCAACTCCAATGCACAATAAATTGGTGGGTGAGTGAAATGACAAATTACTTACACACACAAACAAAACCCACACCCCCTAAGGAAAAACTTTATTTACATGAAAGGAAATGCAACAAGGTTTACCTTTTGTCATCAAAACACATAATGGGATATATTGTTGACCCCCGAACCCATAGGTAGGGTTGATATAAAAATTTAAGAGATGTGAGACAAGTTTGAATTTTCCCAAAAGCCTCCAAAATTTGCCCTTAAGGCCAAATTCGGATTTCCAAGAAGTGGTAGAGTGTAAAACACTCAAGATAATAAGAACTCAACTTACAACACATAATCCAAGAGCCATTTAATTTAATAAATGAAATATTTTTACCCATTCATAATTTACTTTAGTAAAATAATTAATTTATTAATTTAGACACAAAACAAATAATTAATAAATGAGAATACATCAATTTAAAATAGTGCATATAAAAATTAAATTGAGGAAACTAAATGAAAGAATAAAAAATAACCCCTTGATCACAATTAGAGGTGATTCCCCCATGGGAACCCCTAACAAAACTTTAGACACATACACACAACAAAATACATGTTGCCATGGTGACCCTTGTTGAATTCATCTATCATCCCAATGTGGTTGATCTACAATCTCCTTGTTGTTTATTGTGACATGCTAACCTACAAAACACATAACACTTCCTTCACCTCGTGCCACATCAAAACATCTAGGATAAAATGTATAATATACATCCTCAATCATCTGTATATGAATCAAAACATTATCTAGGCAAGTAACGATATCATTTACAATTTCTAACAACATCTCGATTCTACATTTCATCAATATCCATATGATCACAAGATTAGTTCAATTGTTAAGGTCTACTCAAAATGGCAAAAGTATTCTAGGTCAAAATATATATAACCATGTCAATAACATATCATCATCAATATAAAAATTTTCTAATAATCCATAGACATCATATATGAATCAAAATCAACACCAGTCCAGTATCTCTAACATCTAACATCATGCTAAGTCAAAAAGTGACAATAATATCCATAAGTATAGTCGACAATATCAAAATAAATAGTAATAAGTGTCAAAGGGAAGTGGACACTACATCCCCCTCCCCTAATACTCGAATTCCTCCTAGAAGTCACTAGAATAGGTGTGGAAACTAGATTCGTATTAATGTAGCATCCTCCCATGTAGTTGCAGTCTCATCATATCTATCCCAATGGAATCAAACCTGGTCAATATCTCTACCTCGAAGGGCCAGGGTCCTACGCTCTAAAATATGAATGAGCTCCACCATCACTTGTCCCTGATCCCGCACTTGTAAGGAGGTGCAATATAGCACATGATAAGGGTCTGCAATATATCTCCTAAGTATAGAAACATGAAACACATTGTGGACACAAGACAAGTTAGGTGGCAATGTTAGACGATAGGCCAAAGGGTCGATATGCTCTGAAATCTTAAAAGGACCCATAAATCTAGGAGCAATCTTACAACCTTTCTTGTAATGGATAGAGATCTTATGAGGTCTGACACGAAGAAAAACCTCCCTACTCACCTCATAACTATGATCTATCTTATGTTGATCTCGCATACGTCTTCGCCGCCTATCGTGCACCTCCCGAAATCTCGCTCGATCATAAAAGCTGTTGCTCCATGCCCCGTAGTAAAGCTAGCCCAAGAGAAACCCTTTCCTCTAACTCGTCCCAATTAAGACGTTTCCTACACTTTCTGCCATATAGTTCTGAAAAGAGCCATACCTATTGAACTTTGGAAACTATTATTGTAGGAAAACTCCACCAAGTATAAATAATCCTCCCATCTTGACTGATGATCCATAACGTACATCCTAAGCATGTCCTCCAAAATATGATTCACCCACTCAGTCTATCCATCTGTCTTAGGGTGATATGATGTACTAAAATTTATCTTCATCCCGAGGGTATACTGCATTGTAGTCCATGATTGGGAAGTGTTCAAAGGATCGCATGAGTCATAAATGATCTTTCACAGAATCCCATGTAATCTGAAAATATCATCAAGATATACCCATGCCACTGCACTAGCTATGTAGATTGTATTAACCAGAGAAAAATGAGGCACTTTCGTCAATTTATCCATCGTGACCATTATGGTGTCGTGGTTATATCGTGACGTAGGTAACCCAACTATAATGTCCATGGAAATGGTGTACCACTTCTGCTTAGGTATAGCGTGAGGAAAAAAAGGCTAGTTGGATGTTGATTCTTTAACTTCACATTCTAACACTCTAAAGCAGTGTGATACGAATAGAGCCTCATCTCTCCGAAGTCCTCTCCAATGGTACAACTGTCTCAAGGTGGCATGCATCTTCTTCACCCCGGTATGGGCTGAATAAGATGCTTGATGAGCCTCTATCAAAATGTCCTGTCTCAAGTCTCCATCTTTAGGCACATAAATCTAATATTTGTGCCTGAGAACGCCATATGTCTCTGATGAAAATCCATCAAACTTCCCTTCAAAGGGTCTTTGAGACTCAATCTCTACTCGCTACAAGGTAGAAGCTTTTATGAGGGAGCCTGCTACAAAATCCTGACCCGTAAATCTGTACCCACTGAAGTATCCATAGCCACATGCCTCCATCTACACAAGGCATTTGTAACCACATTCTCCTTCCCCTTCACATGCTCTATCTCAATGTCATAATCAAAAAGTAACTCCATCCAATGCCACTAATGAGCATTGAGATTAGGATGTGTGAAGAGGTGACAAAGACTCAAGTGATCGATCCCGATTGTAAAGCTCTGGCCAAGAAGGAAATGTATCCACCGCACCAAGGCATGCACAACTGCTGCATGCTCAAGATCATGAATTGGATAATTGAGATGATAATCCTTGAGTTTTCAATACTCAAATGCAACTAATCTTCACTCCTACATCAACACACCTCCAAGTCCTACCAAAGAAGCATCTATGAAAACAAAGGGTTGGTATCAGTTGATTCTCCTCAAATTCCGAGTAGCATCACCGATTTGATAGGAAACATAGAGATAGATGGATCATGGTGAGTCATTTTGTAGTGGGGACAAGATTTAATTGGCCCTCTGTCACTCAAATGTGGAGAAATGGATATCACCCTCAAGAGGATTTGATATATCCTCACTATTTTAGGTTGTGCCTTTCAACCAAGGTAAGAGAACCCTTTTGTAGCCGGTTGTTGGTGGAGGAGATGGAGGTATCATTCCTTGTGATATTGTTAGGAGACCTTGGAGAAAATATGATCAATGCAACAAAATCTAACTCTCACAAGTGTAACTCTAGATAGTAGAGATATTCTTTATGCAAGGTTCAAAGCTACTAAAGACATTTGAAATCCCGATTGTTTCGCATGCTTTGATCATGGAAAAATAGGGGTAGTATGGGTAGGATTAGTTGTTTTTAAATAAATTTTTTTGTGGGAGGTGAGGTAGGATGAACTTGGTTCACTAGATCCTTGAGAAATATTACAAAATGGTAGGTTAGACCAAAAAAATGCCATAGGACAGCTAAAATGTTTCTTTAACAAGAATATGTGCTTCAATGGAGGCCCAGATCATCACTTTTTCACACAAACTACAAGATTCTAACACGAAGGATTGAGTTAGAGAACCCAACAAAGTATCAAAATCTAAGAAAAATAACACCTAAGGTACACCCAGAGGCTTACAGACACTCTCTGTCAAACAAATGAAATAAAAGTGAGTTTAAATCATTTATTTCACTTCCAAGTGAAAGCTCTCCTGAGAGATGAAATTGCAGATGCCACTAAAATGTCACAAGGATTGAGACATGTGTGATTAAATCAAATTTTAATACAAGATTGCAATAGAAACAAGGAAAAACTACCCGCACGCATTCAGAGATGAAATAGACACATTTTGCTTAAGACAACATAGAATAACTTGAATTTGATTAAATATATCAGCAAGGGAAAGTTTCTAGAATAATCTCAAATCTTGTCAATGGTTGTACACTCACAACCACCTTGACACGATAAAACTTAATACAAAAAGAGATAACCAGGTTTCTCAGATGGCTACTCAAAAGACCGGCTTTGTCAAATTTTCCTCTTGGGAATTTTCTTTGACCTCTAACACTCCAACCATTTGCATGAAAAAATCATGCCATTTATAACATTTTACCACAGTTTTTTCCCACCAAAAATTTAGACATTGCTTGCCATGATAACGATTGTGATTCTGGGATCAGATCTATAAAAAGTCACCAGGTGCTCGAGGGGTTATATCTCGTTGAATATCTCCCACATTCAACTCCTTCCTCGGGAGATCACTCTTTCTTCAATTTTCCAACCACTTCCACCCCTAATATGTCAAACTGGATCCTTGCGTGCTTGGGAGAAGAAAAATAGAAATTTGATCTAGGATCAATAGTCAAACCATTTTAATGGTGAAAGATGTCTTCTAGATCTCCCCACCAAACTAAGATATCAACATTAAATCCCCTCTCTGCCTGACATGTAAGAAATACCAAGAAATCTTGAATACTCGCAGTTCCAGGCATATTTCAGTAAAATAGGGGGAAAATCATATTTAAACTCTTTGTTGTTGTTGATATTTACTTTGAATTTGGGCCTTTCATCACCAATCTAGCACTATGATAATTCTTTACCGGGAACTCCTCGTGCTATGATTATTTACTAATGCACAACTTTTAGTTTGGTGGATAGAATCTGGAAACACAACAACAAACATAACACAAGAATACCATAGACTATGATAAGAAGGAATGATAATAAATCTAAAATATAAGTGTAAATTATAATATCAACATGAAATTGTTACAGTCTCATCCATGAGGTACTTCAAGTGTTCACGACTTCACTTTCCTTCCAACAATAACTATGGGAGAAACTTCACAATTACACTTCTTAACGGCTTCTTTAATACACCTTTAAAATGATGTCTTCCTTTACACAATTACTCATACAATATTTCTCACTACTTCCTTCTATGCTAAATGAGGGGGTGGCCTCTTTATATATAGGAATTCGGACTTATCCACCCTATCTCTAAGATAGGATAGGAAATCTCTTCCGGCCAATCACATTCCATGCCTAAACTCTTGCCTTTACATCTAGGCTTATCTTCTAAGATAAGATAAACCTTATCATCTCACATGGGTTCCACCTTTTTAGACTTTTCCACAAATAAAATACACAAAATATTAATGACATCACTCTTTTTCCTTATTACAAATATAATATTTTATAATTCCTTATCATGTAGACCCTACTTCTCTACTTATCCCAACTTTGACATTTTAACATTACCGGACCACTTACGACAAATATTTACTTTTTACAACATTCCTATTGTACTTTGACTGTTACCATACTCTACATTATTGGCAGCACTGTACTGATGGCACCGTTATCTTCTACATTGGATGCCACTACTAATTATACTTAACAAAACCCTATTCCTAATACATACATTAATAAAATAGAAATTACGGAGGAAAATTTTAATGTCGACATTTTCCCTCTTCCTAGCTTCTACGCCATCCTCGGAGTAGACTCTTATGGACATTCTAAAGCTGATGCCTAGAAAATATTTAATTTTTCATGGTTGAACCATTTCGTAATGGGAGTACCATCCAATTCCTCCAAATCGATATGTACCATTTTCATGCACAAATGTTATTTTGTAGGGCACCATCGATTTTGGAAGAAATTTTCTCTGTCTTTTTTTTTGTATCTAGAATCATATACTAGAACCAAGTCTTTCACATGAAATGGAGACCAACAGATATTTTGATCAAAGTATTCCTTTTGCTTCATTTTCTTCTTGATCTTTGTCCATCGTGTCCTATTCAAAATAATACTCCATACAGAATTGAATATGGACGACTGGCTTGAGTAATCTTCCTCTTAGTCTTTGCATTGGCACCATCAGGAAACTTGAATTCATTCAGATAATTCCAAATATCTATGTATTCACTAGGGATTGTGTCAAGGGATAACAATGTTGCATCTGGGAAATCATCATCATCACAAGATGAACCTAAACCATCATAGGCTCAAGAGAGTGCATATGCATTGACATGCTTCTTTCCTGGCCTATCTATAATATCAAATTCAAATTCTTGTAGAAAAATTATCCATCTTGTTATCCTCCCTGATGGGTTAGGCTTATTTACAATATATTTTAGAGCTTGATGATCTGTTACAACTAGAAATTTTTTCCCTAGCAAGTAATTCCTAAACTTCTTTACAGCAAAAATGATAGCCAGAGCCTCTTTTTCAGTTATAGTATAATTTACCTCAAGTACTTTACTCATTTGTCTGCTCCCAAAGTAAACTGGATGTTCATTCCCATTTTCATTCTTTTGGCTCAGAGTACTTCCTAGTGTTGCATCTGAGGCATCAGTGTACACAATGAATGGCTTGCTCCAATCTAGATTCTTTAAAATAGGTGAAGACACCAGGGCTTCCTTCAGTTGTTCAAATGCTTCATGCGCCTTATTTCTTGGTTCATAAGTAACATCCTTCTTCAAGAACTGGTTTAGTGGCTATGCAATCTTTGAGAAATTCTTGATGAACCTTCTATAGTAACCCACATGGCCTAAAAATGATCTCAACTTACTTCTATTCATAGGAAATGGTAACTCTTTAATTTTTGAAACTTAATTAGGATCAGTACCAGTACCATCTTTGGATACAACATGCCCTAACAAAACACCTTTAGAACATCCAAAGACACACTTTGTAGGGTTTAGTGAGGCTTGTGCTTCATCCGCAGTGGTCCATCTTGCTCCCATAGATGCAAAAATCATCCATAAATACTCTCATGAAGTTCCCAATGTAGGGTTAAAACACCCTATTCATCAAGCACTAGAACATTAATGGAGCATTACATAACCCAAAAGGCATAACTCTATAAGCAAACCTTCCCCAAGGAGTGGTGAACGTGGTCTTCAGCTGATCTTTTTCTGCTATATGAACTTGGTTGTATCCACTATATCCATCAGTAAAACTATAGCACTCTTGGCCAGCTACTTCATCCAAGATCTGATCTGAGAATGGAAGAGGGTAATGATCCTTCTTTGTTGCCTTATTGAGCTTCCTATAATCAACACAAATGCATAGCTTCCCATTATTTTTTATTGAGATCACAATGGGAGAACCCATTCTAAATTCTCCACAAAGAAATATGAATCTTGCATCAAGCAACTTATCTATTTCTTATTTTACAGTCTTGGAAAAATTAGGATTCATTCTATATGGCATTTTCTTTATGGGCTTAGCACCATCTACCAGCTCAATAGATCTGCTTTTACCCAACTTACTTGATAGAGTTCGTTTGTAAGCAAAAGTGAATATGTGTATGTACCTTCAAAAGAGTTGGAGGTAGGATTCCTTCTCACTCTCCATCACATCATCACCAATCTTTATTTGTTAGAGACGATCATCAATTTCTTCTTTAGATAATTTTATGGGGTCATGAGTTGGTGTGGACTGGAATGATATCCATGACCGAAACATCAAACTCACTTTCTTCATCTTCGAGTGTCCACTTCATTGGTACTAGAGTAATCGAGGATGTCCAATCATCGGTTTCATCACTTGAATCCTGAGGTTTTGCCTTATGATGCCGAGGGATCATGTTTATCTTCACCCTCTCTCTACCACGTCCAAGTGTCATGATGCCTTCATTCCTGTAGTTTATTGCATGAACTCTCCTTAGCCATGGTCTTCCCAACAACATTGGGTACACAAAAATACCATTTTTCATCACACGAAAGTCTACCACATATACAACACCCATAATGAGATATTGCCACATTTGAAACTACACCTTCTGGTTTTGTTTTTCCCTTATTTAGTGACCTTAACATAAGTGTTGAGGGTGATCAATTTTTAAACCCAACATATTCATTACTGGACTCGATCATTACATTAAGCTGCAACACCTCCATCAACTAAGACATCATGAATTGAAATACCATTACATAATACCTTAGCTTGTGGAGCGTAGGGATCCACCTCTGCCTCTAAAACATGGACCTCAACCTCCTTCCTTCGTCAAGCATTGAGTCCACTTCGCAGCTCCCGCCTCTTCTCAGAAGACATAGCAAAGAGTTGACCATATGTAATATTTGTAGGCCTTTTGGAAAGATCTTCTAAGATGGAGTATGGTCCTTGTCCCCGTGAAATCAGAAAATCCTGCACACCTAACTTTCTTCTCCTATGTTTCTTACTAGTTTCTCCTTTCATCTTCTTAGGATCATTTCCATCTTGGTTATCTTTTTCTTTCTTTCTTTTTTTTACAAACACATCTACTTCATTATTTATAATTTTATCTACTACATCAAAAGAATTCACCAAAGTGCTTTTCCTTTATCATTATCTCTTGTACCTGATGTAGAAGCTCTACCTAGACAATTATACTTATAATGACCCTTTTATAACAACCATAACATACAAATTCAAAATTTCTTTTTGGACCTCTATATCCTCCCGAGAACTAAATTCCTTTCCTTGAAGAAGATTAATAGTTAACGAACCCATCTTCTTGAGTAGATCTTCATACTCGGTAGATGTACTAGGAGAAATATTTGTGCTCACCGAGAGTGGTTGTAGATTCGGAACAAAGGTGCTTTGGTGTAGGCTCTACTTTAGCAACAATTTCTTTGGGCTCCTATTCCACGCTCTCTTCTTTCCTTCTTGCAATCTCTTTTGCTTGTTCAATGGTAGTTGGGTGGTCATACTTCACTCATTGTCTGATCTCTAGCTTCATCCCAAGAATGAAGTTCTTACAGAGGAGATTATCCACGCCATTCATCAACCCATCCGCTAATCCTTCCTTCCGGATCTAGGCATCGAGCTTCCTCCTTAGCTCTAGAACACGAGCATAATAATCTCTTATCTTCTCCTTCTCTCCTTGGGCTAGCTTTGTGATCTCAATCATGAGATCTGCATATTTCTGTTGTTCTCCAAATTCTTCAAGAAAAGTTTCAGTTAAGAAATCCCATGAGTTTTTCACATTATCACCTAGTGTTTCAAACCACCTAAGTGTTGAACCATCCAAAAAGTTAGGAAAAATTTAGTCCATTGTTCCCTTCTTATAAGGCCATTACAAATACAAGATCTTTTAAACTCTTGAACGAAAGAGGAAGCATCTTCATTAGATTGAGCTGAAAAATAGGAATCTTCCCCATTTTCAAAAGTAACCAAGTGAAATACCAACCCACAAGTACAATAAAAAGACTTATGTACACAAATAATTAGAATCACCGTAATAGAAAACAGAAATGACCATGGTAAACTATGGTAAAACTTGACTTATCATGCGGTAAAAACTGACTTTACTTTGGTAAACACTATTCACAAGTAAAAAGTGAAGTTCTTTGCGAGTAAATACTATTCATGGTAAAAAGTGACTTTATCATGCGGTAAATACTATTCATGGCAAAAATGACTTTACCATGGTAAATACTATGCACATGTAAAAACAAGGTTATCCTCCAAATTTTTTCGACTAAGTGGGAATATCTCTCCGAAAATCCACCAACGAGGAATGGTCTCAAAGAACGGAACCAAAATGTCATCACCAATCCGACACTATGATAATTCTTTACAGAACTCCTCGTCTATATGATTATTTACTAATGCATAGCTTTTAGTTTGGTGGATGGCATCTGGAAACACAACAACAAACATAACACAAGAATACCATAGACTATGATAAGAAGGAATGACGATAAATCTGAAATATAAGTGTAAATTGTAATATCAACATGAAATTGTTACAATCTCACCCATGAGGTACTTCAAGTGTTACTGACTTCACTTGCCTTCCAACAATAACTATGGGAGAAAATTCACAATTACACTTCTTAATGGCTTCTTTAATACACCTTTAAAATGATGGCTTCCTTTACACAATTACTCATACAATATTTCTCACTACTTCCTTCTATGCTAAATGAGGGGGGTGGCCTCTTTATTTATAGGAATTCAGGCTTATCCACCCTATCTCTAAGATAGGATAGGAAATATCTTCCGAAAAATCACGTTCCATGCCTAAACTCTTTCCTTTACATGTAGGCTTATCTTCTAAGATAAGATAAACCTTATCATCTCACATGGGTTCCACCTTTTTAGACTTTTCCACAAATAAAATACACAAAATATTTATGACATCACTCTTTGTCCTTATTACAAATATAATATTTCTAATTCCTAATCATGTAGACCCTACTTCTCTACTTATCCCAACTTTGACATTTTAACATTACGTAACACATACGACAAATATTTACTTTTTACAACATTCCTATTGTACTTTGATTGTTACCATACTCTACATTATTGGCGGCACCATACTGATGGCGCCATTATCTTCTATTGGACGCCACTACTAATTATACTTAACAACATCCTATTCCTAATACATACATTAATAAAATAGAAATTACGGAGGAAAATTTTAATGTCGAAAGCCGTCCACGTGGAAGATTCAAATCTTAAAAATAGACTGGGGCTTCCCTCTAACCTTTTACAACTTTTTGAAAAATGGAAAAATTTCACATTTTGTTCCGCACGTCCACCCTCAAGAACAGGGATAATTTTAGTGGTGAATATTCGTAGTATGGTGAAAAATTCATTTTAGGAAACTTTGAAAAGGCTATTTTTTTGGAGCAGTCGGTGTCCTATTCGCCTAAACTAGACAATATTTTTTTTTTGTGGTTAGCTTCGCCTTCATTTGAAAACATCTCCTATAAAAACCTAGGTGATTCACCGGGTAGTATACCACGAGTATCTTACCAAATTTCCAATAACGTGAAGTTTGAACTTGCATACTCTTAAGCACCAGAGATTGTTGTTAGCCTCTTAGGGTTAGTTGTTAATGCGTGACAAAGAGGTATTACAGATGCATGACAAGGAGATATTGTAGACACGTGACAAAGGGTTAAGTAGTTGACACGCGAGAGGAATAGAGTTGACGCATGACAGAGAGAGTTTACGTGTGACGGGACATAAGCAATTGAAGCATGACGGGGATAGATTTGATGTGTGACAAAGATAGTTGATGCCTTGGTGATGCGCGATGCAGTTTCGGATTGATGGCCTGTTGATTCACAATAAGGATTATTGACACACTTTTGACATGCAACAAAGGGTTAGTTGTTGACATGAACCAGGAGTCACTACTTGGTTCATTTCACGACACGAGAGACTCTATTCAGAATAATGGAAGGTGCTAGTCCTAAGAATGCAAAGACCCTAAAAGTAACTAATAAATCTTAGAAATCATTGTTCAAGTATTTTGGAAACTCTACGGATACAGATATTGAAAATACCAACAACCATAAAGATGCTACAGAAAGAATCGAATCGACATTTGTGTGGAAGGTATTATTGAGGTGGACATGCATTTTGCACAAAGATCAAACAAATGACACCTACGATAATATGCCAAATCTTGAAGATATTCTTCTGTTGGGGTGCAACCAAAATTGCATCAAGATATCACACATACAAATACTCAATAAAATGGAACACATAAATTGAATTGAAATTTGGTTCATGAAAAAGGAAACGAGGTGATTGTGATATTGCTCAAAATTCTACTCAAAAAAGTAAAACATTAAAAAAACAAGAATATGTGGACCATTGGTAGGTCATACAAGTTTGATTGGGTAGCTAAATTTCTGTTTATCGAACCTGTACAATCATCTAATTTTGAAGAGATCCCATCTGAATGTACATGTACAATATGTATGTGGAAATTGGGAAAGCAACAAAAAATGCAAATGAAGTTGGACACTATAGAAAAACATTGTGGAAAACAATATTTGATTGTAATGGGGGCGGATGGCTAGAAAATCAAAACACACAGGTGGAAAACTGAAAAAGAATGCATGCATGTTAGATACATAGCGAAATATGAGGCAGAGCATAAAAATGTAAACATCTCTTGGAAAAGGGAGGAACGATCACATCGCATATTGGTAAGATGAATTAAACAAATCTACATGTAAAACTCATACAATTCTCTACTCTATTTCACATACTAAAAAAAGGAAGACCGATTTCAGATTTCCTCAATTTCAAATTTTTGTATCAATATAATGGAATCTGAACGTACCTTAGTCTCATTGGTCTGAAAGTAGTGGATGGGAAATGGCAAAATGCCTTTCAATGATATAGAAGGAAGATTTGAAAGAGAATGTAAAAAAATCAAAGTTTATCTCTCTTTCAATTAATGAAGTGATAGCAGTTGACAACACTGCATTGGTATGTATCCATGTCTATACTTTAGAAAATCATATAAGGACACCTCATCTATTGGGTGTTATGAAAATGGTTGAAAACTGTAATTCTGAAAACCTACATAAAATAGTTGTTTCTCATTTGAAATATATTGTTGGAATGATTGATTATGAAATTGCTATGAAGTTGGTATGCGTTGGAGTAGATGGTGCATCTGTCATGTAGGGTCATCAAACAGGGTTGTGTGTTAGACTACAAACAACAGTGGCCCCATAGATGCTACCAATTCATCAGATGGCTCACAAAATGAATTCAGCGTATAAAATGGTAAGCAACCACAAAAATGTTGCTAAATTAGAAGACCTTATAAGAGAACTTCATGCCTATATGGAAAGCAACCCAAAGTGATTTCTTGAGTTCCATAAATTTGCAATTGGAATTACAGATGGCAAAAACTTCTGAAAGTTGTTGAGACTAGATGGATCTCTTTGGATGAACCCACATGCAGAGTTCGTGAGGAGTATCCTTCGTTGGTTGGTTTCATTCACAAATACCGTCATGAAGTTGATAGGGTGAGGGACTTGTTGTTCTATTTAACTAATTTGGAGACATTGCTTACATTGGTTGGTATTCTTCCAATGTTGAAGGAATTCAATACACTGATGAAGCATGCATGGGGAAGATTAATCTATATTGTGGATTTTATACGGATGAGAAAAATGGTATGTCAAAGTCTTGATATCTTGTACTGTTCCCAAGATAGTTTTGATACACCTATTTTTGAGAATTAGAAAGCTTTATTATATCTTAAAAATCCTAGTAACTATTTGAGATTTAATATCCACAATCACCTTTGCATCAATGTTAATGGGAGGGACATACCACTACACATTTTGCAAAAACATCAAGATATTATAGGATCGGAAAGAGAAGATGTTCCGTGACATGTAATCTCTTTGAGTCTGTTATAGTTGAAACAAGAATAAAGCTTAAAAAAATTCAGAATCCTTATCATCAAAATTAGAGAACATTTCTCCAAAGATAAAAGTCTTGAAGCCATGGGTGTGATGAATCCTAATTTTTGGAATACTGAAGGTGGTCATGCTAACTTTGTAAAAAGAATTTCCATAAATCCATAGGTACAATAATTGAACATTTCAGAAAGACTTTGAGTTCAAGGGTATTGAAATCAAAGGTATCTGAATGCTGATTTATTAAAATTTCAATTAACAAATTTTGCAACAACAATGAGCAACTAATATAAAAATTTAGAAAAACCTTCGAAAGTGGTGTTATTACAAGGTTGTGGCGAGGAATCTATCAAATTTCTATCTTACAAGAAGATATCGGTGAATATTTCAGATTATATGAGCTATGCCAAATAATGATTTTGGGGTTTGTGGAGGACAAAAGGTTTTTCAAAGTGCACTATCATTTATAAAATCAAAATTGAGAAACAAGTTGGATAAAAATATGGAGAGTTGCATGAGGTGTTATGTTTTTCGGTGCTCCATGAAAACCTTTCCTTTCGACAGAGCAATTGCGAATTGGAATTCCCTTTGCGAAAGAAGAGGTGTGAATAATATAGCTACAAGTACAACTGTTCCCAACGTTGAGAGTGGAATTGGCGCATCGTCACACTCTACAAAAGAGAAAATCAAGTTTTAATAAGCTACCGATAATGCATTATTTCAATGTAAATAGGTATCTTCTTCACCTTAATCTTATTATTTGTCACTTTAAATTTTTTTCAGCTCTTGTTATCATTAAAGATGTTACAGGTCTATATATTTACATTTATTTAAATACAATCTTTTTCTTTTTTTGAAAATGTGGGTTGACATCCATCCGAGGAAGCTGGTACTTCTCGGGACTGACAATGTCAAGAAACTCACCCATCTATCTACTAATCCATTTCTCATGTTGAGTTTTCTTAAAACAAATATCTAGCACATTACCAGTGATGATTTCACAGCAATCTCAAACACTAGAGGTAATTTAAACCCTATCATATCATCTTTCTTGATTTCTTACAATTATGTTTAATTTATTTTTTATATTTGCAAAATGCTTTGATATATTTTTTAAACTTTGTGGGATAAAATGACACAATTGAATTTTACAGAGGAAGATATTTCCATACTATACAATTCATAATCCACGATCGTGCTAGAAGCTAAATCTACGTCCACATAAAATTCATCATCATCCATATATATCATATCATTATCATAATCCTGACACTACAATTATTATTAAAACAATTATTTATCTATTTTAAATTTAAAGAAATGTCTCTGTCCTAACACGTTCCATTTTTTTAACACAATTATCCATTATCATCATTCATCATCATCTATATCCATTCTAATGTTATCATGAACATATCATTACAAGTATAAAGAAGAAGAATTATCTTAAAACAAGTTTAAATGTCTAGAGAAGAAGAATTATCGTGCTTGAAGCTAAATCTACATCCACATACAATTCATGATAATCCAAGTAAACAAGAAACATACGTCATCATGATTCATCCCTATCTAATGAAATCACCATTAAGAGTAAACCAAAAAGCATAAACTCCATATACAATCTAAAAATTCTATACATAATATATAGGAAGTTAAAAAATTAAAGATTATATAGTATTTCAAATTTTAAAAGGCTATCAAATCCAGATAATAAAATTCAAATACCATGACCACAACATTCAATGTTTCAAAATTTCAAATATAGACTCAATATTTCAAGTTTCCACACTCAATAATAAAAATTTTCAACCCTCTTTTTCTGTATCCAATTCAATTCCTGTGCTCCTTTCCCCAATGGTTTCTTCACCTGTGGCTTTACTCCTTTCCCCAATGGCAGAAATAACCCCAAAACTTATGAGATCATCTCAGTAACCTTGTCAGATTTTTTAAATTTTTTTCTTCTTGCTTTGTCGCATATCCATGGGACATAAAAATTGGATCAGCTGCTACCTTAGCTTTGAATAATATTTCGTGGTCGAATCCATTCTCTTTAATTATCTACTTCAAAGTGTATTATTTTGTTTATTAACCAAAACAATATTTTCCTTCAAATTCTTCACTGCGGATAAATTATTCTTCATTGTTTCCAAGTGAACTTGGAAAACCTTTACTTGACTCTTCAAATTTTCATATTTCAAATGCACAAAAAAATAATGTCAATTCAACATATTACTAAAATAAAAAAATTCAAATTAACAAAAAATATTGTTTCAAAGTGATAATACTTACGACCACTCTATCTCTCTCGGCATTTGCAACTGCTACTAGATCCTCGTCCTTAGACCATTTGTTAAAATATTCCTGGGCCTCAACACTAATATTTTCTAATTTTTTTAATGTCTTATTCAAAATTTCATATTTATAGTTGTTGTTATACGTGACAGTCCCACTTCTTACTTAGTAAGGAATCCATCTTCGCGGGTTGATTCTGGACTGCAGCGTATAAACTATCCCTTTGCCAATAATTTTCAAAATGACTAATAATCTCATTTATAAGTACTTTAGCCCTTCTCTCCAATTTTATGAGCTGACTGATATGAGGTAGAATAAAATCACTAACATGGGATTGACAATTATAACCAATTAAGTTCTCCAAAGGAAAAGGTAGTAATTGTTCACTATTTGTATCTAATGAAGATGATCTCGCTGGAGAGGTATGGGGGAATTTGGGCTGATCAACTACTACTTATTTCTACCTTTGGGTGGCCTGATCCTGTTTGTGATAAAATTAATAAATATTCAGATAAATAAATTTAAATCGAAATGTAATTCAATATGGTAAAGTATGTTGAAATTGAAGTATACATGTCGACTTGAATCATCTCACGGTTATTGAAAAAACTAGTGGGTCATTGCTATCAATGCTGAAATATCTTCATCTAAATTTATATTATTCAAAACCAATATGCCCATTGCACTGGGCAAGCCACCAAGTGAAAGGGTTGGAATTTGAAAGGAGGAGGCAATGTTTAGTGTCCCACTAGGGGCCAGAGCAATTGGCAAGCGTTTACCAATGTTATTTTTCCCTGTTCCTCTGGTTGGAATTTTAAATATTATTGGTTGAGGGGGTTAGTGCCGCAATTTAAACAAAAGGACTACAATGTGTTGAAAAGTTCAAGAAAAAACATGAAAAACTAGAAAACAATCCAAAAACTATGAAATTAAACGAAGTAGTATTCAAAAGTTGTACCTTGTTGTCAAGGGGTAGTTTGTCATGGTGCTAAGGGTGGCCATGTAGGAGTAGTAATTGGTGGTTTTTGAGAAGATACGAATGCATGTGACTATACTGAGTGAGTTGGGGAAGATGGTTGAGTTTTGAAACACGCGTATGGTCCAAAGTCCCTACAATGTCATCAACATTGAATTGTATGTCAATTCAATTGGTTAAAATTTAAATTGGAAAATAAAAATACAAATTTGGAATTTGTAAATAATATATGAGAAGGTATTACTTCTCTGGTGTTTAACGAGTTCAAACTGTTGAGGGTTCGGAGAGGAGTGAGCTTCCATTTCAGATTGGGAATCTCCCGAAGCCTCAGCATGTTGTTGGCCTCTTCCTCTTGATAACACCTTTTTTAGGGAAGGGCTTCAATAAATCTTCTCTGCAAACCGTAAATTGTTAATAACTATGCAAAGTGTAATGTCAAAATACAAACTTAATAGTTTATACTTGTTGTTCTTCAAATGGAATTGACAACTTCATCAACTCCTTGTCAGTGCAAGTAGGAATTGGTTTTTCTTTTAAATTTAAAAGAGCCTCGTAATAAAGGCCAAGGAGATAGTTTATGGAATAAATGACAGGTTTTTCTAAGAGCTTTGAATTTTTATGTTAGTTCTCATTTTTTTTTATAGATAGGTGCACCAATCAAATTTTGGTTTTGAGATAGTGGCAACTATGTATGCAATGGCCTATTTTAGTATATCTCATGTTTGTCAACCCCGCAAAACTATTTTGGATTGAAAAAAGGAAATCATTTCTACAAGAAATTGGTGTGCAATTTCTTGCGTATCCACACCATGCTTTGGTTTATTGACATAAGCTGCAAATGCCAAAAAATAGTGGGAATTGATATAACATTAAATTATATCACAATAAAAAACAAAATAAAAAATGGTGAATGAAAACGAATTATACTTACAATCAACATGGAAACCGAACATTGATTCGAGATATTTCTTGTCATCTTCCATGATTGTTTCCTTTGTTTTAATAAAGGGTAAATTTCTGAATGGAAGGCTCGTAAACCGATGGATGTTAGTTGCGTCGATACCCAATTAAAACATCATCGTCATTCAGAGTAACATAAAAAAGGCCGTCCTTTGTATTGTAGGATGAGAGAAGGTAGTTCAAAATATCTAGGTCTATTTCGAAATGGGGCATCTCAATGAGCCCACTAAACTCACATGCATCGATCAAATCTTTATATTCGAAGACATCTTTAAAACAGTATGGATGTGGGGGCACAAAGGATTCCTATAGATGATCTTTCCCATGGATAAGACTGGATTTTCTTCTTGATTTTTTCCTAAGCTTGTAGTTGGGAAGCACTTGAAGTCGCCATTGTAGTTGTGTTTGTGTCTTTGACAATGATGGATTCCTATATACAAAAAAATTGAGAGCTGGAAAGTGTAAACAAGAAAATGACTAATAGGAGGGTATTTATAGGCCAAATCAAGCGGCAAAAAGACCATTGATGCACGTCAATGCCCCTTGTTGACGTGTGTCAATGACCCTTGTTGACGCACGTCAATGGCCCCTGTTGACACGCATCAATGGATCTTGTTGACGACGCATTAATAAGGGTTATTGATGCATGTCAAAAAGGGAATTGACAGGAATTAATAGGTTTCATTAACGTGCATCAACAAGGGTTATTGACACGCATTAATAGGGGAAATTGACATGTGTCAACAAGGGACGTTGACGTGTGCCAACAAGTCATGTTGACACACGTCAATGGTACTTGTTGATGGCGTCAATGACCCCTATTGACACGCATAAATGAACCTTGTTGATGTATGTCAATGAGGGCCATTGACGTAATGTTCATGTGCGCCAATGGTTCTTGTTGATGCGCATCAATGGTGCATCGATCAAGACGAAACTCTGTGGTTTGTCTGGCTTAAAAAACTTGGTGAAAATTTGGTTATGGAATACTATCAAATTCACCTTTCGGTGATACTAGTTCTAGGGATATTGGCAGGTATTTTTCACCTACAATTTTCTAGAGTTGTCTTAAAATGAAGCCTGCTCAAGAAATGTGCCTTATAGTGTCCTAAGGTGGGTCCCAAAGGAACTGTGACCAAATTCTACCATTTCACCTCTTTTATGGAAAAGGGAAAAATTTCCAAGTTTTCCCCACAGCTCCACCCTTGAAAAATTATTCTGACACGTGTCCCAATGTGTGTCCCACTAGAACTGCGCTTTCCTTTTTACCTTTAACTCTTTTCTCTCAAAAGGAAAATTTTCCAAATTTCCTCCATGTGTTTGCACCTCCACCTTTGACTGGAGAAATCTTTGACCTTTCCTTTACTGGGCTTGTGGGCCATTTTGATTTTTTAATCTTTTGAACCTTAGGGGTAAAAAATTCAAGTTACCCCTGATGGTCTCGCCTTCCCGCTCCCTTTGGTTTGTCAAATTTCCATGTGTCATAATGACCCATCTTGAGAGGGTCCTAAAATTTGAGACCTTGAATGAGCATGAGCTCGCAACATGTCCCGTCCCGACAAAATTTGTTTGAAGGCTCGAAGCTCAAGTAGAAGGTACAAAGTGTCAGGATCTCGAGGTAATCTCCTTTGGCCATTGAAAAGTCCAAGCAAAAAGCAAAGTGAGCGGAGGCCTCCACGTGTCCTCTTGGCACTTCTTCAAAACCCTTAAGGTTTCAAAATGATTTGGTAAGGGAATACTTCCATTTTAGAATTTTACTCCATTTCGACAAGAAGGAAAAACATTCAATTTTCCTCTCGAAGGCCCGCATCTCCGCCTTTAACTTTTCTAGGTGTCCTTTTGTGGGGTCAAGGTAAGAATTTTTTCCCTACCACTTAAATTTTGCTTTAATCAAATTATGGCGAAGCCATAGGGTGGGTTCAATTTTTTGGCCAATGTATCCACAAAGAAAAATTTCAAAAACAAACCTTCCACACCCCATCCAATTGGAAGAAGCCACGTAAGCACCAAAAGAACCAATCAGATTTAAGCGGGGCTATGGGACCAAATTTTCCTTTTTCCAAAAAAGAAAAAAGTGATAAGTTAAAATATTTTCCCACCATCCCCCGACCAACCAAAGGAATCCATATGACCACTAAGGAATAAATTTTATAGGAAAAAGACACCCGTTAGACCGTCAAAACACATAAATTCACCATTCATGCTCAGAACGATTTTTTTCTAAGGCTGAAAACTTTTTGAAAAAAACTATGTGGATCATGCTTCCGAGCATCTTTCGATGAACAAATATAAATTGATCATTTGCGAGCTTCCAAGGTCGAGGAAAAATAGGAAAAATGGAAAAGCTTGCGGATTTTGAAGAAACTAGGAAAAATAAGGTAAACTTAGAGACTTCTTCAAGGATGAACATGACAATGGATTCTCGCAAAACAACTCGAGGCACACAAAAGGAGGTAAAAGATTTCAAAGCATCCACATCAAGAAATAAAATGTTTCACAACATGTAAATCAAAGTGGAAAATTAGGCCAAAATTGTGAGAGGTCAAAATGAGCACCAACATCAACTGTGACTCGGGGATGGGCACTCCCTGTGATTGACACAAGAACAAAGGTAGACCAAGTGCCAAAAACATCCATTAGGCAACGAAGTTAGCTTGCAAAGTAGAGAAACAAATCCATCTCCCAAAAACGAACTGAGAAATCAACAAAAACATGTCACCAAGGACCAGAATGAGCAAACACACCAAAGACAAGAAATAAAAAACAAACTATACACTATACACAAGATTTTTACCTTGATTCAGGGGAATCAATCCAAGAAATTATTCAAATTCCTGCCATTAATAGGAAACTCAAGAAATTCACAATCCAAATCCTTGAGGAAGAAGGTATGTTCACTAATCTTGATATCAATGGAGTAAGGGCCCATCCATAATGAGTCAAACTTGTCATGCTTGCCCTTATCTTCATGCCTGCTATCCCATAGCAACACAAGATCCCCAACATTAAAATCTGTGGGTGTGACCTTTTTGTCAAATAAATTCTTCAGTTTTTCTCTAAAATTTACATGCCTCTGTTGGGATGCCCTCCTCTCTTCATCAAGATCAAAAATCTGGTTAGTATAAGCATCATAAGGAATTACCTCTTGATCTTCTAGCTGTTGCATAAACTGATATGAAGATAGTTGCAAATGAAGGGGACGCAAGGCCTGAGTCCCATATACCAACTCAAATGGAATCTTTCTAGTAACCCTCTTGACAGTAATCCTATCTGCCCAAACAACAAACTTCAATTGTTTACCCCACTTTCTCTTGTTCATCTCCAAGGTTCTTCGATAATCTTGTAAAATTTTTATTCTTGGACTCAGCGTTTCCATTTCCTTGGGGATTGTAATTGGAGGCATATGGAAAGTTTATCCCATACAATTTGCACATTGCCATCAAGGGCTTAGCTCTAAAGCTCATGGCATTGTTAGCAACAATCTTCAATGGCACCCCAAACCTACAGGTGATATGGTTCAACATAAAATCCATGATAATTTTGTGTGTTGCCTTCTTAGTGGGGACTGCCTCCACCCATTTAGTGAAATAATTAGTTGCTAAAAGAATCCACTTGTTGCCAGCACTTGAAAGGTCTGAAATCTCACCAATGAAATTCATTCCCCATTTCTTGAATGGATCTTCAATTGATACAGGCTGCGAAGGGAGGGAGCCTAAAGCTTTCAATCCTCTAGAGAAGTGCTTGGGCAACTCTCACATATTATAAGCAAAAGGGTTGCATTCTTGAAGAGAGTTGGCCACCAATAACCGGTCGTTGGGATCTTGTGTGTTGTGACTCTTACAAAATTCCCCCCAAAATCCTCTATGGAGATCAACAATTATCTTGGGGGCTTCTTCCTCAGTAATGCACCTTAAGTGGACTCCCTCTAGGTTCTTCCAAGCTAACCCATAATCAGTGATGACATATTTCTGGGAAGCCAACTTAAGAGCTCTTTTTTGGTTCTTACTTAAATACTCAGGGCAATATAAGTGTTTGAGATAGAAAATTACATCCTTGTACCACTCAAAACTCATCAACCTTTCAAAAATACCTGCCTTTTCTTCTTCTACCTCATTTACCTCAATAGTTTGCAAGTTTCTCTCAGCCACAAGCTTAGCCAAGCCAAAACCTCTCACCAATTTTGTGGTTTGGATATCCATATCATATTCTTGAAACTTGTTCACCCACCTGCATATTTTTCTTGAGACTTCCATCTCGATAAGATGTCTTTCACCATGGTGTGGGGGACATAAGACAAAAATTTAGAACTCAGAATATAAAGCCTGGAAACCGTTGTTGCTTTTACTAAGGAAAATGCTTGCTTCTCCATAATAGTTTACTTTAACTCAGCCCCCTACAACTCCTTACTAAAAAAGGCAATTGGCCTCTTAGTCCCTTTATCATGCTTCTATAGTAGGACATAAGCAATATTGTTCTTATAAGAAAAGGAAAACAATTGGAAAGGATTCGTATAGTCTGGAGATGCTAAAATAGGGGCATGCTTCAATTCCTCCTTGATCCCATTGAAAGCTTGGATGGAAGCCTCCTCCCATTTGATGACCTAGTCCTTTTTAGCATGGAAGTGATTGGAATGGTCAACTCAACAAAGTTTGATATGAAACTTCTGATGAAGTTTATCTCGACCAAAGAAGGAATGAATTCCTTTCTTGGTTCTTGGAATTGGGATCTTACTGATGGCCTCTACTCTTTCTAGATCAATCATCACCCATTCTTATGACATAATGTGACCAAGAAACCTTTCCTTCTACACTCCAAAATGGAATTTATTTGGATTGAGTGAGATTCCATACTCTCTACATCTTATCAGCATCTTCTCCATGTGTAACAAGTGGTCACTTCTCTTTCTATAGAACACTGTTACATCATCTTGGTAAACTGTAATAAACTCATTGATGTAACCAGCAAAATCAACATCCATTGCTCTTTGAAAAGTGGCTCTAACATTCATCGACTAAAGGGCATCCTGACATAAGCATTGGTCCCCTAAGGAGTAGTAAAGGTTGTCTTGATCCTTTTTGATTCCTTCACCACAACTTGGTTATAACCGAGAGAAGCCATCCAAGGTGGAAAGAAACTCGAGCCAATCACTAACTCGTAGCATGTTCTCCATATTTAATAACGGATAATTATCCTTCATTGATGCTCTGTTGATTCTGAAGTCCACACATAACCCGATATTACCATTATTCTTTCTTACTAGCACTAGGTTTGTAACCCAAGAAGAATACCTAGTGGGTTGAATAATCCCTCCACCTCTCATCTTATTTAATTCCTCTTGCATTTTGAGAGATAAGAGTTGATTGATGGGCCTCTTTTTCTTCCTAAATGGATTTGCATCAAGCTCTAAGGGAATCTCATGTCTTTGAAACAGGTCCTCTCTGTATACTTTTAGTTCAGAATAGGTCCAAGCCATGCAATCTTGGTATTTTTTCAATGATTAGATGTATGATTGCTTCTCCTCCTTACTGCCTAACCAAATTTTTCCTAGCTTCTCCTTTGTGCCAAGGTCATGCTCCTAAATATCCCTTAAGGCTGCTATGCATCTGTTAACAATGTGATCAACATTATCAAAATTGGACTCAAGAGCAACCAACCCTCTAGGAATGGTATTGGTCTTTAGTTGGATGATGCCCTTGCCAAACAAGGTTTCCTTCCCCTCTATTGCACATACCATTGGCTCCAAATCAATGCACTACTCAGAAAACTCTCCCTTGTTTTGCGTAGAAATCTTCTGATCTAAGCATCATCATCAAAAACCTGCCAGTGTTTAATGTTGTCAGGGACAGAGGGTCTTGTCAATACTTCAACATCATATTCACAATATGGGGACATTGCACAATTGTCAAAACATGACCCCAAAACTGCAATCCTGTCTAGAAAATCATTGGATTTTCTATCATGATGTACTATGTTGAATGAATCAAACATCTCAATGAAGTCCCAAACTGCATGCTTGTATTGTTTCATTCACTAATTCTTTGTGGCATACAATTTTCTGACTTGTTTTACAATTAATTATGAGTCTCCTTCAACAATGATGTCCTTAAGTCCATATTTCCAAGAAATTATTAAGCCTCACAATAGTGCCTCATACTCAGCAATGTTGTTGGTTCCTTCAAAGATGAGTTTGAAGGAAAAAACAAATTTTCCTGACCTGGAGAAAGTAGAACAACACCAACACCATTCCCAAACTTGGAGCAAGATCCATCAAATAATAGAGTCCAAGGAGAGCCTACCTTCTCAAGACACTTGCATTCTTCAATCTTGTGCTCCTTTCCATCAGAAAATCCCACAAAGTTATCAACATCAACATTTGTGTACAATACTTCATAGGATGCATTATTGGGATCCTCAATGAGGTGCAACATTTTATTTTCTCCATACAACCTGACAAGGCTTCCTTCAATTGGAATGGTGGCATAGGATATATCCATTTGGACACTCCCACCAACACTATTATCCCATTTTATTGACAATAGCATGCCCCACTTGGCTGGGAAGTAAACGATGACAACATCAAGTTTTAAATTTTTACCTAGGTAGGTCTGTAAGCTGCACCACCAAAAGCTTCACACATCCCATTGGTACTTCCCAGATTCCATAGTAGTGCACTTCCCATATGCTGCAGTCACTTTGATATTTAGCTCATTCATGAATTCTAGAGGTATAACATTACATGATGCCTATGAGTCAAACATGTAGTTGTGTAACAATTTGTGCTTAATGATCAAAGTGGTGAAGAATGGATCCACATTCAACTGAGATTCCACCAAGGATGTCCCCAAATAGACCTTAGGTGGTTCACCTAGTTCCTCCAATGCTAGTGGTGTCTCTAATTCTTGAATGATTGGAGGAGTCTCCACAATATTTACATTTCTACCTAGGGCAGTCTTCTCTTCTTTTAACCCCAAGTATTTGAATTCTCTTTTTTTGTGCTCAAGAATCCTAAACAAATCAACAATTAGAATACTAAATTTGAATTGACTTAAAACTTGGGCTATGTCATATGGGACATTCCTCGGCAAGGCAATATTGGAAGGAAAGTTAACACACTCATTATGTGGTATAGGATTTTTGACAACTTGGGCATGAGGAGGGATATGATTTTTATTTGGAACTGCAAGGCTTTTGGTAGATGCATCCTTCTTAGGAGACTCTTTAGGAATGTTTGAAAGTAAGGGAGATTTTGGCTTGGCTTGAGGCCCTGTCCCTTTGACAACTTTACTTCTTGTGTTATATTCCTTCTCTTGAGCCACAACAACATTCATCAATAACTGCCTGTCTTCCTCAGATGGAATTCCTCCATCATACTTCTCTATCATTAAAGCTCTTAAATATTCAAAATCATGTACAGTATCCACTTCTAAAGTATGAGAGGGAGAAAGAATGGGTATCCTATGAATGTAATCCCAAAAATTGGTAGTCGTCTGGGCACTTTTCAACTCATTTGAAGTTGCCCCTTGTTGTGAGCTAGTGGAACAACCCATCATGCACACATCAGCATATTTATCATCATCATCTCCTCTTCTTCATGCTGATCTTCTTCACAAGGAGCATGATGCATGAAACATTTTCATACCAATCAATGATATCTGTCTCCTCCACAACAACAACTTTGGTAGCCAAATGATCAAGCACCATTTTGTTTCCCCGCCTTGGGGCTGCCTATTTAAAAATCCAACAGTCCCTTTCCTCTATCATTAGATATTTGGTAGTTTATAAACTTTTCTTGGCTTTGTTTCTTGTGTTGAATTTGTGAGCTCTTCCCAATTCCATTCTTAGCCCGAGCTAGTTTGTAGGAAATTTCTTTAATAGCCCCTCGCCAAATTTTTTTCACAACCTCCTTCAAATTAGTAGCCTTACTTGTTCGAGGTTTTTCTCAAGTTAACCACTTTACACCTTCCCTTTTTGGGGATTTCCAATTTCTTTGATGTTGTTCTCTATTTTTAGAGCCATGGTGAAGTCATGCCTCAAATTTGTGGGGTTCTTATCCCTTAAGTAATATGCAACATTTTTATCAAATGCATCGATTATTTGATCAAACATGATTCATCACATGGCCTTATCCTAACAGGAAATCTCCAAAAGGTCTTGTTAAACCTTGTATTGAAATCATGTATTGACTCATTAGATTCTTTTTGATGTTTTCAAATTCTATCAAAAGAAACCTAGGGTCAGTTCTATCACCATACTATAATTTAAATGCATTTCTCATCTCTCGTTCGAGAATCAATAGTGTTATCGGCCATGCTTTATACCAGTCCCTAGCATCTTCTTCCAAAGTAGGGATGAATAGTTTGATATATATATCTTCATGTTCAATCTCAAAGTCTTCCATCGTATTGATAAAAAGATTTACATGTTGATCACTAGTAATAGAATTGTTCCTTGGAACTTTGGTAATCTATTTCCTTATGTCTTGAGGAAATACACTTGGATAACCATCCATTCCCACAAAATTTATAGGTTCAAAAGTGTTTACAACAAATGGGGGTCTGTGTGGGGGCTGGGCCATACTATTTTGAGGAGGTGACCCTTGAATGCCGACAAATTGATAAGGGGCAGAGGGTCCTTGGAACACGGGAGTATAATTTTCAAAATGGATACCCCTAAAGGCCTTGTCTCTTGGAAATCCCTATCAACTTTTGAAAAGATAGGTGCAAAATTTGAAGAAAACTTTTCAAAGTCAAACGAAGGCCCTTCTCAGCTGAGAATTCAATTCCACAAAGAGGCTACATGATTCGTAATCACTTGAATGGAATTCTTCAATGATAGGCCGATCACTTTAATCAATGGAGATCTCCTTTTTATTTGCTAATCTCCCACAAATATCTAGGATTTTCTTCTTTCTAATTTTTTATTTTCCTAGCTTTGGAAATAATGTCCTAGTAGGATCCTAGCAATGAAAGACCTTCTTCCTTCCCGCTTTAGAAAATTTTAGTAACAAAACTCACTTGATAGAGGTTAAGACATTGGTATTCATTAAAATCAGATCAACAGGAGTCACCACTAAGGATTTCCACCTTAGTTTTGCAAATGCACTAAATATGATCTGTCAAATGTCTATCAACACTAGAAACTGGAAATGGAAAGACTCTAACTTTTCTTTACCAAAATTTATCAGTGAATACTAGTACAAAGACCTATAGAGACTGGAAAAGTTGCATACAACACTTGTAACATGAAACTTCTTACAGGCCCGAATAGAAGATGATTTTTGAGACAATGTATTAGCATCTAGAGCATATAAGAAATTCTCACCAAGGTCTGAAAATGAATTGCAATAACAATATCCCTGGAAAGCGGTGCCACTTAGATGTTGGTATCTAAATTGATTCTCCCTCAAATTCTGAGCAACATCACTGGTTTGACAAGAATCTTAGAGACAAATAGATCATGGTGAGTCATTTTATAGCTGGGGATAAGATCTAAATGGCCCTCTGTCACTCAAATGTGGAGAAATGGATAACACCCTCAAGAGGATTTGATCTATCCTCACTATTTTAGGTTGTGCCTTTCAACCAAGGTAAGAGAACCCTTTTGTAGCTTGTTGTTTGTGGAGGAGATGGAGATATCCTTCCTGGTGAAGTTGTTAAGGAGACCTTGGAGAAAATATGATCAATGCAACAAAATCTAACTCTCACGAGTTGTCACTCTAGATAGTGGAGATATTCTCTAGGCAAGGTTCAGGCTACTAAAGACATTTGAAATCCTGATTGTTTCTACATGCTTTGGTAATGGAAATTGTGCATTTGTGCACACATAGGATAAAAAGGGGTAGTATGGGTAGGATTAGTTGTTTTTAAATAGAATTTTTATGGGAGGTGAGGTAGGATGAACTTGGTTCACCAGATCCTTGAGAAATATTACAAAATGGTAGGTTAGACCAACAGAATGCCACAGGATAGCTAAAATGTTTCTTTAACCAGAATATGTGCTTTAATGGAGGCCCAGATCAATAGTTTTTAACACAAACTATGAGATTATAATATGAAGGCTCAAGTTAGAGAACCCAAAAAGTATCAAAATCTAAGCCAAATCACACCTAAGGTACACCCAAAGGCTTACAGACACTCTCTGTCAAACAGATGAAAGAAAAGTGAGTTTAAATCATTTATTTCACTTCCAGGTGAAAGCTCTCCTAAGAGATGAAATTGCAGATGCCACTAAACTATCACAAGGATTGAGACCTATGTGATTGAATCAGATTTTAATACAAGATTGCAATAGAAACAAGGAAAAACTACCCGCACACATTCAGAGATGAAACAGACACATTTTGCTCAAGACAACACAGAATAACTCGAATTTCATTAAATCTATTAGTAGGGGAAAGTTTCTAGAATAATCTCGAGCCTTTTAATGGTTTTACACTTGCAACCACCTTGACACGATACAACTTAATTCAAAATGAGATACTCAAGTTTCTCGACGGCTACTCAAAAGAAAGGCTTTGTCAAATTTTCCTCTTGGGAATTTTCTTCGACCTATAACACTCCAAGCATTTGCACAAAAAAATTGTGCCATTTATAAAATTTTACCACAGAGTTTTCCCACCGAAAATTTAGATATTAAGTGCACCATTCTTTCCATCATCACGATCTTGATTTCGGGATCAGAAAAATGTCACCAGTGCTTGAGGGGTAGATCTCATTGAATATCTCCTGCATTCAAATCCTTCCTCTAGCAGATCACTCTTTCTTCAATTCGCTAATCACTTCCTCCCTTCATTTGTCAAATCTAGCTCCTTGCATGCTCGGGAGAACAAAAGTGGAAATCTGATCCGTACTTGATATCATGACCATTTTAATGGTAAAAGACATCTTTAGATCTCCCAACCAAACTCAGATATTAACATTAACTCCTCTCTACTTGACGTGTAGGAAATACCAAGAAACCATGAAGACTCACACTTCACATCCCCAAGTGCGTGTTTGGAGAAGAAATGGGGGAAAACAAATTTAGAATCTCAGCTACCATTTATATTTACTTTGAATTTTGGTTGTCCACATGGAGGATTCAAATCTTAAAAATAGACCCAGGGGTTCCCTCTGACTTTTTACAACTTTTGGAAAAATGGAAAAATTTCCCATTTGTTCAGCACCTCCGCCCTCGAGAAATGATCCCAACATGTGTTCTTGAGGTGGGTCCCAAAGGAACCATGACCAAATTCTGTCATATCACCTCTTTTTTGGAAAAGTAAAAAATTTCCAAGTTTTCCCCATAGCTCTTCCCTTGAGAAATTATTCTGACACGTGTCCCAATATGGGTCCTTGCGGAATTGTGCTTCCCTTTTTACCTTTAACTCTTTTCTCTCAAAAGGAAAATTTTCCAAATTTTCTCCTTGAGTCTCCGCCTCTCCCTTTGATGGAGTAAGATTTGACCTTTCCTTTATCGGGATTGGGGACATTTTGATGTTTTAATATTTTGAACCTTAGGGAAAAAAATTCAAGTTACCCCCGATGATCCGCTCCCCGCCCCTTTGATTTGTAAACCGCCACGCGTCACAATGGCATATCTTGAGATGGTCGGGCAAAAAGTTGAGACCATTAATGAGCACGGGCTCGCCACATGTCCTTCCCTGAAAAATTTGTTTAAAGGATCAAAGCTCAGCAGAAGGCACCAAGTGTCGGGATCTCGAGGCAATCTCCTTTGGCCATATAAAAGTCCGAGAAAAATAAAAGTGAGCGGAGGACTCTACGTGTCCTCTTGGTGCTTCTTCAAAACCCTTAAGGTTTCAAAAATGATTTGGAGGGTGCACTTCCATTTTATAATTTTACTCCATTCTCCAAGAAGGCAAAACATTCAATTTACCTCCAAAGGCCCACATATCTACCTTCAACTTTGCTGGGTGACCTTCTCAGGGAGTCAAGGTAAGAAGTTTTTCCTCGCCAATTATATTTTGCTTTAATCAAATTTTGGAAGGGCCGTGCGGTGGGTTCAAACTTATGGCCAAAGACAAGTAGCCACAAATAACAAGTTAAAAAACAAACCCATCATGGCCCATATAATTGGAAGAAGCCACATAAGCACGAAAAGAACCAACTGATTTGAGCGGGCCTACGGGACAAAATTTTCCTTTTGCCAAAAAAGAAAAAACTGATAAGTTAAAGAATTCCCAAATTATCCCCTAACCAACCAAAGGAAGCCATGTGACTACTAAACACTAACGAATAACTTTGATAGGAAAAATACACCCGTCAGACCGTCAAAACATAGAAATTCACCATTCATGCTCAGAACCTGATTTTTGCTAAGGATGAAATTTTTTTCGAAACAAAACTATGTGGATCATGCTTATGAGCATATTTCAACCATGGATTTGGATTTTCAAAGGCATACAAATATAAATCGATCATTCTCAACCTTCCATGGTCAAGGAAAAATAGGAAAAATGATAAATCCCGCGGATTTTGAAGAAATTAGGGAAAAAATAGGGTAAACTCGGAGACGTCTTCAAGGAGAAACATGACAATGGATTCTACAAACAACTTGAGGCTCTCAAAATGAGGTAAAATATTTCAAATCATCCACATCTAGAAATAAAACATTTCACAACACGCAGATCAAAGGAAAATTAGGGCAAAATGGTGAGAGGTCAAAACAAGCACCAACACAAAGAAATCACCCTGAGGATCTGGTACTACAAGAATAGGCACTATCTTGAGGTATTCATTCAGAGGTCCTAAAGGCCTTCTCACACTTGTTTGACCATAGGAACTTCTTCCCTTTTTGTTGAAGGAAGTGATGGGGTACAAAACCCTAGAAAAGTCCCTGCATAAATGTCTTGTAGTATCCTACCAAACCCATGAAGCTGTGCACATCGGTCACACTAGTGGGTGTTGGCCAATCTATAAATAGCTCAAATATTAGAAGGATCGACTGTGATACCTTCCCCAAAAATGATGTGGCCCAAATAATGCATGTTTGTCCGAAATAACACACACTTATCCTTGTTCCCATAAAGCTACTACTCATGAAGACACTAACAAACCGGAAAAGGTGCCCCTCATGCTCGTCATGTGTACATGAGTATATAAGGATGTTATAAAGAAAAATGAGCATGAAGCAATCCAAAAATGTCCCTAATACCCCATTTATCAAACTCATGAACACTATGGGGGCATTTTTCAGACCAAAAGGCACCACTGTGAACTCGTAGTGGCCATATCTCGTATGGAAAGTAGTCTTATGAATATATTGATCCATAACCCTCACCTAATGATACCCTAACTTAAGATCTATCTTGGAAAATATTATGGCCCCCTTCATATGATCAAATAAATCATCAATGCACGAAAGTGGGTAACGATTATTGATCACTACTTTATTTAGCTAGTGATAATCAATACACAACCACAAAGATCCATCCTTCTTTACAAAGATCACCGATGCACCCCAGGGAATACACTAGGACAGATTAGGCCTTTCTTCAGAAGGTCCTTAAGCTGTAACAATCTCACAGAGCTCAGGGGTAGTCATCCAATAAGGTGCTCGTGAGATAGGCTCTGCGTGCCAGAACCAAATCTATGTGAAAATCTATCTCTCATGGGTGTGGTAACCATGGTAGCTCCCTAGAAAAACATTAGAAACTATCTCAAGATGTGATGGTCATTAATGGATGGTCCAATAGACTCATCCTTAGATTTATCGCTAACCATAACAACATACATATGAAAACCTTATCGCACACACCGCTTAAGCTGCATAGTGGAGATGGTGTGAATGGAAACAAGCCTCCTAACTCCTCGATATCATAAACTCAACTCCTAGATCATATGTATAAGAAATAGTCTTATGGTAATAGTCCACTCTAGCTCTATGTGCGGACAACTAGTCCATGCCCAAGATGACTCCATACGAACCCAAAGGAAGGATTCGAAGATCCGAGGTAGTGATGAAGGGTCCCAAATCCACTACACACTCCTTAACTAAGGAGTCTATAGAAATATTTGCTCCAAAAGCCACTTAAATGTCCCAACTAAGACCCTACCTAACTGCTACTAGCCTACAATTATCTACTAAATATGGTGTAATAAATGAATCAGATGAACCGAAATAAAACAATATAGAGGTGGGAATACCACCAATACTACCTGTAGTCTCTATCATAGTACTGGTGCTAAGCATTGTAGTTCTCGATCGTTACATAGATCCGATGGTTGTATCCCATGTTACTAATAGTAGGATTTGAAATCTACATCTTACCCTTGTTACTAGGGTTTTGTAGGCACTCTCTTTAATGATGTCCAAAATTCCACAACCATAACAGCTGCCTGGTCCTCTCTAGTGAGATGTAGCTCCAGCCAGTACTCTATAGGTATGCGTTGTGGATTCTGATGACCCGGCTATGGACTTTGAGGCCTCTCTGATGATATCCTACTAAATGAAATCTTAGTACACCATGTGTCCTAATGGGACCCCTAGGAGGAGGCCCCATACTCCATCCCCTCTGAGCATCAAATCTCTAAGAAGGTCTGAATGGGGATGGTCTGCGCTATCGCAAAAGTGGTTACCGAGGTGGCTTGAATGAAGACTATATTAAATCCTTCCCATCACGATGAGGAGGAGGATCTAACCCCCTCGACCTACTATCGTGCATTTGCTAGGATGCAGCTCCAACTCTATCCATGGCCTTCGCGTCTTCCCCTATGTCTCCTCTATAATATAGGCCTTCTCCACGACCTCTGCTAATGTCTGTGGGTAGTGAATGCGCACCACACCACCCAAATCCAAATTCAGGCCCCTGATGAACCTATGAATCCATACCTACTCATCCTACATATAGTCGACATACTAGAGTAGGTCCAAAAATTGACTCTCATACTCGGCTATAGTCATAGATGCTGACGGAGGTCGTGGAACTCATCTATCCACTGCTAAATAAACCTCTGGGAAAATACCTTCTCCTCAACTACTCCTCAAAGATCTCCCAAGTAATTATCTCAGATTCAACATGGAGCTTCTTCTCCTTAGTCCTCCACAAGACACTAGCTCCATCCTTTAGAAGATGGATCACAACACGATCTTTCATGTTGCTAGTACAAGGGCAAAGCTTGAAGCATCCACTCAAGCTCACCAACCAAGCCTCTACATGAAACCACCTGTATCTTGTAATAGTGAGATGGTATTAGCTTTAGGATCTCCCGATATGGTCTACTACGCTAATGACTAACGATCCCTATGTCTCTCTGCATGCTCCTCCCTTTCCTAAGACTCTGCGATCTATCCCTATGTCCTAAAATCATGTTTCTCCATCCTCTCTATGGTGACTCTACCCTAACCAAATGCACATGGGAATTTTATGCCTATTCTCCTTGTGTTGAGGAGATCCATGATCCTCCATTAATGGATCCCTATAATGTTTAATAAGTTTTCCTCCTAAGGACCCTCGCGTATCGCAAAGCATTAACGTACTAAAGCATCCGTAAAATCTCGAGAAAGAATGGCCGCTACCACCTGATCTAGACGTTTAAGTCTAGATCTATGTGAAAGGAACCTCATCTAGTATGTCCCTCATACATAGACCAAGGTGAGCGTTAGTTCATCATTCTAGGTTTTTGTTTCATTTTTCTAGGGTTTCTATATTATACAATTTTTAGAAAAGTCATTTTCTAGGTCTACAAAAAGAATTATGATTTGCGCTAGGTTAAATGTTCATGTCTTGTGTTTTCTAGGTGTACCAAAGGGTCCAAGTTTTGAACCCATGGCTCTGATACCAAGTGTAATTCCCACCTTAAACAACATTCTAGGAATAGATTAAAACCATAAATAATTCACCCGAAAGTTATGGCATTTTTTTTAACGTTAAAAGGTTACAAGGTTATCAACCTTTAGAGTGCATTAAATTTAGTTTCACCAATAATATTTAATTTACAAGGGATGGACACATTCTAATTAAATGATTAAATATTCTTAATTTATCTCTAAGGTCAATTAATTAACATTCAACTAGGAAGGTGCCATAATTTAATTTTTTTTGTTTAATGTTTTTACTCCTCCATAACTAACATTCCTACCTTAATAATTTACCTTATACTTAGTTACTATAGTTCCATTATTTAAATAACTTAAATGTCCATTTCATTACTTTTCTAAAACATACTAGGAACTAGATTAGTGACTTTGCACACCAAGGTATTTAAATGGCCCCATTCACCCATCTACACATACCTTTAATTTTTATTTAAAACATCTATAAAATATATTCCTACCAAAAAAAAGTAGGGTTGATCCTCAACCCTTGGATCAATTCATTGTGGCCACTAGATCCTAGGGTTCTAAGATAACCCTAAATATCCTTATGAATTTTTATTTAATCTCTTTCTTTACTCAAGTCTCCTCATTTGGTCACTTTTCCTTTGTTTAATTTGTAGGTTGGAGAGAAGGAAGCCATGGGAGCAAGAAAGGAAGAACTATGGAGGATTCTACAAAGAAATCAAGCTTAGATTAGTTTAGATTGTAGATTTATCATTGTAATTTATTTCATTCAAGGATTGAAGGGATTTTCTTTTTCAAATCTGGTTTTATTACAAAACTATTTGTATTTGGAGTTCTCCATTTGGGGAAAACCCTACCTATTAATATATACAAGTTTGAGTACTTTGAATCCACCATTTGAATATTTTATTGCTTAATCCATGAGATTTAGCCATTATTTGTTTGTTTGAGTTTTCTCTAAATTTTTACAAGAATAAAATTTAGTTATTACAAGTTAAAAATTACACAGGTGCGGATCCGTGATTTTCCACCGTAAGTGTGACAGAACCACCTCCCGAGAAGCCGAGGTGACTGGGGTCTGGGACCCGCCTAGGTGATGATTCATGAACCCCACCTAGGTGACCACGAGACTACCACCTTACTTGAGAGGTGGTTACAAGATCACTACTCTGCACACAGGTGGTGTCCTATTTCTTAGAAACATAACCTTCATTTTGATATTTTTCAAAAAAACAAAAGTTACTAAAGTGTTCTAAAATTTATTCTTGAGCTTAAATTTATGTCCTAAAATTTCCAGTTGTAAGATTTAATTCCATTTATTCATTCCATAGTTAAAATTACTCATTTTAAAACATTTTCTATTTTTTATAGTAATAACAACATCGACAAGATCATTTTCATTTTGTTCAATAATTTTTTTCAAGTCCAATAGTAAAAGGATCTAAATCTACTTCTAATATTGTTATTTTTCCTTACTACAAAATGCAACATTTCAACATAACAATATACTTCAATTTTTTTCCTCTTTCCATTTTCACTACAACTTATATGTTCAAAATAACTATAACAACTTTTTTCTACATTCAAGTTTTCTATACATACATTATTAACATCTTACAACTTCTATATTCCTTCTTTCTCATTTACAATAATACAACTTCACAATGAAGATAAACTTTCTTTCTCACAATAAAAATTCAACTAATATTTTACACATGATTTACATTTTGATTCATTTCTTTCCATACTACAATTTAAAGAGAAGGGAAATTTTACAACTCTTCAATGAACTTCTTCAAATAATATTACAACTTACAATACAACATTTCCTTTAAACAAAATACAATATTACAAATCTTCCACCTTGAGTGGGAATAACAAGAAGGTTTTATCACAAGGAAAGATTTCTTGAGGACACAAAAAATTCTCAATTTTCACATCACCAACAAGAGAGCTCCACCATGCTTCATTTGATCACACAAAAAAAGGGGGGAGAGGCAACACTCTCCACCCAACAAAAATTCCAATGAGGAGAAGAAGCCATCCTCCTCATTGGCCCCGAGCCCCAACCACATTGCAATGAAAAATGGATCCAACTCATGGAAACAAAACAAGCTTCCACATCACAATACAAAGATTTTACAACCATACCAAAACATAAACAACTCAAACTACAATCACAAGAAGAACTAACAAAATATACAAGGCTTCAAAATGCAAAAGCCAAAGGAGCAAGATCTATGGGGAGGTCACTTATGCCTCCCAATGGGAAATGGGTTCCCACCTTAAAACCCTCTAATAAACATCTCAAAACCCCTACACACTCTTATTCCTCCCTCAAGAACCTCTTATTCCTCCCACATTCTCTTATGCCTCCCTACAATCTCTTATGGCTCCCTCAACAAAATAACCAAGTAAGAAATGCAAGCATTTTCTTGTCCAAGGTGGTAACCCAACCCAACTCCCTCAAAACATGAAATAAACTCTTATGCCTCTCTATATGTAAGATCCCCATAGTCCCCTCCTACACCACACTTAGGCAATCTACCCAAGCACCCAACAAGCATACTAAACACTAAAAACACACACATATGTATACAAAATAAAAGAAAGCATTTAACAAGAGTTTAGCTCCTACCTTTCCATGGTAGATCTTGATCCAAGAGTCACACACCAAGCTTCTTCAAGATCAAATATCACCAACAAGCTCCAAAACTATCCACAAGCACTCCAAAATCCTCTAACTCCATAAATGCAAGAGCACAAAGAAATGAAGTAACCCCCAAACAAAAAAAATAACTTGAATAAATAGAAAAGGGAGAGAGGAGGGTGAGGTGGCTCCATGTAGGATGCCACATCACTCATCCTCAACTCCACCTCCCAAGTCAAACCTCAACCCTAATGAACAATAAATTGGTGGGTGAGTGAAATGAAAAATTACTTACAGACAAAAACCAAGCCCACGCACCCTAAGGACAAGCTTTAATTACATGAAAGGAAATGCACTAACGTTTACCTTTTTTCTTCCCAAAATACATAATGGGGTCTTATTTTGACCCCCAACCCATATGTAGGGTTGGTATCATAATTTAAGAGGTGTGGGACAAGTTTGACTATTCCCACAAGCCTCCAAAATCGGCCTTTAAGGCCAAATTCGAATTTACAAGAAGTGGTATAGTGTATAACACTCAAGATCACAAGCACTCAACTTACAACACATAATCCAAGAGCCATCTAATCTAATAAATGAATTATTTTTACCCATTCATAATTTAGTTTAGTAAAATAATTAATTTACTAATTTAGACAAAAACAAGGAATTAATAAATGAGAATACATCACTTTAAAATCACCTACAAAAATTAAATTAAGAAAAATAAATGAAATAATAACACATAAACCCTTGGTCACAATTGGAGGTGATTCCCCCCATGGAACCCCTAACAAAATTTACACACACACACACACAAAAAATACATGTTGTCATGGTGACACTTGTTAAATTCATCTAAAATCCCAATGTGGTTGGTCTCCAATCCCCCATTGTTTTTTTGTTACACGTTTACCTACAAAACACATAACACCTCCTTTGGCCGTCATGGCCACATCAAAACATCTAGGATAAAATTACAATATACATCTCAATCATCGTATACAAATCAAAACATCATCTAGGAAAGTAACGATATAATTTAAAATTTCTAACAACATCTTGATTCTACATTTCATCAATATCCATATGATCACAAGATTAGTTCAATTGCTTTAAGGTATACTCAAAATTAAGAAAATTATCACATGTCGAAATATATATAACCATGTCAACAACATATCATCATCAATATAAAATGTTTCTAATAATCCACACACGTCATATATGAATCAAAATCAACAACCGTCCAATATCTCTTACGTATAACATCATGCTAAGTCAAAAAGCTACAATAATATCCATAAGTATAGTCGAAAATATCGAAATCAATAGTAAAAAGTGTCAAAGGGAAGTGGGCTCTATGAAATTCCTTGTCATTATAGATCCATAACAAATAAATTCTCCATAGTCTTGAAAAGCTCCCATGGCCTTCATCTTCTTCTACATGTAAGCATACTTATGCAAATAGAGGCACATTAGTGCAAACAAATGATTAAAAGGAAAACATAACATAGATTTAGGGATTTTTAGGAAAAACCTAAAATCTAAGGTGAGGATTAAATCTATTGAAGGGCCTATATTTAATACTCACTACTTAAGGAGAATGAGAAATAATTGTCTTATTAAAGTATGGGTGAATTTAATTAATGGAACCGTAGGAAATTTTATTCATGGGTAATAGTGAGCTTAGGTCGTATTAGTATGTTTTAATTATGGGTAAATAAATAAATAAGTGGCATGGGTATTATTTATTTGAGGAAATAAATTAAATCTAACTTAGGAAATAATTTTAATAAAATTTAATATGAATTTAAGGAAACAAATTAAATTTAAATTGGGGCATACTATTGATTAAATTTAATATAAACTCAAGAGGAAGAAAATAAATAAAATTAATTTAGGGATTAATTAATTAAATAAATGAAGTTAATTTAAGGAATAATTAAATTGTAATAATTCGGATATTAAAATAATATTATTTAAGGAAGAAGATGTAATAAATAAATGAACTTGTGCTTAAATGAACACAACAATTGTATGTTAAAAAATCGGCAATTCTCTAAGTAATGTGATGTAGTTTTGGTGTGGTTTGACGTGGCAAAAAGTGGGTGTCACACTTTGGTATCGAGTTGTGGGTTCAACACTTGGACCCTAGGAAAACATGGAAACACAAAAAAACTTAGTGCAACCTAAACCTAGGAAATTTGATTTTTAGATAACTTAAAACGTAGAAACTTAGTAAACTGAAACACATTTATATAACAAAGGAATAACTCCCTCTTTGGTCTATGTAGGATGTGTGGACAAGATGGGGTGTTCTTGACTATGGAGTTAGAGGGACCAACCAAAGATTAGACAGTCACTTCAATATTACCACATATCCCGCAAAACCTTACAAGAGATCAATACGTCATACATGGAGGTTCACTTGGGGGTTGACCTAGCCAGCATGATAGGGAGTGATCACGGGAGGCTCAGGACTCTCCACAACATAGTGAGGAGTAGAGAGTGAAGAAATACCATGTGGAGGCAGATATATAGGAATCACCATAGAGAGATAAAGAGATAGGGTTGCGAGACAAAGGGGGAGATATATGAGCCCTAGGAAGAGAGATGGCCACGAGGAGAGACCCAGGGTAGACATGGACATCGGTGACCAAACACATTTTGAAATACTGAAGCTTCCTTTTCCTCACTTTGGTTGAGACATAAAAGGGTTGTAAGACGAGGCCTAGTTAGTTAGCTTGAGTGGATGATTCAAGCTATGTCCATGCACTAGTAACACAAAGGCTCATGTTGCTATACATCTTCTAAAGGATGGTGTTGGAGTATGGTGGAGGACAGAGGAGTAGAAGCTCCACCTAGATACAGAGATGACATGAGATGGGAGATATTTGAGGAGTGATTCCAGGGAAGATATCTATCTAGGTGGTTCATTAAATAGTGGGTGATGAGTTCCACAAACTGTGTGAGATGAGTATGACAGTGATAGAGTATGAGAGTAGATTTTCGGACTTTCTACAGTATGTTGAATATATGCGGGATGAGAAAGTCGGGGTTCACTGATTCATCGGGGGATGAATTTAAATCTTATAGGGGTAGTGTGCATACATTATCGATAGGATCTAGTTGAATTCGTTGATAAGGCCTATATTGTGAAGGAGAACCGGGGGAAGACACAACAAGAGAGAGATAAAGTGAGGAGCCACATAAAAAAGATGGATAATAGTCGGTCGAAGGGTGAAACCCATCCTCCTTGTGACTAAAATGGATCCACATAATCGTCCTTCATGTTTCTGCAATAGCCATAACCCCAACAACAAACCCTCCGATAATTTAGGCCTCCAATGAGATATGATACATAAATATTGAGGAGTACAAGGCCTCCAACTAGAGGACCCATCAAAACAATGATACCACCTAGAGCTTGGTGGGTCGGAGCTCATCTGCAGTAGCCACAATAGTCTAGAAAAGGACCATTAAGGTCTATAGTGCAAACTAGTAGAGAAATTGGAGGAGTATCTTTTCATTGGAAGGGACCTAGAGTTGTTATGGATGTGGTCCATATGGGAACCATGGGAGAGATTGTCTGAGAACACAAGTAACAAGGAAAGGCCCTTATTTTTTAAGCCGATAGTTGGAGATATGGCACGAGTTGTAGGATTTATGTAGTGGTAGAGAGGCTCGACGGGAATAGCACCATAGCACTATGATTGAGACCTCGAGGTAGCATTAGTGGTAATCCTAACTCTATCTTATTTAATTTAGGATCTTCATATTCTTTCATTTCGCCATATTTTTAAGAATAATGTAGGTTGGTGGCATTTAGGCAGGTCATAGTTGGGACATAAATATGGCTTCGGAATGAAGCTCACAGTGGAACCCTTAGTCAAGGAGTGTCTAGTACACCTAGGACCCTTCAAGATGACCTTTGACCTTCTCATACTCCCTTGGGATCGTATGGAATTATTTTAGGTGTGGATTGGATTTCAACACACAGGGCTAGAGTGGATTAGTACTGTAAGGTGATTTTTTTGTAGATGATTTGGGACTTGAGTCGGTGATTGTTAGGGTTAAGATCTCTATTTAAATTTTAACTCTATCTTCTATGCAGCTTAAGTGGTGTGCACGTATGGGATGTTAGTTATATGCCATTACAGTAAGTGACATGTCAAAGGATGAGACTAGTGAGCCTTCATTAAATGATCATCACATTTTTTGAGAGTTTTTGAATGTATTTCTCATTGATCTACCCGGTCTACCTCCCCCACATGAGATAGATTTCTAGATAGGCTTGATTCCTAGGGTATATCCTTTCTCACGCATGCCTTACATGATGAATACCCTTGAGCTTTATGAGCTCAAGCTACAACTGGAGGGCCTTCTTGAAAAGGGCCTAATTCTTCCTGGTGTATGTCTTTGGGGTGCACCAATGATTTTTGTGAAGAAGAAAAATAGATCCTTGAGATTATGCATTTATTCTAGGAAACTAATAAAGTAACGATCAAGAATCATTACCCCCTTTCACACATTTATGATTTATTTGATTAGATGAAGGGGTACACTATGTTTTTGAAGATATATCTTAAGTCAGTGTATCATTAGTGAGGATTGCAAAGTAAAATATACATAAGATGGCCTTCTGCGTTAGATACGGTCACTATGAGTTCACAATTGTGCCATTTAGTTTCATGAATGATCCCACAATGTTAATGAGCTTGATGAATGGGGTGTTCGAGAATATTCTTAGACTATTTCATGATCATATTCTTAGATGATATATTGATATACTTTGCATTCGTGAGGAGCACCTTTGAAAGGTTACGTAGTCTCTTAGAGATCAAAAGCTATTCAAGAACCTTGAGAAGTTTTCATTATTTAAGTAAGAGGTTCAAGATATCGAGTCACATTATTTCTATGGAAGTTATCGTAGTCGATCCTCCCAAGGTTTGAGCTAACATTGATTAGACAAGTACTAAAAAATGTGACGAAGGTACATAATTTAAGCTGGATTAGTAGGATATTATAGGATCTTTTTGTAGGATTTCTCACACATTACTTGTCCCATCACTTCACTACAGCAGAAAGGGAATATTTTTTTACATGGTCGGATGGATGTGAGTAGTCCTTTCGACTCGAAGGAATTCCTTACTACACCACCTATCCTAGTAGTACCATTTCCTCGAGAGGAACTTCTTTGTTTGTATAGATGCTTAATTGATAAAGATATGAGTATTGATGCAGCATAACCATGTTGTTACATTTGAGTCTTGCAAAATTAAGGATTATGAAGTCAATTACCCGATGAATGACCTTGAGATTGCAATAGTGATGCATGTCTTAGTTTGATGGAATAATTTTCTATTGGGAAGGATATTCACACTAAGGACATATTATTTGAGCCTTTGACACCAATTCACATAGTCAATCTCAATTTCCATCAATGACTATGGATGGATATGTTGTGTGTGAGTATGATATGGAGATTGAGCATGTGAAGAGTAAAGAGAATGTGGTAGCGAATTCCTTAAGTTGTCGAGACATCTAGTCAAGGCTACATCGGTGGGTACATATTTGTCAAGAAGGATTTTACAAAAGCTTCCACATGATAGGTTCTACCTTTTGGCCAGAGTAGAGGTTGAATCACACAGACCCTTTAAGTGGAAGTTTGAGGGACTATAATTGAATTCATACATGATTCTTAGATATAGGGGTTGGCTATATGTGCCTAGAGATGAAGTTTTACGATAGGATATTCTAGCATAGGCTCATCATGCTCATTATTCAGCCCATCTAGCGATTAAGAAGATGCACATTGACCGAGACAATTATTTCATTAGAGAGGACTTTGGAGTGATATAGCTCGGTATGTGTCATGGTATTTAGAGTGAAAAAAGGTGAAGGTAGAGAATCAACATCTAGATGGCCTTATTTATCTTCATGTCATATTGGAGTGGAAATGTGAAACCATTTCTATGGACTTCATTGTTGGGCTACCTTGTAGACACCAAATTTGGGTCATAATCCCTTTGGTCCCCTTCAATTAATCAACGCAATGCATTTAACTAATCATGACCCTCTTTACCCCATATTAAAATTCATCCTCACATTATTAATTAATTTAATTATTTTAATTCATTGATTTAATCCTCACACCTTCACCTGATCATGATGCCTTACCTGGACCCATTCAGAGCATTTAACTCACAATGACTAAGTCATCATCCTCAACATTGAGTCATCACCTTCAACACCGAGTCATCACTCCCGGTCTTGCGAGTCACTAACTTCACCTAACTAAATAAGACATCTTCTTAAACCTAATTGGACTTATTCTAAGATATTTTGTCCTTCTCTCACTTTAACTCTACTTCCCTAATAGGACTCAACAAGGAAAGCATGCCAAATCTTGGGAGACATGTATATTTATGGTAAATGGGAATATTTCACCCTAACCAATGAAAATTTATCCTTGGCCTATGTCGATTAGCTAAACTACCACTAGTTCCTTTATGTATAATTTTACAAGCCTATACATGGGTTTGTCATTCAACTTTTGGAGTTCTATTGCAATCAAGAGAGGATCTAAGAACCATTCATTTATCCAAATGACGTCTACACTCCACCAGAGTGTAGCACAAGAAACATGTTCTTCTCCAAATTGCTACATTATTTATGGGAACACACATGTTGCACTTCCACCACACTGAATAAGCCATCACATCATTGATCAATCACCATCAAACTTCAGTCAATATATCTTCATTACAACAAGTAAGTAATGTAATTTTAATCATCTGTTCTTAATTTACCACATATCTTTTATTTCTTTCAATATTTAAGTTTCTTCTATCATTCAAATATCTCCATCTTCCCATTAATACACCAACCCAACCATTTCAATCCTTTTCACCTTTCTTGCCATCTCCTCTCGTATTCCTAAGTATTTCTAGTTATATTATGAGCCTAACAACACCTTCCACACTCTTTGTGCAACCATAGAGATGCCCAAAAGCAAAATTTTAAGTTATTACCCATTTCCCCTACCGATGTCGGTTTACCCTACCATCATCGGTTTCATCCCTATACCGACATCGGTGACCTAACCGATATTGTTCTCTGTGTCATTTTATACCTTCTGACCAACAAGCCTTCCTATAAACAAAATTCAACCAGACCTACCTTGATCAGTCTCATACCCTTTACTAGACCTCTCGTTAGTCTTGTAAAACCCGAGAACAACATACCAAACCTCTGGATATAATCATAACTTTACTTCTTATATTATATTTACTTATTGTATTACCATGAGATACCTAATCGATAGATACAATATGACTTCTTTATTTCATGGTATTTGTTGCATTAAATTGTATTTGAAAGATGATTGACAACCTCCTAAGAAGCACCTCACTTCACAGATCTAGCATTTTCTAAGTAGTCCACTAACCTATATTATTAATGCTATTTTATGGTCTTCTTGTGTTTCTTACAGTCGTTCCCATAGCCAAAGGGAACCTTTCCACTATCAACTCGGATCAAAATTCAATAACGAGTGAATTCAACCTTCAACCTTCTATCTTACAGTATTCCTCCTAACCTCTTACCTTATCTATTTTACACAAAAATATTTGGTGAAACATCTTGCACACTGGTGGGACCCTTGTTGGGTTTCGTTGCATTTGTTTATTTTTAGGGAAAAATTTTGTGTGTCTATTTGAATTGAAACAAGTTCACATTAAGCTTCTTCTCTTGAAATATTATCTTCTTTTAATTTTCTCGGTGACACTTGTCTTTTGGGATTAAAAGAACTCTTCTTTAATTTGTTTCATTTCATCTAGTGAAAGCCATATTCTTTACCTCTTCATAATGCTTTCTCATCCAATATAATTTGCGGATTTGGGCTTAAAATATTTGTATCTCATTTTTGTATGGTGCATTCTAGGTCATCTAAATTATGGGTAACCTATATTGTGGAATTCATGCCTAGATGATTGGTTACAAATCGAAACCTAGCTCACATTTTGCACACTCCCTATACCAAACCATTGAAAACCAAACTACACATTTCTTAAACAACATATTTCCTGGAATAAGTAGTCAACTATCACATGATCAGAGGATTGACAGTGGGCTGCACTGGTTTTCTAGCGAGTCATCATATCAAATTAAGGCCTCGAGTCATCGCATAAAATTTATTGGGGACAAAGACATGAAAACTTACCTAAAACCAACCATAGTTGTCATTTTCCATAGGAAACTTTGGTAAGGAAAAACTCTATTCTATTCATAAGTCAGGTCCTAAATGGCTTAAGCCACAACATAAAATCTACAACAGAGGATTTCATGTTTGATAGATTTTCTTGATTTGTAGTTTGAGGTGTGAGTTCACTTTCTCAAATTTTCTCTCCCTACACACTCCACAATGACTAATCATTTACATTATTAGTCTCGAGTTGGTATTTTCATTTTACCTAAATCACCAAAAATTTAGTTTTTCCCTTTTACACATATTTCAAAGTAACTAGTGTCGGTCTAATGACCTCCATTAGTTTCATCATCTCACCATCATTGGTTCACCGAACACGGTCATTTTTAGGATGTTTTCATCATTTTCTCTAAAGTAGTATTCAATCTTTATTTCTTTTATTTCGTGACTTCATTTTTCACTTTACTATATTTTTGAGTCTTTGATATTACCTTCAGAGCCTAGTTCTACTTTGTTTTTATCATTTATTGCCAGATTTTCCAATCTTTCATTTCTCCAAAGTAACCAACATAGTTCTAGCCGACCGATGATGATTACCCTCTCATACCGGCATCGGATACCAAACTAACATCACTCTATGTGTTTTAATTTTTCAATCAAAAGAGCGATCAAATCAAACCTTTTAGACCCATTTCCTCCATTCATTATGTGTTTATGTATCGTAGAAGGGCTCAAAATAACCATTATATTGTTAGTCGCATGGTTTTGGCTCATAGAAAAGCAAATGGTCTCATGTTTCATGCTAGCTGCTAGTCGCTTCTACTGTCCCATTTCCCCTTCCATCTTATCACTTATGGACCGCAATCATTGTATTTTCATACCCAATTGTGATGAGGAGTTATAGAGACTCCTCGATCACAAACCTTCTAAACTATAATGTACCTCGCTCATTCATCTACCCATGATTCATCAGGGAAGCTTATCTACGGAATGCCCGTGTCTATTCCCTCTACTTTGGCACCAACTTATGCATCATCTACTACCAAAGCATCACCTTACCCTCTTCAACCTTACCACCCATGGTTCGCAACTTGACCCTATATCATGGATATCTTCCACACCTATGGCATCTCTGTTACACCTTTGACATATTTCACTCATACGATGCCAACCATGCCTTTATCAACCACCTTCGGTGTAGGTATATCTACACCCTCCACTTCTCATATACCTATTGTACCTAAGCCACCATTGGTGTCGCAGTAACCCATATTCACTTCTAAAACATAATCCTCTCTATCCTGTAATCTCTTCCTTCGATCGCTACAAGAGTCTTTACATCCATCCCGCCAACCTACACATATCACCAATAACCCCTATTTCATCTACCACTTATTGAGGGTACTTTCTCTTGACATCTATTCCAGCCTATGTTCCTTCATCATAAATTTCATACTGCACAACCACATACTAGGATACCATCCATGTCATACCCACCTTATCTACCCCCTTATACTACAGGTGGTGCCCGTCGTCAAAACCTAGCAATGATATTATAAAAATTATGATGGAAAATATGTATACATTAGAAACATCAGTCTCCATCTCAAGTAACTCTCTAACACACAATGAGATTTGAAATGATCCTATTCACCCATCCGCTCCAATCATCCATACCATGCCTATCGGGAATGCCTAAATTTAAGCGATTAAACAAAAATAATACCCAAAACAACACTTGCAATCTTTTAAACATGTGTGTTACCTAATCGATCGTGATGACACATTGCTCTTGCAAACATTTCCAATGTATTTTATGGGGCCCACTTTATATTGATATAGTTTTCTACCTAGGCACTCCATCTTCTCATTCAACTAGGTAGGTCAGGATTTTTAGACCACTTTTCTATTAACATCGTCAAGAAGGTCACCATGACTGACTTGTATGCCAAACGCCGATATGAAGACAAATCTATTGCATATCGATCACTCATTGGGGATCCTAATTAGTCAACTCACACTCGAATTACCTCGGATGGAGTTAATAGAGTTATTCACCGATCTTATGCTAGACAAATCTCGCCAACTCTCGAAGTCAAAACCTTCCATACATTAGATGACGCATTCACTATAGAAAGGAAACTAGAAATACTTACCATTGAAGATAAGAACATACAATTGCGTAATAAAAATTTTGCGTTTAAATAAAATGATACTTATTCTTCTTCCAAACCACAAACTACTTATTCTAAATTAAAAGGATATGCTAATGCATTAGTTTTAAAATATGGCTCGTATCATTCTTATAACCAATCAAAATCTTCTTCCAACCTTTCCCTGTTCAAGATGTTCATTTTAAGCGGTAGAAATGAAAATATATTCGCATAGGATAACCCTACTCTTCATTTATAGATTTTTTTAAAATACAGAGGAATCACCCTTCCACTGTCAAACCACATACTATTTTTGACCCTTCTCGTCTTATACCTACATGATACAAAGAAAATGATTAGTATAACTACCATCACGTTTAGGTCATAGTGACAATAATTGTATAACTTTCAAAAACATCATCCAAGAAATGTTAGATAATGGAGGTCTCATCTTGGACAACCCTAATGCATCGGCTAATACAAAATTTCACATTTTTAGGAATTCATTCCCAAATAACACCCCATCGTCTAACCAAACTAGTGAAATATTTACCAATGACAGTAATTTTCATGATGTTCATGCCATTTTCAACATCATACTAGCTCTTTCTACTCGTTTCCTCCCATTCCATCTATCAAGGAAATTATTACATGAGATCCTTCATCCATGTAGGGATCTTTCATCTCGCTCCTTTACTCCGTGGAGGAATCCCCTTATTTTCTTCTCTAACCAAAGAAGATTCCACAATATCTATCGATACGCTTGTCCCACTCACCTCTCTACATGGCGAGCAACGCATAGTACTTGCTCTTCTACAAATGGAAGAGCCCATTTTACCTTCTTCTTAACCAAAAGAAGAACATACCTCATCCACCTTACCTCCTGCCCTACCCACAGAGGATCCATTAGTAACTCATCTTCCTCTTGGTGATAATTCTTGATTAGCCTATAAGAATGTTGTTGATCTACTGTCATCTCTTCTACCCATTGAGTCAGAAGCCAACCATTTCCTTGTCTCACAGACACCAAATTTCTTTACAGGGGTCATTACTAAATAAAGATCAGATCCTTCCACTTCTACGTCAATCTCACATTTGGCTGACCACTTGGACTATGTTGACAATTCCATATTTTGGGAGCACCTTCAACTGCTTGTCTCAACTTAAATGCAAATGTCATCCAAAGAAACTTCCACTATTTATCCCATTGTGTTTAAGATGATTAAATCCATCACACCTGAGTTAGTTGTAGCAACATCTCCGACATCACCTTCACCTACACATGAACCTCTACCATTAATTCAGTGACCGGCCACACTCAAGCCACCTACCCTTCAACCATGTTGGTGCTCAGAATAGTCTCACCCCATTTTTCCTTTGAAATCTATCCTTTTTACGACCTCTGTCACATTTTATCCCCATGAGTTGTTCTGAAAGGTCTCTTGTTTTCTTTTTGTTGCCATAATTAATCTTTCCTTGGGCCGATGATCATGTAAAGGTCTATAATTTGGGTCTCTATTATCTGTTCATATAAAAACTTGGGCTCTCCCATTCTTTCCATTTTCTACAGTCAGGATTTTCTACCCTTGTTGTTTTTTCCTAAATACTTGAAGAAAATGAATGGATGTAGCTCTGAAGAACATATTTGAGCCTTGTAACATCTCTAAATTCTCTGTCCTTAGAGAAAATTTCATCTCCAGGATTGAATGATTGTTTTTCTACATTTTACGGTTTGATGGGAATTTCTCCTAGTCAAATTTACATCCTTGCATCATCGGAAAATGTGGCCTCTTTTGGTTAGACACGTCTTAGCTGGGTAATTAAAAAAATTTATGAATTTCCTCAACTTAAAAATTTGTCCACATAGAGGAACGACGCTCATTTGAAGATTTAATTTTTGGTTTGGCCTTGGAGTAGCATCGGGAGGACACGTGGAAGTTTTCATTACTTTTCCCGGGCTTAGACAAATTTTTATACACCTAATACAGTTTGGCGCAGATAGGAAAACGTGGCAAGACCGCTATCATTTAGGGTCTGTTTTGGGCACCATTCTAAAATTGTGCCATGGAGACACATGGAGGCTTCCGCTAGGTCTTCCCATACTTAGTATTTTTTCAAAATTTTTGGGAGATCTGGGACATGTGGAGGAACCACGCATGTTTGGGAATTGGACGCTTGAGTTTCATTTTAATGAAGCGTCGGGAGGACACTTGGAGGCCTCTGCGCACTTTAAATTTTTCTTGGAATTTTCAACGGCCAAAAGAGATTGCCGTGGACTCTGACACATGGCACCTCTCACTAAGCTTCAAAGCTTCAAACAAAATTTTCTAGGCTAGGACACGTGGCAAGCCCGTGCTCTTTCAAATTCTCAAATTTTGGGAACTATCTCAAGATGCACCATTGTGATGTGTGGAAGTTTGAAAAGTCAGAAGGGGCGGGGAAGCGGACCATCGAGGGAAACTTTGAATTTTTACCTTTTATGCTCAAAAGGGTTAAAATACCAAAAATGGCCCTCAATCCTGATAGAGGAAAGGTCAACGCCTTCTCGAGTCAATGGAGGAGGTACAGACTCTCGGGATAATTTAAAAAAATTCCTTTTGGGAGAAAAGAGTTAAAAGTGAAAAAGGAAGCACGGTTTCGTTGGGACCCACATTAGGACACGTGTCAGGCCCATTTTTCAAGGGTGGAGCTATGGGGAAAACTTGGAAAATCTTCCCTTTTCCAAAAATGAGGTGAAATAATAGAATTTGGCCATGGTTCCATTGGGACCCACCTTAGGACACATGTCAGACTCATTTCTCAAGGGCGGAGGTGCAAAAAAAAATGTGGAATTTTTCCATTTCTTCAAAAGTTTGTAAAAGGTCAAAGGAAATGCGAGCCCATTTTAAATTGAATCTTCCACATGGACGACCTGAATTCAAAGTAAAGATCAATGACAAACTGAGAGTCTGAATCTTATTTTCCCCCCATTTTACTAAAACATGCCTAGAAGTGCGAGTCTTCATGATTTCTTGGTATTTCCTACATGCCAAACAAAGGGGAGAGTTAATGTTGATATCTGAGTTTGGTGGGGAAAATTTGGAGACGTCTTTTACCATTAAAATGGTCGACTCTTAGGCTCGATATGATTTTATTTTTTTCTTCTCTCGAGCACACAAGGAACCAAATTTGATGTGATTATGAGTGGAAGTGGTTGGTGAGTTTAAGAAAAAGAGTGATCTATCACAAGGAGGAGTTGAATGCGGGAGATATTTGAAGAGATTTCCCCCTTGAGCACTTGACGAATTTTTACAAATCGATTCTCGGAAATCATGATCATGATCATGGTGAGCACTGGTAACACTCAATTTCTATATTTTTGGGGAAAAGGGGATCTATTGTAAATGTTATAAATGGCACAAATTTTTTGTGCAAATGGTTGGAGTGTTAGAGGTCAAAGAAAATTCCCAAGAGGAAAATTTGACAAAGCCTGTCTTTTGAGAAGCCATCTGAGAAGCTTTTATATATCTTTTGTATTAATTTTGATCGTGTTAAGGCGGTTTCAAGTGTACAGCCATTGAAAATCTTTGAGATTATTCTAGAAACTTTCCCTACCTTGATAAATTTAATCAAACTTGAGTTATTTTGTGTTGATCTTGAGAAAAATGTGTTTGTTTCATTTTTGAATGTCTGCAAATAGTTTTTCTTGTTCTTATTACAATATTGTATCAAAATATGTCTTAATCACATAGGTCTCAATCCTTGTGACAATTTAGTGGCATATGTAATCTCATTTCTCAGAAGAGCTTTCATCTGGGAGTGAAATAAATGATTTAAAATCACTTTTCTTTCATTTTTTGATAGAGATTATTTGTAAGCCTCTAGGTGTACCTCAGGTGTGATTGATCTTAGATTTTGATGTTTTATTGGGTCTTCTAACTCAAGCCTTCATGTTAAAATCTCATATATTGTGTGAAAAATTGCTAATCTGGGCCTCCATTGAAGTACATATTCTGGTTAAAGGAACATTTTAGCTATTTTGAAGCATTCTGTTATCTAGACTTTCCATTTTGTAAGAGTTCTTAGAGATTTGGCAAATCAAGTTTATTCTACCTCACCTCCCACCAAAACTTATTTAAAAACAACTAATCCTACCCATACTACCCTTGTTTGTCATGTGTGTATACAAATGCATAAATTTTATTACCAAAACATATAGAAACAATTAGGATTCCAAATGTCTTTAGTATATCCGAACCTTGCCTAGAGAATATCTCCACTATCTAGAGTGAAAACTCATGAGAGTTAGATTTTTGCATTGATCATATTTTCTTCAAGGTCTCCTTAAAAACTTAATTAGGAAGGACATCTCCATATCCTCCATAAACAACATGCTACAAAAGGGTTCTCTTACCTTGGTTGAAAGGCACAACCTAAAATAGTGAGGATAGATCAAATCCTCTTGAGGGTGCTATCCATTTCTCCACATCTGAGTGACAGAGGGCCAATTAGATCCCATCCCTAGATACAAAATGACTCACCATGATCTATCTATCTCTAAGCTTCCTTCCAAAACTTGTGATGCTGCTCAGACTTTGAGGGAGAATCAATTTGGGTACCAACAACCCAAAACCAAATCTACCACTACCTTAGGGGCCATGCCAAAACCCATCCTAGTCCATCCTCCTATTAAACTTGATTTAGGTACCTCTTCCCAAGTCATGTCCAAAACTAATCCCCCACCTAATAGGAGGACCCAACCCCCTAGGCTGCATACACCGTATTTTCCCACTACTCCTTCATAACCCTCACCACTTTCATCTATCCTAGATTCGCACCATTCAACCTTGGTCAAGAAACCTCCTACATAGGGTAAAATAAAAAAAAACATTAGCCCAATTCCTGTCGTGATCAATTTTCTCTCCTAAATTACCTACACGAAATATTCCTTCATTGTTTCCTAAGTTCTTTCAACCTCCTATATCTACACCTTTCCTAATACCCTCATGATTACCCATGCCATTTTATTCCCTTCACCATCCCCTTCCACATTGCATTCCACTACCGTATTTACCACACCTCCATTATCACCTTGGTTAACCCATCCCCATCCACCATCTACGTTCACTTCTACATCACACAATTATTTTTCACCTTTACCCAAGAAGGTGAAAACTAATCCAAAAACCACTACCTTCTAAAATGGTAGTTAAACCTACACTACCTCCCACACCTAGCTCACCACCTACACCTTTACCCAAGAAGGTACAACGAGAAAAAAACAACTACATCATCTACCGAATAGGTGGGAAAACTTTCTCAAATGACCATACCACCTCCGGTGATGCCTTTGTCACTAAAATAACCCAAATTTTCATCCCGAACCAGACTCACTTCACATTGTGATCCATTGGTAGGATCTTACACCAACATCCTGACTAACCTTTTGGAAACCTCTATCATCAAATTGCCACCACTTAGACTTTATGACCCAGTCAAACCTAAAACAGGAGGGTTTGATGATTCTAAAATTTTGCTTACCATCGTGTGTCAAGGCGTGATGTAGAAAACTAAAGAGCTCTTAATATTTTTTTCCTCCGCGTGTGTCCTATTGAAGAGAAATTTGATAATGAAGATATTTTAGATGAGGACCCCAATCCACCTTTTCTGTCACCACACAACCTCACCCCATACCTATTTAGTAACCTCCATCTCCACTTCCGTAGCCCTTTTACCCTCCTCCAACATTCAAGATCAACGTGGTCAACAATAAAGATATAGCCAAAACTCCTCCAATCGCCAATGTACCCTAATTATTTCACAAGACCCTGTTCCTTCATCATTATTTTTCCCATCATGGTGTTAAACCTTTCATGAAATACCTTTCCATCTCCCTCTCTTCCTCAAATTAACATCATTGAAGCTACCACTTGTGCAAAAAAGGACAGAGGAAAAGAGAAGACAAACAAATAATCCACTACACCTTTAACTAACATTCGATAAGCCCCTCGTACCCAAAATAACCATCCATGGAATAACATTCCCTATTTTTGATGGAGTGGCTCATCACACCATATTGAAGAAGCTTAACCAATCACCCTTGAAAATTTCTCTATATGACCCTATCTAAACATCTAATTTTCATCATCGAGAACCTCATTCAGTCCTACAATCCATTGAAGTTTGACCTTATGACCCTACGCATGTTTCCTCCACCATCACTCCTCACCATGTTGTCTCTCTCACCATTTCACCTCCCTCATTTGCACCTTCTACCACTCATGAAGTGGTATCTCTCATTTTATCGATAATAATATTGTACCTCTTTAATAAGATGATCCCGACCCTTCCCTATTTATCTTCGTTTATATTCCAAATACATGCATCCAACATGTTATGGTCGATGGGGTGCTAGTATCAACATCATATCCTCCCATACATATCAAAACATACGCATTCCCTCAAATTATATGCATAATAATCTAGTTATGTTGCATTCCCTTACCGATGCCATAACTTCCACCCTTGAAACTATCATTCTCCACATCCATGTGGGCCCCGTACTATTCCTTAATTATTCTCCATATTGGACGGGAATTCCAATATAATTTTCTACTTATCTAACTTTGGATTCGTGTCATGGGTTGTGTTCCTTCATCCTTACATCGATGTCTAAAATTTTAACATGAAGTACACAATTACACCGTTTCTAGCTGATCCTTCACCATTTAAAACTTGTAACATGATCTACTAACCTAATGATTTCCTTATACCAGCTAAGGCATCTACCACCGATACCGCTATCCCATCTACTTTCTTTTAGGATTCTTCTTTGGCGGTTAGGTCTTCCACCCCTTGTTCTACACCTTCCACAAAAACTCGATATGACTACTCCCACTGCAGCTTCTACAACTATTGCATCAACCAACCCATCTCCATCACCAACAAGTAACATTTTTTTCCCAAGCTTCGGGTGATTCTTCTATTCCCACTACCCAAATTCCACCTTCAAATCCCTTAGTATGAATTTTCCAATTCCTCACTTTGGGGGAGTATCACCTCTATAACGTTAACACTTTCCTTACTCATCAAGTGTATGGAAGTCTCCATAATCATCCACATTATAACCAATGGGTAGGTAAAGTCTTTCCATATATTCCACCTTATGTTCACACTAATTTGACATATGGGGGACTTGATGCTTCTTCACATACTCTAGAACCACCTACCCAAACCAAGCCATTCTCATTTGATTTTAAAATCTTAACCAATCGCCATTTCACCCACATGTTCCTCCATTGCTGCACATGGAAAGGATTTTGTTTTTGTCTCTATGAACAAATCCACCACATAGCCATTTCTGTACCACCCATAAAAACAATGATCACCATGGTATTAGGTTTTCTTGAGAGGATGTTGACAATTTTTTCCCCATGGTAAAAAAATTTCTTAACAGGGTCCTAAAAGTGGTTAGATGACTAAAGGGAGCTTACCGAGAAGCCGAGAAAGCTACTCGGTGAACCGAGTCATGCCTCAACCATAGTAAATCAAAACCAACTCGGGAGAGTTGGGAGGAGGAGCTCGTTAAGCTCGGGAAGACACATTGGCTCAATTTTGAGGCCAAATGAGTTGGGCTATCCATGCAACGAGGATGATAGGCTAACAGGAACAAGTTTTGTGGCCTGAAACAAACATGTATGAGTGAAGTCGGTGGAAGCTTAGCATTGATGAGTAAAAAGCACCGGTTTACAAGAGGAATGAATCCTCAAGTTGGTCCACATAGGAAAGAAACTTGGTCTATCCAAATACATGGTGAGTGAGAGAGGGATCGAGAAAAAATTGATGTCAGAGTTCGAATCCAAAAGTCTGAATTTCAGACTTTGGAAGTTTGAAGGTTTAGGTGTCTTTGCCAAACAAATACAAATTCACAAGCTAATGCCTAAAATCTTGAACACCTAAAGAGTGAAAGGGATCAGTGCTTCGGGCTCAAACTTTATTTCAAGGTAAACACTGGAAGAAATTTCATGTTTTCAGAGGTTCTAGTCTTGGGGGTTTGTTTCGGACTTGAGACAACAAGAATCCCAAAAGGAGAAAGTTTTGAAACCCAAAGTCCATATTTTGGACTTTCAGGATTAGGAATTTCGGAGGTTTCGGAGGGTCGGCAGAATGAACGGTGGCACGGGTCCAAAAGGTGTAAGGTCTAAAACCTTAAGTCGAATTTCAAACTTCAGGGTGTTGGAGTTTGAGATGTTTCAAGTGCCTAGCCAAATGAATAGTAACATACACCTCTGAAGTCAAAATTCTGAAAGTCCAAAATTTTGGATTTAAGAGGTTGCAAAGCATTTTAGAGTCCAAAGAAATAGAGCCAAGCACTCATATTTAATGCAGTATGGCACTCTAATCTTCAAATAGCCATAATTTTTTACTGGGAGCTTAGATTTACACAAGAAAGAACTTTTAGAAAGCTCATAGTGTCCTTTTAATGTAAGTGAGACTACGTTATTCAAAATGAAGAAATATGGTCCCCCATTTTAAAGGGTGTTTCTATTTTTCTCACCCACCCAAATGATGAGATATGGGCTTCCTTTCTTTCCTAACAAGGCATAGTACATGGAGGTATGGATTTTGTAGTGTCTTTCATAATTGTTGGAGGATAATTCAATGTATTTTAGGGTGGTTGAAGCAATATTTTGAGTTTCTTCCCTCTCTCCCTTCTCTCATTCTTCATATATATTGTAAGGAGGGTCATTTTTCTAATGTTGGATAATTTTATTTTTACCCTCCCTTCTTCTCTTGTCTGTAAGTGAATTTGTGGAGTTAAAACCTCCCATTCAAGTTGTAATGCAATTTTGTGCCTCTTGGCCATTATAATACACTGTATCAAATATTTGGAGAAATAATATAAGTTTGTGGATGAATTTTGAACCTCTCTTATGTTCATTTCTTTCTTTTGATCTCTCATTACAATCTTAGTTATATGTGCATGGTTATTGTATTACATGTTTAATGGTTTATGTTTAATGGTTAGTGGATTCTCATCAGTGGATTGATCTATGGTGTATTTTCATCCTTCTTAATCTGATTGTGGTTTCCATATCCATGAAAATTAGGTGTTCAAAATTCCTTTTGGTGCATCACCTATGTTATTTTAGGTTTAATTTCTTGTAATATTCTTAACCCTATCTCCTTGGCAAGCTAGAGTAGATTTTAGAGTAGATCCTCTACAATTTGGATGTGTGCAACATAATAAAGTAATTGAATCGGCCTTTATCTAGAGGGTTATCCTGATTCTAAAGTCCCACACTTTGGTGTAACTCCATGTTTGACAAATCAAACGACTAAATCAACCATTCACTTTGGAGAAATCGTGGGTGTTGTGAATTTTTCCATAATAGAGCCTTCTTTTATGAAGGCTCATATCATCCTCATAAAGGAAGATACACTTTCTCCACTATAGTCTCCTACCCCACCGACTTCACCTACGAGTCTATGGATCCAAAATTGATTCCTCCTAACTTTATTTTTCATAAATAACATTTCCTTGGGGTGTCGACCAATCAACATGATGGTGAGGCTCCTACTTCTCTTCCCTTTCTCTATCTTGTCCTAATTGATGGATATACCCCTTCTATAAACGTAGTTCAATGTTAAGACAATTATTCCATTATCGGTTATTTAGGTGCAGAGGATTCTTATATCCATCGATCATTACCTTATGAGACACAAACCATGTTGAATGAATCAACCATAGAGATCAACATTCACAATAGGATGACCCTCACATTATAAAGATAGGCCAATCTTTAGATTCCACTAAAAAGGAAGCTTTCACTTCTTTCCTGCAAGAGTAACAATTCTTTTCTTGGTCTTATGCCGATATGCCCTAAGATTGACCCAAATATCATGGTTCACAATATCGTAACTATTCCTAAGGCCAAACTAGTGAAATAGAAGATGTACAAAATGCATCCATGTATTTCCTTCTTGTAAAAGAATAAGCGCAGCGCCCCTTCCGATTCTTTTATTCTACCCATTGAATGTCCCTAATGGATTTATAACATCGTTCTTGTCACCAAAACAATAGAGAGACTCCGCATATGCATAGATTTTTGTGAACTCAACCTAACTTACCCCAAAGATGATTTTCCTCTACCTAGAATTGACCAATTGTTTGATCTCACCACTGACCATGAGATGTTATCACTCATGGATTAGTTCTCAAGTTATAACAAAATATTACTCCCATAAGAAGATCAACACAAAATTTTCTTTATTACCCCTTGAGGTACTTTTTGCTATCGTGTTATGCCTTTTGGACTTAAAAATATTGGTGATACAAACCAGTAGGCTATGACCTATATCTTCCATGACATTATGAATAACATATTAAAAGATTATGTTGATGATCTTCTTGCTAAATCTAAATGTTAGGCTGAGCATCTCGCGGTCCTTAAAGTCATCTTTTACCATCTCCTCAAATATTTCATTCTTCCTCAACCTAATAAGTGCATATTCATTTTTATCTTGGGTAAGCTCCTTGGTTTCATTGTCTCTTTGTGTGGCATTGAGGTCAAACTTTTCTAAAATCAAGGAAATTCTCGAGATGCATCCACCTACTAACCTATGCCAACTTTGTAGTTTATAAGGCAAGTTGTAATCTACTCATCATTTTATTTCCCAAATCTCGACCATTGTCAACCTTTTCAGCATCTTCTTAAAAGTATGTTTCCTACAAATGCGATGATGAAAGCAAAAATATTTTGAAGCATTTAAGGGATACCTCCTCCAACCACCTGTGCTCATCCCACCAAAAGATGACATTCCCTTTTACCTCTACATTTCTGCCATAAACCATTCATTGGGAGCCATGATTTCTCATTGTGATAAAGAATATAGGGAGTAGGTGGTGTATTGTATAAGTTTTACTCTACTAGCCTATGAGTCTAGATACACTCATGCCTAAAAATGTTTCCTAGCCCTAGTCTTTTCACCACCAAAATTTTCCATTACCTACTCAACCATAAATACTTTTTTTTTGTCACCAACGCTAACCCCTTCCATTACATGTATGCTAAACCCTACCAACACTAATGTGCCACATGTCTTTGGCTCATAATTCTTGTAGACCTCGATCTCAAATTCATCCATAAAAATCAGTCAAAGGATAAAATATTGTTCACCAACTTACAAACACACCTCTTTCCACAAACCAATCTTCTAACTTTGAATTTCCTTATCAATCCATCGCTACCATCTCCTTTGACAATACCATTTAGCAGATCTGACCTTAATCTTCAATGGTTCCAAATTCCAATGTGGGGTGGTGCGGGAGTTATTCTCATTCCTCTTGATGGTGAACCTATGTCATTATCCTTCAAATTACATTTTTATTTCACTAATAACATCATTAAATATGAAGCACTTGTATTGGGTATTCAAACCACCATAGCCTTAGATGTTAAACCCATTAATTTTTTGAAATTATCAATTGGTGGTGAACCAAGTCAATGGTCTATACTAGTGTCATTATGAGATAATTCAAAAGTAAAATCATCATGTTGACATGCTCTTGACTACCTTTGACAATTATGAACTTCAAAGAACCCCACATTCCACAAATAAATTAGTGAATACCATGGATTGTCTTACTTCTCAAATACTCGCTTCACCCTTAGAATCAAATATCTTTTCATAATATAAAGTTTACAATAATACTCTTACATATTCCGAGAGATTAATTTGGTACGAGAAATTAAAACTGACCCACGTGACATTTGGTATAAGCAATTTGTTGACTAAGTTTCCTTTCAATTCTCCCTCTAAATCTTACTTGGAATGGACAATGAGCCTTCCTCAAAAATTTCTCTCGCTATGTCATCATGTGTGGTCTCCTTTATAAACGTGGATTTGATAGTATCCTCTTACGATGCCCTACCAGTTCTAAAATCCCATACACTATCCAAGAGCTTCACAATGGGATTTTTTGGGGTCACTTTAGTGGCTTGGCTATCGCTAAGTGCATCCTTAGCCTAGGATATTACTAGCCAAACCTAAACCGACAATCTTGTTGTGACTACATCAATAATTGTGTGAAGTTTCAACAACATGCTAACCTTCATCACACCCCTAGTCATGCCTTGTAGGTTTCACGAGACCTTTGGCCTTTCTCTTAATCAGGTTTCGATCTCATTAAAGAGATTAATCCTCATTCTTCCCAATGTCATCAATGGATTATTACCATTACCTAATATTATAATAAATGGGTGGAAGTCATACCTCTCATTTATAAAAAATCTAAGAAAATATATGAATTCATTAACCATCACCACATTTTTCACTTTGGTGTTCCTCATTTCCTTATCATTGATAACGGAAAACAATTCAAAAACAAAACCTGATGCAAAATATGTAACACATTTGGTATTAAATTCATTTTTCTTGACCTTATTATCCTTAACAAAATGACCAAGCCGAATCAACAAATAAAACCCTAAACAAAATTATTATGAAATTTGTTGACGATACTGTAAGGATTGGCACATGCACATTCCTTTCACCTTATGGGCTTTGCACTAGTCTTCTCACCTCAACCGTTGCCACACCTTTTTCTTTCATCTACGACACATAGGTTGTTTGCCTCTTGAAGTAAAAATTCCATCTCTTCATATCTCACTCAAAGATATTCTCAACGATGAAGATTTATGCCAAAACATCGCCTGCACAACATGAGTTATTAGAAGAGCATCATCTAGCTTATCTTGATCACCTTTAAGTATACCAAAAACATATTAAACATGCCTAGGATAAACATGTCCAAGAACTAATCTTCAAGGTATGCGACCTCGCCCTAAAATAAAATCAACATGTAACAAAAAGAAGATAAAATTAAATTGGGAAATTTTCCTCCTAATTGGCTTGGACCCTATATCTTTACTCATGCCTATGGATCAGGTGCTTATCGTTTATCTTCACTCGAAGGTAAACTTGAACTTGAGCGCCTCAATGCCTTGCTTCTTCAACTATTCTATTGTTGAATCAAGTACTACATCACCTTTTTTCTATTTCAAACTCATTCTGTGAGTACCTATTCCTTTCATCTACATCTTTTGAGGACCAATGACTAAACAATAATTTTTTGATTATCTTTCACCTTTCAACCTTATCTTAAATATTAGTACCAAGGATCTACTCATGGCATGATTCTCATAGATAATTTTTGTTATTTTTGGGATGGAATCCCATTGTTGTTTGTCACCTAATACCTCTCTTGCATAGATAACCTTTGCGTGATATAGTTTTTCCTTCATAAAGGAATCCTATACTCCTCTATAGTCTTGTCCATGACCTAAAAGTCCAAAGACATTCACAGGTAAAATGGGATTCAACTCCTTGAGTAAAAATTCATGTATCTAGATGATTCCCTCAAAAATGTCCGCCTTTCTATCTCGCTGATATAAATAGAGTGCTCCTCAAAGGATAACTATAAAATTCATCCCTAAAACACATAGTCTATCAAAAAGAAGACTAGTTCTATATAAATAATAATAAACAATTCTGAAGATTCCCACATCGATCACTTCATGAAGACCTCAACAAGTCATTCTATTCATCCAACATAGACTTCCCGCATCAATTAGTCTATAAAAATCAAAAGAAAATAAAAAAATAAAGACAAGTACAATTTTTTCATCATGGAATTTACTATGTTGGTTTTGGGTATCTTGCAAAGGGGCATGTTGTCTCATAACAAGGTTATGATAAAAAAACCTATTTCATGTCAATGTTATTTATTTCTTATCTTCTATCTACTTAAGGGATGTGTCACCAATACGAAATTTTATGATCACGTAACTTCCTTCACCCTTTGAATAGTAAATCATGTAACACCTTTAGGGTCTTAAGTTCATAAGCCAATCTTTGGTATGATAGAATCATAATGGTTCTTAAAAATTATGTGGAATTTTACCTCTATTACTGTTTGCATCTTTTCTTACTAATTTGATTCTACTACATAGGATTAGACCTTCAATATTTACATTTTGGGATTTCTTTCCTTCCACCTAACTCAACCATGCCTATTCAACATAAACTCAATCATGCCTAATGACCAACACTCAACCATACCTATTCAACCTAGACTTAATCATGCCTAAAACCTTACTCGACCCATTTGTCTATCTCACCATATTATTCTCTAGCTTATGTGAGAACTACATCGTCATGAGGCCCCTTTCACCGGGATATGTAGCAAGAACTCCGAGCGGATGGGGCCCTTGGGGGTTAGCTCGTCCACTTTTCCCTAACCAATTTTCCTCCTCTACATTGACATCAAAACTTAGTTAGTTTCCATTAACATAATAACTTGGAAATTAATATATTGCTACCATCTCCTTTGACAATACCATTTAGTAGATGACCTTAATCTTCAATGGTTCCAAATTCCAATGTGGGGTGGTGCAAGAGTTATTCTCATTCCTCTTGATGGTGAACCTATGACATTATCCTTTAAATTACATTTTGATTACACTAATAACATCATTGAATATGAAGCACTTGTATTGGGTATTCAAACCACCATAGCCTTAGATGTTAAACCCATTAATTTTTTTGGAAATTATCAATTGGTGGTGAACCAATTCAATGGTCTATACTAGTGTCGTTATGAGATAATTCAAAAGTAAAAGCATCATGTTGACATGCTCTTGACTACCTTTGACAATTATGAGCTTCAAAGAACCCCACATTCCACAAATAAATTAGTGAATACCATGGCTTGTCTTGCTTCTCAAATACCTGCTTCACCCTTAGAATCAAAGATATTTTTCATAATATAAAGATTGCAATAATACTCTTACATATTCCGAGAGGTTAACTTGGTACGAGAAATTAAAACTGAAAAAGAGGCTCGCTATCATTTTCTGTAAAGAAGTTTAGGAATTACTTGCTAGGAAAAAAATTTCTAGTCAGAATGCAGATCATCGGGCTCTAAAATATATTGTAAATAATCCTAACCCATCAGGGAGGATAGCAAGATGGATAATTTTGCTACAAGAATTTGAATTTGATATTATAGATAGGCTAGGAAAGAAGCATGTCAATGCAGATGCACTCTCTCGAGCCTATGATGGTTTAGGTTCATCTTGTGATGATGATGATTTCCCAGATGCAACATTGTTATCCCTTGACACAATCCCTAGTGAATACATAGATATTTGGAATTATCTGAATGAATTCAAGTTTCCTGATGGTGCCAATGCAAAGACTAAGAGGAAGATTACTCAATCCAGTTGTCCATATTCTATTCTGCACGGAGTATTATTTTGAATAGGACTTGATGGACAAGACAAGAGGGAAGTTGGACATGATTGTTGGTTGTCAAATAGGACTTTTTAGAAAGCAGCAGTCGAGGGGACAAAAGTCCCTCCTCTTTAATGGGAGAGGTTCCCTTATTCTGAAACGAACTTATTTACAAATGTACAGAACATTGTTTTATGGTTAAACTTGGATATTACGAAAGTGTTTTCCATAAGGATCATCAGTTACACAAGGACTGAGGAAAGGGGATAAGAAGATGAGCAGAATAGCAACATTCAGAATTATAGATGGCAGAATAATTCTTCGTGTATGCGAAGCTTCAAAGAATTTAAGACAAGATCATTTGCGTTGGCTGAATGAGATTAAAGACACAAAGTTCCCTAAATAACCTTCTTCAGATTTATTAATCAAGGACACAAAGTTCCTTCTTGGTTATACAAGATCAAAGTATTGGCAAAACTGAACAGTTATGCAATCAGAGAGACTAACGAGTTAAGAACAAAATGATCTTCACAATATTAAAGGAAAACACAGAAATAACAAGAATCAGATAGACACAGAATGGAAAGCCCTTTTGTATTGATTTCTTTAAGATCTATTTACACTTTCGGCAAAATATCCAAGTTCTTCCTCCTTTCAAAATGGCGTGGAAAGGCCATTATATAGCTTACAAGTCAGTTACTCTTCGTAACCATTTCTTTTAATTAAAGAATAGTTAAGGACCGCCAGTTGCAATACCTTAACTAATTACAAAGAATACGAAAAAGAAAAGGAAGAAGAGAAAAGAAAGGGGAAGGAGACAGGTGGCCAGCTACTGGGAGGGACCCACTGTCTTTAGAATCCGCTTCCTGAATTTCTTTAATGACTCAGCTATATCTCACTTACGAGGACTGACGTGTTGGCTGCAGAATGAGTCCAAAATCCCAGACATTTCTCCATCTCTTTATCAAACTCGACGTGAGTATGATAGTCTTTGTTTTCTTCTTCAATGGCAGACTGAAGAGAACAAATTTCCTTCATCTTTTCCTTAGAGATGGAACTTTCCTTGAATAGATGATCTTTGACAAAAGCTCTGAACTGAGCTTTGATTTCTTGCAAGGACAGGGAAACACCAGAGTTTTCATCCCTGAAGGTGACAATGTATATCCTTGAAAGCAAAGAACAACCAAAGTTGTCTTGAAAGCTTCTCCCTTCTGCCAACTGTTCTTCATTTCTCCCACAGCTTCCTCCAGGACTTTGATTTTCCACTCTACGTTGTAGACCCAGGATTTTGATAGATTGTCTTTGGCATCATCAAAAATCTTATTCGCCGAAGAAGATGTTCTCATCTGTCATCGCCCCATGAGGCGAAGGTCTACAATGCAACCGCTCCGAGTTTAAGCTCTTTATCCATAACCCCAATTGCAGAGGACAGCTTCTATTGCAAATTGTCTACCTTTCCATGTAGTTTAAAAGCTTCATCGATGAAGTTTAGCCCAGCAACAAGCATGTCATCTACCATGGCTTCAATAGCTCTGCCATAGACAGAATACTTGTGCATATCTTTAATACTTTGCACTTCATCTTGGCTTAGAATTACAGGAGGCGGTAGAGCAGTCAAGGGGGTAGGGTCCAAAACTTTGTCCTTAGACAAAAGTGACTTGATAAAACTTGTGAGAACTTGGGCTTGTTCTTCCAGTTGTTCAATAGTCTGCTGCCCTTTCTCAACCCTTCCAATGACTCTGGTGACTGTTTCCTGGAGGTTATGAATTTCACCTTCAGGGGTAGACTCTCCCATAGGGATCCTTGAAAGCTCCAAGTCAGATGTCAGCAAGTCTGATTCTGACTTATCCACTGTAGGTTTGGCAATCTCCAAGAACTGCTGGCGACCTTGAGCATCGACACAATCCGGAAGTAGTTACGGCTTTCTTGGCACGAGAAGGAGTGGTGCCCAACAAGTCAAGCTTCAAACATCAAAATTTGGTCCCAAGCTTAGAGAGGAGGATTTTCTCTTCCTTTTTGTCGACTGTCAACCGGTTCGCACCCAAGCAAAAGAGGAAGAAGAATCTGCAGGGGAAGCAAGGGGACCAATAGACAGGGAGCCCATGACACTCAGGGTCTGTGCAGCTGTTGACTCAAGCTGAGATGTGAGTAGAGCACTGGAGGCAATAGCAGTAGAAGAATCAATAGCACCCGGAAGTTCAGTGCTCTGTACCTCTTTGTCCTTATCTGCTGGGTCTTCAGGAACATTTGCAGGAGTGGGCATCTCACTTTCTTCACTTTCACTGAGAACAATGATGTTCTCTGGCCCTATAGGCAACTCTACTGTTTTCTTGGAGGATCATTCTCTGCAGGTTCCTTCTTTACCTCTTTGAGTTTCTTCCTGTATACCTGGGTAGATGGAGAAGGAGTAGATTCTACAGGTCCCCGAGCTGTTGAGGCAGGAGGGGTCTTCACTGGTGTTCCAGACTCTGGAACTGATGCCTCTCTCACTGGCGTCGAATCTCCTTTGGAGCTAGATTCTCCTGAGTGCCTCTTGAATTCTCGGATCCTCTTCATCGAAAACTGACCTAGTCACGATCAAGACTGGAGCAAGAATCTCAGCCAGATCATCTCTCTCTTTCCTGTTCCAATCCAGGTCCTCCAGAGGGGTGTGCTTAATCACATTTTCATACTCATAGGAGTATAGCCTTAATTGTCATCCGGAGACCTTCAGAACTTGGCAGGCCGAGTTCTTGGATCGGTGCAGGGAGAACCTACCATAATGCCTTCTTCTGGCTTCAAAATCATCCGCACAGTCAGCCCAGTAGTCTTCTGGATCTGCCCTATGATGATAGATTATCTTGATGTTCTGTTCAATGAACTTCTTCAAGTCAAAATAGGTTCTTGGCTTGAAGAAATGAACAGTGATAGGGACCAGGGCTCTTTCTATGTTCTGAGCATCCAGAGCTGTTTTGCATGTGTAGTTTCCCAGAGAGATGGGAAAGTGTAAGCCAGAAATCTTCTTATCTCTGCAAGTTCTGTGCAACTTGTCTAGTTGCCTGCATATTTCAATCAAGGCCATTTTGTCATTGCAGAACATGGGAAGCCGCAGAGGAGTGCTCTCATAGCCAGCAAGCCTGATATAGGAAAATTTCCTGAATTGGATGAAATAGGCTCCATACTGCGATATCAGGTTCATGGCTTCATCTGAAAACCTTCTTGCAGATCACCTTCGAGAAATCGACCACTTACATGGTGAAAGCATCATTGACCCTTCGAAATTCCGATTCTTTGGTTTCGTGGTGAACTACGGGCAATAGGCATACACTGGATCATCTTTGTGTGCATCTATATAGGAGAAACCAAGCCCTTTGCACGGATCTGCTAGGGTATACATCGGAGTATGAAGTCATATAGAACTTCTTTGTTTCTTTGGACGTTGGATAGTTGCTCCGCTAAATTCATGCCGATGATCTCGCCTGATTGATGTTTTGCATTCCCTCGCACACCATGCTGATGAGCGGGCACATCCAGAAATGGAACTCATTGGTGGAGGGCAAACCCATAACCCGAGCCAGCAAGATTATAAAATCTGACAATTCTTCATTGAAATCTGCTCGGAATAGGGTTTTGGTTAGGCGAGAAGCACCTTTCTTAGGGTTCTTCAACCAAGACTTCGCCACTCGAGCTTTATATTTGTCACTGTCTTGGTCGAACATGGCCTGTGCTTGATCCCAGAAACGACTATAGCATTGTCCATCTCCGGAATCCTCAGAGCAGTGCCAATGGCGGCAGCGTCCAGCTTGGCAATGAGTTCCCCATGTACATTTGTCAATTCGCTCGAATCGGAGTCGAAGTGAGCTCCACATGAAAGCTTGTATCAAAGACACTGCATCGAGATTGGGAATCCTCCGGCAAAAGCTAAACCACTATCATTAATCATCTGTGCCATTGGTGTAGGGTTTGCATCTGTCATTCTTGCCCAAAAATCACCGAAGTCGAGATGACGAGCTTCGTTGTCCCCTATATTGCTAACAGCAGATTCAAGCGGAGAAATTTGCTCCTGTCCCTGGAACTTGATCTTCATATTGATAGCCTCGGAGCTGCAACCTAGACTTCTGGAAGGAATTTGCAAATGGAGGGGGAATTGCGCAGGTTTTCAAATTGCAAGGGTTTGAGCGAAAGATAGCATGGAAGCAATGCGAAAAATGCAAAGGGGAATGCTCGTTATATAGCCGTTTGGAGAGAGAAATGACTTTAATGCGCATTGAATACCCAACCACCAATTTGAAAGAGCATCATACTCGGAGTGAGCGGGAAAAACTAAGTGTGAATGATACTAGGTACGCTTGGGACAGGTGAGACGCGAATGCGCGAAACACGCGGCTCGGCCGGTTCGGGCGAAACAGGGAGAGGACGCACAAATGCATTTGGGACAAATGGGACGAAAATGTGTGAAGTACGCGATTCGGGTGTTTCGGCCGAAATTGGAACAAAGGGCCCGTTTGGACTTGGGACATTCGGGACAAAAAGTTCCGAAGTACGCGACTTGACCGGCTCGGCCGAAATTGGGAAAGCTCGCACTTTTTAAAATGGGGCAGTTGGGACAAAATTGCGCGAAGGACGCGGTTCGGGAAAATCGGCCGAAAATGGGAAAGCTCGCACTTTTTAACTTTGGGACATTTGGGACAGGAAAGTGCGAAGTACGCGGGAAGGATGATTCGGCCGAAATTGGAACAACATGCAAAATAAGTTTTGGGACACTTGGGACAAAATTTTCCGACGGGCCCGAAAATGGGACAGCTTCGGGGATTTCGGCCGATCGGGAACAGAGTGCACTTTCGTACTTGGGACAGATGGGACAAAAAGTTCCGACAGGCCCGAAAATCACACAAAATGACCCAAAACACAGATTTTTTCAATTTCACGACTTAGGCATTTCAGAGAAAAACACTTAAACTCAAAATTTTGAAAATTTTACTCTTATCAGAGCGGGGAATTTTGAGTGGACAACAATGATCAAGGGAAAGAGATGATAGAAGAATTCCACAATGGTACATGTGGAGGACACTTATCGGGACAACTTACAACAAGAAGGATCTTGGATGCAAAGTTATCACCTGGCCCACTCTTTTTAGAGATTTTTATAATTATTGTAACACATGTGATATTTTTCAAACACATGGTAATGGTAAGACTTCATCAGCTCCATTATGCCCTATTATTCCACTTGGTCCCTTTGAAAAGTGGGGAATAGATATTGTAGGTCCACTTCCAACTATCCCGCACCAAAATAAGTATATTGTAGTTGCCACAGATTATTTAACCAAGTGGGTTGAAGCTAGGCCATTGAAAACAACTTCCATGGATGAAGTGGCAAGGTTCATATTTGAATGCATTGTCACCAGATTTGGTTGTCCATTAGAAATTGTAATAGATCAAGGAAGCCACTTCATTAATGAGGTGGTAGAATCCCTAGTCAATAAGTTTTCTATTAAGCACAAGAAGGAAACAACATACAAGCCAAGCATAAATGGACAGTTTGAATGAACAAATTTTGTGTTGTGTCAAATTCTAGCAGAAGATGTAGCCTTGCGAGATACATAAGTGGGATAAAAGGATTCATGCAAAGCATTGTGGGCATATAGGGCAACATCAAATTCAGCAACAGGATACTCCCCATTTCGGTTGGCTTATGGCATTGATCAGCTTTTTCCTATTGAGTTTGATATTCCCAATGTGAGAGTTATGAAAAATGAAAGGATGGATGAAAGTGATTCAGTAAAAGAAAGGTTGGTACATCTTCATTTGCTAGAGGAAATGAGAGAAATAGCAAAGGATACAAGCTATAAGAAGAAAATGAAGCAGAAGGAATACTTTGATCAAAAGATCTGTTGGTCTCCATTTCATGTGAATGACTTGGTTCTAGTATATGATTTTAGATACAAAAACAGTAAGACAGAGAAAATTTCTTCCAAAATAGATGGGGCCCTACAAAATAACATGACTCTTCATGAAAATGGTACATATCGACTGGAGGAATTGGGACGGTACTCCCATTACAAAATGGGTCAACCATGACAAATTAAATATTTTCTAGGCACCAACTTTAGAATGTCCATAAAATTCTACTCCGAGGACGGAGTAGAAGCTAGGAAGGGGAAAATGTCGACATTAAAATTTTCCTCCGTAATTTCTATTTTATTAATGTATGTATTAGGAATAGGATGTTGTTAAGTATAATTAGTAGTGGCGTCTAATAGAAGATAACAGCACCGTCAGTACGGTGCCACCAATAATTTAGAGTATGGTAACAATAAAGTACAATAGCAATATTTTTAAAAGTAAATATTTGTCGTAAGTGGTCCGGTAATGTTAAAATGTCAAAGTTGGGATAAGTAGAGAAGTAGGGTCTACATGATTAGGAATTAGAAATATTATATTTGTAATAAGGACAAAGAGTGATGTCATAAATATTTTGTGTATTTTATTTGTGGAAAAGTCTAAAAAGGTGGAACCCATGTGAGATGATAAGGTTTATCTTATCTTAGAAGATAAGCCTACATGTAAAGGCAAGAGTTTAGGCATGGAATGTGATTGGCGGAAGATATTTCCTATCCTATCTTAGAGATAGGGTGGATAAGCCTAAATTCCTATAAATAAAGAGGCCACCCCCCTCATTTAGCATAGAAGGAAGTAGTGAGAAATATTGTATGAGTAAGTGTGTAAAGGAAGCCATCATTTTAAAGGTGTATTAAAGAAGCCATTAAGAAGTGTAATTGTGAAGTTTCTCCCATAGTTATTGTTGGAAGGAAAGTGAAGTCAGTAACACTTGAAGTACCTCATGGGTGAGATTGTAACAATTTCATGTTGATATTATAATTTACACTTATATTTCAGATTTATCATCATTCCTTCTTATCATAATCTATGGTATTCTTGTGTTATGTTTGTTGTTGTGTTTCCAGATTACATCCACCAAACTAAAAGCTATGCATTAGTAAATAATCATAGCACAAGGAGTTCCCGGTAAAGAATTATCATAGTGCTGGATTAGTGACGACAGACCATAAAACTTAAAAATGTCAGGTACTAAACTACTTTACTTATTTCTATAAACCTAACTACCCCACCCCCACCAACACCCCATACAAATATTGATCTAAATTCTATCCAGCTCCTAACTATTTCACCTCACCTATCATCCATTTTTCTTCACCCATACCCATACCCACATTATCCTAGGTATATATAGCATAAAATCACCTATACCTATTTTAATCTACATCTCATATGTCTACATTTAACTACCTACTAGTTTTTTGCATGCATTTTTCTTATACCTTAACCTTCAGTAAACTAGCTCACTTTTAAAAGTGACCGACGCGTCGGTTACATTCAAATGACATACGTCACTAATAACCACATGAATGGTCACTTGTCAAGCCACTAAAACCGGTATACCTAACCGACGCCGGTCAACACCAAACCGATGGTTGTCTCTGGTTTTGCCCTATGACCAAACCATTATGCGCCACATTCCAAAACAATTGCGAAAACACCCTAAATTTTACCTCAATCCCACCCGAACCCCAACCCAATTCTTTTACCCACCTATTTAACCTATATTTCAGCCTTCAGAAACCCAATTTCATTCATTTTTACCCAAATTTCCAATTTCAAATTTCCCACCCCATTTTTAATTTTATTTCAAATTCAGATTAAAATCAACGAATAATGACTGATTCCTAACTCAACCCTATGCCACCTCGGTGGAACCTCCGGAGTCTGCACTAGTGGTCCTCTTATATCCTCTTCTACCTCGGTAATACCTAAATTAAAATCTCATTCCTCCGGCCAATCGAGATCACTCGGAATGATCTCGCGGACTCATCTACCTCACTCCTCTAACAACACGAGATACCTCTAACTAATCTAGGTATAATACCTCGTCCTTTCCTCCATGAAAAACACACAAAAAATCTTTTCTCTATCATTTTCTCAAAGTGAAATGGTTAAAATGAATCTATAACATATGTATTTTTACTTTTTTTATCAAATCTCGGACCGAACCGATGTTGGTTTTTAATGACCGACACTGGTCATGTGCCCTAGTGTACCAAGATTGGTTTCCATTAACCGAGATAGGTTTTCCATAACTGATTTCAGTTAGAATATTTGAATCCATTGCCCCATATCTTACCATATCTTCTTTCCTGAAATGCTTTTCACCTTACCCAAATTGGACCCTAGCCTTACAACTCAACCTCATGACCTTATTTCCTACCACCCATCTCATAATCATTTGGGGCATATTTTTTCCCCTAACTTTCCCTTACCTATATCCTTTCCAACGTCACCCACTTAACCCTAACCATTGTGACACTCAAATATGTGTACTCACTATACCTTACAATGATGTCACTCTTGATGTTCATCCTAATGACCTTACCTTTCCTAATGTCATGTTGTTTATCCCAACCATACCTTTTATGAATTAGAACCAAACCTATTGCTCATTCTTGTACCTTTCCTATCTATGTTATAGGACCATATCATTTTACCTTGGATACCCGAACCACTTCAACCTTGTTCGGATAAACCTATCGACCTTTGATGAAGTAGAGTTTGCAGCTCTTTAACCTTGTACCTTATCACAATCTATACATGTGCATGTTTTTGAATTCAATTACCTATTACCCAAACCCAAATCAACCTTACCTATAACCAACCTACCATTTTTTTTTCATCACTTACCTATTTATGAAAGCACTCATCGAATCCATTTGACACCTCATCATTTCCTTGTTTTAAGGGTATCATCTTCACTCATACAGGGCATGGCTTGCTATTTTTGTGAGCATCGCTTACCAATACAAGATACGTAATAAAAGCGGAAAATGTACGTACAAAATTTGGGTAAAACTCCTTTGGTCCCCTTCAACTAATTAACGTAAAAAAATTAACTAATCATGATGCCCTTTACCACATATTAATATTCATCCTCACATTACTAATTAATTTAATTATTTTTATTAAGTTGATTTAATCCTCACACCTCCACCTCATCATGACACCTCACCTATACCCATTCTAGGGAATTTAACTCATAGTGAATGAGTCATTACCCTCAACACCGAGTCATCACTCCTAGTGTTGAGTCAATAACTTGAACTAACTAACTAATTTTTTTTTCCAAACCTAACTTGACTTCTTAAATTATCTTCCTACCTTCTCTAACTTGAACTCTAATTCCGTAAGTGAACTCAACAAGGAAAGAACGCCAAATTTGGGAAGATCTACATATTTTTTATAAATAGGACTATTTCACCCTAACTGACACCAATTTATCATTAGCCGACATCGGTTACCTAAACCGCTATCATTGGTTCCTTTATATACAATTTTACAACCCTTTATATGGGTTGGTTATTAAGTTATGGGAGTTCTATTGCAATCAAATGGGCATCTCGAGCCATTCCTTCATCTAAATGACGTCTACACACCACTAGAGTGCAACACAAGAAACATGTTTTCCACTAGATCATTGGAGTATCTACGGGAACAAACAAAGTTGACCGCCACGATATGAACCAACAATCACATCATTGATCAATCACCAACCATATTTAGTCACGAGATCTTCATAGCCACAAGTAAGTAATTTGATTTTAATAATCTTTTCTTACTTAACTATATACATTTTATTTCTTTTAGTATTTCGGTTTGTGTTGTTACCCGAATGTTTCCATCTTCCGACTAATCCACTAACCCATCCATTTCAAGACTTTCCACCTTTCTTGACCTCTCTCCTCTATATTCCCGAGTCTCTTAGCTATATTAAGAGACTAACCAAACATTCCTCACTCTTTGTGCAATCACGAGAGAGACCCACAAGCCATTTTGATAAATTCATTAGGCATTACCCCTACCGATGTTGGTTTACCCTACCGCCGTCGATTTTATCCATATAACAACATCAAGTAACATGACGAATATCTATCTCTATATCATTTTATACCTTCTTACCATCAAGCCTTCCCGTTAACCAAATTCAACCTAGAAATCAACCGATTAGTCCCAAACCCTTTACGTGATCTCTGTTAGACCAAAACCAAGACCAACCTACCCAAACCTCTAGATCAAATCATAACTTTTCCTATTAGATTATATTTACTTAGTTTATTAGCACAAGATACCTAATCGTACAACTACAATATGAATTATTTATTTCATGTTATTTTTTGCCTTAAATTGTATTTGAAAGTGGATTGCCAACCTCCTAAGAAGCACCTCGGTTCCTAGGTCTAGCATTTGCTAGCTAGTTCCTAGGTCTAGTATTTGTGGTCTTTTTGTGTTTCTTATAGGTCGTTCCCCTATCCAAAGGGAATATCTCCATAATTAGCTTAGATCAAAATTCAATAACACATGAATTGAAACTTCAAAATTCTATCTTATAGGTATTCCTCCTAAGCTCTTACCTTATTTGTTTTATGCACAAAATATTTTGTGAAACAAACCTATGTCGAGATATCACCATGACGCGATCATGGTCATGGTGGATAAATTGACAAAATGCTTCTCTTGTTAATACCACCTACATAGCTAGTGCAGTTGCACATGTTTATTTGGATGAGATAGTGAGATTAAATGGGATTCTTGAAAATATCATTTGAGACAGTGATCCCTTATACACTTCACACTTTTGGACCACCATGCAATTTGCACTTGGGAAGAAGGTAAATTTCAAGACAACATACCACCTTGAGACAGATGGCTAGGCTGAACAAGTAAACCGGATACTAAAGGATATACTTCAGATGAATTTTATGGATCATTAGTCATGATGGGAGGAGCCCTTATATCTGCTTATAGTTTGTATACAATAATATTCTTTAGAGTTTCATCAACGTGGAACCTTTCCAGAATTTTATTATAGAAAGTGCAAGACATGTTTGAGCTAGGACATATTAGAGGACAAGGTTACTATTGGGCCAACTATGTTGCAGAATATGGAGGAGCATGTCACGTTAATCGTAATCAGAAGAGATTACAGAAGGCACAAGATAAGAAGTATTATATGGCCCAGATGAGAATAGACCACAGTTATGAGGTTTTTTTAAGGTGTTTTTGAGAGTCAGTACTCATAATAACCCCATTCATTACGGAAAAGGCTCTAAACTAGATCTCGGTATTTTTGGGTCCATTTGAGATCTTGGAGTAGATTAGTCTTGTAGCCTACTTGGTTAGCCTTGTCACCATACTTGTTTCACATCCATGATGTTTTCCATGTTTCTTTTTTATAGAGATATATACCAAATCCATCTCATGTCTTGAATTGCACCACCTTGCAGGTGTAAGAGTAAGGACATATGAATGTGGAGCCCATGCGCATCCTAGAGGGCACGACCGTGGGCCTTCGAGGGAATGAGATTAACTAGGTGCGCATCGTGTGGGATCAATATGATGATTCATCAGCTCAATGGCAGGAATCCAAACTACTACGAGCACAATTTACACATGTTTCAAGTAATTTCTAGGTGGAATTCAATTCTAAGGGGAGGGGGATGTAGTGCCCACTCCTCTTTCGACACCTATTTTTTCTATGATCATGATTATTAGTTGCTTAGTGACATGGAAATTATTATGATATTTTTGATAGCTTATTGTTAGACATTATGGACATTATGATTATTATTGTGTTTGGATTTTACTATGGACTGCATGGGTACATAGAGGACATTGATAGATATTGCAATACATGATGATGATTTAGTGTTATTTTTTTATATGCTGACATCTTGGACTCCTTGATAGTGGTGATTATGTTTAGACGATTGGACTAACCATATGTGCACATTGATGTTATGTTTTGTTAGTAATGCAACGATAATAGGTGATCGGTAAGAGAAGGTTTTGAATGCATCTAAGTAGGTTTAAATTGTAGTAAGTATGTGAATTACATGGTTATCATAAAATATGAATTGTGATAGATGGTTATGCTTAGGCGTAGGGTGATAGTAAATGTTAATGGATATGGTAAAATTGTGATAATTAGTAATTGTGAATAATTGATTTAGAATAGAATTGCTTAACCATGATAATGATGCAGCTATGTCGTATGATGATGTTATATGATAGATGATATATGTGTTTTGATTTCTTGACATATTGATATGGCCTTGAGGCCAAAGGTGGTATTGTCTTGGTTGTTGCAGAAACAAAATCACAATAAACAAAGGAGGGACTAGGAAGACCAACCCTGGAGGAATGTCATGTGTTTACAACATGGTCACCTTGGTAGCCGTTGTGTGTGCATGTGTCATCATGTTGCTTGTCATTTGTTAGGAGGTCTCCAAGGGGAGCAACCTCATAAGTGACCATGGGTGTAAATGTTGTTTTTCCTTTCTATTTATTTGTCTTAGTTGATGTTGTGATTTTATTAAATCCTAATGTTCTCTCATGTTCTTGTGTTTATTAATGTGCCCTTGATTAAGTAAGTAATTTTGTGGTTTATGTTAATTAGATGATGTGGCATATGAGGGGGAAATGATTGTGTGAGATATACCTTATTTTCTTTATACTTTTATTGGATTTTATTTTGTCTTTGTTTGTGTGCCCATCCCCATCTCCAAAACTCGGATTTGGGATTTGAGCCCATTTTGGAGACTTGTGGGACAAGTTTTACTTGTCCCACACTCCTTAAACCCTTCCACCAACCCAACCTATGGTATGAGGGGTCAAATTTATCCCTAATCATGTGCTTTTGAGGGAAAATAGGCAATTAATGCCACCTTTTTCTTAATTCCCTAAATTTGAAATCTTGAAATGTGGAATGGGGATTGTGTATGGGAAGGTATGTGTCATGTCTCACCTTCCTCATTTATGGAACCTTGGTTTGTGTGTTGGGTTGTGAGGTGGATTGAAGGGAAATGAGGTGGCATCCTACATGGAGCCACATCACCATCCTCTCCACCAAATTCTATTTATTGGAGTCTTTTAGTGGTTTTTGGGGTTACTTTCTTGGATATTTTGGGGAGCTTGCATGGGAGTTGCTTAGATTGTGGAAATAAGTTGGAGCTTGGGTGCTTGAAGGTTGAAGGAGATCTATGGAAAGGTAGGATCTAAACTTGGTATTTTGGTTTTCTTCTTGTGTATTGAGTTGTGAAATGTATGAATGCATGTGTTTTTGTATGGGTTTGGGTAGAATTAGCCATAGGATGGTGTAGGGAGAGGGAAATGGGGCCAATGTGGAGGTAAAAGGGAGTGTGTGAGGTCTTGTGGAGGGAGTGTGGGAAGGGTAATCCACCTATGTGGAGATATAAGGAAATCTATATTATTGTGTATTCTTCAAAATAGAGAGATAAGGAGTTTGTGTGTGTGTGTATAGTGCACTTGGAGGTTTTGGGTGGATCCCTATCCTACTTGGGAGGTATAAGGAGATGGCCACCATGTTTCCCTTCTCCTTTGGTTAAAATTTTGAGCCTATGTGTTTTTATATGTTGTAATTTTTTTAGTTTTTTCTCTTGTGTGTGTGTATGTGTTGTTGAAGCCAATTTTGTGAGGCTTCCATGTTTGTGAAAACCCAACATTCTCTATTGGTTAGGGCTCGGGGGAAAATGAGAATGTTAACTTCACATTCTCATTGGATTAAGGTTGGGAGGTGAGTGTTGCCTAGCTCCCTACTATTTTTTATGTGTTAAAGATGGAAGGGAAATGGAGTTGTAGGTTTAAATACATGAGATGGAGCTGCATGATGGAGTTAGTAAAAGTTTAAAAAATTATCATGTTTTCTCCACCTTTAGGTGGAGGGCTTGTAAACTTGGATTTTATTTTCATTCTCCTTGTAAAGAAATTTAATTAAGGTTGTTATGTATTTTATTTATGGAATATAGAGGGTTGAAGAAGGATAAAAGTATGCATTTTATTTTATTGTAAAATCTGCTTCATAATGTAAATCTATAATTTATTTGAAAGTCTGTAATTTATTTTAAATCTGCCTCATATTGTAGGCTTAAATATGAAAATGGTTCTTCCTTGAATTGCAAATGTGTAGAGATATATATTTATTCTCTTTTGAATGTTGTTTAAAGGAAATGGAAGTCTTTATTGTGCTAAAAGAATCTTTCAATTAATATGAAATCCCTTGAAATTATTTGATGGCTATGTATGGTGGATTATTGTGATTGAATTATAGTTATGCCTTTTGTTTCTTTTTATAGCAGGCTATTGAATAAATTTTCATTGGATGCTTGTGAAATAAGGTAAACCTAGGATGAAATATCATTTTAATACTTGTATATGTCACAGAGATCCACATTAAATATTTCCTATTTAATATCAAGGAAAACTTCCTCTTCCATTTTTGTACCTTCATACAAAAATCTGAACTCGTAAACATATATGTAAAGTTATACACATATATATCTTTATATATATGTCTACATATTTATATATACTGAGATGTATATAAAGTTGATCTCCTTTGTATCTTTTTATAAAACTAAATCATAAACCAACACGAACATTTATATATATATATATATATATATATATATATATATATATATGTATGTGTGTATATATATGTATGTATATATATATATATGTATATATATATATATATATATGTATATGTATATATATATATATATGTATATATATATATATGTATGTATATATATATACATATATATATATATATACATACATATATATACACACATACATATATATATATATATATATATATATATATACATACATATATACATACATATGTATATATAGACACATACATACATATATATATATATATATATATCCGCATTCACAAGAATCGATGTCGGTTGGGTAACCTCTTTTGGTAGCCTAGATGGAACTGACATCAGTTTGGTAACCAGAGCCACCGACTCGTGTGATCATTCTTTTTTTTATGTGAGTTAAATCTAACCCCGTAAATCCATTATGAAAATATATATACATGAACTTATAGACAAATAAAAACATATCAATAAAAGAATATATATAGGCGTATATACACATATTTGTGTGTATATATATATATATATACCTATTATTAGATCTATCAAATTTATCTCTATAAAATAATTGCACTAAGGGTAAGCAAATACGTACGACGCAGACTCGTAAAACCTCCTTTGGAAAGAAAAAAACATGGAAACTGAAAAATCTTGGGTCAAATATAATAAATCGAGGGGAAATTGGAGGAAGGAATTCCCCCTCATTGCAGATCCAAAATAAATAAATTCTCCATAGTCTTCACAAGCTCCCATGGCCTCCATATTCTTCTCTCCGCAAGAATATCTATGCAAATAAAAGCACATTAGCGAAACCAAATGATTAAAAATAAAACATAAGAGATATTTATGGATTTTTGGGAAAACCATAGAATTTGGGGTGAGGATTAAATCTATGTAATGGCCCTGATTCAATCCTCAACACTTAAAGAGAATGAGAAAAAATGTCTTATTAAAGTATGGGTGAATTTAATTAATAGATCCCTAGGATATTTTTTTCACTGTAATAGTGAGCTTAGGTCATATTAGTATATTTTAATTACAGTAAATGAATAAATAAGTGGCATGGGTAATATTTATTTGGGGAAATAAATTAAATCTAACTTAGGAAATAATTTTAATAAAACTTAATATGAACTTAAGGGAAACAAATTAAATAAAAATTATGGAAGACTGCTTTTATTAAATTTAATATAAACTAAAGAGGAAGAAAATATATAAAATTAATTTAGGGATTAATTAATTAAATAAATGAAATTAATTTAAGGATTAATTAAACTGTTATAATTATTGATATTAAAATAATATTATTTAAGGAAGTAGATGTAATAAATAAATGAACCAGTGCTTAAATGAACACAACACATGTATGTTAAAAAATATTTTGCAATTCTCCTATGTGATGTAGTTTTTGTGTGGGTTGACGTGGTGAAATGAGGGCATCACATATAAGGATTACTCCACGTAGCCAAGTATCGATTATTTAGCCACATACCTATTTGGTTCATAACCCATCTCCTCCGAACTATTTTCCACATCTATTTATATATTCTTTCACTTTGAATAAACCATCGAATTATTTTGTCGTCTTCTTTTGTAAATATTGGTAACCTAGTGACAAACAAGATAACTAATAACCAACGAATTCAGCCGACATGGATAATCCAACAACTTGTAGATGTGCAAGGTATATCAACTTGGATACATATAGAAGAATAAATAAATAAATAATCCTTGAACCAATTGGTATCACCACATGTAGCAAATTAAATTTATAGATGTGGAAGAAATATTATTGTATCCCACATATGCAATGTAGAAGAAAACAAAAATAAGTTGATGTTTTTACATGGAAGTGTGAACTAAAAATTCTTGAGTTTTATTCACCTCTTCTCAATGCATTATTTTGGTGTGTAGACATCCATCCTATTTTAACAGATATGTTGTTACATAGAAACAAGGAAGAGAGACAAAGTGTTGGGCATGGAATCCTTCGTATGGGCTTCATGTCAATTCTAAAACGTCGACATGATATTGTTTTTGGGACTTCATGTTGTTGTATAAGTAAGCACACGAGGATGTGTTAAGAATAATTTTTCAAGTGTTTCACTTCTTTACAAAAGAAATAGGCATGACGTGTAGAAGTCGAAGTAGACGAAAAATTCATTAATACAAGATGTACCTCGTCCTTTATTTTGAGATTTTTTCATATTATCCCTCATATCTGCAAGAATAACTCAATGTTGAAGATAAGAAACATAATCTATGTCCACACAAAAATTGTTTCTCTCAAATGCTCGGCTATTGAAAGGGTCAAATTATACTTCGTAAAATATTAAGATCAATTTGATATTCCATTCAAATAACATTGGGGAATCATCTATGTCAAAGTAGTGCTTCCTATTGATGTAGATGAGTAGGAAAATAATGATAAGACTGATGCAAAATCCTTGATATTTCTCAAACTCAAGTACACATACGGGATGCGAAGACACCAAAGGTGTCTTAGGATGCTCTTTCCACTATCTACAAGGTAAAAAATAAATAAACGGTCTTCCAACTCCATTCAAAGCTTCATACTTTTGATATGAAGTGTTGTGAGAAAGCAAAGGAATTCTCGTGTCATGTGGAAGAAGTTGGAGAATATCTTGTAGCACTTAGAGATAAGGTGGAGGAAAAGATGCTAGCCGCTAAAACACTAAGAGCTCTTCCTTCCTAGTAGTTGAAATTTTTCACAAAATTGAACATCACAAAAGAAGTGATGACATTTGAAGAGCTGGTGAACTTTCTCCAACAAGAAGAAGCCATCTAGAAGACAACTGTGGGAGTTTAAAGAGAAGGGAATGATCTTGAGACATAAAAAAAAGTCATAAGTCTTGAAAGGGGAAACAATAGAAGGAGTTCCAGAATTATCCTTAGAAGTAACTAAAACAACATAAGTCTAAAAATATGAGTTGATGGTGTCACATATACACGAAAAATATGCACGGTAGTGCTAGTTGTTGGTATATTCTCCTCACATAAGGAAATTATAGTGAAGAGATCACATCTAGTTGTAGTGATTCTCAACAATCTAGATACAAGTTTCTCCACGGGAAGTACAAACAACATGTAATTTACTACCAAGATGATGAATCGGATGAGGAATTACCAGAATCATCCAATTACAAGTGTAGACACCTAAAATTCACTTTTACGATCTTATTTATCCAAGCACACTAATTACCCTCATTTATAGAATTTCCATTATAGTTAGTGGTTTCTGCGAATTAATCAACGTTTTCCTCTATTTTGGTTAATTTATGACACTTTTTTATTAACTAATCTCTATCACATTCGAATGTCAATTTATGACACATTGTAAGTTATAATCCTCTTCCGAGAAAATAATTAGTGTTTATTGGCTAATTAAGCCTATTACCCTTGTATTTGATCATTATACCCTATTATAGGTTAATACCCCTCTTCCAACCTTTTAAAATCACCCCATTTCCTTGAAGACATCTTAGAAAGCTTCAAAATCTTATCTTAGCCTCTTAATTGGTCCTAATTGGTCAATTAAGGCACCTCACATGCTAAACCACTTTTAGTCCCACATACACCAAGATGAAATTTTTCCTTAAAGGAAAAACTATAAATAAGACTAAGTACCTACCTTCCAACTTTACACCATGTTTTGATTAACATTAATTGCATAATACATGTAAATAGCCTTAATTCCTTATAAGATTAGCTTTCTTGGTATTTGCATTCAATATTCATGTTGGTTAGTAGAGGGATATCTAATATGGCCTTGTAGCCATTTTTAGAGAGATCCTCTCACCATTTCGAGAGTAACAAAAACATAATTTGATTTCCTTAGTCTAATTAGGTCTATGTTAATTAAAAATTATCTCACATCTTAAGGATCCTTTTATATTGAATGTTGAATTTCATTTAGTTTGCATTAATGCATGCTTTTATGTTTTCTCTTTGATGTATTATTCTTAAGCTTAATCTTGGATCTAGGATATTATGGTGTTAGCCTTTACTAGTTAGTCATAGTGCAAAAGTTTAGGTGTTATCATTTAGCATGCATAGTAGAAGAAACCCCATTACATATAATTTTCAAAAAATTTAAATTAGTTCCAAAGTTTTTAGTTTTAAGTGTTATCAAAAATTCACCCTCTAGGTAATTTTGATAACATGCTTCTTAATTCTTAGTTAGAGCAAGTAGAATTGATTCATGGCCCATAATCATGTTTTGGGGGTCCCTTGCATATTTTTATGAGGGTATATATACTAAAATAAAAGAAACATATTCAGTTCTAGTCAACTAATGCTCATTCCCGTCAAATGACAGAAAACGCATGACAGACCCAAAAATAGCTGCTCGCACCTAGAAGGTCATAAATTTTGCATTTCTCAATGAAATCACACAAAATTGGTACCATTGGAATTGTTGCTCTAAGTTCGACGTACAAAAATCAAGAAATTTTTGATTTTATGAAGGATAGATAGATATTTTGCAGAAAACGTGACCAAGTTTACAATACTGTTTTGCTTGGTAGTTGGATGCATTCAATGAAGCATAGACTGCCATATTTCACTGCTGCAAGTCATGGGATAGTATGGGGATCCTTTAGCAAGCAACAAAACATCATTTAACTGCATTTAATACCTCTTAGAAGTGGTTGAAGGAAAGACTTTGGGATCTTCATTTTTCCCTCTCTCTCTCTCTTCTTATTTTTCTATAGATTGGAGTGTTGGGTTCATTTTAAAGAGAGGTAGTTTTTGTTATAGAAAAGTTTTATCAAAATTGCTTTGTGAAGGCAATGTGCTGCAAGCCCTTGTAGTGGAATCCTTGCATGGTGATCTAGGCCCTTATATTGTAATAGATTGAATCTGTGCATATCATGAAGCAATAAAATACAAGTTTGGGGATGCATCTTCCCCTGTTGTGTTTGTTTGCACTCTTCTTGCCCTTTCAACCTCCATTATAAGAATATTGTGTCTATTTTTATGTTGTTGCAAGGAATCATTATTATTGTGCATGTATGAAATATTTTTGTGAATGCATTTTCCAGATTGTGGAGAAGCTCATTATTACCCCTTCTAGAATGCATTTTACTTCTATTTTTCACACATTTGAAGATTACTCTCACACCCTCCTTTTACGGTGTATCACCACTTTAGTTTAGGATTTTAATTTCTATGCATTCTCTCTCCCTAGTCCCTGGAAAGTTACATTAGGATAGTTAGTTTTTCATGCATTAGAGTAGATTGTGGCAGGTAGTTTAGGAGCAAGAACCAGCTTTCTTTGGGGGTCTATCTCAAGTAGCAAGTACCACAACTTGGATATAGTACTCATGTTATCTAATCACATCGTGAGCTCAAGTATAGGTACTTGTGTAAACATAAGGGTGCTATAATTCGGTGACAACATTAAGCATTCTAGATTAGTTTCAAAGTTTTCTAAATTAATTTCAATTTTTCTAGATTAGTTTCAAGTTTCTAGATTAGTTTCAAGTTCCTAGATTAGTTTCAAAGCTTTCTAGATTACTTTCAAGATTTCTTTGTTAGATTAATTGTGAATTTTTATTTTTCTAACCTCTTTTGCATTAGTTTTAATAATTGTGAATTTTTTTATCTAGATTAGTGGTAGTTACTTTGTTTTTATGTTCTTTGCAGGATCAAGGAGGTAAATTGCCATCAAAAATGCAAGTAGAATGTTAAATAATTGAGCTTTATCATATTTTTGTTGTCAAAACCCATGTATTAACAACCTACAAAAATTAGCATGCTCATGTATTCAATGCCGCATTCACGTTTTAAGGCGTACGATCATGCTCTCAAGGCCATACTCACACTCTAAAGGTCGTGCTCATGCTTCCTTGGATGTTCTTGTGTCCCATTGAATTTTTATCTCGTGTGTTGGCCGCGATGTTACTTCTAGATGCTCGCTCACACCTCTCAAGTTACACTCACATTAATTGAATGTGTAGTTTTCACAGAGGTGCGATATTTCTCTTAAGGTAAGGATGGTGTCTTTTGAGGCACATTGTTGTTGTTACGGCTATGTATACTTATGTTAAGGCTAAGGGACGACCGGTATTCTAAGGTAAAATTACGATCAAATTTTAAAATTTCAACTTGTAGTTTTTGTATTTCTATCACTTTCCAGTGGTTTTTAGTTGTTATTATTGTAGATTTTTTAGGGTTTGATGATTAATTTTTTCATGTTTTTTATGATTTTTGAACGAGTTGTGTATGCTCTTCTCTTACATCTTGTGTGATCTTGAGAATCAAAATCCACTTTAAAGATTAGATTAAGTGGACAATTTCATTATTCATTTTTATGATTAAGGGAATGAGATTATCATATGGCATGTGTATGATCCTTTAGTTTAAGATATTTTCATTTTGATAAACAACCAAAGCTAAAGCTTGTGTATGCTCTTCTCTTGCACCTTGTGTGATATTGAGAACTAAAAATAAGTTTAGGTTTTTACTAAAAAGAACTTCGATTAATTGGGAATAACCTTGATTTATAAAGACTTGTGATATTTCTTTTATTTACAAGATTTTTTTCATTCTTATTTAGTTGGGTTGCTAGTTGTGTATACTCTTCTCTTGCATCCATGGATGATATTGAGAACCGAAAACAACACTTAATACTTTTTATTATATTTTAGTTCTTTTTAGATAACTACTAACTATTTGTGTGTAGGACTTAATCCTTGCTAAAGAAAGTAGAATCTAAAAAAATCTAACATACATGTGGGTTGTAAGTTTCAAATAGTGGTTTAAACCAAATTACTTAATCTAAAAGATAAGAAAATAAACCACTTTAAAAAACATTGTATGTGCAAGGTTGGTTAAGAGCTAAAGCTCATTCGCTTAACTAGGAGTAACTTCCTTTGGCATAAACCTTAAGATAACAAGAGGAATGCTCCTAGGAACCCTAAAATAGTTCACGCAAGAGGGAACCTTGTGAACAAAATGGGAAAGTGCTCCACTACCAAATTGATTAGTATGCCTTGAGAGATTAGAGTCAAAAATATCTTCACATGACCCAAAGTGAAAATACAATGAACACAATTCATTCTTCATTGTATTTAAGGGGGTAAAGTAAATCTAGGTAGTTTGTGACATTTGAGCTCATAGAGGTAGTTTGTGACAACCTAGGTGAGAGAAATGATAGGAAACTTGTGGTTTGGATCCAATTTTAATTATCCATCGTATTCTAAAGATATCTCATAACATGAAAACCTTTTTGATTCAAACCCTTGTTATTCGAACAAGGGAAGAAAACCTTATAGTTGAAATTGTGTGTTATCAGAACACGAGACCTATGACGTTTTAATTTTCTACTTTTTCACTTACCATAAGGAAAGGTGAAACTTTGGAAAATTATACTTAGTTTGTTTCATCACCATTTGGTCTACCCCTCTGTTTTCTTGTTTCCCATTTTAGGAAAAAAAGAAGAAAAACATACGTGGATATGTATAGAAATAATCATGTCCACCACTTTTGTAGTCTACTAGATAACTAGGTTGCAATGCCAAAATACAAGTGTTCAAAGTGTGAATGGTATGTCCTTATGTTCTAGTAGGTGATTTGTCTCAAACCCATATTGAGACATATTATCATCCTACTTAGGTGATGAGGCCATAAATTGGCCATAAATTACCATTATTTTGTCCTTCTAAGTTACCTTTGAAAGTGGATTTAAATGTAATCTAGGAACTTATAGTTTACTTAAAATGGAATATAGGATATAGATCTTATTCATTCTTTATAAATATTTTGTTATATATTTTGTTGACTAATCCTATTGATTATTTGTTGAAAGATGCAAAGTCTTGTGTATGCAGCCATAAACGAAAGATAATGCTAGTATTGGGAAAATTTTAATTGATCGTAAACAATACATTTAAAATCAAATTTTATTTCATATTCAGATTCTTCTTGAAAAATTATGCAAGTTCAAAACAAGAATCATTTCAATCTGAGGTCGTATGCAAAAGTTATAGTTGTTTTGAGTTAGTTGCTAAACTCACGGAGAGTTAGTTCTTAACTTCAGAGGTTTAGTTCGGAACTCTGCATTTAGTTCCAGAATATGTATCAATTGAATGGAAGTTAGTTCCAGAACTTTCAATTCATGGAAAAATTATATTTAGTTCTGGAACTTGCAGATTTAGTTTCGGAACTTGCATAAAAGAAATGACAGCTTTAGTTCTGGAACTTGCATCAATGGAATGAACTTTTTTAGGGGTTTTTAAAACTCATAGATTCCAATGGGAAATCTAAGAGAGGGTTTTGTTCATAGAATTTTTTTAACACAAAACTTATTTATATTTTTTACAGGTTTTACCAATCAAGAGAGATATGACTTTTAATGAGTTGTAGTTCGAGGAAATGTGTATCAAACGAGCACTAAAAGTTCCATAAACAGAAACAAAAAATTCAAATGGAAAATATAAGAGAGGTTTTTGTTCATAGAAATGTGTTTAACATAAACCTCATTTAGATTTGTTACATGTTTTACCAATGAAGAGAGATATAACTTGTAGGGAGCTATAGTTTGAGGAAACGTGTATTAGACGAGCACTAAAATTTCTATAAATAGAAACAAAAAATTCAAATGGAAACTCGAGAGAGGTTTTTGTTCATAGGAATTTGTTTAAAAAATTATCATTCAGATTTGCTACAAGTTTTATCAGTCAAGGGAAATCTAACTTTTCGTGAACTCGAAATGAGGAAAAAGCGTATTTGACAAGCGTCAAAAGTTCCACAATCAAAAAAAGTAAAGTCAAATGGAAAATCTGAGAAAGGTATTTGTTAAAAATAATATTCTAAGGAAAATAATCCTTCCAATAATGTAGAAGAATAAAACCATTATAATTCTTGTTACCGTAAAACAAGGAGAAGATTTGGGAGCAAATCTTTCTAAAAAAGTGAGATAAGATTTGACTTCAATAATATATCTCTCTCCATATTTTGTGGAGATGGAGATATTAGTTGTTAGGATTTGAATAAAGATAAGATTATATTATATTTTATAAAATAAGGAGTTGGTTGGATACATAAATTATAAATGTAACTTTCTACACTTAGATATGTAATTTCTTTTTTCCTCAAGTAATCAAGATCTATTCTTTCTTTCCAATCTTTGGAAGTAAATTTTATCTGTAAGTTCTAAATTAAAAGTATGAATTAAATCATCTTTCAAAGAATTATCTAGCCATTCATTCCGAGGAATATGGATCAATGTGTTATGTTTATTTTTTTATTTCGTAGTTTTCCTTTTGTTTTAAATTTCTATTTTTTATGTTATGTAATTTCTTTATTTTAGTTTTCCTTTTGTCGTAAATTTTTGTGTTTTTATTTTATGTAATTTCTTTTGTAAACCTGCAGTGTCCTTTCCACTTTCCTTTATTTTCAATTTAGCAATTTCAATTTATACAAGTGTGCCTTTATTTTTGCAAGTGTACATTTCAATTCACGCAAGTGTGTTTGTTTCATGCAAACTTTATTTCTGCAAGTATGCCTTTTAATTTCTAGAAGTTTGGTTTATTTTATGCAAGTTTGGTTTGTTTTTAAAGGGTTACTTTCCAAGATATTTTTCTCTTTGTGCATACAACCTTCGGACACTAACCCAGATTGATATTATTAATGGCGAGGATCTACGATCCTCATCTTTTTGGTGTCATTTGTGAGGAACACGGTGTTACTTGGGAGATTAGAGTTCTCTAAAAGAATATTCTAGTGACTGTAGAATATTTTTAACAATTTTGTGATAGGAAGAATTTGGTAAGTAGTTTCTTTAGACTTTTATTTCCTACAAGTAGATTAAAATTTCATTTCTGTAATTAGGAATATTAGATTGTAAATATCTCCCCACAAACTAACTCTGTGTATAAGAAAAATGACTGTGATGTTTGATCAAGAGGTATAATGGTATGAAAAAAAAAAAAAGATCTGGGAATGATAGAATATGATATTGAATCTGGAAGTAGATCTAGTTGATGAAATATCATATGCCATTTTTTATAACCACAACCATTTCCCCTTGTATCACTAACAACTCAATGATCTTATTACACATAACCTTAATAAAAAACTGGCTTATCTAGTTTGTAATAATGAAGTGGTAGCATTTCTAATTAACTTCATCCATATTCAGGGATTTCATTAGAGCCAAAATAAAAATCCACTCATAATAAATCCACCCATCCAAATCAGTTTTTCATCCCATAATAAAATTCAATCCCTGAACCAGATCCATTAGAAAAATTTATTTTCATGTCTTTCAATTTTTCATTTTTGTATATGCTTGTATAACATTAAGAAGAAATTATTGTGAATATCAAGGAAAGAATTTTTTGTGTACTAACATCTAAGGACTAGATCTATAGGAATTTCTAGAGTTGTTCTTGATATCAACATGTAGATTTTGGAGCACCAATAGTATCAACCAAGGAGCATGCAAATTTTGGAGCGACCCATGGATACATTCACTTTCTTTTTTAACAACTTTCCATCTCCTGAGATCACTAGTCTGATCTTTGAAGATTACTATGGTGATTCTGATATTGCACAATTCAAGTTGGGCTTTGAAGACGTAAAAGTTGTCTACATAAGTTTTATAATCTTCTTGGAGTTACCAAGTATACAAAAAGGTTTTTAAGAGATCTCGGACATTGCTTCCTACTTTACACAAGTTGTAATTTGATGAATATGGTCTGATGATGGATCAAATTTTCATCTAATCCTTCTCATGATATTATTTCAACAAAAAAATTCAAAAAACTTTGATTGGAAATCCAGGTTCTTTGCTAGCCAATCAAAGGAAAAAAATAAAAAAATAAATCTTTGATTGGAAAAAAAAACTTATTGGCCAATTAAAAAAAAAAACATTGATTGGAAAACTAGTGTCTTTGGCCAATCAAAGGAAAAAATGTGGCGTCTCTTTTTCAAAGGAAATCAATAGTTACAGATGGCTTTCTTCTCGACGATATTTGACCATGTTAACAATAAGAAGGCAAAGACAACTAGAGGTATGATCAATTTATTTTGTTCTATTATTTTATTTTTAAGCTTTCTTGTAAGTTTTTTACTACAGCTAGATGCACTTTTAAAGGTTTCCAAGGAAGGTAAGAAAAATTCATATCTCCCCTACTTATATGAAAAATATGTGCACCTCTTTGCAATCAAACTTTTTCATTCTAATTTATGGGCAGCCATAAATAAACAACATGCATGAGGACATGCATGAGTTTAGGTGTGGGAGAGAAGGAGAAGCATGAGCTATGAATTTTGATATGAGACACAATAGAAGGAGATCCACACAAGAACCTGTTGTAAAATAAAAGAAATCAAAAGTAGCAAGAAGGAGATCCACACAAGAACCTATTGTAAAAGAAAAGAATATCAAAAGCAACAGAAGGATATCCACACAAGAAATTTTTGTAAAGAAAAGAATATGAAAATTAATAGAAGGAGATCCATACAAGAACCTTTTGTAAAAAAAAGAAATCAAAAGAAGTGGAAGGAGATCCATACAAGAACCTATTGTAAAAGAAAAGAAATCAAAATTACAGAAAGAGATCCACACAAAAACTTTGTTGTAAAAGAAATAATATCAAAAGCAATAGAAGGAGATCCACACAAGAACCTTTACGGAAAGATAGAATATCAAAAGCAACAAAAGGAGATCCACACAAAAACCTGTTGTACAAGAATAAAATCAAAAGTAGCAGAAGGAGATCCACACAAGAACCTATTGTAAAAGAAATAAAATCAAAAGTATGAGAAGGACATCCATAAGAAAGTCTCCTCGAATACGGTGAAGAATCTAAGAAGAGGAGATAATAATGTAATGCATGAGGACATGGATAAGATTAAGTGTGGGGCAAATGACGAGGCCATAAATTGACCATAAATTACCATTATTTTGTCCTTCAATGTTACCTTTGAAAGTGGATTTAAATGTAATCTAGGAACTTATTATTTTCTTAAAATATAAAATAGGATATATATCTTGTTCATTCTTTATAAATCTTTCGTTATCTATTTTTGACAAATCCTATTGATTATTTGGGAAAAGATGTAAGATCTTGTGTATGAAGGCAATAAAGGAAAGGTAATGCTAGTATTGGGAAAACTTGAATTGGTAATGCATAGTATATTTAAAATAAAGTCTGAGTTCATATTCATATTCCTCTCAAAAAATTATTTAAGTTCAAAAAAATAATCATATCAATCAAGAGGTCACATGTAAAAGTTACAGTTGTTTTGATTTAGCCGTGAAACTCACAGAGTTAGTTCCGGAACTTATAGGTTTAGTTATGGAACTCATAAATTTAGTTCATAAACTTGTATAAATTGACTGGAATTTATTTCTGAAACTATCAATTCATGGAAAAATCAGATTTAGTTCCTCAAATTGTAGATTTAATTCTGGAACTTTCATAAAAGGAATGACAGCTTTAGTTTCGAAACTTGCATCAATCGAATGACAGTTTTTGAGGGATTGTGAAAAATCAGAGATTCCAATGGGAAATATGAGAGATATTTTTGTTCATAGAAATATTTTTTACAAAAACTTTATTCAAATTTGTTACAAGTTTTACCATGAAGAGAGATATTAATTTTAATGAGTGCAGTTAGGAAACATATATCAAACGAGCACTAAAAGTTCCATAAACAGAAACAAAAGAGACAAATGGAAAATATAAGACATATTATTTTCATAAAAATGATTTTAAAAAAACCTCATTCAGATTTTTTATAGGTTTTATCAACGAAGAGAGATATAACTTGTAGTGACCTACGGTTTGAGGAAACGTGTATCAGACGAGCACTAAAATTTCTATAAATAGAAACAAAAAATTGAAATGAAAAATCTGAGCGAGGTTTTTGTTCATATAAATTTGTTTAATAAAATCCTCATTCAGATTTACTACACGTTTTATAAATCAAGATAAATCTAACTTTTAATAAAGCTGTAGTATGAGGAAAAACCATATTTGACAAGCGCCAAAAGTTCCACGATAAAAAACAACAAATTCAAATGGAAAATCTAAGAAAGGTATTTCATCAAAATAATGTTTTGAGGAAATCATCCTTCCAATAATATAGAAGAATAAAATCTTTATGATTCTTGTTACGAAAAACAAGGAGAAGATTTGGGAGTAAATCTTTTAAAATAAGTGAGATAAGATTTGACTTTAATAATATATCTCTCTCCATATTTTGTGGAGATGGAGATATTAGTTGTTAGGATTGGAATAAAGATAAGATCAGATTGTATTTTATAAAATAAGGAGTTGGTTGGATACATAAATTATAAATGCAACCTTCCACACTTAGATATGTAATTTCTTTTCGTCAAGTAATCAAGATCTGTTCTTTCTTTCTAATCTTTGGAAGTAAATTTTTTTGCAAGTTTTGAATTAAAAGTATGAATTAAATATTTTTCAAGGAATTAGCTGGCCATTCATTCCAAGGAATATGGATCAATGTGTTAATATTTATTTTTTTATTTCGTAGTTTTCCTTTTGTTTTAAATTTCTATTTTTTTATGTTATGTAATTTCTTTATTTCTTTTGTTTTCCTTTTGTTGTAAATTTTTGTGTTTTTTATTTTATGCAATTTCTTTTGTGAACCTGCAAGAGTCCTTTTCACTTTCCTTTATTTTCAATTTAGCAATTTCAATTTATACAAGTGTGCCTTTATTTCTGCAAGTGTGTTTGTTTTTAATGCAAACTTTATTTATGCAAGTATGCCTTTTAATTTCCACAAGTGTGGTTTATTTTATGCAAGTTTGGTTTGTTTTTAAAGGAGTTACTTTCCTAAATCTTCTTCTCGTATTGCATACAACCTTGAGACACCAACCAGATTGACATTATTAATGGTGATGATTTACGACCCTCATCTTTTGGCGCCATCTATAGGGACCACGGTGTTATTGGGAGATTCAAAGTTCTCTATAAGAATATTCTAGCGACATGTAAGAGAATACCTTTTAACAATTCATGTGATGACGGGAAGAATTTCGTAAAAGTTTTTTATACTTTTATTTTAGAAAGCAAGTAGATCAAAATTTTATTTCGTAATTAGGAATATTAGATTGTAAATATATCCCCACAAACTAACTCTATGTATAAGAAAAATGACTGTGATGTTTGATCAAGAGGTATAATGGTATCAACAAATAATTCAGATCTGGAAATGGTATAATATGATATTGAATCGGAAGTAGATCCAATAGATGAAATATCATATGCCATTTTTGATAACCACAACCATTTCTCCTTATATCACTAACATCACAGTGATCTTATTACACATAACCTTAGTAAAAAACTGGCTTATCTAGTTTGTAATAATGAAGTGGTAGCATTTCAAATTAACTTCATCCAAATTCAGGGATTTCACTATAGCCAAAATAAAAATCCACTCATAATTAATCCACCCATCCAAATCAGTTTTTCATCCCATAATAAAATTCAATCCCGAACTAGATCCATTAGAAAAAAAAATTCACGTCTTTCAATTTTTCATTTTTATATATGCTTGTATAACATTAAGAATAAATTCTTTGTGAATATCAAGGAAGGAATGTTTTGCATACTAATATCCGAGGACTAGATCTATAGGAATTTCTAAAGTTTTCTTGATATCAACATCTAGATTTTGGAGCACCAACAAGTATCAACCAAGGAGCATGCAAATTTTTGAGTGACCCGCGGATACATTCACCTTCTTTTTAACAACTCCCATCTCCCGAGATCACTAGTCTGGGATTTGAAGATTACTATGGTGATTATGATATTGCACAATTCAGGTTGGGCTTTGAGGACCTAAAATTTTCTACATAAGTTTTAGAATCTTCTTGGAGTTACTAAGTATACAAAAAGGTTTTTATGAGATCTCGAGACATTCCTTCCTATTTTACATAATTTGTACTTTGTTGAATATGGAGTCGATGATGGATAAAAAATTTCTCTAATCCTTCTCATGCTATCATTTCAACAAAAAAGAAATAAAAATAAAAAAGCTTTGATTGGAAAACAGTTCTTTGGCCAATCAAAGGCAAAAAATAAAAATAAAAATAAATAAAAAATCTTTGATTGGAAAACCAGCTTAATGGCTAATCAAAGGCAAAAAAATTTGATTGGAAAAAGCGTGCTAAGCCAATCAAAGAAAAAAAGGTGGCGACTCTTCTTCAAAGAAAATCAATAGTTACCTGATGGATTTCTTCTCGACACTATTTGACCATGTTAACAATAAGATGGAAAAGACAACTAGATGTATGATCAAGTTATTTTGTTCTATTATTTTATTTTTAATCTTTCTTGTAAGTTTTTATTACAGCTAGATCCACTTTTAAATATTTCCAAGGAAGGCAAGATAAAATTTATATCTCCCCTACTTATATGAAAAATATGTGCACCTCTTTGCAATCAAACTTTTTAGAGTCTAATTTATGGGCAGCCATAAATAAACAACATGCATGAGGACATGCATGAGTTTAGGTGTGGGAGAGAAGGAGAAGCATGAGCTATGCATTTTGATATGAGACACAATAGAAGGAGATCCACACAAGAACCTGTTGTAAAATAAAAGAAATCAAAAGTAGCAGAAGGAGATCCACACAAGAACCTATTGTAAAAGAAAAGAATATCAAAAGCAACAGAAGGAGATCCACATAAGAACTGTTGTAAAGAAAAGAATATGAAAAGAAACAGAAGGAGATCCACACAAGAACCTGTTGTAAAAGAAAATAAATCAAAAGTAGCAGAGGAGATCCACACAAGAACCTATTGTAAAAGAAAAGAAATCAAAAGCACAGAAGGAGATCCACACAAAAACACATTTGTAAAAGAATGAATATCAAAAGCAATAGAAGGAGATCTATACAAAAATATTTTTAAAAGATAGAATATCAAAAGCAAGAGAAGGAGATTCACACAAGAACCTGTTGTAGAAGAATAAAATCAAAAGCAACAGAAGGAGATCCACACAAGAACCTATTGTAAAAGAAAGAAATCAAAAGAAATAGAAAGAGATCCATAAGAAAGTGTCCTCAATATAGAGAAGAATATAAGAAGAGGAGATAATAATGTAATGCATGAGGACATGCATAAGATTAAGTGTGGGGCAATGATGAGGCCATAAATTGACCATAAATTACCATTATTTTGTCCTTCAAAGTTACCTTTGAAAGCGATTTCAATGTAATCTAGGTACTTATAGTTTCCTTAAGATATAATATAGGATATATATCTTGTTCATTCCGTAGAAATATTTTGTTATCTATTTTTTGACTAATGCTATTGATTATTTCGAAAAGATGCAAGAGTCTTGTGTATGCAAGCAATAAAGGAAAGATAATGCTAGTATTGGGAAAACTGGAATTGGTCATAAATAGTATATTTAAAATAAAATCTGATTTCATATTCATATTCCTCTCAAAAAATTATGCAAGTTCAAAAAAATAATCATCTCAATCCGAGGTCGCATGCAAAAGTTATAGTTGTTTTGAGTTAGTTGTGAAACTCACAGAGTTAGTTCCGGAACTTGCAGGTTTAGTTCTGGAACTCATAGATTTAATTTCAAAATTTGTATAAATTGAATGGAAGTTAGTTCCAAAACTTTCAGTTAATGTAAAAATCAGATTTTTTTCCGCATGAACTCGAAGATTTAATTCGGAAATTGCATAAAAGGAATAATGACTTTAGTCTAGAAGTTGCATCAACCGAATGGAAGTTTTTAAGGGATTGTGAAAACTCAGAGATTCCAATGGGAAATATGAGAGATATTTTTGTTCATAGAAATATTTTTTACAAACACCTCATTCAAATTTGTATCAGGTTTTACCATGAAGAGAGATATGAATTTTAATGAAATGCGAGTTCGAGAAACGTGTATCAAACGAGCACTAAAAGTTCCATAAACAGAAACAAAAGAGACAAATGGAAAATATAAAAGATAATTTTTTTCATAGAAATTATTTTAACAAAAACCTCATTCAGATTTTTATAGGTTTTACCAATGAAGATGGATATAAATTGTAGTGAGTCATAGTTCGAGGAAACATGTATCATACGAGCACTAAAATTTCTATAAATAGAAACAAAAAATTGAAATGGAAACTCTGAGAGAGGTTTTTGTTCATAGAAATTTCTTTAACAAAATCCTCATTCAGATGTATTACATGTTTTATAAATCAAGAGAAATATAACTTTTAATAAACTATGATCTGAGTAAAAACCCTATTTGACAAGCGTCAAAAGTTCCACAATAAAAAAACAACAAAGTCAAATGGAAAATATGAGAAAGGTATTTTGTCAAAATAATATTTTGAAGTAAATCAACCTTCCAATAATGTAGAGAAATAAAATAAGTATGATTCTTGTTATCGATAAACAAGGAGAAGATTTAGGAGTAAATCTTTGTAAAATAAGTGAGATAAGATTTGACTTCAATAATATATCTCTCTCCATATTTTGTGGAGATGGAGATATTAGTTTTAGGATTGGAATAGAGATAAGATCAGATTTTATTTTATAAAATAAGGAGTTGGTTGGATACATAAATTATAAATGAAACCTTCCACACTTAGATTTGTAATTTCTTTTCCTCAAGTAATCAAGATCATTCTTTCTTTCCAATCTTTGGAAGTAAATTTTTCTGAAAATTTTGAATTAAAAGTATGAATTAAATCCTTTTTCAAGGAATTAGCTAGCCATTCATTCCAAGGAATATGGATCAATGTGTTAATGTTTATTTTTTTATTTCTATAGTTTTCCTTTTGTTTTAAATTTCTATTTTTTTATGTTATGTAATTTCTTTATTTCTGCAGTTTTCCTTTTGTTGTAAATTTTTATGTTTTTTATTTTATGTAATTTCTTTTGTGAACCTACAGGTGTCCTTTCCGCTTTCCTTTATTTTCAATTTAGCAATTTCAATTTATACAAGTGATCCTTCATTTCTACAAGTCTACATTTCAATTCATGCAAGTGTGTTTCTTTCATGCAAACTTTATTTATGCAAGTATGCCTTTTAATTTCTGCAAGTGTGGTTTATTTTATGCAAGTTTGGTTTGTTTGTAAAGGAGTTACTTTCCAAGATCTTCTTCTCTAAGTGTATACAACCTTTGGACACAAACCCGGATTGACATTATTAATGGTGAGGATTGATGACCCTCATCTTTTTGGACGTCATTTCTAGGGAACACGGTGTTATTGGGAGATTCATAATTCTCTAAAAGAATATTCTAGTGACTGTAGAATACCTTTTAACAATTCTGTGATAGGAAGAATTTAGTAAAAAGTTTCTTTATACTTTTATTTCCTACAAGTAGATTAAAATTTTATTTCTGTAATTAGGAATATTGGATTGTAAATATCTCCCCACAAACTAACTCTGTGTATAAGAAAAATGACTGTGATGTTTGATCAAGAGGTATAATGGTATGAAAAAATAATTCAGATCTGGAAATCATATAATATGATATTGAATCTAGAAGTAGATCCCGTTGATGAAATATCATATGCCTTTTTTGATAACCACAATCATTTCCCCTTGAATCACTAATAGCTCAGTGATCTTATTACACATAACCTTAGTAAAAAACTGGCTTATCTAGTTTGTAATAATGAAGTGGTAGCATTTCAAATTAACTTCATCCAAATTCAGGGATTTCATTAGAGCCAAAATAAAAATCCACTAATAATTAATCCACCCATCCAAATCAATCTTTCATCCCATAATAAAATTCAATCCACGAACAGATCCATTAGAAAAATTTGTTTTCATGTCTTTCATTTTTTTTTTTATATGCTTGTATAACATTATGAAGCAATTATTATGAATATCAAGGAAAGAATGGTTTTGCGTACTAAGATCGAGGACTAGATCTATAGAAAGTTCTAGAATTGTTCTTGATATCAACATGTAGATTTTGGAGCACCAACAATATGAACCAAGGAGCATGCAAATTTTGGAGGGACCCACGAGATACATTCACTTTCTTTTTTTAGCAACTCTCCATCTCCCGGGATCACTAGTCCGGTCTTTGAGATTACTATGGTGATTCCGATATTGCACAATTCAAGTTGGGCTTTAAAGACCTAAAAATTGTCTACATAAGTTTTAGAATCTTCTTGGAGTTACAAGTATGTAAAAGGTTTTTATGAGATCTCGGACATTGCTTCGTATTTTACACAAGTTGTAATTTGATGAATATACTCGATGATGGATAAAAATTTCTCTAATCCTTCTCATGCTATCATTTCAGCAAAAAAATCAAAAACTTTAATTAGAAAACCAACTTCTTTGGCCGATTAAAGGAAAAGTAAAATAAAAAAAAAAAAAAGCTTTGATTGGAAAACCAACTACTGGCAAATCAAAGCCAAAAAAATCTTTGATTGGAAAACCAGCGTGTTTGTTGGACCAATCAAAGGATAAAGGTGGCAGCTCTTCTTCAAAGGAAATCAATAGTTACCTGATGGTTTTCTTCTTGGCACTATTTGACCATGTTAACAATAAGATGACAAAGACAACTAGAGGTATGATCAAGTTATTTTTTTCTATTATTTTAGTTTTAATCTTTCTTGTAAGTATTTTTATTACAGCTAGATCCACTTTTAAATATTTTCAAGGAAGGCAAGATAAAATTCATAACTCCCCTACTTATATGAAAAATATGTGCACCTCTTTGCAATCAAACTTTTTGAGTCTAATTTATGATAAGCAATAAATAAATAGCATGTATGAGGACATGCATGATTTTAGGTGTGGGAGAGAATGAGAAGCATGAGCTACACATTTTGATATGAGACACAACGAGAAGGAGATCCACACAAGAACCTATTATAAAATAAAAGAAATCAAAAGTACGGAAAGAGATCCACACAAGAACACACAAAGAAAAGAATATCAAAAGTAATAGAAGGAGATCCACACAAGAACCTGTTGTAAAGAAAATAATATGAAAAGTAAAAGAATGAGATCCACAAAAGAACCTGTTGTAAAAGAAAAGAAATAAAAAGCAATAGAAGGGGATCCACACAAGAACCTATTATAAAAGAAACGAAATCAAAAGCACAGAAGGAGATTCACAAAAAATTATTATAAAAGAAAAAATATCTAAAGCAATAGAAGGAGATCCACACAAGAACCTTTTGTAAAAGAAAGAATATCAAAATCAACAAAAGGAGATCCACACTAGAACTTTGTTGTAAAAGAATAAAATCAAAAGCAGTAGAATGAGATCCACACAAAACCTTTTGTAAAAGAAAGAAATCAAAAGCAACAGAAGGAGATTCATACAAAAGTGTCCTCAATACGAGAGAAGAATCTAAGAAGAGGAGATAATAATTTAATGCATGAGAACATTGATAATATTAAGTGTGGGGCAATGATGAGGCCATAAATTACCATTATTTTGTCTTTCAAAGTTACATTTGAAAGTGGATTATTTGGCCATAAATTACCATTATGCTCGTCGATACATTGATAATATAAATGTAAGATATATATGGCCTCATCATTAATATAAATCATTTATATATTATATCATTTGAAAGATATAATATAAGATATATATCTTGTTCATTATTTATAAATATTTTTTTATCTATTTTTTTTACAAATCCTATTGATTATTTGGGAAAAGATTCAAAGTCTTGTGTATGCAGGCCATAAAGGAAGGATAATGCAAGTATTGGGAAAACTAGAATTGGTCATGAATAGTACATTTAAAATAAAATATGATTTCATATTCATATTCCTCTAAAAAAATATGTAAGTTCAAAAAAATAATCATCTCAATCCGAGGTCTCATGTAAAAGTTATAGTTGTTTTGAGTTAGTTGCGGAACTCACAGAGTTAGTTCGAAACTTGTAGGTTTAGTTCTGGAACTCACAGATTTAGTTCTAGAAATTGTATCAATTGAATGGCAGTTAGTTTTAGAACTTTCAATTCATGGAAAAATTATATTTAGTTCTGGAACTTACAGATTTAGTTCCGGAACTAGCATAAAAGGAATGACAACTTTAGTTCCAGAACTTACATCAACTGAATGACAATTTTTGAGGGATTGTGAAAACTTAGAGATTCCAATGGATAATATGAGAGAGGTTTTTATCCATAGCAATGTTTTTAACAAAAACCTCATTCAATTTTATACAGTTTTACCAATACGGAGAGATATGACTTTTAATGAGTTATAGTTTGAGGAAATGTGTATCAAACGAGCAATAAAAGTTCCATAAATAGAAACAAAAGAGACAAATGGAAAATATAAGAGAGGTTTTTTTCATCGAAATGATTTTAAAAAAAATATCATTCACATTTGTTACAAGTTTTACTAATGAAGAGAGATATAACTTGTAGTGAGTGTAGTTCGAGGAAACGTGTATCGAGGCGAGCACTAAAATTTCCATAAATAGAAAAAAAAATTGAAATGGAAACTACGACAAAATTTTTGTTCATATAAATTGTTTAAAAAAATCCTCATTTAGATTTGCTACACATTTAATCAATCAAGACGAATCTAACTTTTAGTAAACGTAGTATGAGGAAAAATCGTATTTCACAAAAGCGTCAAAAGTTGCACAATAAAAAAAAGCAAAGTCAAATGAAAAATGAGAAAGGTATTTAGTCAAAAAATAATATTTTAGGAAATCATCCTTCCAATAATGTAGAGGAATAAAATCATTATGATTCTTGTTATTGAAAAACAAGGAGAAGATTTGGGAGAAAATCTTTCTAAAATAAGTGAGATAAGATTTGACTTCAATAATATATCTCTCTCCATATTTTGTGGAGATGGAGATATTAGTTGTTAGAATTGGAATAAAGATAAGATCAGATTGTATTTTATAAAATAAGAATTTGGTTGGATACATAAAATATAAATGCAACCTTCCACACTAAGATATGTAATTTCTTTTCCTTAAGTAATCAAGATCTATTCTTTCTTTCCAATCTTTGCAAGTAAATTTTTTCTACAAGTTCTGAATTAAAAGTATGAATTAAATCCTCTTCCTAGGAATTAGCTGGAGATTCATTCCAAGGAATATGGATCAATGTGTTAATATTTATTTTTTTATTTATGTAGCTTTTCTTTTGTTTTAAATTTCTATTTTTTTATGTTATGTAATTTCTTTATTTCTACAGTTTTCCTTTTTGTTGTAAATTTTATGTTTTTTATTTTATGTAATTTCTCTTGTGAACTTGTAGGTGTTCTTTCCATTTTCCTTTATTTTCAATTTAGCAAATTAAATTTATGCAAGTGTGTCTTTATTTCTGCAAGTGTACATTTCAATTCATGCAAGTGTGTTTTTTTCATACAAACTTTATTTCTACAAGTATGTCTTTTAATTTCCACAAGTGTGGTTTATTTTATGTAGGTTTGGTTTGTTTTTAAAGGAGTTACTTTCCAAGATCTTCTTCTCTTAGTGCATACAACCTTCATACACCAACCCAGATTGACATTATTAATGGTGAGGATTGACGACCCTCATTTTTGGCACCATTTGGGAGACATAGTGTTATTGGAAGATTCGTAGAGTTCTCTAAAAGAATATTCTATTGAGAGAATACTTTTTAACAATTTTTGACAAGAAGAATTTGGTAAGTAGTTTCTTTAGACATTTATTTCTTGCAAGTAGATTAAAACTTCATTTCTGTAATTAGGAATATTAGATTGTAAATCTCTCCCACAAACTAACTCTGTGTATAAGAAAAATGATTGTGATGTTTGATCAAGAGGTGTTATGGTATGAAAAAATAATTCAAATCTAGAAATGGTATAATATGATATTGAATCTGGAAGTAGATCTAGTTGATGAAATATCATATGTCATTTTTGATAATCACAACCATTTCTCCTTGTATTACTAATAGCTCAGTGATCTTATTACACAACCTTAGTAAAAAAGCGGCTTATCTAGTTTGTAATAATGAAGTGGTAGCATTTCAAATTAACTTCATCCAAATGCAAGGGTTTCATTAGAGCCAAAATAAAAACCCACTCATAATTAATCCACCCATCCAAATCAATTTTTCATCCCATAATAAATTTCAATCCCTGAACCAAATCCTTTAGGAAAATTTGTTTTCATGACTTTCAATTTTTCATTTTTGTATATGCTTATATAACATTAAGAAGTAATTATTGTGAATATCAAGGTAAGAAAATTTTGTGTACTAACATCTGAGGACTAGATCTATAGGAATTTCTAGAGTTGTTCTTGATATCAACATGTAGATTTTGGAGCACCAACAAGTATCAACCAAGGAGCATGTAAATTTTGGAGGGACCCACGGATACATTCACTTTATTTTTTAACAACTCTCCATCTCCTGAGATCACTAGTCCGGGCTTTGAAGATTACTATGGTGATTTTGATATTGCACAATTCAAGTTGGGCTTTGAAGACCTAAAAATTGTCTACATAATTTTTAGAATCTTCTTGGAGTTACCAAGTATGCAAAAAGTTTTTATGAGATCTCAGACATTGCTTCCTATTTTACACAAGTTGTACTTTGATGAATATAGTTTGATGATGGATCAAATTTTTCTCTAATCCTTCTCATGCTATCATTTTAGCAAAAAAAAAAATCAAAAAGCTTTGATTGGAAAACTAGCTTGCTGGCCAATCAAAGGTAAAAAAGAAAATTGATTGGAAAACTAAAGATGTCTTTGGTCAATCAAAGGAAAAAGGTGGCGGCTCTTCTTCAAAGGAAATCAACTAGTTACCTGATGGCTTTCTTCTCGACACTATTTGACCATGTTAACAATAAGATGAAAAAGACAACTAGAGGTATGATCAAGTTATTTTGTTCTATTATTTTATTTTTAAGTTTTCTTGTAAGTTTTTTTATTACAGCTAGATCCACTTTTAAATATTTCCAAGGAAGGAAAGATAAAATTCATATCTCCCCTACTTATATGAAAAATATGTGCACCTCTTTGCAATCAAACTTTTTGAGTCTAATTTATGGGCAGCCATAAATAAACAACATGCATGAGGACATGCATGAGTTTAGGTGTGGGAGAGAATGAGAAGCATGAGCTATGCATTTTGATATAAGACACAACAGAAGGAGATCCACACAAGAACCTGTTGTAAAATAAAATAAATCAAAAGTAGCAGAAGGAGATCCACACAATAACCTACTATAAAAGAAAAGAATATCAAAAGAAACAGAAGGAGATCCACATAAGAACCTGTTGTAAAGAAAAAATATGAAAAGAAACATAAGGAGATCCACACAAGAACTGTTGTAAAATAAAATAAATCAAAAGTAGCAGAGGGAGATCCACACAAGAACCTATTGTAAAAGAAAAGAAATCAAAAGCATAGAAGGAGATCCACACAAAAACCTATTATAAAAGAAAAGAAATCAAAAGCACAGAAGGAGATCCACACAAAAACTTGTTGTAAAAGAAAGAATATCAAAAGAAATAGAAGGATATCCACACAAGAACCTTTTGTAAAAGAAAGAATATCAAAAGTAGAGAAGGAGACCCACACTAGAACTGTTGTAGAAGAATAAAATCAAAAGCAATAGAAGGAGATCCATAAGAAGGAGTCCTCAATACATAGAAGAATCTAAGAAGAGGAGATAATAATGTAATGCATGAGGACATGCATAAGATTAAGTGTGGGGCAATGATGAGGCCATAAATTGACCATAATTACCATTATTTTGTCCTTCAAAGTTACATTTGAAAGTGGATTTAAATGTAATCTAGGAACTTATTGTATGCTTAAGATATAATATAGGATATATACCTTGTTCATTCTTTATAAATCTTTTGTTATCTATTTTTTTGACTAATCCTATTGATTTTTTGGGAAAAGATGCAAACTCTTGTGTATGCAGGCCATAAAGGAAAGATAATGCTAATATAGGGAAAATTTGAATTGGTCATGAATAGTAAATTTAAAATAAAATTTGATTTCATATTCATATTCCTCTCAAAAAATTATGTATAAAAAAATAATCATCTCAATCGAGGTCATATAAAAAAGTTATAGTTGTTTTGAGTTAGCTGCGAAACTCAGAGTTAGTTCCGAAACTTTCTTTGGTTTAGTTCGGAACTCACATATTTAGTTCTAGAACTTGTATCAATTGAATGGAAGTTATTTCTAGAACTTTCAATTCATGGACAAATCAGATTTAGTTCCGGAACTTGCAGATTTAGTTCCAGAACTTGCATAAAAGGAATGACAACTTTAGTTCCGGAACTTGCATCAAATGAATGACAGCGAGTTTTGAGGATTGTGAAAACTACGAGATTTGAATGGGAAATATGAGAGATTTTTTTGTTCATAACAATATTTAAAAAAACCCTCATTCAAATTTGTTACAGTTTTACCAATCAAGAGAGATATGAGTTTTAATGAGTCATAGTCGAGGAAATGTGTATCAAATGAACACTAAAAGTTCCATAAAAAGATACAAAGGATACAAATGGAAAATATAAGAGAGGTTATTTTTCATAGAAATAAGTTTAACAAAACCTCATTTAGATTTTTGTAGGTTTTACTCATGAAGAGAGATATAAATTTTATTGAGTCATGCGAGTTCGAGGAAACATGTATCACATGAGCACTAAAAGTTCCATAAATAGAAACAAAAAATTCGAATGGACAAGAGTCAAATGTTCCACAATAAAAACAACAAACTCAAATGTAAAATTCGAGAAAGGTATTTGGTCAAAATAATATTTTGAGGTAAATCATACTTCCAATAATGTATAGGAATAAAATCATTATGATTCTTGTTACCAAAAACCAACGAGAATATTTGGGAGCAAATCTTCCTCAAATAATGAGATAAGATTTGACTTCAATATATATCTCTCTCCATATTTTGTGGAGATGGAGATATTAGTTGTTAGAATTGGAATAAAGATAAGATCATATTGTATTTCCTAAAATAAGGATTTGGTTGGATGCATAACTTATAAATGCAACCTTCTGCACTTAGATATGTAATTTCTTTTCCCCAAGTAATCAAGATCTGTTCTTTCTTTCCAATCTTTGGAAGTAAATCTTTTCTGCAAGTTCTGAATTAAAAGTATGAATTAAATACTCTTTCAAGGAAAGAGATGACCATTCATTCCAAGGAAAATGGATCAATGTGTTAATGTTTATTTCTTTATTTCTGTATTTTTCCTTTTGTTTTAAATTTATGTTTTTATGTTATGTAATTTCTTTATTTCTGTAGTTTTCCTTTTGTTGTAAATTTCTATTTTTTTATGTTATGTAATTTCTTTTGTGAACCTGCAGGTGTCCTTTCCTCTTTCCTTTATTTTCAATTTAGAAATTTCAATTTATGCAAGTGTGCCTTTATTTCTGCAAGTGTGCATTTCAATTCATGCAAGTGTGTTTCTTTCATGCAAACTTTATTTCTGCAAGTGTGCCTTTTAATTTCCACAAGTGTGATTTATTTTATGCAAGTTTGGTTTGTGTTTAAAGGAGTTTCTTTCCAAGATCTTCTTCTCTTAATGCATACAACCTTTGGACACCAACTTGGATTGACATTATTAATGGCGAGGATTGACAACCCTCATCATTAGGTAATTTCAGTATTATCTTCCTTTGAGGTGTTACGTTGCCTGCATTATAGCCATATAATTTTGATACTTACATATTTTTTCCATTATTAAACTTGGTATAAGTTTCTTATTTATATTGTTACACTAATTGCAAACATTAGCACACACAACTTATTGATATACTTAGGCTTTGTTTTTATCCCAAATATTATCTTGAGGTTTTTAGTGTATTGAGGTTATGATATTAGTGTTAGTGTAAATAACACCACCCCGAATGGATTGGGTGTGGAGTGGGGCATCAGGTGTGATTGCACAACATGGGACAATCTCTCAAGATGTGGGACTTGCAAAACTTGAGATGGAACTCCAGAGAAACTCGGTTCTTGCCTCCTAATCTACCTTCCATTAGCTACTCCATTACAGGTAGAACCTATCCTATCCTAATATAACTATTCCAAGGGGATGAAGAGAGAGAGGGGGCTAAAAGAGCCTACTCTAAGCAATGATACACTAGAAAAGGAAGTGGTTGAATCACTGCACTGATTGCTTGAAGTGGAGAGAGGTGAGCAGAGGAGAGGTTGGACAAGATGCACCATAGACCGGGGATAAATTTCACAAAGAACAATGCTTCAAAACATATTAAACACAGCTCCCAAGACTTGCAACAAACATTAGAATATGCATAGTATACCCTACAATGATGAGAGGAAAGGAGAGACAATAAAATAAGCAAAGGATGGACAGATGCATCAAAAAATAGATTTTATTTCTCCAAAAGTTCACACAGTACATCGTTAGTGGGAAAGAGGAAAGAGAATGCCATTAAAGAGTCATGAAAGGAGGCTTAGACTCCACATTCTACCCTAATGAAGAAAGAGACAGGGGAAAAGAGGGAAGATCAACAACCATCCTTTTGAATATGCCGCTTCATTACAACAATATATAGGAAAAATAAGAGAGAGAAGATGGAAGAATTATAATCCTTCTTCAACCACCTAGAGATACACATTGAATCCTCGATTTGAAATCTCAACCACTATCAATCAATGTCTTTCTCAAATCCACCTCAAATTTGTCATGTCTACTTCCCAGGTAGATCAAATCGAATCAGATCCGGTAGTTGGAGAAATTAGGCTTTATATTTATGGCTTGGAAGAATTTTTCCTATTTTTCACTCACCAAATCCTTTTACGAATGATATTTTATGTTTCCGTGGCATAGAAAAGATGATATCTTTCCAACAATGCTAGATTTCTTGGATTTCAAGTCCCGAGTCGAAAAATACGCCCCTTCAAAATTTGTATCGAGTTTGTACAAAAGGCGGGAAAACCAGTTCAAAAATGGCCCATTTTCTAATATGGAACACATGGAGGACTGGTGTATGTCTTAGGGTGGCTTTCGTACTTTTCTCTTGGAGTGGCGTGGGGTGACATGTGGTTTCTTCGTGAATTACTCAATTTCCTTATGTTTTTCCCTGAGTCCTTTGTTTAGCGGGGTTATACATCTTGACCGAGGTCACACAAAGTAGTTTGGCGCTTGTTTGGAAACCCTCTCTTTATTCAACCATTGAGTTAGCACCATTTAGACACTTGGCACTCTCTGCTAGCCTTCTACCATGCATTGACTATTCAACTCGACTTTGTCCCCTTTTTGAGACTAGATGCGTGGAGGCTCCGCGCTCACTTAAAATCCCGATCAATATTTTCCTTTGGAGGAGTGTCGGGTTGACACTTGGAAGCCTCTGCAGGTAATTTGCATTTTTAATGACCTCCCTCTTACCTTTTCAAACCTTGTATTCCATGCTGAGCTGGCACTCATTTGAGCCTCCACTTTTGGATTCACCCTTGGAGATGCGTCGCTTGAACACATGGTGGTTTCCACGGTGCTTCTATACTTATCCTTTTTTTAGGCCCACCTCTTCTGTCATTTGAATTTTAGCTTTAACTCTACCTTCGATTTGGGAATGGGAAACATGGGGCCCGACGCTTGTTTGAGCCTCCCTTTTTAGGATTGACTTTGGAGATGTGTCGTTTGGACACTTGTCAACATCCACTTTGTCTCCCCATACTTGGTTGATTTTTTGACTCATTTTGAACTATCTTGAGCACTGAAGAGTTCGAATATTTTTGTTTCTCCACTTTCTTACTCCTAGCTTCTCGACCCTACTCCTTGTCGAGCCCTACTATTCTATTTCCGAGCCCACCTATAAGCTTCTAAATATATTTAAGACACAGATTCACTCAATGATTCATATTTTATCTTTCTTATAACATAGGATCATTTAGTATTTCGTAGGCCCCACCACTCCATTGTTGAATCTCCCTCAACTTGATTACGAGGATCGAACGTGATTTCTCAATTTATTTAAATCGTATGGGTTGTGGCTGATCCAATACTTTGCACGGGGTGAAATATGGATAAAATTTTTAGCGACTCATAGGTGTATCTACTGCTAGATGAAAAGACCAATTGCATTGTCATATTCATTGGGAATGGAGTTTAGAAGGATGGTTTGATACTAATCTTGCTCTCTCGATTCATGAGCTTGACTATTTGCACTCTCAATTGCTTTGACGGGGCTTCATTTGTCTCGAAAGGGTTGTGTTGAAAATGTTCTTTAGTTGCTCTCCATTTGTTTTATTTTTAAATTTTTAACTATTACATGTAATTATGAGTCTTCTACCATGAATAGTGATGGACCTAGCCTCGGTAGCTCGAAGAAATATGAACAAAACTTATGTATAAATAAAAATCATACATTTCTAAAATGAGACATGTAAAGTGTGCACAAGCAGTTCTTCTAAAAAAAAAATCTACTCCTACTCCTATACTAACTAGAAATACAAAAAAATTAAACAAATCCCACTACAGGAAGGGAGAAATAGCTTCCCTTTCTCAAAAGGGGCAGCCATGTAAATGATTTGACACTGAATATGGCTGCCTAGATGAATAAAAATTGACTTTAAGCTGTCCTCCACCCAAATCATCAAGGTATCTACATTAACCAAAAATACCTCCTCAAGCTGATTGGAATTGGACTCGAGAGGTGTTGATGATGACCCTTGGTACTTTTATGCTCATCCTCATGCCCTGAAGTAGGCATGACTAGTTTTGGCTTCTCCCTTGGCTCTAATGAAGCCAAATATCTTATTGGGCAAGGTATGGTCCTTTAAATCTATCCATGGTTATGAACTCTAACTCAAGAATGGATCCTTCTTTCTTACCCTCATGGATGGATGGTGTGGGAGGAATGATAGCCCTCATACACTTTCTCTTCCTCCGGAATAGGTGTGACACGGAAGATCAAAATCTTCCAACTTTGATTCAGGAGGAATGTTGCAAACCGCAGTCATGCTTACATGCTCTTTTCCATGGTAGTAGGATCTTGTGATTGAAGAATGAATGATGGGGAGAAAATATTGTAATTTCAATTGGCTCCTATTATCAAACCATTTTTTTGAGTTTGGTAGGAAATAAAAATCTTTCTTGTCTGATGTAACAAGGTCTCTCCCTTTTGCATGGTGATCTTAAAATCTTCGTTATCTTCACCATATGAAGCTTCATCTTCAAACATGAATCTAATGAGTTCAGGATCCTTTAAAAGATCAGACATTTGGAGAGGTTGAATAGGAGAGGAGGCTGTATTTTCTTATGTAACCGGCTCATGAATCGGTGCTCTCGAATTTGTCTTGGTCACCTCCATATACTCCTTTTAAGCGGGCTTAGAGTTGGTTGTTCTTCCTCCTTCTCTTGTGAAGAACATGGAAGAATCATATCTTATAAATTTGGTTCCGGAGATACGTTGTGAGATATAGACTTCTTCTCTTGAATTCCCTCCTTCATGGTAAAGAGGCTCATATACTTGGAGGATGGATGCTAGAAGACAAAATGATGTGATGGGATTTTCTCCATTAAAGCAATCCTCCAAGTCGAGATGAGATAATCTGCCTCATTGTTGTCTTGTTGTACTTTCTCAACCTCCTCCAGGTATCTTCCTAATCTAAAAATTTCTCACTATGTTTCCCTCTTCCTAAAACATGAAGTTTGAAAGATCAAACTCTTCTTCAACATCAGATCTTGAAGGGGATGAAGTGGGAGGAAGAACTAAAGGTTATTTTATAGCCTACTCCACACTTGGGGCCTCTAAAACTATATGGTCCTCCTCCTCTGCTACAAATTCAACCTCAGCCACCACTGGATCTTCAACCTTGACCTCCTCTATTGGCTTGACCATCAAGGGGATCTTTGTAAACCCAAATTTAGCATCCCAACTCATCAGATTGTCTGTTATTTCTTTTCTGTTGGGCTCCTCTTCTTGTTGTCCTTGATTGGATTCTTGAGTATCTTCCCAACATGGACTTGGGAAAGCAAGAGGAGTGGCAAGTTGGGGTTCAACCAGCTTTGCAATTGTTTGTGGTGGGGAGGGAGGTGGAACTTCTTGTTTGTTTGAGGGGATGACTGTTTGGAAGGGAAAAGGGTAGAAGAACTGAGATGAAGTCGAAGATCAGGGGATGGAGAAGATAAATTAACACTTGGGGCAGCAAATAGGAAGCTTGGAAATTGGATCCTGGGTTGAGATGGTTCTCCTTGAGAAAGAGAAAAATAAAATCTATGAAATGGTGGAATTACCCATTGATAATGTTGTCTTTACTTCAACTCATAATCCTTGATTGTGTCAATCCATTGTGAAATTTGGGGTAAAATTTCAACCATGAAGTCTAGCTTCTCCGATGGTTATAATGTCTTGGAAAAGGGCCTCCCCATGGACAAGGTTCCCTGGAACCAATCTGAATGCCTTAATTTGTGCTATGGCCCTGGATTGCACCATGCTAGCCTCCATTTTTTGATTGTTCTCCATCAGAAAAACATCCTCTATGTAGTTATTACCATTGTATGCACCCCTTGTTCTTGATAAGCTCTATGGCCAAACTTATTTTGACCCCTGTTCATACGGGTAAGCATAATGGTTACGGATCGATCATGATGTTGATTAGGAGGAGTTGAGAAATACATTGGAGGTGGATTGCACAGCGATGTTGCTGCAAGTGTGAGTTCCTTGAAGGAAATGAAGTTGTGATTTCACAACTTCATGGAATGAGAGAAAATGAAAGAGATGCAAGAAGAAAATGGATGAAAATGAGTGTAAATTGATGGAAAAGGTATGCAACTTAGAGAATGGGATTTTGACCAAATGGAGTCGCGGATGTGCTTGCATATGCCTTGAAAGGCTGAATTTAACATGAACACACCAACCTACTAAATGAAGTGGTAAGATGCTTTAGACCCTCCCACAAGGCATGCTAAAACTATTAGTGCAAAATCACAACACCCCTGAATGGCCGGGTGTGGAGTGGGGTATCCGTTGTGAATGCACAACATGAGACCATCTCTCAAGTTGTGGGACTTGAAAAACATGAGATGGACCTCCAGAGAAAGCCGATTCTTGCCTCCTAATCTACCCGACACAAGCTACTCCGGTGCGGGTAGAACCTATCCTATCCTAATCTAACCATTCTAAGGGGACACACACACACACACACGAAAGAGGGTAAAAGAGCCGATACTAAGTGGTGATACACCATAAAATGAAGTGGTTGAATCACGCTGACTCGCTGTGTGAAGTGGAGAGAGGTGAGCGAGAGGAGAGAGGGTGGACAAGATTCACCACAGACCATAGATAGATTTCACAAAGAAAACCACTTCAAAAACCCTTAAACATAGCTCCCAAGACTGTAAAAAACATCGAATATGCACAATATACCCTGCAATGATGAGAGGTGAGGAGAGATAATAAAATAAGCAAAGGATGGACAAATGCATCACAAAACATATTTTATTGCTCCAAAAGTTCACACAGTACATCGTTAGTGGGCAAGAGGTAAGAGAATGTAATTACAAAGATGTGAAAGGAGGCTTAGACTCTCAATTCTACCCTAAGGAAGAAAGAGAGAGGTGACGAGAAGAGGAAGATCAACAACCATCCTTTTGAATATGCCCCTTCATTATAATATATAGGAAGAATAACTGTGAGAGAGAGAATAGGGAAGAATTGGAATCTTGCTTCAACAACCTAGATATACGCATTGAATCCGATTTGAAAGCTCAACCACTATCAATGAATGCCTTTCTCAAATCCACCTCAAATCTATCATGTCTACTTTTGGATGGATCAAATCGAATCAGATTTGGTAGTTAGAGAAATTGGGGTTTATATTAATGGCACGGAAGACATTTTCCAAGTTTTCACTCACCAAATCCTTTTAATAATGATATTTTATGTTTCCGTGGCATAGATGAGGCTAAGATCTTTCTAATGGTGTAAGATTTGCTAGATTTTTAGCCTTGAGTTGAAAGATATGTCCTTCAAAATTTGTATCGGATCCGTACAAAAGTTGGGAAAACCAGTTCAAAAACGGGCCTCTTTTTAATATGGCACACATGGAGGGCCGATGCATGTCCGAGGATGGCCTCTATACTTTTCTCTTGGAGTGGCATGGGGCTGACATGTGGCTTATTTTGTGACCTACTTAATTTCCTTATGTTTTTCCCATAAGTTTTTTGTTCAATGAGGTCATATATCATGACCGGGGACATGTAGGGGTTTGGTGCTTGTCTGAAACCCTCTCTTTATTTGACCCTTGAGTTAGCACCATTTGGACACTTGGAATTTTCCTCTGTCCTACCACCATGCATTGACTATTCAACCTAACTCTATCCCCTTTTTGATACTAGACACATGGAGGCTCCGTGCTCGCTTAAAATCCTGTCAAGATTTGCCTTTGAAGGAGCGTCGGGTTGACACTTGGAAGCCTCTGTAGGTCTTTGGACTTTTCAACAACCTCCCTCTTACCTTTTTGACCTTGGAATACATGGCGATCTGGTGCTCATTTGAGCCTCCACTTTTCGATTTACCCTTGGAGATGCGCTACTTGGACACGTGGTGGTTTCGACCGTGCTTCTATACTTAGCCTTTTTTGAGGCCTGCCTTGTCCGCCATTTGAATTTTAGCTTTGACTCTACCTCTAATTTAGGACTGGGACACATGGCGCCTGGCACTTATTTGAGCCTCCCTTTTGGGTTCGACATTGGAGATGCACCATTTAGACACTTGGCAACATCCGTTGTCTTCCCCATACTTAGTCGATTTTAGGATTCGTTTTGAACCTGTCTTGAGCCCGAAGACTTGAATATTTGTCATTTCTTTGTTTCTTACTCTTGGCTTCTCGACCCTGCTCCTTCTTCTCTAACCCTGTTATTCTATTTCCAAGCCCACGTAACTTTGTTAAATAGATTTAAGATACGGATTCACTCAATGGAGTTGTTTCATTTCTTTTTTCTTGCATTGGGTCATTTAGTCTATCGCTTGAGACCCTACCACTCCATTTTTGAGTCTCCCCTGCTGGCTTTTACAGGGATCCGAACGTGATTTCTTGGGTTATTTCGTGTAGAGTTGTGGATGATCCAATACTTCACACTGGGGGAAAAATGTGAATAATAGTTAGCATTGTGGTAAGATCATTTTGATACTAAAAATCTTGCTTTCATCACAAATCTTGATTCATGTGTCCAAATAGTGTTATTACATTGTTTGCATTGGTAACTTCCATTTTCAAATTCTTGGTTTTTTTGTGTCCAAAACTAGTATTAGTGTACCTTTTCGAGGATCGCACCAACCCTTTCTCAGTATTTAGGTCTTGTTTATTTTAAACATGACTTAAGTGGTTGTATTGTGTTGTCACTATTTTCTCTAAACCTATCTTAGAAAAATGTAGGGAGTAAACTATTTTTGTGATCGGATTAATAGTCTTGTGCTTAACTTGTTTTTTCCTAGATACTTCTTGTCATATCTATAAACTATGCTAGACTTTCATTTTTTAATTATTTGGCATCCTTGGGTTCATATTGATCCTTTAGAATTGTGAATTTTATTATTCCGCATTCTTTTTAATGACTTAATGTTGTTACTTAATGTGTAAATCTCTGGGTCCAATTTAATAAATCATTGTACAAGAAACTTCTTTCTCATGCAAGCGAGTAGGTTGATACTGAAAGCCACCAACAACCTCAAAGTATGAAGGGCTTAAAGTGCCTCCAATGTAAATTTAGATCTACGGGCACCAAAAAAGAGATGTCGATAATGCCTACAAAAATTGAAATATATATGATTAGATAACAATATGTTGGGGTTTCCTGGACAACGTCAGTTCTAAGAACTTTTCAACTTCCTTGGAGGATGTCAACCCCATGTCTAGAAAGATAGAAATTAACAATGAGTAGTATGTAACATGGATTACATACAGAAATCGATATATGTTAGAAAATGAAAATATCGATAAAGAAATCACCGACTTAATCAAAGAAAACCAAGATTATGTGAACCAATGACAATTTTGAGGCCAAATTTTCCAAGAAATGGATTTGTCAAAAGAACCACATAAGAATTTCCAGGAGATGGATGTGCTAAAAGAACGTGCTAAGAGGTGGATTTTCTAAACACACTACAAAGGCATGAGTATGGCATCAAAATGGAAATGAAAATGAGAAGCTATAACACCAAAGGTTCAATATGATTTCCAAAAACTTGATCGAAATAAGGGGATTAGGCATGTATATATAATATTGGGATGGGGTTAACTAAGGGATGTTAGGTAATCTTGGTTTCTAAAATTAACCTTGATTAAAAGACGTGATTTGAATGAGAATGGATTTGATGTGAATGGGATTTGATGGAGTGGGGCTCATGATTTAAAAATAAAGGATGTGATATTGAGCAGGGAGCATGACCAAAAAGGTTAGGTGTAATAGTGAGTCCATGTGAATTACTTTTTCACTAATAAACATATGAATGGGGTGTCAGATTTTGAATATTTTTGGGGGTTTATAATTATTAAGTTCATAGGTGGGGTTCATGTAGGGTTCATGATGTGGAGGTTTATGTGTAATAGTTGATGTGATGGGAACAAGTGGGGTACATGACATGGATGATTTTGGATCATTTTATTAGTATGTGAGGTGATGTTATTTAGGTTAATAATATTAATTATGAAAGGGGCTTACATGGAATCCATTAACACATGATAATGATTAATGATTGAAGGGGATTCATTAATTTCTTAAAGGTAATTGTGATTTTTGTGGGAATGGGATTTATTTTACGGGAAAAGGGAATCAATAGGATAAATGTAATGAAGATGAGTGAATCTAGGGTGAAAGAGAGGAGCTACACCAAAAATGGTGTCTACATTTTCCCCTTTTTCTTGATTTGTCTATGATAGCAAGCCACGAGACAAAAACAAAAAGGGTTGGATGAAATCATGCTTCCACACAATGGATGAGGATGGATAAAAACATGACTAAAGACAATATGCCCCAGAAAAAAAGGATCGCAATAACATTGAAAAACATGGCAATGACTCAATATCACATCGATAGAGGATACTTGTGATCTCAATAGAGACACATGACAACTTTCTACGTACCGGTGAGTGGGTGAAGATCACTGCTGCAATATGGATGTAAACCATGATGAATAATGGTTCATATGAAAACATCAACGTATAAGCAACTAAATGAGAAAGGTATGCGAACTCCTTCATATGAAAGGAATCGAGTGAAAAATCATGATTTCGTGAAACGGACGAAGATGAAGATAATGATGACCCCACACAGGGCATGAAAGTGAAAAAGTGGAAGATGAATGAAATTCTCTAAAAGGGTAAATTATATGGGCACAAAGGTGGACATTAAGAACTAATTGTATAGATGTATCGATAGAATTCCTTAAGAAGAGGAAGTGAATAGTTTTGAATAGATATTTTCTAAGGAAGATGGTTTTTTTACAAGAAAGTAGAACAAACTATAATTCATGGAAATGGGGGAAAGATTATGATTTTAATTTTCCAAGAAAAATGTATAGTAGGAACTTGCGAGGGAAAAGGTGATAGTTAATAGTTTTCGTGGTATCCTCGAAGATGAAAATACCATGGGAAGAAATTCTTAGAAATGGATATGATGATGTCCCTACAAGATGGCTGATGAGATCACAAGAGGTGACAAAGTTCTTGAAATGAGCGGAATTTAATGTTGTGGAGAGGAGAACGAGAATGACATGTCTTGAAATGGATTGGTTGTGGTACATATAAATAGAGAAACATCATAATTGATTATAAATGCTAGGTATGAGAATGTGTTAAAGGACATAATGAGAAAAAAATTGAATGGACAAGAGTAGTAGTTGATTATGAGAAGATCAAGAAAGTTCAAAGCTAAAGGAGACAAGGGCATGGAATAGAGTGGATGGAGATGGAGGAGGATAAAATTATGTAGAAGGAAGGGAAACAAGAATGAAGATATTCATTAAAGTGTGAGAAGTATCAAGAATGTAAAAAGATGCCAGAGGGGAGGAATGACATAGATTGGAATATATGTGGACATACGTGATATGAGAATAAGTTGATGATAAAATAGAGAGAGGTTTTATGATGAATATAATAAATAAATTGGCAAGGAAGAATGGAATATGGAGAGGTGATGAAGAAAAAGAGAGGAAGGGATAGTAGATGTAATTCCGGTGAAGGTATGTTAGGAGAATTCCACTAATAATGATTGGTAGGGAAGGATGGGAGGAAAGGTGAGAAGAGGGAAAAAATAAATGAGGAATGGAAGAGGGAACACCAATGAAGGGACGTTAGGAGAATTCCCCGATAATGATCAGAGGGCACAAAGGAAGGAAGGAATGAAGATAGAATGGAGGAGGTCAAAGAGAAGGAACAAGGCCATTCGAATGGGGAGGAGTGATTTTTAGGAGAATTCCACCAATAATTATTAGTGCATAAATGGAAGATGATGATGAAAGAATTTTAGGGGATGATCAACAACAATGGCGAGTAAACATGGAGGTAGATATGTGGGAGAATTCGAGAAGATGGAGTGGAAAGAGTAAAGAAAAGAGGGATAATGAATTGTGTGAGGATGAAGGTGAGGAGAGGATGCTATGGATGAGGATGAATGAGGTAAAGATGAAGAAACAAGACATGAAATGAATGGGGAAGAAATGGTTAAGTAAGATTACCAAGCGAGGGATGATGGAGATGAAAAGTGGGCAAGTAAGAAGTGGTGTTTGCAAGAATGAAAGAGGAGGTGAGAGGATGTGATAATGGGGAATGAAGATAAAATGTGGATGGTGAGATCGTGGAATGGTGGGTGAGTGGAAGATGACAGATCATCCTTAAGAGAGACTCTTAAGTAAAATCGCCAAGCCGTAGGAGAATTTAATTAAAATAACTAAATCGGAAGTGACGATATGGAAGGAGAAAAGAAACATTATATTGGGTACATGTGTAGAATGGTTAGTTGGAGCACATGATTACAATGAGATATGAGAGATTGAAGATGAGGGAAATATTATGCAATGTGGAAGGATCAGATGGAAATCCAATCTTAAGAGAAAATATTAATTAATATTTCCATACAACAAGGATAGTTAAGTAGGATCATCAAGTGGAGAATAAGAAGAATAAAGAAAACATTGAGCAAAGTGTATACCAAAATGGAACAAGAGATGAAAGTAGGTGGTAACACGGTGATAATAAGGAAACAAAGGAGTGTAAGATGAGTAGATGGAGGAACATATGTACTGTAGATTGAGATTGTAAGGGTAATCCTTAATTTGGATGCCCACGTAAATGAAAAAGGTAGAGTGGAAAGACATTTGTGGTGGTGATTATCGTCGATGAAAGAGGATATGGTGGAGAGGCTTATAAAGTAGGAGGATCTAAGGATTCTATGGCTGTATGGATGATTAAGTAAGATTGTCAAGTTGAAAGTGGAAGAGTGAAGGAAATTAAGATATCTAGTATGGTGAAAGGGGATAGAAAGGTGAGAAGGATGATGTGGGGATAAGTGGTGATGATTGGAAATGAGGAGAAAAGAGAAATGGATCAAATCCATTTTTAAACATGTTGGGGGATAATAATATGAAAGAAAATGAACTCACCTTGCGAGGAATCCTCAAGTAGAATTTGTAAATTGCAACGAAGATCAAGTACAATTCACAAACTAAAAAGTGTATTTGCGAGGGAATTAACGGATATTATGGATAGATATATAATTCATGGTGTGAAATTTGATGTGATTTTACTAAAATATTTCCTTGATGAGATAAATGACACATAGTCATAAAGCAAGGAGGATACAGGGAAACTATGTTTCCATCAATATTGGTGGTAAACAAGAAATGATACCACTTAGGACATTGCACTTACAGCCAATAACATGTGGTAACAAATAAGTAACGTTAGTTATTTATGGAAAAATATCATGAGGGAGATATGGATGAAATATTCTCAGACAACTAATGTTGACATGACAAAGGGATTTAAAGATGTAACTTATACACGGGAAGCGGGATCTCCATAGATGGTTGTTCCTAGAACTATGCCTCAGCTCTAAGAAGGGGGGAGATGTAAACTAATCAATGCAATATGAGAAAGTTGATCAACGTCAAGAAGATTTCTTAATATGTGATGCTATATAGAAGGTTGATCAATGGGGAATTATTTTCTTCCAATGATAATAAAGTAGCCATCCTTCGAGGTTATGGTCTACTTTTTTCTTTTTATTTTGGAATTTTAGACTTTTCTTTTGTTTTTTTCTTGATTTTTACTTTTAAATGGCGGTATAAGATATCCATGATAGTTTGAGGGATCTGTTTATTCCTATGTTATATTATTTTAATGAACAGTTGTCCTTCGAGGGATCAATTTATTTTTGGATAAGATAACATGAGATATGAGCATCTATGATGTGTATTTTCTATTTTTGTTTTTGTTTTTTTGATGGGGAGGAGCTGGGTATAGCTAGGTAGATCACTTAGGAGGGGATAAAGATTTACAAGATACATTCTTGCACCCTTTGGATGGATCCAATAGGAAAATGAGATGGATGTAATGATCACAGATATCTCACCAATAAAGGACAACCTATCCATGAGGAAAATTCTATGGAAAGAGTCATGGTGCCCATATTTAAGGTCATGTCTAGAAAGGTTACTGAGAAGACCACATGACTCCATATCATTACGGTGATAAATGGAAGAGATACATGATGGAGGAATGATTTAAGGAAACAACTAAGTTCTCATTGGTAGATATGCTAATAGTATATTGGTCACAAGTGCAATGCATTAACAGAGTTATGTCTCTAGTTCACCACCAAGGAAAGGAAGACATTAAAGTTACGACCAATTGAGATGATATACTGCAAAGGATTAAATGTGATAGATAAGTGGGAAATAAAACTATGTCCTTAAGGAAGTGAAAATATGACCACAACAGTGGATTTTGATGAAAATAAATGGTTCCCAAGAGAGACACAAATATGGCCACAATGGTGGATTATAATGAAAATGGAAATATGGTTCCTCAATGGAAGGAAAAAAATGGCCACAAATGTGGAATTTGATGAAAATAAATGGTTCCCAAAAATAGGCATGATATGGCCACAATGGTGGACTTTGTTGAAAATAGAAATATGGTCTCTCAATGGAAGGAATAAAATGGCCACAAATATGGAATTTGATGAAAATAATTGGTCCCTCAAGGGAAGGACAAATATGGCTACGAAAGTGGACTTAGGACAAGAGGATAGATTAGATGAAATTGGATAAGGTGGAGTATGCGCAAGATCAAAAAAATGAATAACTGAAATAAATATGTTTCAAAAATGAAGGGACATGTATGGCCACAACACAGGACTTTGATGAGAAAATATAGTGCCCCAAAAGAGGCACGAATATGGCTACAATGGTGGACTTTGATTAGAAAATAATGCAAAAATTTTCCTCAACAAAAGGATAAACATGGCCACAATGGTGGACTTAGATTAGAAAAATAATGAAAAAATGGTCCTTCAATGGAAGGGCAAATATGATCACAAAAGTGGACTTAAAATGAGATGAATATTTGGACAAAATTAGTTTAGATTGGATGAATTTTGATGAGGTAAATAAAACAATGCCAAGGAGAAAAGTGCCCTAGTGTCAAGGGAGTTATATAGATGATATGCTCAAGGGCTAGGAAAGGCTACTCCCCTAATAAATTAGATGTGGATGAGTTAATACATGTTGAGGGAGTTTAGATGAGATTGTTATAAATTTTGATGGGATAAACAGATCGGTGACCACAAGTGTGCTTGACAAGTTAAGCATTATTGATCAATAATGAAGTACCTTCGTTAGGAGGAATGTTATGTGCGGGAGAGATATTAAAGGATGATACGGATGGAGAAATGATGGGAACACTGATGGATGTGATAAAAATTGGATTAGATTTAGATTGATAAGGATGTTCCCCTGAATGAGGAAATTTTCCTTCTCAAGTAAGGTTGTGGATAATTTTCTGAAAGGCCTTACAATGTGAAATGTCATGGCCCAAGGTACGATGATAAGTGCAAATGCAATTGGGATTGAACCATGATGTATTTAGACTATAGGGATCAAAATATTTAATGGAATGAAACATGATAGCAGATATTTGAAATAAATTTTGCAAAATTTATCTATGGGATCCCATCAAAGTTTTGCGGGAAAGGCAACTTTTGTGGGTTTTGATAGAATATTTTAGCTTGGATGTAGATTGGATGGATAAATTATTTGTTTTGGAGGAAAAATCAAATTTGATAGGAGGATTAGATTTTTCGGTGTAGATTTATCATTGTGAGATGTCGTAGATGAATGGGGTGACCCATACATGATGACACCTTTGGATTTACGAAAAGAGGAAGACTGAGCTTTTAAGAGAATATGCATGAGATTGTTTGGGATTTTTTCCATGATCCTTATACTTTGATGAAGAAGATTTACCATTGGTAGGAATGATAATAATCTCAACTAGAGGATTTGATTGTGGTGATGTGGATATTGATTGAGAAATCTTCCTAAAAAAGAAGAGGATATTAATCGAGAAATAGGTGTTTTTATGATGTGATTAATGAGATATATGTACGATGAAGATTATTTAGGTTTTGGCATGGAAAGAGTTGATTTTGTAGAGGGAGAATGTAAACCATATTTATTTGACTTAGGTCGAGGTGTTTGTTCAATAGATGTTTCAAAGGGTATCTTTGATAGGGTTGTAGATTGAGAGGATTTGGTCATTGTGATAGAAGGATTAAGTAAAGAGTATTGGGATAGAACAGTGATGTGGCCATGGGAAAGGATATAGGTAAATATTTCGAGGTAGGGATAGGTGGATTTTTTATATGATAGGTGTAAGGGTAGTTGGGATAGATAGGGATGTAGGAATATTTGGGATATTTAGAGATGTGGGTGATGTTGTGATGGGCATGCTTGATGAGGGGTTGAATATGACAAAGTTAGGGCATGAAACATATGGACGAATGGTATATATAATCGAAGCTAATATGGACGTGGTTAAGGTCACTAGTATGGTCATTATGGGAGAAAGTGCAAAAGTAGGAACCGAGATTGACTCTAAGGATGGTTTAATGGGTAAAAGTAGAATGGATGTAAGTAGGGTAGTCAAACCTACTGAAGGGGATGTGGTAACCGATGGAGTAGACATGATAGGTAATGAAGTAGGTGTAGGATTAATGTCTAGTGTATAAGTAATTGATAATGGTAGATTCATAACTGTTTCAAATAGGGTTGTAAAGGTACATGTGGTAGAAATGAGTTTAGTTGGGGTGGTTATAGAGATGATTGATGTAGTTGTAGTAATAGGTTTTTTTGATGCAAATGTGGGTGAAGGAATAGATGTGAGAGATGTAAGGATATGTGTGGATATCAATGGAGCTAAAATAGGTGTTAAGGATGAATTTGATTTGATATAATGGGGGATGATAGAAGTGAATGAAGCATATGGTATAATCAAATTTGATGCATATGTGGCAAGGGGAGGAGAAGGTATAGGTTTAGGACAAGTAGTAAAAGTTGATATGGGTGTGATATTTTGTGGATATGCTAAGTTCTGAATAGGAGTGGGCATAATTTCAAAGGTAGGAACATGCAAAGTTGTTGATGATATTAGATCTTGATTGGCAGTGTCAATCACATAAGCATTTTATAGTTGATATGTAAAGGAGGTGGCCTGATTCGTTGGTGGTTAATTATGAAATGTTTGTGTAATTTTGTTTAGAGGTTTCCTTGATGAAATGGTGGAGCTATCCATTTGGATATCCCCTTGATTTATGAGTCGTTGGACACAATATTTGAAAGAACAAAATTTCTTAATGTCGTGACCTTTGATTTGATGATATTTACAGTAGTGGGCTTTGTGATACCAAATAGGCTTGGGTTGCGAGTTGTCCATGGGTCATATGGGAGGAAGTTGGATGGATTTTATGGCCATCAAATTGTCAAATAATGAACTATATGATTCTCCTAAGGGATTTTATTTGATTATTAGTTGAGGGAATCATTGTTAAGGCCATGTCCTAGATGTAGATGTAGATGCGGATGTGGGATTAAAAACCACAACATTGGCTGCACCTTTACATGTTTCATTTTGTGTGGTTGGTTTAGTAGATTAAATTTTAGGTTCGATCGATTTTATTTTAATATGACCTTGTTTAATGCCACATGTTTTGAGTTTGCGAGCCATTATGAAAAAAATTCATCAAAGGTTTAGAATGATTGAATTTTCAAAGTAGATGATATATGTTTTGCACATGATCGTGAGAAGAGTTTTATGAGTTCGGTTTGTGGAAGAGAGAATTAAAATTGGTTTATAACACCATGCCATCATGCAATGAAGTTGGTAATGGGCTCGTTGTCAAACTTTTAGATGATTTATAGGTCAACCATAGTGATTTCACACGCAATATTGATTGAAATGTGTTCTAAGAACAACTGCGCAAGTTGGGGAAAGGAGAATATAGAATATTGTGGGATACTCTTATGCCAATCCAATGCGGGACTTGTTAAGGACATGGGAAAAGTGTAAAGCAGTAGGTCTTGATCATGAAAAATAAGACAACATGCATATTTAAATGAATATAGATGTTGTTGGGGATTATCGTTGTTGTTGAACTTTGTAAAATTGGGAAGTTTTCAATGATGAGGGTAGGGTTTTTTTGGAACTGATGGATGAATCAGTTCATTACAGATTTGTTCATTAGATAATGTATCCTTCGATGCCAAGGTACTTGATTTCTAAACTAGTCACCTATTCATTAAAGTGTGAATAGGATCATTTAACACAACGTTAGGTTGAGACTGGATTGGTTGTGTGGCATAAAGTGTAGCTTGATTAGGTAATTGATAAGCTTGTGAATGTGTGGGTATTTGGGGAGTTGTTTGATAAAGTAGTTCACAAAATCGTAGGTGAGATGTTTGTGAAATCGTTTTATAAGACGATTTAATAATTTGTGGATGTGTGGGTGTTTGTGAAATTGTTTTATAAGATGGTTGATTAATTTTTAGATGTGCATATGTTTGAGAAGCAATTTGATAAGGTAGATGCTTAACTTTTGGATGAGGTATTTGTGGATTCGATTATAAGTATTAATATATGTCATTGGTTGAGATGGGATATGTTGAGAGCTGCAATGAATAATATTGATAAATAGGGATGTAATTTGATCATTGAGACCGGGTAGTTTGTTGTGGTAATTGATATGTGGGGATATGAGTGTTATGAGATTGAGACAATTGGAGCATATAATGGGTATGAAAATACGTATTAATAGGTTGAGATTGTTTGATGGGCATACTAGTAGTGGATGAAATAGAATTGACAAAAGGGATGTCTGTGGAATGTTATCCACCAATTGAGGAGATTGAGAGAATTGAGACATTGTGGGAGATTTATAAAATACTAAATCATATATGGGGTTAGGAGGCAGTCCAAGAGTTTATAAAGGAGCTGGAGATGGTGGTGTGGTTGGTTTAGGAAGATTAGATTGGGAAGAGATATGGGGATTGGTATCAAGGTGGGGACAATTTTGGATGACATGGTTCTCATGAGGCGAGACCATGGAGACTAGAGGTTGGGTAATTGAAGGCATGGTTTCGAGTTTAGAATCTTGTTGGGAGAGATCATTAGGAGAAGTAATTTTATTGGGTGGAGGACATTGTTGTTTTGTTTCGATTTGAGAGAGAGTGACAATAGGTGTGAAATAGAGAAACATATGTTTATGTAATTTGTTGACAAAAAAATCAAGAAGTATTTTTTTATCATCATGTTTAATTTAGAGGATGTGAACAGAAAAGTGGATAACAAAGGTTCCTAGAGAATGGTAGTCTAAGGTTGGTTTTAGGCAGTTTTGGCTAGGGAAATGTCTAAAACAGTTTCTTGTTGGGTGTTCAAATCCCAATCAATGAACCAGGTGAAAGGAGTGTTTTGATGTGTTGATTTTGTTCATGAAGTCTTAGGAAGTGTGTGATAAGTGAAATGCAGAAGGTTAAACCCCTATTTAGGCTATGTGAGTAGGTAGGATGTACTGGGTTCATTTTAGACCAAATTCAAAATGTGATGTTTGATGAATACAATCATGTAGGAAAGGGAAATTACAATGCAAAAAGGAGAAAATAGAAATAACAAAAAAATGAGGAATAACTAGATAGTGCTTATTCCTTTTTATGTTGTTACACGTTGTTTGGATGTATTAATCATTGACTGGAATGTCCAATGTGTTAGGTTAATTATGCATAATATTATTTAAATTGATTATTCAATTAAATAATAATATTATATGGTTATATTATAAACCATATTATTATTGTATGATGTTATATGGTTTTAAACCATATTTATCTTTATTCTCACAGGCATAATTATTATAATTTTTATAACAATTTATGTGCTTCTCGAATGTGTTTTGGAAGTCATTGTGAATTTAGTTTTACCTATGCAACCCATTTATTTTTCTAAACATGGTTGTTCAATTCATATAAGAATTGCAGCACTCCATTGTATTTTTGGTTGATTTAGATTAATATAATTTATAGTCTTTTGTCCCTATTTACATTTGGTACTAGAGTGTATTCAAGCTCCTTGCAAGACCTGGAGAAGGTTGTAGAGGAAGGAAAATTCTTGGAGAATAAATTTGCTTCACCAGAGAGCCAGTGCTACTGCCCCTGCAGCCTTCCTGATCTCCCGTAGTCTCACAACCACCTTTGTAATTTCTAGGTAAACGTAAAGCAATTTTTTTTTACCTTGGTGCCCTCAGCACAGGCACATTTTTCCTAGAGTGATCATTTTTAGTATATTCAAAAAAATAAAGGGCCTATGAAATTTCGAGGTATCTCATAAGAGTTTCTATTGAAGTTTGTTTACATTAGTGTGTTGTTTATACAAAACCAAGTTGTTCATGTATTTTGTCGGGCCCATACCAAGTTTTACACCTGTGAAGACCAAGTTAACGGAACATCTACCACCGAGTTGGGTCTATCAGGTAGTGCTAAACATCCACCACCAAAGTTTGACCACTTTATTGAAAGTGAGATCACATTGCATTACCAAACAATACAAAGTATAGCATTTGGAAGCTACGGCGGTGGAAACACATTACACAAATAGATCCATCAACTTCCTATGACTAAAGTCTGTCGATCAACCTCTAATAATTAACACAAAGGTGTTTCAATAAAATAAATATAGAGGGCAAGTATTGAAGTTACCAAAGTTGTGTAAATCCCCATGCCGACCTGCACTCCTCGCCACAGACTACAAAAAGAAAAAATGAAAAATAACATAATGGTGGAGTAAATTTCAATAGCGGTGATTAAATTTAAAAAAATGGTGGAGCTTATACACATGCGGCTATGCAAAATTCGAAGGAAGATAAATAAAAAAATTAGAAATAGAAAAAGGAAAGTAAACAAAAAAAGATGGATGGAGATACAAAGTATCAGCTCCATTCTTTGAGCAAGAAAAACCCTAAATTCATTTTCCACACATGCAGCTCCACATGGTCAATATGCGAGGATACATTTTACAAAGGTTAGTCCTTTTTGAATGTCTTAAATACAAGTTTGTTGATTTCATACTCCAAACACACATAGTGCCAAGTTGAATAATTGGAAGCGACTTAGGAGTAGGAGGTGCATGGTTCGAATCCCACCCCAATATTTTTGAATTTGGCAGAATATTTGGAAGAACTGCCGACAATAAAATTTTCCTCTGTAATTTCTATTTCATTAATGTATGTATTAGGAATAGGATGTTGTTAAGTATAATTAGTAGTAGCATCGATAGAAGATAACGGCCAAGACAGTGCCACCAATAATGTGGAGTACGGTAGCAGTCAAAGTACAATAGGAAGGTTCAAAAAGTAAATATTTGTCGTAAGTGGTCCGGTAATGTTAAAATGTCAAAGTTTGGGTAATTAGAGAAGTAGGGTCTACATGATTAGGAATTATAAATATTATATTGGTAATAAAGACAAGGAGTGAGGTCATAAATATTTTGTGTATTTTATTTGTAAAAAGTCTAAAAATGTGGAACCCATGTAAAATGATAAGGTTTATCTTATCTTAACAGATAAGCTTACATGTACAGATAAGAGTTAAGGTATGGAATATGATTCGTCAGAGTGGATTTCTTATCCTATCTTAGAGATAAGATGGATAAGCCTAGAAGTTCTATAAATAGAGAGGCCACCCCCCTCATTTAGCATAGAAGGAAGTAGTGAGAAATATTGTAGGAAGTGTGGGAAGGAAGCCATCAGTTTAAAGGTGTGTTGAAGAATCCAATAAGAGGTGTAATTGTAAAGTTTCTCCCATAGTCTTGGTGAAAGGCAAGTGAAATCAATAACACTTGAAGTACCTCATGGGTGAGATTGTACAGATTTCATGTTAATATTATAATTTATTTTGATATTTCAGATTTTTCATCGTTCTGTCTTATCATAGTCGATGGTATTCTTGTGTTATGTTGTTGTTTTGTTTCCATATTACATCCACCAAACTAAAGGCTGTGCATTAGTAAATAATCATAGCACGAGGAGTTCCCGGTGAAGAATTATCATAGTGCCGGATTGGTGATGACAGAACCACTAACTTTACCAAAAAATTCAAATTTATTTATAACTAACTAAATTTATTAGGAAATCCCTAATTTAGGGTATTTTTTTTTCCCCATTTAGCCTATTTTTTCAGTCAAGACATATTTTTGCTAAAGGAGGCCTATCCAGAAATTGCATTTTCAGCTATATTTTTGCAATATTTTGGCGTAGTGGGTCATTTTGGGCTCCGAAGGCAACAGTGGTCCACAAAAAAAAATAAATCTACCATTCAATGTTTTCCAGATTTTTAAATGTAATTGAATGCTACAATTTATTGTACTAATTTTGAGTTTCCATAAGTTAACTACAAACTTTGTAATCGATCGTAAACCTGACATAATCGTAATCAAAAATAGAAAAAAAATTAGTTTTTTAACACTCATGAGATCCTAGATCTCATTCAGAGCGTTCGGTATATACGGTGCCTCTAGGAAGCAATTACGGGTAAAGTCGTCGTGACTACTACTGCACTTAACGCCTAATATAGCTGCAACAATGTCTTCTAGGCATCGATCCTTTAAATTGATCGGGGAATAATAAGGTCACAGTGCAGACACTATGAGCCATCCCATCCATCTAGGAATGATTACATGACATAAATCTGGACTGAGAAATTATCCAAGTATATAGTGAAGTTACGCGCGCGTATGAGGATATTTATTTGAGCCGGTGTCAATAATCACACAAACCACTTTCGAGCACCATCTTGGCACCATGTATTGAATTCTTTCAAATAGGTTAATTCCTCCTTCACATACCACCTGGGTATATAGAAAGGGTGAGCTTCTTCCACGTCTTGCCGGGTATATCAAAAGGGCGCATATATAGAAAGGTTCGGTATATCAGATTGACAATATATAGATTAGGAGACCTTATACCTAGAGTGATAAGAGCCAAACCCTCGGTGATCTATGAAAAATGGGCACCAATGCCGCCAAATTTTATCTTCCGATTCACAACTACTCAGAGGAAATAACTATGTTGTATGGAAGACAAAAATCAAGACACATCTTGAGTTTGAAGAGATCTCGTCTCCATCGTGAATGGTACTCGACCAAATCAACTACTAATACAACAAAACAATGGTAGTTTGATAAAGTAGATCAGAAGGCCAAACTCATCATCTTGTTTGGAGTGTCGAAAATGTGCATCCCCACATTCGAGATGCCAAAACATCTAAATAAGCATGGGATAATTTGAGCACGTATATGAGGCCGAGAATAAGAATGCTATACTTGAATGGTAGAGTCGAGCCACACATTGAAGTTCAAGAAGAATGAAAAAATAGAATCTTTCTTAAGAAGAGTTGCAGAATTGAGGGATTCACTTCTAGCCCTAGGAGAAGTAGTCAAAGATGATGATCTCATTCCCATTTTTCTGAGAGCACTTCCTTCTAAATACTGTATTTTTGTAACAACACTAAACTTTTTAGATACGACAGTTAGTTTTGACAAATTGGTAAACTTACTGCAACAAGAGGAATCAATGCACAATAAAGATGATGAAGAAGAACAGACAGTTTCTTCACATCAAATTTGTAAAGGAAAAGGTAAAGGAAAACCTAATTCCAATCAAAAGTCCCAAAATCAAAATCAGTATCAAGGGGACATGATAATAGAAGAACCAATGTCCTATCTCGTAAAAGAGGACATGACCTCAAATATTGTTCGTACAATACTTACAAGAAAGGTTCATCAAGCAACTCTAGACCTCCACAACAATCTCACAAGGGGCATTCTAACTACAATCAAGGGCATAAAAAGGGGAACTAGAAAATAACACCCCATCAGCAAGGAAATATTGTTGAGCAATAAGAACAATGTGACAATGAATACTACTTGTTCATTTCTCAATCAAGTGAACCATCCACATCATCTAGTGGTGTTTGGTATGTTGATTTGGGGCTAATCGACACATGATTGACCACAGAAACTAGTTTAATTCAACTAGGGACACACCATCAAAAAATCATGTTTCGTTGGGAGATGATTCTTCATATACAATTCATGGGATTGGGAACATTTCTCTACCCCTTGGTTCATGCAACTGTAGACTTTCAGATGTCTTATATATCCCTAGGTTGATAATGAATCTACCTTCAGTCATTCAAATCCTTGATCACAATCTAAAAATTGAATTTGATAGTCATTTCGGCAAAAATGTGTTTGATTCGAGACAAGTCAAGAGGCTCGAAAATTGTTGTGAAAGCCTCGAATGTGGGATGCATGTTCTAGCTTGATTTTGTCCATAGAGATGATCAGGAACTTGTGGGTAAGAACTCTACCCCAGCACAATTGTGGTATCAAAGACTTGGCCATGTAAGTTTAAAGTATCTTGAGACACTTCACCAGCGTAATATGGTACATGGGCTACCATATTTTTAGAAGGATACAGAGACAAGTGTCCTTGTTTCCTAGCATGAAAACAAAATATAGCTTTGTTCTAGAAGAGTACATTTCAAGCTCATGGTAAACTTGACCTGTTTCATACTAATACTTGTGGTTTGATTCAACCGAGTCATTCTAGGTTCCAATAATTCATGCTTTGTGTTGATGACTATTCAAGAAAAATGTGGATTTTTTTTCTTCACAAGAAAAGTGAAGAATTTGAAACTTTCAAGAGGTTCAAAGTAGCAGTTGAGAATGAAACTTATCATCACATACTCTCTGCTCAGATTGAGGGGGGTAATTCACCATTAATGATTTCAAAGACTACCTAAAAACTCACGGGATTCATTGACAAATGCCTCCTCCACACACACCACAACAAAATGGTGTTGTTGAGAGAAGAAATCATACTATCATGGAAATGATGCATGATCGATGACTCTAGACTTGCAAATACATTCTGGGTAGAAGAAGCAAATACAATAGTGTATTTGTTGAACAGAGTGCCCACGATGTTGCTTTTGTGAGTAACACCACAAGAAGCACGGTCAAAGCGAAACCATCTATTGACCACCTTAGAGTATTAGGGTGCAAAGCAAACATGCACATACCTAAGTAGAATAGAAAGAAATTGGACATGAATTCATTGAAACTTGTCTTCATTAGGTATAGTGAAGAGACTCTTGGGTACAAATTGATGGATCCTAAGACAGAAATGTCTACAACAACAAAGATGTTTATTTTTTTAGAATAAGGAAGCATAGACTCCTCCTCTAGACTCACCAGATGTAGAGTTTTCTCCATTTGTAAAAATTGAAGTTGATGTTCCCTTAGAAGATGAAAGTGATGATGGGAATGATGGTGTTGATCAGATAGAACAAGGACCCATGGGAACAATTCAGCCTATGCTCAAGTGGTGTACTAGCACATTACGAGATGCAAGAATGGATGCTCCACCGGATACATCCACCCTTGGACCATGGGCTTGTAGTAAAGAAAGAGAAGAAGTTAACTTTACTTTGGTGAGTAGAATTATTAAAGCTGATGATCCCTCTACACTCCAGGAATCCCTACAGTCAAAATATTGAAAAGATTCCACGGATTTTGAATATCAATCATTGATGAAGAATAACACTTGGCAGCTTGTCGATCTTCCACCAGGGAAGAAACCCATTGGATGTAGATGGATATTTTTTAAAAACTACAAATTAGATGGGATAGTGGACAAGTATAAATCAAGACTAGTAGTAAAGGGGTATGCATAAAAAGAAGGCATTGACTATGAGGATACATTTTCTCCCACAGATAAGATCAAAATGATCAGGATGATCTTTGCTCTAGCTTCTTAGTTTAGATGGAAAGTCCATTAGATGGATGTAAAAAGATCCTTCCTAAATGGAGATCTATAATAAGAAGTCTACATGACTCAACCTAAGGGATATGTAGTACTTGGTCAAGTAGAAAAGGTATGAAGAATCAATAAATATCCGTATGGCCTCAAACAGCACCCCGGGCATGGTACATCAAGATTGATGAGCATCTCATACAACATGGATTTGTTAGAAATCCATATGATCCCAATCTTTACCTCAAAAAGCAAGGGGGGATATTGTGATTTTTGTTTTCTATGTCGATGATCTAGTCATCACTGGTAGTTCAATAAAGATGATCGATGCAATGAAGAAAGATCTTAATCGATCGTTTGACATGACAGATCTTGGGCTAATGCATTATTGTCTTGGATTGGAAGTATGGCAAAAAGAGAATCACATATTTGTTTCTCAGATGAAATATACCAAGACAACGCTCAATAAATTCAGGATGATGGATTTCACACCAATTGCTACACCTATGGAGAACTGATTGTAGTTATCTCATTCAGATCCATCTCCTAAGGTAAATGCCAGTCTATCGGAAGTTGATTGGGAGTCTCATTTACTTGAACTACACTAGACCAGATATTATATTTGTAGTGAGATATCTATCTAGGTTCATGTAGGAACCCAAAGTTTTTCATTGGAAAGCAACAAGGTGCATTTTGAGATATCTCAAAGGATTAGTGGATCTTGGTCTAGAATACAAGAAGAATGATAACTTCTTCTTGACTAGATATTTGGATTCAGATCATGCAGGAAATATCGATGACATAAAATCCACTTCGTGATTCATGTTTTTATGGGATCTAGACCAATATCATGGGGAAGCAAGAAACAACACTTTGTTTCTCACTCTTGCATAGAAGCCGAGTATCGTTCTACAGGAGAAGCTGTCTGTGAAGTGATTTGGCTACGTTGCATACTAGAAGGACTTGGAATACCACAAGAAAACCACTGACCACCATGTATTTTGACAATGAAGGTGTTCTCAAACTTTTTCACAATCCGATTTTGCACAAGAGAACAAAGAACATTGAAGTACAAGTTCATTTCATATGCAAACATGTGTTGAAGTACAACATTCAACTTTAGTTTTGTCTAACAAACTAAACAACGAGCATATATTTTCACGAAGTCACTTGCACGTGATAAGTTCGAGTTATTCATATAATTCCTCTCCTCATCCGTTGAGACAATTCATAATTAAAGGGGGAATGTTAGATAAAAGGTTAATTATTCATAATATAATATAAATTGATTATTCAATTAATTTTATTAATTAAATAATAATTTTATATGGTTATATTATAAACCATATTATTATTGTATGTTGTTATATGGTTTTAAACCATTTTTGTCTTTTATTCTCACAGCATAATCTGTTATAACAATTTATGTGCTTCATGAATGTATTTTTGAAGTTGTTGTGAGATTAGTTTTACTTGTGTAACCTATTTCTTTTCTCGCACATGGCTATTCAATTCCTATAAGAATTACAAAGACTCCATTGTATTTTTGGTTGATTGATTAATACAATTTAGAGGCTTCTATCCCTATTTACACAATGACCATAAAATTAAAGCTGCTCACACATGTAAGAGGGTGCAGTGAAAGAAATTTTAGGTGTGTTTGTTTTTGTTTTTATTTTTAATGGTAGTCTTTGACAACGTAATTGATTGGTCGTAAATTCATATAAGATACCTTAAAAAATAGGATAACAGGATTAGCTTCGTAGTCATAAATGATGTTAAGGAAAATGGAAAGTTCATAAGATAGTTGTATGATATGTAAAATAATATATGATAAGACAAAAATATGCCTCATCACTCTACAATGAATGATCTCATTTTACTCTCCTTTTAATCAAGTTTGACTACATTTCATGGCTTTTTTTATCTAGTATAAGTTAGGATGTAAGTGTCCATATTTTGTTTGATTTAGTTATAACATCTAAAAAAATTGTAATTCATAACAAAATGTGTGGAAATTCCGTTTTGGAATAAAACAAGTCATATTTGGTCAGATAAGAAAGGTATGAAGCAACCAACACCCTTTTGGGGAAATTGGCTTCAATGTGGCTTAGCTCCAAAACTCCATCACTCAGCTCTAGAACTCCATCAATTAATTCTAGAAAATCCATCATTTATCTTTGGAGCCTTAATTAGTTTTGGAAATCTAAAACTTAGCTCCAGAAATTTCGTAGTTAGTTCCGAAGGTTTCCCTTTTGTTCTAGAACTTCTCCAAAGTTCCAAAATCAATGGGAATATTTTTATCCTATGGAAATTTGGTTGTAGATAAATTAATGGGCCCTCCAATCAGGAATAGATCAACAAATTTCCAGTTCTTCACACTCCAGAAATACTTATGTAAGACCAACAACTGTATGTCCAGCTAGTTTTCTAAATTTCATATCTACTTTGAGCACTTTTTTGTTTCACTATAACCTGTAGGTGGATACAAAGATATTGAACACTCATGATTATAAATGCATCTTCAGATGGAGAAATATATATAAATACCGAAGATAGATAAAGTGTATATATATACAAACATATACACAGTCAAGTTTTGTAAGATAGAATAATTTAATAATAAGATAGCCATTTCATTTTGAGAGTATCATACTTTGTCAACTGATTCAAGGTGGAGCAAGGGCCCACTCCTCCAAGAAACATGATCCTTTATTTTATTGGTATTTATATCTTCAAGCAATTTGTGTAAATATGTTAATTAGCAGTTTTGTAAGTACTTTTGATTCTTAAATTAAAATTTGTTATATAAGTTATTTATCATCCCTGCAGGTGTTTTAGTGTATGTTTTTATTTCCTCAAAAGCATTTTAAAAATATTTCTAAAGTGTGGTTATTTCTAGTAGTGTGTTTCATTCTGCAAAATGTGTTTATTTTCAACAAAGTGTGTTTCATTCTACAAAGTGCGTTTTTCCTAGTTTAATTTTGCAAAGTGTGTTTATTTCATATAGTACATTCAATTCTAAAAGATTTGTTATTTCAGAAATGTGTGGTTATTTCAGCAAGTTTCTTATATTTTATCTTTAATAAGGATTTGGCTAGGAAATCTTAAAGACACTTTAAAACCCCTAGAAAAATAAAAATAATAAATATCTACAATCAATTACTATTTCAATAAGATTCTTCTTGTTGCATATATCTTTGGACACAGCCCTGGTTTGAATATGACATCAACCATGAGTTTATTAAATGAAGGTAATAACAGAGCCCATCATTTTGGCATCATTTCGGGAAACACTAGTTAGAATTGTCTAATTAGGTGTCAACAAGAAAAAAAATCATACATCTAGTAATTGAAAAATCTTCCCTACATTATCATAAAATTTATGAGTAGACCAAGAGACTCAAAGGGTATATTTCTCCCAAAAATATCTCAACAAGAATTATCAGCATCCTCTAGTTCAAATAAAGAATTTGAGTAGGAATTAGAAGCACCATTTTCCCATGTTAGACAAGAAGCAGAACTTCCACCTTTGGAATTTTGGATCAATCACCAGAAGGAAGTGGAACTTTTAGGAGAAGGATTATATCCCAAGACCCACTTAGAGCAAGTTTTGATTCTCAATTGAGTAGTCAACCTCCTACTCTTGACTTCTCACCTTCTCCAAAGTGGATCACATACCACATTGATTGGGAAAAAGATCTAGAAGATACTGCAGATATGGCATGAGAAGTTGAAAGAGAACCTGATAAGACCTTTAATTATCCATTTTAGTTAGAGGATGATGATACATCTATGAAGTATATTTAACCTACACACTTTTCCACATTTATAGGGATGTCATCTGAGGACCTTGACCCATTTTTGTTTTAATTTAAGTTATTATGTCAAACCTATGACTACAAAATAAAAATAAAAAACTCAAGATGCTCCCATCTACTCTAAAAGATGTAGCAATGAGGTGGTTTATGGTATTAACATCCAATTCTATTACCACTTGGGGAAAATGGAAACTACCTTCCTAGACAAATATCAGGACTACTATAGAAGGAGAAACATGAAGGAATAATTATTTAGGATCAAACAGGAAGAGGATGAAAATATGGAAGATTATTTAGATACATTCCTCTTTTCAAATAAAAGGAGTGGATTTGTACTTCAAGAAGAGCTAAGAAAAACTATTTTTCTTAAAGATCCGGATCATTAATCTAGGGAATCCCTTAACTTAATGGGAGGTGGAAACATCAATCAATTAAGAATGAATGATATTAAATAACTTTGTAGAAGTTATTCAAGAACAAGGGGTGGACCTAGGAAAGGAAAAACTATGAAAGGTATGAATCTAGACATGAAAAAAATTATGGATGAACTAGCAAAATTTAAAACAAATATCCTAGTTCAATTAAATTCCACCATGGATGGATTGTAAGAAAATGAAAATTTTAATACTAAACCATTAGCTATGTACTTTCCTAGATGCAGAAATAAACATGCAATAAGAGATTGTCCTTTGGATAAAATAGAAATATGTCTTATTTGTGAATCTAAAGAACATGAATGCAATTTTTGTTCTCTTCTTCCATTCATAAAAAATCATCTTAAACAAACCAACACTTCATCTACAGATGAAGTAAATTTTGTCCAAAGACAACCTAGTCAGGGGAAGTTCATACCAAGATATGTTCCTAATCCTTGGATGATGTCATGGGCGGCTCAGAAAGTACCAAAAATTGGGGACAACCACCTTAGACCCATCAACCAACATGGAATCCCCATGATTGGGAACGACAAGCTTGGTATGCTCAAGGACACCAACAACCATGGTCTTGTCAAGGTAATGCTTACACTTGGTCACAACGTAGGTAGAAACATATTAACTACACTCAAGAGAAAACATATCCAAACCCACATCAATAGGCTATAATGGGTTCTCCAAAGCACTGAGTTCACAAACTGAAAATGTGGTTCAAACACAAATATCATCACAACCACCTGGCTATTCCCAAAAAAAAACAATTAACCACTATCTATGGAACAGAGAAATAAAAATGAGTTGATCTTAATGCCATGGACTATAAGGATATTCAAATCAGATTTGGAAAATTAATTAATAATCCAACTATTATAATTACCGAGATGTTAGATGAAACTAAAACTCCTACTTTAGTTATTCCTAAGTTTGATTGAAAATGAAAATATAAGAAACCGAGATAACATTTGTGAAACTCCATTTCTAAAAATATTTAAGGAAGTTTTTAAAGACGAAGGAATCGAACTATCAGTAGAATTAATGAAACTAAATATTGAAATACCAAGATTGCAAGCAATTAAGGACACTCTGAATTAAACAAATTAATCAAAATCTTATGTTTGAAAAGACCGAAAGGAAGAAGCAATACCCAAGGACTATTAAGGTAGATGGGAAACTTGTTGATTTATTGGCAGAAAACTCTTACTTCCCAAGTATGGGGATCCTGGGAGCCCTGTTATTTCTATCTTTATAGGAAATAAACATATAAATAATGTTTTTTTTGATTTGGGGTAAACTATAAATGTGATGACAATAGACACTCTGAAAACATTACAATTGATAGGTATCCAATCTACTAGCACCATATTACGATGGTAGATCAGTCGATAAAAAAAACTAGAAGGGATCATTGAAGATGTGGAAGTCATGGTTGAGTCATGGGAGTATCTAGTGGAGTTCCTTATATTATGGCCAAAATGTAAAATGATTGGTTATCCCATTATTTTGGGTAGACCATGGTTAGCTACGATTGTTGCATTAAATGATTGTAGATCGGAGTGGTATGACTTATGTGTATCCAAATCGATTCTCCTTAGGAAACCGAGAAAGATCAAAGATTTAGAAAGACAGTGAGAGAAAGACATATCATATTATGAGTTGTTTTGTAGCTGGGGAGGGGATTCATCTGACTCTTTGTCACTCGGACATCGTAGAAATGGATAGCACCTTCATTAAGGATTTGATCTATCCTTGCTACTTTAGTTTGTGCTTGTCAACCAAGGAGAGAGGACCCATTTTGTAACCTCTGTTTGTGAAGGAGAATGAATATATCGATCTTTTCACAAAATTGAAAGGAAACCTTGAGAAAATATGATCAATGCACCACAATTTAACTCTCACAAGTTGTCACTTCTAAATAATGGTGATATTTTCTAAACAAGGTTAAGGTTATTAAAGAAATCATGGAATCCTGATTGCTTCTACATATTTTGGCAATAAAATTTATTCATTTGTGGACATATATAGGAAAACATGGGTAGTTCAGGTAGGATTAATTGTTTTTGAATAATTTTGGTGGGAGATTAAGTAGGATAAACTTGATTTTACCAGATCTTTGAGATCCTTCACAACAAGTGGAAAACTAAATGACATAAAGCTTCGAATAGCTAAAATATTACTTGAACCAAAAGGTGTGCATCAATGGAGGCCCATATTTGCATGGTTTCACACAATCTCCACGAATTTAAAACAAAGGCTTGAACTAAAGACTCAATTAACATTAAAGACCCCGGTTCCTCATGCCTAAGATACACTCAAAGGCTTATAAACAATCTTTATCAATAAAATTACATTAAAGTGATTTTAAATTGTTTATTTCATTACAGGATGAAGGATCTTCTTGTAATGAAATTGTAAATGCCACTAAAATATCACAGGATGAGATCCTATGTGATTTAGAGGGATTTTAGCACAATATTACAATAGGAACAAGAAAAATACTTGCACACATTCGAAATAAATCGAGACACAATTTTTCCCAAGATTAACATAGATTAATTAGAAGTTGATTAAATTCCTCAGTAGGGGAAAGTTTCTTTGAATAGTCTTAGAGATTTTCAATGGATGTACACTTACAACCAACTTGACATGATCAAATCTAAAACATAAGAGATTAACAAGTTTCTCAGGTGGTCTCTCAGGAAGATGGGCTTTCTCAAATTTTTCTCATAAGAATTAAACCCCGAACATTTGCAAGAGTATCCTCATTGCATTTATAAAATTCACTCACTCACTCATCCAAAATTTTCCCCCCAAAAAGAAGAATATTTGAGGAATGCTTTACTTGTTACCAATTTGTCTCAGAAAGTGACGTTTAACAAATTTACACTTGCAGCTTCTAGGTGGAAAAATCATGAACTAATCACATTTTTCAGACCCTCGACTAATGACCTGGGATGTCATGCCACAAATTTTTATAGTCCTAATCATTTTTTTATTCTGTCATGCGAGAAATCCATGTTTTAATCATTTTCTGGTGGCTCTGAATAGCTAGATCTGACAGGAAATCCTTTTCACCCTTAAGAATACACCTTGATAAATGCATACCCTTACATGGATGCATGTATTAATTCCTCTCAAAAATGAGTTTCCACACATGGATTATCCCACATTACCTACACTGTGAGTCCGAGTCATCCAAGTGCAAAGAGGATCCAGCGGAAACTTCCACATTTTTCCTTGGCGCAACTGTAAAGGTGAAGTTTAGAGGTGGGACCTCAAATGAGTGCAATCTCTCCATGTGCCTTGGGCCTAAGAAAATTACCTTTTGGCCTTTGAAAAGTCTCAGTATAAAAAGGAGCCAGTGGAATCCTCCACATGTCTCTTTAGTGCACTTTTGATATGGTTCCCAAAAGCGGAGACCCTAAACAAGCGTAGACTCACCATGTGTCTCAGTCTGGTAGAGTTGTTGAAAAATTTTAAGGACCAGCGGAAGGTGCCATGTGCCTCTTTGGCACACCTTTGATATGGTGCCCAAAAGTGAAGACCCTAAAGAAGCATGGTCTCACCATGTGTCCTAGCCTGAAAAATTCGTTTTAAAATGTTTAAGGACTAGAGGCAAGCACCACGTGCCTTGGGTCCGAGAAAGTTTCTTCGGTCATTGAAAAATTCTAACTATGGGCAGGATCCAGCGATAACCTCCAAGTGTCCCTTCGGTGCTTCTTCAAAAGTAAAGTATAGTGGTAGGTCCATAAACAGCACGAGACCTCCACGTATCCCAGGCCTTAGAAAGTTGCTTGAAAAGTTTAAGTATATAGAGGAGCCAAGGGAATCCTCCACATGTATCCCTGGCACAACTACTAAGGTAGGACTCAGAGGTGGATCCTCAAACGAGCTTCATCCCTCCACGTGTCCATGGTCTAAAAAAGTTGCTCCACCGCATTGAAAAAATGTCTAAGTCTCAGTGTACGACTAGTGGAAACCTCCATGTGTCTCCTTAGAACAAATCCAAAGGTCAAACCAAGAGATAAGTTTTCAGATTAGCACAGCCCTCCATATTGACAAGAATTTAGTTGAAGCGGGCCTTAGATTTTCAAAATGCCCCACCGAGCTACATCTAAATAGAAAGGACCACATTTCCAAATATGTTGGGATAAAAACTGATAGGGAAAACAAAACATGACTGTGGAAAAATGGAAGGAAGGGAAAAAACCTGAATTTATGCCCAACTTAAAAATTATTTTACATGGACCGAGGAATGGAAAAATAAAATTGGACATAATTTTATCCTTGACCAAAGGAAATGATTGATCATGGAAACCAAATGAAGGAAATAGCTTTCAGACCTCAATATGGGGAGATAGAAAATACAAAAGATCCCGCAGATTGAATAATTTTTAGAGAAAATGGGGTGAGATCAAATTGAGCACCAACATTGGCTCCGACTCGGGGATGGGCACTCCCCTGTGATTACTTCAAGAAAAATAGAGAATACCATGTTCCAAAAATTTGTTGTCCAACAGAGTCAAGAACAAGCTTGCAGAGCAGAAAGACAATAACCAACTCCCCAAGATGAAATGAGAAATCAACAAAAACTGGTCACCAGGGACCAGGGACTAAGAAAAACCAGAAAAGAAACAAATGAAAGAAAAATGAAACCAGAAGACTATACACTGTAAAATGGCGAGCACCTTGATTCAAAGAAAAAAATCAAGGAAAATTTTCAAGTTCCTACCATTCTGGATATGACCATGCTAAGAAGTTCTAATATGTCTCTAACAACCATTGGTCATATGGTTATTTTTCTTTTCACCCAAGTTTCTATCGACCATATTTTTCAGGCTTATCGTTTGTGCTGTGTAAGGTTTTTCAACAACTCTCAAGGATGCATCAAATATCAAATTCCCGGAAAAAAATCTTCTTTGTATATCCGCATTGATCAATTTCATACTCCTTGAAAATAACATAGCTCATGAATTATAAATATCAATAAACCGCATGCAATACTTCATAAGAAGCATTGTTGGGGTCCTCAATAAGATATAACATTTTATCACCAGTAACTTCATAAGGTTTCCCTCAATTGGTATGGTGGCATAATACATGTCTTGTTGCACACTTCTACCCACACAAGCGGGGCATTTTCTTGATAACAAGACATTCCCCATTTGGCGGGGCCATCAACAATAACAACATCTAGCTTTACGTTCTTTCTTGGGTAGGCTCCAAGTTTCACTATAAAACCCTTGACACATCCCACCATTGGCACCTCTCTAGAATCCATGGAAATGAACTTCCCATAAGATTTTGTTACTTTGAGATCCAACTCATTCATTACCTCCAGGAGCATAACATTGCATGATGCTCCAGAATCAAACACAGAGTTGTGTAACAGCTTATCCTTAATAATCAAAGTAGTGAAAAATGGATCCACCTTCAGTTGAGACTCAACCAAGGATGTTCCCAAATATACTTAAGGTGGCTCAGCTAGTTCTTCGAGTACTTGGGGTTTTTCCAACTCTATAATGGTAGGAGGAACCTCTACATTGTTTACATTTTTACCCGGGTGACCTTTTCTTCTTTAAATCCCAAATATTTGAATTCTCTTTTCTTATGCTCAGGGATTCTAAGAAATTCAACAATAGGAACAGAAATATTGATCTAACTCAACATTTGGGCTATGTCATAAGGAACATATTTGGGCAAGTCAATATTAGGAGGATGGTTCACAACTTCATCCGATAATATGGGAGTCTTCACAGTTTGATCATGGCGGGAACACAAGTTTTATTTGGGGTGACAAAGCCTTTTCCAGATGCATATTTTTAGGGGCTTCCTTAGGTACCTGGTAAGTACTAGAATTTTTTGTTTGGCCTAAGACCCTTCCCCTTTGAAAACTTTTCTTCTTGTATTATACTCTTTTTCATGGCCAACTACTGCATTCATTAACAACTATATGTCCTCTTCTGAAGGAATTCCTCCATCATACTTCTTAATAATTAATGCCCTTAACTACTCAAAATAATTATTAGGTAACTCAAAATATTGTACCATATCAATATCAAAGGCATTAATGGGAGGAAGTGAAAATACCCAGTGAATGTAATCCCAGAATTTTTCAACAGTTCTAGCACTCATCATCTTAGTTGAGGTTGCTCCATGCTGTGAACTTGTAGAGGAATCCATCATGCATGCATCATCATCTATCTCATCATCATTAGTTTCTTCCTCAACTCCCCTTTCAACAACACATGGAGAATGTGGAAAGAAACAACTATCACACCACTCAATTTCATTGGCTTCTTCAACAACAACAACTCGATAAACTAAAGGATCGGGCATGATTCTATTCTCACGAGCTTGGGGTTGTCTATTTACTTACCCCATGGGTCCTTTTCCTCTATCATTAGATCTCTAATCACCCCTAGGATGGTTTGCAAATATTTCTTGACCTTGTGCTTTATGGTGACCTTGGGAACTTCAGACAATCCTCTTCTCTTCTCTCCGGCCAATTTAGATGATATTTTCTTAACAACTACGGCCAAATTTTTTACAACCTCCTCTAGATCCACAAATTTACTTGACTGAGGCTTCTCTAGATTTATTAGCTTGATACCTTCCCTCTTAGTAGGCTTACCAACTGCTTTGATATTGTTTTCGAGCTTACAAACCCATGGTGAAGGCCTGCCTCAATTTTGATGGGTTCTTATCCCTTAAATAATAGGAAGCCTTCTTATCAACAACATCGAGTGTTTTATCAAATAGGAAACATCACTTGGACTCAATATCATAGGTAACCTATTCAGGTATTATTGAACCTTGTATTGAAGTCATGAACAAATTCATTAGGATTATTCTTAATATTTTCAAATTCTAATAAAAGAAACCTAGGGTCTATTTTATCTCCATACTGGAATCTAAATACATTCTTCATTTCTATCCATGAATCAAGGGAGTTGTTTGGCAAAGATTTATACTAGTCACCTGCATCCTCCTCTAGAGTATGAAGAAACAATTTTATGTACACATCCTCAAATTCGATCTAAAATTCTTCCATCATATTGACAAAAAGCTTTAAGTGCTGATCACTAGTAATAGCATTATTTCCTTAAAATTTTGGCAATCTATTTCTATCATCTTCGGGCATAGCATTTTGATTTCCATCCATACCTCTGAAATCTATAGGAACAAAAGTGTTCACAAAAATAGAGATCTAGGTGGGGGCTAGGCGATATTGTTTTGGGAGGTGATCTTACACGAGCAACATAATGATGAGGAGTGACGGGTTTCTTGGACACATGAATACAATTCTTAGAATGAATGTTCTCTAAAAACTTTATTTCTTGGAAGATCCTATCTCGCTTTGGAAAAACAGAGACGAATGACACACAAACTTTTCAAGTACAAATGAAGGACCCTCTCTAGTTGGAGAATTCAGATCTACAAAAAGACTACGACTAAGAACTTGAGGAAGTATAGGAAACTTCAATAACTATCTAATCAATTTCCACAATTGATAACTCTTTCTTAATTTCGATCCCTAATAACTTTCTAGATTCTTCTTCCTTCAGAATTTTTCTTTCCCAACTCGGGAAACAACTTTCTAGTAGGGTCTTTAATGAAGAAAGATATTATTCCTTCCATATTTGCAGAGATTACTTGATAAATTTCAATTAACAGAGGTTAAGACATTGACATTTATCAAAAATTAATGCAACGCGGAGTCACCACTAACGATTTTCACCTTAGTTGTTGAAATGCACTAAAATTGATCGGTCAAATGTCTTTCAACACTAAATTCATGCAACGATTCATAGATCTAACCTTCCTTCACCCGTATTAATCATTGATGATGTAAAATTAGTGCAAAAACAAATATAAACTAGAAATATTACACGTAGAACTTGTAACTTCACAAATCTTAAAAATCCCAACAAAGGATGACGTTTAAATAACGTATTTTCACTTAGAGTATATAAGAAACATTACCAGGGCCAAATATAAGAATTCCTTTGAAGATCCTCGACAACGGTGCCAATTTGGTGTTGGTATGCAAATTGATTCTCCCTTGGAAATTGCTCAACATCACAGATTTGACAAATCACCGAGAGATAGAAAGATCATATTATGATTCAAATTTGTAGTCTAGAAGGAGATTCATCCGACTCTTTGTCACTCGGGGATCGAGAGAAATGGATAACACCTTCATTAAGGATTTGATCTATCCTCACTACTTTAGGTCATGTGCCTATCAACCAGTGAGGTGAGAGGACCCATTTTTAACCTCTATTGGTAAAGGAGAATGAAGATATCCTTCTCTCGTACAAACTTGAAAGGAAAATATGAGAAAATATGATCAACGCACCACAATTTAACTCTCATGAGTTGTCACTTCTAAAGAATTATGATATTTTCTAAACAAGCTTAAGGTTACTAAAGACATTATGGAATCCTAATTTCTTCGCATATTTTGGCAAAGAGAATTTATTCATTTGCAGACATACGGGAAAACAGGGGTAGTTTAGGTAGGATTCATTTTTTTTGAATAATTTTTGGTGGGAGATTAAGCAAGATAAACTTGATTTTGCCTACATCTTTGAGAACCTTCACAACAATGTAAAACTAAATGATAGAAAAATTCAGAATGGCTAAAATATTCCTTCAACGGAAGGTGTGTATCAATGGAGGCCCATATTTATATGATTTCACACAATCTCCAAGAATTCAACATAAAGGATTGAGATAAAGACCGAAGTAAACATTAAATACCCCTGGTTCCTCAAGCCTAAGATACACTCAAAGGCATATAGACAATCTTTATCAACAAAATGATAGTAAAGTTATTTTAAATTATTTATTTCATTATAGGATGAAGGATCGTCTCATAATGAAATTGAAAATGCCACTAAATTATCATAAGGATGAGATCCTATGTGATTCAGAGGGATTTTAACACAAGATTGCAATAGGAACAAGAAAAAAAAATTGTAGACATTCTGAAATAAAGAAAACACAAATTTTCCCAAGATTAACATAGATTAATTCGAAGTTGATTAGATTCATCAGCAGAGGAAAGTTTATTTGAACAAACACATAGCTTTTCAATGGTTATACACTTACAACCAATTTGACATGATGAAATCTAAAACATAATAGATTAACAGGTTTATCCTCATTGCATTTATACAATTCACTCACTCACTCATCCCTAATTTTCCCTTGATAAAGAAGAATATTTGAGGAATCCTTTACTTATTACCAATTTGTCTTAGAAAGTGGCGTTTAACAAATTTACACCCGCAACTTCCAGGTGGAGAAATCATGAACTGATCACATTTATTAGACCCTCGACTAATGAATGGGATGCCATGCCGTAATTTTTGACAGTCCTTCTAATCATTCTTTTATTTTTCATGCGAGAAATCCCCATTTTAATCATTTTATGGTGGCTCTGTATAGCTGGATCTAACAAGAAATCCTTTTTCCCTTGAGAATACACCTTGAGAAATGAGTACCCTCGCATGCATGCCTGCATTTTTGCTTCTCAAAAATGAGTTTCCACGCATGGATTATCCCACATTACCTACACTATGAGTCTGATTCGGCCAAGTGCAAAGAGGAGCTAGAGTAAACATCCACGTGTTTCCTTGGCGTAACTGCAAAGGTGAAGTTTAGAGGCAGAACCTCAAACGAGTACAAACTCTCTACGTGCCCTAGGCCAAGGAAAATTTCCTTTTGGCCTTTGAAAAATCTTAGTATAAAAATGAGCAAGTGGAAGCCTCCACATGTCTATTTAGCACACTTTTGATATGGTTCCCAGTAAGTGGAGACCCTAAACAAGCATGGACTCACCACGTGTTTGATCTAGCAAAGTTTTTCAAAAATTTAAAGGACCAGCGAAAGGTGCCACGTGACTCTTTGGCGCACCTTTTATAAGGTGCCAAAAATTAGAGACCCTAAACAAGTGTGAGCTCACTACATGTCCTATCCCTGGAAAATTTTCTTTAAAATGTTTAAGGACCAGAGGTAGGTGCCACGTACCTTGGGTCCGAAAAAGTTTCTTCATTCATTGAAAAAGTCTAAGTATAGGTAGGATCTAGCGGAAAATCCAAGCGTCCCTTCGGTGCTTCTTCAAAAGTAAAGTATAGGAGTAAATCCACAAATAGGTGTAGGCCCTCCATGTGTCCCAGACCTTAGAAAGTTTCTTGAAAAATTCTAAATATAGAGAGGAGCTAGCGGAAGCCTCCATGTGTATCCTTGATGCAATACCAAAGGTCAAACCAAGAGGAAAGTTTTCATATGAGCAGAGGCCCTCCACATGGACAAAAATTTAGTTTAAGTGGGCATTAGAGTTTTAAAATGACCCACCAAGCCACATCCAATAAAAATTACCACGTTTCCATAGATTTTGCATGACAAAAATTGATAGGAAAACAAAACATGATTGTGGAAAAATGGAAGAAAGGGAAAAAAACCCGAATTTATGCCCAAGTTACAAATTCTTTCACATGGAGAGAGGAATGGAAAAAAAACTCTAGAATTAATGTGATCCTCAACAAAATGAAAGGATTGATCATGGAAACCAAATGAAGGAAAGATATTTCACACCTCAATATGGGGAGATAGAAAATACGATAGAGCCCGCCATAGATTGAAAAAGTTTTTAGAGCAAACGGGCGAGATCAAATTGAGTAGAAACATGACTATTTCCATTGCTAAGAATTCTAAGAAAATTTCTAGATATCCTTTTGCATGACCTTTATTGACAATAAAGGAAAATCATGGGTTGATGATCCTCATACTAATAAACAAAAACATTCTTCTTTGGCTATGCTAATATTGTAGGATCATGTACGGGAGGTAGATAATATGATTAATCATCCATTCAATGATCACCAATTATATTTCAAATAATCGGGGATAGTTCTGGAACCTTTGGACTTAGTTTTGGAACATTCGGACTTAGTTCCCACACCTTAAGACTTAGTTTTGGAACATTCATACTTATCTCGCATAACCACATAAACTCCATGTAGATGTAAATAATTTCACTCCAGAGGAACATGATTTATCTTTGCGAGTGGTATATATAGCTATGAAATCAATAGCTTTAGTCTCAAAGATATTAGGGAACAATAAGGAATGTTTGGAAAACATCAATGATGAGGAGTTTGACCAACGATGAGATAAGTATCATAACCGCCTTCTTGTCCTTTATCTAATATTATTTCTCAATGGAACTTTATAGACATTTTTGCATATCATATGTTGTTACCACATTGATGTCCACTAAACACCCTAATGGAATCTTTTCAACAAATTAGTTCATCACATACTGGAACCAAACAAATTGAGATTCAACCAAGTAAAATTTTTAACATTAACAGTTGGTTGGAAAATGATCAAAAAGATAAATTACTTGACGTCTTGAAAGGTCGGACTAGATATTTTCATGTGGACTATAAATACATGAAAGGAATCAATCCAAATATTTTTACCCATCAAATTTATACTAAAAATTTCAAACCATTTAGGAAACCTCAGCGAAGGATAAACCCAGCCTTGAGGGACATAGTCAAGAAAGAAAGTGAAAAGCTATTGCAAGTAGGTTTTATCTACCCCATCTGAGATAGTCATTGGGTGTCTCCTCTTATGATTTTGCCTAAAAATAATGTAAAATGGAGAATTTGTGTTGATTATAAGGAATTTAAAAATATACACTTAGATATTATTTTCCCTTACCATTTATAGATCAAGTTTTAGATAACCTTTCAGTAAACAATACTTTTCCTTCCTGGATGGATTTAGTGGATATAATAAAATAATGGTAGTTGCTAAGGATCAGGATGAAACTATCTTTACATGTCCATAGGGTACATTTTCCTATAGGGTATTTCCATTTGGACTATGTGATGCGCCAAAGCAACCTTCCAAAGGGTTGTACTAGCAATTTTCTAGATCTAACTAATGATTGTGTGGAGGTATACATGAATGATTTTACTATGCATGGAAAAACATTTGATGATGCATTGAAATTTTTTGAAAAAATATTAACAAGATGTGAGAAACACTATTTTTCTCTTAGCCTTGAGAAATGTTTGATGATGGTTGTTGAGGGAATTATACTCGGACACCTCATTTCATAAAAGAGGAATTCAAGTTTACCAAGATAAAATCAGGATTATTTCAGAATTACATGTTCCTCAAACCCCCATAGATATCAATTCATTCTTAGGACATGTTGGGTACTATAGGTGTTTTATCAAAGATTTTTAGTAAAATTGTTTCCCCATGTTTGGTTTTTTCACCAAGTATTTTGAATTTTGTTGGGATGAAAATTTTCAACATGATTTTGAATATATTAAAGAAACATTCATCATTGCCCCAATATTAAGAGGACCTAATTGAGAGAAACCTTTTCACATCCAAACAAATGCCTCAAATAACTCAATTGGTGCAGTTTTGGGGAGAAGATAAAGAAGGGAAAATGTATGTTATTTACTACCTTAGTAAAACTCCTACTCCCACTAAAATAAATTACACCACCACTAAAAAGAATTTCTTGTTGTGATTTATGAAGTTAATAAATTCAGAAATTATATTACACTGTACAAAATATTTTTACATATAGATCACTCAACAATTAAATACTTAATGAACAAACCAGTGATTGGAGGTAGGATAAGTTGATGGTTATTACTTTTATAATAATTTGATATTATCATTATGGATAATACAGAAAATCTAATGTGGTAGTTGATTTCTTGTCAAGAGTAACCACTACAAGGAGCAAGATACAATTAAGGACAACCTGTCTAGATGAACTATTATTTTGTATTTCAGCCGATACACCATGGTTTGTTGATAAGGAAAATTAACTTGCAACAGGGAAGTTTCCACCTTCTTTTACTAAGAAACAAATGAAAAGATTAATCAAAACTAGTGCACAATTTAAATGGTTAAATGAAATTTTATTTAAATATGGTCCTGATTTGGTTTTACAAAGGTGTGTGAGAGTAGATACGTAGGTGTGTGAGAGCAGATGAACAAACTGAAGGACATGTTTTAGTAAAAAGAACAACCCACAAAATACTTGGGCAAGTAGATTTGTCGACATCTCTGTATAAAGATGTGAAGAAATACATCAAGCAGTGTGATCCTTGTCAAAGGATGGGACAACCAACTTTCACTAGTGAAATGCCTCTGCAACCTCAAGTAGTGATTAAACCATTTGAAAGGTGGGGGCTATATTTTGTTGGCCCTTTTAGTCCTCCTTCACAAGGAAAGGAACAAATTCTTGTATGTATTGATTATGTAACAAATTGGGAAAAGGTGCAAGCTTTAACAAATGCTAATGAAGATGTAGTTTTGATTTCCTTTGGCAAAAAATTATGATGAAGTTTGGTGCACCAAGAAGTATAGTTTCATACCAAGGCCCACAGTTCATGTACAATATGATTCAAGCCTTCACAATGTACTATTAGATAAATCATAGGAAGTCATCTCCTTATCACCCACAATCAAATGGATAAGCAAAAGTGACAAACAAGGAATGGAAATAATTCTCACAAAAATAGTTGAAGTAGGTGGAAGAGATTGGGTGAAGAGGCTACCCGAGGCTTTATGGGCTTATAAAAAGTTGGAACACTACAATAAGGTTCTTACCATATGAGTTAGTCTATGGGAAAATCCCTTATTACCCATTCAATTTTAACTACAAACATTGAGGACATCAGTTAAATTGCGTATTGAATTGGATACAACACAAAAGGAAAGAATTCTACAACTCAATGAGTTGGATGCTCGAGATTGGAAGCACGTCAACAGAAAAATTTAATTGAATACCAAAGGAAGCAGTGGCATGATACAAATATCAAGGAAAGACAATTCAAGATAGGAGATTGGGCATTAATGTTTGATTCCAAGTACCATAAATTCAAAGGTAAGTTGAAAACTAGGTAGTTAGGACCTTATCAAATTGAGCAGATATATGAAAATGGCTCTATTCAACTACTTCCCATTGATGACAGTAGAAGGACACTTTTGGTCAATGGACACAGGCTAAAACTCTATAGGAAGCCTCTTACCAAGGATGAATTCTTGAAGCAAATTGAAGACAAGGAATTTGATCATATGGAAGAACCTAGTTCTTCCAAAATGATCAAGTAATCAGATGTAAGGATCTAAAATAAAGTAAAGGGAATGAAAACCAAAAAATGGTGTTCACTTCACGCCCCCACCAAAAAAAGTAAAAATTTAAAAAATTAAAAATAAAAAAATAAAAGGGAAGGGAATGAAAACCAGTAAATGGCATTCTCTTCCCCAAAAAAACAATTCTCTCAAAAGGCCAATTGAAAATTATAAATGGTGGTTGGTTTCTTCAATAAGTGGCTAATTCCAAAAAAAGAACTTCTTTGGAATTCCAGCTATCTTTTCTAACCATTTTTATTTTTCAGTTTTTTTGAATGATGAGTCATAAAGGCAGATGGATCACATCAGCAAAGACGATAATTATGTCTTGATCTTATTAAAGGTTAAATTAAAATTCTGTATGTGTGATTAGAATCAATTTAAGTTGGTGGTATAATGAGTCATTTATTGCACATTATGATTAAAAGGAAATAATCATGAAGGTGATGCCAACTAAATAAGTAAAAGTGGTAGCATATTAATAATGAACTATCATTTAGGTAGAATAAATGAAAATTGAGAGTAGCTGCAGAGAAATATAAGGAAGAAACAATAGAATCATATTTGAAATTCCACAGCTAAATCCAGTAGTTCCATAGCCAAATCTAATAGTCCCCCAACAAAATCCAAAGTAGTTCCACAACTATCTCCTAGTAGAGTAAGGATTTGAAAGAAGAAATAATTTGAATCATCCTCTTTGTCATGGGTATCAAAAATAAGTTAGATCCAGAAGATGATACACAAATTATTGCAGATGGAGAAGTAGAAGCCATTTTTGAACAAGCAGGTTGGCTGGATTTTCTGAAGAAATTCTCAAAATAAAATGATGAAATGGTAAGAGAATTTTTGTAAATTTAGACAATTTCAGAACTAACATTAAAAGCATTTTATTTCCCTTTACTATTAATACAATAAGAAATGTATCCTGGGGTAGCGATTGTACATGCTTAAAACTTTGTAAAGAGAACCCTAAAATAACTGGTGGAAACCTCAAGGCAAGAGGGTGAATCTGAACCCTAGTACATTTATAATAATAAGAAGACCATAAAGGGGGTTAGAAGAACTATTCTACCAAAACCCTTTGATAAAGTAGCATTTTGGGTAGTAAAGTACCTAACTTGCGATGGCCAAGTATGGGACTGTTGGAAGGGATGTCTTTAAAATGATGATATATCATAGGTATGGTAAAACAAAACAAGAGTATATAGTAAACCTTCCTAGTTTCCTCTTTGATTCCATCCAAACAATGGCTCAGAGATATTCTTGGGGTGTAGGGATAATTAGGCACCATGGATTAATCCATCTAGTCTATCAACATCATTTTCTCTCTAAGAAAAATGGAGAAGAAGCATGGGAAAAATTCCTCAATAAGTTTAGACAAACCCTGATATTATCAGAAGGGGAATACCAACCCCTTTCTCTCCTAAAAGTAACTTAGAAATTGATCCCCTTGATGAGAAAAAGAAGGAAATAAGTGGGGTTAAAGTACCAAAGAGGAGGAGGTCTGAAAGGATGATCAAAGCTACAAAATCTACCATTTCTTTAAAAGAAACTCCTTCCTCTGTAACAATACCAAAAGAACTAATACCTATCTCTGACAGTGATAGTTCACCCAAGCTGGACCATGAAGTAAAAATTAGAAGAAGTTCAAGGAGAAATCCCACTTCTAGGAAATGTTGAAGCTCCTAAAAGGAAAAGAATTCATAAGAAGTCTAGGGAAACTCCAGTGGATATTGAAGTACATGAGGGTTTAGAGAAATAAGTTGTTGATATTCTGGGTAGCATGGCAATGTCTCCTCCTCTACCAAGGAAATGGCATGGAAGAGAAGGCTTTTCAGGAGATGGATGACTCAACAATACTTGTCACATGAGGAAGAGGAATTGGCATCTTGGAAACTAAAAGGGAAATCCCCTTTGGTGGAAGAACAATGCTCATTCCCTAAGGAACTCCCAGAAAAAGAAGAAAAACAACAATTTAGGCAAGCTCTTTTCTTTTCTAGAGAATAACTTATCATTAGGGAGAAAGATGAGGAATTAAACTTCCTTAAACAAAAATTGGAGCATAGAGAAATTCTCATTAAACAAATGAAAACTCATCTCACAAATAAGAATGAAGAATTGACATTAGTCAAGCAAAGAAATGGTGGAAAAAATTAAAAATTGTAATTGGCTAGTGAACAGAGTGCTATGACAAAAATATCTTCAGTGGATCAAATTGTACAAAAAGATCTAACTTACTTGCCTTTGAACAGCTTATGGGATGATACCTACAGAAAGGTTAATGAGTTCAAAATATCAAATGAGGAACTAATAAGCAAGATGGAAGAGGAGAAAAAGGAAAGGAAAAAGTTGGAAGAAAAATTCTATAAAATAGAGGAAGAAAAATTTAAATGTCTGGAAAAGATACAGATGGTTTGTATAATGAGTGAAATATTACACACACATAGATGACCTTCTCTTGCATACAATGTATTTTTAGAAGAGTAATTTATCCATTGGAAGCTATCAAGGATTTCATGTGGCCTTCCACATGAAGTGAGGATGAAGCAAAATTCATGACATCATATTCACACCAAAGTGTAAACCAAAAAATATTATTTGCAAATTTTATCTCTGCAAATTTGTGTTAGAAAAGAATAAATGCTTCATGATTAATCTATATGTGGGGGAATCCATCTTAATGCATTTGTTTCTATACTCCAGAATCAGATATTTTGAAAAGAGAGGGATACTGAACACTTATTAAAGGCTAGTTCATCTAGCCTTTTCATGAGAGCACATTATGGAAAACCATCTTCCTTTACTTTACATTTCAGGTCCCATGCCTTAGGCGGGCGGTTTAAGGCACATTATTTTTCCAGCTTACAGTAAAACTATTGATGCCTCGAACACCTCTTATGAAGAGAAAAAAATTTGAGGAACTTTGTGATGGATGCTTGAAGAGATGGGAATTCCTCACTTAAGCATTAAGAATAAGAGAAGTGATATCTCACAGAAATTTAATATGGACTATGGAAAGAACCAGAACTTTTTGTATAGTCATTCCTCAAGTTGGTGAAAAATGTACGAGCATCCGGGTGGGTATGAGAACAAGGCCTCCTCTCCTTCTTACACCCATATCTCCATGGCAGAATATAGAACCTCAGGATCCCACTCACTTTGAGAATTCGCGAGAAAAAGCTAGACGAAGGATCAAGATACAACACGGACGGGCAAGCACCGAGACATCTAGTTTCAACCATTTGACCTTAGCTATTAGTTCAAATGCAGAATTCACAATCCAAGTTTTGAAGAATAGATTTTTAAGATTCCATACAAACAAGTAATCGTGGGGGAGATGATAAGGCTAAAATATGCCTCATCAATGTGCAATGAATGATATCATTCTACTCTCCTTTTAGTCAAGTTTCACCGTAATTCGCCGATTTTGTTTGATCTAGTATAGGTTAGGATGTAATTTTCCATCTTTTTTTTGATGTATTTCTAATGTCTATAAACTTTGTAATTCCTAAAAATGTGTAGAAATTCAATTTTTGGAATAAAACATGTCATATTTGGTGAGATAAGAAATGTATGAAGCAACCAACACCTTTTTGGGGAATTGGCTTCAATGCGTCTTAGCTCCAGAACTCCATCATTTAGCTCCATAAATCCATCACTTAGATCTTAAAATCCATCACTTAGCTCCAGAAATCTATCAATTAGCTCTCCAGCCTTTAGACTTAGTTCCAGAACTCGAGCACTTAGCCCTAGAACTTTCGTAGTTAGTTCCAAAAGGTTTCCCTTTGGTTTCATAACTTCTCCAAAGTTCCAGAATCAATTGGAATATTTTTATTCTATTGAAATACGATTATAGATAAATTAAAGGGACCTCCAATCAAGAACAAATCAACAAATTTCTAGTTCTTCACACTCCATAAATACTTATGTAAGACCAATAACTATATGTCCAACTAGTTTTCTAAATTTCATATCTACTTTGAGCACTATTTTGTTTCACTAGAACCTATAGGTGGATAGACAAACTATTGAACACTCATGATTGTAAATGCATCTTCAGATGGAGAAATATATATAAATACCGAAGATAGATAAAGGATATATATATATATATATATATATATATATATATATATATATATATATACAAACATATACACAGTGAAGTTTTATAAGATAAAATAATTTAATAATAAGATAGCCATTTCATTTTGAGAGTATCATACTTTGTCAACTTCTAATTCAAGGTGGAGCAAGGGCCCACTCCTCCAAGACACATGATCCTTTATTTTATTGGTATTTATATCTTCAAGCAATTTGTGTAAATCTGTAATTAACAATTCTGTAAGTACTTTTTATTCTTAAATTAAAATCTGTTATATAAGTTATTTATCATCCCTGCAGGTGTTTTAATGTATGTTTCTATTTCCTCAAAATCATTTTAAACAATCTTTCTAAAGTGTGTTTATTTACAGCAGTAGTGTGTTTCATTCTACAAAGTGTGTTTATTTCAGCAGTGTGTTTCATTCTGTAAAGTGTGTTTATTCCTAGTTTAATTCTACAAAGTGTGTTTATTTCCAATAGTACGTTCAATTCTAAAAGATTTTTTATTTCAGCAATGTGTGGTTATTTCAACAAGTTTCTTATAGTTTAGCTTTAATAAGGCTTTGGCCAGGAAATCTTAAAGACACTTTAAAACCCCCAGAAAAATAAAAATAATAAATATCTACAATCAATTACTAGTTCACTAAAATTCATCTTGTTGCATATAGCTTCAGAAACACCCCTTTATTGAATATGACATCGACCATGAGTTGATTAAATGAAGGGAATAACAACACCCACCAATATAAAAATAAATAATCAGAAACGATAGTGTATAAACTATATAAGAACATCCAAATGGCCTAACTAACAATAAAAATAATTATTGATTTAATATAATCTATTTAAAAGAAGTGGATAATGATAGAGCTCAAACACGTTAGGGTAATTGATGAAATGTATTGATTTGAATTTAATCGATTAAGAATAGTTGGAGTAAGAAAATAAAATTTAAAAAAATGCTACTTATTTGACACAAAGACCAACAATAAACACAACTTGAGATAGATGGCATGACCCAGTAAAAAATGATGCATAGCCCAAGCCACAAAGAAAATGGTCCATTACTCCTTTTAAAAAGTTTCAAACAAAGCAAGGCAACCTAAACGATTGATCATTTCAAACTAAGGTCGAAAGATATGAAGACCTTATAAACAAGCAAGTTAGACGATATGAGTAAATTAACAAACAAAACAACTAGATCATGGGTCTTTTCCCATTGGGCATGCAATAATGTTGTACAAGAAACTTCATTCTCATGCGGTAAGTGTGATTATACTAAAATCCACCATCAACCTTGCAGGTATGGAGTGATAAAGGTGCCTCAAATGTGGATGTACATATGTGAGTGCCAAAAAGAGAGATGTGTGATAATTCCTACAAAAACTCAAATAGATATGATTAGATAATAATATACGGGGTTTCTAGATAATTTCAGTTCCGAGAAGTTGTCAACTTCCTTGGAGGATGTCAAACCCCATGTCTAGAAAGATAGAAATGAACGATGAGCAGTACGTAACATGGATTACATACAAAAATTGATATATGTTAGAAAATGAAAATATCGATACGAAACCATTGACTTAATCAAAGAAAACCAAGATTATGTGAACCAATGATAATTTTGAGTTCAAATTTTCCAAGAAATGAATTTTTCAAAAGAACGAAATAAGATTTGGTAGGAGATGGACATGCTAAAAGAATGTGCCAACAGTGGATTTACTAAACACACTACAAAGCCATTAGTATGGTATTAAAATGGCAATGGAAATGAGAAGCTATAACACCAAAGGTTCAATATTATTTCCAAAACTTGAGTGAAATAAGGGGAGAAGGCATGTATATATAATGCGGGGGGGGTAAACTAAGGGATGTTAGGTAACCTTTGTTTGTAAAATTAACCTTGATTAAAATACATGATTTGAATGAGAATAGATTTGATATGGATGGTATTTGATGGATCCTGGGCTCACGATTTTAAAAATAAAGGATGTGATATTGAGTGGGAAGCATGATATAAAAGGTTAGGTGTAATATTAAATCCAATGTGGATTACTTTTTCACTATTAAATATATGAATGAGGTGTTGGATTTTGAATATTTTTTGGGGTCCTGTAATTATTAAGTTCATAGGTGGCGTTCATAATGTGGAGGATTAGGTGTAATAGTGGATGTGATGGGAATGAGTGGGGTACATAATGTGGATGATTTTGGAGAATTTTCTTAGTATGTGAGGTGATTTTAGTTAGGTTTATAATATTAATTATGAAAGGGGATTACATGGAATCCATTAACACATAATGATTAATGATTGAATGGGATTGATTAATTTCTTAATGGGAATTATTTTTTTGTGGGAATGGGATTTATTTTAGGGGAAAATGGAATCAAGAGGATTAGTGTAATGAAGGGGACCGAATCCGGGGTGGAGAGGACCTAGACCAAAACTCGGTGTCTACATAACCTTAGTGGAATGTTTCACATTATGCTCCGTATTACAAGAATGGGGTATCGAAAATTAGGAGTAGGCACCATTGGTAGTGATAACCCACGTTTTGAAGAAATCATCATAGTTGACTATAGTGGTGGTGAGGAGAATTTTCCTCGAGAAAATTTTGAGTTGAATCCCACCCAATTTCACAATTATATAGAGAAAAATAAACATGCGGTTCTAATGCGTGTCATAGAGCTAGGAGGAAGGTTACTCTCTATGGTAGACCATTCTCTCATTTTTAGTATAGTTTGTGGAGAAGAATAAGTATAACGTCCTTTCCGAATATTGATGAAAACTTAAACCTAGGTCATATCTCTACTTCTAGATGATGGAAACATGACAAGGTACCTTTTGAAATTGATGGAGATTATCGTATAGCTTCTATCAACGTTCATTGTGAGGACCATGAATAACATGCTCATTATGAGAAACCTCCTCCTTATGAAAATATTAAATAAGTACCTACCCAAGAGATAAATTTAGAAAAATAGGTGCAATCCCTCACTCGCTAATGGGATAGTTTGGCTTTGCATGTGTAAACAAGGAACAACCAAAACCTTTAAAACAAGCTATACCGAAATCTAAACCAAAATCTTCATACCACGAATTCAATACCAATTCTCCTCATCAAGAGGCACATAAAGAGTCTTATGAGGAATTTTATGTGGACAATAAAGGTGGGGATATAACTAGATTTAACCATTTGTATAGGCCCACACCACCCACACAAGACCAACTCTTCAATCAAGAATGGTCAACCATGAAAAATTCCCTTATATCTTTACAAGAAGGAAAAACAAGAAATAGAAAAAGTACCAATTCGAGGAGTTATGCCCATATCCCTTTGATAGAGCCATATTGTAAGTACCTTTCCCACATCATTTTGATTGTACAAAGTTTGAAAAATACAAGGGAAAAGGTGACCCTAGAGACCAATTTAAGGACTTTTTTATGGCATGTCAAGAGGTCATGTACAATAATAACTATCTCATTTGCCACTTCCCACGAAGTTTGGGAGGTCAAACATTCGAATGGTTTTGACACATCCCTAATGGATCTATATATATATTGAAAGAACTATCCGAACACTTTTACGTCACTTCTCATTTAATATATAGAATGATGTCACCATGTTATATTTATGTAACGTGAAAAAATGAAATAATGAGAACTTTACTAGTTTCTTATAGAGATGGCGAGGGCTAGCCACTTCCCTTTCTCTATACCAGAGAAATAGCTAATTAGTATATTTGTACCCAACCTCCACCCTGAAATTACATTCCACTTGCAAATGCATTGTGGTAACACATTTGAAGAGGTGATAAAAAAGGGTAGTCAAATAGAGAAAGCATTGTTAGCTAGAGGGACCTCAAAACCCATTTCATATGATAATGATCAAAATGATTCCAAACCTAGTGAAAAACAAAGTTTGTTACCAATAAGAACATAAATGTCATAGGCGATGGAATAAAAGAATCTAAAATAGTGCAAGAAGCTCAAAATAATGATCCCTTGAAACTTGTAAATGTAAATCCACCTACAAAGTATAAACGTCGTAATGTCACCACTCTCTCTCATTATGTGTCTTCAATATTAAAATAGTTAGACGTGATTAATATGTTTTGATATCCTGAAACTACACCTTATGGTTTTGTCACACCTAAGACATCATGGTTTATCCAAAACAAATATTGTTGATTTCACCATGTTAAAGGCCATAAGACCGATAAGTGCTTCAAATTAAAACACTATATTCAAAACTTAATCAATAGTGGAAATATTGAAATGGATTCCATAGCCCCTCCCAAATCTCCCAATGCAAACATGAGGATTTTCAAAGAAACTTTCCAAAGAAAAATAAAGGAAATGAAAATTCAGATCGTGGATAGTCATCTCAAACCAAGCAAGCCAAATAAGTTTCAAAGATGGTGCATTTTGATGCGTTAATAGGTTCTATCAATCCATCTATTAAGTATATCAACACAATCAATATTAAATAAAGGGATTTTTATGTGGCAACATGAAGAGTTCACCTTGTTATTTTAGAACCTCCTCGTCCTACTCCTTAAAACAATCATTATGAAGTGTCATAACAATTAGAGAAAACCATGGCTAAGATTTCAATCTTGGACCTTCTCAAAATTTATAGCATTCATAGATACATCCTATGTAAGACATTACAGGATCGGGAGTGTTAATTGATTTCGAACAAACACACTTGCAAGCAATGGTCCCACAAATTGATCCTATAGATCATATAACCTTCTTGATCAAGCAAAAATCCTAGAATTAAATCCCTCTCATAATTTACCATTACATATTAAAGTTATAATCAAACCTAAGAAGGTAAAAAGAGTGTTGGTGGAAAGTGGATCAAGTTTAAACATTTGTACTCTAAAGATAGTTCAGAAAGTAGGGTTTACTAAAGAGGATTTAGAAATAAATGTCTTCACAATAAAGGCGTATGATAACAAATAATGAAAGTCAACCGGTATGATTACTTTATCACTAGAAGTAGGTCCTATCAATCAGGATATGAAGTTCCATGTCTCAAACTTGGAGTTCCCTTACCACATATTTCTCACTTCCCATGGATTCATTTCATGTAAGTCATACCGAACAACATATAATAAGTTCTTAAAGATACATCATAGACAAACCCTCACTATTCAGGGGATCCCCAATATTTTTTCATTAAAGAGAATTTTCGGGAAACATTCCCATGATTTATGAATGTCCTTCTATAGAGATAGTTATTCTAGTTCAATCAAATGTGATAGCTTCATGAGTGTATCCAGATACCATGTATCCTAATTATAATGGTCTTTCTACATCAAAAATCCTTTTTCTCAATGGGAGATGAAGGTTACAGACAACAATTGTGGAGAATATGATCTTCAAGACGTCCTTCGGGTTAACAACCGTCCACTATCAACCAAAGTGCATGGTAGGCCATGTTACAAGTTTCAAAGCTCCAAGGAAAATTTCCGTTTCAACAATTTCACTCTTAGTGGATTATTAGAAGATGAAAATATTCTCAAAGATATTGTATTTCATCTTAAAGATGATGAAATGGCTCTATGTTACCAATCACCTAAGTATGTTATTCCCAATCAAATGATTCTTACTATAGAATACAAAGGACGTGGATTCATCCATAACGAGCAAGGTACCTTTGGAGGATCTTTCAATACCTCAAAGTAGAGGGGGTAAATATGGCATTAGTGCTCAAATGTATGAGTATCATCCCACAAACATCGAGGATACCTCTTCCGAGCACGAGCATAGTCCCTCTCGAATGTGAAATAGAAACATATTCTCAATGTATTCTTTATGAAGACCTTGCCTCCAAGAACTGTTATCTAAAATAGAAATATTAACTATAACTCTTTTTGTATCCCCTATCATTCCTACACTAAACCTAATTTACCCATCACTTGTGAAGTGGGACCAACAATAGTATGTGTCTATCAACGTATTTTAGAATGACAAAGCTATTGGTGAGTTATTTAGTATTCGTGATACTATTCCAGTAAATGACCACAATAAATGCATCTCTATTAAGCTCAAAACATGTGCGTACTTTGGGGAGGAGGCCAAGTTGTGCGGTAATTTAAGAAAAAAATAAGAAAGGGAAAAATTTTAATGGAAAATCCTTACAAAAATAACAAGTCCAATTCCTATAGTGAAAACCTCTTTGAGGCGATTACAGATAAACAAAAACAACAATCAACGAGACAAAATAGTTGACCCACTTGATGGTAAGACTCTCTTTAAACCGCATATAACATAAGTGTACCCTAATCTTCACCTAGATCCTACATGTATGGAGGAAAATTCCAATTTATTGGTAGACGAGACAATAGATGTCAATATTGGCATGGAGGAATTTCCCAGAATAGTCAAGTTGGGAGCTTTACTCTCAACTCAAGAATAGAAAACATTTGTGTTGCTTTTAAGAGAATTTGTAGATATATTTTCTTGGTCTTATGTAGACATGCCAGGAATTGATCATGTATTAGTGGTGCATAATCTTGTTGTGCACCAAGATGCCAAGCCCATAAAAAATCTTTAAAAGATGCATCCTCATGTCACCTTGTTGGTCAAAGAAGAGCTAGAAATATTATTGGCAGTAGGCTTCATCAAGCCTATTGACTATTCGGAGTGGATTTCAATGTAGTACTAGTATAGTAGATAACAGTTGGTATTAGAGTTTGTACTGATTTTTGAGACATTTATAAAGATTTTCCTAAGGATGACTTCCTCTCCAACATCACCATGATTTTTGATTCAACGGTGATTACGAGATGCTATCACTCATGGATGGATTTTTTGGATATAACCAGATAAAAATTGCTGAGGAGGACCAACATAAGACAAATTTTACCACCCCATGGGGGACATTCTATTACCAAGTCATGCCCTTTAGCCTCAAGAATGCAAGTGCAACCTATCAATGAGAAATGAATGTAATCTTTCACAATATGATCAGTGACATCATGGAAGATTATGTAGACGATATATTTGAAAAATCAAGGAATCGAGAAGATCATCCAGAGATCTTATGATGTATTTTTCATCTTCTAAGGGACTAAATTTTTGACTCAGCCCAAAGAAATGTTTCTTTCGGTGCTTTATCTGGAAAACTACTGGTGTTCATTATTTTATGGAGAGGAATAGAAGTATATCCTGTAAAGGTTATTGCTATAATAGAAATTCCTCCTATGATGAATATCATAAAACTATGAATCTTGCAAAGAAAGATCCAAGAAATTATAATATTAATCTTCTAGCTTTCTAACGAGTGTCACACATTTAGACGTCTTCTCAAGAAAGATGCCATTTTTCTTGGGTTTAAGAAAAGCAGAAAGTATTTTCTTTGCTCAAGCAATAATTTTTAAAGATCCCATTTTAGTGCCGCCTTTATGATAGGTGAACCATTGCTTACTCTATATTTATACCACACACTTTGTAATTGGGGCACTATTGGCCCAATATGATAAGGAGCAGAAAGAAAAAATTGTGTATTACCTAAGTCGTACGTTGATTTCTTATGAGCTCAACTACCCACATATAGAAAAGGCTTTCTTGGATGTAGTTTATGTCTTTAATAAATAGTGTCATAATTTTCTAAATAATAAGGTCAAGTTAATATCAAAATTTGATCCATTAAATTACTTTTTGTCAAAACCCACACTTATAGGAAATATGATCAATTGGGTCATCTTATTCAATGAGTTTGACGTTAAGTATATTCACCATAAATCATTAAAAGTCCAGGATTTTGGAGGATCAACTGGATGAAGCCCTTTGCCAGGTACTAAACCTTTGAGTCTATAACTTCTAGATGCATCCAAATTATACCTTAAGGAATATGTTATATGGAAACTATACTTTGATGGCTCCTTTACCTCTCATGGTTTAGATGTCGGATTTGTGTTGATCCCTCCTTCAAGAGACATGATCCCTTAGGAATTTTTACCTAGGTTCTCATGTACGAAAAATATTGTAGAATATGTATCCCTTATTACAGGTATTAAACTAGTTTTTAAGATGGACATCAGGCAAGTGTATGTGATCAGTGATTCCATTATGATTATCAAACAGTAACAAATGAGTAAAAATGTAAAGATGAGAAAATTCTTCCATATAAGAAGATGGTCTATTCTCTAAAGGAATACTTTGAGGATATTAATTTTGAACACATTATGAGAGGACAAAACTAGGCAATATATACTATATACATAATGGTGGTCATGTTGAGCATCCCACTTGGGAAAAATGTTACACTGTTTTTCATAGAAAATATACAAACACCGACATATGACATGCCAAAATCTTGCTTGGTATGCAAATTTTTTTGTCCCTTTTCACCTCGGTATGTATAACTATTCAACTACCCTCACGATGGAACCTTTCCCAAAGACATTTTCTATCCTAATAAAATAAAACTTATCTAGCATATAACCCTCTATAGCCCACTTGGGGGAACTCTCTACCATCGAGGCTATGATGGGAATATGTTTCACTATCTAAATTTAGATGAATCCATCCTAGTAATTAAGGAGTTAAACAAAGGCATCTCGCAGAGTGCATACAAACATGATCATCCTAGCTAAGAAGATACTCACATTATGTTACTATTTTCCTACAATGGAGAATGACTAATGTAAATATGTGAAGAAGTGTTTTCAATGTCATAAGTATGGAACTTTGATACATGCGGTGGTGTAGTCATTACAACCTATCATGACACCTTGGAATTTCTCAAAGTGGGGGATCGATCTTATAGGTAAGCTTAACCCTACATCCTCATATGGCCACAAGTTCATTATCACTACCACCGAATATTTCACAAAGTGGGTAGAGGATGTTCCTCTTACCTATGTTAAAGGCGTGTATATATCCAAGTTCATCATGAACCATATAATTTTTCGATACGATATACCCTTTTCCATTGTAGTTGACAATGGTAAGTCCTTTAAAATATAACTATGAAAGCATTATACAAACGTTTTCAAATCACTCTTAGGTTGTCAACCTGCTATTACCCTTAAGGTAATGGGAAATTTGAAGCTTCTAATGAAACCCTTGTCCATATTATAAAGAAGATGGTGAGCACACAACTGGTCGTAACTAGAATTTATAGATTCACCCCGCTCGTTGGGAATTTAGAATGTTTATCCATGATCCCGAGGGTGCCATGCCATATGCCTTGGTATTCAACATGGAAGTGGTACTACCTTTAGAGATCAAGATCCCCTATTTTCATATAGAGCTAAGAGATTACCTAAATGAAGAATAGGACTACTAAGTAGCTTGGCTAGCAAAGTTGGAGCTATTAGATGAGAAGCGATTTCATGCTCTCGATCACCTTAAAGTGTATCAGGATCAATTATGATGAAGTTACAACAAAATATTGATACCTCTTCAATTTGAGGTAGGAGACTTGGTGTAAATATAAAATCAATTCAACACCACGAAGGACCATAAGAAGAGGAGCAAGTTTGAGCCTAACTGGTTAGGGCCATATGTTTTCATGACTAAGTTTGGTTTAGGTGCCTATAATCTTGTTTACTCAGATGGTGAGAAAATTTGGGAACCCATGAACATAATTCATCTTAAGTGGTTCTATGTTTAAGCCTGTGGGTCTCTCAAAATATCAGAAAATCTAAAAAAGTATAAAAAGAAAAAAAGAAAAGGAGAATGAATTCATCCAAATGATGAAAACCATGCAATGGTGGCACCATGGATAGGTCCTTTGGTGAAAACTAGTTTCCACAACCATTTAAGGGTCCATTGTTCACAAGAATTTTAGGTCTACGATTATGATAGCTTTCTTCTAGGTTATATTCTCCCTACATCCGAGCTACTTTTGATCCTAGCCCTCTTCTCCTTGATCCGATGTATCCTATTTCGGATGTGAAGAGTTTGACTTTGTATATTCTCATCTAACGCTAAAGGCATATTTTCATCATCACTTTTTACACATAACATGTGGCATTCTTCCCTTTTACATCTCACCTATTCTGGGTGCATCCACACTTCTTCGTTTCATGTATTTAACTTTGGAAAAATTTGTGAAAAACATTGATATAAATTTTGGAAATCCCAAAACATCTAAATATTTTAGTTGGAAAACTCAAAAAAATTGCATACATTTAATATAAAAATAAAAATAGTAAAACATTATATCGAGATAATACCAAAAAATTGAAAAATGTTTTAAAATGTCGCACAAAAAAAAGTAGTAGTTTTCTCACTTTTATTTAATTATTTGTATAGTTTTAGTTGCATTACTTTTTTTTCATGTTGTGTGATTTAAATTGGATTCACTTACTTAGATTAAGTTTTACTTTTATCTATTTTGTGTTGCATTGAGTTCATTTAATCTTGCATGTTTTTATGTAATTGTGTTGCTTTGATTAGGTTTTGATTAATGTGTGATTGTCTTGTTTTCTTGTACAGTTTGTAATCATATCATCTATACATCATATATATAAAAAGATAAGTCTACATAAAACATGTATGCTATGCCAATCATCATACCATATCATCAATTGGGAAAGAAGGGTTCCAAACATCAAAATATATCCCCCCCACATCCATATCAAAAAGTAAAACATGGTCTAACATAAAGTATATCATCAACATGCAAAGTGGTATCATTAGATTCTATATCATAATCTAACATCATGTGATACAGACACAAACCACAATAACTATATAGATTAAAAATGCTTTTCGTAAAAAAATTGCAATATGCCAAAATGGTCCATCATCATCATATATCATCATAAATAAATGTCCATGTATAGAGTCATGTGTCTCGATACATATCATGTACAAAATGCAATCATGGGCATGGATAAAATTTATGCCTTCGCCATGAGGAATAACTAAAAATATATCTAGCGTACATCAAAAAAAGTTTGCCTTCATATTGAGGTGTACATCAAAAATATACATCAATAATACAATCAACCACGAATCTCACCCTCTCTAAGACTACCTATCCAGTGTCCTGTCACTAGGTGGGGGCATTTGTTATGATGTTCATGCAGAAGGCGTTGAACCATATTATGATGAATTGTACTACTCAAAGGCATGTTTTTCTGAAAGACCCTGTACTGATCATAATGGCCTCTATGATATAGAAAATGATAGGATGTTGGTTATATAATTATAATCTGGAGCTCTTTACTCAACTAGTTTAGATGCATGATACTAGATCCTATAATAAGTGACCTCACATTCCATAGAGGCACTCTAACCAATCAAAATTTTTACTCTTGAGGGAGTACCTCCCTTCTAAAGTGTATCACACTTTGATCTTGTTCTCACTAACTCTACATGCAGCTCAACACCGTGTGATAAGTCCTAGTCCTTGTTATTCTTTAGTTGTGCCCTCTCCGTAGTCACCTAATATTGTTGTACAGTGAGTTGATCTCTCTCTTTCTACAACTTATCTTGCTCTATGGTCACCTAGTATCTCTTTATTATGGCATGATCCCTCTCAATCATAACTCGAACTCGTAGGGCTATAACCTATCTGTAACTATTTTTGTAAGGATACTAATCCCCAACATCATATATATCATCCTCCATCTCATCTCAAGCTCCACCATCCCCTCCACCTCTTCTTTGGACTATTTGGTGGGCTCAAGTGTGGGGGTAATGGAGGTTTGTATAATGGTGTCTCGTAATGGTACTCGTAGTCAAAATGGAAGTTGAATTCATGGTACTAGTACCTATGTCTATACCATAACCGATGCTTTGTACAAACATTTGCTACTAAACTACAACCTATATTACCTATGGTTGTCAGACTGGGACTACCTATGGATATTCCTAAGAATGTGCTCTATGATTTGGTTGATGTCCTGCCATGGCTATCTCTCGCATCTAAAATTTATTTTGGTAAGTCAACCGCCGAGTAAACTATGTAGCATATACCATCCTACAAAATCTTGAGTCATCCCTGGATCTACTATCGTTGATCGATGCACCTAAGGATTTGGGTATACCAATAAAATGTTTGTGCGGGCTCATCCCAATCTGATATGAGGCCCAATATGAAAGGTCTCTCTAGATCTATACCCTTACAACATATCATCTCTAGGAATCCCCCCAGATGAGACCAAAATTACCATTTGGGCCCTGTCCACTTTCTACCACTTGAGGATATAAGCCCTACTAATAATAATGAAATGATCAACAGTTACATTCCTCAACTCTTCTACAATGTCACACCACTCATACAACCCGTATGGCCATAATGTGATCATATGAAGTTGTACCTCATCTAAGGATTGCCTATAGTAATTTGTGTAATTTGTGTCTCCCATATGACCGCGAATGTTGTCTCAATCTATAACCCATTCCATAATAGATGGATATTCAAGAGCTCGGGATCATAATGCTTCTGTTGGATGTCCTATGGTGATGTAATCCTAATCCCGTATCTGAACAAAAGTAGCCAATCCCATGGTCTCCCGACCGCGGTAGGCTATTAACTATAAATCTATGTAGAAATGGGTTAGTATACATTGCCCCTAGCAATAGACCTCCTCATTTACTAGTCATTGTATCTCTCTAATAAGGCCCAACTAAAAAGGAGCACCGGTCTTGTCAAACATTAACAAGACATTGACGAGAGCTATGAGATACATGGGAACCCATCTGTCATACATTTGGTAACGTCATCCGACATACCTCAGTGAGGTAGATCTACCACTCCAAAAATATCAGCAATGCTCCACAAGTTATGGCCATGATGGATATCATATATCACCAATCGACCCTAAATGGGCACTTTAAAAATATGCCAAATTTCCTCCAGTGTGATGCTCATCTCACTAGTAGGAAGGTAGAATGTCCGACTCTCACTACGTCATCTCTCTGCTAAAATTTGTGAACTAACTATAGTCTAAAGTTATTTGTAGCATATGTACCATGTGCGAGAGACCCACCATATCTAGTAAGGTCTCTATGTACATGTGATATCATCAACAAAGGTCACCTCGTAGGCCTAGAGCTGCCCATGTTGTTCCCACATCTCTAGTCACTCTAGATCCTAATGCAAGCTAGTTAGGTCATTTGTTAGCATCTTGTTATTATATTTTATCACCCTCTTATTTGTTGCAGCACTCCCAAGTTCCAACAGCCACTTTTGTGCATCAATGCCTACATTTGTGCACAAGTACCCTATTCATATCCCCACCCAATTTCTCATCGGCGCATCCCAGGATATGTCGTTGCCCTACCCATATTTACACTTATACATAGGGATCCATGTCACCTTGTAATTTTCACGTAAGTTTCTACATTATTGTGCCAGTAGCGGATGCATCTATTCCATTTAAAAACCAGTTCACCCTTGTAAATGCCTACGAACCCTAAGGGCCATGCTGGTATTTTCACAACGTTATTAACCCTAATTAATGCTAATAAATGCTCTAAAAAGGGACAAAGATGATTTTTTATTATTTTTGTACATACATGCCATCCCTAGAAAGTCTCATGTACTCTCAAATGCGATCCGCATGGTGTTTCTAGTTCTACACGCTCACCATTTTTCTTGCAAGTTAGAGAAAATTGAATAGTTAAATAGTAAAGGTGGGTAACAAATCAACTCACCGCGATGGTTTTTACCCCTTATGGCTTGGCTTATGTACCCATTTTTACAACTCGCATTGTGTCTCTCACCCTTGAAGTTCCCCGAGACTTTCGTGGTCCTTCTAAATTCTTCTAGCACTCACCACGATGATTTTTTTAATAAATAATTATTTTTCTATCGTTTTTGCTATGTTGGGGCATGTTTTTACTTCACGGAAACCCTTTCTACTACCCAGGGCATATTTTTTTCTTCCAACATCTTTTGGCGATGTCTCATGATTTCATCATTTCTTCTATAATATTTTCCTCTATAAAATTAAAAAAATTAAAATAGTATAAAAGTTTTCAAAAAATCCAAAAAATTGGTAAAAATCCAAAAATTATAAAGTTTTGTTTTCTTCAAAAATTTGTAAATGACACACATGCAAATTTGAAGCTTTGTATCAATTGCATTATCCTCAAATATAAAAACTTTTCATACAAAACATCTTTCTTAAGTTCTTTCTTGTTCTTGTCTCAAACTACTCACGGTCATTGTGATCTACCTCCATTAACAAAACATGGCTTGCTTACTATGTCATTACTCCGTGTAATAATGATTTTCCAGACTGTTTCATAGTGCACAAATTCTTTTCATGGGACTCCTTATGTAATCCATTATTCTCCCCACATGTATCCTTTCTTCGGGTACCATTATTAACCCTTTTCGTTACAACATGAACATTTGGGAACTAAAGCTTGATATGAAAAACATTATTGCAATTATCTTAAAAATTGTGTGTTTGAGTGTATGTGATTGTACTTATTTCTCTATTATGTTGGCTAGTTTACTTTCTTTTATTGTATTTCATTATGTATGTTACATGGAGCTACACATTTTTAGCAATGAATAAATGTTAGTAATATAGCTTTTCATGTTATTTTACAATTTTTGATTTCAATAAAGTCTAATGATTTACATCATAGGGGCAACATGATGAAATAAAGTTTATTATTGAAATATTGGATGCAAGAGCTAGTACTATATTCTTCACTATCATATCTTATCACTATTCATTCTTCTTCCAACAAAAACACTTCAGAAATAAAAATCCTTTTTATCCCTATCACATTTCTTCTAGTTTTGATCTTCGATCAACTTCTTCTATCACCCCATTGACACTCGAGGGGGCATCTTTCATTCTACTAATATTTCTTCAAATATTTACTATTTTACACTTGTGTACTATGTTTGAAGTGACGTCACTTAATTCACCTCAAACAAAGTGGCAAATGTAGACACCTAAAATACGCTTTGCAGTCTTATTTCTCAAAGAAAATAACTACACTCATTTATACCATTTCTATTATAATTGGTGGTTTCACTTATTAACTAAAAATTTCTCTATTTCAGTTAATTAATGATGCTTTGTTGATTAAATAACCTCTATCACATTCCTGATGCCAATTTACGACATATTGTAAGTTATAATTCTCTTCACCAAAATAATTAACATTTATTAGCTACCTAAGCCTATTTACCCTTATATTTGATCAATATACCCTATTATTGGTTAATACCACGTTTCCCTCCAAGGCATCTCATAAGGCTTTAAAATCTTATCCTATCCTCTTAATTGGTTTGAATTGGTCAATTAAGACACCTCACATGCTAAATCACTTGTTAATTCACTAATTAGGATTAAGAATCCTTAATCATGATTAACAAGACTTAATTTGCTTTGTACTTCTAGTCCCACATGCAACAAGATGCAAATTTTACTCAAAGGAAAAAATATAAATAATACTAAGTACCTACCTTCCAACTTTACACCATGTTTTGATTAACATTAACTACATAATACATGTAAAGAATCTTACTTCCTTCTAGGATTAGCTTGTTCAACCTTTACATCCAATCTTCATGTTGGTTATTATAGGGATATGTAATTTTCCTTGTAGCCATTGTTAGAGATATCCTCTTACCATTTGTGGAGTAGCAAAAACATAATTTGATTGCCTTTAGATCTAATTAGGTCAATGTTAATTAGTAATCATCTCACATAGTAAGGATGCTTGGAGATTGAATGCCTAATTTCATTTAGTTTCCATTAATGCATGCTTTTAAGATTTGATCTTTGTTATTACATTCTTAATCTTGAGCTTGGATTTAGGGTAATATGGTGTTAGCCTTTACTAGTTAGTCATTATTGCAAAAATTTAGGGTGTTATCACAATGCACACTAGAACATTGGTCTAGTATCCCAAACTTCACACCACTCACAAAATGTTTTATTTATTTAATAGTATACTAGTAAGTATATGACAAGTGATAGATATATTTTTATACATTGATTGATCAACCCACCTGGAGATCAGGTTATCATTTTAGACAAAAAGTAGTATGTTGAAAAAGGATATAGAAATGTGACCATTCCTCTTAGGACAAGAAGTTGTACACTCACAAATGTGCTTTATTTTTTTTGTTTGACGACACATCTCTTTTTTATATTTCATATATTGAATCAAAATATCAAGGTGGAGTTCATAGTATAGAAAGGCATCAAATCATATTTGATTTCATAATAAGGTAAGATACTTCCTACATATTTTGGAAGGATCATTAATTTTTACTAGATGTAATTTCATCCTCTAGAGTTTCTTTATCTACCTCTATAATAGTGTCTAATAAAATCGACATGATAAATATGGGCACCTTTTCTGCCGTCTACCTAAATTATCTCAACTCTAAGGAGATGGTACAAGGATTTCTTCAACTCTTCAATTACATGCCTATCTAGTCCGAATGTCTAATAGGTAAAAACATCGATATCCATTCAAGTTGAGTATATTTCAAGTTAATGATTGTCTCATAGTTGTACATATCAACTCGTATGGACCCTTTCATCATTATTTTCAAATATTTCAGTACTTATAGTTGTTTTTAAATTAATATTTTCATAAGACATGAATATTGTTCCCATGGAAGAAGAGTGAAGCACTTACTAAATTCCAGGACTTCTATTAATGAATTGTTCAAATAACCTGGGTAGCCCCTTCTTATTCTCTACTTTTATTGAGGGGGCATTCATGTAAACTAAATTGTTGAAAATTTTGAAGGATTCCAAAATCACATAACACTTGACTATCCCATATACACCCCATCAAAAAGGAATTGTATAAATTCACAATTAGAGTGTGATGGAGATGACTCATGGCCTTCTTTCCACTACCAAATTAGAGAATATATTTTGAGAAAAATTTGTCCGTGTTGGTGCTCAATTTTATCCCGCCTCATTTTCTCTAAAAATTCTTCAATCTATGGGCTTTGTCGTATTTCCTATTTTCCTGAATGGATGCGTGAAAAGTTTTCTTCATCTATATGTTGTTGAAAGATCATTCTCGCATGGTCATGGATCACATTTTGGCCTCAGATCATTTCCAAATCCTTTGTCCTTGAAGAAAAATTCAGTGCAGGTGCAAATGGTGATTTCCTAGCATTTTACGGTTTGACGGGTGTGTTTACCCTGTAAATTTATCTCTCAACATTCCCAGCTATGTGGTCCTTTCTAATTGGATGTGGCTTGGTGTGAAATTTTGAAACTCTAAGGCCCACTTTGAATCAAGTCTTGTCCACATGGAGGGATTGTGCTATTCTAAAAATTTGCCTCATGGTTTTACCTTTGAGGTTGCTCCAGGGAGACAAGTGGAGGTTTCCGCTGGCCCTACCTAGACTTAGACATTTTTTCATCTATCCAAAGTGTAGCTTTTTCAGACCATGAACACGTGGAAGGTCAATGCTCATTTGAGGATTCACCTCTAGGTCCTACCAAAAGCAGTTGTGCCAAGGAGACACGTGGTGAGCCCGCGCTTATTTAGGGTCTCCACTTTTGGGTACCATCTCAAAGATGTGCCATGAAGACACGTGGAGGCTTCTATTGGCTCCTCTATATACTTAAACTTTTCAAGAAACTTTCTAAGGCCTAGAACACATGGAGGGAATGCACCTATTTAGGGACCTGCCCCTGAATTTTATTTTTGAAAGAGTGCCATGGAGACACGTGGAAGTTTCTGCTCACTCTTCCCTTGCTTGTACTTTCCAATGCCAAGGAAAACATTCTCGATCCTAGAACCATGGTGCCTTCCTCTAGTCCTTAAAATTTTTCAAACAACTTTGTCGGACTGATACATGTGGTGAGCCCACGCTTGTTTGGGGTCTCCACTTTTTGGCACCATATCAATAGTGCACTAGTGAGACTCGTGGAGGATTCTGCTAGCTCCTTTTATATTGAGAGTTTTCAAATGCCAAAAGGAAATTTTCTTGGGCCCAGGGCACGTGGAAGGTCCACACTTGTTTAAAAAATTTGCATATGTACTTCACATTTATAGTTACACCAAGGAAACATGTGGATGACTCTAATCTAAAGTTGGGAAAGGGAAGAATCGACGATTTATATGCATTACATCTGATTTTGCCATCATTTTTTTCTCCAAGGATTTTTTCATCTTTTTTTTATGAAGCCCCTTGTCATTTTTATCTACAAAGTGCAATTGAATGGATTTAAGAGCTTAATTGTTGAGTCCAAGGATTGTAAAGGTTGATATTTTGAAGTTGGAATTGCTCAAGAACTTGCAAAAATATGAATTAATAGAGAAGTTGGATGCAAATCAGAGTTGCATAGGAAAGAATGGGAAAAGGATGAAATTTTGAAAGTTATAGGCGTAAAGGATGAAAAAGGTGTTGCGTCGAGGGCTTAAAGGATTTATTGTTGGTTCCAACTATACAGAAGCGACAGGAAAATGATTAAAATGAGGATTTCTCCCATGAAAAAATAAAAGAATGATTAGAAGGGATGTCAAAACGTTGTGTCATGGCATCCCGGTCATTAGTCGAGGGTCCGAGAAACGTGATTAGTTCATGATTTGTCCACCTAGTAGCGGCGGGTGTAAATTTGTTAAGCATCACTTTCTGAGACAAATTTGTATCAAGAAAAGGATTCCTTGAATATTATTCTTTTGGCAAGAAACTTTGGGATGAGTGAGCGATTGAAATGTATAAATGCAATGAGAATAGTCTTGCAAAAGGTCGGGGGTTGAATTATTAAGAGAAAAATTAAGAAATCCCATCTTCCTAAGAGACCATATGAGAAACATGTTAATCTCTTATGTTTTATATTTCAATCACATAATGTTTGTTATGAGTATACAACCATTGACAAGCTCGAGACTGGCTGTTCAAAGAAACTTTCCTTGGCGATGAATGTAATCAATTTGTGTTAATCTTGGGAAAAATTGTGTCTGATTTATTTTAGAATGTCTGCAAGTAGTTTTTCTTGTTCCTATTACAATTTTGTGTTAAAGTCCCTCTGAATCAAACAAGATCGCGTCCTTGTGATATTTTAGTGGAATTTGTTATTTCATTACGAGAAAAGCCTTCATCATGTAATGAGATAAAAAATTCAAAATCACTTTACAATCATTTTGTTTATAAATATTATCTGTAAGCCTATGAGTGTATCTTACGGATGAGGAACTAGGGGTCTTTGATTTTTAATTGAGTCTTTAGCTTGAGCCTTTAATTTAAATCCTTAAATATTGTGTGAAATCATAAATCCGAGCCTCCATTGATGCCCACCTTCTAGTTGAAGGAATATTTTAGCTATTCTAAAGCTTTAGGTCATTTATATTTCCAATTGTTGTGAATGTTCTCAAAGATCCGGCAAAATCAAGTTTATCCTACTCAATCTCCTACCAAATATTATTCAAAAACAATGAATCCTATGTAAACTACCCTGTTTTCCTTTTGTGTCCACCAAGGAAAAATTCTACCGCTAAAATATGTAGAAGAAATCAAGATTCCATAATGTCTCTAGTAACCTTAGCCCTGTTTAAGAAAAAATCACCATTCTTTAGAAGTGAAAACTCATCAGCATTAAATTGTGGTTCATTGATAATATTTTTCTTCGGGTCTCCTTTCAAAATTTGTGCAAAGAAGGATATCTTTATTCTCCTTCAAAGTGACAGAGGTTACAAAATGGGTCCTCTCACCCTAGTGGACAGGCATAACCTAAGGTAGTGAGGATAGATCAAATCCTTAATGATGGTGATATCCATTTCTCCAATGCCCAAGTGACAAAGAATCAGACGAATCCCATCCCCAGCTACAAAACGAATCATAATATAATTTTTTTTGTCTCTCAATGTCTTGCTAAATCTATGATGCTACTCAGTTTCCAAGGGAGAATCAATTTGGATAACAACACCATATTGGCGTTGTTTCCAGGATCTGATTTGCATTACTAGGGATTATTTGATCTCTGAGATTTATTTATGCAGTAACAACACTAGAATGGCACCACTTTTGGGGACATCAAGGTGTGTGAAAATTTTGACTACCATGAACAATGTGTATAGACCCCGATAAATCCTTCTTACAAAGTTTAAAGTGCAAATACATTTTTAAAACGTCATCATGTGTCCAGATTTGTAAGAATCAAGAAAATTTACAAGTTTTGTGTGCAATATTTCTACTTTCTGTTGGTTTTTACACTAATTTTAGATCATCAATATTAAATATGGGTAAAGGAAGGTCAGATCTGTGAAGCTTTGTATGAATTTAGTGTTGACAGACATTTAACATATCAATTTTACTGCATTTGCACAACTAAGGTTAAAATCCTTAGTGGTGACTCCGTGTTGAATTCGTTTTTGATAAATGCAAGTGTCTTAACCTATGTCAATTGAAAATTTGTAACTAATCTTTACAAATCTAGAAGGAAGAAGATATTTCTTCGTTAAAGACCCTACTAGAAGGTTGTTTCCAGAGCTAGGAAATAAAAAATCTAAAGGAAGAAGAATCTAGAAAGTTATTGGAGATCAGGAATCAAGAAAGGAGTTATCAATTATGGAAACTAATCAACCTATCATTGACGATTGTCATGCTTCCTCATGTGCTTCGAAAATAACTAGTATTTTTGTAGATCTAAATTATCCATTTAGAGAGGGGTCTTCTTTTGTATTTGAAAATTTTGCATCTCATTTTGTCCCTATGTTTTCCAAAGTTTATAGGATCTTCCAAGAAACATATTTTTAGAGAACATTCATTCCGAGAATTGTATCCCTATGCCCACATGCACCCCTCACTCCCCATCATTATGTTTCTCTGTAAGATAATCTCCCAAAACAATATTGCCCACCCCCACCCGCACCTTCATTTGTTTTGAATACTTTTGGTCCTATTGATTTCAGAGGTATGGGTGGATATCCAAATGTTATGCCCCAAGATGTTAGAAATAAAATTCCTAAATTTGAAGGAAATAATGTTATTACTAGTGATGAACACTTGAATATTTTTTTCAATATGATGGAAGACTTTGAGATCAAATATGAGGATGTGTACGTAAAATTGTTTATTCATACTCTGAGGAGGATGCACGGGACTGGTATAAATATTTTCTAGACAACTCCATTGATTCATGGATAGAAATGAAGAATGTTTTTAGATTGTAGTATGGAGATAAAATAGGCCCTACATTTCTTTTATTATAATTTGAAAATATAAAAAGAATCCTAATTAGTCTATTCATGACTTCAATACAAGGTTCAATAAAACCCTAAATAGGCTACCTATGATCTTGACGCCAAGTGATGTTTCCTATTTGATAAAATACTCTGATTCTTTTGATAAGAAGGTTGCCTATTATTTGAGGGATAAGAACCTAGCTACATTGAGGTAGGCCTTCACCATGGCTTTGCATATTGAAAATAACATAAAGGAATTGGTAAACCTCCTAAGAGGGTAGGTATCAACCTGATCAATCTAGAGAATCCTTAGTCAAGTAAGTGTGTGGATCTGGAGGAGGTTGTGTAAACTTTGTCCAGAGATGTTAAGGAAATATCCTATAAACTGGATAGAGAAGACAAGGGGATTAGACAAAGTTCTCAAGGTCATCATTAAGCACAAGGCCAAGAAATATTTGTAAATCATCCCTGGGGTGATTAGAGATCTAATGACAGAGGAAAAGGACCCTTAGGATCACAAAATAGATAGCCCAGTCTAGGAAAGAGAAATTGGTGCCCGATCCTTTTTTCTTTGTCGAGTTGTTGCTATTAAAGAAGCCAATGAAATTGAGTGGTGTGATAGTTGTTTCTTGCCACATTCTCCATGTGTTGTTGGAAAGGTACTTGAGGAAGAAGCTGATGATGATACATATGATGATGCATGCATGATGGATTACTCTACAAGTTCATAGCAAGGAGAAACCTCAACTGAGTTGATGAGTGCTAGAAGCTGTTGAAAAAAATTGGGATTACATTCACTGGGTATTACCTCTTCTTCCCACTCATACTTCTGAAATTTATATGGTGCAAGCTTTTGAATTTCCTAATAATGATTTTGAATACTTAAGGGAATTAATGATTGAGAAGTATGATGGAGGAATCCCTTCTGAGGAGGATAGGCAAGTTGTTAATGAATGTTGTAATTGGCCATGAGAAAGAGTATAATAAAGGGAGAAAAGTTGTCAAAGGGGTAGGGCCTCAGGCCAAACCAAAAATTCCAGTGCTTACTAGTATCCCTAAAGAAATCCCTAATAAATATGCATCTGGTAAAGGCTTTGTCACCCCAAATAAAACTTGTGTTCCTCTCCATGCTCATACTATGAGAAATCATGTACCATTAGATGAATTTGAAAACCTTCCTCCTAACACTACATTACCCAAATATGTTCCCTATGACATAGCCCAAATCTTGAGTCAAATCAAGATTTATGTTCCTATTGTTGAATTTCTTAGAATCCTGAGCATAGAAACAGAGCCTTTGAATATTTGGGATTGAAAGAAGAAAACATTGCCCAAGGTAGAAATGTAAATAGTGTATAGGTTCCTCATCCCATTACAGAGTTGGAAATACCCCAAGTTTTGGAAGAACTAGGTGAGCCACCTAAAGTATATTTGGGAACATCCTTGGTTGAGTCTCAGTTGAAGGTGGATCCATTTTTCACTACTCTGATTATTAAGGATGAGCATCATGCAATGTTATGCCTCTTGAGATCATGAATGAGTTGGATATCAAAGTAAAAACAACTTATGGGAAGTGCATTTCCATGGATTCTAGAGAGGTGCCAGTGGTTGGATGTGTCAAGGGTTTGATAGTGCAACTTGTAGCCTACCCAGGAAAGAACTTAAAGCTAGATGTTTTTGTTGTTGATTGCCCTGCCAAATGGGGAATGATGTTATCAATAAAATGGGCTGCTAGTGTGGGTGGAACTTTGTAAATGAACGTGTCTTATGCCACCATACCAATTGAGGGAATCCTTGTGAATTTACCTCATGAAAATAAGATGTTACATCTCAATGAGGACCCCATGAATGCTTCTTATGAAGTATTGCAAACAGACACTTATATTGATCACTCGTGAGCTATGTTGTTTTCAAGGAATATGAAATTGATCAATGCAGATATCCTGAGCAAGTTGATTTTCTTGGGAATTCGATGTTTGATGTAACCTCTAAAGATGTTTTAAAACTTGACCCATGAACAAAGGATAAGCCTAAAAAATATGGTCAGATAGCGACTTGGATGGAAAATACAAACAATCATATGATCAACTGTTAAAGACATCGAATCGCTTAGCATGGTCATATCCAGAGTGACAGAACTTGAATATTTTCCTTGATTTTTTTCTTTGAATTGGGATGCTCACCATTATACAAAGTGTACAAAGTCATTTGGTTTCATTTTTATTTCATGTTTTTCTATTTCGGTTAGTCCTGGTCCCTAATGACTTTTTTTATTGGTTTCTTAGTTCATCCTAGGGGAGTTTGTTATTGTTGCTCGCTCTGCAAGCTTGTTCTAGACTTTGTTTCCCAATGAATTTTTGGCACAAGCTATGTTATCTATTCTTGTGGCACTCACTTGGAGCGCCAATCCCCAAGTCGAAGCCAATGTTGATGCTCAATCCGATCTCGCCCCATTTTTTCTAAAAATTCTTCAATCTACATGTGCTCCATCATATTTCTTATTTTCCTGAATGGATGCATGAAAAGTTTTCTTCATTTGTATGCTATTGAAAGATCCTTCTCCATGGTCGTGGATCACATTTGGGCCTTGTATCATTTCTAAATTCTTTTTCCTTGAAGAAAAATTCAATTCTGGGTGTAAATGGTGATTTCCCTACATTTTACGGTTTGACGGGTGTGTTTTCCCCATCAATTTATATCTCAAAGCATTCTCAGCTACGTGGTCCTTTCTGATTGGATGTGGCTCAGTGGGGAATTTTTAAACTCTAAGGCCCACTTCAACTCAATTCTTGTCCATGTGGAGGGCCTACGCTCATCTAAAAATTTTCCTCTTGGTTTGACCTTTGGAGTTACACCAGGGAGACACGTGGAGGTTTTCACTAGCCCTTCCCTGAACTAGACATTTTTGATGTGGTTGGAAAAGCTTTGTCGGACCATAGACACGTGGATGCCGGGGATCATTTGAGGATCCACCTCTTGGTCCTACCTTAGCTTGGTTGCAGACAAAGGAGACACGTGGTGAGCCCGTGATTTTTAGGGTGTTTAGGAACAATCTCAAATTTGTGCCATGAAGACATGTCGAGGCTTCCACTAGATCCTCTCTAAACTAAAATTTTCAAGTAACTTTCTAAGGCACGGGACACATGGAGGACCCACACTGTTTGGGGACATGCCCTTGAATTTAATTTTTGAAAGAGCATCATGGAGACACGTGGTAGTTTCCACTCACTCTGCCCTTGCTTGGACTTTCCAATGGCCAAGGAAAACTATCTCAGACCCTAGACACATGGTGCCTTCCATTGGTCCTTAAAATTTTTCAAACAACTCACATGGATCGATACACGTGGTGAGCCCGAGCTTGTTTGGGGTCTCCACTTTTGGCACCATATCAAAAGTGTGCCAGTGAGACACGTGGAGGCTTCCAATAGCTCCTTTTATACTGAGACTTTTCAAAGGCCAAAAGGTATTTTCTTGGGACCAAGGCACGTGGAAGGCCCGCACTTGTTTGGAAATTTTCCTCTATACTTCACCTTTGTCACACTAAGGAAACATGTGGATGGCCCTAATCTAAAGTTAGGAAAGGGCGAATCGATGGTTATTGTGCATTACATCTAATTTTCCCACCTTTTTACTCCAAGAATCTTGGAGATGTGAATACGCATTGTTTTTCATTGTTTTTGATGAATCCCCTTGTCATTTTTGTATCGCAAGGTGCAATTGAATGTATTTAAGAGATTATTTGTGATTCCAAGGATTATAAAGGTTGATATTTTGAAGTTGGAATTACTCGGTGCACTTGCAAAAATGTGAATTACTAGAGAAGCTCGATGCAAATCGAAGAGTTACAGATGAAAGAATTGGAAAAGGATGAAATGATGGAGGTTACAGGAGTAAAGGATGAAAAAGGTTTTTCCTCAACGGTGAAAAGGATTTCTGTCAAATCTAGCTATACAAAGCCACCGAGTAAAATGATTGAAACATGAATTTCTTGCATGACAAAATAAAAGAATGATAAGAAGGATTGTCAAAAAGTTGTGTAATGGCATCCCATTTATTAGTCTAGGGTCCGAGAAATGTGATCAGTTCATGATTTGTCAACCTACATGTGGGTGCAAATTCGTTAAACATCACTTTCGAGAGAAATTGGTATCAAGTAGAGCATTCCTCAAATATTCTTATTTTTGGGGGAAATTTGGGATGAGTGAGTGAGTGAAATGTATAAATGTAATGAGAATACTCTTACGAGAATGGGGGTTGAATTATTAAGAGAAAATTTGAGAAATCCCATCTTCTTCGAGAGACCATCTAAGAAACTTGTTAATTATCTTATGTTTTAGACTTCAATCACATCAAGTTGGTTGCGAATGTCCAGCCATTAACAAGCTCATAGACTATTCAAAGAAACTTTCCCCTATCGACGAATCTAATTAATTTGAAATTAATTTGTGTTAATCTTGGGAAAATTTGTATCTAATTTATTTCACAATGCATACAAGTAAATTTTCTTGTTCCTATTGCAATCTTGTGTCAAAGTCCCTCCGAATCACATAGGATCTCATCCCTATGATAGTTTAGTGGCATTTTAAATTTCATTAGTAGAAGATCCTTCATCCCGTAATGTGATAAACAATTCAAAATCGCTTTACTGTCATTTTGTTGATAAAGATTGTATATAAGCCTCTGAGTGTATCTTAGGCATGAGGAACCAGGGTTCTTTGATGTTTAATTGAGTCTTTATCTTGAGCCTTCATGTTGAATCCTCAAATATTATGTGAAACCATGAAAATTTGGTCATCCATTGATGCACACCTTCTGGTTCAAGTAATATTTTAGCTGTTTCAAAAGCTTTCTATCATTTAGTTTTCCAATTATTGTGAAGATTCTCAAAGATCCGGGAAAATGAATTTTATCCTCCTCAATCTCCCACCAAAAATTATTCAAAAATAATGAATCCTACCTAAAATTCCCTTGTTTGTCCTATGTGTCAACAAATGAATAAATTCTCATGTAAAATATGCGAAGCAATCAAGATTCCATAATGCATTCAAAACCTTTACCCCGTTTATGAAAATATCACCATTCTTTAGAAGTGACAACTCGTGAGAGTTAAATTTTGGTGCATTGATCATATTTTCTCAGTGGTCTCCTTTCAAAATTTGTGTAAAGAAGGATATCTTCATTCTCCTTCATCGACAAAGGTTACAAATGGGTCATATCACCCTGGTTGATAGCACAACCTAAAGGAGTGAGGATAGATTAAATCCTTAATGAAGGTGCTATTCATTTCTCTAATGCCCGAGTGACAAAGAGTCGAAGAATCCCCACCCTAGATACAAAACAACTAATAATATGATCTATATGTGTCTCGCTTTCTTCCTAAATATGTGATGTTGCTCGGTTTCCAAGGGAGAATCAATTTAGATAAACAGTCTAGATAGTTCTATATATTTTGAACTAGGAACCTATAAAAATGGTACAAGAAAATACACTCAATGAGGTTTGTAGTAGTGATAATACTTTCATCTCTAATCTTAGAGTGTTTGGGAGTATATCATATATAAAGGTACCATCCAAGAAGAGGAAGAAAATTTATCCAATGAAACTCTAATGTGTATTTTTGAGGTACAATACTACTTCAAACACATATAATATCATGTATCCTGGGACACAAAAGATATATGATATTTGAGATGTGGTTTTTGATGAGTCATCAATTGACTCATTCCCACACAAAGAAGACATAATACTAACATCCTCTCACACATTTCTCTCACCGTGAGATGAAGAACATGTAGAAGCTTCACAAAAGGAAGATGATCTCAGTAATGAGAATTATTTGTTGATCTTGTTCATTTAGAAAATACTTACTTACATTAGCAACAACATCAATGTCTAAAATATGCCCAAATCACCATCACAAACTCCCACCTTAACTTTTTCCTAGATATTTCATCAACAAATAGAATGAGAAGATATATGAGAAATGAGGTAAATATCACATTCATTAGTTCATTTTTTGTTAGCACCAAATCTGATAGAGTTCAAGAAACAATTAGTCAACTAGAGTGGAATGAGGCTATGAATTCTGAATATGATTCCATGACTTAGAATAATATATGGGAACTAATCGATCTATCTACAAAAATAAATATGTTGGTTGTAAATGGATTTATTGATGCATAATCACAGCACCCTTGAATGTCTATAACTTGATCGGTTGACACTCTCAATTTGATTGCATAACATGAATCTTTTCCCAAAGTGTGGGACTTTGCAATCAGGAAATCTCTCCATATGAATTCCGATTCCTATTCCTCTGTTCTGATACACACATTCAAATTTTAGAGGATCTACCCTAAAATCTACTCTAACTTTCCAAGGATACATGGTTAAGAAGATGCAAGAAAATAAACCTAAACTAACAAAGGTGATGCACCAAAGGAATTTTGAACACTTTCTTTTCCTTTAAACACAAACCATTGAAATGTAATACAACCACCATACATAGATAACCAAGATTGCAATGAGAGATCAGAGAGATGCAATGAACACAAGAGAGGGTTGAAAATCATCCATAGACATGTATTATTACTCCACACATTTGACACAATTGACTAAAATGGCCAAGAGGAAAGATTTACATTGCAGTTTTTATGGGAGGTTTTAACTCCAAAAATCTAATTACAGACAAGAGAATAAGGGAGGGTGCAAAGCCAAATTGTCCAACCTTTTGAAAAATGCCCCTCCTTACAATATATAGGAAGAAAGAGAGAAGGGGAGAGAAGAAATCTGAAATCCAGCTTCAACCACCCAAAAATACATTGAATTTTCCTGCAACAAAGTTGATTGGTCTCATGACAAAACCCATACCTCCATGTACTATGCCTTGTCTAGGCAAGAAGGAAGCCCATACCTTCATTATTTTGGTAGGTGAGAAACCTTAGACACCCTAAAAAATTTCAAACTATTTTTCATCATGCGAATAACTTAGTCTCACTTCGAGATATTTCCAAAAATTCCTTTCTTGTGAAAATATGAGCTCCCAGTCAAAAGTTATGGCCATCTGAAGGTCGAGGTGTCATTTTGTAAAAATGGTGGGTGGTTGGCTTTGTCCTGCTTTCGATTCTCGAAAAGCATACAACCTCAAAATTTGGAATTTCAGAAAGTTTCATTTCAAAGATTGGGCTACTGTTCATCCACCAATTCTTCCCGAGAGTTTTAAAACTCCGAAACCCGAAAGTATGAAATTTTGGTCTTTGTAATTCAGACTTTCCAAGGTTAAGTTGATATTTTTGTTTTGGGGTTGAGAGTTCAAACTCTAAAACCTAAAAGTCCAAAATTTTATACTTTCAAAATTCAGGATTTCATACTTTTTATGGAGTTTTTCGCTTGAGTGCTTTGATAGTTCGAAACCTCGAATCCCGACAGTACCCAAAATTTCAAACTTTTAGAGTTTCGGACTTCATCTTTCAGAATTTATTGATCCCTTTTCACCCACTGAAATGTTGAAATGTCGAAACACTCCACCTCTAAATTCTAAAAAAAATTGAACTTTAGAGATTCTTCTTTACCCCAAATTATTTGGAATTTTCTTGGCATGTTTTTACTTTATCCTCTCAACTCCAAAATGCAATCCTCCATGACTGAATCAACTCCTCCATTTTTGTTGCGTGCAAGTTCTTGTTTATCAAATTTTTCCTGAGGGGAAAAATTGTATAACAAGATTTTCAAAACAAAACAAAAGGTATATGTATCTATCAACAATTACAAAGCATGTTTTGTTGCAAAGGTATATATTCAGCATAAAATAATTGAATACAATGATACCTTTGCACCTACTACAAAGAGGAAAACCATAAGAGTTTTTGTGCCATAAAATTTCTTCGTTGAATGGTGATCCTAAAAATATGTATACATGAACCAAGAAAATATTTGTTAACAAGGAGCACCCTAAAACTTTATGTCATCTAATCAAGTCTTGATATGAACTTCAAAAAGCACCAAAGGCATGATACGTTAAAATAAATGATCACCTATTCTAGTATGGATTCACTCATAGCCCCTCAAATTCCAATTTATATATTGAGAAGATAGGAACTCAAATTGTCATTTTCATTTTATATGCGGATGATGTTATGCTCATAAGGAGGTCATATAATCTCATGAAATATGTTAATAATTATTTGAATAAATCCTTCATCATGAAAATGTTTAGGCTACTTGGTTACCTGTCTTGGCCTAGAGATATGATAGAAGAAGCATCATGTTTTTATCTCCCAAATGAAATATTCCAAAACACTCCTGGAAAGGTATAGAATTCTTGATTGTAAACATGTTCCCACTATAATGGAGAAAGGATTGCAACTTTATAGATTCCAGGATTCACCTCAAGTAGATGATACTCACTATAGGAATCTTCTTGGGAGACACATTTACTTTACTTATACTATACCGAACTTATGATTTTTCTATCACCTATCTTTCTAGATTCATGTAGGAACCCAAGAAATGTCATTAGGTAGCCGAAAAGCATGTTATTATATATTTTTGAGGTATATTTGAATATGTTACATAATTTCATAATAACTATCAAATCTTCTTGTAGGGATATACCAACTCGGACTATGCCAAATTTGTTGATGACATGAAATCAACTATAGGATATATGCTTCATATTGGATCTATAATTATCTCGTGGATTAGAAACAAAAAAATTATTCATGCTCTATCATCTGATAAGGTAGAGTATTGTGCCATATAAGGATATGTGTCTAAAGAGATTTTTTAAGTCAAATTATGGTTGATATGGACATTCTTGAAGAAAATCCAACTATAATTCATTCCAACAATAAGTGTGTGTTAAATCTTACCGAGAATCTATTTTTTAATGAATGAACTAATAATATTGAGGATGAATACCATTACAAAGAGATAATAAGTTGTAAATCACCACATCCAGCTCCAGTACTTCCCAATAGATTCTCAGGTAGAAAATATACTCACCAAGTCTCTTGGAAAGGTGAAGTTTGAGTTTTTTCATGGTTACTGTTATCCACAATTCACCCCTCAAGGTAATTTTGATAACATGCATCAAATTATTCAGTCCCGAGCAAGTAGAATGATTCAAGGCCTGAAATTTTGTTTTTTGGGGGCCCCTCGGCTTCTCTCTAACTCTCCCATCCAAGGAAAAATCCCAACAAGTTAGAAAAAATGGAAAAAATGCAAAAATAAGGTTGCAAGATGGTTTTAAAGCATTCGGGTTTGAAGGGTGTGGATTGTACCGGTGCGGCTCGTACCGAGGTTCATCGTACCAAGTTTGGGGCTGAAATACAAAGAAAATTGGATAAGTCAGACATTTTTTCCCAGGCGAGTCAGCGGGGGAGTTGGGACGTTGGGATGCATGGGACGCGAAAAGGTGAAACGGTCGAAAGCAAGAAAAATTATCAAGTTTTTTTGTTTCACGGAATTTGGGACAGCTGGAACAAAAGTATGTGTGGGGTGCAAATCAACTGATTTTCCGCAAGATAGTCTATTTCGGGAAGTTCGGAGATTTTCGTCCGGGACAGTCAGGACAAAAGTACGCGCGAGACACGTGGGATGCGAAAAGGTGAAAAAGCCACAGAAGAGACAAGGAAGCCGAATCAGCTGATGCGGGAGAATTCATCTGGGACAGCTGGGATAAAAGTACGCGTCGGACATGAAAAGCTGAAATGGCTGAAGGCAAAGAAGAAAAGTCAACGTTTGACCCGTGAACTTCAAATGACCATAACTTTTGACTCCGAGCTCCGATTTTCACAAAATTAGACTTTCTGGAATGAGCATGACGTCCTCTACGCCAAAAAAACTAGTTTTATTATTTTTAATGAGGGTATATATATTTCATTAAAATAAACATATTCGGCTCCAATCAGTTAATGCTCATTCTCGTCAAATGACATGTAAAATGCCCGCTGACCCAAAATAGCTGCCCGCACTCAGAAGGCCATAACTTTTGTATTTCTCAATGAAATCGCACAAAATTGGTACCGTTGGAATCATGGCTCCGAGACTGATGCACAAAAATCAATAAATTCTAGATTTTATGAGATATTGATGGATATTTTTATAAAACGTGGCCAGGTTCATAACAGTGTTTTATTTGGTAGTTGGGAGTGTAATTAAGAGGCATGGTCATCATTATTTCTCTGCTGCAGCACCTAGGATAGTATGGGGATCCTTTTACAAGTAATATACAATCATTTTACTCCATTTAATGCCTCATACAAGTGGTTGAAGGACAGATTTCGGGATTTCCATTTTCCCTTCTCTCTTTCTTCTCATTTTTTCTATAAATGGGAGTGTTGGGCTCATTGTAAGGGAGAGAGTTTTCATATAGCAAATCTCTGTCAAAATTGTTTTTTGAAGCTAATGTGCTGAGCCCTTGTAGTGGACTCCTTGCATGGTGATCCAGGCCCTTATCTTGTAATAGATTGAACTGTGCATATCATGAAGCAATAAAATATAAGTTTGTGGATGTATCTTCCCTTGCTATGTTTTCTTGCATTCTTCTTGCCCCTTCAGATCTTGATTACAAGAATACTGTGTCTACTTTATGTTCATGTAGGGATCCACTATCATTGTGTATGTTTGAAATGTTGTTGTAAAATGCATTTTTGCTAGATCGTGGGGAACTGTCATCACTCCCTCTAGTGTGCATTTTGCTTCTTTATCTCACACATTGGAAGGATACTCTCACACACCCTCCTTTTCTGGTGTATCACCGCTTTAGTGTAGGCTTTCATTTTATGCATTTTCTCTCCTTGGTCCCTTGGAAAGTTAGATTAGAACAATTAGTTTACCCTGCATTAGAGTAGATTGTGGCAGGTAGTTTAGGAGCAAGGACCAACTTTCTCTAGAGGTCTATCTCAAGTAGCAAGTCCCACAACTTGGAGATAGTACCCATGTTATCCAATCACACCGTGAGTTCAAGTATATGCACTTGTGGAAACATAAGGGTGTTGTGATTTGGTGATAACATTACCTTTGTATAAATAATGTAATAAGGGGGAAGGTTAGTGTATTACATATTCCATTTTTATGTACACTTACTCTACATATATAAGTATAATATCGGTTAGACACCTACCTATTTGGTTTATAACTGACCTTCTCCAATTTTCTTTCCAAATTTATTTATATATGCTTTCACTTTGAAGAAATCATCGAAAACTTTTTCGTCTTCTTTTCGCAGCAGAAATCATAATTTGTTGTCGATATGTATGTTGAGTCCTCGAAACATTTGTCTAGTTTAACCGTGATAAAATCTAGGATGAATTTGTAAATTAATATAATATGTGTGTGTGTGTGTGTGTGCATGTATGGTCCTTACCTATAAATAACAAAAGGGTTTAAGTAGATGTTAAAAAAGTAAAACTCAAAACTTTAGGTAGGAGTTAAGGGCGTATAATATAAAATCATATAAAACCTAGATCTAGAAATAAGATAAACTTACAAATTATAGCTCAAATATTAAATCTCATTTTAAATATATTCTATGATTGATAAAAAAGGATGGAATGTAGGGTTTATAGAAAAATAGGATGGAAAACCTAGATCTCCTAGTTCAACACAAATTATGAGTTATTTCTCAATTGCTCATGCACACAACCCACATAATTTAATATGTAGGTTTTGACCCAAATTTATTTTTTATGATTTAGAATTAAATGCAAAAAAGGAGGAAAACCATATGTCAATAATTTTAAAGAATGGGCATCATCAAGGAAAAATATCATTTTGAAGAATGGAATTTTTAATAATTTTTCGTTAGCTTGGAGACTATGCATTTGAGTATAGAAATTTTTAAGGATTCCAAATATAAGAGAAAAGAAGGTAACTTTGTTGGTAGATAAGAAGAGGTAAAATATTGAATTTAATAATTTAAAGTTTCTAATTTAAAATTAAATCATAACTAATCAAATAAATGATCGAAATCATGTTTTGTTCATTTAGGATTATCCACTCACATGAATTTAAATAAAAATTGGTTCAAAACATTTCATGATAAAATATATGGTACTAATGTCTATCTAGGTGATAATCAATAATATGAAATATAAGTATACAATAGATATGTGTAAAATTTTCAAATGGTCATGATTTATGTAGTAGAGACTAATATAAAATTGATCTTTTTTTTTCAATAGATGTTGACAAAGGTTTTAATTTGAATAAACTTATAAAATATGGAGAAGGATATATAAGATAACTACAAATTGATATGAAAAAAATTATTTAAAACATTCAATGTATGTACCAGGACTAATATAAATTTGATCAAGTAGTGTTAATAGTTGTTGATTAAGGTTTTAAAAATAAATATTTAAATTCAGGTGAAGGATATGTAAGATCATCACAAAGTGATATGAAAAACAATTAAAAACGATGATGTATGTCCTAGGGACTAATATAAATTTGATCTTAGTATTAATAATTGTTGATCAAGGTAATTAATATCCCGTAAATTTTCCATATAGTTATTTTCATGGATAGCTTAAGGTATAAGTTTCCTTCCTCCCAAGATGATGAGGGATACCATCCCTTCAACTAAATCTATGTCCTTCATCAGTTCATGAGTAGGGATCATTTTTATACATATCCAAGTGGATTTTCCAATTTTAATATCCAATCTAAATACATTCATATTACTACCCATTGGAAAATGGATTCTATGTAACCTTTTCTCCCTCCTCATTTACTAGAATATGATCTTATTCTTAATTTTACTCTTGATTATCTAGTCATTGAATAGAATTGGGTTAGATTTGAACATTACAAATATGAAAAAACTATCAAATGCAAGCTAAGGGTGCCAAGTTCCTCCCCTCCTATTTATTCTTCCTTTACTTAAATGCACGTTGTAGTACCTAGTGTTGAAGATACACATAAGTATGTTCCTAATGATGAGTATAATTATATAGAAATGTATCTAGCGATTATGATTATAATTTTCAATAAAATATAACAGAGTACACTATCTATGGTTTCTTTTACTTAAAAATCTTGTATTTAAACAATACGTTTAGTGTACATGTTTCCTCTTCCTTTCTTCTTTAAATAGAAAATAATTAAATTTAATGATTTACTACTAATTCTCATGATGAAATTAAATATTGTTACAGGATGTATGTACACATGAAACTTTTATACGTATTTAGGTACATAATCACAAATGGTTTGTTTTTTATTGTATGGATGGTATACTTAAGTTTTATACGAATATAAATTCTTGGTATTCGATACATGTTTTGAGTACTAGAATTTGGAGAAGCATTCATGAATGGTGTAATCATGTATTTTAAATTTTTGCATCTTTTGGTTTCATGGACACATGTGATGTAAAAAGGATGGCCACCTCTCCTAAATCATATGTTGTTTTGATAACAAAAGTTTTGAAATTACTTCCCATGAAAATTGTGAAACACTTGGTGAAGATGGATTTAAATAAGTTAAAATATTGTTCCTAATAAGAACAGGTTTGCCAAGAAAGAAAATAAGTGAATTTGTTGACAAATTATAAAGTGAATTCGTTAAATTGAGTACATTTACAAAAACACATTTGTTTTTTCATTATTGAATCATTCTAACATGAAGGAAACATTAAAAAAATTAGGTGTCAATTTTAGATCGAGAAAGGGAAAAAAATAGAAAAATATTTTTTTATGAATATATCATAAAGAATCATTTCAATGCGTACAAAAACTAGATATGTTGATAATTGTGATTCTCACATAGCAATATTAACTTCAGTTGTATGTGAAGATAGAACAGAGAATCACCATAATAGCACTAATGTTCATGCCTTGGGTGTTTCTAGATATACTATCAAAATGTATATGAAGAGGATCTAAAGACATTGGATGATTCTAATATGTAAGAAAATTTTGCGCTAATGTGTAGAAATCGACATTCTCATAAACTTGAGAGTACTATTGTGAATATAATTTTTGATTTTTTGACTAAATATATTCACGCTTGTCCAAATGACATGGATGTTTTGAAATGTGGGATACGTTGCAATAAGTATGAAGAACATCCAAAATAAAATGTAACAATAAATTTTTTTTAGTATGCAACTGTATTAGCTAGCCAGTTTTTGCTACCTATCATGTGGTTATTAAACTTACTACCTTCTCCTCCTTGTATTGATACACATCTTTTACATTGTATTAAACATTCAAACGCTTCTCCATTATTCTATTTTCAATCATTTGTATCAGAGATGAGAACATGTGAGAGTTGGTACTTATTGTAGTTCTTTGTTTGACATTCGGGAGATGTGGAAAAAATCTTGAGCGACCTGTACATTGGAATTTGCGTGCAAATTTCAATGATGTTTTCATGATCAAAAAGTGCAGTTAAAACACGACCTTCAAGGAGTTTTCAATGAAGAAAAATAAAAAGGTGTAAATTTCAAGAAAACCATAACCACTAGCATTCCTTTTCATTTTGTTCTTTGTTGCTAGAGGCAACAGGGATTTAACAATCACATCATGCATCATGTGTGAGGTTTGGTGTATTTCTTTGTTTGGCATTTGAATTTTTTTTATAATATTTCATAGTCGTGACAAGCCGCCACAAACTAAAATATTAGTGGAGAGGTTTTATGAAGGTTATATAGAAAATAGTATTCGAAAAAATTGAAAAAATTGGAAGGAACCTGTAGTAAAATATAGAAGGATACAGGAATTTCTGTGGTGCGTATGAAACTTGCATTGCAAATAATTTTCAGTTAGCTACATATAATATGAGATCAAGAAATGTGTGGAAGTATTTCGAGTAAATTGGAACAAACATGAGTTCAAACCCAAACTTCGTTTTTTTCATGAGTTCTACTGTAAAACTAGAAGATACGAACATATTTCTATAGAATACGAGAAACTAGTAATCAAGGTAAACCTTGCGATCCAGTGCACCAATCTGAGCACATGAAAATTATGACGGAAGATGATAGTAGTAATGTAAGAATCCATAGAGATGTGAAATTTTTGAAAGAACGAATTCAAGCCCACGAAAACGTCTGATTCTACTCTTCTTTGCTTAAATGTCTCCAAAAAAATTTTTAATTTGAGGACATAGTTTATCAAGGACTGCATGACTAATCCTTGTTCAACGTACAGTACTAGATGGAGAATCTTATTTTCAAGGATGATCCTAAAAGGAAGTGTACACAAGGGCGTGTAGGAGAGGTGGAGTGCACAAGCTAGAGGAAGTGTGAAGGAAGTTCAGAGAAACTTCAGGAGAATATGGAGGAAAATGTGATGGAGAGAGGCCTGGAATTTTCTGGCCCAAAATAAGTTTCCTTGAAGGTAAAAAATGTAGAGTAACTACAGATAGTTTCTAGATTTTCCGTGGAAAGAGGCACATGAGGAGGAGGAGAGATCGGTACAGATCTCAAGGAATCATCTTCTGGAGAGGCTCCACAAGACTTGTGTAAAGTCGAAGGCACATGAAGAGAAGAGGAGGCAAAAGAGGGATATGGCGTGGAAAAGTTTCCACAAAAAGTCGAAGGAGAGCACAAATATATTCAGCAGGAGTATGGTCTCAAATATCCGAGGCAAGAAACATAAAAACTTGTCAATATGTCCTCAGGAAAGAAGGATTTATAAGCGCATAAGGGTTGCGTCAGGAGAAACAAACATATCGTTGTTTGCGTAAGAGGTCTGGGTAAAGGAGTGACAAATAATTAGAGAATACGAGTGGAATAAAGACACACTGAAGAGGCCCAAAGAAGGAGGGGTAAAAGGGGGAAGAAATTTACAGAGAAAACATGTATAGACGGAAAGAGTTGTCGTGGAAGGTAGAAAGAGAAGAAGAGAATTAGATAATGAAAAAAGTACAGATGGAGATGCGTAGAGTAGAGGAAAAGTCCCACGGCAGAGCCAACTCAAGAGGAGGAAAGAGCGAGGACAAAGTCACACAAAGAATAGATAGATTCCAGAGAAGGATAATTCATAGGCACAAGGAACTCGCAAAAAGTACGAGAAGGCACGGAAGCATCACCAAGAAGTGGCTAAGGATTAAAGGAATCACCAGAAGAAGCGCAAGGAGAGGATGGCTTGTTGGATATATGAGCGAAGAAATTTATTCTGAAGGGTGATTCTATTACTCACTCCCGCTTTAGGAGGACCTCACGTTTTAAAGTACACTAGGTGTTTGGTGCAAGGGCAGACTAGGACATAGGAAAACACTATACTAGAAAGGGGAGATATGTTAAGGAATCGAAGGGCACACATGAGAAAAGGAAGGAGAGCGCACGGATATTTGAGCAGCGATGGTAGTACCATTCTAATGAGAGTAATTTTTATTTCAAAGAGAACTGTTATCACCGAATCACAAAGCACCCTGTGCATATATTTGAACTCACAAAGTGTGATTGGATAACATGGGTACTATCTCCAAGTTGTGGGACTTGCTACTTGAGATAGACCTCGGAGAAAGCTGGTTCTTGCTCCTAAACTACCCCCACATCTACTCTAATGCAAGATAAGGTAACTGCTCTAATCTAAATTTCCAAGGGACCACGAGAGAGAATGCATAAAATGAAAGCCTACACTAAAGCGGTGATACACCAGAAAAGGAGGGTGTGAGAGTAGTCTCCAAATGTGTGAAATACAGAGGGAAAGTGCACACTAGAAGAGGTGATGACAGTTCACCATAATCTAGCAAAATGCATTCACAACAATATTCCAAGCATACACAATGTTAATGAATTCCTGCAAGAACATAATAATAGACACAATATTCTTGTGGAAAGATAAAAGGGCAAGAAGAATGCAAGAAAACACAGCAGGGGAAGATACATCCACAAACTTGTATTTTATTGCTTCCTGGTATGCACAGTTCAATCTATTACAAGATAAGGGCCTGGATCACCATGCAAGGAGTCCACTACAAGGGCCTGCAACACACTGGCTCCACAAAGCAATTTTGGCGTAGCTTTGCATACCCAAAACTCCTCCTTTACAATGAGCCCAACACTCCAATTTATAGAAAAATGAGAAGGAAAAGAGAAGGGAAAATGGAAATCCCGAAATCTATCCTTCAACCACCTGTAAGAGGCATTAAATTGAGTGAAATGGTTATAAATTACTTGCAAAAGGCTCCCCATACTATCCCATGTGCTGCAGCAGAGAAATAATGATGGCCATGCCTCTTAATTGCATTCCCACTACCAAATAAAACACATTTCTGAACCCGGCCACGTTTTCTTAAAAATCTCAATCAATTTCTGATCAAATCTAGAATTTCTTGATTTTTGTGCATCAGCTCGGAACCACGATTCCAATGGTACCAACTTTGTGTGATTTCGTTGAGAAATGTAAAAGTTATGGCCTTCTGAGTGCGGGCAGCTATTTTGGGTCTGGCAGGCGTTTTCTGTCATTTGACGGGAATGAGCATTGACTGACTGGAGCAAAACACTTTTCCTTAATTTAAATATATCTACCCTCATTAAAAATAAGAAATCCAATTTTTTTGGCGTAGAGGACGTCGTGCTCGTTCCAGAAAGTCCAATTTTGTGAAAATCGGAGCTCGGAGTCAAAAGTTATGGCCGTTTGAAGTTCCACGGACCAAACGTTGACTTTTCTTCTCTGCCTTCGGCCGCTTCGGCTTTTCGCGTCCCACGCGTCCCTTTGTCCCATTTGTCCCAAATGCTGCGCGGGAAAAATTCTTCCGAACCGCCCGAAATGGGCTTCCATGTCCCTTTTCTGCCGGTGACACGTGGCGTGATCTGATTGGCCTTCGGCTCCTTCGGCTATCCGCATCCCGCGCGTCCCTTTGTCCCATTTGGCCCAGTGCTGAAGTTCCCTGTTTCGGCTGAACCGGCCAGTTCACGTACTCGCGGCCCAGATGTCCCATTTGCTTTCGGGCCGTCTGGGACAAATTTTCCCGATTCGCCCAGTTCGGCCGGTTCGCGTACTAATTGCCCAGATGTCCCAGACTGCCTGTTTCAACAGTTAGTCAATTTTTTCCATTTTTCGGCCAGTTCGGATTTCCGCATCCCACGCGTCCCTTTGTCCCAAATGTCCCAAATGCTGCGCAGACCGCCTGGTGGCCTTTCGGCCGGTTCGCGCCCAGATGTCCCTCATGTCCCGACTGTTGCGAGGACTAGGACTTAGCCATTTTTCATGATTTTTTCTGGCCCGAGCCCATTTTTTGCAATTTTTCTTACCTTTCCTCAAAGCTTGCTCTCTTCTACTTGGATAGGGGAGTCATAAAAATATGAGGGGAACCTAGAAACATGAAATTTTTGCCCCGACTCAATCTATTTGCTCGGGACTTGAGAATTTGATGTATGTTATCAAAATTACCTTGAGGGGTGAATTTTGGATAACAAGAACCACATATAAGAGCCAAAAGAAAGGTTTCTAGAGTATGTATGAAACTAAGTGCACAAGTAGAAGGAAGGGGCCATTGAAAAGTCTCAAAGGAGTAGTTCATTTAAAAGAACACGCAGAGAAAAATATGTGTGTGGAAGAGCGCAATGAAATGTACATGGAAGAAAGTCCCGAACATGTAGTAAAGGAACCCCATGGATGGAAGAGGCACAAGTGTATGGAAAAGATCATGGAGGAGAAGACCTAGATAAAATGACAGATATCATACAGGCATGAAACATGAAAGCATGAAAGACAAGGCCCCGGGAGATAAGGATGCAATGAAAGTTGGAAGAGGTAATAATAGATATAATGGATCTCGGGTCACAATGGTGATTGTGACCAGATGATGGAGCGACTAATAAGGGGAATCCAACCAGTAGGAGAAAAGGCACAATCGGATTGGCCAAAAGTAGATTACATAGATAAGTAAAATAATGAAGCCAAATTAAAATTTGAAGTCCAAGTTAGAAGAGTGGAGGAGATGACACGAGGATAGAGAAGTAGGAAAGATTCAAATGTGTGGCTATAAATAGGAGGCCGGAAGACCATTACCGAGAATTTTGTTGGTTGTTGAGTGAAAGCAAAGTTGATGGTCGTAAATTCCTTGAAGGAAGTAATGGGGTAAAGAGAGATGAGAGGGGCCGAGAGAAGAAAGTATGGATTAGCCACAAATATGAGGAACAAGTATTTCTAGTCAGCCCTAAGAGGTTCAAGCAATGGTATATCCCTTATAGGGAAATAATTTTAGATGTCATATGGCTATTGGAGGTAATAGATGGAACATTAATAGCTCCAAATCTATTGTGTTGAACTTTGACAAAGAGGGCTTGGTGAACACCTTTTGGAGGCTTGTCCCCATCAAAGGGCCTCATGGGGAATGCACTTTTGTGTCCCACATTTCCCTTTGTACCTTGGAGACAATCCAAATTGATACAACATGCTCCAAAACTTGCCTTTGTGTCCTGGGAACATAATATGGGGCCCATATTTGACTAGACTTGACCTTGCATATCCAACACTCGCGACAAGAAGCTTATGTTTGTAAGTGATGAAAACTTGCAAAAGGAAGGGTAGCACAATTTTGTGTCACCCATGTCCCATTTCACCTTAGGGAAAATCCAAGGGGACACAAAATGCTCCAAAGTGCGGTCATTCTTTTTGATATGTTGATGTTAACTCGCCAACTCAATTTTAGAACATCAGAATGCTTTTTCTACACCGAGAGCATGGAATTGTGTATTTAGGTAAAACCTTATAAGATTTCGAATTCGAGTCCCATGGTGATATCATCCCATCCACTTTTAAGAGCAATTCTACCTAAAATTTAATATTTGGCACCATTCACCCTTTTAGCACAAAGGAGCAAACAATAGTGGCTTGAGCTATAGCATAAGATCTTCAAGACATAGAAAATATTTATGCTCTGTTCCATGACAGGGGTTGTTTGTTTATTTTTGGGATTAGCCACCTGTCAGGCTGGTATTTGTGTTCAAACCACATTTTCAGTTTGTGAACCTTGCACTAGAGAACCCATTATGTCATGTTGATGCTAGTTGGGATATGTTTTCCCTTGAGTGTAGTTAGTAAGGCTCCACCTAGGTTATGACCAAGTATAATGGTTACTTTGACCGGACCATGGTTGTTGGTGTCCTTGAGAATACCAAGCTTGTCTTGCCCAATCTTGGGGATTCCATGTTGGTTGAGGGGTACAAGGTGGTTGTCCCCAATTTTTGGTAATATCTTAGCCACCCATGGCATCATCCAAGGATTAGGAACAAATCTTGGTATGAACTACCCCTGACTTGGTTGTCTTTAGACAAAGTTTACTACTTCTGTAGTGGATGAAGTGCTAGTTTGTTTAAGATAATTTTTATGAATGGAAAAAGAGAACAAAAATTAACTTCATGTTCCCTAGATTCACAAATAAGACACATTTCTATTTTATCCAAAGGAAAATCTCTTATTGCATGCTTCTTTCTACATCTAGGACAATACATAGCTAATGGTTCAATATTAGCATTTGATTTGGCTTGCAATCCATCCATGGTGGAAGTTAATTGAACTAGGATATCTATTTTAAAGTTTGCTAGTTCATCCATAAGTTTGTTCATGTCTTGATTTGCACTTTTCACAATTTTTCCTTTCCTAGGTCCACCCCTTGTTCTTGAATAACTTCTACAAAGGTCTTTAATATCATTCATTCTCAATTGATTGATGTTTCCACCTCCCATTAAATTAAGGGCTTCCCTAGATTCATCATCCAGACCTTTAAGAAAAATGGTTTTTCTTAGCTCTTCTTGAAGTACAAATCCACACCTTTTACTTACAAAGAGGAATCTATCTAAATAATCTTCCATATTTTCATCCTCTTCCTATTTGATCCTAAAAAAATCTTCCTTCCTATTTCTCCCTCTACAGTAGTCTTGATATTTGTCTAGGAAGGTAGTTTCCATTTCCCCCAAGTGGTAATAGAATTGGATGTTAATCCCATAAACCACCTCATTGTTGCATCTTTCAGGGTAGATGTGAACAACTTGAGTTTTTAATTTTCTATTTTGTAGTCATAGGTCTGACACAATACTTTAAATTCTAACAAAATTGGTCAAGGTCCTCAGATGAAATTCATCTAAATGTAGGCAAGTGTGCAGGTGGAATATTATTCATTGGTGTATCATCATCCTCTAACTGAATTGGATAAGTAAAGGTCCTATCAGGTTCTCTTTTATCTTCTCTAATTGACATAGTAACGTTTGAGCTTTCATTCCATGTTCCTAAAATGACTACGTTTTGTTCAAATTATTTCGACATCAATTATCTAAATTTATTTTCCCTAAAATTCTTCAAATAACATCATTTCTCTCCTTCATAAGTTCTAGATAGCTTGACTATTCAATGGTAGTTTTGGGGACGTCCTTATCCTATAATATGGCTAAAATAGCCAATTTAGTGCTTTGGAAAATAGTATTACACCTCGAGCTTAGTCTAATAATGAAACCGTCTCGGATATATTCCTTGCACATGAAACATAGTAAAAACCCACATTATCACTTTCCTCTTAACCAAAATGAGGGGGACAAAAACATGGAAAATTTGTGTGATCGATGGGATGGCTAGAGGAAGGGTTCACAATGACCAGGAGATAGGTTTCAAATGGTGGGCTTAGTTTTCATTGCCAAAATTTTAAATTTTACATCCTATAATTTTTTTATAACAACATGCATTTAGTAAAAAAAAAGAAGATCCCACTCTTTGAATCAGTGGTTATATAGTAGTGATCTTTGAGAACAATATAGAAACTAAATTTCTTGATTTAATCATTTAATATATTCATGCCAATCAATTATTCTCTCATGCCATCATCCTTGTAAAATATGGCACAACCTACACCTTATGAATCAATGATATTTAAACAATGATTCATGAAATGTGATGGTCTAATTAACTACCAAGTGGTTGGCAAATGAACTTTGTTCTCAGTCTTTTAGATCCTCTAACGATCCTATATAGACCATGGTATTTATTCATTTCATATCTCGGGATCTCATTGTTTTACATTATATTGAAATTCATAATTAGAGGAAACTACCATATAAATTGTTAATGGATAATCTTGATCCCTCTGAGGGAGATATTAAAATGTAATTCATATTGAAATTTATAGAGGCTAGATAAACACCATATGGGATAAACCTAAAGATTTGTTTTCCTTCAAACGTCAACAATATTGAATCTATATCTTCTCTAGTGTGAGTTTCATCCAACCCCAAGGCACACAAAACATTAGTTGCATTTGTATCTTGAACCTCCCCTTGTTCAACTCCTAGAATGTAATTCCAATCGAATTCACAATAAGAATTACAAACTTATTTATTGGTAATGCATGATACTAAACCCTAGCCAACGGGATGGATGAAACACCGACATCGGTGCAAAGCGATAACGGTTCCAAGATAGTTGGAGACAAGGTTTTTGAAGTTTTAAAGGAAATATATCCTTCCCCACTTTGGTGATGGCAACTTAAACTAGGGGTACCCAAGCCCTAAACCTTTCAAGGGTAGTGCGTAAATAGGGGTGATCATGGAGGATGGGATGTAGGGTATGGAAGTGGTGGTGTATATAGGGACGTGAACCCTATGAATGTGAACCCTAATCTTAATAGTATCATGTGCAATGGAGGTAAGAATAAAAATGTTGTATGGGATGACATCGAGGTTTGAGGCAATGGAAAATGGTAGTAATGGAGGTTTTGCGTGCCTAGTGAGATTTTTGTTTTCACCCCTACTTGTGAATCCCATCAAGCAACCCTTGTTTGATCCCTTCGCATTCTAGTACCACGAGAAGGAAAATGAGTATGAAAACCATGTAGTGGTATTAGTTGTAGAAAGGGTTTAAAATATGGTTATCACAGACACAAACTATGAATGCCCCTGCATAGTCTCTCGTGTTTCACCATAATGTTACATATAAAATGAATAAGGTAAAGGTGAGATGAGAAGGAATACATGTGAAGTCAAAGAAGGTTGCGCACATTCTATAAGACCACGTTGATCATGAAGAGATCCCTTTTGGCTAGGAAGGAATACCTTTAGAAGCACAACAATACCACCAAATAGAGTTAAATAGCATATAACAGTGGATTTCCTAGCATATGCTAGATCAAAGAAGTGTGGTACTTCATAGAAAGGATGTCAATCAGATTTTTCAAATCAACTTGTTTAAAGAAATAATAGTAAAGGAAAGGTCGTATTGTAACAATATGGTTTAGGTATCTCATATGCTAACCATAGACTAGATTTAAGGTAAATATTGAATATATAACTAAATCTAGAGAAGGAAGGGTGTTGTCAAGGTTGGCATATGTGGTAGAGGCTCTTAAGGCAGTCCAGTGATATTTGGTAAGGTTTGGGGTGATTTTGAGTGAGTTATGGGCCTACTGGTCTAGGGAAATTACTAGACACAATAACTAATACCGGTGCACTGTAATAGCTGAATCCGGTTGGGTGATGAGATGTCGGTATGGGAAATTAAATGAAAAGGTTAAAATGGGTTGGTTGGGAGTTCTCTGTGATTGCAGAGAGAGTTAGGAAGGCTTAGGTTGGTTGCTAGGATTTACGTGAAGAATCGGAGATGAAGAAATAGGAATTTGGGATGGGTACAAAGGTCAAATGGGAAAGTGGTTGGGTGGAGGTGAGATAGAAGAGATCTAGGAAGGGTAGAAGGTGAAGAAAGAAGATAAATGATTAACGGCTGAAATACTCAAATCAATGACAAGGTAGAAATCCCTTACTTGCAGATTGGAAGCTCGTTGTAGGAATAATAATCTGTTTTCAAAGGAGAGACAAGACCTGATCCCGTGAAACAATAGACGAATGCTTTGTACTTCTATGGGAGTGATCCAACACTTGAACACACTATTAATTCTTGGTGGAGGTGTGGATGCTAGAATGATCTTTGGTCTGCTCGTTAGGTAGTTTAGATGCTCGGATGCCAATGCTAAAATAATGAACTCAAAAATCCAATATGGAGGAACTTGGACAAATAGTTTTATTTCTTTATTTAAGGAATCCAAAGGTGGTGAGCTGAGTGGTGTCGACCGAGGAATAACCAACGTCGGTTAGGGATAAAAGGTCCAATCTTTGCCAAAAAAGTCATTTCTTCACAATTTTGGCATTGGTCAATATTTTTACGGGTCAAGAGTGTGAAATTGGTATGAGGTATAATAGGTAATTATGATTAGGTTTAGAATGAGTCTTAGTTAGTTAAGGGGAGTGGTGACTTAGTTTAGGTTAATAAATAGGCTTGGAATAGGTCCATGATGAGGTGGAGAGGTGAGGTGGCTAGGTGAGGTAGAAATTAATTTAATTTAGGTAATTAAATTAATAATGATGTGAGGTAATAATTAATTTAATATAAGTGATTAAATTAATTATAATGTGTGGAGGGGGCCATGATTGAGGGATGTGTCAAATTAATTAATGGAAGGTGCTTAGAGGGTTAAACCTAATTTTGGGTGTCTACATTTTCCCATTTTTATTACATAGCTTGTATTGATAAGAGGCGATGAAAAGAACATGAGGTGGTTGCCCTAGGCATGGCTGGAGGTGATCCCCCTCAAACCAGGAATCGATGAACTAGCGGGAAGAATCGATGACGGGTTTGATAAATTGCTAGGTGATGAAAATTGGGGTTAGGTGAAGATATAGGCTAGGGTTTAGGTAATGGTAAAAGGCTAAATATTCAAAAGCATGCACATGTTCTAAATGCAAGAAGGTAAAGGTTGGAGAGCTCAAAAACTCTACATCATCAAAGGTCAATAGTTTAGCCAAACAAGGTTTATATGGTCAATGTATCCTAGGTATGGGAAGTGCTCCTAGAAACATAATGGGTCAAGGTGCAGGAACATGCATAGGTTTATTCCATAAAGCACCAAAATTTTTGGTCCGGGTTGAGATAATTGTCACGGCATAAGGAAAGGAAATTTTGGTAGGCTAAACAACATGAGTAGCACCATTGTAAGGTACAATGAGTAAGCGGATTTGATTGTCATATAGGCGGGGTTGGTTGGGCGAAGGTATATTGGTAAGGTGAATGTGCCCCTAAGTTTCCTTAGGGAGTTGATGAGGTGGTGGTGATGAAAAATGGTGTAAGGCGTAGTTCTAGGTAATGGATGTGATAAATTGGAAACATTCAAACGCACACACATGTCCGTAATGCAACAAGTCACAAGGTTCAAGAGCATAGAAAATCTTCATTGTCAAAAGCTACAAGTTTATCCTAACAAGTGTGATGTGGTCTAGGTATCCAAGGTATAGGAAGTGATCTTGGAAACAAAATGATGCTAGGTGTTGGAATGGGTATAGGCTTGTTCCGAAACACTAAAAGGTTTTGTCTGGTCAAGATAAATGTCGCAAAATAAGGCAAGGTAAGGTCGGTAAGCTAAACAACACATGTAGCATTATTGCACGGTAGAGCGAGTAAGCGAGTTTGGTTATCATATAGGAAAGGTTGGTTGGGAAAATATATGTAGGTAATGGCATAAGTAAGGCACCGGGTAAGGGATAATTTTCCTCGGATTATCCAAAGGGATTTGGTGAGGTTGTGAGGCTGGTAGGTGAGCTGTAGGGAGGATAATAGGGCTAGTCAACTTTAAAAAGGAAATCGGGAGTAAAATATTAGGTCAAGTGAGCCATATGTGGTTATATGTATAAGCATGGTCAATGTTATGGGCTGGTTTGGTTTAATTTCCATCTTATTGATATTATGAAAATTAGATGATAATAATGGAAAAATGGTGAAATATGGTAGAAAATGGTGGAAAATGGTGCCCAAGCTAACCTCCGAAGACCCCATGTCTTAAAGTCCTTACTACATAGCCCTTACACAAGGGGCCTTAGGAAAATGTAGTTATCCCTTAGGATAGGGAAGAATAACGTGGTTATAAGTAAGGTGTTCAAATTTGGGCAAGTTAGGTTGGGTAAGATTGGGAAAGGTAGATTAGGCAAGGTTGGGAAAGGTAGATTAGGTAAGATAAGGTGGGTAGGATTAGGCAAGATAGGTTGGGTGAGGTAGGCATCTAAATTATAATCAGGTCGATGTAGTTCTCCCATAGGATAAGGAATAATAAGATGGTTATAGGTAAGTTGTGTAAATTTGGGCAAGGTAGGTTGAGTAATGTAGATTAGGAAGATCGAGTAATGTAGATTTTCGTTAGATAGATTAGGTAAGATTGGGTAATGTAAATGGTAGGAGGTAAGTTGGGTTAGATTAGGTAAGGTAGATTGTGGTGAGGTAGATGAGGGTAAGGTATATGTATGATGAGATTTGATTGAATTTCCAAATGTATGATGGTGTTAAATGATTGATATAGGTGTAGGTGAGTGAGAAGAACGCCAAGATATCAGATGTCAAAGGTCTCATCTCACTAAAGAATCAATAAGTAGGCAGAGGTGAAAAAAATGAATCGAAATGCTCCATAGTTGGCAAGGACCATAATGGGCATACCAAAGATAGGATTATGATTGAGGCATTGCATGATTGATAGGTCTAAGGGTGAAAGAAGTTGCATGATCATGAAGTATTGCATGAGTGCCACATCCCTTGAATAAGTAAGAGAAAAATAAATAAATGTAGGGTGGAGTAGTTTCCTAAGCATAACCTTGTTGTGGGACAACATGCCCCTTCTGCAAGATACCCAAAACTAGAATAGGCAAGTCCATGACCAAAACTTTTGTATTTCTTTATTTATTTATTATTGTTTTTGCTTTGTATATGTATAGAATGATCGATGCGGGAAGCTCCAAGATAATTTTTTATATTGACAAATATAGGTTAGTCTTCTTTTGGATAGACTAAGTATAGTAAGATGTGGTACTCATATTCAAGATAATGGTACTCATATTCAAGATAATGCTTAAAGGTAATGATAATGACACAATTGTATTTAAGTTGTTGGTCCATAAAAGAGGTAGTTGGATGTATAGGTTTTCTCAAGCGACGAGCATATGTGAGACATAATGTGACGTAATAATTTATTCAATAATAGATTGGTCGAAGATGAAAGGCATTAAGAGTCCTAGGTTCAAGTTTACCATCAAGAGAGGATAAACAATAAGTTCTTGATCCATAGGTATGGAAAGAAAAGATAATGTCCAAGCAAATTATGAGAAAAAATTTTGCGTTTAATTTGGATAAAGAAGATGAAGGGAACATGGAGCCTTGTCCTCACATTGATAGGTCAAATTTTTTTTAAGGGGTGGTGTTCGTGAAAAAATTTAGGCAAGATCGATTCTAGATCTATGGACTTCATGGGTGAAGGCGGTGTGGTAGGTGAGTTAGGTGGGGAAGGCTTAGAATGCTCTATGAGGTCAATTATATCCTTCTTAGTCATATGTGGCATGAAAAATCCAATACCATGACTCGCTTTCTATTTTTTGGTGGTGCAAGGTATGACTATGTGATGACCTTGCTCATAAAGACCAAAGCCAAAGCCCTTCCAGTCACATCAATGAAGAAAATGTTGGGAAAAGTGGCAGTTGGTGAGGTATTGGAAGTCGGATGAGAAAGGTCAAGTTTGGGTAGGTGGTTCAGAGAATAAGAAGTGTTGTGTCCCCCATATGTTAGGTTGGTGTGAAAGTGGAGAGGACCATATGGAAAAACCTCTCCTACACGACGGTCATAACGTGGGTGTTGGTGAAGGCTTCCATACTCCTTATGAGTAAGGAAAGTTTTTATGTTGTATAGGCAAGTACTTCCTAGGAAAAGGCATCGAAAAACACATACCAAGCCCGAGAAGGTGGGGCATTAGTTCCCAATGAATAAGCGGGTTGGTAGATGGTCTTGCTAAGGAAGTTACGAAAATAGAGGGGATAGATGACTTGGATGAGGAAGGTATAGCGAGTAGAAGTGGTAGATACCCTTGTCCTGGAACGAAGAGATCATTTGGTCGGTAGAGCATGTTCCGGTTTTAAAAGGTGAAGGATCCTCCCAAATGGTGTAGGGGTTCCCTTCATATTCAAATTTTAGGCAATGATGAAGGGTTGAAGGTACACACCCCATGGTATGAATCCAAGGTCGGCCAAGCAACAGGTTATATTGAAATTCCCCTAAAGAACATATAATAGTTTGGGACTAGTGCGGGAACCAACGAAGATGTGGAGGATGATTGTGCTAGGGGTAGAAGTCATGGCATCATTGAAAGAACGTAGCATAAGAGGGTTATTATGCATGCATTTGGAGGGTATGTATAATTATTGGTACACATGGGAAGAAATGATATTAATGCTATCACCCCCATCAATCATAACACATCAAAAGCGAGCATCATAAATGTAGGCGGTGATGAAGAGGGTAGGATAAGGATCATCTGATTGTAGAGGGGAAATCTCTAAGTCAGAGAAGATAACGATGGATATGTGAAGAGAGGTATTGGGGTCAGAAGTTTGAGGTGGAGTGGTGAGGGCAGCCACATGATGAGGGGTAAACATAGTGACCACAAGTGTAGGATCATTTGTTGGAACCTCGATAGATTTCAAGACCTCAATGAAGGCCTAAAGATGAGACTTGGAGGTTTGAATCAGGTCCTATAAGTACATATTCAGAGAAGATTGATGAATTTTTTAATCATAGAGTGATGTGTGGCTCGTAAGAAATAGGATAATCCATCCCACAAATACTTACCTTAGGGATACATGCGGTTGGAATAGTGGGTGAAGGTGCACTAGATAGGTTACTAGTTTTCTCTATTCCTTTATCATTTTGCATGAGATTAGTGGATACTCGAACCATAAGTTATTCAAATATCAAATGATGAAAGAGGGTTTTAAATATGGAGGTAAATCCCACTGAATATATATAGGGCTAGACCATGTGGCCCGGATAAGGGGGAATGGAATTCTCTGCCAATAGGTCATTTCATCGAAGAGACCGTCTGAAGTACAGAGGTTTAGGAGATTGTTTTTTAGGGCCTTATAACCTTTGAAATCATTCCCATGGGGAGTGATTATATGCACATACTTTGGTGTTATAAAACCCTATTGATTTGGGTTTGAGTAGGTCATAAGGCTTAATAGGTGGCAGTGAGATAACATAGGTTTCTAACATCCTACCGAGAATGTAAGAATAGGATCTTTCCAATCGATAATAATGATAATTCATAGTTGTATTGGATGAAGGTGTGGGTGATTTTTGTGGGAGAGGTGCTGTTAGAGGTGGTGTAGGTGTGACTTCCTTTATGGTAGGTAGTGAAGGTTTTCGTTTAGTTTAGGTTGCACCTTATTTTGTAAAGGTGCAAGAGGGGTGTGTGAGGTAGAAGGAAATGTAGCAGGTAGGGTTACACTATAAATCCAAGGTGAGAGTGGCGGTGTTGGGAATAGTGTGGTTGTAGGTAAGGGAGAATATGTAAGTAAAATAGGTGATGAAGGTGAAGATGTGGGAAAAAGTGAAGGTAAAGGTGCGGGTGCATTCTACACCTTGGATTTACCTTAGAGAAAAGGAAACTTGACCGAGGGGAAAGGGTGTGGTCCTAAAATCTAAGGTAGAGGTGAAGGTGAAAGAGAAGGTGTGGGAGAGACCGGGTGCAAGGCCTAGGAGATTGGATCTTCCTCTTAGGAGTGGGAATCATTTTTTCATAGGTGATGGTTTAGTAGACAAGTATAGTTTCAATGTGGGATGCGTGAAGCTAGGTATTGGTAGGAATCCTAATGGTGTGGTAGGTTTAGGTGTGGATAGGGTTTTGGGTGAAGGTGAGGTGAAGAAGAAGGGGCTGATATGATCAGTGAGATGTCGTGGTTTTAGTTCCCTGAATACTTTAGGATAGATAGTTGAGGTATCCGGGGATCAAATTTGAATTTGGGTAGATACTTGGAGTTAAAATCACCTCCAGAGTGTGGAGTAATCAACATAATCTAATTGGTCCACCAAACACAAGAATGGTTTTGGTTTAGAAGACGATGAACCAATGGTGAGACCCATCTAGAAATTTGAGTTCGTGATAACAGGAATTATTTCTCCTCGATTCGTGAGAGGCAAGAGTTATGTAAGAAGATTGACGAGATCTTGGAAGACCCTGAGAGAAGCATCACCTATGGGAAGAGGAGATAAGAGTGACATCTCTATGGGTCAAGAGAAGGAAAAAAAAGTGATGTAGATTGCTTTTTAGGTATGAAGGTAGATAGGGTTAGCTCCTCCTTGGGTAGAGGAACGTGTGAGATAGGTTCCTCCTTGGGTAGAGGAATAGGAAATATAGGCTCTATGGTAGGTAGAGAAATATACGAGGTAGGATCCTCCATGGGTAGAGGAATAGGTGTGATAGGCTCCTTTGTGGATAGAGGAGTAGGTGTGATAGGATCCTCATGGATAGAGGAGTAGGTGTGATAAGCTCCTTCGTGGGTAGAGGATTTCGTGCAAGAATTTCCTTGATAGATGTTACGGGAGGAAACTAGCTAGATGGAGCATGTACTATGTTGAATATAGTATGAACTTCGTTCACATTGGTGTCACTAGTAGAGGCCTCCAAAGCCTAGTTTGATAAAGGAGTATGATTAGGAAAAAAAAATTTAAAAACACCCATATTGGCATTAGCAGGTACATTAGGGTTGTCCAAGACGAGATTACAACTATCTATCATTCCTTGGACAATGTTCTTGACGGTTTTATAATTGCCATCACTATGTACCCTAACTTGGTGATAGTTACATAAGTCATTTTCTTTGTACCACGACAGTGTAGGATGAGAAGGATCAAAACTAGTGTTTTGTTTGATAGGTTGAAGGGTGATGGCACACAATTTTAAAATATTTTCCAACACATAAGAATATGGTTCTCGATAGGAGTGTAAGCCCTCTTTTCATACTTCTATTGGATGTTTTGAACAGGAGAGTGGTTCGCAAGTAGTTTTGGCTGATTAGATGGATGAGAGGGGCCAAATTTCAAAATCACCGCATTGGCCGATACTTTGGCCTTGGAATGATTATTAGAATGGTTGTTTTGTGGATTATAAGAAGATTCATTCAATTTGAAGTTAGAATTCTTGTTACGCAACATAATTTTCTCTTCTTCAAGGACACAGATCTCAAATTTCCAAGAAATGGTGAAGGCTTCATCAAACATACAAAATGTTTGAACCCGTAGAGTCGGGGAAATGTGTCTAACACATGCCCTTGTTAATAAATATATGAGCTCTACTTGTGGTAGATAAAAGTTGTGTTGATTGATGAGGCCCCACCAATGTGGAACAAAATTTGTGATAAATACGTCCTCGTATTGGTGAATAGAGTAAAGATCTATCATAGAGACCTTATTAGAGATATTGATTGAAAAGTGGTCAAGGAAGTTCTGGGCCAATTGGTTGAAGGAGAAGACCGAGTGCCTAGGAAAATCACTATACCAATCTAGGGTTGGTCCCGATAATGACGTGGGAAATGTTCAAAAAGTAGGGCATCATCATGGCCTATGAAATAGCAAGCTTGATTGAATGATTGTACATGCCGATGAGGGTCTTCCTTGTTATTGAATAGATTCAACTTGGGTAACTCTCATTCGCATGGGATAAGGGAGGATAGGTATGGATGGGTGGATGGGCTCGTTAAAAATTTCATCATAAGTGAGGACATTATGAGATCCGAAAATGGAGGCCTCAAGTGTTTATATCTTATCAATCATCATCTTGATAAGATCTCGTGGTATGATTATATTAAGGAGCACCCTCGGTATAACAAGGTGGATGAGATGAATAGGTCATAGATGACATACTAGTGTATGGTGGTGCCGAATATGTGAAATGAGAAGTGGGTACGTAGGTAGGAATAGATGATGAGGGCATGTACCCTACATAAAAGTTGGAAATTATAGGTTGTGACTAAGGCAAGGTGTAGGTGGGAGAATCTTGTGGTAATAGGTGGCAGAGTAGGAGGAACTGTACCACGAAATTCTTGAAGGGGGTATATTAGGTTGATGAACCGGTGATTGCAAAGTAATAGGTACTAATGATGTGGGTATCCCTATAATATGAACCATGAATGAGGATGCGACAGTGGCAAGGCGCCATCAAAGGTTGGGGGAGTGATAGACATTAAAGGTGCGATGAATGTCAAGGGTAGAGTAGGTGGCATTGACACAAGAGTAGGTAATTCTAAAGTAACATTCATGGATATGGTAGGGGGCATGTAGGTAGGCATACCAAACAATGGATGACCCAATGAGTCGTGGGTAGATGAGTGGGCTAGGTAATGTTGTAAGGCTATGAAATTATGATCGAGGAATTTAGTGAATTCCTCATCACCTGTAGCTACATTTGTAGGAACATTGGGGTCCATTAGTGAAGAAATAGACAACGGAAAAGGTGTAATAGGTAGAGGATTGCAACTAGCATGGAAGGAAATTGTTGATGCTTGTTGGCAAGTCCAAACCATACAAAAGTTAGAAGATAGGTATTCTAGGCTTTGCAGAACTGACAAAACTTAGAAACAAATGTTTGGTGAATTTCGGAGGATAAAAATAGGTTGTTATTTATGATAATAAAAATTAAAAAACATAGACATCAATCCCTGTTAGTACACCGGTGTCGATTAGGTAGAAAGACCTATGTCGATTGCTGGACCAATGTCAATAAGAAGGTAATGCATGTAGATTACCGTGAAAATGTAGAAATTGGAAAATCTTTGGAAGAAAGGTGGGAAATAGGTATTCGGGATCTCGTTAAGGGTAATAAAAACTTAGAAACAAAGTGTTTAAAATAATCTAGTTGTTTCAAAGAATTTGATTTTTGGTTTTGACATAAAAATGAAAAATAGATAAACCAATATCGATCGCTTAATCGATGTCAAGAAGATTAAATAACCGATGTCGATCGTTGGACTGATGTCGATTCGATAGAAATTGGAAGAGTAAAGAAAATATCATTATCTCGAGTTAAATTTGATAAAAAGAATCCCCAAAAGAGGTTGTGTATGAAAAATATGATTTAACCCATTTAGGAAAAACCATAATTAGCAACATTGTGATGGTTGAGTGTGGAAAAAAGAAAAAAAAGTGGTGAATACGTCCCCACAACTCAAACTATAGAAGATAATAAAGAAAGGTGACAATGAAACAAGCAAAAAACTAGCAACACGTTACACTAGGAAAGGTTTTAGTGTTGTTTGGCTTATGGCTTAATAATTGACTATGAATGATATAGAATGTTTGGATAATGAAGGTACCTAAAAATAAATCTATGGATGGTTTTAAGTTTTGTTTTGGTGAAGGATTTCTTGATATAAATTTTGGTACGTGAGGTCCAAACTCTAACATGATAAACTAGCCAGAACACCAGGTTGGGCCCACCATTAATGGGTTTTTAAATCCTTGACGACTTCTTCCTAGAAGGGAATGTTTAAGAATTTTGTAGATTTTGTTAAGTGATTTGGATAAGGAGTGTGTGCACAAATGTGAACTACGCTTTATTAATCAATCAACAAATGGTCATGACCTTCGTCGTATGATTGCTACTTAACTATGTGAGCTAAATATGCAAACATACAAGGATGAAATACAAGTGTTTTAAGCCCCAAATCGAAATATGATATTTGATGTAAACAAGAGTGAATAGGAAGAAGGATGAATTTCACTAATGCAAGAACAAAAGAAAGAAGAAAGATTGTTTTAAAACACACCAAAAGAAGTGTTTCATTTAGAACAATTAGAAAGAAGGATCAGATTATTGGAGAATAAGATTTAGTGAATAACGATTTAGAAAGGAAACACACAAGATGTAACCTATCTGAATAGAAAGAAACCCAAACAATGAGGGTCCATCCAAGCGTGCCAAAATGTTTCACCACAATGTTGTATATAAAACAAATAAGGTAAAGGTGATGTGAGGAGGAATACCTGTGAAGTCAAAAAGGTTGCGTGTGTTGTAGAAGACCAGGCTGATCATGAACTCCCTTTTGACTAGGAAGGACTACTCGTAGAAGCACAAGAATACCACCAAACAGATTTAACTAACATATGACGGTGGACTCCCTAGCGTATGCTAGATCCAAGAAGTGTGATACTTCCTAGAAAGACCGTCAATCCACTTTTTTAGAATAGCTTAATGTAAATAAAAAATAGTAAAAGAAAGGTCATTTTTAATAATACGATTAATGTATCTCATATGATAACAATAGACTATATTTATGATAAATATTGAATATACAACTAAATTTAGAGAAGATAGGGTGTTTTAAAGGTCTTGTGTGTGGCAAAAGGCTGTTATGGAGGTTTGGGTGAGATTTGGTAAGGTTTGGGGTGATTTTGAGTGATTTATGGGCTTGTTGGTCTAGGAAATTACTGACACAATAACCGATATTGGTAGGCTAACTGATAACGATAATTGGTAATAGCCGATGACACTTGGGTGACCGATGTCGGTTGTGGAAATTAGATGAAAATGTTAAAATGGGTTGACTGGGAGCTCTCTATGATTGCACAAAGAGTTACGAAGGCTTAGGTTGCATGTTAAGATTTATGTGACGAATCGAGAGATGAAGAAATAGGTATTTTTGATGGGTACAAAGGTCAAATGTGAAATCAAGTTGGGTGAAGATCGAGACAAAACAAACTGGAAAGGGTAGAAGGTGAAAGAAAGTAGATAAATGATTAAAAACTGAAATACTCTTGAAAGAAATGGCAAGGTAGAAATCGTTTACTTTCGGATTAGATGCTAGTTGTAGGAAGAATATTTTTTGTGGAAGGAGAGACAAGTCTTGATCCCATGCAGTAGCAATAGAAGGCTTTTGAATTCTCTATGATTGATCCAACTCTTTAGAGCACATTGTTGATGTTTGGTGAATCTTGTCGACATTGGAATGATCTATGGTTCATTGTGATGTCGCCGATGCTTGGATGTCGATGCAAGAATGCTAGAACTCAAAAATCCAAGATGGAGGAACCTGGGAAAAGAGTTAGATTTCTTTATTTAAGGAAACTGATGATGATTAGGTGACCAAGGTGTTGGCCGAGGAATAACTAGTGTCAGTTATGGATAAAGCTCCTATTTTTGCCAAAAGTATCCTTTTCTTCCCAATTTTTAGCATTCGTCAAGATTTTTTGCAGGTCAAAAATGTGGATTGACACTAAATGGAGCTAGAAATTGGTAGGAGGGATAATAGGTAATTAAGGTTATGGTTAGAATGAGTCTTACCTAGTTAAGGGGAGTGCTGACCTAGTCTAGGTTAATAAATAGGCTTGGGATGGGTCCATAATGAGGTGGAGAGGTCGGGTGAAGAGATGAGGTGGCTAGGTGAGACAAAAATTTAATTTAATTTAGGTAATTAAATTAATAATGATGTGAGGTAATAATTAATTTAATATAAGTGATTAAATTAATTATAATGTGTGGAATGGGCTATGATCAGGGAATGTGTCAAATTAATTAATTGGAAGGGGATTAGATAGTTACGACCGAAATTCGATTATTAACACTTTGATAAACCAATATTTCAGAGATTTGGTTTAGGAGAGGAAAGGTCATAGTCACATGCCCTCGAAACCTATGTCTTACATGGTCAACAACCCATGTGTGACTTTTAGTGAAGATGTGATGGATTATGATACTTTCTTCTAGGATTATGGCTTGATCTACAAATTTAGTACACTTTGGCCCAATGTTCCTTATTTTCATGAATGGATCTCAAAGTATTGGCTTCCTTTTCCTAATGATCAGTTGGAAATATACCCTTGTACCATAGGAATCGTTATTATTATTTTTACCGAGATTTGTGATAAGAATACCATAATTGAAAGCATTTGGGTTTTCCAATATCATTATTTCGCTATAAAATCCTCTTTTCATTAATTTAATCCACTTACCAATTTTTTTCAATCAAACTAGTTTGGATTATAATGCTTCATTTTCCACTACAATTTTGGGATTTAAAATGCCTCGCTTCCATTGGAAAATTTTTGAAAAACTCTTGAATGTTGATTCTCACACGTTAGGTTATACCAATATAACTTCTAGCCAAATCCTTGTTGGAAGGGACACATCAAAGAACATTGAAGTTAATATTGAACTTAGATTTTAGGAAAGAACATGGATCCAATTTCTTGATTATGAAGGGATGCCCTTCACATGTAGAAGTTGCTTCGCATTAGGTCATATTGTTGCAGATTTTTAGTTAGAGAGATGAAAGAATGTGAGGACCACCTAGTGGAAAGTTTCCCTCTTGTGCCATTCTATGATAAATAGTAATTCAAAAGAGCTTCTAGATTCAAATTCAAACTTGGAGGAATATTTACTTGAAACAACAATCAACAAATTTGTGGTTCTCTATAAGGTGCAAAATCTTAGTAAAGTGGTTAAGGAGATTGTTCCTCCTGCATCTCCTCTAAATGTTATCTCATGTCAGTCAATTAAATCTATTGATGTTATTATTCATGTTGGTGACTTCTCAAATGAGTGGAAAGTTGTCCATAACAAGAAAAAAGATATTCTAGAAAGACCACGTATCATTATCAAATGACTCTTAGCTCTTATTTTACTTGATTGTTTAGATTTTTCTTTTCTATGTTGGTTTTATTTATGCTACATGACAATTTTTTTCTCTTTTGTTTCTCTTTTGGCTTATGAATTTATCTAAGATTTATGGCCTTTTTGTACAGGTAGGGTCCCATTAAAAACCACCTTTACCCTTATCTAAAAATCACACCACACTAAACAACAAGTACATTCTACACAACAAAATCCATAAGATGATCTCATTAACTCTATTCGATATCCTTTTTCATTATCAACTACACTACATTAGTACACATTAATGTTAGGTGATGTTAGAATTCCTTTGAGAAACATAAATTGACTTAAGTTAAAATCTCCAAAGACACCATCTAGTTAATATCTTCCCTCAAAACATCATATTTGCTAGTTTTATACTTTGGAGTCTTAAACAAGAAACATTATTGCTTTGAGATGCCCTCCTTACTACAATATTAGATGATAATTATTCTACGTCCGAACAAATATTTTCTTGTATGTCTTTGGACATTAATGGCTTATGAAGACGAAACATGTTTAACAGGGTTTCTCGAATATGTATTTGGTCTTCATTGATAGTTTTCTAGAAATAAGTCCCTTAGAGGGGCATATACAGGTTAATTACATATAACTTATATATACTTGTCTAAAAATATCACTATGAAAAGACCTTGTAGCATCTTCCAACCTTATATGGTAGACTTGCAAGATGTTGTAAACCCAAAGAACTCACATGACCTCACACAAAACTCAAACTTCTTCACCAATTTAACTATTAGAATATTTTTTGATAACAATAAATATCATCTCATTACATAGAAACCTCCTCTTTTGATCATCTGTATTTCTCATTTTATTATTGATTTTTCTATTTTATATTTATAAGGATATGGTAGTGGGCTCTCCATTTATTATTTACATTGACTTTTAGTAGTATGTTAAATTTAATGAAACTACAATGATCTAAAAAATAAAATTAATTAGTTAAAAAAATTCTCGGTCATCCTTTCAATGTCAATTATCGACCCACATAACAATTAATTAAGGTGAAAATAAAATGAATACCTTAAAAGTAAATTAACCTAATAATAAAATAAATGATATTGTAGGAATCGATTACTTGTGACATTTTAATTCGGTAAGAAATCGCCTCTTAGCACAAATTTTCCGTATGGGCTAAACCTAAAGAGTCTTTTTCCTTAAAACATAAAAAATATGCAATGTATATCTTCTTTCTAGTGATGGGTTCATCTAATCCCGTGGTACACCAACATTTAGTTACATTTCTAGGTTGAATCTCCCCCTTTTCAACTTATAGAATGTAATGCCAACAATATTCATGATAGACAAAGACCACCCTAGTCATTGCTAACACACGACACTAAACAACGAGTACATTCTATCGACCAAAATTTGTAAGGTGATGTCATAAACTCTATTCGATATCCTTTTTAATTATCAACTCGCTCTATAAGAGTACACATAAATGTTAATTGACGTTAAAAAGCCTTTAATATATTAAAATTGACTCAAGTCAAAATCTGCAACACACCATCTAGTTAATATCCTCCCTTGAGAACATCGTAATTGTGATATTTGCACTTTGGATTCTCAAGCAAACAAATCTTTTGTTTATAGATGTCCTCCTTATTACAAGATTAGATGATAGTTATTTTGTGTCTTCAGATATTATCTTTGCTCTCTTTAGACACTAATAGCTTTTGAATACCAAAGATATTTACAACTCTTTCTCCAAGATATGTTTGATCTTCACTGACCATAATTTTGTAGACACAAGTTCCTTAGAAGTGCATATACATGCTTAATTACATATTACTTGTAGTTATCTCACAATATCACTATGAAGAGGCTCTCTAATGATCTTCCAACCCTATATAGTAGACTTGCAATATATTCCATACCCAATAACTCGCATGGTCTCACACATATCTCAAAATTGTTTTTCAATTTAACTATTAGAATAGTTCTCCATAGCAATAAGTTTCATCTCATTATAGAGAACCCTCCTCTTCTCGTCTTCCAATTCCACATTAATCATTTTATTATTGAGTTTTGTCTTTAATATTTCTGAGGATATGAAAGTGGGCTGTCCATTTATTCTTTACGTTGACTTTTAGTGATCCCGTGAAATTTGATTAAAGTACTGTGATCTGAAAATCAATTTAATTAACTATATAACGCCGCATGCGATCCATGCCAATTGTCAGACCTGTTTAATAATCGATTGAGGTGAAAATAAAATAAATACCGTAAAATTCAATTCATCCGCAGATAAAATAAACTATATTGTAGGAATCGATCACTAGTAACCCTTTTGAGTCGGGAAGAAATCATTCCTTTACACAGCTTTTTCAATACATCTTCGACCAATTTACACATTACCGTAAAACCAAAATCCCAATAAAAATCTCCAAAACAAAACAACCAAACAAATTATACCACTGCCGCGACCAAATTTATTAATATGAAAATTAAATAATCGGGGAAGAAAATCAGAGTACTGTACTTGGAGAAAAATTTCTGCAGAGTCCTTATTCGTGACACTGATGTTCTCGACATAATCCAATCTAAATTTTAGTATGATCGAAAAGTGACGTTAAACTTATAATCAGTATTGGGTCCAGAGACTGCAATAATATCAATAACAGCATACCCACGAGCATATCGGAATTGTCTCGTTCCTCCCGCCACAGCTATCTCTTTGTGGGACTCAGCAGATCTAATTGTCCCATGCATTTCCAGGGTGCTGCCATTGTATTTTTCATTCTCAAACACCACAGAAAACATCATGTGAAAATTGTAGCCAGTAACATTTGTGCTCGCCTCCAGTCCCTGAAACTTTCCCAAACGCTTGGAATTGGCGTCAGTTCCTTCTGTCACAAAGTGGGTTATGACGTTGACTGTTCCGAAGGATGCCAAATCTGAAGACGTTCCATTCACTCCTGCAACTGTAGCTACAGTCGAATTCCATCCACTTGTGATTTCGTGGGCGTAGAACACCATGTTCTGTTCTTTCGCAGCCGCGAAATCAAAACAAGCAGTCAGAAACATGACGCCAAAGATCAGTATGAACGATGATTTTGAAGCCATAATTAGAGAGTGTGTGAATAAGCTGCAGGTTAACAAACTATTCAGTAGGGAAAGTATCATATATAAGCATTGGAATGCAAACAAATTCCAAATATATAAGCGTTGGAAGGCAAACAAATTCTAACTTTATCAACTTCCTATTCACATTTCAGCCGCACCGCGTCAAACACGTGAAAATTGACATAGTCAAGGAAGCAGCAAAATAAGAGTGGTTGTGGATATGAATGAAGCCGTGGGCTGCGGCTGCCCACTAAAGAGGAAGTCTTCCCTCGTGGAGAGGTATTTAATTGACAAAAGAAAATCATGAAGTTTCTAGATATCCCACTTTGAAGATTGAATGGCTTTTCTCTTTTCGGTATCTGATGGCATTAATACAGTTATGTCAACTGCGAAACAGGTTTTGAAATGTTGCGTGCTGGACCAAGCAAATGATTTTCTAAAGAAATATTGATCGTATTTTAACTGTTACATGAAAAGATTAATTCTTTGTGCTTGGACCATAGCGCTAAAAGCATACGCCACGAAACGTCGACTTTAGAGTAATTCAACTCTGGCTTATTGAATGCATTTATCATGTTAATAAAGAATTCAACTGATGATGATTATAAGAAAATGATAGAGAGAGCCGCGGTCCGATATTCATGCCGGTCAAAGACATATTTCAATATGGGTTTAACAAATTTGTTGGTAATTATAAGATTATAATTATATAAGGAAAACACTTTATCACATGTAATAACAACATTGGGGAAGGTGATGGATAATCCTTGATAGAGAGAGCCTAAAAATAGTACGCTCATCCCCACGAGGATCCAAGACATTTGCATAGCTAGAGGCAATATAGTTCTCTATCAAAAGAGAGGGTCAATGATATAAACTAGTAGCAAATGAGTTAATAGTAAGTTTCCTCTAGGGCGCTGAAAGAACTCAAGGACCTTGCCTAGGTGGTGGTAGGGTAGAGAAGCGACAACAAACCAAGTATGAAAATTGACTTTGTGAACATCTCCACCTCTATCGAGTGAAAGGTGATAGAGAAATCAATTGTAGTCACTCCAATAGGACCCATATCATCGTTTTGAGATCTATGATTGATTGAAATGTTGTTATTGGTATTTTAAAATTTTATTTGGAAATCTCTTAATAGCTTATTGGAGTGTCTCCGAGCATGACCAACTTATTCAAGAAAGCAAATGGATCAATGGCCTAATCAAATACCAAAATGAATGCAACCTCTAAATCTTCCCAATTGTGTAATTGGTCAATTAAAGAAAAAGAAAAATTGTCTTAATGTTTGATTGCAGATTGAAAACTAGTCATTACAAATTTAGTCTTCCGTGTTGAAGTGTCTTAAAATGTCTTTCGTATATTCAAATTGATCAACAAGAAATGCCTTTTTTCGACTAAGTAATATGAAGACCAAAGAAAAATTTGAGAAATCCATGTTATTCATCTCAAAAGACATCATTATCGTACTTTCAAATCATGTAGCTTTTGTGTTGAATTTTCAATGATGATCAAATCATCAATGTAAAGGAACTTAATTAGGCTTATGTGTCAAATCTACTATTCGGTGTAGGTTGCATGTTCGGATGGACTACATGTAAAATTATAAATGATTAGAAACATGGTCATATTTTCATATCAATATCAAGGAATTGATTTCAAGCCATAAAAAGACCTTCTCAATCTACATAACTAGTTGTATTTATCATGACCGATAGACCTCAAATGTTTGACATGTAGATTTATTCCTCAAACTCTCCATGAATCATGCTAATCAACATCATTAACAGGAAATAACTTTTTCTATAAGTTAGTCATTGTTGATGGACCCATCTTAGAGACAAAAGTACAACACAAGGACAACACGGTGAAATACAGGATATTTTTTTTTGACTTGCTCACACACAACATGACACAACATGTTGACAAGGTTGTACAACACTCACTTTTTGACAAGTTCAACTATCAAGGAAGTCCAAGACAACATGGAAGTCCAACATGACACACTCACAGCCTAGGGCATCCCATGAGGAATTTCTTGTTAAATTTTCTTGTTTACTAAAGTGTCTCTTAATTCTTAACTTACGTTCTTATAAAATTTCATGTAATGATTCACACAATTCTTTTCACAAGGGAGAACTTCTTTATTTTCAACGGTTGACTAACTAGCTTAAGGCCAAGCTTTCTAAACTGGGATCATCAATTTGATGTCCAAATCTTTCTTATTCATTTGATTTTAGAACATTTTCCATTTCTTACAAGGTTAATTAATCTTACTCAAGCCACTAACACATGTTCCACAACTCTGTTGCACAGGTGAAGGCATAAGTTCCGATTGAGTGAAAAGTACCGCTTAGGGTTCATAACAATAGCCTTCTTGTTTAAGGATTAAATATTGACCTTGCTTAAGAAATATCACCATGAATCATGCTAAGGGTTAACAGAACAGACAACTGAATTTAGCTTCAGGGTCCCATTGTTTACTATCAGTCTTTTATTGAGGTTAAGAGTTTATCAAGATTGGTTAAATGTTCCATCTAGACTTTACTTAATTAGGTTTGACAAAGAAGAACATTTCAAATGATATAGAGATATTTAAGGTTTTATTAATCCATTTCCCTCCTACTTATTAAATCCTATCATCTTCTAAAATCTAACCATTGATTTCACCATGAGATCATTTAAGGTTTCACTGTAAAAGGATAGTGTTTATTAGTTTAGCTCGGGGGAAAAACAAGTAATCATATTGTGTTACAAAAGATAGATTCCTCTTGATTGTTCCAGGTCTCAAGGTTTCAAGTGGATCACATCTACATTAATATGCTCATATACATAAATTTTCGTTTAACTTTTATAAGGAATATCCGGTCCACTTTATAGTGCTTACAAACTCATTGCTACTATGCCTTAGTAGGATTTACAACTCAACATTTTAACTCAAGAGCAAAGTTTGACAGTTACAACAACAATATTCTACAATGCATTTACTAAGGCACTGACCCTTCTTCTAAATTTTTTTCCACTAGATGTTATCAATAGTTTAACCATAAAAGACAACGTACAAGCACCAAAGTGGATATCATCTATGCAACTACAATGGCCACTTCTTTCATACTTGAGCTCGGAAAAACAACCTGCAAAAACATGTTAGCTTTTGTCAGTTCAAAAGAACTGGCATGAGCATGCATTCCCTTTTCCTAGATATTTCATCAAAATTAATTGAATGACTAGTGCATGATTTCCATTCCAAGGCATAAGCATAAGTAATTTGTATGAAGGTAAACAAAATAGATATCTAGTTGACAAAAGGCACACTGCAAAACATATGGAAGCCAAAATTGTGCATTTTCTATCCAAGGTTACCCTTACACCCTACATTCTAAATTATAACAAATTTCCCACATAATACACTTTTTATTTTCCTTAAGTAAGATAGCGATAGCAGCTTCACATTCACAAAACAGAATAAAGGAATCATACTACAACCACCCGATATAGAAATAGTAAATTCTCCTGATAATGTCAAAAAAAAGTAACAAGATTTATTATTCCGAACATCCCTACTCAGAGCAAGAATGCCACACAAGTCCACTAAAACTCATACAGCCTATGAGGGGGGGTTATGGCCACTCAAGGACCCAATTCAAAGATCATGTAAAAAGGAATGCATTGCACTTGCGTACACCTTAAAAAAAAAGTAGTGACATTTTTGATTACTATGCCCAGTGTTTAATTATATATTCAAGATTAACAACGTCCACGAATGATAAGTTGAAACTTTGAAAGCTCTCTTAAGCCACTAGTGCCAACTCCGCACATCCCTCAACGAAAACCCCTTCATTCCCAACATAATAAAATATTTCAATGATATACACTACTAACTTACTTACCGATATGACGAAGAAGGGTCTCATAAAACATTGTTGCTTGGGGGGTAAATGTAATTTACCTTTCACGGGTCCCCAAAGCATCTCAAGCCTCGAGACTTAATTCCATGTTCACCACATCCGACATATACTTCATTGTTTGTTGCTCGGAAGGGGTAAAACATTGTTCTGCACTCACTACTACCGTGGGGGCGTCCGACAAGGAAAAGATTTTCTTATAATAATAAAAAGATTTAAGTAACTTACACAGTTATGTCAGCGCATAGGGTATTCCATGTACAAAATGAGAGTCCCTTGAATACTTTAAGTATTTTCTCCAAAGGTTTGAGTAAGGTTTTCCTTATAACAAACCCTCAAATTTTTTTCCTTCTCAAAGAAGCCGATGGACCTTTCATAAGACCAGTTAGGGAGGTAATACAAATGTAGGACTGACGAGGATATCCCTTGGCCAGGGTACTAAAATTTTTAAGGTCATCATAAGTTAGATTTGGCCAAAACATGTTTGCATAAGACGGCGTCGCAACCCACTATCTAGTCATAGCCAGTCACATCCAACAAGCATATTGCACAGTTCGTTAAAGCTTCAAAAAGGAAAAAGAAATTTACATTGTTCCAACCTTGTAGCTGACCTCCCAGGGATGAAATTGGGATGAGATTATACCAAACTAGATTGCTAAAAAGAAAAGGATGAGCAAGGGTCGCTCTAGCATCATTTCCAATACGAATTAATATTAGACCGTGATAACAACAAAAGGGCAATAAATACACTTCTTCTCCAGAGGTAAGTAGTTTTGTTCATTTATCACCTGCTCTCCTCTATAACCATAGGGATACATCACGGAGGTAAAAAGCAAATCACATTTTTTTGTTTTCTAAAGAGGACAACACTAAAACAAACAACTCCTCATTGCCATGCTGAGGAAGGTCCAAAACCAGGTCGCAGAAGGAAGAAAACTGCTCCTACAGGCATAACACAGACATATCTAATAAGACCCCTCACACATCTAGCAAAAGCAAGAAAATACACTCTTGGCGGGGAAGGCGTGCAAAAGCCACACCGCATTTCAAATGATAAAAAATCTCACGCAGAGCTTATCTCAAACCAACACAGCACACAATTACCAGGAGAACAAGCAATAATCATGCATTTAATTATAAAAGGAAATAGCTGGGAAAAAGGGAAAAAAAGCTCATGCCTGTTCCTCCTGATTCAACATCACTCCTGGCTCTGAAAGGCATCTACCGCAATGGTAATTAAACCTTTTCCTTCATCAGATTTGAGGACAGCGTCAAACTCTCGGTGCAAACACTTCAGCTGTAGCTTGTAAGGTGTGATAATTCCAACAGAAACCTTTATGCCTGCCAAATCAGTGACTCGTTGAAACAGCTCATAAAATTGCAAGGTAAAACGTGCTTCATGAATAATCTGATATGAAACAGGTCGGCCTCTATGAGGTTCTCTTCCATGGGTTACGTCGTAAGACAACAAGAAAACAATAGAGAAACTTAACAATAAATTTCATCAGGTCTTCTGGTAATACTCCCACTGTCACGAATCGGTTTTTTTGGATATACAACTCAATGCAAGCTCTGGATCTGAGAAATATCCTGCTACCTTCATCTCCCAAGACATTTTCTCCAACATTGCATAGATCTCCTGTGCCCGTGGGTGTGATCTGTCCCTTACACAAAAGCATGCACCATTTTATTGCCTTTAAACCAACTACATCCGAGTTTCTTTTTAATTCCTCTATCCTTCATCGATCTCCTTCCTGCACCCTCTCTCTCCTTTCACCCCTCGCCATGAGATCCCTCTCACTCCGCTATCACTTAATCGATTTTGATACAAAATATCTTGAAGGAGAATCCCGACTTTGAGGGTGTAATCGATGCTGGACAGATAACAACAAAGTTGGGCCACCTGCTTGTTGGAGCGCTCAAACAGGCTTCTACTACTGCAACATGCCTGCTGCCTAGCTAATCATCTGCTTGAGGTGAATGTGATGTGGATCCCCAATAAGAACACACCATACAACACCCAATGAACGTGGAGGTAACACGCCTCCTGCAACAGCTTGTAGCTTCATCTATAACCACCATACCAAACCCGCGCGGCCAGCAGGGAAGGCGCCCATCCTCCACGCTCAGAAAAACCTTCCTCCACGTTTCTAAACGCCCCCTTATCTTCTGCTATACGCATGAAAACGCCACTCCAGGCTCCTCCATTGAAGGTGCGACCAGAAGAAGAAGGAGGTTTCCCTGCTGCTATCCAACACTGTGAATAAAACTAGCTTCTGAGCTTCAATGCCCATCACAAACCCCAATAAAGACTCACCCTCCAACCTCACGCGGCCAGAAACACGGCAAGAGCAGGTAAGAAGACAAAATCACAGAAGATTTAGTAATAAAATCCCATTTTGAAATGCAAGCGGCCAGCATGGAGGAAAGTACACGGTGGGTGGGTAATAAACACAGTTTCATTAACTCCCAACAACCGTAATGCCAAACAAGGCACCAAAGAATAACAAATAGAATATGGCAGGAGGCCATACACTCTTCCACGCACCCCCCACTTGCCAGGAAACAAATAAAAAAAGAAACCTTCAACCCCACGCCAACCATAAGGAGTAAAAACCATAAAGGCAGTCGGTGGATGAAAAAAAAAAGATTAACATGGCCTGAAAAGGCTTAATTTATTCCACATAAAATTTTATTGTTTATTTACACAATTAAAGTATAATTGATACTGATTTATTTATTATCTATTCTTATTACGCTTTAAGACGTCGTGACACCTAAACGGGTTTGAATAATCGCGTTTAGGAACTAACACGATAGTGACAAAACAAAATAATTTGATCGAGGGTCGGGCACAAGAGAGATCAATACTATGGTTGAAAAGATCACAAGTAACTAATAACTATACTGCTAAAAGAAAATGACACTAACATAAATAATCTCCAATCGACAAAATAATTTAAAATATTATTTTTATCATTTTTTTTTTTTTGCATGACTTTTATTAAAAACATAAAATTATTAAACATATTAGTAGCGATCAAAAGGAAAGCTCGACAAATGAAGACACGAGACGTTTCAAAGGAAACACAACGGCATTCAACTCCTAGAAGCATGGTGTCGTCACAAGGAAAGCGGGAGCGACGATGAATGGGCATTACATTCTCCTCCCCTTAAGAAAGCATCGTCCTCGATGCGACATTACACAGAGGAAGAGAAATGGTACGCATCAAGGTACAGATAAGGAAGAAAGCACACCCCAAGGTTAAAATTTTAGTTGATTAAAGCACAGCCACAAGGTAGCCTTAGGAACATTTGGCGGAAATTTGACTTTCAAGGTTCTGTGAAGATTGGCAGTTCTTTCTTGTTCATCATTTCATTAGTCTCTTTTCATTAGCACTATTCTTAGTTTAATTTCTTTTAAAATTTCATCATTGCAGAGTCTTGGTTTATTCTTTATTGTGGGTGCCCAACATGAACTGCTAACACAACACCCTATTAGGTTCAAAAGACACTACAGATTCACAAGCACACAAGTATATACTTCAAGATTGTATTATACCACAAAAGGTTACACAATACGGAATAGAATGGCACACTCCACATAACATAGTACTCGTCACACACCTATGACTGACATATTAAATACTCAAACAAAAGAGTACTACAATTTCCAAACATTCCCTCAAATCCACAGATGAAAATTTCACATACTCCAAACAAAAGCTACAGGTACATAGTGTCCACACGGGAATCAATGACATATCCACAACATCACAACACATATCCATCTGACATGAGTAACACATACATCAAAAGACCACTACCAAACATCACAATAACTCAACATATATCCTAAAACATCAACCATACAGACAAATATCATAAGCCTCCCTCAAACTCTTATGCCTCCCTCAAGTCTCTTATGCCTCCCTCAAGCTCTTATGCCTCCCTCAAGCTCTTATGCCTCCCTCAAACTCTTATGCCTCCCTCAAGTCTCTTATGCCTCCCTCAAACTCTTATGCCTCCCTCAAGTCTCTTATGCCTCCCTCAAACTCTTATGCCTCCCTCAAGGAGGCCGGTTGTCCCTATGGTCCAAGACACATAGAGTTCGAACACTCCTAACCCAAGTGACATAATAACGCGTGGTTCAACAACCCGCTAGTTATATGTACCCCTTGGGGCGTACCCCCATACAACGAAGCGGGTCCATAGGTCCAACCAATCCATGGTGCATCCTATGACCCTATTCCACACATCACGACAATAGAACCAGCACAACAATCCAATCAAAGTGCCAAGTGGCAAAGTACAAGCCTTGGGCAAGGCGGTAAGAATTCCAAATTTAAAAGAAGACCCCAAATCAAGCTAAAATAAATGGCCAAATAGCCAAAGTTAGTATCAAAATCCCCATGTTAGTGCCACAAACCAAGGAAATGCCCAAAATTGTAAAGCATTGCAATCAAGAAAAGATGCTGGTCCTTGCAAAATAAAGTAAAAGCTCAATTTACGAATAAAATCAACTTATAATAATGTCACATTACGATAACTGTGTGGCCTTATCTAGCCACCAAAGGGGTACTCAACGAGTTGCTAGCACTCGGAACATCGAGCCTCAGCTCATAAAATACATATCAATAATACAACTGTCATCACCTCCATCTGAATCATCCCGCCACCACTTTGACAAGGCTAAACATAGTCATAGATACACTAAGGTTGCATACATACAACCACATAGGGAGAGAGGAAAGAATCACATGTTATCTACTAAACCGAGTTTTGGCTCGAGTTATTGACCCATGGTACACCATTCCTCACTCTCAACATACACTTCTACCGATTTCCCTCAGGATCGGTTAGCGTAAGGTTCACAACATAACATGCAACTACAGTACTAACATAACGGTGGCACACACATAGCTACCATAACGTCTCACGTATGGTATGTATATAGGGTAGATCACAATCATACATCCATAGGGCGTAATACATCACTTTACCACATTCTGCACCCAAAGTGCAAGCACCATACGATAGGGTTCATACACTCACCGTATGACCCAAAATCACAACATGAAGCATTACATATTTGCACACAAGTCATACATATACGATGAACATAGTACATCACAACATAACATCCATTGCAACATATCAAGGTGGTACACACATTTCTTCAGAACATGGTAAAAACATCATGATACAATTCATCTCTTTTAACATCAATCTAGTCATACAACACATTGATACACCTACATATCACAATATGCCACAATGCTCCAACACTACGTCATCCACATTAGAATTCTTTTCACACATCACAAACAATAATTCACACGTGAATTCTTCCTAGAATCCACAAGAAGGAGAGAGAATACTCCCATCCCCAACATATCAACATGATCACAAACACGCACAAGGTGACATACCCATAATGTGCGTTCACAATATCACAATTACGACAATAATCACATCACGTTTAAAGCACATTACTCTTCCAATATCTACCACCATCATGCAACATCATCATCATCACGCAGTATCATCATGTAACACCACCACCACCATGTAACATCACCATACAACACCAATCCGGCCCATAGGTTCGAGAGCATGAACCTACGCTCTGATACCAAAGTGTAACGACCCAAAAATACCAACACAAGGACAACACAGTGAAATACAGGATAATTTTTTTGACTTGCTTTGACACAACATGACACAACATGTCATCACAAGGTTACAACCAACACTAGGAACCACTTGTTACGGGGGAGACCACAAGGTCAGCACGGAAACGTTCACACCTATCAAGGACAATGTACTCTTCTTTTGACAAGACAACATGGAAGTCCAATCCACATGACACACTCACAGCTAGGGCATCCCATGAGGAATTTCTTGTTAAATTTTCTTGTTTACTAAAGTGTCTCTTAATTCTTAACTTACGTTCTTATAAAATTTCATGTAATGATTCACACAATTCTTTTCACAAGGGAGAACTTCTTTATTTTCAACGGTTGACTAAATAGCTTAAGGCCAAGCTTTCTAAACTAGGATCATCAATTTGATGTCCAAATCTTTCTTATTCATTTGATTTTAGAACATTTTCCATTTCTTACAAGGTTAATTAATCTTACTCAAGCCACTAACACATGTTCCACACCTCTGTTGCACAAGTGAAGGCATAAGTTCCGATTGAGTGAAAAGTACCACTTAGGGTTCATAACAATAGCCTTCTTGTTTAAGGATTAAATATTGACCTTGCTTAAGAAATATCACCATGAATCATGGTAAGGGTTAACGGAACAGGACAACAGAATTTAGCTTCAGGGTCCCATTGTTTACTATCAGTCTTTTATTGAGGTTAAGAGTTTATCAAGATTGGTTAAATGTTCCATCTAGACTTTACTTAATTAGGTTTGACAAAGAAGAACATTTCAAATGATATAGAGATATTTAAGGTTTTATTAATCCATTTCCCTCCTACTTATTAAATCCTATCATCTTCTAAAATCTAACCATTGATTTCACCATGAGATCATTTAAGGTTTCACTGTAAAAGGATAGTGTTTATTAGTTTAGCTCGGGGGAAAAACAAGTAATCATATTGTGTTACAAAAGATAGATTCCTCTTGATTGTTCCAGTCTCAAGGTTTCAAGTGGATCACATCTACATTAATATGCTCATATACATAAATTTTCGTTTAACTTTTATAAGGAATATCCGGTCCACTTTATAGTGCTTACAAACTCATTGCTACTTATGCCTTAGTAGGATTTACAACTCAACATTTTAACTCAAGAGCAAAGTTTGTGATTACAACAACAATATTCTACAATGCATTTACTAAGGCACTCGACCCTTCTTCTAAATTTTTTTCCACTAGATGTTATCAATAGTTTAACCATAAAAGACAACGACAAGCACCAAAGTGGATATCATCTATGCAACTACAACGGCCACTTCTTTCATACTTGAGCTCGAAAAAAACAACCTGCAAAAACATGTTAGCTTTTGTCAGTTCAAAAGAACTGGCATGAGCATGCATTCCCTTTTCCTAGATATTTCATCAAAATTAATTGAATGACTAGTGCATGATTTCCATTCCAAGGCATAAGCATAAGTAATTTGTATGAAGGTAAACAAAATAGATATCTAGTTGACAAAAGGCACACTGCAGAACATATGGAAGCCAAAATTGTGCATTTTCTATCCAAGGTTACCCTTACACCCTACATTCTAAATTATAACAAATTTCCCACATAATACACTTTTTTATTTTCCTTAAGTAAGATAGCGATAGCAGCTTCACATTCACAAAAAGAATAAAGGAATCGTACTACAACCACCCGATATAGAAATAGTAAATTCTCCTGATAATGTCAAAAAAAAAAAGTAACAAGATTTATTATTCCGAACATCCCTACTCAGAGCAAGAATGCCACACAAGTCCACTAAAACTCATACAGCCTATGAGGGGGTTATGGCCACTCAAGGACCCAATTCAAAGATCATGTAAAAAGGAATGCATTGCACTTGCGTACACCTTAAAAAAAAAAAAAGTAGCTGACATTTTTGATTGCTATACCCAATGTTTAATTATATATTCAAGATTAACAACGTCCACGAATGATAAGTTGAAACTTTGAAAGCTCTCTTAAGCCGCTAGTGCCAACTCCGCACATCCCTCAACGAAAACCCCTTCATTCCCAACATAATAAAATATTTCAATGATATACACTACTAACTTACTTACCGATATGACGAAGAAGGGTCTCATAAAACATTGTTGCTTGGGGGGGTAAATGTAATTTACCTTTCACGGGTCCCCGAAAGCATCTCAAGCCTCAGACTTAATTCCATGTTCACCACATCCGACATATACTTCATTGTTTGTTGCTCGGAAGGGGTAAAACACTGTTCTCGCACTCACTACCGTGGGGCGTCCGACAAGGAAAAGATTTTCTTATAATAATAAAAATATTTAAGTAATTACACGCTTATGTCGGGCGCATAGGGTATTCCATGTACAAAACGAGAGTCCCTTGAATACTTTAAGTATTTTCTCCAAAGGTTTGAGTAAGGTTTTCCTTATAACAAACCCTCAATTTTTTTTTCCTTCTCAAAGAAGCCGATGGACCTTTCATAAGACCAGTTAGGGAGGTAATACAAATGTAGGACTGACGAGGATATCCCTTGGCCAGGGTACTAAAATTTTTAAGGTCATCATAAGTTAGATTTGGCCAAAACATGTTTGCATAAGATGGCGTCGCAACCCACTATCTAGTCATAGCCAGTCACATCCGACAAGCATATTGCATAGTTCGTTAAAGCTTCAAAAAGGAAAAAGAAATTTACATTGTTCCAACCTTGTAGCCGACCTCCTAGGGATGAAATTGGGATGAGATTATACACAAATAGATTGCTAAAAAGAAAAGGATGAGCAAGGGTCGCTCTATCATCATTTGCAATACGAATTAATATTAGACCGTGATAACAACAAAAGGGCAATAAATACACTTCTTCTCCGAGGTAAGTAGTTTTGTTCATTTATCATCCGCTCTCCTCTATAACCATAGGGATACATAACGGAGGTAAAAAGCAAATCACATATTTTTTTGTTTTCTAAAGAGGACAGCACTAAAACAAACAACTCCTCATTGCCATGCTGAGGAAGGTCCAAAACCAGGTCGCAGAAGGAAGAAAACTACTCCTACAGGCATAACACAGACATATCTAATAAGACCCCTCACACATCTAGCAAAAGCAAGAAAATACACTCTTGGCGGGGAAGGCGTGCAAAAGCCACACAGCATTTCAAATGATAAAAATCTCACGCAGAGCTTATCTCAAACAACACAAATCACACAATTACGGGAGAACAAGCAATAATCATGCATTTAATTATAAAAGGAAATAGCGGGAAAAAGGGAAAAAGCAGCTCATGCCTATTCCTCCTGATTCAACATCACTCCCGGCTCTGAAAGGCATCTACCGCAATGGTAATTAAACCTTTTCCTTCATCAGATTTGAGGACAACGTCAAACTCTCGGTGCAAACACTTCAGCTGTAGCTTGTAAGGTGTGATAATTCCAACAGAAACCTTTATGCCTCGCTAAATCGGTGACTCGTTGAAACAACTCATAAAATTGCAAGGTAAAATGTGCTTCATGAATAATCGATATGAAACAGTCGGCCTCTATGAGGTTCTCTTCCATGGGTTACGTCGTAAGACAGCAAGAAAACAATAGAGAAACTTAACAATAAATTTCATCAGGTCTTCTGGTAATACTCCCACTGTCACGAATCGTTTTTTTTTTTGATATACAACTCAATGCAAGCTCTAGATCTGAGAAATATCCTGCTACCTTCATCTCCCAAGACATTTTCTCCAACATTGCATAGATCTCCTGTGCCCGTGGGTGTGATCTGTCCCTTACACAAAAGCATGCACCATTTTATTGCCTTTAAACCAACTACATCCGAGTTTCTTTTTAATTCCTCTATCCTTCATCGATCTCCTTCCTGCACCCTCTCTCTCCTTTCACCCCTCGCCATGAGAGCCTGCCTCACTCCTGCTGTCACTTAATCGATTTTGATACAAAATATCTTGAAGGAGAATCCCGACTTTGAGGGTGTAATCGATGCTGGACAGATAACAACAAAGTTGGGCCACCTGCTTGTTGGAGCACTCAAACAGGCTTCTACTACTGCAACATGTCTGCTGCCTAGCTAATTACTGTTGCAGGAAGTTGCTGTGGATCCCCCAACAAGAACACACCATACAACACCCAATGAACATGGAGGTAACACGCCTACTGCAACAGCTTGTAGCTTCATCTATAACCACCATACCAAACCCGCGCGGCCAGCAGGGAAGGCGCCCCACAGTCCTCCATGCTCAAAAAAACCTTCCTCCATGTTTCTAAATGCCCCCCTTATCTTCTGCTATACGCACGAAAAACGCCACTCCAAGCTCCTCCATTGAAGGTGTGACCAGAAGAAGAAGGAGGTATCCTGCTGCTATCCAACACAGTGAATAAAACTAGCTTCTGAGCTTCAATGCCCATCACAAACCCCAATAAAGACTCACCCTCCAACCTCACGCGGCGAAACATGGCAAGAGCAGGTAAGAAGACAAAATCATAGAAGATTTAGTAATAAAATCCCATTTTGAAATGCAAGCGGCAAAGCATGGAGGAAAGTACATGGTGGGTGGGTAATAAACATAGTTTCATTAACTCCCAACAACCGTAATGCCAAACAAGGCACCAAAGAATAACAAATGAATATGGCAGGAGGCCATACACTCTTCCACGCACCCCCCACTTGCCAGGAAACAAATAAAAAAAGAAACCTTCAACCCCACGCCAACCAAAGGAGTAAAAACCATAAAGGCAGTCGGTGGATGAAAAAAAAAAGATTAACATGGCCTGAAAAGGCTTAATTTATTCCACATAAAATTTTATTGTTTATTTACACAATTAAAGTATAATTGATACTGATTTATTTATTATCTATTCTTATTACGCTTTAAGACGTCGTGACACCTAAACGGGGTTCGAATAATCGTTTAGGAACTAACACGATAGTGACAAAACAAAATAATTTGATCGAGGGGTCGGGCACAAGAGAGATCAATACTATGGTTGAAAAGCTTGCAAGTAACTAATAACTATACTGCTAAAAGAAAATGACACTAACATAAATAATCGCCAATCGACAAAATAATTTAAAATATTATTTTTATCATTATTTTTTTGCATGACTTTTATTAAAAACATAAAATTATTAATCATATTACTAGCGATCAAAAGGAAAGCTCGACAAGGCGAAGACACAGACGTTTCAAAGGAAAACAACGGCATTCAACTCCTAGAAGCATGGTCGTCCTGCGAAGCAAGGGAGCGCATGAATGGGCATTACACATCTGTTGCATAATTACTTTGGTACACCAACTTGCATCTAATAATTTTTATTCCTTTCAAATGTGAAACATGTTGATATGTTTGTATGCACACCGACGCATAACGTTCTTTCCCTCAACCATTTTACTAATGCAATTGTTGAAGGAAAAAGTTACACATGCAATCTTAGAAATGACCCCATGGTGGAATAACAACTTTTTCCTTGTAACTTTTCAAGAGAGTATTAAATTACTTTGAAACTAATAAAAGAGGCTCTTTGACAATATTAAATTTTGTTTTTTCATCCCAAAATACAAATGGAATCAAAACATGGATGTTTATAATGGAGATATATTACATTTTTTTTATCATATTATAAAATCATATCGGTGAGAAAATGTGTGGAAGAAAAGATGTTTTAGACTTCAGCTACAACATACTTTTAGTCAATAATGGCTTCAAAGACAAAACAAAGACAACTAGTAATCTACCAAGTATAGCTTTATCTTATAGTCATACAAATGAAAATACAATGGTCTAAGGAAATCCTACCTCAATATTAAGTGAATAAAAATAGTAAAATAACTAAAAACATATCCTATTGTAACAATTATCAAATATATATGCTATTGTGCAAAAACTTAATACAAATTCTACAAGATAAAACAAAGAAAAGATAATAGTATCTAAATCAAATGAATTATATATTGCACATTCAAATCAACCCGTAACAATAACAAATAACATTCCCTTACCTACCATTGAGATAAACAAGTGACAACATTAATATAAAGTATGACTCGAGAAAATAAACATGAATACCATTTTCATAGAGAGATTGCATTCGTTAATGTTTACAATAATATTTATAGCCTCACAACTTCACCAAAATTCATGAGGCATATGTAGAAAGTTGAGCATATCTTTTCGGGAGGGAAAATTTTAAGACTTGCTCCCACCCCCAAAAAAATTCTTAGAAATCAGCTAGCGAATATGGGAAAATTGACTTTCATGTTAATGGCGAATATGAAGAAAATTTAAATATGCTATCATCCGGTAGCATTTTTTATGCTACCGGCCCACAACCTATATTATGTTATCTCTTGATACTATTGTTGATGCGGAATCACAACACCCCTGAATGTTTGCAACTCAATGGGTTGAGACTTTCAATGTGATTGCATAACATGGAACTTCTACCAAAGTACGAGACTTTGCGAATCGGGAGAGCTCTTCATGTTGGTATCCAAATTCATTCTCCTTTTCAAGTTGAGCAGCAAAACAAATTCGACAAGGAGCTTAGAGATAGATAGGTCAGTGTGTGTCATTATGTAGCCCGGGATGAGATCTAAACATCCCTTTGTTACTCAGATTTTTGGAGAGATGGATAGCACCTTTAAGAGGATTTTACTGTCCTCACTACTTTAGGTCATGCCTCTTTAACCAAGGTGAGAGAACCCTTAGTGTAACCTCTGTTTGATGAAGGAGATGGAGATATCCTTCTTTTGGAGAAATTTTATGATGAAAACCTTAGGAAAATAGGGTGAATACTCCATGATTTAACTCTTAAGAGTTGTCACTTCTAAACGATGCGAGATACTTTCAACACAAGGCTAAGTTTATGAAGACATTAAGAAATCCTAAGTCTTCTCGCATATTTTAGTAAGTATATTTTGTTCCTTTGTTGATATACGGGGAAAACGAGGGCTAGTTGAGGGTGGATTCGTGGTTTTCGAATAATTTTGGTGGGAGATGAAGCGGGATAAAGTTGATTATACCAAATATTTGAAGGTACTTCACAAAAATGAACAACAAAACAACAAAAAGCTTGAGCAGTTAAGATGTTCCTTCAACGAGAAGGTGTGCTTTAATGGAAGATAAAATTAACATGTTTTCACATAATCTTTGAGACTCTTACATGAAGGATCGAATTGAAAGAATCAATTAAACAAGAAAGTCTCCGATCAATCATGCCTAAGGTACACCCAAAGATTTACAAACAATCTTAAGCAACAAGTGACAAAGTGAATTGATTTTAATTTTTTTATCTCATCTAAGATGAAGGCTCTTCTTGATATGAAATTGCAAATATCTTTAAACTATCACAGGATGAGATCTGTGTGATTTCACAAAAATTTCAATGTAAGATTGCAATAGGAGTGAAATAAACTATTTGTAGATAGTCCGAAACAAAACATACACAAATTGTTAGAGATTGGATACAAATTAATTTCAAAAATTCTTAGATTCATCAAGTAGGGGATAGCTTCAGAGAGAAATATCGTGCTGTCAATGTCTATACATTTGCAACCAACTTGACATGATAGAAAATCTAAAAGCTGAAGAAAATAATAGGTTATCTCGGCCTTGGTCTTTCACTAAGTGACTTTCTCAAATTTTCTCTTAAGAATTCATCCTCCAACCCTTTGCAAGAGTATCCTCATTTCATTTATATATTTTACTAACTCAATTTCCCCCAAAAATAAATAATATTCAAGGGACTTTGTTTGTTAACAATTTGCTTGACGACGTTCAATAAATTCATATCTCGAAAGTTTGTCAAGTGGACCAATTGTGAACTGATCACATTTCTTGGGCCCTCAACTAATGACTAGGATGCCATGCCACAACTTTTTGGAAATCCTTCTAATCATTCTAATTTTGTCATGCGAGAAATCCCCCTTTTAATCATTTTCCGGAGACTCTGTATAGTTGGATATGATAGGTAATCTTTTCACTTTCAAGGAAACACCTTTTTCATCTTTTGCACCTGCACTTTCATCATTTCATCCCTTTTCCCTCTCTTTCCTCTGCAATTCTACCACGCATCCATTTCCTCTAGTAATTTCCATTTTGCAAGTTCCTGACCAACTCCAACTTAAAAATATCGACCCTATAAATCCTTTGACTCACAAATTAAGTTCTAAATCCATCAAATGGAACTTTATAGATAGATATGACAAGGAATTTCATCAAAGAACGATGGAAAATAGTGCATATTTATGTCACCAAGAATCTTAGATTAAAAATTGTGGAAAAATAGGTGAAATGCACAGCAACCGTTGATTCTGACCCTTTTCCATTTTATTTCATAGCTGTCCACGTGTTTCCTTGGAAAAAATGTAAAGGAGAAGCATAGAGCCAAGTCCCAAATAAGCGCAAGAAAAATGCCTTTTGGCCTTTGAAAAGTCTCGGTGAAAAAAGGAGCCGGAAGCCTCCACATGTCTCAATGGTGCATTTTGAGATGGTCCCCAAAAACAGATACCCAAAACAAGCATGGGCTCAACACGTGTCTCAGTCTGAAAGATTTTGATAAAAAAATTTAAGGTTCAGCAGAAGGCACCATGTGTGTAGGGTTCAAGACATTTTTTTTTTTGGCCGTTGAAAAGTCCCAAAGAAAAGGGGAGTGAGTGAGAAGCTTCCAAGTGTCCTCCTAGTGCTTCTTCAAAATAAAACTTATGGGTCGGTCCCTAAATAGGTGCGGTCCCTCCACACATCCTAGGCCTTTAGAAAGTTACTTGAAAATTCTAAGTATGGGAAGACTCGGTGGAAGCCTCCATGTGTCTTCATGGCACAACTTCGAGATGGTGCCCAAGAGCGGAGACCCTAAACAAGTGCGGGCTCACCACGTGTCCCAGGCCTTAGAAAATTGCTTTGAAAAGTTTAAGTATAAAGCAGAGCCAACGGAAGCCTCCACATGTCTCCCTATCACAATTGTTAAGGTGGAACCCTAAGGTAGATCCTCAAATGAGTATTACCCCTCCACGTGTCCATGGCTTGCAGAAAATGTACCGCCGCATGAAAAAATTTCTAAGACTAGGAAAAGCGGAATCCTCCACGTGTCCCCACAACACAACTCCAAGGCCAAACCAAAAGGTGAATTTTTAAGTGAGCTTCATTTCATGTGGAGTCGGGTAAGTCAAAATCGAGCCTAACGAGTCAACTCGAAGAAAAGCAACAGAGTGCTAAAGGTGCCACGTGTCAGCTCAACACACTTTCAAAAGGTGCAACAAAAGTGGAGACCCTAGGGATGCGCTTGACCCCCACATGGATCTCAGCACATAGGCAGCTACCGAAAATTTCAAGTGTCCATGTAATGCCCGCTAAAACAACCCACTTTAGACCCGGGAAAAACCTAGGATTAGTTAGGAAAAATGATGGAATAATTTTTTTATTTAAAAGAGTCCACTACCTGGAGTTACAAGACAACAGATATCACTAACAAGTTCCAAATCAATTATAATCCATAAGAGTATACTTTTCCTTCAAACACAATCGTTAGAGGTCACAAGTTCTACAATTTATGGTTAGAATGCTTTATTAGGGTCAGAGGGTAATTCCTCACCATACCCACTCTCTAACAGGATTAAAGATTCAAATTAGTTTTTCTAAAAATTAATACATTAAAAATTTCCCTAAATCATTTCCATTGGATAGGAAATTTCCTCACCTTTCCATTGATTTAAAGATGTCCTCCTAACCCCTCATATTCCTCGAGTTATGGGCCACAGATCTTCCTTGGGGTGAAAATTTTCCACAAGAATGGGCCTGCGGGTCAGGGGAAAATTTTTCCCCAAGGGTGGATCTTGGGTGGCGGGAGACATTTTGGAAATTTTTCCCACATGGGGCAAAAATCCAACTTTGTGCTTGTGCTTCCACAAGTCCGCAAGGGACATGTGGTGCCTTCTAAGCCACTCGGGAAAAGTGGGGCGACGGAAAACATTTTAGAAAATTTCCCGCATGGGGCAAGGAGCCAACTTTGCACCCGCACTCCCACGAGTCTGCAAGGGACACGTGGCACCTCCTAAGCCAACATGGGAAAAGTGGGGTGGTGGGGAAAAAAATTTTTAACACTCTGAAGGGAAAAGAGGGTAACATTCACCTGCGCCTCTGCGCGGCACCTCGCGATGCCACTTGGCAGCTCCTAATTGGCTATGGGCTAGCGGGGTGGCGGGGAAAATTTGGAAAATTTTCCCAAAATTTTCTAAAATGCAAAAAGGAAAAAAGGGACCTGCTCCTCCACTGTTGCCTTGCAATTCCATGCGGCAACTCCGATTGGCTATGAGTCGGTGGGGAAAATTTGGAAAATTTTCCCAAAATTTTCCGGAAGCACTAAGTTAAAAGGGATCCACCCCTTCGCCGACACTTCTGGTGCCATGTGGCAGCTTATGATTAGCTATGCACTGGTGGGGTGCCTAGGAAAATTTGGAAAATTTTCCCAAAAAAATTCGAAGCTCAAAGGGAAAAATTCGGGCCCATGGGCCCGCCAAGGAAATTTTCCCAATTTTTTTATTTGACGCCAAGTGAAGAAAAACTTCAAGGCCATAACTTTTGATACAGAGCTTGGTTTTTGGAAAATGAGAACTTTCTAGAAAGCTATTGATGTTCTCTTTGTACATGATTCATTAATTTTTAATTTTGATAAATTTTAAGGGGTAAATTTCATGAAAATGATCTCAGAGCTTTTATAGTGCAAACTGGTAAATTTTAACTTGTGAGAATTGTTCAATTTGATCTTCTTCCTCTCTCAACATGTCAAATGGACATGGAGAATTGTTCTTAGGTGGATTTAAGAAAGATTTCAAGATTCAATTTTCTGATTGATTTGTAGTTTGAACATTTACATTTCTTGGCAGCAAAATGACTGTAACACGGTTTGAGCCTGATTTTGCTAAGTTTTCTAAGAAATTCCTTAAGTGTTTTTAGCTTGGTTTGGGATAATTTTGACCTCATTAAGTCCAATTGATTATTTCATTTTCCTCTTATCTATTTGCAGGGTTATTTGAACATTTGATAAAGGAATTTTACAAAGTATACAAAGTGAATTGAAAGAAGTGTATACATTTACAGAACAAAAATTAACTATCTCTTTTGCCATGAAATAAAACATTAAATTCATTCCATGCTGGTCATAAATAGTTTTCTTTCTTTCAAAAAATATTAAAATAAGAATGCATTTTCTATTCTTTCCAAAATCATATATTATAAACAAGACATAATAATAAATTTTCTCCTCATGTGTTTCATTTTTCCGCTTTCCAAACGGGGATTTCATAGTGCAATGTAAACACATATTTCCAATGGAAATAATATCATATGAACAAGGAAAACACTTCCATTAATTCAAATGAAACTCTTACAACCTCCTTTCCATTTGATTTCAATATACAACATACAAAATACGTATCATTCTTTCCAAAATAGAATACAGAGTATAACTCTTTTACATTTCAAATTTCAACTTTCATTGTCAATACAAGTATCTTTCCATTACAATGAATATATAGATCATCCACTTTAAAGTGGTAAAGGGATACAATAAGATTTCATTTCACAAGGGGCTGTCAAAATGTCTTTTTCTCAGCTCCAGAACAACAACATGCGTATTTCTCATTCTTCCAAATTGTGATCATAACAAGAGTAGGGAATGGTAACACTCTCCACCCAAACAAGACATCAATGAAAAGGATAAGGTATCCTTCTTCATTGGCCCCGAGCCCAAACCAAAATTCAATAAAAGATGTGATCCAACTCATGGCAACAACAGAGCTTCCCAAACACACAAACAACATTTTCACAATAAAACACGAGTCCCAAAAAGAATGTAGTTTACAACTACATTAAAACATGAAAAATTACACTTATTATTTATCAAGCAAGCCAAAGGAGAAAGAAACTATGGGGGATGATTCTTATTCCTCCGAAAAGGGAAAATGGGTATCACCATCGAAATACGAACCGCCAAAATATAGTATATCAAAACCCTAACATTCCTTATGCCTCCCCAAGTACCCCTTATTCCTCAAATTTCCTTATGCCTCCCAACCTCTTATGGCACCCCATAAAAATTAAAGTAATGCAAGCTATTTCTTTATAAGGTGGAACCTAAATCCCAACTCCCTCCTCCCTTATACCTCCCTAAAACACACTTGTGCCTCCCATAAAATAAACCATATAGTATTCTCCTACACCATTCCTAGGCCATGTACCCACTAGCCCAAAAACATGCCAAAACATTCACACATTAACATTTTCATTAAAAAAATCATTTCAAGAGCCAAGCTCCTACCTCTCCATGATAGAGTTGTTCCAAGTTCCAAAACAATTTTTTTCTCCCAATGGAAGCGATCCAAATCAGCCAAGAACAAATATACAACAACCTTCCAAAAACTTCTTTAAAGCAAGAGCTCCAAAATAGAAAAATAATTCGGCCCCAAGAATGAATTCTCCAAGGTGAAGCAACCCAAAAAAGGCAAGGAATTTAAATTTAATAGAAGAGGGAAGGGAAGAGGATGAGGTGAATCCATGTAGGATGACACATCACACATCCTCAACCCCAACCCCAAAGTCAACTTCATTTTCCAATGCATAATAAATAGGTGGGTGCATATAATGATAGTTTACTTACACACTCAAATCCAACTCACACCCTAAAGGAATGAAATTAAATCATGTAAGTAAAGTGTAATTAAAACCTACAAATTTCCTTCTCAAAAAGTATTATAAAAGCCAAATTTCAACTCTCCAACCATAGGTATGGTTGGTAAATAAATTTAAGAGGTATGGGACAAGTTTAACTTGTCCCACAAGCCTCCAAGGACAAATTTGAATTTCTAAGAAGGTGGAGTGTTTCACACTCAAAAGTTAACTTACACATCACTTACACATCTCTTACAACACTTTAATTCAAGGCCAATAAATCTATTAATTACTTTTTCATGATATCTTTTAATTAATTAATATTAACAACATGCTTACCCACAATATTAATACAACATTTAATAAATAAAGAAAGGGGCAAATGCATCAAAAAATAAACACATGCAACATTAAACAAAAGGGTCAAATAAATAAATACACATAACCCCTTGGTCACATTTAAAGGTGGTTCCCCCATGGGTACCCCTAACAAAACAACCACACACAAACAAAACAAGTTGCCATGGTGACCTTGTTGAATTCATCTAGAATTTCAATGTAGTTGGTCTCCAATCCCCCGATGTTTGTTGTGATATTTTAACCTGCAAAACAAAAATACCTCCTTCGGCCTTGTGGCCATATCAGAACATCCAAAATAATATAAATATAACCCCTAAAATCATTTAGATATATGAATCACAACAACATCAAAGCAATCTAACAATAGCATTTACAAATTTATCAACAACTATATCATCATCCAATAATTTCCATTTTTAGGTGTACTCACAATATCTAAATATCAAGTGTCCAAACAACATCCATAATATAACCATGTCAAACAATATATCATCATCAATATCCAAAATGCCTCTAATAATCATCATGGATCATAACTGAATCAAGTCAACAATAATCCATGATCTAACATGTACCATCATACTATAATAAGGTCCATAATCAAGTTCATAATATAATCAAAAGTATCATGATTAATATCGAAAAGGTGTCAAAGGGAAGTGGGCACTACATACCCCTCTCCTTAGAATCAAATTCCTCCTGGAAGTCACTGGAACAATCTGTGGAAACTGAAATCATAGTAAAGTAGCATCCTCCCATGTAGTTGCAGTCTCATCATATATGTCCCACTAAACCTGGACTTGATCAACCCCTATGCCTTGAAGGCCGTGGTCCTGCGATCTAGGAAGAAAATGGGCTCCACCATCACCGCCCCGATCTCGCACCTATAATGATGTCCAATCTAACACATGACAAGGATCTACAACATATCTCCTAAGAATTGAAACATGAAACACATCATTTATGTGAGACAAGTGGGTGGCAATGTTAGACGGTAGGCCAAAGGGCCGATACGGTCTAATACCTCAAAAGGATCCATGAATCTAGGAGCTAATTTAGAACCTTTTCCATAACGGATAGGGCTCTTGTGTGGCCTGACATGAAGGAAAACCTTCATGCCCACATAAAAACTATGGTCCATCCTATGCTTATCTGCATACTTCTTCTTCCTGTCTTGTGCCTCATGCAGTCTCTATCTAATCAAAATCACCTGTTGCTCCATGTCCTACAACAAAGTTGGTCTAAGAGAAACCCGTCCTCTAACTTGTCCCAACTAAGAGGTGTCCTACACTCTCTGCCATACAAAGCCTGAAAAGGAGCCATGCCTATAGAACTCTGAAAACTATTATTGTAGGCAAAATCCACCAAGTATAGGTACTCCTCCCATCTAGACTATTGATCCATCACATACATTCTGAGCATATCCTCTAAAATCTAATTCACCCACTAAGTCTTCCCATTTGTCTTAGGGTGATATGTTGTGCTCAATTTGATTCTCGTCCCGAGGGCATGTTGCATGGTATTCTAGAAATGGGAAGTGTACAAAGGATTTTAGTCACTAAATATCTTCTGTAGAATCCCGTGCAACCTGACAATCTCATCAAGATATACCCATGCCAATGCACTAGCCATATAAGTTGTCTTTACTAGAGAAAAGTGAGCCACTTTTGTCAATTTATCAATCGTGACATTGATGGTGTCGTGGTGATATCTTGACATCAGAATCCCAATAATGAAGTCCATGGAAATGGTGTCCCCACTTCCATTCCGGTATAGCATGAGGAAAGAGAAGGAAGGATGGATACTAATGTTCAACCTTCACTATCTGTCACTCTAAAAAACGTGACAAAAGCGAGCCACGTCTTTATGAAGTCCTCATGCCTCAATCCTCCATCTCTATGAACATATATCTGACCTCTTCTCGAGAAAACCTGTAATGTAGAAGATGTCAAGAGGAAGCTATTGAAGAATCCTACTCCGTAAATTTGTGCCCACTAAAGTAGCCATAACCACATGTCTCCATCTACTGAGAGCATCTACCACCACATTCTCCTTCCCTTTCACATGCTCTATCTCCATATCATACTCACAAAGAAACTCCATCCAACACCGCTAACGAGTGTTGAGATTGGGCTGTGTGAAGAGGTGGCGAAGACTCAAATGATCAATCCTGAGTGTGAATCTTTGACCAAGAATAAAGTGCCTCCATCGAACCAAAGTGTGCAAAAATTCCGCAAGCTCAAGATCATGAGTTGGATAATTAAGCTTGTAATCTTTGATTTTGCAAGATTTAAAATCCACTACTCTATCCTCTTACATCAACAAACAACCAAGCCCTACTAAAGAAGCATCCGTGCAAATGAAAAACTCACCCTGTGGATCCAGAATTGTGAGAATAGATGTTGTAGTGAGACATTCCTTGATGTATCTTGAAGGCCTTCTCACACCTCTTCAACCAAACAAAATTATTCCCTTTCCTATGAAGGGAAGTGAAGGGAGTGCACAACTCGAGAGAAGTTTTGAACAAATCTCTGTAGTAACTGTTAGTACTATGAAGTTGCGCACCTCAGTCATAGTAGTGGGTATTGGCCAATCCATAATAGCTCTAATATTGGAAGGATCAACGATGATACCTTCCCCATAAATGATATGATCCAAATACCGCACCTTAAATGCTGAAATAATGCACACTTCTCCAAGTTCCCGTAAAGTTCCTCCTCTCGAAGCCTTTGAAGAAACCTGGCAAAGGTGCCCCTCGTGCTCCTCATGTGTATATGAGTAAATCAAAATGTCATCAAGGAAGATGATCATGAAGCAATCTAAGAAGTTCCTAAATACCCCATTCATCAAGCTCATAAACATTGTGGGGTCACTCGTCACACCAAAAGGCACCACTTGTGAACTCATAGTGGCCATATCTCATACGAAGGTGGTCTTATGAATGTCCACCTCTTAAATCCTCGGCTGATGGTAACCTAACTTGAATTATATCTTAGAGAAAGTTTTGGATCCCTTCATCTGATCAAACAAATCATCAATGCACCGAAGGCGATAACAATTCTTGATCATTACTTTATTTAGCTAGCGGTAATCAATACACAATCGCAAGGATCCATCCTTATTCTTCACAAAAATCACTGGTGCACCCCATGGGGATACACTAGGATGGATAAGGCCTTTCTTCATGAGGCCCTCCAACTACAACTTGAGCTCACGAGCTGCGGGGTTGTCATCTAATAAGGTGCTCATGAGATAGGCTCTGCTCCCGGAACCAGATCTATATGAAAATCAATCTCACGTGGGGTGGTAACCCTAATAGCTCCCAGGGAAAGACATCGAGAACTCTCTCAAAATGAGGTGCTCATCTAGTGATGGTCCACTAGACCCATCCTCTTATCTCGTCATTTAATATAACATCATACAACTAATGAGACCCATTGTACACACCACTTAAGATGCATAGAGAGATGGTGTAAATAAAAATAGGTCTCCTAACCCCGAAATCACCGACTCAACTCCTAAATCATTTACACAAGATATAATCTTGTGGTAACAATCCACTATGGCCCTCTGTGTAGACAACCAATCCATATCCAAGATGAATCCATATGAGCCAAAAGGAAGGATACGGAGATCTGAGGTAGTGGTGAAAGGTCCCAAATCTACCACACACTCCTTAAATAAGGAGTCTACATAGATCTTTGCTCCAAAATCCATCTCAACATCCCAACTATGACCCTACCTAACCCCCACGAGCTTACATCACTCTACTAAATTTGGTGTAATAAAAGAATCAGAAGAACTGAAATCAAAGAAAATGGAGGTAGGAATACCACCAATGGTACATGTAGTCTCAAATAAGCTGTACTCTAATGCTCTACCTAGTACTAAAGAATCCCATAAAGTTTCTACTCTCGAAGGCACTAAAGAACTTGGCAAAGATGCCCCTTGTTTTCCTCATGCATATGTGATTAAATCAAAATATCATCAAGGAAGATGAGCACGAAGTGATATAAGAAGGTCCTAAATACCCCATTCATCAAACCAAAAGGTACCACTATGAACTCATAGTGACCATATCTTGTATGGAATGCGGTCTTATGAATGTCTCCCTCTAAAATCCTTAGCTGATGGTAGCTTGACTTAAGGTCTATCTTAGAGAAATTTGTCACTCCCTTCATCTGATCAAACAAATCATCAATGCGTGGAAGTGGATAATGATTCTTGATTGTTACTTTATTCGAGATAGCGGTAATAAATACACAACTACAAAGATAAATCCTTATTCTTTACAAATATCACCAGTGCACCCCAAGGGGATACGGTAGGATGAATTAGGCCTTTCTCTAGAAGGCCCTCAAGCTGCAACTTGAGCTCACGAGTTCGGGATGGTTATCGAGATAGGGTGCTTGTGAGATAGGCCTCATAAAAATCTCTCAAAATGGGATGGTCATCTAGCGATGGTCCACTAGACCCATCCTCTGATCGGTCACTAACTATGACAAAAAACATCTGAAAACCCTGTCACACACCGTTTAAGATGGATAGTGGAGATGGTGCAAATAGAAATGAGTCTCTTGATCCCCACTATCATTGCCTCAACTCCTAGATCATTTGTACAAGATATGATCTTGTGGTAACAATCCACTCTAGGTCTATGTGTAGATAACCAGTCCATGCCCAAGATGATTCCATAAGAGCCCAAGGGAAGGATACAAAGATCTGAGGTAGTGGTGAAAGGTCCCAAATCTACTACACACTCCTTTATAGAGGAGTCTACAGGGATCTTGGCTCTAGAAGCCATCTCAATGTCCCAACTATGACCCTACCTAACTGCCACCATCCTGCATCACTCTACTAAAGATGGTACAAATAAAGAATCATACGAACTAGAATTAAAAAAAACGGAGGTAGGAATACCACTAATGTTACCGTAGTCTCAATAAGCGTATTATGATGCTCTTCTTGGAGGTTCTTGACCACTAAGTACATCCTATGATTATGTGCCATATCACCAATAGTAGGATATAATATCTGTCTTACCCTTGTTATTAGGGTTCTATGAGTAGTCTCTCCAAAAATTTCTAGTAACACCACACCCAAAATAACCGATTGATCCTCTCTCCTTGTGTAGCAGCAGTCCGCTTGTACTATGGAGTGCGTGGTGTGGATCATGATTATCTGGCTGCACGGTCTCGAGGTCTCGTTGGCAAGCTCCTACCTAGTGAGCTTTCTGGGCACCCTGTGTCCTGATGGGACCCCTAGGAGGAGGCCCCATACTCCGACCTCTCTATGCATTAAATCTCTATTGAGGTCTATAAGGTGGACAGGATTGCTGCTCCTCTTTGTTGTATTCTAAAAGATGATTGTGTTGAACCTTGTCTACCACAAGGAAGAGGCTTTGAACCCCTCGATCTATTGTTCTGCAATTTCTATATGCGGCTCCGATCTCGGTCTCTATCCTGCTGGGTCTTTCCACAAGTCTCCTCGGCTATATAGGCCTTCTCAAAGGCCTCAGCTAATATCTGTGGATAATGGATCCGTACTACACCTCCAATGTGTAGGTTTATGCCCGGATGAACTGTGGATCCACACTGTGCATCCTACATGTAATCAACATACTAGAGTAGATCCAAAATCTACTTTGTCATACTCAACCACCGTAAGGGATGTGCTTCGGAGGTCATGGAACTCATCTATGAAATGTTGAATGAATCTCGTGACAAATATCTACTCCGGAAATGCTCCTCAAAGAGTTCCCATGTAACTATCTCAGAATCAACATGGAGTTTTTGCTCCTCTATCCACCACTAGACACTAGCTCCATCCCTCAGTAGATGGATCACAACACGAGATTACGTGTTGGTAGAACAAGGATAGTGCTTGAAGCATCTGCTCAAGCTCACTAACTAGGCCTCTTCCTGAAATCCACCTATGTCACCAGAATAATGTGATGGCTGAAGCTTCATGATCTCCCTAATGTGATCTGTAACTATAGTCTGACAGCCCCTACGTCTCTCTGTATGCTCATCCCTAAGACTAGGGCTCCGAGACCTCTCTCTATGTCCTAAAACTCGGTCACTGTCCCTCTACGGTGAATATTCTATAGTTGACTTTGCATGGAATTTCTCTCCTCCATGCTCCTTGTTGGGTCGAGGAGATACATAACCCTCAATGAAAGTGACTCTATCATGTCTAGCTACATGTCCTCCTACTGATCCTCCGCGTAGAGAAGCATTAACATCCTCAAGAGTCTACAAAATTTGGGGTAGGATGGTTGCTACAACATGATATGGTGGTGGTAATTCTAGATCTATGTGAAAAAACCCCTCTTCCCATATGCACCTCCTACACAGACCAAGGCGAGAGTTAGTTCATCTTTCTAAGTTTTATTCAGTTTCCATGCTTACTAAAATATGTAATTTCTAAACTAAGTTGTTTTCTAGATTTAAAAGTGTGTTAGGTTTAAGGTTCATGTCTCAAGTTTTCTAGTGTTCCCAATGGCCCAATATTTTGAACCACTACTCTGATACAAAGTGTAACACCTGTTAGAACAACCCACTTGAGACCCAGGAACATCCTAGTATTAGTTAGGAAAATTATGGAATAAATTTTTTGTTCAAAAGAGTCTACTACAGGTTACAAGACAACAACTATCACTAACAAGTTCTAGATCAATTATAATCCACAAGAGTATATTTTTCTTTCAAACACAATTGTTAGAGGTCACAAGGTCCAAAATTTAGGGTTAGAAGGTTCAATTAGGGTCAAAGGGTAATTCCTCACCATACCCACTCTCTAACATGATTAAATATTCAACTTGGTATTTCTCAAAATTAACGATTCAAAATTTCCCTAAATAATTCTGATTGGATAGGAAATTTTCTCACCTTTTCAATGATATAAATAATTCCTCCTAACTCCTCATATTTCTCAAGTTATTGGCCGGCGAGCCATGGGGAGAAAATTTTCCCCAAGAGCAGGCCTGCGGAGCCAAGGGAGATAATTTTCCCAAAGGGTAGGTCGACGGGGTGGCGGGAGGCATTTTGGAAATTTTCCCACATGCGGAAAAATACAACTTTGAAGCCATGCTCCCACGAGTCCGCAAGTCCAGGGAACGTGGCACCTTCTAAGCCACATAGGAAATGCGGGCGGCAGAAAACATTTTGGAAAATTTCCCGCACGGGGTGAGGAGCCAACTTTGTGCCCGCTCTCCCACGAGTCCGCAAGGGGCATGTGGCACCTCCTAAGCCAACATGGGGAAAGTGGGGTGGTGGGGAGAATTTTTTTTTAACTCCCCATATGTAAAAGAGGGTAACATTCACCCTCGCCTCCGCCATGACACCTCACAATGCCATGTGTCGGCTCCCGATTGGCTACGGGCAGCGGGGCGGTGGTGAAAATTTGGAAAATTTTCCAAAAAAATTTTGAAACGTAAAAAGGAAAAAAGGGACCAACTCCTTTTTCATTTCCTCCCGATGCCACGTGATAGCTCCTAATTGGCTACGAGGTGCGGGGAAAATTTGGAAAATTTTCCCAAAATTTTCCGAAGCACTAAATTAAAAAGGGATCTGCCCCTCTGCTGACACTTCATGGTGCCACGTGGTAGTCTCTAATTGGCTGCGCACTAGTGGGGTAGTGGTAAAAATTTGGAAAATTTTCCCTAAATTTTTTCGAACCTCTAAGGGAAAATCGGATCAGGCGGGCCCGCCAAGGAAATTTTTCCCAAATTGTTTTTTTGATGCCAAGTGAAGAAAAACTTCATGAGGCCATAAATTTTGATAGAGAGCTATATTTTCAGCAAACAAGGTCTTTCGGAAATATCTCGACGTCCTCTTTGCATAGGATTAATTAATTTTTAATTTAGATAAAATTTAAGTGGTCGATTTCAGAAAAATAATTTGCTGGCTTATACAGTGCAAACTGGTAAATTTTAACTTGTGAGAATTGTTCAATTTGATATTATTCCTCTCTCAACATGTAAAATGGACATGGATAATTATTCTTAGGTGGATTTAATAAAGATTTCAAGATTCAATTTACATGATTGATTTTCAATTTGAACATTTACATTTCTTGGCAACAAAACGATTGTAACACGGTTTGAGCCCGATTTTGCTAAGTTTTCTAAGAAATTCCTTAAGTGTTTTTAGCTTGGTTTGGGATCATTTTAACATCATTAATTCCAATTGATTATTTCATTTACCTCTTATCTATTTGTATGGTTATTTGAACATTTGATAAAGGAATTTTACAAAGTATATAGTGAATTGAAAGAAGTGTATACATTTACAGAACAAAAATTAACTATCTCTTTTTCCATGAAATAAAACATTAAATTCATTCCATGCTGGTCATAAATATTTTTCTTTCTCTCAATGAAATATTAAAACAAGAACGTATTTTTATTCTTTCCAAAATCATATATTATAAACAAGGCAGAATAATACATTTTCTCCTCACGTGTTTCACTTTTCCACTTTCCAAACAAGGATTTCATAGTGCATGTTAAACACAAATTTCCAATGGAAATAATATCATATGAACAAGGAAAACACTTCCATTAATTCAAATGAAACTCTTACAACCTCCTTTCCATTTGATTTCAAAATACAACATACAAAATATGTATCATTCTTTCACATTCTTTCCAAAAATAGAATACAAAGTATAACTCTTTTACATTTCAAATTTCAACTTTCATTGTCAATACAAGTATCTTTCCATTACAATGAATATATAGATCATCCACTTTAAAGTGGTAAAGGGATACAATAAGATTTCATTTCACAAGGGACTGTCAAACTATCTTTTTCTCAGCTCTAGAACAGCAACATGCGTATTTCTCATTCTTGCTAATTGTGATCATAACAAGAGTAGGGGAAAGGCAACACTCTCCACCTAACCAAGACATACAATGAAAAGGAGAAGACATCCTTCTTCATTGGCCCCGATCCCCAACCATAATGCAATAAAACATGTGATTCAACTCATGGCAATAATGAGCTTCCCAAACACACAAGCAACATTTTCACAATAAAACACAGTCCCAAAATAGAATGTAGTTTACAACTACATTATAACATAACCAATTATACTAAGGATTTATCAAGCAAGCCAAAGGAGAAATAAACTATGGGAGATGCTTCTTATTCCTCGCAAAGGGAAATGGGTATCACCGCTTTGAATTACAAACTGCCAAAATATAGTATATCAAGCCCTGAATATTCCTTATGCCTCCTCAAGCAGCCCTTATTCCTCACATTTCCTTATGCCTGCCCCTGACCTCTTATGACACCTATAACACCTGCTAAAATCTCCCACTTGAGACCCATAAACAACCTAGGTTTAGTTCCAAAATTATGGAATAATATTTTTTTAAAGTGTTAATGACCAAAGTCTCAAGGACAATTAAATTCAATCGATAAATTTTCCCACTAGAATAATTACTAATTCCAGATTATAAAGCAAAAATTGTAATAAGTCCACACCTAGCTCAAATCTCCTTAGGGATTAATTTAATTATTGATTACATTGACATCTTAGCTAAATATTCCTGATTAAATTTTTAGGGTTAAGGGAGCGAGAACAATTAAATAACCAAGGTATTTAATTCCACAAGATCTAAAAAAAGAGAAAGGTTTAATTACGGCGGGAAAAGAATACATGTTTAAAATCATTAGAGTAAATTCTTACTTACCCACTCCCAGAACTCGGTTAAAGATTCAATTTGAATTTTCCTATGATTAATGCAATTAAAACTTCTTGAAAACATTCCTATTAGACAAGAAATTTCCTCACCTTTCCAGTGATAAAAATGAGTCCTCCTGACTCCACATATTTCTCAAGTTATGGGTCGGCAAACCTTGGGGGGAAAATCTTCCCAAGAACGGATCTGCGGGCTAGGAGAGAAAATTTTCCCCAACTCGGGTCTACAGAATTCAGAGAGAAATTTCTCCCAGAGGAGTAATGCAAACCGGCAGAGCGGGACAACTTTAGTGCTTTTTCCCCTTTTGGAACAAAAGAGTGATTTGCCTCTGCGCGCCCGCACGCCCGAAAGGACACGTGTCAGTATTTCCCAACTCAGGCAGAAATTCGGGCTGCCAGAGAATTTATAGACTTTTCTCCTTTTTCTGAAAATTGGTAAGGGATCAAAATGATCCACGCCTCTGCCGACACCCAAGGCACCACGTGTCAGTCATCCATTTGTCACAAGTCGGTGGGGTGTGGAGAACTTAGAAATTTTTTTCTCAAATAAAATTTTCAAATTGCTTTATGTTTTTAAGGGATCCACTCCTCCCGATGCCTTATGACACCATGTAGTAGCATCGATTTGTTAGATTTAGGCGGGCGGTGAAAAAGAATCGGGAAATTTTTCCCAAAATTTTCTTTGTAAATTAGGTGATATTTGTCAAAAGAAAGGCTTTTGCTCTCACAGAGCAATGTGGGAAATTTGTGCCTTTGGTATTTTTTTCCCAAAAATGTGCTAAGGAAAATTCAGGCCCTTGAGATCAGCCGAGGAAAATTTCATTCATTTAAAATTTGACAATTAGATTATTTTGAGCCCAAAATGAAGTAAAAACTTCAGAAGGCCATAACTTTTGATTGGGAACTCGTTTTTGGAAAATGAGGACTTTATGGAAAGATCTTGATGTTCTCTTTGCAAAAAGAACCTCAGAATTTGATTTTCATGAATTTTAAAGGGTAAATTATAGAAAACATCTTTCTGTCACTTAGAAAGTGAATTGGTATTTTTAACTTATCAATTTTGTTCAAATTTGTCATAATTATTTTTCCACTTGCCAAATAGGCATGGAGGATTTTACTTGGAATATTTTAGGATAGATTGTAAGATTAAGTTTACTTGATTGATTTACATTTGAAATTTATCAATTTTATACAGCAAGAAGTCTACAATTTTTCATTTGCCCGATTTGAAAGGTTCTATTAAATTTTCATAAGTATTTTTGTATTTATGGGGTCATTTCGACCTTACAAATAAAATTTGATATTTCATTTTTTTTTTAATTTCCAAGGTCGGTCTGTGTATTTTGATAAAACATTTGCTAGTTTCGAAAAAATATATCGAGATCTATTTGAAAGGATCTATTTTCCATTTATCATCTTATAGTATTAGAAATCATTCCGGATCTAATCTAACTCATTAATTTTATTCATATCAACGTATTCAAATGCCAAATTACAATTCTGATTTTCAAAACTTTCATTTCTAAAGAACAAAGCATTATGACATTTCTTCATACGTATTCACTTTTTCATCTTTCCAATAGAGATTTCAAATTACATTCAACAATTAGATTTCCAATGAAAGAAATATCATTTGAACAAAGTAACCACTTCTATTTATATAGATCAAATACAACTTTACAATCACAACTCTTTCTCATTACATTCCTTCTTACAAATAGAATACAGAGTAAATTTCTTTCACATTCAAAAGGGATTTTATTTCCAAAACATAGTAACTCTTCAGCACAAAATGTGTATTAAATTTTCATCCACATCAAGTGGGGAAATGGTTTACAAAAGTAGTTTCGCAAGGGATTGTCAGAACTTTGTCTTCTTCCTCAATTACAATATATAGAAAACAATTTCTTCCACATTTATTCAAAAATAGAGAACAGAGTATATCTCTTTCACAATTCAATTTACAACTTTCATAGCCCATACAAACCATCTTTCCATCACAGATAATGTACAAGTTCATCCACTTCAAAGTGGGAAGGGTTACTAATAAGTAATAATCTCAACAAGGATTTATGTCAAAATTTTCTATTTTTTTTTCCTTTGCTCCGAACATCAACATGAATTTCCTCCATTTTTTATTTCAATTTTATCTTAACGAGAATAGGGGAAAAGACAACACTCTCCGCCCAACCAAGATATCCAATGAAAATAAGAAGTCATCTTTCTTCACAGGCCCTCGAGCCCCAACCATATTGCAATTAGAAATGATTTTCAACACATGGAAATAACAGGCTTCCACAACACAAAGACATATTTCTCATTCAAAACATTGTCCCAAACAAAAGTATAGTTTTCCACCATAGAAAAAAAAAACAACAAACAACACTTAGGATTCATCATGCAAGCCAAAGGAGCGAGAAACTATGGGGGATGTTGCTTATGCCTCCCAAAGGGGAAATGGGTATCACCACATGAGAACAAACCACCAATATATATATATATATATATATATATATATATATATATATCATTTCAAATCCCTGACATGCCCTTATGCCTCCCCCAAGTACCCCTTATTCCTCACATTTCCTTATACCTCCCCAACCTCTTATGGCACCCCATAACAAGTAAAGAAATGCAAGCTATTTCTTTGTAAGGTGGAACCCAAATCCCAACTCCCTCCACCCTTATACCTCCCTAAAACACACTTATGCCTCCCACAAAATAAATCCCATTGTCCTTCTACACCATTCCTATGTCATCTACCAAACATCCCACAAACATGCCAAAACATTCACATATTAAAATTTTCATAAACAAAAGGGAATAATTTAAAGAGCCAAGCTCTTACCTCTCCACGATGGAGTTATTTTGAGTTCCAAAACAATAAGCTTTATCCCAATGCAAGCAGCCCAAATCAGCCAAGCACAAGCATGCAAAAATCTTCCAAAAACTTCTCCAAATCAAGAGCTCCCAAAAAGTAAGTAATTCGCCCAAGAATGAAGTCTCCAAAATGAAGCAACCCAAAATAAGGCAAGGAATTCAAATTTAATAGAAGAGGGAAGGGAAGAGAATGAGGTGGGTCCATGTAGGGTGTCACCTCACACATCCTCAATTCCAACCCCCAAATTCACCTTCATTCCAATACATACATAATAAATAGGTGGGTTAATAATATGAGAGTTTATTTACACACTCAAACAAGCCCACAACCGATAAGGATTGAAATTAATTTATGTAAGAAAAGTGCAATTAAAACCTACAATTTGCCTTCCCAAAAGTATTATAAAATTATAATCTCAACTCTCCACCCAGAGATATGGTTGGTAATTAAATTTAAGAGATATGGGACAAGATTAACTTGTCCTACAAGCGTTCAAAATCAAACTCCAAAGAAAAATTTGAATTTCAAATAAGATGGAGTGTTTCATACTCAAAAATCAATTTACACATCTCTTACACATCACTTACACATTTCTTACAACACTTTAATTTTAGGCCAACAAATCTAATAATTACTTTCTCAAGACATATTTTATTTAATTAATATTAACATGTTTACCCACAATATTAATACAATGTTTAATAAATAAAGAAAGGGCACATGCATCACAAAATAAACACATGCAAACATTAACAAAGGGACCAAATAAAAGAAAAAAATACATAAAATCCTTTGGTCCCATTTCAAAGGTGATCCCCCATGGGAATCCCTAACACAATCAAACACACACAAACAAATACAGTTGTCATGGTGACCTTGTTGAATTCATCTAGAATTCTAATGTGGTTGGTCTCCAATCCCCAATGTTTTTGTGATATTTTAACCTGCAAAACACAAATTTCTCCTTTAGCCTTGTGGCCATATTAGAACATCCAAATGAATATAAATATAGTTTCAAAATTATCAATATATTTATGAATCACAACAATATTAAGACAATCAACAATATCACTTACAATTTCATCATCAATTTTACTTCAATTTTCTTGATCTACTCAATATATATAAATATCATATGTCCTAACAACATCGATAAATATATATAACCATGTCCAACAGCGTGTCAACTTCTATATAAAATGTCTCTAACAATCATCATGCATCATATGGGAATCAGAGTCAATAATAGTCCATGATCTAACATCTAACACCATACTAAATCAAAAATATAATAATGTCCATAATATAGTCAGCAGTATCATGATCAATATCAAAAAGTTTCGAAGGGAAGTGGGCACTACATCCCCCTCCCCTTAGACTCAACTTCCTCCTAGAAGTAACTAGAAGAGAGATAGGAACAAATGCAACAAAAAAAGGATCACTCCTATTATGGGATTGCTTGCTTCAAACAAGTTGTAGTCCACATAACCCAAGTTTGGTCCAATGTAATTTAGCAAGAAGAAGGGAGATTATAAGGGATGAGTTCTAAACTTTCTACATGCAAGGCTACGATATTTAAATCTAAAGAGTAACTTTACACTATCAACCAAGATACAACACATAACAATATAACATGAAGAGTTCAAAAGAGTATTAAGAGTAACCCCACATAGAGGAATAATAAGGAGAATTCCATGAGTTTGAGAAAGACCACATAGTTTCCAAAGGAATACAACACACTATAGTAACCAAAATTAAGGTTTCCACTAAGGTTAAATTATGCTTTCATAGTTCATTGTTTAGACAAGGCTAGTAGAATCAACCATGGCCAAAATTTTGTATGAAAGACATGTTTACTCAAGGTCCCACAATTTGAGGTCACACAAGATGAGGTTAATCAACAAGGAAGGAAACCTAAATCAGCAACACATTTACAATCAAGGAACTATTCAAATGAAGCACTTCCATAACTAGAGAGGGTACAATTAAATTTTCATGGTAATACTAAGAAAATTTATGACCACAAGGTTTCCTATAGTCTGATTTGTTTTACACTTTTTTTAAGAATTGAACACACCACACCAACCAAATCTAGAGACGTCAAACATTTAGTAAACAACTCCACTAGCAGCTAACATAATAATGCAAGAAGCACCATACACTATAACACAATGGGATTTATTTATCTTATTTCCTTATCAAGCTCAGAATAACCATAAAGAGAGCACAAGAAACACCAAGGAGAACTCAAGATCTCTAGCGAGAAGAAGAAGTAACACGGGGTCCAATTATAATCCAAGGTGCATTGCATCAAAAGTGAGTAACAAATTATGAAAACATCTTGTGCTTTCCTTCCCAACGATAAGAGAGGCAACAATAACAATGTATCTCAAGAAGAAAAAAAGACTTCCCTAAGTTATGTCATATCCTTAACATATGTTGCCTTAAAATTACAATAACTTAGGTTTCCAAGGACAAGAAAACACGCAAGGAGGTTACTTCTCAAACAATAGGTAATTTTCAAGACGAAAAGACAACAACTCACACTCTTCGAGCTACAAGAAGATAAGGGTATGATGACCCAAAACTTCCACAAAAAAAAGGCACATACATCTATGAACAAGAACGTACTAAGTAACTACAACACATTACTAACCACTAGGTGTTTCAAAATTCCGGGTAGGGTGAGAACCACGGGTTTAACTATACATTATACTCAATACACATAAATCTTACTTATTTTATAACTCAACTAAATAATTCAAAAGTTGTAGTTTTGTTTGCTAGAAATTTCTTTACGATTTTTATTAGTTAAACTTCCTCCTATTATGACATCACAAGTTTGTGCTATAAGGACCACTAAGGGGGCATGATATCTCACCATTCTGTAAAGGTAGAAAAGAGAAAAATATTTATTTTACTCCTAAGGGAGGTAGATGGACAAAGTTTTCCTTTTCTGTTCTTCTACGTGTTTATTTATTTATTTATTTTCCTCTATTAATCTACCAAGGTTAAAGCAAGAACCATTTTCTCCTTCTATGTTCCAGTTTATTTGTTAAGATTCAAGGCCAAATCTCCTCAATTATAGTTTTATGATGTTTGGGTGAGTCAACTTGTCAATTAAAAATTTAATGAGAAGGAAGGGTAAACATATCACACTATTAGTTTTATGGGAAACAACATATCACATTTTTTTTTAATTTTAAGGAAACAAGGGACATTCAACATAGCAAACACATTATTAATTTTGTAAGAACTAGGAATCTATCAACCAACATGGATCACAACAATATTTCAAGGGTTTTCCAAATAATTACAAGCATCATCAAATATTTCTAGTGGGTCTCTACAAGTCTCAAAATAAGTTACAAGGAAGGCCCATTAAGGGAACATAATTACTTTTACTGATCTACTAGGGTTTAACAATGTTTGTTGTTTTAGCGAAAAAAAAATATTTTACTCACATGATAAGACAAGGAAAGTTTTCAAATCTACACCCATATTACCATAGGATACCACCAACCAAGCAATCAAAATGACAAGGAAATATTTTAACTATAAGAACACCACATACTCATTAGAAAGCATCAAATGTAAGCAACCAATCAACTATCTATTTAACATGGCTTTACGACCAAGAGTTACAACTTCGTAAGAAGAATCACATTATAAAATACCACCAAGATTAAATCATCAAGGTCTAATTACACTAACATCACCAGTGGCATGATCCAAAAGTCTCAAAGCATCCATAAGTGTCTCCACGTAACCCCAAGATTGATAGGTCAATGTGAGAAAAACAAACACACTTAATTAAACACATTGTTCGAATGGGCTTAAATCTAATCATAATTACCAAGATGCATACAATCCACAATTCAATACTTTTTATAATGAAACACAAAAACTATGATAAAACTTAGCATGTCATTGATTAAAGGTCACTACCAAGCAACCACTTGTCCACTAACATCTATAGTTAGAAAGAAATCTGATCCTAACACAATCCAAAATCCCATAATTAAAACCTTCTACTTCTATAAGGATCAAGATCTTACCAGATTGTAAGATAATCACCACCACCACTAACAAACTTCCAACTAGAACATACAACACAATTAAATTTCTATCTAGCAAGGTCGAGCAACGAAAAGTCACTCTAAGATCATAGACACACTCAAGGTTCTATGCATCCAACACCAAGGAACAACTTAGAACACCTAAGAAGACATTCAAGACACCCAGGGTGTACCCCCATACAATGAAATGTCACAATACATACAATGTAGAACCAACTCATCATTAAGCAAGAAGGAATCACGTAACATTTAGCTAAGTAGCCAACAATATCAACGAGCTCCGAGTCATCAATCAAAATAAATTCCAAGAAATATTGGCAATCAAGGAGAGTGGCTAAGTAGCCGCATTGCAAAGTCTGAAATTTCTTGCAAAAATATAAATAACTAAAAGATCCTCAAAGCTTCTCAATCCAATCATAAAATAAAATGTTGGTCCTTGATAAAATGACACAAGTTTATGAATGTAAAATACAAAACGTTAACACCACATTCACTTCACGCCCTTCATGGCCACCAATAGGGGTACTCTGCCTCGAGGTCAATTCCAAGGACACATACATAGGATTGGGTCATAAACGACACCCAGACTTATTGTCTACTCTCCCATGTTGGTAATGAAATGAAAAATTGATAACCCAACCACCCTTCCTAACCACTAAAGGAAGGAAGCTCTAAATAACTTCTAATTAACTCTTCCCGACCCCCAAACACAACCACTATTGTCTAACCACAAGAATCACACCATACAGTTTATCCTTCCAACAACTCCAATAAGGAAGGGTCTCAAAATGGCTCAACACATCATAAAATTAAATCAAGATTTAGGACTTGTAAAACAACACATTTTCAAAGGAGAACCAAGTTTCCACTACACTAGAAGTTCACAAAAATCAATTTAATTTAACATTTTCAGTTACAGGTTTAGAAAAAATGCCACTAAGTAAGCACAACAACTCAAGAAACTTATTATTTTATTATTATTTTAATTTTGGTAGTTCAAATGAATAGAGTAATGTAATATTTTTATATGTGTTCCTTTGTTTTTCAATTTTCAAATAAGTTTGTTCTCTAGATTTAAAAGTGTACTAGGTTTCTGGTTCATGTCTCAAGTTTTCTAGTGTGCTCAAGGGTCTAATATTTGAACACATGACTCTGATACCAAGTGTAACGCCCGCTAAAATCTCCCACTTGAGACCCATGAACAACCTAGGTTTAGTTACAAAATTATGGAATAATTATTTTTTAAAGTGTTAACAACCAAAGTCTCAAGGAAAACTAAATTCAACTCATAACTTTTTCCATTATAATATTTATTAATTCCACATTATAAACCAACAAGTGTAATAAGTCCACACCTAGCTCAAATCACCTTAGGGATTAATTTAATCACTGATTACATTGACATTTTAGCTAAATATTCCCTGATTAAAATTTTAGGGTTAAGGGACCAAAATAATCAAATACCCAAGGTATTTAATTCCACAAGATCTAAGACAAGAGAAAGGTTTAATTACAGTGGGGAAAAGAATACATATTTAAAATCATCAGAGTAAATTCTTACTTACCCACTCCCAGAACTCGGTTAAATATTCAATTTGATTTTTCCCATGACTAATGAAATTAAAATTTCTAGAAAGCATTCCCATTAGATAGGAAATTTCCTCACCTTTTCAATGATATAAAGAATTCCTCCTGACTCCTCATATTTCTCAAGTTATGGGTTAGCGGACCTTGGGAGGAAAATCTTCCAAAGAGCTGGTTTGTGGGCTAGGGGAGAAAATTTTCCCAACTCAAGTCTACGGAATTTGGAGAGAAATTTCACCCGAGGAGGAATGCGGATCGACGGGGGAGAACTTTATCACTTTTTCCCCTTTTCGGACAAAAGAGCGATTTTCCCCACACGCCCATGAGCCCAAAAGGATACGTGTCGACATTTCCCAACTCTGGCGGAAAGTCAGGACACTAGAAAATTTTAGAGTTTTATCTATTTTTCCAAAAGCACTAAGCGATCAAAATAATCTACACCTCCACCGAGCGCTTAAGGTGCCACGTGTAAGTCATCCATTGGTCACGGGTCTGCGGGTTGGTGGGAGAACTTAAAAAAAATCCCAAAGAAAATTTTTGAAGCGCTAAGTTTTTAAGGGATCCACTCCTCCACCTTGACACCTCATGATGCCACATAGAAGAATCGATTGGCTAGGGTGGTGGTGGGGCAGCGAAAAAAATTAGGAAAATTTTCCCAAAAATTCTTTTGAACTTAGGCGATATTTGCCGAAAGAAAGGCTTGTGGGTTAGTGGAGTGGCAGAGAAATTCATGCCTTTGGTGTTTTTTGCCCAAAAATTTGCTAAGGGAAAATTTGATTCATGGGTCCACCAAGGAAAATTTCATTCATTTAAAATTTGACAGTTAGATTATTTTGAGCCCGAAATGAAGTAAAAACTTTAGAAGGCCATAACTTTTGATTGGGAACTCAGTTTTTAGCAAACGAGGACTTTTTGGAAAGATATCAATGTCAGTTTTACACAACCCTAGGAATTTTATTTTGATAACTTTTAAATTGTAAATGTTTAGAAAACTTCTTTCTATCACTTAGAAAGTGAACTGGTATTTTGAACTTATAAATTTTGTTCAAATTTGGCATTAACTCTATTTTCCACTTGCCAAATAGGCATGGAGGATCTCACTCGGAAATTTTAGGATAGATTGCAAGGTTAAGTTTACTTGATTGATTTGCATTCGAAATTTATCAATTTTATATAGCAAGAAGTCTACAATTTTCCTTTGCCCAATTTGAAAGGTTCTATAAAATTTTCATAAGTATTTTGGTATGTTTGGGGTCATTTTGACCTTACAAATAAAATTTGATATTTCATTTTGTCTTTTTGATGTTGTAGGGTTGATCTATGCATTTTGATAAAACATTTTCCAGTTTTGAAAACATCTAACAAAGATCTAATTCGAAAGGATCTATTTTCCATTTATCATCTTCTAAGTATTAGAAATCATTCGAATCCAATCTAACTCATTAAGTTGATTCGAATCAACGTATTCAAATGCCAAATTACAATTCTGATTTTCAAAACTTTCATTTCTAAAGAACAAAGCATTATGACATTTCTTCATACATATTCACTTTTTCATCTTTCCAACAGAGATTTCAAATTACATTCAACAATCATATTTCCAATGAAAGCAATATCATTTGAACAAAGTAACCACTTCTATTTATATAGATCAAATACAACTTTACAATCACAACTCTTTCTCATTACATTCCTTTTTACAAACAGAATACAGAGTAAATTTCTTTCACATTCAAAAGGGATTTTATTTCCAAAACATAGTAACTCTTCAGCAAAAAATGTGTATTAAATTGTCATCCACATCAAGTGGGGAAATGGTTTACAAAAGTAGTTTCGCAAGGGACCTATCGAACTTTGTCTTCTTCCTTAATTCCAATATACAGAAAACAATTTCTTCCACATTTATTCAAAAACAGATAACAAAGTATATCTCTTTCACAATTCAATTTACAACTTTCATAGCCCATACAAACCATCTTTCCATCACAGATAATGTACAAGTTCATCCACTTCAAAGTGGGAAGGGTTACAATAAGTAATAATCTCAACAAGGACTGTCAAAATTTTATTTTTTTCCTCTGCTCCAGAACAACAACATGAATATCCTCCATTTTTCTTTATTTCAATTTTATCACAAAAAAAGGGGGAAAGGCAACGCTCTCCACCCAACCAAGACATCCAATGAAAATAAGAATTCGTTCTTCTTCATTGGCCCCTGAGCCCAACCATATTGCAATTAGAAATTATTTTCAACACATGGCAACAACAGGCTTCCACAACACAAAGACATATTTCTCATTCAAAACATAGTCCCAAACAAAACTGCAGTTTACCACCACAAAACAAAACAACAAACAACACTCAGGCTTCATCATGCAAGCCAAAGGAGCAAGAAACTATGGGGGATTTTTCTTATTCTTCTCAAAGGTGAATGGGTATCACCACAGGAATAAACCACAAAATATATATATATATATATATATATATATATATATATATATATCATTTCAAATCCCTGACATGCCCTTATGCCTCCCCCAAGTACCCCTTATTCCTCACATTTCCTTATACCTCCCCAACCTCTTATGGCACCCCATAATGAGTAAATAAATGCAAGCTATTTCTTTGTAAGGTGGAACCCAAATCCCAACTCCCTCCACCCTTATACCTCCCTAAAACACACTTGTGCCTCCACAAAATATACCCCATAGTCTTCTCCTACACCATTCTTAGGCTATCTACCAAATATCCTAAAAACATGCCAAAACATTCACACATCAACATTTTCATAAACAAAAGGGAAGCATTTCAAGAGCCAAGCTCTTACCTCTCCATGATGGAATTGATCGAGTTCCAAAACAACAAGCTTTATCCCAATGCAAGTAGGCCAAATAAGCCAAGCACAAGCATGCAAAAATCTTCCAAAAATTCTCCAAAGCAAGAGTTCCCAAAACATCAATGAATTCACCCAAGAATGAAGTCTCCAAAGTGAAGCAACCCAAAACAAGGCAAGGAATTTGAATTTAATAGAAGAGGGAAGGGAAGAGAATGAGGTGGGTCTATGTAAGGTGTCACATCACACATCCTCAATTCCATCCCCCAAAGTCAACTTCATTCTCCAATGCATAATAAATAGGTGGGTGAATAATATGATAGTTTACTTAGACACTCAAACAAGCCCACAACCCATAAGGACTGAAATTAAATCATATAAGAAAAGTGCAATTAAAACCTACAATTTTCCTTCTCAAAAGTATTATAAAAGTTGAATTTCAACTCTACAACCGTAGGTATGGTTGGTAATTAAATTTGAGAGGTATGGGACAAGTTTTACTTGTCCCACAAGCATCCAAAATCAGCCTCCAAGGATAAATTCGAATTTCAAAGAAGATTGAGCATTTCATACTCCAAAATCAACTTACACATCTCTTACACGTCACTTACACATTTCTTACAACACTTTAATTTTAGGCCAATAACTCTAATAATTAATTTCTCATGACATATTATATCTAATTAATATTAACAATATGCTTACCCACAATATTAATACAACATTTAATAAATAAAGAAAGGGGCAATGCATCACAAAATAAACACGTGAAAACATTAAGAAAGGGACCAAATAAAAGAAAAAAGTACATAAAATCCCTTTGTCAAATTTCAAAGGTGATCCCCCCCATGGGAATCCCTAACACAATAAAACACACACAAAAAAATACAGTTGTCATGGTGACCTTGTTGAATTCATATAGAATTCCAATGTGGTTGGTCTCCAATCCCTCGATGTTTGTTGTGATATTTTAACCTGCAAAACACAAATACCTCCTTCAGCCTCGTGGCCATATCAGAACATCCAAATGAATATAAATATAGTTTCAAAATTATCAATATATATATGAATCACAACAATATCTAGACAATCAACAATATCACTTACAATTTCATCAACAACTATTTCATCATCAATTTTAATTCAATTTTCTTGGTCTACTCAATATATCCAAATATCATATGTCCTAACAACATCGATAAATATATATAACCATGTCCAACAACATGTCAACTTCTATATAAAATGTCTCTAACAATCATCATGCATCATATGGGAATCAGAGTCAATAATAGTCCATGATCTAACATCTAACACCATACTAAATCAAAAATATAATAATGTCCATAATATAGTCACCAGTATCATGATCAATATCAAAAGTGTCGAAGGGAAGTGGGAACTACAACACCCCATAACGATTAAAGAAACGCAAGCTATTTCTTTGTAAGGTGGAACTCAAATCCCAACTCCCTCCTCCCTTATACCTCCCTAAAACAAACTTGTGCCACCCACAAAATAAACCCCATAGTCTTCTCCTACACCATTCCTAGGTCATCTACCCAACAACCCAATAACATGTGAAAATATTCACACCTTAATATTTTCATAAATAAACAAAAATAAGCATTGCAAGAGCCAAGCTCCTACCTCTCCATGATGCAGTTGTTCCAAGTTCCAAAATAGTAAGTTTTATCCCAATACAAGCAATCAAAATCATCTAAGCACAAGCATGCAACAACCTTCCAAAAACTTCTTCAAAGCAAGAGCTCCAAAAAAGAAAAAGAATTTGCCCCCAAGAATGAAATCTTAGAGGTGAAGCAACCCAAAACAAGGAAAGGAATTCCAATTTTATAGAAAATGGAAGGGAAAAGGATGATGTGGATTCATGTAGGATGCCACATCACAAATTCTCAACCCCAACACAAAAGTAAACTTCATTCTCCAATGCATAATAAATAGGTGGTTGAATAAAATGACAGTTTACTTACACACTCAAATCCAACCCACACCCAAAGTACTAGAATTAAATCATGTAAGAAAAGTGTAATTAAAACCTACAAATTGCCTTCCAAAAACCATTATAAAAGTCAAATTTCAACTCTCCAACCATAGGTATGGTTGGTAAATAAATTTAAGAGGTATGGGAAAAGTTTAACTTATCCCACAAGCCTCCAAAATCAGCCTCTAAGGACAAATTCGAATTTCCAAGAAGGTGGAGTGTTTCACACTCAAAATTTAACTTACACATCTCTTACAACACTTTAATTCAAGGCCAAAAACTCTATTAATTACTTTCTTATGATATCTTTTAATTAATTAATATTAACAACATGCTTACCCACAATATTAATACAACATTTAATAAATAAAGAAAGGGGCAAATGCATCACAAAATAAACACATGCAACATTAAACAAAAGGGTCAAATAAATAAATACACATAACCCCTTGGTCACATTTAAAGGTGGTTCCCCCCATGGGTACCCCTAACAAAACAACCACACACAAACAAAACAAGTTGTCATGGTGACCTTGTTGAATTCATCTAGAATTCCAATGTGGTTGGTCTCTAATCCCCGATGTTTGTTGTGATATTTTAACCTGCAAAACAAAAATACCTCCTTCGGCCTCATGGCCATATCAGAACATCCAAAATAATATAAATATAACCCCAAAATCATTTAGATATATGAATCAAAACAACATCAAAGCAATCTAACAATATCATTTACAATTTTATCAATAACTATATCATCATCCAATAATTTCCATTTCTAGGTCTACTCACAATATCTAAATATCACATTTTGAACAACATCCATATTATAACCATGTCAAACGGTATATCATTATCAATATCCAAAATGCCTTTAATAATTATTATGCATCATAATTGAATCAAGTCAACAATAATCCATGATCTAACATCTATCATCATACTATAATAAGGTCCATAATATAATGAACAAGTATCATGATTATTATAAAAAGGGTGTCAAAGGGAAGTGGGCACTACATTCCATCCATCACAACTTCAAGAGTGGAAGGAGGGGGTAAAGTCTTGGAATCCCGCAGGGTTTCCACATGGATCCAACCACAAAGGTCTCACCCAAAAAGGGGTTTTTACATTATATATAGTGGGGCCCTTTACGCATTCCTAGGACCCTAAAAGGAAACAAAAATCTTAAGAATGTGTGGGGCTTCCACGTGGATCTTGCACGGATAGAATCCAAACCCAAAGCAGTTTGGAAAAGATTGGCAAAAGGTCAATTAAATGAAAGATGAATCATGAATCCCACCAAGAATTTTAAATTCTTAGATCTTTTAAAATATTGTGAGAGCCCGCGTGGAACACCTGACCCTGACCTTCAAATGATCATAACTTTTCTGGAAACTCAAATTCGAGAAAGAGACAACTTTTTCAAAATCTCTCCACATCTGCTGCTCAACTAGGACTATATATCTTTAAATTAGAGGGACTAAATTCTTAAAAATTAAAATTATAGTCTACCATTTTTTATCTTGTTGGGCTTCTCACCTACTACCATTAATAAAGTATGTGATTCCTTTCTTTCCCAACAAGGAGAAACAAATGGAGGAATGGGTTTTGTAGTAGAACCCATCATTGTTGTAGGTGAATTCAATGCGTTTCTTGGATGGTTGGAGTAGGATTTTGAAATTCATCTCATCTCCTCTATTTCTTCCTATATATTGTAAGGAGGGGCACTTTTCTAGAAGTTGGTCATATTTTTCTCCTGCCCCCTCTCTCCTTCTTCCTTAGGGTTAATCGTCCTCTCTTTTCTTTGTAATGATATTTTCTTTTCACTTTCCCATTAATGATGTATGTGTGAACTGATGGAGCAATAACATATCTTTCGTGATGCATTTTGTCCATCCTTTGATTATTATATTTCTCTTCTTGCCTCTCATCATGTAGGGTATACTATGCATATCCCTGATGACTATTACAGGTTTTGGGAGCTGTGTTTAATAGGTTTGAAGTGAAATTATTTGAGAACTATATCTTTGGTTTTTTATCTATCTTGTCCATCCTCTCCATTACTCGCCTCTCTCCATTTCAGTGCAATGGGATTTGTGATCGAAACCTCCTTTTCTGGTGTATCACCACTTTAGTGTAGGCTTTATTTTCATGCAGTCTCTCTCCTTATTCCCTTAGAAGCTTAGAATAGGATTAGATAGTTTTCCCGCATTAAAGTAGATTGTGGCGGGTAGTTTAGGAACAAGAAACAACTTTCTCTGGAGGGTCATCTAAATCCTGTAAGTCCCACGACTTGAGAGATGATCCAATGCTATACGAATTACAATCGAATGCCCCACTCATCTATAAGGCTATTTGGGGGTGGTATAATTTTGTATCAACAGAAATTTTAATCTTTATACTATTAAATCATTTTTGAACCATGAGCATCTTTTCTAAATTGATTACTAAATTATTACAATTCTTCGTAAACATGACTGTTGTTTTCTAGTTAGCATGAAAATTAAGAGGTGTGGACACCAAGATTTATATGGTGTTTTGATTATTATTATTACCTTGACTTTATGTCATTACTATTGTTGTATTGTTTAGGCTCTGGTCACTCTTTATTGGATCCCTAGACCTTGATATCGTAATAAAAATAAAACATTTCTAGATGGAAATTGATACACTCATTTTACTTATTGGATAGACAGTACATACATGTTATACTTGCGACATGATGTGACAATTGCAGTAAATTTATATGCTTGATTCCTAAATCAATATTCGATGTTCTAATCACATTACTCTGTATGGATGTATTAGACATAAATTAGGGATATTTCTAGATGATTGTTGATGTTGTGATCTTAGTGCAAAGTGATGGATTGTTATAATCGAAATGTTAGAAAATTAAACAATTGGTGAATTAATTGATTCTAGCATTGGTTTAATTAGGTTGTTCAATGGTGTAAATTGTTATGTATAACGTGCATGTGTTTTATTAATTCGACATTACTAATATGGTCACAAGGCCGAGGAGGTATTCAGTATTTTGTAGAAACACAAAGCATGATCACAACCTAAAGGGGGATTGGGGACCAAACACAACAGAATGTCGGGTGGTTACAACATTGGTCGTCAAGGCAACTTGTAAACTGTATTGTGTTAGCTTGTTCTTGTATGTGTTGAGAAAATTTTCTTGAGGGGGTAATGTTCTAATGTGACCATGGGGTTGAGAAATTTATTTAATTGTTTTATTTACTTTAGTAGGTGATTTCTTTTGTGATGTCTTTCTTTTATTACTTTTGTTAAGTGTGTTTAGATTAATGTAATATCTTGTTTTAGTTTGTAAGCTTTGGGGGAAGTCAAGTGGGTGTAATAAATTTTGTTGGTTGGCCCCTTGAGCCATGTGTTGTCTCTTGTATTGAATGCTTATCTTGAGTGTTGACCACTCCAAATCTCTTGAAAACTCGAATTTGAGTTTGAGGGAAATTTTGGGGGACTTGTGGGACAAGTTAAACTTGTCCCACACTTCCCAAAACCCCTTACCAACCATATCTATGGGTTGGGAATTCAAAAAGGGGATTATTTATTGTTTTGGGAAGGGAAATATGACTTTGGAGTGCTCTTTTCTTCATTTTGCATTTATTGTGCCTTAAGGCACATGGGAAAAGGTTGGATTGTGGAAGAGAGTTGTCATTCAACCCAACCACCCATTTATGGTGTTTTGGGATTTGGGTTGACCTTGGGAGGTGGTTTGAGGATGTGTGATGTGGCATCCTACATGGAGCCACATCACCCTCACCCTTTCCTTTGGTCTATTTATTGAAACTTCCTCTCTTGTTGAGGGGGTTGGAGTTTTGCTTTTGTTTTGTTGAAGAGTTCTCTTTTGTTATTTTGGGGAGAAAGAGAAAGAAAGAGTGCTTGGACTTGCATGCTTGGATTGATTTGGGAAGGAGCTTGGACAAGTTTCTTGGTTAGGCTTCTCCAATGGAGAGGTAGGAAACCCTCTCCTTTGTTTTGCTTTCATATTATTGATGCTTCTATGCTAAAATTGTGAAAAATGCATGTCTACTTTGGTGTATTGTGAAAAATGGATTGAATGCTTATTGTGTAGTATAGGAGAGGTCTATGGGAATACACATGAGGGAGGCAAAAGAGTAGATTAGGATATTGTGGAGGGAGTTTGAGAGGGATGCCCATCTTGGGTAGGAATGTTTACATTCTACCTTGTCTTTGAGGGAGCCATAAGAGGAGGGAGGCATAAGAGTATGGGAGGAAAAAGGGGTACTTGAGGGAGGCATAAGAGTCATAGGGGCTTGTGTTTTATTGTGGAGGGTTTTGGATGGGCATCTCATCTCATTTGGGAGGCATAAGGAAAACATTCCCATAGTTCCTTCTCTTGTTGGCTTGGATGCAAGCCTTGTTGTGTAATGTTTGATGTTATTGTGTGTCTCTTTGTTCTTCTATTTTAGCTTGAATGTTGTGAAGAACTTGTATTGTGGAAGCATGTATTGTTGCCTTGAGTTGGAGACCACCCTTTCATTGTGTTGTGTTTGGGGCTCGGGGGTCAATGGAGGAGATTGCTTCTCTTCTCCATTGAGATTTGGTTGGGAGGAGAGTGTTGCCTCTCCCCCTATCTTGGTTGTGATTGGGAAATGCTTGGAATATGGAGCACGAGTGAAGAACACTTTGGAGCACATGAATCTGGTTGTTGACAATGTAAAAATATCATGTATTTACCCACCTTGAGTGGATAAAAAAAAAAAATGTATTATTGTTTGCTTTCTTTAGCTTCCATTATTGCAAAAATGTTTTCCACATGAAGTAGGACATGTTGTAAAAGATTTGAAGGAAAAGTTGCATTGAAATGATAGTATTTCTTACTCTAAAAATTTATTGTAAATGTTGTTGAACTCTTGTGGAATGTTGGAAAGAAATTACAAAAGAAAATATATTAAAATTTTGATTGAAGTACTTGGGTGATATGTTGGAAAGGATAAAAGAATAGTGCATTATTCCTTCTTTTATACTTGATGGAAGGACTCAAGTTTTCAAATAGTTTTTAGTATGACAATGAAACTTTGTAAGATCTAGTTCTTTTATGCTTTCTTCATTTATGAATCTAATACAAGAATCCATTACAAATTAATAAAGGGAAATGAAATCGATTCTTGAAAACCCCATGTTATGTTATTGATTTGTGAAGAAAGAAATCAGGTAAAGTTTCTAGCTTAATAAGTCACCACCACATTTCAATTAAAAGGAAACTAATATATTAATTATTAAACATGTCTAAGAGAATTAAGTTTGTCCCTTATTAGAAACTGTACCATTAGTGGAGTAGTTATGAAACATGTATGCATCGACTGCCATGTATAGAGCAGGTCGATTTGACAGTTTTTGAGTGCTTCAAGGAAAAAAAAATGCGTGTTTGTATCTTACACGCTATGTAAATTCTCGTTTCCATCTGTGCGCCAGCAGGTGAAGCACTGTGAAGAGCAAGCGAGTTTCCATGGCAAGCCGATTTAAGCTCTCTGTTCTCATGTTCTTTCGCCTGTTGTTTATCTTTTAGTTTGAATGCTTATTGGCAAATAGAATTACAACAATGCAAATATGTGGCAATGCCATAATCTATTGCCAGAACTATTATCATAAGCTCCTTAAAGATACTATTTTCTGACAGAGATTAGGACAACCGATTTCAAACGTTTTTGTTTTACAGATTAGGACACTGCGAGTGGTCTTAGCATCTCAAATATCCAGCTGCAAGGCAGGCCTCGCCACTGCCTAAACAAATGTGAAGTTAGTCTCAAAAATCAAGACCAGTTAATCACCCTTAAATCGGGTCTAAGAGAATAAAAAAAAAAAAAAAGAAAGCAAACATGCCGATGAGACACCATGATACACAAAGCGCTTGCTGTGACGGCGAACATTTAAATTGTTGCAATGCCAGCAAAGAATTTGGACGTTTTTTTTTATAGATTAGGATCCTGCGAGTGGTCTTAGCTTCACAAATATCAAACTACCTGGCAGGCCTCACAACTGCCCAAACAAATGTGAAGTTAGTCTCAAAATCAAGACCAGTCAGTCACCCATAAATCGTGTCTAAGAGAATAAGCCAAAAAAAAAAAAAAAAAGGAAGAAAATGATGATACGTTTCAGTAGATACGCCTGAATAGACTACTTTATGGCCGAACTGTGTAGACGTCCCCTCTGTCTTCAATCTTTTGAGAAGAATTTACCAAAACACAGAACCTGTGATGAAGGGTGCAATCGATTCTGAGTAAATAACAACATAACTGGATAGCCTGCTCACTGTTGAGCACTCCACGCCTCCTCCCACGCCGCCTACTACCAGCTGCACTCACTGCACTTCCTCCTCAACCACCCTCATTAAAATTATGCGGCCAGGGCGAAGTAGACAGGCAGCCGACCAAGGAGGTGGAAGATTTTGTAAATCTGAGTGGACGGTTGTTTGGTGCGGCCGGAAAATTATTCTTCACGCAATGGGACAGCAATTAATTGATGGGGCAGTAGCTGTTGATCTACTCACGCCTCCCAAACTTAATTTCTCATTCAAAACTGGTAAACGTGGGAGTGCCAGCATAGTTTTTAAATGGGATTAGATGTGGGCAGGCCAAAAGCCTAGGTTCTCTAGATGCGACCACTTGCTTTTTGTTGTTGTGAAGGCCTACTTCAGTGCATTGTTTAGTGTAGTACTCTTTTAGCATTTGGCATTAGTTTGAAATACCATACTTTGCAAGTTTTTCTTTTAAAATGGGATATAGGTAGCTGGGCATTAGATAGTAGTAATATGTTATGTAATACAATTTTTCAAACAATAATTACCCTAGATATAAATAAGGCTTTACATATACCTAAACACATGAAATCATACAATGAAGTGGAATAGTGCCTGAGTATGTATATCGCAATGTACGACCCCCTTTCTATATATATATATAATATAATGTATTAGATCACGCTATGCGTAATATAATTGGATAGTAAAATGAAAATAAAAGAAAGAAATTGAGTGGTCAGTGTTTTCTTCTCGTAATAAATAATAAATTACATCATACCTTAAAGTAGCATTAAAAACATTGCTATTACGACAAGACCGGACATCGACAATTCAATTCGAATAACGACCCTCCTCTTCGTTGGCGAAACGTCGAACAAGGTTAAATTAAACATCCTTGTTCACGAAGCTTTATCGTGACTGATGTAGTTCAAGCACCTGTACGGGCACAACCAACTAAAAAAAAATCGGTCGCATTTTTAGGTCGTTTGTTTGTTTGCGTCGTCACCATCGTGAGCGTGGCGTTCGTCATTTCGGGCGTTACATTTTTGGTATCAGAGCGAGGTTGTCAACACTTGGACCCTGGGCCAACTTCGAAACCCGAAAACCAGTTAGTAAAATTTAATCTCTGTGTTTTAAAATAAAAATAAAGTAATAAAATTCTTCAAATTGCTGAACTCGCCTAGTGGCGTTTTGTCGAACCTAGATAACTAAAAATGTTAAAATTAAATGGATACTCTTATGAAATTCTGATGTAACATGAACTTGTTTTTCATTTAAAAATATGTTGTTGATGCATACTAACTTTTTCTTTAGTTGTATGATGTGATAAAACCCGTAAGATTCTTCCTTGTTGGAATGATAAATTATAAGTGCGATTCTTGTAGTTTAACATTAGTGGTTGTGTTCTGGGGTCAGGCATAGTAAATTAGAAGTTGTTTAGTCACCCAAAGCTTCCCTTTTTCTCTTAGTTGTTAGATGAGTTAGTTTTGGTCGCCACTATGGAAAACTAAATCCCCGTATGAGTAAGTGGATATTAGGCCTTGGTGTCGTTTTGATCCAGCTTAGCGTATGCATTATTAAAACGGAGCTCGAGGCATAGTACCCCTATTAGCAGCCATAAAGGGCTGCAAAGTGATTGTGATGTTGACTTTCTGTATTTTATATATTTGTAAACTGGTTTTATTTTATCAAGGACCAGCGTTTTATTTTATGATTTGATTGAGAAGCTCTGAGGCTCTTTTAGTAATTATATTTTTGCGAGATTTCAGACTTTGCAATGCGGATGCTTATCCACTTTCCTTGATTGCCAATATTTCTTGGATTTTAATTTGACTGGTGACTCAGAGCTCGTTTATCTGTTGGCTACTTAGCTAAACGTTACGTGATTCCTTCCTGCATGTTGTTGAGCTGGTTCTACACTGGTTGTATTGTGACATTTTGTCGTATGGGGGTACACCGTAGGAGCCTTGAATGTCATCTTAGGTGCTTTAAGTTATGCCTCAGTTTTAGAAAGACGAAACCTTGAGTGTGTCTAGGATCCTGGAGAGTTCGTTGTGTAGTGCATTCTAGTTGGTAGCTTGATAGCGGTGATAGTGACCCTCTTACAACCTAGTAAGAGATTTTATCCTCGTCAGAGTAGATGTGTTTAGTTATGGGCTTATGGATTGTGTTAGGATCGGATTGACTCTTGGTTGACTGTATATTTTAAGTGGATAAATGTTTGGTTGGTAGTGACATTCCATCGATGGCATGCTAATTTGGATCATGGTTTCCTTATTTCTTTATAGAAGGTATTGACTGATGGATTGTATGTATCTTGGTAATTATGATTAGACGTAAGCCCATCCGGGAAATGTGATTAATTAAGTGTGCTTGTTTTTCCTCTCATTGACCTATAAATAAGTCTACCCTTGCCTTAAATTTGTATATTGTTATGAATAAAACTATATGACCTATTAGTCTTTGGATTACGTGGAGACACTTATGGATGTTGATGGATCTTTTGTCCTTGCTCTAAGAGATGTTAGTTTGGTGGATCTTAATATTTTAATCTCGGTGGTGTTTATATTGTGTTTCTTCTTTTAAAACTATAACTCTTGGTCATAGAGTCCGTGGTTGGATAGATTAGTCGATTGTCCTCTTACATTGATGATCTCTAGTGGGAATGTGGAGTCCTTGGAGTAAGATTTGCATTGTCATCTTGTTTCTTGGTTGGTGGTATCTTGTGGAAATATAGGTGTTGATTTGAAAACTTTCCTTGTTTTATTATGCAAGTAAAATGTTTGAGCCTAAACAACAAACATTGTTAAACCTCATAAATTCGTAAAAGTAAATATGCCTCTTTAATGAGTCTTCCTTGTAAGTTCATTTGAAATTGGTAGAGGCCCACTAGAAATGTTTAATGATGCTTGTAATCCTTTGGAAAACCCTTGAAATATTGGCGTGGTACATATTGAATTATGGATTCCTAGTTCTTAGGAAATTAAAAATGTGTTTGCTATGTTGATTGTCTCTTGTTCCTATAGAATTAATAATGTGATGTGTTGATTCATATCTCTCTCCCATAAAAATAATAATGTGATTTGTTTGACTTTTGCTTTCCATTAAAACTTTAATTGTTAAGATGACTCACCCAATTACTATAGAATTATAATTGAGAAGATTTGACCTTGAAACTTGAAAAATAAGTTGGGACATAGAAAAAGGAAAATGGTCCTTGAATTAGCCTCAGTAGATTTATAGAAGAAATATAAGCTAGGTAGAAGAATAGAAAGGAACTTTATCCATCTACCTTCCCTAGGAGTAAAAATAAATGTTGTTTCCACCTATTCGGAATGGCAAGATATCATGCCACCTTAGTGGCGCTCCTTATAACACAACTTGTGATATCATAATAAAAGGAAGTCTTAATTAAGAAAACTTGTAAGGATTGTGTTTAACAAGCAAAACTATAACTTTGAACTTATTAAGTTAATTTATAAAACCAGTAAGATTTATGTATTGAGTGCAATGTATATTTGAACCTTTAGTTTTGTCTCCTACCTAGATTTGTGAAACATCTTGTTGATGGTTATGTGTTCTAGTTGTGTAGTACTACTCCCTTGATCGTAGACAGGTAATTTTCCCTTGTAGGAGTTTGGGTCGTCGTACCCTTGTTGCCTCGTAGCTCGACGAATGTGAGTTGCGGCCTTCTAGGATTGGATCTTATATTTTTTTCTTTTAAGAAAAGCAACCTCCTTGTGTGTTTATTTAATCCTTAGTGACCTAGGTTATTGTAATTTTAAGGCAACATATGTTAAGGATATGACATAACTTTGGGAAGACATCTTTTCTTCTTATTTTCTTGTGACACCTTGTTGATGTTGCTCGCTTTTGGTACGATGCACTTTGGATTGTAGTTGGACCCCCCCCTTCTGTTGCCTATTCTTCTATTCTAGCTCACCTGAGTGCTCTTTGGTGTTACGACTTATGCATGTGTTTCTCCTCATGATTAATTTGAGCTTGAGAAGGATTTGAGATAAATAAATCCCATTGTGTTATGTAGAGTGAGTGGTGCCTCTTTTATTGGTATGTTAGTTTCTAGTAGAAATATTATCCAAATGTTTGACATTTCTAAATCAGGTTAGTGTTTTGTGTTCGATCTTGAATGTAAAATAAAGTTATAGAAACCTTATGGTCACGTTTTTCCTTAGTATTACCATGAAAATTTGATTGTGCCCTCTTGAGTTATATAAGTGCTTCCCATGAATAGTTTTCTTGATTGTAAATGTTTTTGCTAATTCTGGTGTCTTCCTTGTTGTTAAACCTCACCACGTGTGATCTCCAAATTGTGATACCTTTGAGTACAAATGTTATTGTACTTGGTGGTTATTCTTGAGACTCCTCTGACCTTTTCATGTTGTGATGCTATGTTTTGTAGCTTGGTTGAGCGCGTAGAGTTACTCTATAGAATTTCATGTTTGTAACCTTACTGAAGAAAATTTAGAACTCATTCCTTGCAATCTTACTTCTTCTTGTTAAATTACATTGGACCAAACTCGAGTTCTGTAGATCCACACTTGTTTGAAGCAAATGAATTCCACAAAGGGTGTGATCCTATTTTTCTCTTGCTTTTTTTTTCCTATCTCTTTCTCCTTGACTTCCAGGAGGAAGTCAAATCCAAGGGGAGGGGGATGTAATGCCCACTTCCCTTCGATACTAAATGAACCATGAGCATCTTTTCTAAATTGATTACAATCGTAAACATGACTGCTGTTTTCTAGTTAGCATGAAAATTAAGAGGTGTGGACACCAAGATTTATATGGTGTTTTGATTATTATTATTACCTTGACTTTATGTCATTACTATTGTTGTATTGTTTAGGCTCTGGTCACTCTTTATTGGATCCCTAGACCTTGATATCGTAATAAAAATAAAACATTTCTAGATGGAAATTGATACACTCATTTTACTTATTGGATAGACAGTACATACATGTTATACTTGCGACATGATGTGACAATTGCAGTAAATTTATATGCTTGATTCCTAAATCAGTATTCGATGTTCTAACTGTTACTACTGTATGGATGTATTAGACATAAATTAGGGATATTTCTAGATGATTGTTGATGTTGTGATCTTAGTGCAAAGTGATGGATTGTTATAATCGAAATGTTAGAAAATTAAACAATTGGTGAATTAATTGATTCTAGCATTGGTTTAATTAGGTTGTTCAATGATGTAAATTTTTATGTATACGTGCATGTGTTTTATTAATTCGACATTACTAATATGGTCACAAGGCCGAGGGAGGTATTCTGTATTTTGCAGGAAACACAGCATGATCACAACCTAAAGGGGGATTGGGAACCAAACACAACAGGATGTCGGGTGGTTACAACATTGGTCGTTAAGGCAACTTGTAAATTGTATTGTGTTAGCTTGTTCTTGTATGTGTTGAGAAAATTTTCATGAGGGGGTAATGTTCTAATGTGACCATGGGGTTGAGAAATTTATTTAATTGTTTTATTTACTTTAGTAGGTGATTTCTTTTGTGATGTCTTTCTTTTATTACTTTTGTTAAGTGTGTTTAGATTAATGTAATATCTTGTTTTAGTTTGTAAGATTTGGGGGAAGTCAAGTGGGTGTAATAAATTTTGTTGGTTGGCTCCTTGAGCCATGTGTTGTCTCTTGTATTGAATGCTTATTTTGAGTGTTGACCACTCCAAATCTCTTGAAAACTCGAATTTGAGTTTGAGGGCAATTTTGGGGGACTTGTGGGACAAGTTAAACTTGTCCCACACTTCTCAAAACCCCTTACCAACCATATCTATGGGTTGGGAATCCAAAAAGGGGATTATTTATTGTTTTGGGAAGGGAAATATGACTTTGGAGTGCTCTTTTCTTCATTTTGCATTTATTGTGCCTTAAGGCACATGGGAAAAGGTTGGATTGTGGAAGAGAGTTGTCATTCAACCCAACCACCCATTTATGGTGTTTTGGGATTTGGGTTGACCTTGGGAGGTGGTTTGAGGATGTGTGATGTGGCATCCTACATGGAGCCACATCATCCTCACCCTTTCCCTTGTTCTATTTATTGAAACTTCCTCTCTTGTTGAGGGGGTTGGATTTTTGCTTTTGTTTTGTGGAAGAGTTCTCTTTTGTTATTTTGGGAGAGAGAGAAAGAAAGAGTGCTTGGACTTGCATGCTTGGATTGATTTGGGAAGGAGCTTGGACAAGTTTCTTGGTTAGGCTTCTCCAATGGAGAGGTAGGAAACCCTCTCCTTTGTTTTGCTTTCATATTATTGATGCTTCTATGCTATAATTGTGAAAAATGCATGTCTACTTTGGTGTATTGTGAAAATGGATAGAATGCTTATTGTGTAGTATAGGAGAGGTCTATGGGAATACACATGAGGGAGGCAAAAGAGTAGATTAGGATATTGTGGAGGGAGTTTGAGAGGGATGCCCATCTTGGGTAAGAATGTTTACATTCTACCTTGTCTTTGAGGGAGCCATAAGAGGAGGGAGGCATAAGAGTATGGGAGGAAAAAGGGGTACTTGAGGGAGGCATAAGAGTCATAGGGGCTTGTGTTTTATTGTGGAGGGTTTTGGATGGGCATCTCATCTCATTTGGGAGGCATAAGGAAAACATTCCCATAGTTCCTTCTCTTGTTGGCTTGGATGCAAGCCTTGTTGTGTAATGTTTGATGTTATTGTGTGTCTCTTTGTTCTTCTATTTTAGCTTGAATGTTGTGAAGAACTTGTATTGTGGAAGCATGTATTGTTGCCTTGAGTTGGAGACCACCCTTTCATTGTGTTGTGTTTGGGGCTCGGGGGTCAATGGAGGAGATTGCTTCTCTTCTCCATTGAGATTTGGTTGGGAGGAGAGTGTTGCCTCTCCCCCTATCTTGGTTGTGATTGGAAATGCTTGGAATTTGGAGCATGAGTGAAGAACACTTTGGAGCACATGAACCTTGTTGTTGACAATGTAAAAACATCATGTATTTACCCACCTTGAGTGGAGGAAAAATGTAATATTGTTTGCTTTCTTTAGCTTCCATTATTGCAAATATGTTTTCCACATGAAGTAGGACATGTTGTAAAAGATTTGAAGGAAAAGTTGCATTGAAATGATAGTATTTCTTACTCTAAAAATTTATTGTAAATGTTGTTGAACTCTTGTGGAATGTTGGAAAGAAATTACAAAAGAAAATATATTAAAATTTTGTTTGAAGTACTTGGAAGTGATATGTTGGAAAGGATAAAAGAATAGTGCATTATTCCTTCTTTTATACTTGATGGAAGGACTCAAGTTTTCAAATAGTTTTTAGTATGACAATGAAACTTTGTAAGATCTAGTTCTTTTATGCTTTCTTCATTTATGAATCTAATACAAGAATCCATTACAAATTAATAAAGGAAATGAAATCGATTCTTGAAAACCCCATGTTATGTTATTGATTTGTGAAGAAAGAAATCAGGTAAAGTTTCTAGCTTAATAAGTCACCACCACATTTCAATTAAAAGGAAACTAATATTTTAATTATTAAACATGTCTAAGAGAATTAAGTTTGTCCCTTATTAGAAACTGTACCATTAGTGGAGCAGTTATGAAACATGTATGCATCGACTGCCATGTATAGAGCAGGTCGCTTTGACAGTTTTTGAGTGTCTCAAGGAAAATGCGTGTTTGTTTCTTACACGCTGTGTAAATTCTCGTTTCCATCTGTGCGCCAGCAGGTGAAGCACTGTGAAGAGCAAGCGAGTTTCCATGGCAAGCCGATTTAAGCTCTCTGTTCTCATGTTTTTCGCCTGCTGTTTATCTTTTAGTTTGAGTGCTTATTGGCAAATAGAATTACAACAATGCAAATCTGTGGCAATGCCATAATCTATTGCCAGAACTATTATCATAAGCTCCTTAAAGATACTATTTTCTGACAGAGATTAGGACAACCGATTTCAAACGTTTTTTGTTTCAGATTAGGACACTGCGAGTGGTCTTAGCTTCTCAAATATCGGTGGCAAGGTGCCTCGCCACCGCCTAAACAAATGTGAAGTTAGTCTCAAAAATCAAGACCAGTTAATCACCCTTAAATCGGGTCTAAGAGAATAACTGTTAAAAAAAAAGATGATACGTTTCAGCAAACATGCCTGATAGACACCCTGATACACAAAGCGTTGGATCTGTCACAGCGAACATTTAAATTGTTGCAATGCTAGCAAAGAATTTGGACGTTTTTTTTATAGATTAGGATCCTGCGAGTGGTCTTAGCTTCACAAATATCAAGCTGCAATGGCAGGCCTCACAACTGCCCAAACAAATGTGAAGTTAGTCTCAAAATCAAGACCAGTCAATCACCCATAAATCGTGTCTAAGAGAATAAGCGCCAAAAAAAAAAAAAAGGAAGAAAATGATGATACGTTTCAGTAGATACGCCTGAACAGACTACTTTATGGCCGAACTGTGTAGACGTCCCCTCTGTCTTCAATCTTTTGAGAAGAATTTACCAAAACACGAACTCGTGATGAAGGGTGCAATCGATTACGAGTAAATAACAACATAAGCCGGATAGCCTTTGCTCACTTTGTTGAGCACTCCACGCCTCCTCCCACGCCGCCGCTACTAGCCTGCACTCGCCTGCACTTCCTCCTCAACCACCCTCATTAAAATTATGCGGCCAGGGCGAAGTAGACAGGAAGCCGACCAAGGAGGTGGAAGATTTTGTAAATCTGAGTGGACGGTTGTTTGGTGCGGCCGGAAAATTATTCTTCACGCAATGGGACAGCAATTAATTGATGGGCGCAAAGAGTCATTGATCTACTCACGCCTCCAAAACTTAATTTCTCATTCAAAACCGGTAAACGTGGGAGTGCTTCACACGGCTCGAGTCAAATCCCATAGTTTTTAAATGGGATTAGATGTGGGCGTGCCAAAAGCCTAGGTTCTCTAGATGCGACCACTTGCTTTTTCTTGTTGTGAAGGCCTACTTAAAGATTGCATTGTTTAGTGTAGTACTCTTTTAGCATTTGGCATTAGTTTGAAATACCATACTTTGCAAGTTTTTCTTTTAAAATGGGATATAGGTATTGGGCATTAGATAGTAGTAATATGTTATGTAATACAATTTTTCAAACAATAATTACCCTAGATATAAATAAGGCTTTACATATACCTAAACACATGAAATCTTAAAATGAAGTGGAATAGTGCCTGAGTATGTATATCGCAATGTATGACCCCCTTTCTATATACATATATAATATAATATATTAGATCGCGCTATGCGTAATATAATTGGATAGTAAAGTGAAAATAAAAGAAAGAAATTGAGTGGTCAGTGTTTTCTTCTCGTAATAGATAATAAATTATATCATACCTTAAAGTAGCATTAAAAAAATTGCTATTACGACAGCACCAGACATCAGACAATTCAATTCGAATAACGACCCTCCTCTTCGTTGGCGAAACGTCGAACAAGGTTAAATTAAACATCCTTGTTCACGAAGCTTTATCGTGACTGATGTAGTTCAAGCTGACGGCACAACCAACTAAAAAATAAAAAAAAATCGATCGCATTTTCAGGTCGTTTGTTTGTTTGCGTCGTCACCATCGTGAGCGTGGCGTTCGTCATTTCTGGGTGTTACACCATTTTCTAGTCCAATTGATGTAAGTGACATCATAAATATTTTATTGTCTACATGTAAATAAACAAAAAAAAATTACCCACAATTTACAATTTCCTATTAGACACTAATCAATGACAAAATCCAAAAAGTTACTAATGGTGTGGGTACCTAGAAAATTTTAACAATTTGAGAAATAATAATTTTTAGAAGTCAGATCCTAATGCATTTTATTTTGCAATCAATTCATGGGACTCGATCCGAAAATGAAACCTTAGCTAAAAATTATAACCTATCATATTCTTGAATATCTTCTAACTGCACAAAAATGAGAGGATACAAATTATTCCCTTTTCTCAACCACTTTCTCATTTTTACAAGGCCTATACCATGATCTCTCAATATGAGGATAAAATTGATGTTGATTGACTTGGAATAACCACCGCTAAGAGGTATTCCTAATGGAAAGGAATTAGCTCATGGGTTGGTCCTAATTGATAATTTATGTCATGTATTTATTGAGTAATCTCTCTACTAAGATAAATCATTTATTGTTTCTTACAAAAAAATTGATTAGGGAAATATAAACGATTAACTAGTAAATAAGATGAATGATATAATTATCACTAAAGCTTACTTAAATGCAAAATATAAGATTTTGAAAAAACAAATCATGTGATTTTAACATTAAACAAACAAATTCAATGTCCCAAATATGTAATTATCCATCTTTAATTACATAAGTGGAGCTATCATTGAAAAGTACAAGTGGATCGAGCATACAAATCTTTGATCTTCCTTGTGCACTATACCTTCTCTATTATTGGCACAATTTTCATGCTCCACCAATCATTAACTAAATTGTAGATCTCACTATCTTCTCCTAGGACTATCTCAATTACTTTCTTTGTGTAGTACCGACTTCCCTTTGACACCTTTTGATACTAACCATGACACTGCTGACTATATTATGGATAATATTATAGTTTTTATTTAGTATGATGTTAGATATTTGATCATGGATTATTGTTGAATTTGATTCTTATATGATGCATGATGATTATTAGAGACACTTCTTATATTGATGTTGATATAATTCTTGACATGGTTATATTATTAATGTCGTTTGGACTTGTAATAATTGGATATTTTGATTAGACCAAGAAAATGAAAATTACATTAAAATTTATGATGATATAGTTGTTGATGAAATTGTGAGTGATACTATTGATTGTCATGATAATTGTTGTGATTCACATATATATATTGATGATCTTGAAATTATATTTATATTCAATTAGATTATTTGATATGGAAACAAAGTGAAGGAGGTATTTGTATTTTGCAGGTTTTAAATATCACAATAAACATCGGGGATTGGAGACCAATCAATTTGGAATTCTATATGAATTTAACAAGGTCACCATGGCAACTATATTTTTTGTGTCTACATTTTGTTTTGTTAGGATTTCCATGGGGGTCACCTTAAAATGTGACCAAGCGGTTTTATGTATTTATTTTATTTGGTCCCTTTGTTAATGTTTGCATGTGTTTATTTTGTGGTGCATTGATCCTTTTCACTATTTATTAAATGGTGTGTTAATATTGTGAGTAGTCAAGTTGTTAAGTTAATTAAATAGAATATGTCATGAGAATGTAATTAATATGGTTGTTGGTTATGATTTAAAGTGTTGTAAGAATGAGTAAGTAATGTGTAAGTAATATGTAAGGGATGTGTGAGTTAAATTTTGAGTGTGAAACATTCCACCTTCTTCAAAATTTGAATTTTTCCTTGGGGGCTGATTTTGGAGGCTTTTGGGACAAGTTAAACTTGTCACATGCCTCTTAAATTTACATAACAACCTTTCCTATTGTTGGAGGGTTAAATTCAGACCTTTTTATGCATTTTATACGTCAAGTTGGATGTTGTAATTACACTTTTCTTACATAATTTAATTCTAGTCCTTGTGGGGTGTGGTCTTGTTTGAGTGTGTAAGTAAATCTGTCATATTATTCACCCACCTTTTGATTATGCATTGGAGAATGAAGTTGACTTATGTGTTGGAGTTGAGGATGTGTGAAGTGGCATCCTACATGGATCCACCTCATCCCCTTCTCTTCCCTCTTCTATAAATTAAATTTCTTTAGCTTGTTTTTGGGTTGCTTCACTTTTATCACTTCATTTTTGGGAGACTTCCTTTTGGTTTTGGAGAGCTCTTGCTTTTGGAGAAGATTAGATATTTTTATGTGCTTGTGGATTGTTGATCTTGGACTCATTTGCATTGGAAATATTGCTATTTGAACTTGGAAAAACTCCATTATGGAGAGGTAGGATCTTGGCTCTTGAAATAATCTTATTTTATTCTACGCATATGTAAATGGTTGAATGTTTGAATGTGTTGTTTTATTGGTTGGCTGGTTGGGTAGATGGCTTAGGGATGGTGAAGGAGAAGGCTATGGGGTTTTTTTTTTTTTGGGAGGCATAAGTGTTTTGGGAGGTATAAGTGTGGAGGGATTTGGGATTTGGGTTCCACCTTACAAAGAAATAGCTTGCATTTCTTTACTTTTTATGAGGTGCCATAAGGGATTGGGGAGGCATAAGGAAATGTGAGGAATAAGGGGTACTTGGGGGAGGCATGAGGGTATGTCAGGGATTTGAAATGATATGTATTTTGGTGATTTGTTCTCAAGTGATGATACTCATTTCCCCTTGAGGGGCATAAGTAGCATCCCCCATAATTCATTGCTCCTTTGGCTTGCATGATGAAGCATGATTTTTGTTTGATGTCTTTCATGTGGTTGTAAAACTGCTATTTTGTTTTGGACTATGTTTTTAATATGCAATGTGCATGTTGAAATATTGCATTGTGATGTGGAAGCCTGTTGTTTCCATGAGTTGAAACACATTTCTTATTGCATTATGGTTGGGGCTCGGGAGCCAATGAAGAAGGATGGATTCTCCTATCATTGGATGTATTGGTTGGGTGGAGAGCATTGCCTTTCCCCTGCCTGTGTTGTGATAAAAATTGGAGTATGATGGTTGGCATGTCGTTATTCTGGAGCAAAGGAAAAGACAGTTTGTGACAGTCCCTTATGAGAGTTATTTTTGTAAATCCTTTTTCCCACTTGAAGTGGATGATAATGTAATATATTTCGTGATGGAAAGATGTTTTTATTTGGTTATGAAAGTTTTAATTTGAAATGTGAAAGTGATGCACTCTGTTCTTTGTTTTTGAATGAAAGAAAAGAAAGATTATATCTTTGTAAGTTGTATTTGATCATTGTAAATGAAGAAGTTATAAAATAAATCATTCCAACTGAATATATATGTTGTTTTTCCTTTACAAAAGAAGTTACTATTGTTTAAAATATGTTTTGAAATGTATTTGAAACCTCTGTTTGAAAGGAAGAAATGCGTGTGAAGAAAATACAGAACTCTGTCTTTTGGAATGTGTAAAATTGGAAGTCAGAATTGCATTTTGATTTAGAATAGTTTGATTTGAATCAACTATATGTATTAAATTTGAATTGGAATGAATTTTAATACTTGGAAGATGAAAATGGAAAATAGATTCTTTAAAATTTGATCTTTGTTTTGAATTTTCAAAACTGGTAATTACTTTATCCAAAATGCACAGTTCGAACCTGCAACAAAGAAATAACAAATGAAACATTAAATTGGACATAATGAGACCTAAAAGAATTCATCTGGACATTAATACTTAAGAAATTTCTTAGAAAACTTAGTAAAATTGGCCTTAAGCTGTTTTACTATCATTTTGCGATCGTTTTTACTACCAAAGGATGGAAATTTCAAATTGATCTTCAATCTAACAATTGACACTTGAAACCCATCCTAAATTACTCTAAGAGAAACCCTCCATGTCCTGCATTTCGCATGTTGGGAAAGGAAGGAGGTCGAATTGAATAAAATTTTATAAGTCAGGTGTTACCAGTTTTCATTTTATAAGCCTGCAGAGATTTTTTATGAAAATTGACACTCAAAACTGTATCCAAATCAAATTATTAAGGTCTCTATGTAAAGATGACGTCGAAAGATTTCCGAAAAGTCCTCTTTTTGTTAAAACCAGAGCTCCCTACAATAAATTTATGGCCTTCGAAGTTCGCGAGATAAGCGCAGATCTTCATGCGCGCGTGCCCTTACGCGCCCAAAGCACCTTTGTGCATGCCCTTGTGTGCCCAAAGTGCCTCTGTGTGTGCCCTTGTGCTCTTAGAGCCTTGTGCGTGCCCGTCTTGCGCACCCATGATAAAATGAGCCCCTGTGTGCCCAACTTGCACACCCAGTCCGTCTTGTTCCCGAGAAAGAATGAATCTCTCCACTTTGTCTTGCATGCCCGGGACAAAATGATTCTTTCCCTGCACTCATCTTACTCGCCCGGGACATAATGAGTCTCTTCCGCGCCCGCCTTGTGCACCCTGGAGAAAAAGAGTTTCTCTCGCACCTCTCTCTCGCACTTGGGAAATTTCTTCCGCGCACCCCGCAAGAAAATAATTTATTTGGGCTAGGGATGAGTTCTCTCTCTTAGTGTTTTGTAGGATGTTTGTTATCTATTGTAATGGAATCTGGATTTTTGTTGGGAACACTTTAATCGAAAAAAAAATTATTCCTTATCTTTTCCTAACTAAACCTAGGTTGTTCTTGGTCTCGAGTAGGGTTGTTTTAGCTAGCGTTACACTTCACACACTTAATATCTTGAATAAACTCACCACTAGTGATGGGGATGAACCCACAAATGTTTGTGGTTCAAATAAAATATAAAATCAGTAAAATATTTTTCCATCATTAATTGCAAATTGCACGACTTGAGGTTGTTGCCGTCCTAAGAAAAATTTGAAAAGCAATGAAAAAATTTAGCGTTTATTATCTTCTTTCATTGAGCAATAATTCTTTTTGATTGCATTGAGAAGAGGCCATATACAATCTGCATTTGATTTTAAATCAAGGATCGAAAAACGTAGGAAACAAATTAAAAATAATTCCTCCAAAACAAATATTTTCTACAAAACTAAAACGTTAAAAAAGTCATTGATGATTATGATAAAAAGCGAGAAGTGGCACTATATAAGGTTACTATTTTCAATGTTTTAGAATACTCTATGTAATTCGTTGTTGAAGCTCCTATGATAATGTGCAATAAAGTAGATTTCTATATTGTGGTCAACCACCAAGTTGATTTGCTACGAATACAAACTAACTAAGGTAAGCTAGAAAGATAGACGAATAAGACAATGATATATAGACCATTCTATTGGTGTTTACAGCTCTCCATTTAATCAAGCATGAGAGACAACTGGATGTGTTTTTGAAGAGGAAGCGTGGAATTGCGTAAATCATCTTTGTTGAAGAGTGCCCAGTTTTCTAGGAATATTTTCAAGAATTTGGGTATGCTTGACTTGCCGCTATCAAGGTGTCCCTTCATGATCACTTGATATGACATTTTCATAATCAAGTCCGAAATTTGCATAAGTGGAACCTAACCTACAAAAAAATATTTAATAAGATGAGGAATAAAATATTAAGATTATCAAGAGGATTGAGAGGATGGTTACAAAGAAACTTGACTTTAGACAATTAGAAGAAACTATATCTAAACATTTATTCACTTTCCATCAAGTATTATTGTTCTAGTGATTTGGAAAGGCGTTAAACTTGTTGATATTTTTTCTTGTATTTGGGATTTAATATCAATTCATTTAATTCTTGCAATTTTCTCAAGCCTTCCTCTCAAAAAGTTGGAAGATATTTGCAAGACATTAAACAACAAAATCTGATTAATCGTTTCCTCCCTTTTTAACAATTTTTTGAGAATAAAATATTAAGGCGACCAATACGAATGAAAAATTGATTACCGAGAAAGTTGACTCTAAAAATTCCTCTTAGGTAATTATTTAAACAACAACAATCTGAATCATTAAATAGGTGTGAAACATGTAAATATTAACTGCTGCGTCTATTCACCCCCTCATTTCATGTGGCATTACTAATTCTCATTAAACTACACATTTTTAATAACGTACTTTTTCCTTAAGTTGACATGTTCTATATATTGGCATGTCATGACCCAATATTTTTTCCATAATGGACTCGTTCTATATATTGAAACGTCATGTCCCAATAATTTTTCTCCCATAATGGACACGTTCTGGATATTATCACGTATGACTTGCGAGAAAGATTCCTTTTAATGAACATAAAATACGGGTAAAATGTTTGAAAACCGGCCGAACGGCGTCAACCTTTGATAACAATGAACAAGGAAAGGCTTCAATCCAAAGTAAAAAATTTATATTTCAGAAAATTTCTTCACAAGGTAACAAATCGATTTTTTAATACAATAAACTGTGAAAGCCATAAATCAACGCCAAAATCCCCATCAAAGGAGACAAATAAAATGTTCTGTGCACAACCATCCTGGGGACTATGCCCAATTTATTCCAGTAAGAAGAAAATAACAAAGCAACGAAGGGATCACCAGCAAACAGATGGATATAATTCGGGTAGGCCTGCCTCAAAAATTCTAACCACCTGTTCTTAATATGATCGGATTGTATGTTGGAAATATGCATGTGATGCATATTTAATTCCAACTATAGCTTTTTAGGAAAGCTAATTTTAGCTTTAGTCTTGCTTTAGTTTGCTTTAGTTAAGTTAGCTTTATCTTATTTTTATCATTAGATTTAAATCAAATAAATCTGTTTTAAATCATGCATAGCATGCAACTGTTTTAAAGCATGAGTTTAGATTTAGAATGCTCAGTTGAAGAGCTGTTAGTGGGTGAGTTATTCTATTTAAATAACAGCAATTGTAATTGCTTTGTATGCACACACAAAGGTGTGAAATCTGCATAAGCAAGGAAGGATGTGCATTGAAAGCACACAGCTGCATGCACAGCTTGATTGTAAAGAGCTGAAGCTCTGAGTATGATGAAGCTTTTATTAATGGAGATTATGCACAGCAGTGCTGGTTTGAATATTCATATGTTTATGCAAGTTATTTAAGTATTTTGTTTATTTCTTTCATGTTGTTTGTTGTATAAGACTGTAGATTTTCTACAAATTGGTATCAGAGCAAGGTTATTCCAGCAGCTTATTAAATTGGTAGCAAGCTATGGCTTCTACATCCGGCATGCAGACGCCGCAATTTAATGGAAAGAATTATGAATACTGGTCGTTGACCATGAAGGCGCTATTCAGATCTCAAGACGTGTGGGAGATCGTTGAAGATGGGTACACAGAGCCTGCAAATGCAGCAGCATATATTGCACTTTCTCAAGCAGAGAAAGATACTTTGAAGGAGTTACGAAAGAAGGATGGCAAAGCTCTTTTCTATATTCATCAGGCAATGCATGAAAGCATTCTTCCAAGAGTGGCAGCAGCCAGTCAAGCAAAGACTGCATGGGATACTTTACAAGTTGCATATCAAGGTAAGGAGAAAGTAAAAACTGCCAAGCTACAGTTACTTCGTAGAGATTTTGAGAATTTAGCAATGAAAGATTCAGATTCTGTAGAATCATTTTTTACTTATGTAGTTGGCTTAGTCAATCAAATCAAATCTCATGGTGAGACTCTTGAGGACAAAAGGATTATTGAAAAATTGCTTAGAAGTTTGCCTACGAAATTTGATCCTTTAGTTGTTGCTATTGAAGAAACTAAGGATCTGAGTCAGTTTTCTATTGATGAGTTGCATGCATCACTAATCAATCATGAACAGAGGATGAATAGATCACATGCAAGTGTAGATCAGGCTTTTGCATCTCAGACAGCAGGTAGTCGTGGCAAAAGAAGAGGAAGTTTCAGCCCAAGAGGCAGAGGAAGAAGTCCATCTAGAGGACGTGGCAGTGGTTCATCAAACTCAAGTGGAAGAGGACATAATCAAGAACAGAGTTATGGTCAGAGACAAGATAAGTCTCATGTTCAGTGTCATTATTGCAAGAAGTATGGGCACTATGCTTATGATTGCAAGAAAAAGCAATATGATCAAGAGAGACAAAATCAAAATCAGGTTGGAAGTTCTATTTCTAAACCTATGTTTATTGCATGCACAAGGATTGCTGAAGCAATACCTTCTTTATCCCCTATTGAATGTAATTTGTCAAAAGAGAGTCCATGTGATGTATGGTATTTAGATTCAGGTTGCAGTAATCACATGACAGGTAATCTAGATTTGTTTTCTAGTTTGGATGATTCAGTTAAGAGTGATGTAACTCTTGGAAATAACAATATTGTCTGTGAAAGGAAAAGGCACGGTTAGTATTCTAACAAGACAGGGGGAGCAAACAAGTATGCAAGATGTTTACTATGTTGCAGGTTTGAAACATAACCTTATGAGTATTGGACAACTGGTACAGAAAGGATACCGAGTCTATATGGAAGACAATGAGTGCGTGATTGTGGACAAAGCTCCTAGCACTCAGTTGATTGCAAAAGTGAAGATGAGCAGCAATAGGATGTTTCCATTGATTTTGAAACCTGGAAAGAAGAAGAAATCAGATCTGTTTGCAGCAAAGTCATGCGTTAAGCCAAATCAGTCTTTTGTTGAGTCCTGCACTCAAACAGATGAGTCCTGCGCCAATGAAAATCAAGTCTGCGCTGAAGGAACACAATCAGCTTTTCATTCAGTTATGAAGGATGAAACATGGCTTTGGCATCTAAGGTATGGACATTTGAATTTTGGAGGTTTGAATTTATTATATAGAAAAATATGGTTAAAGGTTTGCCTTTGATTCAGAAACTAGAAAGGGTATGTGAAGGTTGTATTTTGGGAAAGCAACACGAGAGATTCATTCCCGGTTGGCAAAAAGCTTGCAAGAGCAAGTGCACCACTTGAGATTGTACATTCAGATTTATGTGGACCTATGCAAACAACTTCTATTGGAGGTTGTATTTATTTTATGACATTCATTGATGATTACACAAGGAAGACATGGGTTTATTTCTAAGAAATAAATCAAATGCCTTTGATACATTTCAGCAGTTCAAGGCATTAGTGGAGAAGCAAAGTGGATACTACATCAAAGTTCTCAGAACGGACAGAGGAGGTGAGTATGTTTCTAATGAGTTTATGAATTTTTGCAGATATCATGGTATACACAAGCAGTTTACTACCAGGTATACACCACAACAGAACGGTGTGGCAGAGAGGAAAAATAGAACCATCATGGAGATGGCGAGAAGCATGTTGAAGGCAAAACATCTTCCAAATGAGTATTGGGGCGAAGTAGCAACACATTTATATTTTGAGCAGTGTCAACGAAACTTGTTAGGAACATGGTTCCTCAACAAGCATGGACTAATAGGAAACACAGTGTTTCACATTTCAAAGTTTTTGGTTGTGTAGCATATGCACATGTACCTGATGAGCTAAGGAAGAAGTTAGACAACAAAGGAGAAAAATGTATTTTTGTTGGGTATTCAGAGAATACAAAAGCATACAAGTTGTACAATCCGAGTCCTTTGGAAAGGTTGTGATCAGCGAGAGGATGTACGGTTTATTGAGAATGAAGCATGGGATGGAAGTATAGAGAAAACTTGAGTATAGCAACATCTATTCCACATGATGATATGACAGATGAAACTTTAGAGCAACAAGCTCATATCTACAAATCTTGGACATGCACCACAAGTTGTAGCACAAACTACACCTCCATCTGATCGATCGGAGGTCACCAAGATTTCAGCCATCTTGACCATGCAAGAGACACCACGAGGGGAACACGAAGCTACTCCATCACCAGAAAGTAGTCCTGCATCGAATACTCTGTGCAGCGGAAAACAAGAAGTCTAAGTGAGATTTATAATGTTGATACAACTAATTCATTTTCAGTTTTTGCATTATTTTCTCAAGCTGCAGATCCAGTATATTATGAAGAGGCTATAAAGAATGAAGTTTGGGAAAAAGCCATGGATGATGAGATTGATGCTATAGAGAAGAATCAGACATGGGAGCTAATGGATCTTCCAAAAGGAAAGGACGTGATAGGAGTCAAGTGGGTCTACAAGACAAAATACAATGTTGATGGAAAAGTACAAAAGCACAAAGCAAGGCTGGTTGCAAGAGGTTTTACGCAGCAATATGGAGTTGACTACAACGAAACATTTGCACCAGTAGCACGTTTGGATACGGTAAGAATGGTTTTAGCAATTGCAGCTCAAAACAAATGGCCTATTTATCAGATGGATGTTAAATCAGCATTCTTAAATGGATTCCTTGAAGAGGAAGTTTATGTAAATCAGCTAGAAGGTTATGAGATTGAAGGTCATGAAGGAAAAGTATACAGATTGAAGAAAGCGCTCTATGGTCTCAAGCAAGCACCTAGAGCTTGGTACAATAGAATAGATTCTTATTTGATTGAGAATGGTTTGTAGGAGCAGCGGTGAGCCTACCTTATACACCAAGATAAATGAGCAAGGTAAAATTTTAATTGTTTGTTTATATGTAGATGATTTGATCATTCTTTGGAAATCTATCTCTGAGAGTCATTCAAATTAGCCATGAAGAAGGAGTTTGAGATGACATATCTTGGTCTTATGCATTACTTTTTGGGGATTGAAGTTCAACAATCTGAAGGTAAAGTTTTTATCTCACAAGCAAAGTATGCAAGTGACGTTTTGAAAAGGTTTAACATGTTGAATTGTAAGCCCGGCCACAACACGGTTGCGGTAGGTTTGAAGTTGAGCAAAGAGGATGAAGGATCATTTGTGGATCCAACATTGTTTAAAAAGTTGGTTGGAAGTCTTATGTATTTGACACCACAAGGCGATATCATGTATGGTGTAAGCCTCATATCAAGGTTCATGGAATCTCCAAAAGATTCACATTGCAAATTTGGAAAAAGAATTTTGAGGTATGTGTACGTGGAACAAGAAATTATGGAATTCTTTATTCAAGTTCGGATGAGTTCAAACTCATTGGTTTACTGAGATAGTGACAATCTTTGGAAGTATAGATGATCGGAAAAGTACATCCGGCTATACTTTTCACTTTGGAGCAGGAGTGGTTTCATGGGCATCAAAGAAGCAGCCCATTGTCACGTTATCTTCAGCGAGGCGAGTATGTAGCAGCAACGGGAGCAGCATGTCAAGCTGTTTGGATGAGAAGAGTGTTTGTGATTTACAACGAAACAAGTGGAAGCTACATGATTTTTGTGACAACAACTCAGCCATAGCGTTGTCCAAAAATCATGTTTTTCATAAGAGGAGCAAGCATATTGATACGAGGTATCATTTCATCGGGGAGAGTAGTAAACAACAAGGAAATTCATCTTGAATTTTGTAGATCGAAGATCGGTTGCTGAGACATTTTACAAAAGCTTTAGAAAAAGAAGTTTTGAATATTTGAGAGATTGTTTGGGAGTATGTGATCTGCACATGGCAGATCTGAAAAAGCAAACACAACTCTAGAAGAGTGAAAGCTACGAGTTTGAAATTAAGGGGAGTGTTGGAAATATGCATGTGATGCATATTTAATTCCAACTATAGCTTTTTTAGGAAAGCTAATTTTAGCTTTAGTCTTGCTTTAGTTTGCTTTAGTTAAGTTAGCTTTATCTTATTTTTATCATTAGATTTAAATCAAATAAATGTTTTAAATCATGCATAGCATGCATCTTATGTTTTAAAGCATGAGTTTAGATTTAGAATGCTCGGTTGAAAGAGCTGTTAGTGGGTGAGTTATTCTATTTAAATAACAGCAATTGTAATTGCTTTGTATGCACACACAAAGGTGTGAAATCTGCATAAGCAAGGAAGGATGTGCATTGAAAGCACAGCACAGCTGCATTGATGTATGACTTGATTGTAAAGAGCTGAAGCTCTGAGTATGATGAAGCTTTTATTAATGGAGATTATGCACAACAGCAGTGCTTGGTTTGAATATTCATATGTTTATGCAAGTTATTTAAGTATTTTGTTTATTTCTTTCATGTTGTTTGTTGTATAAGACTGTAGATTTTTTGCGAGTATATATAACCATTAGAATGGAAAATGCATTTCATTCAGCGTGGAATTTTTCTCCATTTAGAATTCAAGAAAGGCTGCATTTAATATATGCTAGACGACTCATTCGCGAGAACAAAAGTTCTAGATTGAAAAGCATACGTGCTTATTTTCAAAGCGGAAAGAAATCACGATCGAGCATATTTATATAAAAATTCTATAGGAAGATCCAATCATTATAACCATATATTCTTTTTGGTCTCGAAGAAATAAAGGATAATCAAAGAAAATAAACGCCTAGTGCATTCAACGAATGAATATAAAAAATTCGTTGGAGGAATTTTTTATTCTGGTTAGTTTTTTCATTATCTTAAACATCAATTTAGATATAAAAATCAGCATTGTCATAGAGGAAGCGAACAATTCTAAGCGAGAATTGCATTATTTAATTTTCTTTTTTGGTTGACTTTGCCATAGCTTTAATGGTTCTAAATTTGTTATAGTGGCCACTTGGATTTATCAGAGGTTTCTCCGCCCAAGGCAAGCCTATCATCTCCTCATGGGCAGAATTCAACGTTATACGGTTCAATTGTAATGCTTCACGAGTTGGCCTAATGGTGAAGAACATGTGCTCTTGAAATAGAGGTCACAAGTTCAAATCCTGCAGGGGGTAGGGTATGTACGCCTTGTTTGTAGCAAAGTTAGTTGCCTCCCGCATGTGAGTACAAGGTAGTCCCATATGCTATAAGCCGCTTGTAGACCCAAAAACAAGCCGCCCGGCATCGTGGACTGTAAAAACCATTATTATTATTATCCTAGTCATCACAAACTCGGGACATGATATAGTTATATGTTAAAAGGCTTTGTTTAGGTTTTTAATCGTCATGCCTATGAACGACCCAACGCTATTAATCTAATTAAGCTAAATTCCCTAACTTTTGAGTCAATTTTTTTATCAGGCCCGGGCCCCAGACATTGAAAGGTTATGGGTTTTTAAAAGCGTTATTTTATTATTATCACCCCTCCCATCTTAGACTCGGGTGTGGCCACGATTTGGGGCCGTGCTCCATCACGGCCGTGATAGGATCATGGTAGGGATTATAACTAGCAATTGCATGTATACAATGCAATGTGATTTTGAAGCAGATGTGTTATTAGATTTTGAAATACAGTTATTACTTTTGTAGTTGTTGTTAATAAGGGGTGTGATTGACAATACTGATTTTATATGAAATGTACAAATCTTTGGATGGAAACAATTATAAATCGCATGGTTATTTCTAAGCATTTTAAAATTGTAGGTATTTGTGTGCAGATGGAGACATTATAAATGTGTTGTTGTTGGTTAACATAAAGAAACATGCAACAATAAAAAGGCAAAATCGAACATGTATGTTGAAAAGTGTATTTGTGTGCAGATGAGGACATTAAAAATGTGGTGTTGTTGGTTAACATAAAGGAACGAGCTACAATAAAAAGGAAAAATCAAACATTTATGTTGAAACATGTAATTATGTAATTGAAGATATATAGAGCAACCACTTCATTTAAAGGTTTTGTCTCTTCATTTCAAACTTGTTACAAAGTCATACATATACATTTTTAAATCTCATATCATGAGTGGTATCATTTTGTGGACTATTTTATTTGAAATCATGTAGGATAGAAGAAGTGTTGAGTAATGTAGTAGCGGAGGAGCTATCAAAGCAGAGTGTAGTATTTACGGTGGGTTGAGTGATAATAGTCTTGCTTCAACTTTAGGTGCATTCTTGAGCCATAATAAACCATGGACGTGTGCGGAGACTCTATGTTGCCATTCTTACCTGCGAGACAAGAGAACATAAATATTAGTTATGTAGTCTAGAAAAAACTTATTAAATAATAGATTTTATTACCTGTACCAATAGTCTACTACTCCAAGTTCCTTCTACAATGTTTCTTCACGAAATATTGTGAATCTGTGATGAAGGTATGTTGATACTCGATGAGGGTTTGAGACAATGTTAAATGTTCTCCACTGTTGTGCGGCTTGAGGATCAGTAAGGCATTCACCATAAATAATGCTGTGGAGATCGGGCCATTTAGTGTCTGTAGCACTTAGAGTGAAGAATAAGGTTAGTGTCCCCAATTGTTCGACCATATCTGAAAGCTCACTCCTTCTTTTTTCCCAAATGAACACGTCCCTCAAAGGCTCGATCCAAACCGCATTAAGCTGTCTGGGAGGTTATCTTTGGGACATTCCAATAGTTGTCTTTGCAAATCTCCAATTGTTGTAGGGATTCTAGATTTGATGTTTTGTTTCATGAAAACAGTAGCTATGGATTGACTTCTGTGCCGCATTATGAGGTTTAGAAGGAAGTAGTGAAATCATGGGTGTGAACCGAAATAGCCATCGTGGTAGTACATCAAATGAAGAGCATATTCATGCATTGGTACTTCTTTTATGCGGGGTTGTTGCCACATTGCTTTGCCAGCCGGAAACAATGTTGGGAAGGCCATTGAGAACAATCCCTTTGTATTGTATTCATTTATAGGTGACAAGCCAAGCTCTGGCCATGGCATGGTAAATGGGCATGTTACCATTGTGGTTGAGAAAAAATTTTGATTTCCTCTTGACGAAATATTCGAATTATGAGGTGTTGGCATGGTGGCTCCGATGAGTGGTCATACGTTTCCTCGGCGCCGGTGGAAGCATCACTACCATGATTTGTAGAGCTAGTTTGCATTTGGGAAATTCAAGCTGTGGTCTGTGTGTTAAGAGATGAGGAAATATTTGATGGCTCGAGATGGTATGGAGGAAAGGGTGTCATGGTCGATTAAGACATCTTTGTAGTATGGATCGTTTTGCATTTTATATTGCAAGGCTACCCAAACACGAGATCTAGCGACGTAGAAATCATACTTTTGTAAATTATATCCTTCCCTTTGTATGAGTACGATGTCCAAATCTTGAGGCGGTGTGGTAGGTGGTTTGTTATTGAAGTAATGTTTTGCGGGAAACTTATGGTGTGTCCCGAGTATTTGTATTGTTCTCCACGTACTTGGGTGACTGCTACAGTAATGGGTTGACCCGTCATGTATAAGCATCTCCTCTATTTGGGTTAAAGACGCAAGAATGGTTGGTTGTTTTTCAGGGTCCATGTTGTTCCATGAAGAGAAGCGATGGCCATGTTTTTAGATTTGTATCTGCTACATGAGGGAAAGCGTTCAAAGGAAATTGTTTTAATTCCAGGGTAATTTTCCAAACAGATTGAGCAAGTTTGGATTTTTGGCAACAAATCTATTCTTTTATGAAACTGGCATTGGGCTTCAATAGTCTGTGACGAGTGCGGCAATATAGGAAGTCTATGTGTATGGGGAGGGGTGGCGTGTTTTGTTTGGGTGGATTGAGGATTGCAAGGTGGAAAGCAGACAAAAGGAAAGGATGAATTGGTTGTACATGTGTGAGAAACTGAAGAAAAGTCGGTACTTGAGACAATTTCTTGTGGTGGCACAAGAAAATGGGGAGGTATGGCAGTAGTTAGCAAATATGGGTTTGTATGGAAGGAATTGGTATGGGCGTGAAAATTTGTTTCCATGGAAGTTACTTGCGGAATGTTGGCTGGAAATCCTTGATAGTTGTATTTTTGGTAAGTTTTGAATGCTAGGAATGGTAGGTTTGTTGGTCGATGTAAGTTGAAAAATATTTGAGATTTCCGTTGTTCTACACTCTAGGTAACAACGTCTTTTCTCAAAATTTATGTGAATTTTATTTTTTGTGTAGTTCTCTCTTCATCGTGCTCGTTTTGTAAGAATTTACATGATTGTGAAGTGACCCACCTATGGAGAACAACTGTTAGGAAAAAAATGTTTCGTAATTAGTAATGAACATTACATAATATAATAAACTATATACAATTGTAATGCATGTGGAGTTTGAATGGGAACTATGTGTAATAGGTATCATTTCGAGGATTAAAAATCTGCATTTGTTGCTTAAGAAAATTAATATTAATTATATGGATCCAATAATATAGAATGATGCAAATACATACATAATATAAATGCAAGTAGATATCATTTATTTTCTTAAAAGATATTTCAATCCAAATAGTAGTAGGAGGCAATAGTATGTAAGAATCAATAAACTATATACATTTGAAATGCATGTGGAGTTCTAATGGGAACTAATCATAAGAGGTAACAATTTGAGCATAAAAAAATTTATGTGTTGCCTAAGGAAAAGAATTTTGTTATATCGAAAGTTACAATACATTCTTTAATACTATACAAGGATGAAAATACGTACATAATAAAAGTGCAAGTTAAATGCATTTCTTTTCTTAAAATTACTTACAATCCACATAATAGTAGGTGACAATAGTATGTCAATTTATAAGGAACTACAAAAGTTTTCTTTGAAACATGGGAAATGGCGAAACATAGATATGAAATATGCAACATAGCGGTGATAGTTAAAAGTATAGAATGGGATGGGTGAGGGTGTAAAGTTTGAAGGGACGGATACATTAGAAGTATTTGCATAAAGAAGGTTATGGAGGAGTTGCAATGTTATCCACTTTCTTAGAATTGAGGATGACACATTTCAATCTATTGTTTCTGCAGTATGTCTCTTTTTTCAAGGAAAGTGTGAAGCAGTATTCGTTCATTGATGACATTGCTTGTAATTTCACTGGTTGCATCTTCGTCTATAGACAATAGGTGGAGATCGCTAGCTTCAACACCCATGATTGACTCAGCTATCTCATCAAAAGCAGTAACTAATTGGAGTTCTCTGTTGGGTCCTTTAAATCGATCATGAGTGCATATCTATAATCATAGTTCTGAACTTGTACGTTGCAACTCGAACATAACCATGAACCATTACCATTCTCTCTCACCTTTTTCTTGCATTTTTTTTCACCTTTTTGAAGAGGACATTCCTTGTAAAAAAGTTTTCCATGTTGATATTTGTGATTTCTGCAGTAACCATGGCCCATTCATTTCTCTCTGTGTTCCCCATATGTAGTACCTCCAAAATCGTTGTTACAGAGGTAAAGCTCTTTGGAGGGCCCATAAATTGGCTTGTGATAGATGGTGCTTTGAAAGGAGTAGTCATTGGAATCTACTCAGCTATGAAGTGTATTGGTTTTGAAATTAGAGGGTTAACGTAACATTTGGTACTTGAAGCGAGTTGATTGAGTTCCCATTGAAACTAGAGACACGAGCAGCTTTCAAGGCAAGGATCGGAAGAGATGGTAAAGAAAGCATGTCTTCAAGTTCATTGCTTATATCATCTAAGTGTTGTCCCCACAATGTGACACTTACACTGAATCCTGACATGTCCTTTAATTGTAGTGTTCTTATCTTTGTTTCAGACTTGTCATGCTAATGAATTGTTGAGCATGGTGACATCGAAACAACAATGCCAATCAAATAAACTATAGAACCTTTAGTGCTTGCAGGTAAGTCCTTTATTTTGGTGAAGTGAAAGTGATGGTAAGGTATTGTATCCTCATTTGCTATGAGTGAAGATATGGTTGATGAAAGGTTTTAGGAAAATCTCCAAAGCATTGTTCAAATGGTTGTAACATAGCTTTGCATCAACAATCCTCACAATCCTCTCATTGGAAATTGTATATAGCTTCCCATTTTCAATCTGCTCATAGAATGCTTTCGCGGCCTCATTGAAATAGGTGATGTGGACTTCCCCTCCTTCCGATCAACCAAATCAAACCCAAACACATAACCTTCTCCCTTGCATTTTGATATTGGCGAAGGGTTGTTTTTGCTAGGGCACGACCCTCTACTGGACCACTGCGCATAGTTGTATTCAATCCACTTATTTTAGTTGGTGTTCTCACAAAATATTTGTTAGCTTGATTTGGAACTTCCATTTGTTTGAGGCAATTGACTGTCTTGGAGAGAAATTGTTGGTACTCGGGTTGGGGCACCAATTATGAAATGTTTTTGACAACAATATCCATTTCAAAGATAAGAATAGACCGCAATGAAAAAGAAAATCATGATAGAATTAGAATTGAGCAATAGATGGAAAAAAACATAAAGAAATTATAATTAATATAGGAGTTTATATACATTGGTAATCGAAAGCGGGAGATGAAGCTTACAGTTCACTTTTGATCATTCTAACACGGGATTTGTGTAATCACACAATGGAGCCTTCTTGTATTGATTTTTCAGATTACACGACTTACAAATTTGGAGGGTAGAAATGTTGTCTGAAAATGTATCCCATCTGAAAGGTCAACATGATGTTGGGCAGCCATGTTGAGAATGGACCTTAGGGAGGACAAGTGCAATATCTAAAATGTGGGGTCAACAATGGAACTTCCCTCAATCAATTGAGAAATTCCTTCGTGTGTCAAAGTTATTTCCATGGCAACTAAAAGATGCTTGAGATAGTGGGAGTTCTACAAATGTATGGTAGAAAATGTAAACTTGTAGTGCAGTCAAAGATGAAATGAAGGATGTGTTATGGAAAGAATACATTTATAAGCAATGAGAACCTTGAAATTTTGCTTCCTTTTCATTTATATTTTCTAAAAATCGCAAACATGAGGTCTAACCCTTTAACAATTCAATATGCAAAAAAGTGATATAATGTACAAAGCTTTGCATGAAAATAACTAAAATTTGCATGATTCTTTCTTGGCATTTTAAAACTATATGTATTTGTGTGCAGATATAATGAGGAACACACCAAAAATGTGTTGTTGTTGGTTTACATAAAAAAGTGAGCAATTGTATAAAGGAAACACATAATGAAGAACACATTAAAAATGCATTGTTGTTGGTTTACATAAAGTAGCTTGCAATTGTATAAAGGAAAAATTGAACACGTTTGTTGAAAAGTTAGATTTGTGTTCCATATGTTCTCATTGAAATATATACATGCGTTTATTTTAAGCGAATTACTGATTATTATGTTAAGAAAATTGATTGGAAGACAATAAGAACAATATGTACACTTGAAGTGAGAAAACTATAGGTATTTGTATGGAGACACAATGATAAAGAAATTAGGAATGCATAGTTGTTGGATAATAAAGAATGAACATGTTTTTGATAAGTTTGATTCTTTATTTGATATATACTACCACAATACATACATGGAATTATTTGGAATGAGTTACGGTTTGTTTTGAAAACACTTATAGAAAAACACTTATAAAATAACCACTACAAGATATTTTTAAAATCATTTTTTTGCTTTTTTCTTGTGTAATTTTTTTTGCATATTTCTTGTATTTTTTTCAGTGCAGATGCCTTGATTGGTATTCCGTTCTCCTTAATTTTTGGGATGGTTCATATTTGGTGCATCTTCGTTAGAATCATAAATCAAGCGAAGCCTCATGAATGATCTCCAATCGTTTGGATTTTGGAGAGAGAAAAAATGGGGATGTTGGCATCAGTGCATGTGATCTCTTATCATTTCGGCTATCACTATTTTAGGTGGTTTTCGGTTGCTAATGATGAAAAACATTAACAACAAATTGAAGAGGTTTAAATTCTTCTTCCCTCTTCAAGCGAGGCATAGTTAATGTCAACCCCCGTTGTAGGGAGGGGAATTGTGTTTCTTGTCTACATCATATTAAAGCGGAGAGGGAAAAGAAATACGTTTGTTATAGAAGTTATTTTTAGGGATGTTAGGAACTTAAATAGCCTTGTCAATGATCAGTCTAACGTCCAACTTGGGACGTTTGAAATGGCCTCATTGGGAACAAGCCCTTCAAAGACACATAACGAATCCTATCATTGTGAAGGCACATGCCCCCACATGTCACTTCGGAAAAGGATTGGAGTCTAAATATAAATGTAACAATTAAAAGAAAATAACATGAAAGTACTCTACAATAATTTTTTAATCCATAGCATGCAATAAACAAAACAAATGAATAAATACTTCAATCAATATTGAAACCCACCTGAGGTTCATTTAGAGACGACCCTCTTTTCTTTACCATGGGAGAATGTGAATCACAAATACCCTACAAAAAAGTGAAAAAGAAGTTAATAAAACTAAATCTCCTCCATTACATGATGGGAGCTAAACTTGAATTCTGGAATCATTCTACATCAGTATAATATATGTGGTTCATGGATATACATACTTCAAACATGTAGTTAAGATTCAAAACCCAAATCAAATTCCATGAATACTCTTTTCCAAATACAGACATTATATTAAAACTATTTCCAAACAAAATACATAGTTTCTGCTTTTATGTATATAACTTACCCACAATAGATTATGTTAATATTTAATTTGGAGAGAGTGGATTGCTATTTATGAGTTTCAAATTTGACGATGAACTTGTAAAGCTTGTAGTCCAAGATGTTTTCAAGCCCTTAGAACAAAAGGTAATGAAGTTCGGCCCAAGCCCTCATAAGAGGATTCCTAAAAGCAATACTCCAAGAGATCATAAATATAAATATAAATATAAATATAAATCTAAAAACTGACACAATTAACCATGGTCTTGTAACTGGCCTTGTCTGTTGTTTGTTTGATACTAACAGAAATGGCAGTTTACTGAATTTCAATGATTAACACCCATACATTTTTATCTTCTAACATGTGTCGCCGTGGCTTGAACACTTAAATCTTTATGAAATTCTTGATGACTCACCACTGGAGCTCATTCCATTTGACATGTATGTTGTTTGTCTTTTTTTGTGTCTGGAACCTCAAAAATTGTTCTTTAATTACCCTGCTTAGTGATTATATTATAATGTAATATAGCTTTCATTTTTGTGCACTCTCGTAGCCTATTTTGACCACATTTTCTGGTGACTAACATTTACATTTGTTGACGGTGTCCTGTTGACTTCTATTTATGCTCCTTGATTTAATGGATAAGACTGATAGTAATCTCAAAACGTGATTTGAAGTCCTTGTGATAGAAGGTGGTCAAGGGTGAACCCAATGGTGCAGTGAGTGTAACATACTTGGTTTGAGTGTCAACTGATTTTGTTATTAACATAGCAACAAATCTTTATATGATTCCAGTAACAAAGCAGCAGATCTTTCTATGATTCCAGTAAATTAGTAACAGAGCTTTCTATAATCAATACAGCCTGTGCATAACACACATCTTAAGCCTCTAGTAAAGGGTTAAGAACAAAATAGGTGCACTCAAACCATAACAACATTTCAATACACCTATTTAAGTGTTCCTTGATAATAGATCAAAAGAGTAATGAGATCAGTCTTGTTTAAGTGTTCATTATTAGTAGCGATGAAAGAGCAATGGATAAATATAGCTTTAAACTAATAGATAATATATAGTGTCTTATATTTATAATAGACAATATTTATTTATATAAATAATTAAAATGTTTTATACATATATTTCGCACTTTTTTGCTAATTTGTTACAATGAATGAAGAATTAAATTTGTAACTATTAAATATACATTAATTAGAATAAAAAATTAAGTTCGTACAAACATGAGCACGTTACATAATAGAATTTAGCTCAACACAAATAGTACAAAATATCGATAAAATTACATATTTGACTATGTCAAATAACATAAATTAGCTAGCAATTTAATCTTAAAATAGAGGACTGTGGAAAAAAGCAGATAGCAATTTAATCTTAAAAATCGGATTGGGAAAAATAGATAACAATTTAATCTTAAAAATAGATTCCATAGATTTTAAAATATCAATATTTGAAAAATAAATAATAAATAAATTCAGAGTAAATAGCAGCGTTTACATAAAAATAACTGGTTTCAGATTTTGCTTGATTTAAATTGTGTTTACATAGTAATCAATGTGTAATAGATTGATTGCTACACTATTATTTTTAAGTGGAAAGAGAATTCAATTCTCACTAATTGCCTTTTTCCTAAAGACAACTTTTAACCTAAAAAAACATAATTCCTGATTTAAAAAAAGCAAATGGAAAACAAAGGCAGTTAACATTTAAACACTGCTCATAAAGATATACAATGTAATGGTAACAATATTATTTTTTAAATATTATAATATTAAATACTAATATTATTATTATTACGAGTATTAATTATATTATTTTATATATTAAATAATAAAAATAATAATTATTAATACATAATACTTTTAATAGAGCAAATACCATCGTTTACGTAAAAATAAGTAGATTCAGATTTTGCATGATTTATTGCTACACTAATTTTTTTAAGGTAGAAACAGAATTCCATTCTCCCTGACTGCAATTGCGCTGAAAATGATATGAATTTGAAAACTACTGTAAATGACTGTTGGGTGCACAATTCGCTGTCAAAGATTGCACAGATATGTGGACTGTAAGGGAGATTTGTTAGCATCTTGCGGGGCTGAGTGGAAAGTGTTTGCTTCTCATTATTTCCATCTCCGTATATTCACCTCCGTGACCAGAGTTGTTGTCTCCTTGCGTTCAACTATGTTTTCTGTTTAGGTCAGATTTATGTTTGATTTAAGATTGAGATGGTCTAACATATTTTTAAAACCATTTTAGATTATCACGAATCCCAAAAAGAGCAAATGGACACTGTCATACACAATATCCTCTTCTAATGTAATTAATGGCAGTTCATATAGAATCATGTGCGAGAATATATACATAAGGGTAAATACCCTTATATTTGCCCGATTTTCAGAAAAACATGTTGACTGGCCATACTTAAAAATTTAATTACAGGTATTCCTGAGTAGAGTTCTGCATGAAATTAATCCATTGTTTTTTAAAACGTACTAAGCACAAAAAGATTGATCTGAAATAACAGTCAATCTAAAACAAAAATCTATGTAGGAATAAAAAAGAGAAAGGGAAGGCAAGGGAATCGAACCTGCAAAATTCAATTTAATAGAAGAAAAACATAATGCATTCAGGCACCTGGTATATAATCTTCCTGTGCTTCTGGCTCAATGCTACAGCGATCGGTGAAACCTTCAAGAAAATGGAGGTCAAATCTATGGATTGAAGATCTGCGCAGATGAAATAAAAACCCAAATTGGAGAACCTGAAGAATGAAATTATAGTATTAGAGCCCAGTATTTAAAGGTTAATGCATGTAAAAGCTATTAAAAAAAATATAAAAATAGCAAAAGCAAAATTGTTAAAAAAAAGCAAAATTGTTAAAAGCAAAATTATTAAAAATAGCAAAACCGTCATTTAAACCATCAAATTTGACATAGTCCCATGAATGTCCACAAAGCCTTTTCCCATAGGGGTAACACCTTCGGCCTAACCAGTTCTAAAGGGATTTTAGATTTCTAGGAGTTTTCGGATTCGTTTCCCCTTTGAAGGGGTTAACCCTACCATTAGGAATATTGACTCACTTTAGGAATAAGAAAAATTATGGTAATTATTTTAGTTTAATGGAGAGCAAAAATTTTCAATGGTAGCAACAATACCTTGAAGTTCTAAGTTAATCTCTGAGACTATTTGTTAGGCCAAAGAACCCTACGCCAAGTTTTCTTTTTAAACAATCCAGTTAAGTGGATTTCACCAAGCAACACGAGATGGGGAGATAAGTGACTATATCCCTAATGAGGTTAGCATAAGATAATTTACCAAGGGAAGGTGATAAAGCGAAAGTCCAATTGAGATAACATAGTTCAGGGTGGCCTATGTTTCATGAGATGAATGTGTCTCTTCACTAATACGGTGGGCATGGAGGTTGTGTTACGAGAAACTACAACTCTATATCTATGTCAGTGCCCCGCTACTTCCATTCCCATCCTTATTCGCTGCCAACTTAGTACTCGATCGAGAGGATAGAGATATATAGATCGGGGCTATCTAGAGTTCTGCCCTATCGGGGCTATCCCTATCCGCCCCAACCCCTATATATCTATTTATCTATCTTTCTATCTATTTATGTCTCTATGTCTCTATCTATATATATATCTATCTATCTATCTACATATATATTGGCGAGCCTTTATATATATGCGTGAGACGATCTATTAAAGAGGGAGGAGGGGGTCAGATATAGATAGGTGGGGGGTCGAGCCGATATATAGATAGGCCATCCATCTCTATTCCTCGATTCAGATTCGGACTTGCGATCGATCAGTATGTGACTGACTGACTATATGGGGACGGCTATATAGAGTCTATAACAAGCAAATTTGTATGACTATAACCTATTCTTCTCGTGTGACAGCTAATAGTCTATCAAACTAGTTGGTCTTGATGCCCTACAAATCTATATGGGAACCATATGTATCTATATCTAGTTAGAGAAGCTCGGAGATAGCTAGTTACTATGTATCTAACTAGTTAGTCTTGAAGGTAGAGAAGCCTTGTAGAAATAGAGGTTTCATGTCCTCCGATTATATCTTCTAGATTGTCCACGCTAACAATCCATCCCTCTCCTCCAAAAGGAGACTTGAGCAAATAACCAAATATAGCAACTGGGTTAAGCGTAAGGTTCATAATTTTTCTTACATCTCCACCACCAGGAGCCCAGGTATCATATATGCCACCCATTCCCTGGATTCCTCTTTGGAGATCTATGGTAACTACGATTCCTAGTGGGAAGTCATCGACATATCGCGCATAGCTAATCCTAATTCCCTCGCCGGGTTTGGATGGGTTGACTCCTCGGTAGGACAACTAAGTTTTAGTAGGAAGAGGAATTGCATTACGATATTGATCCCAAGAAAGAAGTTATACATATGGCTAGTCCGTGAACCACTAACCATCTAGCGTAAAAATTGGAGTATAGATTTAAGGAGGGTCGGCCAAATCCCATATCTTCAAAGAGTGGACCATATCTAAATAGTGCGGCCTCCTGAGCAAGTGTATAAGGCATGAGGGTGGCTATTTGATCTCTATTTGGGAATGGGAATTTATGCCGACCGAAGACCTCCACTATCTAGCGAGAAAGATGAACCCTCAAGGGAAAGTGTCTTTTTCTTGTATGTGGTTTGTTTCTTTTCTATTTAGTAATACTAGAAAGAGAGCGAGAGATATATATATATATATATATATAGAGAGAGAGAGAGAGAGAGAGAGAGAGAGAGAGAGAGTGCAAGTGTCTTCATATGGAATAGGATATTACGAAACATGAACATGGGCTAGTTTACATCGACGTTAGTAAAAGAAATTCAGATTGATGAAAAGTAGATTTGTTGCGGGTCAAATGTATGACGCGGATTGATCATGCAAATAGATTGAAGGACCATCGAGTCCAAGTATCTCTCTTTAGTTTAGGAGGGGGAGCTTGTAGTCGAATCAAGACTCACACCCACCCCACTATAACTCTAATATTAATTCCCCCTTCTCAATGTTTGATAATCTGTAGACCAAATATCTATAGACTGGAAGGTTAGGGTGGCATCCATCTACCATCAATTATAGAACATGATATCATATATATATATATATATATATATATATAAGGCGAGATAAAAGAGAGTGGTCTCGTGACCGAACACAAACCCTATCTATATACGCACTAGACTCACAAGGGGCATCCTCCCTATACCCTATATAGATGGGGTGCACCATTCTAGAATAGATAGTTCAGGGTGGTAGCCCTATCTATCTATATGGGGCTAGTTTAGATAGGTATTTTTGATTCGCCATCGATATGGGGAAGGGGAATGGGTTCATGATTCATCTAGCACACCTAAAGGGGGGGCTCGATACCTTGCCCCAAATAGAGGATATATAGGGCACTATCTACCACTAAATGGATCTTCTTCCACTAAACTACAACAATATATAGTTATAACGCACGATACCTTCTTGACAAAGAAACCGCCTATCCTAGGGCGGAGGAGTCCCTCGGCCTAGAGATAGATAGAGAGATAGGTAGATAGATAGAGGGACCGTTGGAATTCTGTTGGTTCCATGTTTGTTGGTTCTCCGAGCCAAGCCATATAGATCAGATGGATGCCCGGGCCCCCCCCCATATAGAAACTAAACAGAAGGGGAGGGCCCCTATCTCCCCAGAGAAGGGTTCCCCCAATCCACATAGCCCTTAATTTTTTTCCATAATGGACTCGTTCTATATATTGAAACGTCGTCGCCCAATAATTATTTTCCCATAATGGACGAGTTCTGGATATTAACACGTATGACTCGCGAGAAATATTCCTTTTAATAAACATAAAATACGGGTAAAATGTTTGAAAACCGGCCGAACGGACGTCAACCTTTTGATAATAATGAACAAGGAAAGCTAAACCAAATTGCAAAAATTATATTTCAGAAAATTTCTTCACAAGGTAACAAATCGATTTTTGAATACAATAAACTGTGAAAGCCATAAATCCACGCCAAAATCCCCATCAAAGGAGACAAATAAAATGTTCTGTGGACAACCATCCTGGGAAATATGCCCAATTTATTCCAGCAAGAAGAAAATAACAAAGCAACGAAGGGCTGACCAGCACGAATTTGCCACCAGATAGATATAATTCGGGTAGGCCTGCCTCAAAAATTCTAATCACCTGTTCTTAATATGATCGGATTGTAGCATTAAACTTGTAATCAATTTTTCCTGTGACAGCCGCTACAATTTCAGTGACGACATACCCACGAGCATATCGGAAACGTCCAGTTCCTCCAGCCACAGCGAGCTCCCAATGGGATTCGAGAGAGCGAATAGTCCCATGGATCTCCAGGGTGCTGCCGTTGTATTTCTCATTCTCAAACACAACAGAGAAAAGCAGATGAAAATTTGTTCCCCCAAAATTTGTACCGGCCTCCAGTCCTTGGAATTTCCCCAAAGCCTTGGAGGACGCTTCAGGTCCTTCCGTTACAGCATGGGTTATTACATTTACTGTTCCAAAGGCTGACAAAACAGAAGACGTTCCGTTTACTCCTGCAACCGTTACTGTTGTCGCATTCGCTCCTCCTGTAATCTCATGGGCATAAAACACAATATTGTCTTTCCATGCGGCAACAAAATCACAGCTGCAAACCAACATGCAACTTAGTGCAACAAGAAATACCAATGAAGAACTCTGTAAAGCCATTAGAAAGACAATTTGAGACGTTTAGGTGGCAATGATTAATTGAGAGAAGTTAATGATAGTAGAAAGGAAGCCACAATTGCAGTATATATAACCATTAGAATGGAAAATGCATTTCATTCCGTGTGGAACTTTTCTCCATCTAGAATTCAAGAAAGGCTGCAGTTAAAACACGCTAGACGACTCAGAGTTTTTCATTATCTTAATCTGTGCTCAAGTCAATGTAGATATTAAAAAATTAGCTTCTGTCTTCGACGAAAGGAACAATTCTAACTGAGAATTGCATTATTTAATTTTCTTTTTTGGTTGACTTGGAGTTATCAGAGGTTTCCCCTATCCAAGACAAGCCTATGAACTCCGCATGAGCAGTGTTCAACGTTATACAGTTCCGATTCTAATGCTACCTAGTCATCACAAACTCGCAACTAAATATAGTTATTTGTTGAAAGGCTATGTTTAGGTTTTTAATTCTCATGCCCATGATTTACGACCCAACGCTATTAAACTGTTTAAGCTAAATTCCCGTTAATTTTGAGTCATTTTTTTAATCAAGCCCCCGACATTGGTTCATATTCGAAAGGGTATAGATTTATTAAAACGTCATTTTATTATTATCACCCCTCCCATCTCACCGAAAATTTTCTTAAAATTTTAATATAGGTGACTCTGGTGTGGCCGTGATTTGGGCCCGGTGCTCCACGACGGCCTCGATAGGATTAAACCCAGTTCTGAAGGGATTTTACATTTCTTGAAGTATTTTTTAATTCGTTTCGCACCGAGGGGTTAATCCTACCGTTAGGAATAATTAACTCACTTTCTTCAGTACCGTATCTAACCAAAAATGATGGTAATTATTTTAGTTTAGTGCAAAAATAAATATAAAAAAATCAATGCTAGCAACAATACCTTGAAGTCCTAAGTTAATCTCCGAGACTAATCGTTAGACCAAAGAACCCTTTGCCAATTGTTTCCATTTTAAACAATCCAGGTTAAGTGGATTTCACCGGGCAAGAGGAGATGGGGAGATAAGTGAGTATATCCTTAATGAACTTAGCATAATATAATTTACCAAGGGAAGGTGATAAAACGAAAGCCCAATTGAGATAAGATAGTGCAGGGCAGCGTATGTTTCATAAGATGAATGTGTCTCTTCACTGATACAATGGGCTTGGAGGTGGTGTTCCGAGAAACTGCAACTCTATATCTATGCCACGCACCCCACTACTTCAAATCCCATCCTTATTCTCTGCCAACACGGTACTCAATCAAGAGGATATAGGTATATAGGTATATAGATTGGGAGGGGCACCCTATCTATAGTTCTACCTTAATGGGGCTATCCCTATCTACCCCAACCCCTATATATCTATCTATCTATCTATCTATCTATCTATCTATCTATCTCTCTTTGTCTCTATCTATATATATATTGGTGAGCCTCTATCTATATGCGGGAGACGATTTATTAAAGAGGGGGAGGGGGTCAGATATTGATAGGTGGGGGTAAGGCCGTTATATAGATAGGCCATCCTTCTCTATTCCTCGAGTTCAGATTCAGACTTGTAGCCACGATCGATTAGTACGTGACTAACTATATGGGGACGATCGTATAGAGTCTATAATCAATATGACCGTAACCTATTCTTCTCACAAAAGATCTAGTTAGTCTATCAAATTAGTTGGTCTTGAAGCCCTATAGATCTATATGGGAACCTTATGTATTTGTATCTAGTTAGAGAAGCTCGAAAGAGCTAGCTAGTTAGTTTGTATCTAACTAGTTAGTCTTCAAGGTAGAGAAGCCTTATAGAAATAGAGGTCTTATGTCTTTTGATTATATCTTCTATTGTTGACACTAAGAAATCCATCCCTCCTTCGAAAGGAGACTTGAGTAAATAACCAAATAGAGCAACCGGGTAAGCATAAGGTTCATAATTGTTCTTACATCTCCACCACGAAGAGCCTAGGCATCATATATGCCACCCATTTATGGATTCCTCTCGAAAGCTCTACAAAGGCACATAATTCCTAGTGGGAAGTCATCAAAGCATATCATGGATAGCTAATCCTAATTCTCTCGTCGGGTTTGGTGGGTTGAATCTCTGCAAGAAAATTAATTTTTATTAGGAAGAGGAATTGTATTGTTGGTATTGATCCCAAGAAAAATGTTGTAGGTACATGCTAGTCCGTGAACGACACACATTCTAACCGTAAAAATTAGAGTAGATATTTAAGGGGGTTGGCCAAATCCCATATCTTCCAAGAGGGGGCCATATATAAATAGTGCGCCCCCTCGAGGTAGTGTATAAGGCATGAGGGTGGCTATGTAATCTCTATTTGCAAATGGGAATTTATACCCGGCCCAAAGACCTCCACTATCTAACAATAAAGACAAACCCTCAAGGCAAAGTGTCTCTATCTTGTATGTGTTTTGTTACTTTTCTATTTAGTCATACAAGAAAGAGAGCTGATACACACACACACACATACACACACACAAAAGAGAGAGAGAGAGAGAGAGAGAGAGAGAGAGAGAGAGAGAGAGAGAGAGAGAGAGATGGAGCAAGTGTCTACATATGGAATAGTATATTACGTAAACATGTACGTGGGCTAGGTGGCATTGTGACACCATTCGAGAGATTCGATTGATGAAAAGCATATTTTTGTGGGTCTAATGCATGGCACAGATTGATCATGTAGATAGATTAAAGGACCCTGATTCCAAGTCTATCTCTTTAGTTGGGGTGGGGAGCTTGTAGTTGAATCAAGACTCACACCCACCCCACTAGAACTCTAAGATTAATTCACCCTTCTCAATGTTTGATAACCATAGAATGGATATCTATAGACCTGGAAGGTCGAGTGGTATCCATCTACCATCTATTATAGAATTTGATATGATATTATATATATAGGGGAAGCTAAAGAGAGTGGGTTGTGATTGAACACAAACCAAATATATATAGGCACCGTTATCCAAAATTCACCCCTCAAGGTAATTTTGATAACATGCAAGCAGTTATATTGATTCAGGGCGAAAAGTCATGTTTCTAGGGTCCCCTCATATTTGTCTAAATCCCCTGTCCAAGAGGAAGAGAGTAAGTCCTGAGAAAATGTGAAAAAGGGGTTGCAGAAGGAAAATAGGTTGATCCAGGAAAAATCGTGAAAATTGGCTAAGTCCTGCTCAAGGTCGCCTCTGGGACGTGTGGGACAGAAAAGCGCGAACCGGCCGAACCGGGCGAAATCAGCACAAACAGTCTGAAACGCAGCAGGGACAAATGGGACAAAAGTACGCGGCGAGCGCGAAATGCCGGTTCGACAGAGGGAAAAATTTGACTAACTGCTGAGAGGGACAGTCTGGGACGTTTGGGTCAAAAATACCCGAATCGGCCGGTTCGGCCGAAATCAGTCAAGGCAGTCCAAAACAAAGTGGGCCAAGTGGAACAAATGGACCCGAACCGGCCGGTTCGGCCGAAATGGGAACAAATGGTCCGAAAGCAAATGGGACATTTGGGCCAAAAATGTGCGAACCGGCCGAACCGGGCGAAAAGAGTTGAAATAGCCCAAAGCAAATGGGACGATGGGACGAAAAAGCGAACCGGCGGTTCGGGCCGAAATCAAGACAAAGAGCAATCTGATCGAATGGGACAAAGGGACGCGTGGGACGCGAAAACCTGAAGAAGCCGAGGACCAATCAAATCATGACACGTGTCACAGGAGGAAAAGTCAACGTTTGGTCCGGAAACTTCAAACGGCCATAACTTTTGACTCCGAGCTCCGATTTTGATAAAATTGGACTTTCTGGAATGGGCACGACGTCCTCTACACCACAAAAACTGGATTTCTTAATTTTAATGAGGATAGATATATTTAAATAAAGGAAATGTGTTCGGCTCCAGTCAGTAAATGCTCTTTCCCGTCAAATGACAGAAAACGCCTGCCAGGCCCAAAATAGCTGCCTGCACTCAGAAGGCCATAACTTTTGCATTTCTCAACGAAATCACACAAAATTGGTACCGTTGGAATCGTGTTTCCGAGCCCGATGCACAGAAATCAAGAAATTCCGGATTTGATCAGAAATTGATTGAGTTTTTTAAGAAAACGTGGCCGGGTTCAGAACAGTGTTTTATTTGGTAGCTGGGAGTGCATTTAAGAGGCATGGTCATCATTCTTTCTCTGCTGCAGCACATGGGACAGTATGGGGAGCCTTTTGCAAGTAATGGATAACCATTCCACTCAATTTAATGCCTCTTACAGGTGGTTGAAGGACAGATTTCGGGATTTCCACTTTCCCTTCTCTTCTCCTTCTCATTTTTTCTATAAATTGGAGTGTTGGGCTCATTGTAAGGGGGAGTTTTTGGGTAGCAAAGCTCTGTCAAAATTGCTTTGTGAAGCCAGTGTGTTGTAGGCCCTTGTAGTGGACTCCTTGCATGGTGATCCAGGCCCTTATCTTTTAATAGATTGAACTGTGCATATCATGAAGCAATAAAATATCAGTTTGTGGATGTATCTTCCCCTGCTATGTTTCCTTGCATTCTTCTTGCCCCTTTAATCTTTCTACAAGTATATTGTGTCCATTTATGTTCTTGCAGGAATTCATTATCATTGTGTGTGCTTGGAATATTGTTGTGAATGCATTTTGCTGGATTATGGTGAACTGTCATCACCTCTTCTAGTGTGCACTTTGCCTCTGTATTTCACACATTTGGAGATTACTCTCCCACCCTCCTTTTCTAGTGTATCACCGCTTTAGTGTAGGATTTCATTCTATGTATTTTCTCTCCCTGGTCCCTTGGAAATTTAGGTTAGAATAGCTAGTTTCTCCTGCATTAGAGTAGATTGTGGCAGGTAGTTTAGGAGCAAGAACCAGCTTTCTCTGGAGGTCTATCTCAAGTAGCAAGTCCCACAACTTGGAGATAGTACCCATGTTATCCAATCACACTGGATGCTTAGAGTGATCAAACTAGAAATCTGATCAACATCCAGGGGTGCTGTGATTCGGTGATAACAGTGCACTAGGCATGCATAAGGTTCATCCACCGTAGACCCTATTTAGATGGGTCAAACCCGACCTCTAGGATAGATAGTTCGGGGTGGTGGCCCTATCTATCTATATAGGGGCTAGTTTAAATAGGCACATGATTCATTCACCATCGATATGGGGAGGGGGATGGGTTCACAATTCATCTAGCACAAGCCTAAAGAGGAGGGGTTCCATACCCACCTCCGATAGAGGATATATAGTGCTCTATCTCGCAACTAAATGGATCCTCTTCCACTAAGCTATAAAAATATATCATTATAATGCATGATACCTTATTGATACTAGATATAGCGATAGAGAAATAGGTAGATAGATAGAGGGGCCATTGGAATTATGTTGGTTCCAAGTTTATAGAGATAAATAAATAGGTAGATATATAGATTGTTGGAATTATGTTGGTTCCAAGTTTGTTAGTTTTCCTAGATAACCCATATAAATTATATCGATGCCCTCCCTTACATATAGAAACTAAATGAAGGGGAGGGCCCATATCTCCACATAGATAGAGAAGGACGCTTCCCGATCCACATAGCCCTCGATTTATGTGCTATTCATCCATTTCCACTTTCTTCATGCTCATGTTGGTTACCGGGGATAACCCGATTCAATTATTCCTGGGATGGGAGGGAGTAGGTCTCGCTTCCCATTTGCTAATCAATTTTTGGTTCACACGACTTCAGGCGGATAAAGCAGCTATCAAAGCTATGCTTGTCAATCGATTCGGGAGAAGGAAGAGACAGATATTGGGAGAAGAAAGAGGATGCACCCACTCGATATAGAAAAATAATACATGTTTGAATTATATGTGATCCGATCTGTATTCTATATGCCCTCTATATCTATCCGATAAATTTATGGAGATGGAGATGGATACAGCTTGACCCATCTAGATATAGGGGATGCCTTTCGCCTAGAGTGGATCTAACCTTTTACTTGGTGAGCATGACTTCACATGCCCTATATACAGATAGGCGGGCCCTAACCTATATAGGCCATTGTCGACTACCGCTCTGCCCCGGAGTCACGTCATCACGAGGTTTCGTTTCCGTATGTTCTTCTTCTAGTTGCATGGATGAATGACCTCGACCATACATACCTCTCTATTCTAGAGATTCGAGAAGAGAAGAGCAGAGATAGTTATCGTATTTTATTGTATTATATTGTTACAATGTGAATACAATGAGCATGGAGGTGAATAGATCGAGGCGCATCAATGAGATAGCTAAGAAGCGGAATAGAGATTCTTGATTCCTAGTTCGGGGGTTGGGGGTTGCGGTGGATAACACAGGGATGAATACAGATACAAAAGGAACATATCGAGATGGAGAGGATCGGGTTCTTACTCGTACTATATAATATCAATTTCATCGTACCATGATAGGGTCAGGGGTTTGGGTAGTACTCTTATGAATAAACCGGATTACTACACTATTACGGGCTTGTCCGATACTCAAAACTACCGCATCCACATACTATATCTCCATAGCTTGTCTTGGACATACCAATTATGATATTGTTGGTGTGATGCCCCATTCAATAGTTACCCTGATTCTTATAACAATGGCCCCTATTTGCTAAGCGTAGAATGGCTATGTGTATTTCCGTTGTCTTAGATCTTGTCTCGTGATGTTTTAGAACCTTCCCTCTCCTTCTTACTTTCTCGAGTTGTTATCGACACCTCTGTGTGTGGACTGTGTAATGTCTTGTGCGTTAACCTATTTAAAGGAGGATCTTGTTGTTGCATAGTTAAGTTTCGAACCTTTGGCCATTCTTGGTGTGAGTAGAAATTATTTATATTTATAGTATATAATGATAACATTGTTGTTTTAATTTAATTATCGATTGGCCTCTATTTTATAGTGTTATTGGTTTACATTATTGTCGAGCTGGTATATACGTCTTTGTTAATATGATTAATAATTATTTTAAGTGGTGATAATAATAATAATAATAATAATTAAATAATAATAATAATAATATTAACAATATTATTATTTTAATTATTGATCGACGATAACTCATTATTTTTATTGTCGATTGTTATCAACTTTATTATTAATTATCGTTAAGCGATTTTATTGTTTGGTTGGTCGCTTTGCAGAATGAACCCCGTTCCGCGCTAAGGAAGGGGTTACCCATCTTGGTGCCATGGTCGTTCCTTGCTTCGTGTTTGCTTTTGAATGTCAACCTCTAGTTTTCTTCGCTTGGTCGCTTAGGCCTGTTCGCAAGTTATTTAATCATTGTGGGTAATGGAGAATTCGATTCTTACTTCCCCTAGCTTGCTCGTGTGTACGTGATTTAATTTTTCTCGGGTTGAATAGTAATCATACAAAAATTCTTATACCTTTTAGCTTATGAGAACTGTTGTAATCTTGTAACTTCTTTTTACATTTGTATTAATATAATCTTCTTGCGTATGCTTTGTGAGCTTACCTTAGTTAGTAGAGATTTTGTTTATCACGTATCTTTGAAAAAGGAGGAGCTCGTGGGGGTGCCATGTCATGGTGAAGACTGCCCTATTTTTAAAACTTTTAAACTTCTTTCACCCACCCTGCACTGCCACCTTGGCCGACCAGGTCCATTCACCTGTCTTGTTGCAAGTAAATGGCGGTAGACTCCTCCCAACCACCGAACTACCAATAGTTATGGTATTTTAATGCATCCTTCTTGGCGTGTTCAACCTTCCTTGTTGGTGGCCGCACATGCTCCATTTATTAATTTTTTTGATTTGCAAATCTGTTGTCCTTCGTGGTCTGCCTGTTGTATTCTACCCTGGCCGCGTGAGTTTGTGTGGTGAAGGAATACTTCTTTTGTGTGGTCATATGGACATGGTTTTCTGTTGGTTCCTGATACGTTTTGGGGGAAGAAACCACTGTTTTTTTGCTGGCCGCGCACAGGTGGATGTTGCTCTACAGTTTTATGACCTGCTCTTTCCATGGTTTACTTTATTCTCCTTCTTCCATGGATTTGATATGGTGGTTATAGATGAAGCTACAAGCTAGTGAAGTAGGCGTGTTACCTCCACTTTCATTGGGTGTTGCGAGGTGTGTTCTTGTCGGGGATCCACAAAGAATGGCCTCGCAATGATATCAGCCAGAAGCGTGCATGTTGTAAAGATAGTAGAAGCATTTTTGAGCGCTTCCAACAAGCAGGTTGTCCAACTATGTTGTTATCCTGCTCGAAGATCGAATGCATCCTCAAATTCGGGATTCTCCTTCAAGATATTTTTATCAAAATCGATTAATTGACAAAGTAAGAGTGTTACTGGAGTCCCGATGAAATTTATTACAAATATTCTCTATTGAGACCTTATTTGTTTTACGATGTAACTCATGGAAGAGAATCTCATAGAGGTGAATCTGTTTCATATCAGAATATTCATGAAGCACTATTTGCTGTCATTGCAAGGCCTATTTCAGCATGCCCTTGTCTTGGGAAGCGCATTAAAGGCATGATAAGACTAACCCTCTCTCTTAATGATTTATTCCTTTTAGTATTTGGGTAAATCAATCTTTGCAAATTTTGTTTGAATTCTGTTGATGTGTATTTTTTTTAGTAAGTAAATAACGTTTGGACTCTTCATATTATATAATATTTATTTACATATATATATATATATATATATATATATATATATATATATATAGACTCTTTCTTGAAAGAGATGCACAAAAAAAGAGATGGGTTTCAAATGACTTTTAATCATAATTGCATGAGCTGATCTCTGTTCCCCTTTACAGTTTATCTTAATTACCGTTTTGACAAGAAGAAATCTCTCTCCAGTGATTCTTGCTTAGCGATCTTATAAAGTTGGTTTATCTTTTTGCCATGTTCTATCCTGTGAACAGTGGTCTCTGTAGAAAATATTGTGGTGTGTGAATGAGTTTTAGAATACTTTTTGTATTGTTTTTAGTATGTAGAACATGGCTTGAAAACGGGAATTTTTCTCGGAAGACTGTGTTTGTTTTTTAATGAGGATTGATAATAATATAAACCCCATTAGGATTGGGGGCTTCTTTTTGGGGAGAGTCGTACTGGTTTTACTGGTCTTTCTAGATACCATCTGACTCTTTTGATTATCGTTTACTTTGGGGATTATTGAAAACCCCTCACCAGGCCCTCTACTATTATTATTACTATGAGCTTATTTTTAGATTGGAATGCTCCTGAAGCATGTGTTAATGGGGTTTCTATTTTGTGACCTTTTTGAATAAGAAGCACTCAAGATGTTAGCTTGTGTGGATAGTTATATGGCTTAAGTTTGAGGCATTACTTGGATTTTCGAATCGCTTAAAGTAATATTGGATACATCGAACTCTCATGAATGTGTACATTCTTCAAGTTTGATTGACATGTGATCGCCCTCGTGCATATGAATTCGTGCAATGCTTGAAATATGAAATTATAAATTTATCCTATACTTTGACTTATAAGCTTGTTGAAATGCTTTTTGGTAGGAAAACAGATGAATAGGGAAGTTATGAGAACTACCCTAAAATGGATTCATACACAACCTTAAGTAAAGGTGACAACTACCATAATGGGACTGTACATACCATATATGACAGTAAGGATAGAAGTCGACCTGAAATTATTTAACTTCATTATATAGGACAATAATTAATACCCATAAATTGAGATATGCAAGTGGAGGTTGAATTATATAATATGAAATATTATGTTATCAGGTAACCAGTAAGGATAAATATGTTATTTCAATACTTGGTTAACGAGTGGAATATTTTCTGGCATTTACGATGATTATTATGTTAGCTAAAAAAAAATTGATACTTGCATCTCATTAGGAGTTGAGATAATGTTGATACTTGTATTCATAGTGGCTTGGACCACGCTTACATATCTTAGCTAGTCAAATGTATCTTTGGCATATTACCAACAGATGACAGTATTGTCGATCATAACTCATTCTTATGAGTTGGACTCTTTTACTAGAAGAAATATATAAGACATGGTAATAAGCAACCAAAAGGATATCTAAATAATATATGAACTTGCTGATTGGCGAAATCTTTGTTAACGTAAATATACTCTTAAAATTGCGGGATAAATATCAAAATTATGCTTACATATCATTGATTATCTATTAAGGTTCGATACTTGGGTAATATCGATGAATAATATAAGATTGATACTTGTATTTATTATATAAACTTAATGTCGTTGGTGCTTTTATTTAATTGAAAGATAATATTGTTGGATACTTATATATGTGAAGTAGGTTGAGGGTATTAGGTGAGCGTTATTATTATTACTGTAATTTAATTATGATTGAATGCAAGGTTAAGGTTGTATATCTCTCCACTTGGAATTTTTGTTCATAAGTAAGCAGATTTTAGGGAAGTGAACAATAATGGGTATGAAATGTATTATCATGAGATGTGCAGTTAAGATTTGAATACATGAATAGAAATTATTTGATAGGGAGTATTGCAAACTTTCATTTATTTAAATGCTAGATGGCATAAGTTATTAGGTGAGGTTTATATCTTATCATGCTCAGTTCTAGCGAACTAACTCTAGTAAATATTTGTGCAGATGGATTATGTGAGTAGATTAAAGGAAAAGAGTGTAAAAGTTTCATCAGTTCAAATTATGAAGTTATTTAGAGAAAGCTCAATGCGTTGTAAATTTTGTAACATTGCTTGCAAAGGAGTTTAGAAGATCTCTTGTCTTGGTATGTTCAGAAAAATACGTGGTGAAGTGTTCTTTCCCTTTTGTTGTTAGACTAGTAACTTACCTTGGTGAGAAATGATATTCAATCATTACTTTGGCATAGGTATTGTAAAACCTTGATTTTGAGAATAAAGTGTTAAGTCAAAACTCTCTGACACCTTGTAATGATGTGATATAAGTAAAATTAAATGGAGTGGTTAACCCTTATAGAAGTTAGCTAAATATATATATTCAGATAAATTAATGTAGAGATGACTTACTTGAGAACAAGAGATTCCTGAAGTAATCAAAGGTGAAACTATCCTTGTAAAGTAAAATTTTATAATTTGTTAACCCTAGCTAAGCTAGCAAACATTATCTTTATATGGTGACTTCTTAAACGAGTTTAAGGGAAACCAATGGTTAGTTGTTAGAATATAATAAGATTTATTAAGTAGGAAGAAACAATTTAGAAACCACGAAATTTATCTCTCAGCCTTTTGGAAAGTAATAGTTCCTGTTGTAAAGCTCTTTCAGTGAAGCCTAAGTAAAATCTTTAATATTTGTGGATAAAACCTCAAGCTCCAAACAAACCTTAGTAAAAACTGATGACGTCTTAAGGGTGAATTCAATTGACCTTCTTCCTTTAACTTTATCCAAGGTGCCTTGTAATTTTCTCTTAAGTTTGTTGAACGTGAGCCGATGTTGTCATAAGGGCATGAACGAGTTCTAGTAAAGTAAGTGTGAATAGATGGCCTTGTGGAATTAAATTATCACCTTTATCAAATAAATAAATAAAATAAATAATTGTCATAATGAGAAGACTATAAGTGAACTACTCTACAGTGCTTAAGAAAATAATTTATTTTGGTAAGATGAATCGTGCGAATCATATCTTGAATCTCTCTAAAAACATAAGTCATGAGTTAAAGGGTGTTTTATCAAAATAAATAACCTTCAATCATTTCTTACTGTGGCTTGCCCTAGCTGTGTGAGTGTCATGTGGTTGGACTTCTATGTTGTTCTGTCAAAAAGAAAAGTGATTTATCCTTTTTGGGTGTGAACGTTTCCATGTTGACCTTGCGGTCATACTCGTAACAAGTGGTTCCCAGAGTTGATTGTAACCTTGTGATGACATGTTGTGTCGTGTTGTGTGTCAGGCAAGTCAAAAAAATTTATCCTGTGTTTTTCTATGTAGTCTTGTGTGCCCGTTTTTAGTGGGCGTTACACTCGGGTTCTACCAATATTGAATGGTAACAGAAAGTTTTCCAAAATCTGAACAAAGTACGAATTATAGAACGAGGTATCGCATTCATAGAATGATCTAGTGAGTAATTCTTCGACCCCAAAAAGACAAATTAGGGGTGATTTTCTCCAAATGAGATGTAGAGTAAAAATGCGATTACTTCTAGCTATATAAATCAATAATTTATCTTATTTATTAACAACTAACTTATGTTATAGTAACTAAATAATAATTCATTTTTTCATAAAATAAGTCTAATATTACCACTTTTGCACTTCAAAATGCCTTGCCGTTTGCATATGTAAAAATGTGTAGTATTGTTAAGACAATATTTATGATCGATTAATTCATTTTTTCTTTTTAGATGTAATATCCATCAACTGGATCTCTCGTTCCACTCTAAAGACAAAGAATAATACCCACATTATACCAAAGAAATTCTCTCCTAGATGTCCACCCCATATAGAGATAGAACTATAAGCTCCATGATGTTGCAACACGATCGGGATGGGCACACATGCCGGGAATTTATGGACATATCGTGGCATAGTTCCATAGCTCCCTAAGGGAGAAAGGGAGCTATGGAACTAACTAACCATTATGGCGAGGGGCGAGGAGAGATCCCCCGGCGATCTGTGCGGTGGAGCCCTATCTATAGATCTCAAATTGATCAACCAGATCGATGAGTGTATCGCATTGTATCTCTCCTCTTCGTAGTTTGTAACACCTATAAAACACACACACGAAATACATGGGAAAGGTCAGCTAATTTTTTTTAATTCAAAACGACACTATAGGAGATCAAAATGGGCCACACTACTCACGATAGGTTGGTCAAAACATTGACCACATAGGCAACAAAGAATCATACCACACCCATCATGAACAATTTACTATTCTCTTCGACAAGGCACAACGTAATAGTCCAACCACAATACACAGTTATAGTTAAGGACATCCCACGGTGTAAAATATTTTAAGGTTATGTATTTACTAAAACATCTTTCAAACTTGACTTTATGATCTAGAAGATTCATGTTTTGATTCACACAATTATTTTTACAATGGTGAACTCCTTTCTTATATACTATTGAATGATTAGCTTAAGACCATCACCTATATGCAAATAATCGTTTAATTCATTTCATTTAAAAATAGAATTTTCCATTTCTCTCAAGGTTACATAAACATACCCAAGCTACTGAATCTTGTTTCCTACCTCCATTGTACAAGGTGACAAACGCCAACTCCAGTTGAGGGGAAATTATCATTTAGTTTTAGAACTACCACCTCCTTGTGCAAGGATTAAACGTTTGACAACAAAAAGAGAAGATTACACAACACTTTGGAAGAAATTAGGGGAATAAGATCAAATTAGATTTATATTTAAAATCTCATTAGTTATTAATCCGTAATTATATTGGGGATAACAATCGATCCAAAATTATTAAAGGTTTCACTAAGCTTCACTTGACAAGATTTACATAAGTATACAAATTACGTTTTCAAAGGGTAAGATAAATTGAATGGTTTCTAATCAGTCTCCTCCTACTTATTATGACCTTATTATCTTCCAAAACCTAATCATTGATTTCACGTTAAGATCTTTTAAGGACTCACCAAAGAAAGGATAATGTTGATTAGTTTAGATTGGGGATAAAAAAGGTATATATATTGTTATTATAGAAGAAATTTTCCTCTTTGATCACTTAAGGGCTCAAATGTTATCAAGAAGATCACATCTACATTAATTTATTCATATATATATATATTTTTATTTCAAATTTTATAAGGATTATCCAACCATATTATTATGCTTAGAATTGCATTGTTACTATGTCCTAGAAGGGTTTACAACACAAAATGTTATCTCAAGAGAAAAGTTTACCATTACTCTTTTGTGAAAACTATACATGGTTACATCAACTCTTTCCAACATGACACACAACCCAAAGGGACAAAACAATTCTATGGAACTATGACTAGGGAACAAGAGAGTAACAACATTGATCAAGCAATGCTATACTATTATTAGAATTCCTATAATCCATTAAAACCACTCATAACAATGCGGTGATCCAATTTTTTTATATTTTCCATGATAGAAAAACAAGCCAAGGTTTCAAAAGTTAAGACAACATTACTCCACAATACATTATACTAAGACACTGACCCTCTTCTAAAATTTCCATGGGACCCTTTCTAGAGTTTTACAACATAAAAAGTATTCATACAAAAGAACTTCACAACCAAGATTGATGCAATATTCTACAAGTATTTCCCTCATCTATTCGCATAAGTCATCTCTAAAAATTAATAACCTGAGTCAGTTCGCGAGAACTAAGAAAGATAATACTACACATAGCAACAATAAGCTACTATCTAACAATATCAAGAAAGGAAACATTCTATTCCAAGAATTGGATTAAAGCTCTAAATACTAACAACTCCTTAAGTTATAATAAAATTTCCACCATGCCAATCTAAGAAGAAATTCTTATACTTCAGTTATGAACATTGTCTCAAAAGAAATGAAAGTTTAACCACCAAACAAGTAAAACCATAGGCCTAGAGAGTTAGAATTAAAATGTTCAAGTGTAAAAGAGAGTTTCGTTATACAAGTTAGCACTCTAAACATCCATCCAAGTTTTGTAACATTATGTATTTGCAAGCTTCCTCAATAAGTCTATCGTTTTGGTTTAAATAAAATGGATAACCCCTTTCCATCACAAGTTCCTTTTAATGCAACCCTCGTTACCATAATCAAACCACTCCTTTAAAAAAATGCATTTACATGAATCACCAATGCCATTAACTTAACAACAACTCCAATCATAAATCAACAACGCATCTAACTATATAAATACCCCAGATGTCCCTAATAATCTTAATAGTTCTATCATGAGTCAACACAATTTCAAAATACATATAACATCTAATTATCAATACAAATATTATCAATTTCCACCAAAATCGAAAAATGCACAGATTATAAATACCACCAAAATTTGTCACGTATTAGAATCAAGACAAGGTAGTTCTAAAAATAAAGGATTAATTTCCATAAGTCCACAAATCAACTTCAAATCTTGGTGGATAAAATTTTTAGTTCATGTTCAAGCTTCGAAGGGAACATCCAAGTGCCCCTTAAGGAAAACCTTAAACGTCTTGGACCTATACCGATGATCATCAGGAAATAGGGTATATGTTTATTATCATTAACAAATATAAAGGAATAACCATGGTGCAAAACTGACTAAGTAACCAGCTCGTCCGGTTTACCCTTGCAATGGGGAATGTGGGCTACATGTGGGAGGTCTCGAGGTCCATTCCCCGGACTGGCCACCTCTATAGCTCGTCATTACTTGGCTAGGAAGTTCCAGGTGGGTCAGCTACTTTGGTGGTCTCTCAAAGTGGTGCCAAGCTGGCTCGGTGTTCAATGCGACGGGGGTTGAGGTCAGGAATGAATCCTATGTTCAATGTGATGAGGCATGTCTAGCATTGCAAAGCACGAGAGTTATCCCAAAACAACTTTGGCCGATGGGGTGGGAGTGGTGTGGTCAAGTCACATGGTTGTGTGCTTGCCCACCCAAGTTCAACTCCCCCCGACACACGATCCTCCTCGAAGGTGGTTTTTCCACTGGAGGTGGCTTTTCTACTCATGCTGACACTAGTGGTTACTCCTCGCTACTAACGTTGGTGGCTCTCCTCTCACTACTAACATTGGTGGTTTCTCCTCTTGCTGTTGACGCTTGCTTCTCCTCTCGCTACTGACGCTAGTGGCTACTTTACTCACTGTTTCAATGCTCTCATTGTTGTCACTGGTGGTTGTTCTACTTGCTATTGATTTTGGTGGCTACTCCTCTCACCTGTTGACATTGGTGGCTGTTCCTCTCACTTCATTCACTGATAGTTATCCCACTCACTACGGCCATTGTCGTTGGTCACTGCATCTTCACTATGGTTTCATGGTTGCTCCAATTGGGTTCCTAAATAGTGGTCCCCTTCATTGTAACCAAGTTTTGGTTCCTCTTAAGAAAAATCCTTAATCATACAAGGATGTGGGTCCTTTCAAACACCCTCAATTTACCCTCAATCCAAAAAAAAAAAAAAAAACCGACTAAGTAACCGAGTGCCTTCGCCATGATACCCCCTTCATAAAAATATCTAACCACTATGGTCAACCACACATAAAGTTTTCTAACTTACATCGCTGATTGAATATCAAAGGGAACACTTACTTAGTCCAAGAAAATAATAAATGGAAGCCCAACATACCTCTAAAAAGTCACCACTCTAGATTGGTGACAATAAGGAATCGGCTAATATTACGTTATTTATTATCATAACCCAAAAGGATGATAACATGTCCAAAAACTAATGTCTCTCCCAACTTGGATTGGGTGCAATCTAGAGGTTTTCTGCTAAAGTAAGGTTTTCATAATCCATGTTAAATGTTCTCAACATATCGTAAAACAAAAGGTAAAACTACACTGGACTTGATTCCACTAATCCAATTTATTTAAGGAAAAATAGAGAAGGAGGAGGGGTTATAAACCTAGATGATAAATACAACTCACACACCCGGAAGAGGCATTCTCTGATAAGGTAACTACTTGAATAACCAGATCTAAAAGTTCACAAAAATAGGAGCAACTCGATTATCCAGAAGAAAATCGAATCAAAATATAATAATCTTGTATGAAAAGTAAGAGGTTTATAAATACAAAGCCTTCTTTTACAAATGAAAGTACTAGCTATAAACAACATGATAAAATTGATACTCAATCAAAGAAATGTAGATAATAATGGTAGAAGGTTGATCACTCAAGCATGAACACACAACAACCAGAGAAGGGGGATACATCTATGCTTTCCACTTTAACACTAACAACTATTATAGCTAAAACAAGAAGATTACAAGAGGAAAGAGAGATTTCCTAGAAAGGAATCCAAACCCACAAACAAAAATAGTAGAGGAAAACCAATTTAGGGAAGAGAAGGCTCTATTTCATGATTTTTTAAAATATTATCAAATGTAGCATTAGATAGGTTTATCTTGCTTGTTTCTCCAGCTTCTACAAGTCACCCAAGCACCTCACAAGCTCGCGGCAACAAACCCCTGTGTGAATCTCTGTCCCCTACATGTTGGTCACCAAAACTCCACTCACACCCACGTTGGCATAGTAAGGGAGCTCCAAGATCCATGATCTACATCTTTTTGAAGAAATGTGGTCTTAAGGACTAGTAAGATTTTTGGATAGAAAAAAATAGGTTTAATGAAGATGCCTAGGAAACAAGTGAGAGATAGGGAAAACTAGACTACACGGCCTTGCAAACATCCTCCCAACTTGTGTCAAAAAGGGGATGGTTAAAAATAGGACAAGGAAATCCATTAGAGTACAAAGGAAATCAGATTTTCGATAGGTGAAGAAGAAGGATCCTCAAAATCCATGTATGCAAAGAGTAGAAGCATCCACGATGTGTGCAAACAATTTTAAAAATGCCTAAAAGAGATGGGGTATCAAGGAAAGCCATGATCGTAGAAAATGCACAAAATATTCTTCAACATGGTTGCTTAACCAAAAGCAACCAACATGTGTCCAACCATCATAGCTCTCATTTCCAGCATGGATGAATCCAAATCCAAACTAACATCTTTGAAACAAGGTAAGGACACCCACCCATGCAAGGAGAAGAGACTAGTCTCCAATATTACGGTTACAAGTGTCCTGGAGAAATGTAAACAACATGAAAAGAGAAGATTATTTTCAATGGCCTCCTCCTTGAATCCCCATTTGTAGATCTCTCCATCTTATGTGGCTAGACCAAAAGTAAGAGTCGACAACAAGGAGATAAGACAAAAAAAAACCATCTAAAAAAACCTAAAGCACAAGGTAGGAAGGTATACGGTGAGGGGAAAAAATAATTGTATTAAACAAAACTTGCAAGAGCTTAACCACTCCATCCTACCAACAAGGATAGATTCTCCCTCATGCCAAAATAAGGAATAGTAGATTGGTGGGTAGATATCTCTACAAAAATTTACCAATAAATTTCCATTAATTTCAAAGTATGCATGGAGCCAAGGGGGAGAACAAACTGGTGGTGGAAGTTTCAAAGGACACCAATGGACAATGATCAACCACAACACCATAATAGGGTAATCTCTTCTTTTGTGTGAATCCAGACTTGGTCTATGGGAGTGACCAGAAAAAGAATAAAATAGCTTAATGATATTTAATGATGATATTGATAACTATCAACAATAAAATAATGAAATAATCATTGATCAATAATTAAAATAATAATAATATTATTATTATTTATTACGTCTTAAAGTAATTATTAGCCATATTAATATTGACCGACAGTCAAGCTCGACAATACATAATTATTATTATTATTATTTATTACGCCTTAAAGTAATTATTAGCCATATTAATATCAACGGTCAAGCTCAACAATACATAATAATTATTATTATATGGATATTCCTTTTAACTAGACATGCCCTAACAACACCAAATCATCATTCAAGCCACCTACAAAATTCAAGAACATGATTTTCCCTTAATAGGATAATCGTAAAGGACGCTACAAGGTCCACAACTAGAGGCATCGACAACGACACGAGAAGGAAAGATGGAGAGGAAGGATGTTAATCCTTCTTTGTGACAAGGTCGAAGTCAACTAATGGTCAATGAGAGCACACACAACCATTCAATGCTTAGCAACATGGTTATTGAGGCAAGATCTGGGGTAAATGTCAAACAAGGCATTACATAGTTATTCTTTCTCCCCTATGATCCTCCTTCGATTTCATAACCTACTATGTACATATATATATATATATATATATATATATATATATATTGAGAGATAGACTCCTCATCAATAGAATACTCTTCATAAAAAAATGAGTAGTCATGGTCCATCATCATGTTATAGGAATCTCATGGTTTGTTTTATCTTATGATCCAAATGAGTTGTACGTACACCCTATCACAACCTCCTTTACGCTCGGGAATCTGCGAAGAGCAATAGATTTACTTCTATTTTCTACTGGTTGGGGAATTGATTATGGATTCCCAACCCAAGACCAAGATTCCTTGATCGATTTTAGGTGGCCGATTCAAATTAAGTACTTACAGATTATATTATAATACATCAAAACTCTCTTATCTAATCTCTAGTAGGTATGGGAAAAATAGGCCCAACCCCTATTTATACTCTATATGCAAAGGACATGTAAAGTATATAGCTAACCTAATAATAAACATTTTGTAAGGGGAATCAAGTAGGATAAAACAAATGATCTTATTGTTTACTTTCTATTAATTTAAATAAAATTTTGTAATATAATTTACCACGGGAAGGGGTTATAGGATCCAATTGCTATAATAAATTTTTACTCATCATACCATATTAAAAAAATGCAAATTATGTCCATATGTAAGAGGAATAGGGTAAAATATAATCTTTAGGATTTGATATAATCCTCACCATAAATCTAAGTAGCCATAAATTATCCTTATGCTCCCCTATAAATTTTTATTTTATCATTTTCATTTGCTTGAATTTTACTTACAGGTATACAAAGGGGGCTTCTATGAGTAGTGCCCACTCCTCTTTGACACTATTTCACTCTAATTTTGTTACTGTTGGATAGATAGATAAACATCTTGATTATTATATCTTAATCATCATATTATAGACTATACATATATTTTGACAATGGATATGTTGTGATTTACATTTTGATTATGATTTGTTAGATGACACTAATGGATAGTCAGATATATGTTTATTTATAGTATTTTCATTTTTATAATGACACGTTATATTCATGATGCACTTACCTATGTTTGTATGTTATGAGTAGAATTATGATATCATCGATATTAGAATCAAATTATTTGATATGTTGATAGACGATAGAATCATTTAGTTTTGGATAAGGATTATTTATTTATATGTATATATATTTTTCGATCTTGTTGATGCAACCATGAGGCAAGAGAGGTAATTCTGTTTGTGTTTCCATGGACATTATATCACTATACATTGAAAGGGGATAGGGGACCAACCCTAGAAGAATGTTGGGTTTTTTTGCAAAGCATGCCCAAATTTTACAAACTTATGTCTAATGTATGTGTTGTGTTATTGCATGCTTAGTTAGGAGGTTTTCTATAGGGGTGATCTCACATATGTGGCCATAGGGTGTAATGTTTCCTTTCTTTAATTTTTTGTGTTTTATTTTGTGTTGTATGTATTTAATTATTGGGAAATTTTAGTCACTTTATTAACACTTGTTAATGTGTCTTAATTAGCTAATTTAACTTAAATTTTAAACTAAAAGAAAGAGGTGACATGTGGGTAATAAATAGAGTAGATAGTCCTTGATTTGTGCTTGATGTGGAATGAATTAATTTCATTTAGGTGGTGTGTACTCTTCATCCCTTCCCAAACTCGAATTTGGCCTTGTAGGCCACTTTTTGAGACTTGTGGGACAAGTTAACCTTGTCCCTCACATCTCAAACTCTTCTACTAACCATACTTATGAAGTATGGGGCTTATTTTGACCATTTTAATGCATTTGTTGAATGTAAAAGAGAAAATAATTTCACTTTTCTACTTACCACAATTAATTTTTCCTTAATAAGCATGGAGTGCATGTTGGAGTGTCATGTGTGCATGTCATAAGTCTTACATGTTGATTTATTACATTGGGTTTGGTGTGTGGACTAGTTTAGTGGAATATAGGGAAAATGAAGTGAAATCGTACATGCAGCCACCTCATCATCGTCACCTCCCCTTTCTATTTATTGGTTAAATTTGAAGTATTTTGGGTTACTTTCCTTATTTTCTTCTCTTGCACTTTTGGAATTGGAAGCTTTTTGGAGTTAAATTTTGGATTTTTCTTGATCTGAAGGGTTGAAAGCTTGTTGGAGTGAAGAATTTCATAAGCTTGATGGAGAGGTAGGATTTCCAATTTTTTTCATTCTCTTATTTATGCATTTATATGTAAAATTTATGTGTATTTGAATATTGAATGAGTGTTGTGATTGTGATTCATTGTGTTTAGGTAGCTTTCCTTAAGATGGTGTGGGAAATGGAAGTATGGGAACATTAGGGAGGGAAAAGGGATATTTGAGGCATGAATTTTTTAGGGAGTGTGATTAGGAGTTCAACCTATGGGCATTGAAAAGGAAAAAAGGATATACTTTTGCATATTTGCAAGGGGAGAGATAAGGATGTTTTTGAATGTTTTGTTTTGTGCATGTGGAGGCTTGTAGCAAGAAATCCTACTTCACTTGGGAGGAAAAAGGAGGTGGTTCCCATATTACTTTCTTCTTTTGGTTGGATGGAAGTGAGAGTATCCAAATGATGCTAAAATTTATGTTCATCATCAAATAGAAATAATAATTCAGCAAAATATATATTGGAACAAGAGGTGGGAGAGTAGACGCATGATTATAACATCATTTGGATACTATATGGTCAAAATAATATTTATTGTAAGGAGAGGTGGGCATTACATCCCCTCTACTGAAATTATACATCCTCTTGGAAGTCACTAGAAGAGATAAGGATATGATCCCACGAGCTATCGTGTCATATCATCCACTTGATAGTTACAAAAATCATGTCCCATGTATTCAATATTGGTCTTGTAAGAATTTTTTTCTCATTTAGAGTAATTTAATTAATGAAAGTTATAACTTACGAGTAAATTGTTATTAATATCATTGTTTAAAACCTCTAAATGGTCCCACGTAGTCTAGGTCCAACCATAGAATATCTTTAAGGTAACTTATTTTTTTTTTGTACACAAACAAGCCTCACCAAATATATCATGCTTTAAATTCAGGTTTATTTCAAATATGATAATATTAATTAAGGGAATTTGCATTTTCCAAAAAAATTCATTTGTCTCATGGTCTAAATTTCCTATAAGGGTCCACATAAGTGGACTCAAAACATAAGGTCCACATCTAAAGTAACTATTGATGGGCGAGCCAAGGAAACAAAATTATTGTTCTAAAAGGGTAATCAATTTTTGCGTACTAGATGTGTATGAGCCAACTCGTGGAAACCATCCAAGGTGCCATAAATACCACACAAGGAGACAAAAATTTTCCAAGTTTATATGTGATTTTACCCAGTAGCTCACCATTACTTTAAATTTTTGAAAAACATTCACAAGCCTCTCAAATATGGTCCAAACATTTGTATTACTCATTAAGGGTGAAAGATTAAGATTTAATCAATGCCAAGTATAATTAAGGGTGATGAGTTTATTTGATATTTATTTTTACGTTCACATAGTGATATTACCAATAATTTGTGGTTGAAATATATATAAGTGACCATAAAGTAAGGATTGATTTTCTAGTTTGGTTTCAAGGTTTCATAGCATGTACCATTTTCTAGAACATCTCAATTCCGGTTTCAAGTTTTCTTTAGAAAACCCATAAAGGATATTTTAATTTATTATTTTTTATAATTTTTACAATGCTTTTAAGCATGAAAAAACATTTTTAAAACTTTCTACATCCCAACAAAGCCACAATTCCTTAATGAAAAAACAAATAATAAATTTCTAATTCATAAAGACATATGAGAACTTTACTTAAATTTATATTGTTCCTTTATCACCGTAACCAAAATAATATATAATGAGTTAGGAGAAAAATACATTCAAAGGGGATGTTTCAAAACCTATCAAGGTACTATGCAATTTACAAAATTATAACATGGACGGGTTACCACAAATTTTACGATCATACCGTAATCAAAATTTTATGAGATCAATAAACATTTTCCTTTAAGGGAAGATATAACTTAAAACTTCTCAAGTATGGAATTTATGTTAACATTTACTTAACAATTACATTCGTCACAAATGATCCATTAGGTCGTAAGATATGGGTATAAATACACTCCTCAACTAGAGGGTGAATTTTGTTTCTTAAATTTTGCCACCCTATTTAATGGTGAAATAATGGGACCATATTTTAAAGAGCACCCCAAAACAACATAGCTTTGGAAAACACTCCAAATCAACATTTCTTAACTAGGGTTTATACCTTGATGAAAAAGGATGTCTTTACCCGAGGGGGTGGAAGGAATAGATAATCATTATTTTTAGTCCTTACAATAAGGGGTTACATCATTTATCTTATAATAAGTTACTTTTCTAATGTGAAAGAAATATTACGCAAGAGTATCCTAAGAGTCAAGTAGCCAAAGTTATATACATAAGACCAAAAATTGAGTGTTTAACCCAAATTATACAAATATTTCACAACTAGGAATAATAATCATTATCTATTTCATTTGAAACTATATCTTATGATCACCTCAATTTTAGATGTTAAGGGGTAATAGTCGATAACATTGTTGGTCAACCAAGGTTGTTCAAATACATATTCTATGATTTTTCCCATTTACATTTAATTTCATGATTTAATTTTTATTTACAAGATATAAGTGTGTGTGTGTGTGTGTGTGTGTGTGTGTGTGTGTGTGTGTGTGTGTGTGTGTTTGTTTGTTGGGTTACGTAGCATGGCATTTACCATTATTACACCATCATATTTTTAATTCCATTGTTAATAATAATGTTGTTACACCATATCACCCAAACCAAGACCACGATTGACACTATTTTTTACATTCCATGTTTGTAGAGAGTGAGAGAATGAGATATTGTTATATATATATCTTGAATAATCATTGTTTTTCTAGATCCACAAGATAAGGTTATAAAAAGATTGATTTCATCATTTCTATACATAAGTCTTAGTGTCATAAATGTGATTAATTAAGAACATTTTAATCAATTCGAGGAGGTTTACTATCACATGTATATCTTTAAGGTGAAATGATTTAACCAAATTTCATTTCACAAAGCTTAATATAGGATCATAGTATGAAAAGGGGCTTGTCGAGATCAAGGAGGTTTAAAATAATTTGAACATTAATGCAATTAATTCAAAATTTATACTGAAGGCTTTGATAAAAAAATTATGTTTTGAAAACGAGAGTCATTTTCCAATAGCTTAAGGGGTAATTAATTTACTTAAAAGAAAATGAAATAACTATTAAATATCACTTCATATAAAGCCATCGTATAACAAGAGACACTACTAATTATTTTCTTTACCAAATATTGTTTAGAGACAAGTTAGAGGAGCTTACATTAACAAAAAAATTCATCCAAGTATGCTTATTTTGGATATACACTTTCAAATGGAAAAAGAAAGGTTATAAGGTTACTTGGTAAATTTTCTTAGGAGGTTTATAAAATGGAGATTGGTAATGTATACATGAGGAGTGAAAATTATTCCAATTCACAATAATGAAATTTTAAGATGTGGAATACAATTTTATCTTATTACGTTGTTCTACACAAGGTTCAATTGTTTATTTAACACCATACCAAAGGGGTTTGTTAGGCTTAAATGTGGTGCCCTTAACATTGTGAGTGAGTATCATCAGAAAATAACAAATCATTTAAAGAGGAACAAAAACTAACTAAACACCATAAGCATATTCTTTATACTAAGGGAACAATTCTACACACTTATGTTTGAATAATAATGATTTCTAAAAAAACCACGATCGCTTATGGTGTCAAACATGACCAGTTCATACCAAGGTAGTTAGCACCCAAAATTCCTCCTAGCAAAACAATTTTCAATGTCATACAATTTAAACAAGAACACATATAATATATCAAAATAATTATGTTATAAATACTTGCACCCTCCGAGGGTGTACTAATATGTCAAATGAGATCAAAAAGCCCGATTTCTCTTGTTCTACGATCTAGCCAAAATGGCTACAAAAGGGCCTATTAAATAACTATCAAAACCCTAATGATAAAACAAACATATCAAAATAAATCTCTATTATAAAGGGAGTCAAAAAAGACATACAACTTTAAAAATTGGCAAATGAATTTTGAACTGGAAGCACCTTCTTGGTGCCAACTATTAAAGTTTTTCTATTGCACTTCATTAGATTTTTTTAGTTAAATTAGCTAAAAATGGGTTTGAAAACAATCTCTCACAACTCGAAAAAGATTCTATCAAATCTCATCTACTCTCCTATATATCGATAATCTGATGTAACTTACATAATATAATTATGAGAAATAGAATTCTAGTTATAATCTCGTTTCAAAAGCTAATTAATGTGATTGACTAGTTATTTTTTATACCATAACAACCAAAGGCCTCCTAAACACACTTCAAATACTCACTCCCCATTATGATTTCTCAAAAATAATATCTCTGCAATGAATTTAAATGTAAAAATAGTAAAGGTTCAAGTGGTAGATTTCAATTTCCTACTAAAGCTCCATAAACCATGGGCCCAAATCAAAATGATTTTTCTAAGATTTCAACTAATGTCGTATGTCGCAATGAAATCAACAGAGCTCAAGATTCCTTTAATTAAATGATCAAATGATCTTATAAATTGGGTTTAAATGTTATTGTGACATCCCATATCACCAGAGGATATGATCAACTCAAACAATCTCTATTTGAACAAATTTTTCTAAGTTTTACAAGGTGTATTAACATAGAGAATTTGAACAAAAAAACTATTCCAATTACCCCGATTGTTCCTTTTCTAAATATTTTTGACCTCAACTAGTATTTAATAACAAACCACATCCTAAGATTAGGAACAATGCTCTAAAGTTATTTTTTTAAATGTTTGATGTCGAATACCTCGTTATAAAATTTGAAACAATATAAGAACAAAGTGATTAAGTTTAGCGGAAATGTTATCGTCGAATGGGAAATAAAACCAAAAAAAACTTATTAATCCATTACATGTTCATACCTAGTGTACTTGGTGTTGGAACATGAGATATGATACCAAATGTAATGTCCTATTTTGGCACACCAAAACTTAGACACACGACTAGAAAATTATGGCATTTTTTATCAAACATTTTACGTTATTAATTTTTTTTATCCCCAATAGTTATTTAACACTATTTTATTTTCCTTATTTTCTCCGAGATACATACCCTCATTGTCCTTGATAAATTTAAATTCAGAAAGGTTCATTCATATACTATAGTAACTTGTGTCATATTCTTTTTTTTTATTTTTTCTTAAATCCCAGTTTAGTATTTTATTTCCAAAAATTGCACCCATGGTAAAAAAATTGTACTCAACCAATTTCTTAAATTTCATTTAAATTAAATACACCATGGCCTCTAGTAAAATCCCCTAGGTTACATTTTATTAAAATACCCACAACTTATTCCTTTTCACCTAAGCCATTAAATCACCTATCTATTCTCATAAAATTAAAAGATGGAGGGTAAAATCTAATCCCTTAGATTATTTTAATCGAAACCCTTAGATCCTAGGTTTTTCTAAAAGCCCTAATCCATCCTCATGAATTTATTATTATCTATTTATTTATTTTGTGGCCTCTATTTGCACAAGTTTTGCATGATGAAAGATGGAGGTGCAAGGATAGGATTCATGGAGGAGATTTCGATTCACCTTTGGTAGATTTGCATTCAAGAGAAGACTTTATCTTCTTTATTTCAGATTTATTCATTTGTTTATCTCCTTTTAAAATTTCTCTTTTCCCATCTAAGGTTTTAATACCTCACTTAAACAGAGAATTTCTGGTTCTAGGTTTATATATTTACCAATTTATTTATAATTTGTTTTTTTCTTGAGAGGTCATGCCCCTTTGTTTGCATATATTGGGCGGTTGCGTTAAATGGCGGAGTGGCTTGGTCGTGTAAAGAAAAAGGGTTCCTCCCCACCGCCTCCCACCGTCCCCCATTCCTCAAACTTTCTTTTGTATTACAACCAAAGCCATTCCCAAAAGGAAATATGAAATGCCATAATTATTTTTATTTTTTATTTTTTTATATATATACATTTGATTACACACACACACACACACACACATTCAATATAATATATTTATATATAAATAAATATATTATATTGAGTGTATTATAACAACATCATTTATATAAATGATGTTCTTATAATACACTCCAATATAATATTTAGTTTCCCACTATTTCTTCTCCTTTGAGAATATATAAATTGGAAAATTTTAAATGAAGGTTATGTCTATGTGTGTACCTATGGAAACATGTCCCAATAAGCCTATAAATTTAAAATGGATTTTCTATTCAAATTCATTCTCTTGTGAGGGATGAGAAGCATCACGAAACTAGTGGGATGCTTAGAGACAGATGAGTCATGATATGAGTTGTTTTGTATCGGGAGAAGATTCATTGACTCTTTATTGCTCGGGCGTTGGAGAAATGGATAACACCTTATTAAGGGTTTTATCTATCCCGACTACTTTAGGTAGTGACTTCAACTAGGGTGAGAGGACACGTTCGTAACATGTGTTGGTGAAGGATATCAAGAGATCCTTCTTTGAATAATTTTCATAAGAACCTTGAGAAAATATGATCAATACAACACAATATAATTCTAACGAGTTGTCACACTAGAGAGTGGAGATATTTCTTGGATAAGGTTTGGGTTAGTAAAGAAAATAATTGAATCGTGATTGTTTTCGTATACTTTGGCAATAGAATTTGTTCATTTGTGAATACACAAGACAAATAGGGGTAGTTCATTTAGGATTCATCATTTGAGAAGTTTTTGATGGGAAATTAAGCAACATAAAGTTGGTTATACCAGATCTTTGAGATCCTTTACAAATATTAGAACACTTACGAGACAAAATGCTTCAAAACAACCAAAATATTTCTTCAACTAGAATATGTGAATCAATGGAGGCCCAAATATTCATTGTTTCACACATTCTTTATGAATTCAACACAAAGCCTCATGTTAATGACTCAATTAAATATTACAAATCCCCGGTTCATCACGCATGGATTACACTACCTATCTATGTTGTAATTCGAGTTGGCCAAGTGAAAAGAGGAGCTAATGAAGTGTCCACATGTATCTTTGGCACAACTAGAAAGGTGAAGTCTAGAGATAGGTTCCCAAACAAGCGCCGAGACTTCAATTTGTTTAGAACTTGAGGGAGTTGCACCACCAAACGTTAAGATGTGGGACCTCAAATGAGTGCAAGCTCTCCACGTGCCCCGGGACCAAGAGAGTTACCTCGGACATTGAAAAAGTATCAAGTATAAAAATAAGCCAGGAAGCCTCCTTAGACATTGATATGGTGCCCAAAAGAAGATACCACAAGATTTCCACATGTCTCAGCCCAGAAAAGTTGTTGAAAAATACTAAGAACTAGTTGAAGGTGCCACGTGTCTAAGTGCAGAAAAAGTTACACCGGACACTTGAAAAGTCTAAGTATGGGAAGATCTAGTGGAAACATCCACGTGTCTCCTTGGTGCTCTTTCAAAAGTAAAATTCAAGGGCAGAGTCCCCAAATAGGCATGGGCCCTCCATGTGTCCTGAGCCTAATAAAGTTGCTTCGAGTCCTTGAAAAATCTAAGTATAAAGAGGAGTTAGCGGAAGCCTCCACATGTCTCCTTGGCACAAGTCCAAAGGTAAGACCCAGAGGTAGGACCTCAAACGTGTGAAGGCTCTCCATGTGGAAAAGATATGAGTTAAAGTGGGCCTAAGAATCTCAAAATGCACCGGTGACCCGCCTCCACTTTTAACTTTTGATGTGGACCCTAACAGAGTCCTTTGCTCACTTTTATACTTTCACTTCATATAAAAATAGAGCTTAAAAACTTCAAAGTGCTTTGGTGACCCACCTCCCTAATTTGACTTTTTAATGTTGAATAAAACATGTGAAATTAATTTATCCCCCGTGGAGTCGAGGACCATTTTATAACTTTTCTCCTTTTCACAAAAAGGTAAAAATATTCAAAATACTCCAACAATCCACCTCTCCGCCTTTGAATTTTCAAACCGCCGCATGGTCTTTTGTGGGCCTTAGGCATTCTGTTTATATTTTTATTCCTTTCATCATAATGCCTCAAAATACAAAAAGGGCCCACCTTCCCGCAATTACTTGTCTTATGACATGTGTAAATTTTCTAGGTTAAAGTACGAAATTTTCCTTACCACTTCATATTATTGAATAGCCAATTATAAACTATGGGGGTATGGGACCAATTTGGAATTTTTAACAGATGTAAAAAAAGTGTGACAAGTTCACCAAATAGATCCACCATGTCGCGTCTAATCGAGAAAATACCACGTATCCATGGCTGTTGGGATATGATTTGTAAAGGAGACACGGTCGTGGAAAATGCCCAAAAACAAAATATTTCCCCGCAGAGAGAAATTTTTAAATAATACCAAGGCTCAATGTGATCCACAACCTAAGGAAAGCACGATAACACCAACCAATGAAGGAGAAAACTTTCACGCATCCATACCTGGGATACAGAGAATACTTCAAACCATGTAGACCGAGAAATTTTGAACAAACAGGGTGAGATTAAATTGAGCACCAACATTGGCTCGACTTGGGGATGGGCACTCCCTACAAGTTCTACAAGAACAATAGACCATGTGCCAAAAATCACATTGGGCAATGGAGTCAAGAACAAGCTTGCAAAGTAGAAAAAAATAACCAATCCTCCCAAGATCGAACCGAGAAACCAACAAAACCAGCCGCCAAGGACCGGGACGAACCAAAATAGACAAACATAGAAATGAAAAACAACTAAAAGACTATACATTGTATAATTATGTGTGCCTTGATTCTAAGAAATCAGTCAAGGAAATGTCGCAAGTGCCTGCCATTCTGAGTATGACCAATCCAAGAAGTCTTGATACTTTTTAAACAACTAGACATATGCTTGTTTTTCTTCTCTATCAAAGTTGCTACCTAGCCATATTTTCTGAGGTTTATCTTTTGTGCCTTTATAAGATATAGAACAAACCCCATCAAACATTAGATTCTAGGGAGAACCAATCTTCTCGGGATACTCACACTCACCAATTTTATGATCCTTAAATCAACATAACCCACAAAGTTGTCGACATCAACATCTATGTACAATACTTCATAAGAAGCATTATTAGGGTCCTCAATGAGATATAGCATTTTATTCTCACCATATAACTTCACAAGGCTGCCCTCAATTGGTATGGTTGCATAAGACATGTCCATTTGCACACTTTCACCCACACTAACTTCCCATTTTATGGATAATAACATACCCCATTTGGCAAGACAATCCACAATAACTACATTCAAGGTTAAGTACTTTCCTGGATAAGTCATCAGTTGCACTATTAATCCTTTGACATATCAAATTACTTACACCTCTCTTGAATCCATGACAATAAAATTACCAAAAGCTATTTTTACCTTGATATTCAACTCATTTATTACTTCAAGATGCATTACATTACATGTGGCTCCTGATCGAACATGCAATTATGTACCAACCTATATTCAATAATCAAAGTGGTAAAAATGGATCAACATCCAACTGAGACTTAACAGATAAGTTCCCAAATACACCTCAAATGATTCACCCAGTTCCTCCAATGCTTGTGGTATTTTTGATTCTGCAATAATGGGAAAACCTCTATATTATTAACACTTTTTCCCTGAGTAATCTTTTCTTCCTTAAATCCTAAATATTTGAATTCCCTTTTACTATGCTCAAGGATTCTAAGTAATTCAACAATGAATAGTGAATTATGTAGCTTAATATTTGGGTTATGTCACAAGGAATATATTATCATAGGGAAGTATTATGAGGGAGATTCCCAACTTCTTCGATAGTATGGGAGTTTTCATAGTCTTGGTATGGGGAGGAGCACTAGTTCTATTTAGGGAAACTAGGCCCTTTCCAAATGTATCTTTTTAGAATGGTCCTTTAGGATATTGGGAAGAACTGGAACTTTTTTCTTGGTTTGTGGCCCTCCCTCTTTGACAACCTTACTTCTGGTGTTATAGTTTTTCTCCTGAGTAACTACTGCATTCATTAACAGTTGCATATCTTCATCAGAAGGGATCGCTCCATCAGAATTTTTAATCATCAAGGCCCTTAAGTATTAAAAATAATGATTAGGAAGATCAATCACTTGCACCATATCAATTTAGAAAGCATTAATAGGAGGAAGAGGAAATACCCGGTAGACATAATCCCATAAATATTTAGCGATTAAGCACTTATCAACTCACTTGAGGTTTCCCCTACAAAGTGAGTTCGCAAGGCTCTCCATCATGCAAAAAACATCATATGTCTCATCATCATCTACTTCCTCAACTTATTGATCTACATCACATGGGGAGTGTGGTAATAAACACCTATCATGCAACTCAATAACATTGGCCTCCTCCATGGTAGAACCTTAGTAGTCAAAGGATTATGAAGTAGTCAAAGGATTATGAACCAATCTATTTTCCTGGGGTTGAGGTTGTCTATTTCCTTACCCCATGGGCCTTTTCCCTCTATCATCTAGTCTGTGATCACCTCTGGGATTATTTCTCAAGCTCTCTTGACCTGGTGGCTTATGTTGACCTTGGGAATTTTGTCCTATCCCCTTTTCTGCTCTGGCCATTTTATAGGATATCTCTTTAACTACTCTAGCCAAAGTTTTTACAACCTCTTCTAGATCCACAACCTTGCTTGACTAAGGATTTTTAGGATTGATCAACTTAACACCTTCCCTCTTAGGATGCTTTCCAACTTAATATTATTCTCAATTTGTAAAGCCATAGTGAAGGCTTGCCTCAATGTTGTGTTTTATCTCTCAAGTAATAAGCAACCTTTTTATCAAAAGCATCAAAATATTTTATCAAACATGACACATCACTTGGCCTTAGGATTATAGGTAGCCTATTCAAGGTCTTATTGAAATGAGTATTGAAATCATGGACAAATTCATTTGGATTTTTCTTTATATTTTAAAAGTCAGACAAAAGGAACATGGGATCTATCTTATCCCCATATTGCAATCTAAAGGAATTTCTTGTCTTGGTCCATAAATCTATTGAATTATCTAGTAAAGCCTTATACAAGTCACATGCATCCTCATCAAGAGTATGAATAAACAACTTTATATACATGTCTTCAAACTCAATTTCAAAATATTCCATCATATTGACAAAGAGTCTTAAATGTTGGTCACCAGTGATGGCATTATTCCCTTGAAATTTTGGCAACCTATTTTTGACATCCTGTGGTGCCATCTTAGGATATCCATCCATACCTCTAAAATCTATAGGTCTAAAAGTGTTGACAACAAAAGGAGGTGTAGGTGGAGGTTGGGCCATATTTCCTTAAGGAGGTGATCTTGTAGGAGAATCAAAATGATAGGGAATGAGGGGTTTCTGGGGCACATGAGTATAACTCTCAAAGTAAATATCCTCTAATGACTCAGTTTCTTGGAAAACCCTATCAACTTTGGAAAAAGCAAGGGAAAACTAAGAGGCACGCATTTTAGACACAAATGATGGCTCCTTTGTAGTTAGAGAACTAAAATTTATACAAATATTAATTGGTTCATAATCACTTGAAGACGTATGGTAATCTTTAACCATAGATTGATCACTTTTCGTAACTCGATATCACCTTTTTTGATTCTTGATTTCTAACAACTTTCTAGACTTGTTTTCCTTCCGAATTAGCCTTTCCCATCTCTGGAAATAACTTTCTAGTAGGGTCCCTAGTGAAGAAATATATCTTCTTCCCTCGAGCTTTGCAAATATTAATGATAAATTTCACTTGATATAGGTTAAGACAATGGTAATCATCGAAATTTCAATTCAACCCGGAGTCACCACTAAGGATTTTCAACTTAGTTGTGCAAATACACTATAATTAACTTTCTAATTGTCTTTCAATGCTTAATTTCTACAAAGCTTAACACATCCGACCTTCCTTTACCAACATTTATCCTTATTAATGCAAATTTAGTGCAATAACCACTAAAACCTGGAAATATTGCACAATAAACTTTTAATCTTGCACAAATCTTACAAATCTCAACAAAGGATGAAATTTAAATAACTTATTTTTAATTAAACCATGCCGAAGCATTACAGGTCAGCGTGTGTATGCATTTGTAAAAATAGTCCCCGACAACGGTGCCGGATCAGTTTTGTTTCCGCGCAAATAGCTCTCAATGTTGAAATAATCCTTGGAAACAACACCACTTGGTGTTCTTGTCACACAAATAGCTCCGGTGTTTAAATAATCCTTCGTAATTCAAATAATCCCCGCCAAGAGAACCACTTGGGTGTTGTTTACACACAAATAGGTCCTGGTGTTCAAATAGTCCCCAACAATGGTGCCACTTTAGTTTTGGTATCCAAATTGATTCTCCTACAAGGGAATAAAAGCATCACAAAATTGGTGGGATGCTTAGAGAAACACAAATCATGATATGAGTCATTTTTTAGCGGGGAAGGGGATTCAACTGACTCTTTGTCACTCAGGTGTTGGAGAAATGGATAACATCTTATTGAGGGTTTGATCTACCCTCACTACTTTAGGTTGTGCCTTTTGTTGGCATAGTAGTTGTTTAACACCTCCCGTGAGATTCCCGATACAATTACCTCCTAATGTTGTTGGGCTTGATTGGGTGTATACCTGGCTCCATCATGTAGGAGGGTGTTGGTGTTGCAGTTGTTTAACACAATGAGATCCCTCTCCACCATTTGTTCAAGATTTTTGTGTGATGGAAATTCATGCAGCTCTGATACCATGAAAGAGAGATTCGTGAGAATTGATGTTGAAAATAATGCACAATAATGAAGTTGCACTCTGATGGTAATGTCAAGCTCTAATGCATTAAGAAAGATTCGAACAATGGAAATAATATGCAAATAAGAAAATAGGTCTTCTCATGCTATAGATCAAAAAAGGAAGTACGCATAGGATGTTGGTGTGTGTGACATGCCTAATCATCATCCACATCACTGGTGAGTCATCTCACCTTGTGAGAGTCATAGGTCTTTGGAATTCAAACGAAAAGTGTCGATTATGTCATAGAGTTTTTCATTGTCATTTGTGTCGGTGTGCCATAGGAGTTACATTTCTTATTTGGAATTGTAACTCCTCCCTTAGTGGCACCATATGCGTTAGTCACGTCATATGCGTTAGTGTCGGCATTGATATTTTTCCTTGTTTAGGCATGGGGATTAGACAACACCCCTATTTGTACTTCCTTTTTTCAATCTATGAGCATGAGCAAACTTGTTTTCTTACTTACATATTCTTTCCATTATTCAAATCTTACTTATTGCATTGGAGCTTAACGTTACCATCAGAGTGTAACTTCATTGTGGTGCATTGTTTTCAACATCGGTTCTTACGAATCCCTCTTTCACCTTCAACCAGGTGAAAGGACCCATTCTATAACCCTGTTGGTGATGGATATCAAGAGATTCTTCTTTGCAAAATTTTCATGAGAACCTTGAGAAAATATGATCAATAAAACACAATCTAACTCTCACGAGTTGTCACACTAGAGAGTGGAGATGTCTCCTAGAAAGGTTTGGGTTACTAAAGACAATAATTGAATCTTGATTGTTTCTACATACTTTGGCAATGGAATTTGTTCATGTAGATACACAGTAGAAACAGGGGAAGTTCATTTATGATTCATCATTTGAGAAGTTTTTGGTGGGAAGTTAAGAAAGATAAATTTTATTATACTAGATCTTTGAGATCTTTTACAAATATTGGAACACTCATAAAAAAAATATTTCAAAATAGCCAAAATATTCCTTCAACTAGAAGATGTGAATCAATGGAGGCCCAAAGATGCACAGTTTCACACATTCTTCAAGAATTCAACACAAAGGATCATGTTAAAGACTCAATTAAATGTTATAAATCCCTGGTTCGTCACGCCTAAGATACACTCATAGACTTACAAACAATATTTATCAACATAATGAAAGTAAAGTGATTTTAAATTGTTTACTTACGTCATAAGATGAAAGATTTTCTCATAATGAAATTGTGAATGCCACAATACTCGACACACGGATGAGATCTTGTGTTAATCAGAGAGATTTTAATATAAGATTGCAACAAAGAACAAGAAAAATGTTCTTGAAACATTCCGAAATAAAAGTAGACACAATTATGCTCATGATCAACACAAATTAATTTCAAGGTTCATTAGATTCATCAAAAAGGGGAGAGTTTCTTTAACAATATTAGATATTATCAATGGATGTACACTTGCAACCATCCAGATGTGATTAAATCTAAAACACAGGAGAACAAACTGGTTTCTCAGATAGTCCCTCGAGAAAATTGTTTTTCTCAAACTTTCTTAGAAAGTTAATCCCCTTTATGCAAGAGTATTCTTATTGCATTTATACAATTTCATTCAATAACTCATCCCAAGTTTTCTCCCCAAAATAAGAATATTCAAGGAATCCTTTGTTTGTTACAAGTTTTTTCAGTAAAGTGATGTTTAACAAAGTCACACCCAAAATTGCCGTGTGGATGAACCATGGTGATCACTTTTCTTAGTCCCTCAACTATGAATAGGATGCCATATCATAAATTTTTATAGTATTCGTAATCATTATTTTATTATTTCAGTTAATAAATCCTCTTTTTAGTATTTCTCGGGTGGTTCCATATGGCTTGATTTGACAAGAAATCCTTTTCACCCTAAAGAATTATCCTTGTGAAATGAGTACCCTTGCATGGATACCTACATTCATGCTTCAGAAATGAACTCCCTCACATGGATTATACCACACACCCGTGATGAGAGTTTGAGTCAGCCCAAATGAAAAGAGGAGCTAGTGGAATCATCCACGCGTCTCTTTGGCGCTAGTGCAAAGGTGAAGTCCAGACGTAGGTTCCCAAATGAGCACCGACATTCCACGTGTTTAGATATTGAGAGTTTTGCACTTATCACTTAAAATTCTAAGCATGGGAAGGTCCATCGAAACTTCCACATGTGCATTTGGAACAAATTCAAATATGAAGTTTAGAGGTAGGACCTCAAACGAGTGCAAGCTCTTCACGTGCCTCAGGCCTAAGAAAGTTTCCTTGGCCATTGAAAAAGTATCAGTATAAAAATGAGCCAACAAAATCCTCCACATGTATCTTTGGTGCACTTTTTATATGGTTCCCAAAATCAAAGACCCCAAACAAGCACGAGATTTCCACGTGTCTCAAATTTTGTAAAATTTGTTGAAAAATCTTAAGAACTAGCGAAAGGTGCCATGTGTTTAGGGTTTGACAAAGTTACACCGGACACTTGAAAATTCTAAGTATGGGAAGATCCAATGGAAACCTCCACGTGTCTCCTTAGTGCTCTTTCAAAATTAATATTTAGGGGCAAGTCCACAAACGTGCACGGGCCCTCCAAGTTTCATGGGCCGATAAAGTTGCATCGGACACTTAAAAATTCTAAGTATAAAGAGAAGCCAGTGGAAGCCTCCACATGTCTTCTTGTTGCAACTACAAAGGTAAGTACCAGAGGCAGGACCTCAAATGACTGCATGCTCTCCATGTGGAAAATATTTGAGTTGAAGCAAGCTTGAGAATCTCAAAATGCCCCGGTGACCCGCTTCTCCACTTTCAACTTTTGATGTGGGCCCCATCGAGAGTCACTTTGCTCACTTTTATACATTTTCTTCATTTCAAAATAGATCTTAAAAAATCCAAAGTGCTCCAAGCGACCCACCTCCCCTCTTTGAATTTTCAATGTTGACTCAAACATGTGACATTAATTTGTCCCCATGTAGTCGCGGATCATTTTATAATTTTGCTCCATTTAACAAAAATGTAAAAATCTTCAAAATGCTCGACGATCCGCCTCTCCTCATTTAAATTTTTAAACCACCATGTGTCCTATTATGGGACTTAGGCATTCCTTTTATACTTTCATTGCTTTCACCATAATGCCTCAAAACACGAAATAGTCTACCTTCCTAGGAACTACTTATCTTATGACACATGTACATCTTCGGGTTAAAGTAAGAAATTTTCCTTGCCGCTTCATATTATTGAATAGCCAATTAGAAACTATCGGGGCTGCATGACCAATTTTGCATTTTTTACAAATGTAACAAAAGTGACAAGTTCACCAAATAGACCCATTGTGCCATGTCTAATCAGAAAAGACCACGTATCCACGAGATATTGGGACATGATTTATAAAGGAGACACAATCAAGGAAGCTACCAACAACAAAATCTTTCCCCACAGAGAAAAATATAAATAATTTGAGCCTCAATTTGATCCATGATCCAAGGAAAGGAATTACAAAACAACCAAATGAAGGAGAAATCTTTCACGCATCCATATAGGGAGACAGAGAATACTTCAAACCATGCAGACTGAGAAATTTTGAACAAAAAGGGTGAGATTAAATTGAGCACCAACAACTTAAATCTTGTTTACATGATGCTATAGATATAATAAATTTAATCCTACCCTATATTTTATATTGGACTACAATTTTTCTTTCTTATCTACAATATTTTCTTTGAAGAAGACAATTCCTACAATGCAGCCAAAGTGCAATAATTTCAAGGATAAGGAGGTAGATTAAACCAGTTTCTCAAGTTAATTAAAAATAAATGAGAAAGAACTTTAACCATATGTTCTTCCTTTTATTCAATCTAAACTCTACAATTTCTCTACCTTTTACTACCATCAAAATCTAAAAGGTAACACATAAGAGCATATTTCATTCTTAAATTTCTTTCCATAATAAAGGAGAAACTAGACAAACCCTAATCCCAAAATATATCTCTAACAATCACCTTCACCAAACGAGGAAATATTAACCAAATATTCAACTTTGGTAATCCAAATGAAGCTAATGAATATGCTCTCATTTTTTTGTTAAAAAATCAAGTAAAAAAATAAGAGTAAGAATATTTAGTAACTCAATCATTCCTTTAATTCAATAAATCTTCCTTTTAACATACTAGAAAACACAATCACTTCATTCATTTGGAACCCAAATTTGTTCTCCTTTTCATCTGAAAAAGACATCGAGATATCATGAAGCTTGAAGTCAGATAGATCATGATGTTTTTCATTTTGTAGCTGCGGAAGTGATCTAAATGGCACTCAGATTTTTGGAGAGATGGATAGCACTTTGAAAGTATTTTGATCTAACCCTCACTATTTTAGGTTGTTCCTTTCAATGAAGGTAAAAGAACCTATATTGCAGCCTTTGTTTTATGTAGGAGGTGGATATATCCTTATACTGTGCTTATTGTATGTAGATGGCCTTGGGAAAACATGACCAATCTTCCATTATTCAAACTCAACAGAGCTGTCACTACTAAATGATGGAAATGCTTTCAAGACAAGGTTGAGGCTACTAGAGACAAGGTGTGATCCTGATTTTCTTTGTGCATTTTTGTAGATGGATTATATTCTTTTGTTGACACACAATGCAGATGCAGGGGTAGTATGGGTAGGATGGGTTGTTTAGAATAATATTTTAATGGGGTGTTGACAAGAAAAGCGGGATATATCGGATCTTTGACAACCTCTACAATATTTGAACAAATATCAGATAAAATGCTTCAAATAATAAGGATATTATTTCAACCAAAAGACGCATAAATGGAAGCCCAGGTTTCACTCTTCAGACAATATTTGAGAATTCACCACAAAATATTGAAGTAAAGAACTCAAATAAACACAAAAATCCATGATCAAACCATGCCTAAGGTACCCCCAAAGGCTTACAAGCAATCTCTGTAGTCAAGGAAGGTAAAGTGATTTTAAATTTGTTTATCTGTTTATCATATGAAGGCTCTTCTGAAACATGAGATTACGAATGCCACTAAACTATCAACAAGAAATGGAGATTCTGTGTGATTTCTAAAGACTTTCAATGCAAGATTGCAACAAGAACAATGAAAGCTATTTGCAGGCATTTAAAAGTGATAGCAGATATCATATTGCACAGAAAAACATAGATTAACTCAAAAGCTTGTTAGTTTCATCAGCAAGGGAGAGTTTCATGAACAATCTTAGAGATGTGTGATGGCTATACACTTGTAACCAATTCACCTACATGAAGATCAAACATAGAAGAAATTATTTTGGTTCTCTGGTGGTTTTTTCAGAAAAAATGAGCTTTCTCTCAAAATTTGCTCGTGATTTTCCACTTCCAACCCTTTTACAATTTCTCCAAAATGAACTATATACCTTATGCCACATTGGACCCTTCTTTCACAAGGAAAGAATATGCCATGGGATCAATTTTGTTACAATAATCCTCATGATTCAATGAAAATGACATCAAATAGAAAAACACTCGCGAGTTCTTAGATGTGTAGAAAAAGATTAAATCATTACAAATATTTGGATCATTATCCATTCGGAGGCACATTTTTCATCATTGAGGCATGAAAAAACCCTTCCTCTCATCATTTCACCATTTAAAACTACCTCTACAATTTTTGATTTTTTTATATCACATGTTTTCTTGTGTAGGGGCAAAAATTATTTCTAAAACACTTCAAATCAAATAATTAAGCCATGAAAGTGATGTCGGTGATCCTGGAAGGCCAAGATGACACAAAATCACTATAAATTTGATGAGTTTTGATGTAAAATTCATGATTCCAAGCTTCCTGGAGGAAAAATGGTGGCCAAAAATGAAAATGCATAGTTGCCCTTGATCTGCTACATGTCAAACTATGATTGGGAACAAATTCGGGCTTATTTTTGACTTTTTGACATTTTTGAAAAAATGGAAAAAATTGACTTTATCCCCACCCTCCGTCTTTGAATTTTGGAACTGACACGTGGCACATGGTGGGTCCCATTGAAATCATGCTTCAATTCTATGCATTTTAACCTTTTTGGAAATTGGGAAAATTTTCACTTTTTGCTTGCGGCCCGCACCTCGATTTTTCCCTCGCCACGTGTCTCCTTGTGATTTGCTAGTAGGCCAACACATCAAATTTTTATTTTGAGTCCTTTTGATAAAAGGGAAAAATTTCCTTCCTACCTCCGCTAGCCTACCGACTCCGCCTTTTCCTTTGCCACCGATGCTCGATGATTCACTTGTAGGCCCGTGACTTAAATTTTGATTTTAATCCTTTTTCCAAAAAGAGGAAAAAATCCCCATTTCCCTCTGTCGGCACATTGACCCTTTTGTGCTGCCATGATGCCATGTGTCCTCCACCGATTGGAGCGGGGAAAAGCGGCTTTGAAACTTTATAGAATAGAGCAAAAACTCTATGTCCTGTCGACACTAAAATTTTCCTCCGTAATTTCTATTTCATTAATGTATGTATTAGGAATAGGATGTTGTTAAGTATAATTAGTAGTAGCATCCGATAGAAGATAACGGCGCTATTGCTAGTACGATGCCACCAATAATGTATAGTATGGTAAAAGTACAATAGGAATGTTGTGGTAAAAAGTAAATATTTGTCGTAAGTGGTCCGGTAATGTTAAAATGTCAAAGTTGGGGTAAGTAGAGAAGTAGGGTCTACATGATTAGGAATTAGAAATATTATATTGGTAATAAGGACAAGGAGTGAGGTCATAAATATTTTGTGTATTTTATTTGTAAAAAGTCTAAAAATGTGGAACCCATGTGAAATGATAAGGTTTATCTTATCTTAAAAGATAAGCTTACATGTACAGATAAGAGTTAAGGTATGGAATATGATTCGTCGAGTGGATTTCTTATCCTATCTTAGAGATAAGATGGATAAGCTTGTAAGTTCTATAAATAAAGAGGCCACCCCCTCATTTAGCATAGAAAGAAGTAGTGAGAAATATTGTATGAGTAAGGAAGCCATCATTTTGAAGGTGTGTCAAAGAAGCCATTAAGAGGTGTAATTATGAAGTTTCTCCCATAGTTATTGTTGGAAGGCAAGTGGAGTCGTAACACTTGAAGTACCTCATGGGTGAGATTGTAACAATTTCATGTTGATATTATAATTTAGACCTGATATTTCAGATTTAGCATCATTCCTTCTTATCATAGTCTATGGTATTCTTGTGTTATGTTTGTTGTTGTGTTTCCAGATTACATCCACAAACTAAAGGTTGTGCATTAGTAAATAATCATAGAACGAGGAGTTCCCGGTGAAGAATTATCATAGTGCCGGATTGGTGATGAAATTTTGGTTCCGTTGCTAGGACCATTCCTCGTTGGTGGATTTTCTTGAGAGATATTCCCACTTAGTCAAAAAACATTTGGAGGGTAACCTTGTTTTTACTGTGCATAGTAGTTACCATGGTAAAGTCACTTTTTTCGTGAATAGTATTTACCACAGTAAAGTCACTTTTTACCATGAATAGTATTTACTACAGTAACTTCACTTTTTACTATGAATAGTGTTTACCACAGTAAAGTCAGTTTTTACCGTAGTAAGTCAAGTTTTATCATAGTTTACTATGGTCATTTCTACTTTCTATTATAGTGATTCCAATTATTTGTGCACATAAGTCTTGTTGATTGTACTTGTGGGTTGGTATTTCACTGTGGTTACTTTTGAAAATGGGGAAGATTCCTATTTTTTCAGCCCAATCTAATGAATATGCTTCCTCTTTCATTCAAGAGTTTAAACGATCTTATATTTGTAATGGCCTTATAAGAAGGGAACAATAGACTGAATGTTTTCCTACCTTTTGGATGGTTCGGTGTGTAGGTGGTTTGAAACACTAGGTGATAATGTGAAAAACTCATGGCATTTATGAACCGAAAGTTTTCTTGAAGAATTTGGTGAACAATGAAAATATGCAGATCTCATGATTGATATCACAAAGATATCCAAAGGAGAGAAGGAGAAGATAAGGGATTATCATGCTCATGTTCTAGAGCTAAGGAGGAAGCTCGATGCCCAGATCTGGAAGGAAGGATTAGTGGATGGGTTGATGAATGGTGTGGATAATCTCCTCTATAAGCACTTCATTCTTGGGATGAAGCCGAGAGATCGACAACGAGTGAATTATGACCACCCAACTACCATTGAAAAAGCAAAGGAGATTGCAAGAAAGCATGGAAGAGGAGCCCAAAGAAATTGTTGCTAAAGTAGAGCCTACACCAACACCTTTGGTCCAGAATCTACAACCACTCTCGGTGAGCACAAACATTTCTCCTAGTATATCTACCGAGTATGAAGATCTGCTCAAGAAGATGGATGGGAGTTAACTATTAATCTTCTTTAAGGAAAAGAATTTAGTTCTCGGGGAGGAGATAGATGTCCAAAAAGAAATATTTCTGAAGTTATATGTTATGGTTGTTAAGGGTCATTATAAGTATAATATTCCAGATAGAGCTTCTACATCTGGTACAAGAGATAATGATAAAGGAAAAGCACCTGTGAATTCTTTTGATGTAGTAGATAAGAGCATAAATAATGAAGTAGATGTGTTTGTAACAAAAAGAAAGAAAGAAAAAGATAATCAAGATGGAAATTATCCTAAGAAGATGAAAGGAGAAACTAGTAAGAAACATAGGAGAAGAAAGTTGGGTGTGCAGGATTTTCTGATTTCATAGGGACAAGGACCATACTCCATCTTAGAAGATCTATCCAAAAGGCTTGCAAATATTACATATGGTCAACTCTTGGCTATGTCTTCTGAGAAGAGGCGGGAGCTGTGAAGTGGACTCAATGCTCGATGAAGGAAGGAGGTTGAGGTACCTGTTTTGGAGGCAGAGGCAGACCCCTACGCTCCACAGAATGATATATTATGTAATGGTATTTCAATTCATGATTTATTAGTTGATAGAGGTGATGTAGTTAATGTAATGACCGAGTCCGTAATGAATATGTTGGGTTTAAAAATTGATTGCCCTCAATACTTATGTAAAGGTCATTAAATAAGGGAAGAACTAAACCGAAGGTATAGTTTCAAATGTGGCAATATCTGTTATGGATGTTATATGTGTGGTAGACTTTTAAGGTGATGAAAAATGATGTATCATTGCGTACCCAATGTTATTGGGAAGGCCATGGCTAAGGAGAGTTCATTTAAGAAACTACTGTAATGAAGGCTTCATGACACTTGGACATGGTAGAGAGAGGGTGAAGATAAACGTGATCCCTCATCATCATAAGGTAGAACCTATGGATTCAAGTAATGAAATTGATGATTGGACATCCTCTGATTACTTTAGTACCAGTGAAGTGGACATAGAAGATGAAGAAAGTGAGGTTGATGTTTCGGTCATGGATATTCTTCTAGTCACATCGACTCATGAACCCATAAAATTATCTCGAAGAAGAAATTGATCATCATCTCCATCATATAAATACCTTTGGTGATGCTGCGATGGAGAATGAGAAGGAATGGTACCTCCAGCTCTTTCAAAGGTACATACACCTACTCACTTTTGATTACAAGGAAATCCATCAAGTAAGTTGGGTAGAACATTCTATTGAATCTGGTAGATGGTGCTAAGCCCATAAAGCAAATGCCATATAGAATGAATACTAATTTTTCCAAGACTATAAAAGAAGAAATATATAAGCTACTTGATGCGGGATTCATATTTCTTGTGGAGAATTTAGAATAGGTTTCTCCCATTGTAATCTCAATAAAAAAGAATGGGAAGCTACGCATTTGTGTTGATTATAGGAAGCTCAATAAGGAAACAAAGAAGGATCATTACCCTCTTACATTCTCAGATCAGATCTTGGACAAAGTAGTTGGCAGAGTGCTATAGTTTTGCTGATGGATATAACGGATATAACCAAGTTCGTATAGTAGAGAAATATTAGATGAAGACCACGTTCACCGCTCCTTGGGGAATGTTTGCTTATAGAGTTATGCCTTTTGGGTTGTGTAATGCTCTGGAAACATTCTAGTGTTTGATGAATAGGGTGTTTGAACCCTACATTAGGAACTTCATCGAGTATTTATGGATGATTTTTGCATCTATGGGATCAAGATGGACCACCTACACCAGATGGAGACAACATTTCAAAGGTTATATGAAGCACAAACCTCACTAAACCCTACAAAGTGTTTCTTTGGATGTTCTAAAGGCATTTTGTTAGGGTATGTTGTATCGAGAGATGGTATTGTACCGATCCCGATAAAGTTATAAAAATCAAAGAGTTACCATTTCCTATGAATAGAAGTAAGTTGAGATCATTTTTAGGCCATGTGGGTTACTATAGAAGGTTCATTAAGAATTTCTCAAATATTACACAGACCACTAACCCAGTTCTTGAAGAAGAATGTTACTTCGAACCAGGAAATAAGGCACACGAAGCTTTTGAACAATAAGGAATCCTTGGTGTCTTCACATGTTCTAAAGAATCCAGATTAGAGAAATCCATTCATTGTGTACACTTATGCCTCGGATGCAACACTAGGAAGTACTTTGAGCCAAAAGGATGAAAATGGGAATGAACATCCAGTTTACTTTGAGAGCAGAGACAAATGAGTAGTCTTTGAGGTAAATTATATCAGAATGAAAATGAGGCTCTAGCTATCATTTTCATTTGTAAAGAAGTTTAGGAATTACTTGTTAGGGTAAAAATTTATAGTTGAATGAGATCAATGGGCTCTAAAATATATTGTAAATAATCCTAACCCATCAAGGAGGATAGCAAGATGGATAATTTTACTACAATAATTTGAATTTGATATTATAGATAGGCTAGGAAAGAAGCATGTCAATGCAGATGCACTCTCTCGAGCCTATGATGGTTTAGGTTCATCTTGTGATGACGATGATTTCACAGATGCAACATTGTTATCCCTTGACACAATCCCTAGTGAATACATATGTATTTGGAATTATCTGAATGAATTCAAGTTTCCTGATGGTGCCAATGCAAATATTAAAAGGAAGATTACTCAAGCTAGTCGTCCATATTCTATTCTCGCATGGAGTATTATGTCAAATAGACACGATAAACAGTATTTTTGCATCTATGGGATCAAGATGGACCACCTACACCAGATGGAGACAACATTTCAAAGGTTATATGAAGCACAAACCTCACTAAACCCTACAAAGTGTTTCTTTGGATGTTCTAAAGGCATTTTGTTAGGGTATGTTGTATCGAGAGATGGTATTGGTACCGATCCGATAAAGTTATAAAAATCAAAGAGTTACCATTTCCTATGAATAGAAGTAAGTTGAGATCATTTTTAGGCCATGTGGGTTACTATAGAAGGTTCATTAAGAATTTCTCAAATATTACACAGCCACTAACCCAGTTCTTGAAGAAGAATGTTACTTCTGAACCAGGAAATAAGGCACACGAAGCTTTTGAACAATCGAAGGAATCCTTGGTGTCTTCACATGTTCTAAAGAATCCAGATTAGAGAAATCCATTCATTGTGTACACTTATGCCTCAGATGCAACACTAGGAAGTACTTTGAGCCAAAAGGATGAAAATGGGAATGAACATCCAGTTTACTTTGAGAGCAGACAAATGAGTAGTGCTGAGGTAAATTATATCAGAATCGAAAATGAGGCTCTAGCTATCATTTTAGCTGTAAAGAAGTTTAGGAATTACTTGTTAGGGTAAAAATTTATAGTTGTAACAGATCAGCAGGCTCTAAAATATATTGTAAATAATCCTAACCCATCAAGGAGGATAGCAAGATGGATAATTTTACTACAATAATTTGAATTTGATATTATAGATAGGCTAGGAAAGAAGCATGTCAATGCAGATGCACTCTCTCGAGCCTATGATGGTTTAGGTTCATCTTGTGATGACGATGATTTCACGAGATGCAACATTGTTATCCCTTGACACAATCCCTAGTGAATACATATGTATTTGGAATTATCTCGAATGAATTCAAGTTTCTCGATGGTGCCAATGCAAATATTAAAAGGAAGATTACTCAAGCTAGTCGTCCATATTCTATTCTCGCATGGAGTATTATGTCAAATAGGACCTGATAAACAGTACAAGAGGGCTGATGGACGTGATCAAGGGAAGGAGCTGATAGAAGAATTCCACAATGGTACATGTGGAGGACACTTCTCTGGAAAAATTACAGCAAGAAGGATCTTGGATGCAGGTTATCACTGGCCCACTCTTTTTAGAGATTGTTATAATTATTGTAAGACGTGTGATATTTGTCAAACATATGGTAACCGTAAGACTTCATCAGCTCCATTATGCCCTATTCTTCCACTTAGTCCCTTTGAAAAGTGGGGAATAGACATTATAGGTCCTCTTCCAACTACCCCACGCCAAAATAAGTATATTTTAGTTGCCACAGATTATTTAACCAAGTGGGTTGAAGCTCAACCATTGAAAACAACTTTTATGGATGAAGTGGCAAGGTTCATATATGAACGCTTTGTCACCGAGATCGGATTGCCGATTAGAAATTGTAAGAGATCAAGGAAGCCACTTCATTAATGAGGTGGTAGAATCCCTAGTCAACAAATTTTCTATTAAGCATAGGAAGGCAACAACATACAAGCCAAGCACAAATGGACAGTGGGAACGAATTTTTTTGTGTTGTGTCAAATTATAGAAAAGATGCAGCCTTGCGCAGTACATAAGTGGGATAAAAGGATTTATGCAGCATTGTGGGCATATAGGGCAACATCAAACTCAGCAACATGATACTCCCCATTTCAATTGGCTTATGACATTAATCTAGTTCTTCTTATTGAGTTTGATATTCGATTTGTGAGAGTTATGAAAAATGAATGGATAGATGAAAGTGATTCAAGAAAAGAAAGGTTAGTACCTCTTCATTTGTTAGAGGAAATGAGGAAATAGTGAAGGATACAAACTATAGGAAGAAAATGAAGCAAAAGGAATAATTTGATCAAAAGATCCATTAGTCTCCATTTCATGTGAATGACTTGGTTCTAGTATATGATTCCAGATACAAAAAAAGAATACGAGAGAAATTTTCTTCCAAAATAGATGGGGCCCTACAAAATAGTAGTTGTGCATAAAAATGGTACGTGCACTAAGCTGGAGGAATTGGATGGCACTCCCATTACGAAATGGGTCAACCATGAAAAGTTGAAGACCAAGCACCAGAATACTCTACTCGAGGATGGAGTAGAAACTAGGAAGGGGAAGATGTCGACACTAAAATTTTCCTCCATAATTTCTATTTCAAAGTAATGTATGTATTAAGAATAGGATGTTGTTAAGTATAATTAGTAGTAGCGTCGATAGAAGATAACAGGCGCTGCCAAGATGATGCCGCCAATAATGTATAGTATGGTAAAAGTACAATAGAAATGTTGTGGTAAAAAGTAAATATTTGTCGTAAGTGGTCTAGTAATGTTAAAATGTCAAAGTTGGGGTAAGTAGAGAAGTAGGGTCTACATGATTGGGAATTAGAAATATTATCCGCTAATAAGGACAAGGAGTGAGGTCATAAATATTTTGTGTATTTTATTTGTAAAAAGTCTAAAAATGTGGAACCCATGTGAAATGATAAGGTTTATCTTATCTTAAAAGATAAGCTTACATGTACATATAAGAGTTAAGGTATGGAATATATGATTTGTCAGAGTGGATTTCTTATCCTATCTTAGAGATAAGATGGATAAGCCTAGAAGTTCTATAAATAAAGGGGCCACCTCCCTCATTTAGGATAGAAGGAAGTAGTGAGAAATATTTTATGAGTAAGGAAACCATCATTTTGAAGGTGTGTCAAAGAAGCCATTAAGAGGTGTAATTATGAAGTTTATCCCATAGTTATTGTTGGAAGGCAAGTGAAGTCAAGAACACTTAAAGTACCTCATGGGTGAGATTATAACAATTTAATGTTGATATTATAATTTAAGGTGATATTTCAGATTTAGCATCATTCCTTCTTATCATAGTCTATGGTATTCTTGTGTTATGTTTGTTGTTGTGTTTCCATATTACATCCACCAAACTAAAGGTTGTGCATTATTAAGTAATCATAGCACGAGGAGTTCCAAGTGAAGAATTATCATAGTGATGTGATTGGTGATGACACTACCCCATCGGCCCGCTCCTCTACCCTTGGTATTTTATGGACACATGTCCTCTCGCGATTGGCTATGGAGTTTGGGCCAAGCTTTGAATTTTAAAATTTTCACAAAGTAAAGTCTAAAAATATCAAGGGAATCTAACCACCCACCATCCTACCTACCAATTAGAACATGCCATGTAGGCAAATTTGGAAAAAATGGGTCCCCGGGCCCGAAAATACCCCATTTGGTTGAAAAAGTGAAAAATTAAAAATTAGAGCACTTCCCCACCTTTCCTCGGTAATTAGAATCCGCCACGTACCATCGATATCTCAGCCATAATTTAATGGCTAAAATATGCCCGTCATTGTAAAAACCTAACAAATTCCAAGGATGCCCTAAAATTCAATTTTTCACCAAGGATGGCAAATTTTTGATTTTAAATCAATCAAGCATGATTTCGAACATTTTGAATTTGGGATTGGATTTTCAAATACAAACAAGCATGAATTGATCAATTTCAATTTTTCTATGATTTGGCATAGGGAAAAAAAGACACAACTTACAAAATTGGAAGAACTAGGGCACAAAACGGGAAAACTTGGAATATTCCTTCAAATTAGGGAAAAACAACAAGTTTGTGAGTATTTTTAAAGAATTTCAACTGGAGGGGAAGAATTATAGATGTTAAATCAAAGGATAAAACATTTTTTTAGCAGATATAGATTTTAAATTTTAGGGAAACATGGTGCAAGCTTAAAAATGGCACCAACATCGGCTCTTGCTTGGGGATGGGCACTCCTAGTGAGTGCCACAAGGATAAAACGTAGACCAAGTGCCAAAATAATCCATTGGAAAAAGGAGTCATGAGCCAAAATCACCAAAACTAGCTGAGAACTTGACAAAAATGGCTACCACACAGCAAGGCAAACCACAAACTGACAAAACACCAAAAATAGAGTGAAAACCAAACACTATATGCTGTATAGGCTACGAATACCTCAAATTTGGGGATCAATCCAAGAAATGCTTCAAATTCCTTCAATTAACAAGTAATTCAAGCAATTCCCCATCTAAATATTTGAGAAAAATGTATGCTCACCAATTCGATATCAATGGAGTAAGGGCCCATCCATAATGCATCAAATTTTCTATGCTTTCCTTTTCTTCATGCCTACTATCCCAAAACAAAACTAGATCTCTAACATTAAAGGCTCTAGGAGTGACTCGCTTGTCAAAAATGTTTTCAACTTCTCTCGAATCTAACATGCCTCGGTGGGATGCTCTTCTCTCCTCATCAAGCTCAATAATTTGTTTGATTCTTTATTCATATGAGCCACAAGCTCTTGATCTTCCAACTATTGGGAATATTAAAATGAAGATAATTGCAGGTGTAAGGGTAACTAAGCCCGAGTTCCATACACCAATTCAAATGGGCTTTTACTAGTATCTCTTTTAGGATTTATCCTATCAGCCGCAAACTACAAATTTCAATTGTTCACCCCATTTCTTCTTGTTTTTCTCCAAGGTTTCTCTAATGATCTTCAGCAAATTCTTATTGTTGGACTCAACTTGTCCATTCCCTTTTGGGTTATAGTTTGAAGAATAGGTTAGATTGATTCCATATTCATTGCACATTTCCATAAAAGGTTTGACACTAAAGCACATGGCGTTATCAGCTACAATCTTGGTGGGACTCCAAATCTACCTATGATGTGATTCAACAAGAAATCCATTACCACTTGGTCTATTTCCTTCTTAGATGGGATTGATTCAACCCACTTTGTAAAATAATCGGTGGCTACAAGGATCCATTTATGGCCAGCACTAGAAGGATCTGAAATCTCACCAATGAAGTCCATCCCCATTGCTTGAAAGGAGCTTTAATTGATACAGGATGCAAAGGAAGGGAGCCTAAATCATTTATTCTTCCATAGAAACATTGGCAACTATCACATTTTCTAACCAGCTGGGTTGCATCTTTGAAGATAGTAGGCCACCAATAACTAGCTCTCAAAATATCATGTGCTATTACTCTTCCAAAGCAAAGTGTCCTCCACAAAATCCCCCAAGGAAATAAACAACTATCTTGGGAGCTTCATCTTTAGTTATGAATTTCAAGAGGACACCTTCAAGGTTCTTCCAAGCTAGGCCAAGGTCTGTGATGATATATTTTTGAAAAGCCACTTGAGGGATCTTTTTCGATTTTTATTTAAATGATCGGGATAGTAAAGGTGTCTCGAGGTAAAATATTATATGTCCTTGTACCACTCAGAACTCACCAATTTCCCAAGAACATCTACCCTTTATTCCTCTATCCGATTCACTTCCACAATCTGCAAGTTTCTCTTAGCCATGAGCTTAGCAAGACCCAAACCTTTACTAGCTTTGTGGTTTGGATGTCCATATCATTCTCCCTGCAGGTTTGTTTACCCATCTACATATTTTACTTGAGATATCCATCTCTGATAAGATGTCCTTCACCATGGTGTGGGGAACATAAGAAACAACTTTTGAACTCAATATATAAGGCCTGAAAAATTTTGTTGCTTTCACCAAGGAAAATGCTTGCTTTTCCATGATTGTATACTTTAACTCAACAGCTTGTAAAGCCTTGCTAAAGAAGGAAATAGACCTCTCAGCCCCATCTTCATACTTTTGGAGAAAAATAGATGTAATAGTATTTTTAAAAGTAAAGAAGAATATCTGGAAAGGCTTCTTGTAATTTGGAGCTGCCAAGACAGTGCATGTTTGAGTACCTCTCGATTCCTTCAAAAGCTTGAATGGAAACCTCCTCCCACCTAATAACTTGGTCCTTCTTTTGCATGCTTGTGATTGGAAGAGTCAACTCAAAAAAATTGGAAAAAATCCTTCTAATAAAATTAATTTGACGAAAGAAAGATTGGATGCCTTTCTTGGTTCTCGGGATAGGTACTTTGTTGATTGCTTCCACTCTCTCGGGTCTATCATAACACCATATTTCGACACAATGTGACCAAGCTGACTTGGCCTTTTACACATCAAAATGACACTTCTTTGGGTTAAGATAAATGCCATACTCCCTAAATCTGATCAAAATCTTCTCCAAGTGCTGCAAATGATCACCTCTCTACGTTGAAAACACAGTCACATCATCTTGGTAAACTATAATGAAATCATTGATGTAACCAGAAAAGCAACATCCATTGCTCTTTTGAAAGCGGCACCAGCATTCATCAAACCAAATGGCATCCTAACAAAAATATATGTTCCCCAAGGAGTAGTGAATGTTTTCTTAAGTCTTTCTCGATTCTTTGACTACCACTTGATTGTATACGGATAAACCATCTAATGTAAAAAGCAACTCATACCGTATCACAAGATGCAACATATTTTCCATATTTGGCAAGAGACAATTTTCCTTCACGGATGCTTTGTTCAGATTTTTGAAGTCTACACAAATTCTGATATCTCCATTTTCTTTCTAAGCGGCATAAGGTTTTGCAACCCATGATGAATATCTAGTGGGCTAAACAATACCTCCATCTCTCAACTTCTTTAACTCCTCTTGCATTTTCATGGAGAGAAGTGGATTAATTGGACTTTGCCTTTGTCTGAAAGGTTTGGTATTTATTTCAAGAGGGATCTCATGCTGAAATAAATCTTCTCTATATGCTTTCAGCTCGAATATGACCATGCAAGACAGTCTGATATTTCTTTAACAAATGAACATAATATCGCTTCTCCTCTTTGTTTAGATCGCTACCCAACCAAACTTTTATTGGTTTTCCTTTGTTCCCAAGGAATTCTCTTCCATATCCCTTGAGGTAGAAATGTTTCTATTTATGATGCAATCATCATTGTTAAAATTTGACTCAAGTGCAATAAGACCTCTAGGAATAGTGTTTGTTTTCAATTGGATGATATCTTTTCCAAAAAAAGTCTCTTTTCCTTCAGTCATACACACCATTTGTTCCCAGTCAATATGTTGTTCTACAAACTCACCTTTATTTTGAAAGAACCTTTGCACTTGAGAATCATCATCAAACACTTACCAATGCTTGATGTTGTGGGGACAGTGGCCTAGTCAACACTTCAACATTATACTGATAAGAAGGTGAAACGGTGCAAACTCCAAATCTTGAGCCCAACACTGCCAAATTTTTAGTAGCATAATTCAAACTTATATCGTGGTGCATATTATTGAAGGAATGAAACATCTAAACTAGATCCCAAACTGCATGTTTATCTTGCTTCATCGCTGATTTTTTATAGCATACAATTTTCTTATTTGTTTGACAACTAGCTTTGAATCTCCTTTGCAATGGTGTCCTTGACACCATACTTCCATGTCATTCTCAGACCCAAAAACAAGGCTTCATACTCTATAATGTTGTTAATACATTCAAATTTAAGCTTGAAGAAAAAAAAAAATTCTTTCAAGCTAGGAGAAATCAGAATTACACCAACACCATTTCAAAATTTTGAGCAAACTCCATCAAATAGCAAGGTCCAAGGATAACATACCTATTCAAGGCACTTTTACTAATCCATTTTGTGTTCTTTTCCATCAACAAAACCAATGAAATTATCAGCATCAACATCAGCAAACAACACCTCATAGGAAGCATTATTTGGATCCTCAATTAGATGTAACATTTTCTTTTCTCCATAGAGCTTGACAAGGCTTCCCTCAATGGGAATAGTAGAAAAATACATGTCCATTTGGACACTCCCTCCAACACTTGTAGCCCACTTTCTTGACAAAATCATACCCCATTTGGCAGGGAAATCAACAATCACAACATCCAATTTTAAATTCCTCCCGAGATAAGATGCAAGTTGCACAACCAAACCTTTTACACAACCAACTACCGACACTTCTCTTGATTCCATAGCAGTACACTTTCCATAGGCTATTGTCACTTTTATATCCAACTCATTCATGACTTCTAAAGGCATGACATTACATGATGCACCAGAATCAAACATACAATTATGAAGTAGCCTATCCTTTATAATCAAAGTTGTGAAAAATGGATCAACATTCAATTGGGAATCAACCAAAGATGTCCCCAAATATACCTTAGGTGTATCTCCAAGATCTTCTACTACTGGTGGTGTTTCAAGGTCAGCAATGATTTGAGGAGTCTCAACAACATTTACATTTATACCTGGAGTGATCTTCTCTTCCTTCAACCCCAATTACTCAAATGCTCTCTTATTACGCTAAAAATTATAAGAAACTCAATGATTGGAACACTCACTTTAATATGGCTCAATACTTGGGCTATGTCATAAGGAACACTCCTTGGTAGGACAACATTAGAAGGGAGATAAGAAGATTCATTAGATGGCGGTGGATTCTTGGTAGTTTGGGTATGAGGAGGACTATAAATTTTCTTGGGAGAGTAGAGATTTTAGAAAGTGTTTCTTTCATGGAAGCTTCTTAAGGAATGCTTGTGAGAAAGGGTGTTTTAGGTTTGGCTTGAGGCTCAACTCCTTAACAAATTTTATTTTAGCATTATACTCTTTCCCTTGACCAACAACATCATTCATTAATAACTGTATATCTTCCTCGAAGGGATACCACCATCATATTTCTTAATCATAAATGCTCTTAGGTATTCAAATTCATTGTTATGAATTTAAAATGCCTAAAATACATCTACATCATGAGTATGAGAACGAGAAAGAAGTGGTACCCACTTTATGCAATCCTAAAATGTTATAATAGTCCTTGCACTTATTACCTCAGTAGGTGTTGCTCCTCCTTCTGAGCATGAAGAACAACCCATCATGAAAATATCATCATCAGTTCCATCCTCATTATCAGCTTCATCAACCTGTTGGTCCACTTCACATGGAGGATGAGGAAGAAAACATCTATCACACCAATCCATATCAATAACTTCATCAAAAACAAAAACCCTGGTAGTTATAGGGTTAGGAACCAATCTACTTTCATGTGCTTGGGGTTGTCTATTTATATATCTAATAGGTTGTTTACCTTTGTCATCAAACCTTTGCTCATTCCTATGTTGATTGCCAAATCTATCTTGTGCTTGCTGCCTAGGCTGACCTTGTGAAGTCTTCCAAATTCCCTTCTCATCTCTTGCCAACTTATATGAGATTTCTTTGATAGACCCTACCAAATTTTTCACAACCTCTTCTAAATCAAAACCTTTGCTAGCTTGAGGTTTTTCAAGGTCTATCAATTTTACACCATCTCTCTTGAGAGGTTTCTTAATAGCCTTGATATTGTTTTCAATTTGAAGTGCCATGGTGAAAGCTTGTATTAGATTTTTTGGGTTCTTGTCTCTTAGGTAATAGGTTTCCTTCTTGTCAAACATGCATCTACATATTTGATTAAACAAGCTTCGTGGCCACAAGGCCTCAAACCAGCAGGCATCCTTCTTAAAGTTCTGTTAAACCTTGTGTTGAAGTCATGAACTGATTCATTAGGGTTCTTCATGATATTCTCAAACTCAGATAAAATAAATCTAGGCTCATTCTTGTCACAATATTCCAACCTAAATGCATTTTTCATTTCAGTCCATGAATCAATAGAATTATCGGGTAGAGCCTTTTACAAATCCCTAGCATCCTCCTCTAGTGTATGAATAAAAATTTGACATACACATCCTCAAACTCTATCTCAAAATCTTCCATCATATTATCAAAAAGTTTGAGATGTTGATCACTAGTAATAGCAATATTACCTTGGAATTTTGGCAACCTATTTCTGACATCTTGTGGGACAGCATTTGGGTAACCATCCATTACTCTAAAATTTATAGGACCAAAGGTGTTAACAAAAAATGGAGGTATAGGTTGAGCCATATTGTTTGGTGGGGGTGATCTTGGAGGTGAAATAAGATGATGAGGAGTGAGAGGTCTTTGGCGAATGGGAATGAAAACTTCGAGACAGATCTCTCTTAAGGACTCTCTTTTTCATAATCTCTAGCAAATTTAGAAAATACAAGAGAAAATTTATGAGCAAGCCTTTCAAATGCACAAGAAGGTCCCTCACCTGATGGGGAATTCACATCAGAAATAGGATTGTCCGAATCGGATCCACTTGAAGAAGAATTGTAGTCCTCAATAATAGGCTTCTCATTTTCAAACTCAAATAATAAGGATCTCCTTTCTTGCAGTCAAGTCTCCAACAACCTTCCACACCTTTCTTCCATCTAGCTCGAGTTTCTTGAATCTATAAACAACTTCTTAGCAGAGTCTTTGATGAAGAGAGATCTCCTTCCTTCAAGTTTTACAGGGATTAGCAATACAAAAGTAAATGATAGAAGGGTAAGACAACTCATATTTTCAATATCGAATCAGCATGGAGTCGCCACTAAGGAATTTCACCTTAGTTGTGTAAGAATGCACTAAAATACTTCTATCAAATATTTACCAGACTGAAAATATTGCCAAACTTTACAAATTAGACCTTCTTCTTCTTAGATAAATCAATCACAATGCAACCAAAGTGTATAAACTGCTGGGAAATGAAAAAGGGAAGACAGAGCTTGAAACTTTTACTTAAAACTTGTAGATTTGAAGCATAGAATGATATTTTAACAATGTAGCAGCTCAAATATTTGAGTACACAAATGCTCAAACTTTTCAAACACTTCAAAAACACCAAGAAATTCCAATAAGTCCCGCATGGCGCCAGAAAAGTGTTGGTACCCAAATTTGTTCTCCTTTTCATTGAAAGAGCAAGCATCAAAGATATGGCATGAAGCTTGAAGTCGGATAGATCATGATGTGTGTCATTTTGTAGCCAGGAGGTGATCTAAGCGGCACTCAGATTTGTGGAGATATGGATAGAAATTTGAAATGATTTGATCTAACCCTCACTATTTTAGGTTTGCCTTTCAACCAAGGTAAGAGAGCGTATATTATAGCCTCTATTTTATGTAGGAGGTGGAGATATCCTTATACTGTGCATATTATATGGAGATGGCCTTGGTAAAACATGATCAATCTTCCATTATTAAAAGTCAATAGATTTGTCACTACTAAATGATGGAAATGCTTTCAAGACAAGGTGAGGCTACTAGAGACATGGTGTGATCCTGATTTGCTTTGTGCATTTTTGTAGATGGATTGTATTCTTTTGTTGACACACAATATAGATGTAGGGGTAGTATGGGTAGGGTGGGTTGTTTAGATGATTGTTTGGTGGGGTGTTGACAAGACAAACTAGGATATGTCAGATCTTTGACAACCTCTACAATACTTGAACAACTACCAGATAAAATGCTTCAAATAATTAGGATATTCTTTCAACCAGAAGAGGCATAAATGGAAGCCCATGTTACACTCTTCACATAATGTTTGAGAATTCACCACAAAATATTGAAGTAAAGAACTCCCAAACCATGCCTAAGGTACCTCTAAAGGCCTACCAGAAATCTCTGTAATCAAGGAAGGTAAACTGATTTTAAATTTGTTTATCTCTTTATCGAGATGAAGGTTATTTTGAAACATCAGATTGCAAATGCCACTAAACTATCAACAAAAATGGAGATTTTGTGTGATTTCAAAAGACTTTCAATGAAATATTGCAACAAGAACAATGAAAACTATTTGCGGGCGTTTAAAAGTGTTAACGAGACATCATATTACCCGAGAAAAACAAAGATTAACTCAAAAGCTTGTTAGATTCATCAAGTAGAGGATAATTTCATGAACAATATCAGAGATGTGTGATGGCTAAACACTTGTAACAAACTCACATACATGATGATCCAACACAGAATAAATTATTCTAGTTATCTAGTGGGTTTTTTTTCAGAAAAATGAGCTTTCTCTCATAATTTTCTCGTGATTTTCCACTTCCAACCCTTGTACAATTTCTCCAAAATGCACTATATACCTTATGTCACATTAGATCCTTCTTTCCCAAGGAAAGAATATGCCATGGGATCAAGTTTATTACAACAATCCTCATGATTCAATGAAAATGACATCAAACAGAGAAAACACTCGTGACGTACGTTGGGTGTGGCAAAAAAATTTAAATCATTTCAAATATCTAGATCATTATCCATCTTGGAAGCACATTTTTCATCATTGAGGAATGCAAACACCCTTCCTCTCATAATTTCACCTTTTAAAACTACATCTGCCTTTTTTATTTTGTCATTTCACGTGTTTTCTCATTTGAGGTAAAAATTATTTCAAAAAAACCTCAAATTGAAGAATTAAGACATGAAAGTGATGCCAATGATCTTGGAAGGCCAAGAAGACATGAAATAACTATAAATTTGATGAATTTTGATTTAAAATTCATGATTCCAAGATTCGTGGAGGAAAAATGGTTGCCAAAAATGAAAGCGCATAGTTGCCCTTGATCGTGATGCGTCAAACACCGATTGGGAATAAATTCAGGCTTATTTTTACTTTTTGACATTTAAAAAAATGGAAAAATTTGACTTTTTCTCCCACCCTCCACCTTTGAATTTTGGAGCTAACACATGGCACATGGTGGGTCCCATTGAAATCACACTTCAATTTTGTGCATTTTGACCTTTTTTGGAAATTGGGAAAATTTTCACTTTTTGCCCCATGGGCCCACACCTCTAATTTTTCCCTCGCCATGTGTCTCCTTGTGATTCGCTAGTGGGCAGTGCATCAAATTTTGATTTTGAGTCCTTTTGGAAAAAGGGAAAATTTCCTTCCTACCTCCGCCGGCTTACCGACCCACCTTGTCCTCTACCACGTGTCACTCGATGATTCACTTGTGGGCCCACGGCTTAAATTTTGATTTTAAGCCTTTTTGCCAAAAAGGGAAAAAATCCCCATTTCCCTCCGCCAACTCTTTGACTTGCTCTATGCCACCATGATGCTAAATTTCCTCCTCTAATTGGAGCTTGCGAAAAACTTGTTTTGAAACTTTATAGAATTAGAGCCAAAAACTCTAAGTCCCCCATCGGCCCACTCCTCCGCCCTTGGTCTTTTATGGACACGTGTCCTCTCGCGATTGGCTGCGGGGTTTCGACCAAGCTTTGAATTTGAAAATTTTCACAAAGTGAAATCTAAAAATCTTAAGGGAATCCAACCACCTGCTAATCATAACATGCTACGTACGCAAAATTGGAAAAAACAGGTCCCACGGCCCGAAAATGCCCCATTCGGTTATAAAGGTGAAATATGAAAAATTAGAGCACCTTCCCGCCTTTCCTTAGTGAATTAGAAGATGCCATGTACCCTCCGATATCTTAGCCATAATTTGTGACTAAAATACACCGTTTGATCAAATGTAACAAATTCTAGGATGCCCTAGAATTCAATTTTTTATTTTAAATCAATGAAGCATGATTTTCGAACATTTTTGACCTTGGGTTTGGATTTTCAAATACAAACAAGTATGATTTGATCAATTTCAATTTTTCCATGATTTGGCAAAGGGAAAAAATGACACAGCCCACAAAATTAGAAGAACTAGGGTACGAGAGAAGGAAAAATTTGGAATATTCCTTCAAATTAGGGCAAAACAACAAGTTTGTGAGTATTTTTAAAGCATTTCAACCTGGAGGGGAAGAATTACTGATTGTCAAATCAAAGGATAAAACTTTTTTGAGTAGATATAGATTTGAAATTTTAAGGCAACATGGTGCAAGCTTAAAAAGGGCACCAACACATTCCACAATCTTAAGTGTTACAATCATGCTTGTAAAACTGATATAAGTTTATCCATAAAACTTCCATAACTAAATTTTACCACATTTACAAGAAGAAAGAATTGAAAGTTTATTTAAACTTGAAATAATCAAGATTTCAATACAACAACATTCCTTCACATGGAGAATGTAAAAGACTCACCTATTACATATAAGCATTCAAGTTCCTTACATTGGAAGGAGAAACTTAACAAAATATACCAAATTATTTAGGTGAAAGATACAAGTACATCCCAAGATGGAAGACTATTAAACAATATTTTACAACGTCCTTACAAGAACCAAATAAATCCAAGTTTAGAAGCCTCCCCCAAATTGAGTAATAACATGTCAAGATATTTGACATTCTTCACCAAGTTCTAAGCTAAATCTGCAAGTTCTCCACTTCAAAATGGTCTTCATAGCACAAGAAGAAAGGGCTCGGTTACCTCCCAACCAATTGGCATCATTACATGCCATCTCAAACACATGGAGGACATGCTAGCCTCCCTCCAAGCCCATGGGAGAGAGAGGATGCATGCCTTAGTTTACACAAGTAAATTTTTAAGGAAGACAACCACACAAGGACACTATTTCAACACCCATAATAACCAAAACAAACAACACATGAGGGAAAAATCCATGTTTTCCCCAAAAGGGGAAGAGTGATAAGAATCCCATATGAATCAAAGTGTGAACCAACCATAGGAACACAATAATAACCTACAAGCATCCTCTTCATCTCTCCAATTAAAAATTTCCCTCCTTATCTCTCCAACCCAAGCACCAAACCTCCTCCTTGGAAGGATTTTCAAACCATATATGATTTCCTTTCCAAGGATGGGAAGGAAGTTCAAACCATATGAAAATCCTTCCCCACATAAAACCATATGAGGGGAGGAATACAGTAAGAACATCACAACTTTCCCATAAAACCATTTGGTGAGAAGGGTCTTCCTCCCTCTCCCCAAACACTCCAAAATACATCACAAAGCATAATGGATGGAGAAAAAGACAAGACTATAAATTCACAAACACTACCATAATCCAACACACAACACAACACATATAGACACAATTTTCGTTCAAAAACACACTATGTTTTCATAAGTGAAAATGAGAGAAGGAGATGAAAGCCTACCTCACTCAAGATTTCCCAAAACTCTAAGAAAAAAATGCTCCAAAACCGCAAGCTCGCAAGCACTCTCTAAAACCCCAATTCCAAAAGAAATATAAACCATAAGGTCTCAACCCCTCTTCATGCGGTAATATAAAAAGAATAACCATTTATAATCCTCCCAAATGTGAGGTTGGCATGTTTCACCCTTCTCATTTCCCCACAAAATATTCCTTAAAACTAAAAAAGTAAAAACTTTCCATTTAGGAGGTAATCTCCTAAATTCCCCAAAATGTAAATAAATCCAACACCCTACAACTTTTAAGAAACAAAACCAATCAATCTTAAATGATAGTGATTTGTTAGGGGTAAAATGGGAGGGAAACTCCATTTTTATCTTCAAAGAAACCCCTACCCATAGGTAGGGTCTAAGGTGTCCTTGAACATGAAAGGGAATCTCCGTGAAAAGAGGTCCCCAAAATTACCACATTTAGCCCAAATTCGAGATTAGGCTAAATGACACAAGGGTTGAGGTGGTGGGGCCCACCCAAGTGACAATTAGGTGGTCCCATACCTAAAACAACATAATTAACCTAAAACATAATTAACACATGTAGGGACCACTAGGTCCCTAAACTAGCTCATTACAAGACTAAAATAAATTACAAATAACAAATTTATTATTTTAGATCAACCATGGTTCCCAAGGACAAACATGCCACAAACATTTAAGGCTTCACACAATCATGTATGGTTAGAACTTGGCCTAGTCAACTACTTGCACAAACCTGAGGTGTAGCTTTGAAACCCACATTCTCCTATGCCCTGTAATCTACACACTCAATGCAAACATTAAACCTATCTCATTGGATAATATATATTAATTAAATAAACTCAGTAAATCAATCATGGATACATCTCGCTAACTACTAACAATAAATTTCAGTATGAAATGGATAAACACTAATCATATACATCCATATTAACTCAAATTATACTATCCATCTAAGCATTACATGACGACATCCAATTAGCCATTACAAATTAAATGATCATCAAGTATATGAAAAAATCATACGTTAAATGCAGCGGTTTCCCAAGAAAAAGAATACAATACCATAAGTAAGGTTACCAAAGTGGTAGGGCCTCAGACAATCCATCACATATGAAATGAAACCAATTGTACCATAACATGTTGATATCAAAAACCATACCATGCAAGAGCTAAGATAATGATCCATAATACTAGCTTGGCGCTATGTGCCCAAATCACCACAAGTGTCATCAAAAGAACCATAATAAGAACATATAGTATCCAAATGATGCTAAAATCCATGTCCATCATCAAATAAAAATGAGTCAACAAAATAAATTTTGGAATAAGGTGGGCACTACACTTTAATTCTATTGAATCTTATTAGATTTAAAATGGGTCAATTGCTAAGGGGTCCCACTTGGATGACCATCCATTTAATTTTACAAAAAAATTAAACTCCCATCTCTTCCATGTTTAAAATAGGAATTGTTATCTCTTGAAAGTGCACCCTATAGAGAGATGGCTACAAGTGTTGTAATATTTCTCTAGATCTCTCTCTTTCGTAGATACAATGGAAACACCTCAGGTCTTTGGGTATATCTATTGTTGAGGTGAGTCTCTGGTATCAAGGCTGGTTCCTTTTATTATGTATCCTAAACTATTTTTTGGGGTTTTGAGGGTAAAAATATGTCTCGTAAATGAGTGAATACTCGAGGTGATACACAAAAATTTTGAGTTCTTGGACGGAGTACATGACAAAATATCTAAGAATGAATTCTAAATCCACAAACCAAATAGTTTTCAACAAAATATTAGGTAAAAACACTTTATGTATTGAGGAAATATTCACAACAATACGGATAAGATAAACATGTACTAGTATTATGCAGAAATTAGTAATTTTTGTAGAAAGTTAAGATAATTAATCGGGAATTTTGACATTCACAAGAGATAAAAATTATACGTAAGGCTACTAATAATTGGAAAGGCATAAATCAATCTCTCATTCAAAAGGAAAAAAATGGAAAAATCTTCTTTATTTGTCCTATGTCCAATAAGCCCCCTTTCGTGCTTGCCAATGTACACAATAAATAACAAAATTAGCCATCGCACCCATCCTAAAAATAGACTAAAGTTGTACTCACCCATGCATCCTATTTTTATCCTTTATTTATGAATAAACGAGGGAATAAAATAAACATGCTAATACATTGAGGCATTAATAGCCTTGAGTACAAAAATACAACTTAGTCAAACAATAATTGATTGTTCTATTTTTAATCAAGTTGGGTGAATAATTCTGTTAATAATATTTTTTTCTTGATGAAAAAGTATTCTCCAATGCATTCAATCTCTGTCTTCTTTCTCTTCATGTGATATCTATAATTTTCTAGTGGTCACATAAAGAATATAGTTTGTCACACCATGCTATTCTTTACATTATAAATCTCCCACTTTGTGGGCACCACCTATGATTCAAACACTTGTCTTTCTCCTTTACTCGACTTGGCATAATACCATGATTTAGAATAAACATGGGGTATTATTTTGAAATATTATCATATTACACTTGGCCACCTTTTTGTATATCATTACATAGTATACATTTGGAAACCATTTCCAATCTTGACTTACCATGTATTATATAGTTTCAGTCTCCTCTGAATTATATAGAACAAGGTATAGTTTCCTTCTAATAATCACTTGATTGATTTTGTCACTATTTGATTTGTTGGACTAAGGTATTAGACCTCACGAAGGTCAATATGCAATGATTTTTAAATGACGTGGGCTGGCCCCCATCCCATGGTGACTCACCACTTAGAATATTTTTAGTGGTGTAATGACTTTACCCTAATTATGATTTCATCATTGGTTGACACTTGGATGATTTTGTGACCATGGTTAGTCCATGAGTTTTCATTGGTTTTGATAATTGTTTCTTTATCGTTGATTGTTGCACACTGTTCCATTTTAAAAATTTATCTTTCGACCCTTGGTTAGGGTATTGACTTGGCATTTAATGTGGATACTGGCATCGGGCATGGTTTTCACATATTTTAAATGCAATGAATGATTTACCACCATTGATCTAGTGTACCTTGATCATCTGGATTTTTGATGATCTGAACCATGGTTATCATGATGATTTTCATCTTGATCTTTTGATCTATACTTGGACCTCTTGAGCCATTGATTATCTAACTTACCCGTAACTCCATAGAAGTTAGGTTTTGAAAGGGTAATTGAGTTTTTCATTTTATCATTCTTCTTGCTCATTTTGAGTGGCAAAGCCATGCAAAAACTTTTGAGATTGCCATTTTGATCTCGAGAAGCTCAAAATTATGCATCTCTTGGTCTACGAGGCTTTTTTACTTTGAATATGGTGTATTTATTTATATTCTTTTCTTCTAGAGATCTCTATGTAATTTTCTTGAAGCTGGCTGCCATTATTTATTCTTTGATCTCAATTCTTCTGTGGTTTGGTCTTTATGAAGCTCTCATGAATCTATGTTTTCATTGTTAGTTTCTTTGTAAGAGCTTCTACGTGAGTTTGTTGTAGATGTTGATTTCCATTGTGTAGCCTTTGAGCTCGGTTTCTTCAGAGAAGATCTCTTATGAGATTATGTTTTCGTATTTGTAGTATTATTGAGCTCTTTTCTCTCGCAAGATAACTTTCTATGATGGAGTATTGGTTCTTGGATTTTTTTGAAGGCCATGCTTGAAATTCGTGATTCGAGTTCCATCTTGTCTCGGTATTTCTTGAGTTATTCTCTTGATAGAACTACCATGAATGTTTCATTTGAGCTCAACTCGGCATTCTAAACTTGATATTTAGTTTAATAATGAGCATGCATGGATTATTCTTGGCTATTAGGTCATCCTTTTTTCTCTTCTTTGAGTAGGTTATTCCTCTATATTTTCCCTTCACTGTAGTACAAATATGTTGATAAGCCTACAACTTGGAGCTTTGGTTTCTTTTTTCTGTGGAGGTGCTTATTTCCTAAACAAATCTTTGTTATGTTTTGGCTATTTATAGATCTATTTGTATCAGTTCTGGGTTCTCCATTGTACCATGGATGTGGGAATGCATATTCATCTTTATTTATTGCAATCTACAAGAGAAGGTACACTTAATTTTTCTGCTGAATTTTATACATGATGTTGTACTCTCAAAGAACAACACCATCGATTTAGTCTCGAATTGGTTGTATATATATGTTGATACATAAATCTGCTCATATTCTTGTTGAATGCTTCATTTTTAACAACCCAAAAATGGGTATTAATTCTTTGCTCATTTGTTTTGAGATTCTCCGAGAGAGTTTTGACCTAGGTATTCTTATTTAGCTTTACATTCAATCGTCATCTTATGAAAACCCTTTTCATTCTTTGTATTTCGAGCTTGATTTTAAGTCCTACTTATCTTGTAGGAAACATTGTTGAGGATTGTTTGAGATCTTTTTCATTCCTCATAACTTTGATTTATTTGAAAATGGTTGATAGGTATTTCATCTTAATAATAACTATAAGGATGTATTCTCATAAAACTACGTGACTTGTGATTCTGTTCAAAGCTATTGAGCTTTTACCCTTATTCGCATGGTGTAGATTTTTTGTGTACTTATATTGGGAAGGATCTGAATTTGTTTATCCATTTCTTTTAATACAAAGAATGGAAATATTTTAAAATTTTTGAACTCAGCTTATCTCCTACCTACAACAAGTAATAATGTATACCAATCATTCTTTGGAAAACGTCTTCAAGCCTATGTTATTGGTAGAAACATATATAACAAGTTGTAATATAGGATTAATGATTTGGTCATGTAACTCAAGAAAACTGAAACTCTAACCACATTCCATTCATGCATATTATTTGAGTACTTCTATAATATACTGGAGTGATGAATCTGGGAAGCATTTTCACAATTTGTATCTCTTTTCATGCTGTCGATCTGTATAGTTGTGTGTTTCAATCTAAATGGCTCCTTGAATTATAGTATGTTGATATTCCCTCATGCTTGTTAAGAAAGGTTTTGTACTCTTTCTGTAGCTATTGCTTTTTTATTGGAACTTCTAAATGTTGTCTTGGTGATTCCTTAGATCTTGAAATTGTTATTGCTGATACCTTATGTTGTCAATAGATGTACTGTAGGTTTAGTTATGTACTTTTCTCTTCAGTTCACCTTTGATTGATTCTTTCTAGCTTATAGTTATATTATGTAGAAGTTATGTAGCACTTTGGTTTGTTTATGTACCTATCTAAGTATTGAGTTTTTTATATAGTGAACTGTAACTCTTCATCATAAATTACATTCTACATCCTTAGTTGCATTGTAACTAAAAATGTTTCTTTATCATGAGGTAACTTGTATTTATATGTATCTGTAGATTTGACTATACGATGTATTTTTCCTTTCTTATCTACTATTTTATTATTAAAACTTTCAAACATGAATTAGTTGTGAAATATCATGATAGAAAGATGTAAAATGTCCATTTTACATGGCAAATGCCTGTCAAAATTTTCTCATATTTTGTTATCCAATTTGTTTCATTTGCAACTTTATCTCTATCCATTTGTTAATCCTTTTAATGTGTGCATGGAACTTGTATTCCAAACCAATGTTGAAGCCATATACTTCTTCTGAAGATTACTTGATCACTCTATAAGTTTCTACCTCTTCATTTTGATACTTCTTAAATGTAGACTATAATTTGTGTTTCTTATGGACCTGAATGCTGCTTGATTGAAAAAATTATTTTTGATATATGACCGATGTTTCCATTATTATCTCCAATACCTCTTAGATCATTATACTATAATTTTTTTTTCTTTTGGATGCAATATGTACTTGATCTTGACTAATATCCATAGAATATAGTTGTTGAACTATGAAACTTGAAGGATACTATAGACTTGCACATGATAATTTATTTTTCATTATAAATGTTGGATTGTTCATTATTTAAGGAAACAATCAAGCTTGCTTTAGTGTTTTGATTCTTAGCCTTGTATCACAATTTTATTTGTTGTTCCAGATGGTGATCTTTTACAACTATATCTCTTATGACCTATACTTTTCATTTTAGCTTCGATCCTAAGTTGGACATGATAAATTTATTCATTTATTGCAACCTATACTTTGATAGATGTTTTGCAATTGACTGTAACTTGATCAAAATCTTATATTTTTATCGTTTGTAACTTGATCAAACTCTAATATTTTATCATTTGTAACTTGATCAATATGACATAATTGTAGTTGATCAAAGCATAGGATGTATCTCTAATGTTTTGACTATCTATAAATTCTTCACTTCTTCTTCTATTATCAAGTTAATTTAAGCAACTATACTTCATTGCTATAACATACTTATGATGATATCTAGAATCCATGTCCTTGAATCTGCAATGTACAATTTGGTACTCTACTAAAGCTCTGAAATTGACAAATACTCATTATTTGCACATTTAGATAAATCAGCTAGAAAATATTAGGCCTTTTGGCCTCTCTTTTATTCCATATTTTTTCTCTCTCTTTCTTTTTGAGTGAATGAGTCATGTATGCTGCTATAGAATATTGATTTTATCAGTTGGAACTTTGATCCTCATGTAATTTATAAACCATAATACTAAGAGATCCACTTACATGAAAGTGGATAGTATAGGAATATGGATCAACCCTAAGCTCAAAATTGACAATATTTCCTTTTCTTGTTTTCAGGTACAGTTCCATTTGCTAAGAAGCAAGGATGAAGATGGAGCAAAGATGGAGCTGGAAATGCATCAACCGAAATGAAAGAAACCCAAGGAAATGATGGGTTCTTTCATACTCCTTTACTTTCTTTTTCATGCATATGTACCTCTTACTTCAGTAGTTGTAATTTACTTTTGAGTTGTACATCCCAACTTGTGTGGGAACATTTGATATTCTTTATGAATAAAACATTGAATTATGAAACTGAGTTGTGTATTTATTTCTACATTTCAGCTTTGTATATGGATTGTATAATGAATTAAACAACTCAATAACATAATTGAATGTATATAATCATGAAGGAAAGAACTTTAAAATACCAATAACTTTAGAAATGGACCGTGACTATTGGAATCTGCAATTATGGTTGTTGTTCCAAAACTTAACACTTCATCTATTTTTTATTTTCAGTCTTCATCAAGATTAAACATCTATCCTTTAGGCCTTTTTGTTATTTTGTTAAAGGTAATCATGAAATTAAAGACTATGTGATTCATTACATTTTGTAATAGCACACATAGCTGCAAGTTACATGTATTTATTAATTAATCCAACAACAAAATATTGAACTGAAAGAATCTCCCCTAACTTAGGTTAATTTTATCAATGCCATCCATCGTAACAAAGTTTTATGTTGCCCATTTTTTCACAAGTCGCACAAAAATTGTCAAAAATTTGATGATCTTGTGGGGAAAGCTACCTACTAGCTTGTAGACTAGTGCTTTGCTCTTGTCCATTGGGCATGAAGTCCAAAGCATGTAATCAAAATTTTCATTTATGAAGGTCCAACCCTTCAAAATGAACTAAAACTGGGAAGGATCTAGTAAACCAGATCATGTGCACAAATTCATTTTATTTAATTGAAAAACATTGTAATGTTTAGGAACTATGCATATTGAAAGGGAAATCCTATTCTAAACAAACACCGTAGGATTTTCAATAATAAAGTGTTTGAGAAACATATCATTCACAAGAATGTGGAGTTACTTTCCATTTAGCATTGAAATATGAAAATAATTATGTTCTTTGCAATCTGAAATCATGTAAGGACCACTCTAGATTGGATCTAACTTCATGCGATTTCCTAGCTTTGCACGATCAACATCCAATTTCAACACAATGTCTCCTTGATTCAAGGTTCATAACTTAGCCTTCTTATCAAAAAAAAATTTCATCTATTTCTGATTCTTTTCCATGTTCACATGAGCTTGATATCTTATCTCTTGTAATTCCATCAATTCGAATAACGAAATCACAACGGTTCATTCTCAAGTAGCTCTATCTCGATGTAGAAAATCTAATTTTGGTGACTCAACTAAAATAGACATTCTTGCCTCTCTTCCATAAAAAATATTATATGGTGAATTGCAAACTGATATTTTAGGGTCACTCTATCAACCCAAAGTTCTGAATTCAACATTAGATGCCAAGCTCTTTGGTTATCTTTGAGTGTTCTTCTGATAATCCTTAAAAGATTATTGTTAGTACTTTTAGCTAACCCATTACCTTGTGGGTAATAATTAGATGAAGTAATTAAATAAATTTTGTGGTTGATAGCTAAATATATTATCTTTGAACCAAGAAATGCTAAGGCATTATCTAAAATGATAGTTCTTGGAACACCAAATCTATAAACTATACCTTCATAAAAGGATAATATCAAAGTTTCATTAGCATATTTCAAAGCTATTGCTTCAGTCTAGCATGTAAAGTAATCTGTAGCAGTAAAAATACACTTGTTTCCTTATGACGAAGGTGGATTTATCATTCCAATAAAGTCAAGACCCCACTGCATGAAAGGTTGATCCATTGAAATAGGTTGAGGAGCAGCGAGGCTAAACGTTGTTTTCTAACAAATAAATCACATTTATTACACTTTCTGATCCATTCAAAGTAGTCTTTAAATGTGCTAGGACAATAGTAACCAGGTTTCATAATTTTCAAGGTTGTGGTAGGTGCTTAAAAGTGACCTCCTACAGGTCCTTCATGGAATTTGGATAATAATTTCTGAATTCTATCATAATCAATGCATAACACCAAGATTATGTTTATATATTTTTTGAGTAACACACCATCAATAAAAACATAAGGTATAGATTGTAACCTGAAATATCTTCATTTTTACTATCCATACCTTTCAGATAAGCTGTCAAGCTATAGATAGTTAACTAAATCAGTTATCCATCTTGATTCTGAACTTCTTGAACAAGCTCGGGTTGCTGAATTTCTGGTTGCACTATGCTATTTTATTGTTGATATGTAACTTCAACATGTTGTACTAGATCTTCGAATCTATATCCTATTGTATTTCCACATCAATAATTAGATGCGCAAATAAATATTTACCTGTTACATTCTTTTGCAACACAGATATCAATGTAGTATTCCATGACTTTTGTTATCCATCCTGCTCTCTTCTCATTCAATTCTTCATTTAATAAGAAGGTTTTTACACTTGGATGAGAAACAAGAACATGTATCTTTTTGTTTGAAATAATGTACTTCAAATTATTTAATCCTCGACTACTAAAAGTACTTGTTTTTCAAGAAATGTGTCCCTTTTTTATAATCATGCAAACTTTGTCCAAAGAAAGCAATTGGCTGCTCAATATTTTCATCATTAACTGAGTTAATATGGTTGAGATTGTTTCAGCTCCTGCAAGTCCATACATTATACATTATTTATAAAATTTTATATTTGCAAGAGTAAGAGCTTGAGAAATGGTTGTTTTAATTGATTTGAGCCTTCTCTCCCTTCACTAGTCTAAGAGAAAGTCTTCTCTTTCTTCAACATAGTTGTTAATGGTTTAACCAATGCTATAAAAATCTAGAACAAATCTTCTAACAAAGTTGATTTTTTCCAAAAATCTCTGCAATGTCTTCTTATGATGAGACAATTATAGTTGTGATATGGTTTCAATTCTGAAAGGGTCAATTACAAAAGCTTGTTTAGAAACAATGTGACCAAGAAATTTACCTAGATATACTTGAAAATATAGATTTTTTTAGAATCAAAGATATTCCAAATTTTTGCATAACTAAAATTTTTTTCCTTACATGTATTATATGTTCATCGAGTTTTTTGAAAATACGGTAACATCACCCAAATAAACCAATATGCATTTATTTAATAAGCTATGAAAATCCATGTCCATTGCACATTGAAATGTTGCACCAACATTTGAAAGGCCAAAACACATTCTTTTGCAAGCATGAGTACCCCACTTAGTGCTAAAATCTATTTTGTATCTATATTCTTCTCGGAGTAGAATCTGATTGTATCCACTATAACCATCCAAAAGAGATAGTCTATCGTAACTAGAAACTATTCTTAAAATCTAATCCATATTGTGCAAAGTGGGTAATGGTATTTTAGTGAATCTTTATTAAGATCTTTAAAATCCACATATAATCTACTTTATCTATTCTTTTTTCGAATAAGAACAAGATTGGCTACCCAACTTGAATAATACATTATTCGATTAACTTAGATAACTTTTTTCTCATTAAAGGTTCTATTTTAGGATTTAGAGGCCTCTATTTTTCCTAACTTTCTTGGTATTTAGATTTAATTCAATAGTATGCTATGCCAAACTTGGATCAAACCCTTTCAAATCTTGGTATTTCCAAGTGAAAACATCCTTAAATTCCTTACAAAGATTAATAAAGGAAATTTTTTTAGCTAAGGAACATACCTTTCCGAGAAATAAATTCTTCCCATCATCAACTGAGATCTCTTCATAATTGTATGCATAGGTTGACATATTTGTTTTGTCTTTCCTTAATTGATAATCAATGTTGAAGATGTCTTCTAATGTGACCAAACCTTGAGGTAGTTTATTCATCTTCAATTGAACAATTTGGTCACCATATAAGTGTTAAAATTTCTCTTGATTTACTATAGAAAATTTACCTTCTTGGTGTAAAAACTTGCAAATCTGTTCATCATTTTCAAAAATTTCCAATTTAAATCATTATCAGTATCGAAGGCCTGAAAATAAAATTTATGTGAGGTGAATCTCAATGTTTTTGATCTGTACCAGCACTTCAAAAGTAACATCAATGGTTGCAAGTCTATATGCATGCTTATTTTCTGTTCTAGGAATGGACTGGATATTAATAGCATTGAAATATTCCATTAAGTTTGAAACTATATGTGTAGAATACTTAATCAGTGGATTCTTATAAACATTGAAATATCTTACTTGATTGATAAACAACTCGAATAACCAAAATTTTGTAACATGTTAATACCTCTCTTTCTAGCACAAAGTAAGGTAGGAATTAATGCTTCGTATTTAGCTACATTACAAGTGCATAAAATCGAAGACTCAAAGATGAGAAATACCTTTCGTTTGTGGGGAAGTGAGCAACAAACCTACTCCTTGTCCTTTCTTGTTCTTATCTCCATCAAAATGAATCTTCCAAATCCCTTTTGCTACTTTTTCTATTTTAGACAGTAAGGGAGTTGGTGTGGTTTCCTCATGTAGGAAATACACACCAAACAAATGTTGTTCAACTTCTATGAAATGATCATGAGCATGTTCTTCATGTGTCTTTTCATCCATAAATGGATTAGAAACACCATATAGTCTTTGAAACATGAGTCAGTATTATCAAAATCGGACTAGTCAAGGCTACATAATTAGCTAATGGATTAGAAACATGAGGTTTGATATGAAATCTAGCCAATGGTTGAGAATTGATAGTAAATTTTGTCTAATAATGTGTAGTGAAGAATAAAAAGGACCAATCTGAAGAGAGATAACCTCCTATTTTTGCTATGAAATCTCTAGATAACCATATAACAAAGTACGAGGTAAATCCACAACAAGTAACATCTTGCAAAATGGAACCGTTCGAGAAAAGCATGTAATGTTAGCTCAATATTTTTAATGACACCAAGTATATTTGTTGCAATCCCATCAAGCTGTAGTACACTCTTCTCTGTTGGTTCATACTACAAACTCAACTTTTCTACAATTGCTTTAGGCATAATTGTGTTACTTGCACCACTATCGACCATGCATTTATGAACAAGATCCTCTCCAACAATTAGAGACAAATAAAATGGTGGCGGTTTCTTGATATCATGAGCATTTAAGACCTTCTGAACCATCCATTTAAATTCTTTAATGCGGTCCAGTTCCATTGTTCCAAGGACCATATATGATATTTGAACTTCCTTTTCGTTGTTTTTGAAGAAATCTGCAGCTTTGCAAGTTAATGAGACAACAACTATTGATGTCCTAGAATACTTAAAGCATCCCACATTGACATATTAATCAAAAGAAGCAAAAAATTTGGAAATAGACTCTACTATTTTTACGTAAGCTTTAGCAAATACTAACTATGCTTAATTTGCTTTTGATATCCGAGCTATAAATAATTCTCTTACATCTATTTGTAGTTGTTTTTATGTTCTTTACTAGCTGAAACACTGATATTTTTATGGAATAACAGAATTGTTGCTATTTTTGTCCTATAGTTGTAGTTTTCTCTATGATTTGTGGGTAGAACAGTCCATTTGAAGCTATTAATGCAAAATCACAGCACCCTTAATGATTTCTATGGATATATTTTTCTAAGGAATATTCATTTGGTGTGATCCACATAAGATTGAACTTTCCTCAAGGTGTTGGACCTTCCAAATGGAAAATCTCTGCAAATCAAAAGTTATTTCCTTATTCCTCTATTTGGGTGCATACGTGAGAACTTGCAAGGATCTATCTCTATACCTAATCTAAAATTTTCCAAGGAGACATGGATAAAAAGGGATGTAAGAAATAAGAAATAAGTAAGCTACAATTTGATGCACCAAAGGAATGATGAACACTATTTTTCTTTGGTAGACACAAACCAATAAAATACATGCAATAATCAAGCACATACAATCAGATTTATAATGAAGACCACATGCAAGAAAAAAAAGCAGAAAGGATATAGAATCAATCAAAAATGTGTTTTATTGCTCGTAAATTGATACAATGCATTACGAAACAGCCGGGAGGCAAGAACATACTGCAATTTTAATGGCGGGCACGAACTCCAATAATTCCTTCTGCTAGAAGGAAAAAGGAGCCTATAAAATAAAGAATGTCCAACCCTTTACAACGAGTCCTAAGCCTATATTTATATATTTGATCGAGAGAAGAAAGAGAGAGAAGCGGGAAAAGTATGTTAAAGCTCAACCACTGCTGTTAATGACAGTGAGAAAATATACCCCCAAATCCATCTTAACTAAATAAATCTTTGGTTCAGCACCTTGAAGGAAGAGGAAACAACGGAACAGATTGAATCCAGTCTAGTTCTTGAGACAAGAAGATCCTACATTAAAGGCCTAAAAACATTTCTCCATTTTTCACCTAACAGGGCCTGAGGAAAATGATTTTTTATCTTTTCATGGCATAGAGGACATCAAGAAATTCCAAAGGTGTAAGATTTGTAATATTTTGAGCCCTGAGTCGAAAGATATGCCGCTTCAAAGTTTGTATCGGGTCCATAAAAATGGGTGGGAAGACAAATTAAAAAATGGGTCCCTTTTAATATGGGACACGTGGTAGCTTGATTAAGGAAAAATTGGGTTTATGGGTGCAGTAAATTATCTTTTCCTCCTTTTCCATAAAAACGTAAAAATAAAAAAACCCTCCGCATGACCCCGAAACTCTGCTTGGACACATGGCACCCTTTGGATAGTCGGGGAGATGTGCTTCAATTTTTATCTCTGTGCATTTTTGACAAAAGGAAAAATTTCACCTTTTCCTCCAACTCTCTGCTTTCCTTAACTTAAGCTCAAATGTTGACTTTTCCTTTGGACAAAGTTGTGGCCCATTTTCAAATTTTACACCTTTGGAATAACAAGGGGATAAAAAAACTTTCTCCCCGATGGTCGGTTCGACCTTGGACACACGGTAGTCCGGTGCTCATTTTTAAATCCTCTCCTATTCAATCCTTGAATTAACATCATTGTGACACTTGGAAGCCTCTGCAGGTCTACCCCATGCATTGACTATTCAACCTACTCTGCCCCTTTTGAGACTGGACATGTGGAGGCACCAGGTCGTTTGAAAACTCAATTCAAAAGTTTCCTTTGAAGGAGCATCAAGTTGACACTTGGTAGCCTCTGTAGGTATATGGAATTTTCAACGGTTCCTCTTACCTTTTGCACTTTGGGCTACGTGGTGAGCTAGCACTCATTTGGGTCACCACCTTTGGACTAACTCTTGGAGATGTGCCACACTAACACTTGGCATTCTCTAGTTTAACTTTAATACTTAGCCAATTTTGAGGCCCGCCATATCGCCTTTTGAACATGTTTGACCATTTTCTACATAGAGGGATGGCACTAGTTTGAGTCTCTGTTATGGGCTTCCATTTCAGATTCATGTCAAGTCGACACTGACACCTTCTTTCTTAGTTAAATACTTTTCAATGGCCCCATAATTTTTGGGTCTCTAGACACGTGGAATCCACGGTGCTCATTTACACGTCATTTTCTCGGATTCAACTTTGGAGAAGCGCCGGTGTAGACACGTGGTTCTTTTTGCTACCTCCTCCATTCTTAGTCAATTTTGGACTCTTTCTGAGTGGTCTCGAGCCCAAAAACTTTGAAACTTTACCATTTTTCCCGCTCTTAATTTCTGGTTCCTCTGCAGCACTACTCCTTTTCCTACCATGTTATTCCATTGTTGGGTCTTTTCGCAACTTGAAAAATGGATTTGAGACATGGAGACAGCTCGAAAAGGTCACGTTAATCTTTCTCAATCCCTACCACTCCATTTTTGAGTTGTTCTGTGACCTATTTACAAGATTTTAATGCATTTTCTTAGGTTCTTTCTATGCGCAGGTCATGGCCGATCCAATATTTTTCCCGGGGTAAAATAAGGATAAAAATTTGGTGAATCGGAGGATATTTTCCTGCAAGATGAAAAGACCAACTGCCTTGTCATATTCATTGGGGATGGAGTTGAGAATGACAATCTAATACTGATTCGGCTTCGATTGATGATCCCAACTTTTTACACTCCCAATTTTTATAAGAAATCTCAAAATGAAGGTTTTTGAGAGTAGAAAATTGTGTTGACCTAGGGCTTCATGTGTCTCTCCAAATGGACTACATAAGAGAAACAAAACAGCAACACAACTATATATAAAATTTGAAATCATTCATGCTCCAAATAGGACATGCAGAGCGTGCAAAGAACTTAGGAGAAAAGAAACCTAGACTACAACAAGACAATGTGTGCAAGTACTTAGAGAAATGAGAAAATAAACTAATATGTATAGGGCGAGAACTCCAATTTTAGTAGCAATGCTTAAGATAGATTCCATTCACTATAATCTATAACTCTTCACCCTCCAATGTAGACAATTGGAAATCATTGCTACTTTTACAGTTTGTGACCATGTAAAGGCCACTCCAAATGACATCAAACTTGGAATGCCTTCCTGGTTTTTCCCAACATGTATCCCATTTCAAAACTAGGTCTCCTTCCTGGAAGGTCCTTGTTTTTGCCTTCTTGTCAAAGCATCTCTTGATTAAGGCCTGATTCTTCTCTATTTCTTGGAGCGTGTGCTCTCTAGTTTCTTCAAATTCTATCACTCCACATACCGGCCTCCATCATTTCAAATTAAGACATCTCTAGCTGCCTCATGAGCTCTAATTCAGTAACTCAAGTGATATGCGAAACACTACCTCTTTCCCATAGACAATTTTGAATGGAGAGCTTCCTGTAGATCTCTTGGGTGTTATCCTATCAGCCCATAAGGACAATTTGAGTTTGGTGTGGCGGGTTCTCTCGATTTTTATCAAGAGTTCTCTGGTGATCTTTAGCGGAGTTCTTGTTTGTAGACTCACCTTGGCCATTACCTCGAGGGTAGTAGTTTGATGAAGTGCTCAAGTAAGTCCTATTCTTAACAGCCCATCCTGTGATCTTAGAACCTATGAATGCTAATGCATTGTCGATATAATGGTAGCTAGCACTCCAAATCAGGTCACTATCCCTTCATAGAAATGTAGGATACTAGAATCATTAGCTTCCTTTAGTGCTAATACCTCGGACAACTTGGTGAAATAGTATGTTTCTTTTAGAATCTAGTTATGGCCTTGGCTTGAATTTAGATTGATGAATCCAATGAAGTCGATCCCTATTATATGAAAGGGTAGTTGACTGAAATTGGGTGTAATGGAAGTGTTGCTAGCCTTTCTTTGCCTTTGAAGAATGCACAACTCTTGCACCTTTTGATCCATGCATAGCAGTCACTAAACACTTTGGGCCAAGAATAACCTTCCTTCATGATCTTGAGTCCTATCACCCTTGGAGAAAAATGGCCTCTACTGCTTCAACATGGAATTCTTGTAACACTCTCTAAACTTGATATGTCTCGATGCATCTCAGAAGAACACCATTGATGTCTCTTTTGAACAAGATACCATCAAAGAGAACATATGGGATGGCCTATAGTCTGAAATGTCTCCTTTTTGCTTTACTCATCCCATGAGGACACATGATTTTTTGAAGGAAGTGCACCATATCTTGAGTCGACAAGAAGGAGGTACATCATCATTTTCTTCCTCTTGATTATCTTGTAGAACAAAAACAACTTCCTTTTCATTGTTTGCTTCATCTTGTTCACCTAAGGATAATTATTCACACAACCCCTTTCCATGGACCAACTTAATGACCTTGATCTCAATGTCATATTCCATGACACGAGTGATCTATCCTACACATCTTTCATTCAAATCCTTACTGAGAAGGAATTCTTTAACTACCGCATGAGAGACCAACAATTGGATTTTATTATTTGAAACTAGATGCTTGAACTTCTTTAATCCTCGATTCACGCAAGTACTTGCTTTTGATGAAGGAGTATCTCACTTCATATTCTTCTAGACCTTAATCAAGAAATCAATTGGATGTTTTGTACCTTATTTCTTCTCTTGAACTAAGATTGTAGAAATTGTGTCACGGCCACCAAAGGCATACAGTTTGAATTCTTTAGAGAAATATGGATTCATGAGAGTTGGGGCTTGTGATATAGCTTCTATGATGGCCTCAAATCTTTCCTTTTCTTTAGTTTTCCAACTAAATTATAAGCTCTTCTTCATCATTAACGTTATTGGCTTAACAAGGACAAAAAAATCTGGAACAAACTGTGGAAACAATTTACTTTTCCTAGGAATCTTTGAAGATATTTCTTGTGGCTTGGTCATGGCAATGCTCTTATTACTTCCACTCTCTCTGGGTCAATTGCAAATCCTTCCTTTGATACAATATTTCCTAGAATACTGCCCTCACAGGCCAAGAATATGCATTTTATAGGGTTCAATGATACCCCAAATCTTCTACACCTTTGAAACACTTGCCTTAGGTGGAAAAGGTGGTCTACTATACTTTTCGAAAACACAGTAATTTCATCCAGGTAGATCAGTACTATTGTTGTTGATCATCCCTTTGAATACCATATCCATTGCCCTCTAAAATGTGGCTCCAACATTGGACAATTCAAATGGCATTTTTCAGTAGGCATAGGTGACCCATTTGGTGGTGAAAGTTGTATTTAAGCGATAATCTTCTTTGACCATGATCTGGTTGTACCTAAGTAGCCATCTAGCGGGAAGAATCTCTCTAATCCGAAACCGCTTGCAATATCCACTCCATTAAAGGGAGTGGGTAGTGATATTTGAGAGACGCTCTCTTCAAGTCTCAAAATCTACACACAACCTAATCTCTCCATTTTTATTCCGATGGGACCAGTTTCAGCCCAACTTGAGTGTTTGATTGGAAATATGATACTTTCCTCTATCATCTTGTTCAACTTTTTCTTCATCAGAGGCTCAATGTGTGGGTTGAATGGTCTCTTCTTTTTTTCGATGGGTGAGCAACTAGATCTAGTATGATTTTTGTTGTGATAGATTTGGATTTAACCGTCTTAGGTCTTCATAGATCCAAGAAAATACATCTAGAAATTCTTGGCAATCTTATATGAATTCATACATTTCTTGCTCGGTGGCCACTTTAACAATTTGAAGTGTTTTGTCTTCTCCAACTGGGATTGAATTTGAATATTATCCTTTGATTTATATGTTAGCCTTCTCTTTTCTAAACTAAAAATTAGGATTGAAAATAGACTCCGAGTGTCACTAAGAATTTGGGAAGCTTGTTTGTATGTAACTATACTCGCTGATTCTTGTATTGTTGTTCTAATATACTTTGATTTCTAGTTGAGAATTTAACTTCTTCTTGTAAAAAATTAATGATCTGTTGATCATTCTCAAACACTTGCCAACATGTGTTATTATATGGCACTGCTGGCCTCATAACTATATGGATATGTGGCTATTCTTTTTCTCTTTTGATGTTGTCGACCACATCAAATGTTGCTCCAACTACTGTAAGCCTATCAGCATCTTTGTTCTCCTTCCTGGGTATGGACACAATGCTGAAAGCCTTGAAATCATCCATGAGATCCCATACCCTACTCTTTTAGTTCTTGAGCAGGTTATTATTGAGAAGATTAATTCCTCTGAATTAATTAACAACCAATTCACTATTAACAAAAACTTGCAAGTTCTTGATTCCTAGCCCTCTTGCCCAATGAAGAACACAAACCAAATATTCATATTCAGCGGTGTTATTTGAGTAGGTGAACTGAAATCTAAAGGCTAAATAATATTTCATACCTTTGGTGGGAAGAATCATATCTCCTCATCCAGCGCATTTTTTATTCCTTGAGCCATCAAAGAACAGTTTCCATACCTCATTGTCATCTTTATATTCTAGCTTAATTAGATCAAGAAAAGGATGATTCTCTTCATGTAGGTAGTAGAGGTATTAGCTTAGATTCGTCCATCTTGTTATAGGGGTCAAAAGAATGTATTTTTGGCCCACTCACCGAGATTCAAGTTTGGGATACATCCCTCCTTGGTATTTACTTCACAAGTGCTTAGGAGGTCTTCTTGATCAAAAGCTGAGGAGTTGGCACTTTGATTGGGCTAGGCACATAAGATTCAATATGATAATAAGCAATGGGCTCAGATCTAATCATGGCCTTTGCCCCATACCTTTTTCTATAGAGCATATGTGACTACTCGGTAGATAGATACCCTCCAATTTTGGCGGTGAAGTCCCTAGAAAAACACAAAGTGAAATGTGGTGGAAAATCTATGATTGATACATTTTAAAAAATAGTCACATTGGGGCAGGAATGTAGAGTGAGAATTGGATCCTTGATTATTCCAATAGTGGTCATTTTTGTCCCATCTAGTTATAATACTCCTTTAGAGATGACTTCATACTGGAGACCCAGTTGATCATCTATTTATTTGGGCATTACATAACTACTTTCCTTGAATCAATCATGCAGTTGTGCACCAATTTATCTCCAATGATTAATGAAACATAAAATGGAGGAGGCTTCATATTCTTACCTCGTTGTTCTCCATGGTTTTTCTCAGGTTGAGCCACATTGGTAAGTAATTTCTCTTGTTGGTTAGGGGTTGATTTAAAGTTGATCAATTTTGCATGGTAGTATGCAATAGATCCCTCTACCCTAGAATGGCCAGTGACTCCCATAGTGAAATATTCACACTTATCCTCTTCATTTTCTTAATGATATTAAATGGATTGTCTTTTTGTTGCCCCTTCCCGACACATTTTTCTCTTACACGTGGGCTGTCACAACTGGTGCCTGAATAGGTCTAGAAGGTGGCATGGGTTGACTCTGCACATTGGGGGTTATATTTTGAATGCCAACACCTTACTAAGAAATGGAGGGTTGAGGATCACCTAAGTTCAGTGGCTGTCCTTCTCCAATATTTCTTTGTTTGGACCATGTATTGGTAGGTACCCTTTGAGAAGGAGGCTGATTCATCCCATAGAATTCCTCACTTATCAAATGACAAGCATAGTTTCACTTGGAGGTCCCTCTTATTAATATTCTTGCCACTGATCTCTTTCTTGGTTAGGTTCCTGTGACACAATACTAGTTTGCACCATCAAGGCCCAATTAAGTGCACCATTAAAGCACATTGATTGGTTATGTGGATAATTGCATGGGAAATACCAATCATATTCCTTTGGCATATTGTTCTATGCTAAACCAATGCCCTTGATGTTGAAGCTATGTTTGAGTCATATGACCTAAAAGGTCTATTAGTTTGAGGCTATCGTTGGTTTTAGTTATGATTTGAAGCCTAGGATGGTGGTCTATTTTTTTGGTGCTGGGGTCTATCGATCGATCGAGCCTAAGGATAATACAACTTAGAAATTTGAGCTTGGTGTATTTTGATGGATACTAACTCATTCCCGAGGTTCAGAATTTGTTTCATGACTTCATGGAGTATTTTTGAAGTGTTATATGATGAGGTGGAGGTCTCGGCTAAGCTTTGACTCTTGGGAGTAGGTACAAGGGCTAATGTGGGCATTTGGCTAGTACCTAGGTTTCCTAACTTAGGGTACAGAGGCATGGATGGCCTAGGATCAAGTTTTGTAGCCTAAATCAAATGATTCTCAACCCCTATGGAAAGGCTATAGGCTGCAGGTAAGGTTGTGCCCCCCATTGATTGAACCATTAAAAAAGATCGAATTTAAAGCCCTAAGAATGTATAAGAAGTTACCTTCGTTAGTGGGATTTCTTGTTGTTGGAATCCTTTCCAACGTCAAAAATATGAGGTTAAATTCCATTAGCTGATCATTTGTGGCTGTCTTGATTGTTTTTAGTTGCTCTAACAAAGATAAGTTATCACCTTTTTCTCCAAACTGGTCATGAAGAGTTGTGCACAAGCTGTGGTTCCAATTTTGAATAGAGCCTAATTCAAGGCTCCTGAACCATTGTTATGCTTTACCATTGAGTGAAGAGGTGAGCAACTTGACTACAATGTCCATCTCATGGATTTTGTGGATTTTAGAGACATTAGCAATATCTTGGACGTGTTCACCGGGAGAAGTTTGGTTTTCCCAGGTGAAGTATGGGATGCTCTTTAATACTACTTTGTCGGGACTAGATTTTGTGGATTTAGAGTGAGTGGGATACTACTAGTGAAATTGACATAAGGATTTGGTTGAGCCATCCTAATTGCTTCGAGCACCCATCTTGATTGAAAGAACAACCCTTCGGGAGGAGGTGTCGATAAGGCTCTATTTGGTGGGTATAGAGACCTCGGGCTCTTCTTCCTCCCCCTCCTTCTATCCGGGGATAAGTCTAGATAGACAAAAAATCCCCCTCTTTAGTTCTTGACCATGTTTATATTCTTTTCATGAACTTACTTGGAATCTGAAACAAGTGGATTTGTTTCTTTCATAGTAGTTAGATGTGTAGTTTTTAAGAGCTTCTTAAAAGCTAGAATTGTAACAAGTGCACATCAACCATATTGTAATAAGAAAGAGACTTCTCTATCCTATTGGGTGTGCTAAAAGCTGTTAGTTAAAATCACAACACCGCAAATGTTTTCTATGGATCTAATTTTATAAGGAAGAGTCATTTGGTGTGATCCATATAACATTGAACTTTCCCAAGGTATGGGACCTTGCAAATGGAAAATCTCTCAAGATCAAAGGATGGTTCCTTATTCCTCTATTTAGGAGCATACATTAGAACTTGCTAAGGATCTATCTCTATACCTAATCTAAAATTTTCCAAGAAAATAGGGATTAAAAGGGAAGTAAGAAATAAGAAATAACTAAGCTACAAGGTGATGCACAAAAGGAATGGTGAACAATAGTTTTGTTGGTAGACACAAACCAATAAAATACATGCAATAATCAAGTATAGAAAACCCAAATTTATAATGAAATACCATATGTGAGAAAAGATATAGAAAGGATCTATTACCAATCACAAATGTGTTTTATTGCTCTCAGATTGATACAATGCATTACAAAATAGCCGGGAGGCAAAAACATTTTCCAATTTTAATGGAAATCTTGAACTCCATGAATTCATTTTCTAGAAGGAAAGAGGAGCCTGCAAAACAAAGAATATCCAACCCTTTACAATGAGTCATGAGCTTTTATTTATAGATTTGATAAAAGAGAAGAAAGAGAGAGAAGTGGGAAAATTAGGTTGAATCTCAACCACTACTGTTAATGCCTCTAACAAAATATGCCCCCAAATTCATCTTGATTGAATCAATATTTGGTTCGGCACCTTCAAGGAAGAGAAAACAGTAGAATAGATTGAATCCGATCTGGTTCTTGAGACAAGAAGATCCTGCATTAAAGGTCTGATTATGTTTCTCCATTTTTCACCTACCAGCACCTAAGAAAAATGATTTTTTATCTCTCCATGGCATAGAGGATGTTGAGACATTTCCAATGGTGTAAGCTTCACAATATTTTGAGTCATGAGTCAAAAGATATGCCCCTTCAAAGTTTGTATCAGGTCCGTATAAATGGGTGGGAAAAAAATTTGAAAAATGGGTCCCTTTTAATATGGGACATGTGGTAGACAAATTAGGGAAAAATTGGGTCCATAATTTATCTTTTCTTCCTTTTCGTAATAACACAAAACACAAAAACCATTTGTGACCCCGATGCTCTACTTGGACATGTGGCACCCTTTGGACAGATTAGGGAGATGTGCTTTAATTTTTATCTCTATGCCTTTTTGACAAAAGGAAAATTTTCACCGTTTTGTCCAACTCCCTGCTTTCCTTGACTCGGGCTCAAACACTGACTTTTTCCTTTGGGTAGAGTTGTGTCCCATTTTGAAATTTTACACCTTTGGAATAACAAGGGGAAAAAAACAAATTGTCTCCCCGATGGACCACTTTGACCTTGGACATACAACAATCTAGCACTCATTTGGAAACCCTCTTTCTATTCAATCCTTGAATTAGTGCCATTGTAACACTTGGCGCCTCCGTAGGTCTACCTCATGCATTACGTATTTAACCTACTCTACCAATTTTGAGGCTGGACATGTGGATGCACCATGATCACTTGAAAACCTAATTCAAAATTTTCCTTTGAAGGAGCGTCGAGTTGACACTTGGTAGCCTCTGCAGTTCTGTGGACTTTTAAACAATTCGTCTTACCTTTTGGACTTTGGGCTATGTGGTGAGATCATGCTCATCTGGGGCTCGACCATTGGACTAAATCTTAGAGATGTGCCACAAATAATACTTGGCATTCTCCACTTACACTTTTATACTTAGCCAATTTTAAGGCCCAACCTATCCACCTTTTGACCCTATTTAACCATTTGCTACGTGGAGTCTTTGGCGCAAGTTTGATTCTCCGCCCTAGGCTCCCATTTCAGATTCACACTGAGTCGACACCAGACACCTTCTTTCTTAGTTGAAGACTTTTCAATGGCCCCACAACATTTTTGGGTCTCGGATGCGTGGAGTCCCTGGCGCTCATTTGAGCTTCCTTTTCTAGACTTAACTATGTAGAAGCACCGCATAGCCCCATGGTTCTTTCCACTACCTCCTCCATTCTTAATCAATTTTGGAATCTTTCTTGAGTGGTCTCAAGCCTGAAAAACTTCAAAACTTTACCATTTTTCCCCTTCTTAATCTTGGTTCCTCTATGGCACTTTGCCCCTTCTTTTTTTATCCTATTATTCGATTGTTGGGTCCTTTTGGAACTTGAAAAATGGATTTAAGACATGGAGATGGCTTGACAAGGTTGTTTATTTTGCATAGGGTCCTTCAATCTTTCTCATTCCCTACCACGCCATTGTTGATTCCTTCTTCAACCTATTTATAAGATCGAATGATTTTTCTCTAGTTTTTCTATGTGGGGTCATGGCTGATCCAATATTTTACATGGGGGAAAAATATGGATAAGAAGATTTTGAATTTCTTTGGCCTTTTCTTGAGCCTTAGTAGTAATTGTAATAAAATCATCCTCACTAAAAGTGGCCAAGTTATGTTCATGTGCATTACGAACATGATTTTCTTGCTTCCCACCCTCCATTTGAGGCATGAACAATGTCTTAGATTGAGTTTTGAACAATGCTTATATTTAGGAAATTATTTGGGAAACTTTAAGCTAAATGATGTTGATTACAAGGTTGAAATCATTATTCTTTAACAATATTAACTGGTACTAAAGTGTTAGATGAACTCGGGATCCTTTGGGTCAAACTACCTTTGTTGATAAGGCTACCTATAAATTTTATTTTCTTTGATAAAGCTACCTATAAATTTTATTCTCTACGATAAGGCTGCCTATTTTTCTAGTTTACGAGATAAGGATCCGATAAGGCCTACTAGGTAATGTAAGTCTATTTTCAATCGAATTCAGCTTGTTTCCCATATTCTACAAAGATTTAAACACGTCATTTTGTGGGGCTACAATATCGGGTTCCATAATGGTGATAGGTTGTGGGATAGCTACCAATTCTACTAAAAAGGCATTGAAGGCCTTGGTGTTAACTTTCCAGCTTGAATAGGATTGTTTTCAGCCTTTATAGCAATTTCATAAGCTGTCGGGAGAGTGTCACTCCCCATAGATTGAATCATAGTTGAAATATCACTATTTAGTTGTCTAATATAATAAAGGAAAACATGGTCAGCTTGAGGCTTGACACTTTCAAGAATTCTTTCCCAAGTTTTGGAAAAATGAATATTGAAACTAGCCATAAATTCATGAGGGGCTCTTCTAATTGTAGACAACTTCTCTATGAGGGATGAATGATCCAAATTATCTCGAAATTTTTCAGCAATTCACCACCTAACTCATCCTAAGTTCTTATGCTTCTAATCTCTAAATTTTTATACCATTGCAAGGATTTCCCTTTAAAGGATGTAGTAAAATTCTTAAAGCCACATTTTCATGAGTAATATTATGGACTACACATAGGGCCACAATATATTTGATGTGCTCTGTACGTGTAACCTGATATTCACCAATGAATGAAGGAAATATTTTCATGGAAACATTAGGGATATTATGATAAAATGGAATTACTAATGGGCTGCCATTAGGAAAGGTCACAAAATTCCTAGGTGGTTGAATAGCCATTTGAAAAATTGGGATTTGAAATGTTGGGATTTCAATACGAAATTAATACGTGGGGAAGGAAGATTAGGAGGAGGATTGTTAAAACCAGGCCTATTATAAGGTAGGGTGTTACCAACTCTTCTTCTTCTTATAGAATTTGAAGGTAAAGAAATACAATTAGAAGGGATTCCACTTACCGATGATCTTGTAGTCACTTTAGGCATGGAACATGCTACAAAACTGGTCTAAAATCAGCCTTACAAAGTCACCAAATAAATATTTAAATCTTTAGAATAAATTGCTGCAGCTTGTTGATCCAAAAGTAACTTTTATTTGTTGTGAATCTATTTTAAATTTCTCTAATTTCCTCATAGATATAATTCATTTTCCCATAGGGCATGCCAAAAATGTTATCTCTCTAAAGTGCACCCGTAGAGAGATGGATGAAGGTGTTCTAAGCTTGCTCTCGATCTCTCTCTCTCTCTCTCTCTCTCTCTCTAGATACAATGGAAACACCTTAGGTCTGTGGGTATACCTATTGTTGAGGTGAGTCTCTCGGTATGAAGGCCAGTTCCTTTATTGATGTATGATAAACTATTTTTTTGGGTTTTGAGAATAAAACGATGTTTGTAAATGAGTTGAGACCTGAGGTTGTACACCCATCTTGTTGAGGTATTTGACTAAGTACATGCAAAAATATATGATAATGGATTCTAGACGCAAAACAAAATAGTTTTCCACATAATATTAAGGAAAAAAACTTTATGCATCAAGGTAAGATAATCAATTAGAGAATTTTGATATTCACAAAAAAAAATAAAGTATACACAATGCTTTAAATAATTGGAAAGGTAGAAATAAATCTCTCATTCAAAAGGAAAAACTAGCAAAATATTCTATAGCACTCCTATGTCCAAAAATCCCATTATGTTCAAGTTTTCAATATACACAATATATATCAAAATTATCCATCCCACCCATCCTTAAAATACATTAAAGTTCTACTCGCCCATGCATAGTATTGTTGTATATATCTCCCCTGTAAATATAGACAAACAAAAGAATATGGAAATCAAAGAAACTCAAAGCCCGATATTTATTGCATCACCAATAGTCAAGGCGCAGGTTGGAGGCGCACAACACAGAGTGTCGACATGACAAAATTCGTGCCCAAGGCGCAGGTTGGAGGCGCACAACATAGAGTGTCAACATGACAAAATTCATGCCCAAGGTGTAGGTTGGAGGCGCACAACACAGAGTGTTGACATGACAAAATTTGCACCCAAGGCGTAGGTTGGAGGTGCACAACACAGAGTGTCGACATGACAAAATTTGTGCCCAAGGTGTAGGTTGGAGGTGCACAACACAGAGTGTTGACATGAAAAAATTCATGCCCAAGGCATAGGTTAGAGGTGCTGAACATAGAGTGTTTACATGAAAAATTTGTGCCCAAGGCGCATCTTCAGGAGGCGCAACATTTTGAGCGTTGACACCCTAACAGAAAGCAAACCCTGATGCAAGATATTCAAATGGCCATAACTTTTCACAGGAGCTCAGATTCACGCAAGGTTGGACTTTTTGGAAATCTTACGAGGTCCTCTATCCAAATACGACTAGATATATTTAATTGGGTGAGAAAAAGTTCTTCAAAAATGCAAAATACAATTCGCCATTTTTTGGGTTTTCTAGGGTTCTCACCTACCGCCATAATGAGATGAATTAATTAGAACCTTGAGGTGGTTGGGGTAGATTTATAATTCCTCTCTCTTCCCTCTCTCATTCTTCCTATAAATTGTAAGGAGGGGCTTCTTTCTAAAGGTTGGACATTCTTGTTTTGCCCCTCCCTTCCTCACTTTGGTAAGTGAATTTTGGAGCTCAAACCTCCCATCTAAAACTATAATGTAACCTTTCCTCTTGACATTTTGTAGTGTATTGTATCAATATTTGGAGCAAATAATGCATGTTTGTTGATGATTCTCAACCCTCTCTGTGTTCATTTGCATATTTTTGATCTTTCACTACAAATCAAGTTATCTCTGTGCATGATCTTACATGACATTTTAATGGTTTGTGTTTATTGGCAAGACAGGTGTTTCTTCATTCCTCGGTGCATCACCTTTCTTAGTTTAGGTTTAATTTTATGCATTTTCTTACCCTGTCTCCTTGGCAAGTTAGATTAGGTTTTTGAGTAAACCCTCTGCATTTTTATGTGTGCATCTAAACAGAGGAATAGGAACCGGCCTTCATCCGGAGAGCTTTCCCAATTCACAAGGTCCCACACTTGGGAAAAGCTCCATGTTATGCAATCGCACTGAGAGTCTCAACCCATCGAGTTACAAACATTCAGGGGTGCTGTGATTCGCCATCAACAACTATTTTTATCCTTTATTTATGAATAAATAAGGGAATAAAATAAACATGCTAATACATTGAGGCATTAATATCCTTGATTACAAAAAGATAACTCATTCAAACAAGAGTTCATTGTTCTATTTTTAATAAAGTGGGTGAATAATTCTACTAAAAATAAATTTTGCTTGATAAACAAGTCTTCTCTAATGCATATAATCTTTATCTTCTTGCTCTTGATGTGACATCTAAAATTTTCGAGTGGTCACATAAAGAATACACTTGTGCACACCATGCTATTTTTTAACTTATAAATCTCCCACTATGAGGATCACCTATGATTTGAACACTTCTCTTCCTACTTGACTGAATTAACATAATACCATGATTTAGAATAAACATGGGGTCTTCTTTTGAAATATTATCATATTACACTTGGCAACCTTTTTACATATCATTACATAGTATACATATGGAAATCAATGCCAATCTTGACTTACCATGTATTATATAGTTTCAGTCTCCTCTGTATTGTATGGCACAAGGTATAGTTTTGTTCCAATAATCACTTGATTGATTTTTTTGGTGTTTGATTTCTTAGACTAAGGTTTTAGACCTTTGAAAGGTCAATATCTAATGATTTTTAAATGATGTGGGCTGGCCCCCTTCCCACGGTGACTTGCCCCTTATAATATTTATTAGTGGTGTATTAACTTTACCCTAATTACGGTTTCATCATTGGTTGACACTTGGATGATTCTGTGTCCATGGTTAGTCCATGAGTTTGCATTGGTTTTGATAATCGTTTCTTTATCATCAATTTTTGCAAATCCTCCATTTTAAATGTTGATCTTTCGATCCTTAGGGTTTTGACTTGGTATTTAATGTGGTTGGTGGCATCGGGCATGGTTTGCACATATTTTGAATGCAGTGAATGGTTTACGGCCATTGATCTAGTGTACCCTGATCATCTAGATCATTGATGATCTGAACCATGGTTAGCATGATGATTTGTATCTCGATCGTTCAATCTATACTTGGAACTCTCGAGTCATTGATTATCTAACTTACCTTTAACTTTTTGGAAGTTATGTTTTGAAATGATAATCAATTTCATCATTTGATCATTCTTCTTACTCGTTTTTGGTGGTGAAGCCATGCCAAAAATTTTCAGACTACCATTTTCATCTACAAAAGCTTAAAATTTTGCATTTACTAGTCTCATGAGTCTTTATTGCTTTGAATCTTGTGTATCTCTTGATATTCTATTATTTTGGAGAACTCGTGTAATATTCTTGAAGGTGGCCACCGTTATTTATTCTTTGAGCTCAGTTCTTCTACAGATTGGTCTTTATGAAGCTTGCATGCATCCGTGTTTTCATTTTTTTCTGCTCTATAAGAGCTTCTTAGTGAGTTGGTTGTGGATGTTGATTACCATTGTGTAGCCCTAGAGCTCAGCTTGTTCATAGAGAAGAGCTCGTATGAGATTTTGTGTTCGTATTTGGATTATAATCAAGATATTTTCTTTGCAAAATAACCTTTTTTGATGGAGTTTTGGCTCTTGGCCATTTTTAAAGGCCATGCATGAATTTCATGATTCGAGTTCCAACTTGCCTATTATTTCTTGATTTCTTCTACTAATAGAACCTCCAAGAATGTTTTCTTTGAGCTCGACTATGCATTTTCAACTTGATATTTAGCTTGATAACGAGCATGCATGGATTATTCTTGGCTATAAGGTCATCATTTTTCCTCTTCTTTGAGTAAGTTATTCCTCTATCTTTTCCCTTCACTATTGTATAAAAATGTTGATAAGCCTGCAACTTGGAGCTTTGGTTTCTTTTTTCTGTGGAGGTGTTTATTTCCTATACAACTCTTTGTTATGTTTTGGGTATTTGTAGATCTGTGTGTATCAGTTATGGGTTCTCCATTGTACCATGGCTCTGGGAATGCATATTCATCTTGATTCACTATAATATACGAGAGAATGTATGCTCAAATTTTACGCTTGCTTATGTACGTGATGTTTTAGTCTCAAAGAATGACACCATTGATTTACTCTGAATTGGCTATATATATTTGTTGATACACTGAATCTGCTCATATTTTGGTTGGATTCATTGTTTTTTAACAACCCAAATATGCGTGTTAATTCTTTAATCAAATATTTTGAGATTCTCAAAGAATTTTGACTTCGGTATTCTTATTTAGCTTTGTATTCAATCATTATCTTCAAAAAACCCTTTTCATTCACTATATTTTGAGATCGATTTTGAGGCCTTCTACTCAGCTTCTAGGGAACATTGTTGAGGTTCATTTGAGCTATTTTTCGTTCATCGTAACTTTAATTTATTTGAAAATTCTTGATAGATATTTCACCGAATCGAACTATAGGGTTGTATTCTCATAGAAGCTAGGTGACTTACTATTGTGTTCAAACCTATTGATATTTTGCCCTTATTTTGCATAGTGTATATTTTTCTGTGTACTTATACCGTGAAGGAGATGAGTTTTTTTATCCATTTCATTTAATACTAGGAATTGAAATATTTTCACAAATTTGAACTCACTTGTCTCCTTCCTACAATGTGTAAAACTATATACCAATCATTCTTCGAAAAACTTCTTCGATCCTATGTTATTGGTAGAAACATATATAAAAATTTGTAATATAGGCTTAATGATTTGGTCACATAACTCAAGAAAAATGAAACTTTAACAACATTCCATTTATGCATATTGTTTGTGAACTTCTATAATATACGTGAGTGATGAATTTGGGAAGCATTTTCACAATTTTTATCTCTTTTCATGTTACATATCTATATATTTGTGTGCTTTAATCTAAATGATTCCTTGAATTATAGTATGTTGATATTCCATCATGCTTGTTAAGACATGTTTTGTACTCTTTTCGGAGCTAGTACTTTCCGATTGGCACTTCTGAATGTTGTACTGGTGATTCCTGAGATCCTAAAATTGTTCTTGGTGATCCCTTGTGTTTTCAATAGCTATACCTACACATTCAGTTATGTACTTTTCTCTTTAGTTCACCTTTTGAATTGATTCTTTATAACTTATAGTTTTATTCGTAGAAGATATGTAGCACCTTGCTTTGTTTCGTACCTATCTAAGTATTGAGTTAGTTGTATTGTGAATTGAATCGCTGTTCATCACGAATTACATTCTACATTCTTAGTTGCACTATAACTAAAAATGTTTCTTTATCATGAGGTAACTTTTATTTATCTCTATATGTAGCTTTGAATATACAATGTATTCTTTCCTATCTTGTCTACTAATTTATTAGTACAACTTTCAATCAGGAATTAGTTGTGAAATAACATGATAGAAATATGTAAATGTCCATTTTACATGGCAAAGCCCTCGTCAAAATTTTCTCGATTTTCTTATCCTTTCTATTTCAGCTGCAACTTTATCTCACTCCATTTGTTAATCCCCGTAATGTGTGCATGTAACTTGTATTCCAAACCAATGCTTTGAAGCCATATATTTTTTCGAAGATTACTTGATCACTCTATAAGTTTCTACCTCTTCATTTTGATACTTCTTAAATGTAGAGTATAATTTGAATTTCTTATGGACCTGATCGCTACTTGAGTGAAAACATTATTGGTTGATATGTGACTAATATTTCAATTATTAGCTCTAATACCTCTTAGATAATTATACTCTAAAACTTTGTTTTCTTTTGGATGTAATCTTTACTTGATACTGAATAATATCCATATAACATAGTTGTTGAAGTATGAAACTTGAAGGATACTATAAACTTGCACAGGCCATTTGTTTTTCATCATGAATGTTGGATTGTTCATTATTTAAGGAAACAATCGGGCTTGCTTTAGTCTTGTGATTCTTAGCTTTGTATCATAATTTTATTTGTTATTCCAGATGGTGATCCTTTACAATGTATCTCTTATGATCTGTACTTTTATTTTTATCTTTTATCCTAAGTTATACATGATTAATTTATTCCTTTATCGCAACCCGTACTTTGCTAGATGCTTTGCGAATTGAATATAACTTGATCAAACTCTTATATTTTTATCATTTGCAATTTGATCAAACTCTAATATTTTATCGTTATAACTTGATCAATATCATGTAATTATAGTTGATCAACACAAGATGTATTCTTTAATGTTTTAACTATCTAGAAATTCTTGGCTTCTTTTACTATCAACCTGGATTTGAGCAATTGTACTTCCTTTCACTAACATACTTATGATGATATCTAGAATTTTTGTCCTTGAATCTGCAATGTACAATATGGTACTCTACTAAAGCTCGAAATTAACCAATCATCATTATCTACATTTTATGTATCGTACATTTAGATAAATTAGTTAGAAAACATTAGGCCTTTTGGCCTGTCTTTTTTTTGAGTGAGTGATTCATGTATGTTGCTACAGAATCACTGATTTTACCAGTTGGTACTTTAATCCTCATGTAATTTATATACCTTCATATTAAGAGATCCACTTGCATGAAATTGGATAGTATAGGAATATGGATCAACCCTAAGCTCTAAATTGACAATGTTTCCTTTTCTTGTTTTTAGCTACATTTCCATTTTCTAAGAAGAGAGAATGAAGATGGAGCAAAGATGGAGCTGGTAATGCATCAACTGAAATGAAAGAAACCCAAGTCAATGATGGGTTCATTCATACTCCTTTACTTTTTTTTCATTCATATGTACCTCTTAATTTAGTAATTGTAATTTACTTTTGAGTTACATCCCATGGCTTGTGTGGGAACATTTGAAATTCCTTATGAATAAAACATTGAATTTTGAAACTGAGTTGTGTATTTATTTCTACATTTCAGCTTTGTATATGGATTATATAATGAATTAAACAACTCAATAACATAATTCAATGTATTTAATCATGAAGGAAAGAACTTTAAAATACCTATAACTTTAGCAATGAACCTTGACTACTGTAATCTACAACTATGATTTATGTTCCAAAACTTAACACTTCATCTATTCTGTATTTTTAGTCTTCATCAAGATTACACATCTGTCCTTTAAGGCTTTGTGTTCTTTTGTTGAAGATAATCATGAAATTGTAGACTATGTGATTTGTTACATTTTGTAACAGCACACATAGCTGCAAGTTACATGTATTCATTAATTAATCCAATAGAAAAATATTGAACTAAAAGAATCTCCACTAGCTTACATTCATTTCACATGTTGATGCTCAATTTAATCTCACCCTATTTGTTCAAAACTTCTCGAGTTCACATGATTTGAAGTTTTCTCTGTCTCCCTATATTGATGCATTAAAGATTTCTCCTTCATTTTGTTGCCATGATCGGTATTTTCCTTTGGTTGAGGATAACATTGAGTCCAAATTTTTTTCCATTCCTCTATCCATGAGAAAGAATTTTTAATTTGGGCGTGAATTTGGGTTTTCCCCTTATGTTTTTCTCGTAGTTATGTTTTCCATGTCAATTTTTGTCCCAACATCGATGGAAACATCGTCCTTTCTAATTGGATGCAGATGGTGGGTTTTTTGGTGAAATTTATCACTTCTGTCACATTTGTAAAAATATGAAATTGGCCCCATGTCCCCGATAGTCTCTAATTGGCTATTCAACAAATATGAAGAAGTAGGGAAAAATTTGTACTTTGACCCCAAATAAGGACACATCGCAGTTTTTCAAGAGAAAGGCGGAGAGGTAGATTGCGAAGCATTTTGTAGCTTTTGAATTTTTATAAGAGGGAACAAATTTATGAAATAATCCGCAACTCCGCTGGGACCCACATCAAAATTTAGAAGTGAGAGGAAGTCACCTGGCGAATTTTGAAACTCTAAGGCCCACTTCAATTCAAAGCTTGTCCATATGGAGGGTCGAAACTCATTTGAAAATTTACCTCTCATTTTGACCTTTGAATTTGTTCCAAGGAAATACGTGGAGGTTTTCATTGGCCCTACCCATACTTAGACTTTTCTTTAAGTGGCTATTGTAGCTTTATTAGACCATACACATGTGGAGGGCCCACACTTATTTGAGGATCCGCATTTGTGTCCTATCGTGATTGCACCAAGGAGACATGTTGAGGTTTCTACCTGGCTCCTCTCTATACTTAAACTTCTCTAAGAAAATTTCTAAGACCTTGGACACGTGGAGGTCCCACGCCATTTTGGGATCTGCCCATGTAATTTAATTTTGAGAGAGTGTGGAAGGGACACGTGGAGGTTTCCACTCGATCTTCCCATACTTAGACTTTTGAACAGCCAAAGAATTCTTCTTAGATTCTAGGCACCTAGGGCCTTCTGTTTATCCTTAAAGTCTTTCAACAACTTTGTTGGTGAGACACGTGGTGAGCCAACGCTTGTTTAGGGTCCTCGCTTTTGGGTACCATATCGAGTTGCGCCATGGAGACACGAGGAGGATTTTTCTAGCTCCTCTCTATACTAAGAATTTTTCAAAGGCCAAGGAAAGTTTCTTGGGCCCAAGGCATGTGGAGATCATGTGCTCATTTGGGGACCTACCTCTATGCTTCACCTTTACACTTGCGCTAAAGAAACACATGAAGGCTTCCACTTTGGATCCTCTTTGTACACTGGTTGACTCGGACACACAACACAGGAATGTGGTTTAATCCGTGTGTGGAAACTCATTTTTAAGAGGCACAAATACAAGCATCCATACGAGGGCACTCATTTCTCATGGTGTATTCGGAGGTGAAAAGGATTTTTTTCTAATTCAATTAGACAGAGCAACCTTAGGAAAAGTATTAAAAGGGGATTTATCACACAACATAATAAGAGAATGATTATAATAACTATCAAAAAGTTAGTGCATGGCATCCCTATCATAGTTGAGGGTCTGAGAAACATTATTAGTTTATGATTTTTCCACCTGGCAACTTTGGGTGTAAATTTTTTAAACATCACTTTCTAAGACAAATTGGTAATAACTAAAGGATTTCTCGAATATTATTCTTTTTTGGGGGAAAATTTCATATGAGTGAGTGAGAAAATTGTATAAATGTAATGATAATACTCTTATAAATGGTCGGCGGTTTAATTCTTACGAAAAATTTTGATAAAGTCCATCTTCCTAAGAGACCATATGAGAAACCTATTAATCTCTTGTGTTTTAGATTTGATCACCTCAACATGGTTACGAGTGTACAACCATTGATAAGCTATGATATTGTTCAAGAAACTTTCACCTGCTGATAAATCTAATCAATCTTGAGTTAATTTTTGTTGATCTTGGGAAAAAATGTGTCTACTTTAATTTTAAAAAAATTTCAAATGGTGTTTATGTTTCTATTGTAATCTTATGTTAAAATCCCTCAAAATCATAGAGGATCTCATCCTTGTGATAATATAGGGCATTTACAATTTCCTTAGGAGAAGAGCCTTCATCCTATAGTGAAATGAACAATTTAAAGTCAGTTTACTATCATTTTGTTGATAAAGATTGTCTATAAGCCTTTGAGTGTATCTTAGGCGTGAGGAACCAGGGGTTGTTAATGTTTAATTGAGTCTTTAGCTCGAGGCTTCGTGTTGAATTATTGAATATTGTGTGAAACCGTGTAGATCTAGGGCTCCATTGATGCACACCTTCTGGTTGAAGGAATATTTTGGCTATTCTGAAGCATTCTGTCTATTAGTCTTCCAATTTTTGTAAAGGTTCTCAAAGATCTAGTGAAATCAACTTCATCTTGCTTAATCCCCCACCAAAAATTTTAAATAACCATGAATCCTACCCAAAGTACCCATGTTTGTGCTGTGTATCCACAAATGAACAAATTCTACTACCAAAATATACAGAAGTAAGAAGGTTTTAAGTATCTTTAGTAACTTGAACCTTTGTGCGAAAAATATCCCCATTCTTTATAAGTGACAACTCGTGAGAGTTAAATTGTGGTGTATTGATCATATTTTTTCAAGGTTCCCTAAAAATTGTGTAAAGAAGGATCTCTTCATGTCCTTCACCAACAGAGGTTACAAAATGGGTCCTCTCACCCTGGTCGAAAGGCACAACCTAAAGTAGTGAGGATAGATCAAATCCTTTTATATGGTGCTATCCGTTTCTCCATTGCCCTAGTGATAAAGAGATAGTTGAATCCCTTCCCCGGATACAAAATGACTTATGATTCATCTATCTTTGAGTATCTTGTTAAAATTTGATGTTGTTCGACTTCCAAGGGAGAATCAATTTGGATAGAAACATCATAATGACATCACACGGGGACGGTTTGAACACCGACACCTATTTGTGCTGCAACAACACCTAGATTTTCTTTCTCAAGGACTATTTGAAACACTGGGACCTATTTGTGTGGCAACAAGACTTAAATGGTGTCATTTTTGGGGATATTCAAAGGCATTCTTAATTTTTTCCCTGGTAATGTTTATTACATGCTCTAAGTGCAAATACATTGTTTAAAGGTCATCCTGTGTTGAGATTTGTAAGGATTGTGTGAAGTTACAAGTTTTGTGTGCAATATTTCCCATTTTTAATAGTTATTGCACTCAATTTATATCATCAGTGATAAATAATGGTAAAGGAAGGTCATATCTACTAAGATTTGCAGGAATTAGGTGTTGATAGATATTTGACAAGTCATTTATAGTGCATTTGCACAACTAAGGTGAAAATCCTTAGTGGCGAATCCATGTTGATTTAAATTTTGATAAATACCAGTGCCTTAACCTGTATTAAGTGAAATCTATCACTAATATTTACAAATATGGAAGGAAGAAGATCTTTCTTCACTAAAGACCCTACCAAAATTTTATTTCTAGAACTGGGAAAGATAAATTTAGAAGGAAAAAGAGTCTAGAAAATAGTTAGAGATCAGAAATCAAGAAAAGAGTTATCCATTGTGGAAAGTGATCAACTTGTGGTTGAGGATTACCATTCTTCTTCAAGTGATTCTAAATCAGGTAATTTTCATATAGATCTGAATTCTCCAACTAGAGAGGGTCCTTCATTTGTGTTTGATAAGTGTGCTTCTCAGTTTGTCCCTGTATTTTCCAAAGTTGATAGGGTTTTCCATGAAACAAAGTCTTTAGAGGAAATTCATTTTGAAAATTATACTCCTATGTTCCAAAGACCCCTTATCCCTCATCATTATGTTTCTCTTATAAGATCACCCCCTCAAGGAAATATGGCCCAACCTCCACCTAGACCTCCATTTGTTTTCAACACTTTTGGACCTATAGATTTTAGAGGTATGGCTGGATATCCAAATGTAGTGCCACAAGATGTTAGAAATAGACTACCTAAATTTCAAGGAAATAATGCTATCACTAGCAATCAACATTTAAAACTTTTTGTCAATATGATGGAAGACTTTGAGATTGAATTTGAGGATGTGTATATAAAATTGTTTATTCATACTCTTGAGGAGGATGCACGTGATTGGTATAAATCTTTATTAAACAACTCAATAGACTCATGAACAGAAATGAAAAATGCTTTTATATTGAAATATGGGGATAAGACAGATCCCAGGTTCCTTTTTTTACGAATTTGAAAATATTGAGAAGAATACTAATAAATATATCCATGACTTCAACACTCGGTTCAATAAGACTTTGAATAGGATACCTGTAATTATGAGGCCAAGCGATGTTTCATGTCCGATAAAATATTACAATGCTTTTGACAAAAAGGTTGCCTATTATTTAAGGGACAAGAATCTAGGAACATTGAGGCAAGGCTTCACCATGGCTTTGCAGATTGAAAATAATAGCAAAGGTAGTTGGTAAGCCTCCTAAGAGGGAAGGTATTAAGCTGATGAATCCAGAGAAGCCTCACTCGAGTAAGTCTGTTGATCCGGAAGAGGTTTTAAAACATTGGATGGAGCTAATAAGGAAATATCCTATAAACTCAAGCTAGAGCGAGAGAAGGGGATTAGACAAGGTTCCCAAGGTCAGCACAAGCCACACGATTGAGAAATATTTGTAAATTATCCCAAAGGTGATCATAGATCGGAGATGACGAGGGTAAAGGGCCCATGGGATCAACAAATAGACAACCCCAATCTCAAGAAAACAAATTGGTGCCACGATATTTTAGTTGTCATAGTTGTTGTTGAGGAAGCTCATGAAATTGAGTGGTGTGATAAATGATTCTTTCTAGATTCCCCATGTGATGAAGACAAGGGAGTTGAGAAAGAAGATGCTGATGATGATGAGACAAATAATGATGCATGCATGATGGATTCCTCTACAATTTCACAATAGGGGAAACCTCAACTGAACTAATAAGTCCCAGGAACTACTGTTGATTTCTAGAATTGCATTTACCGGGTATTACCTCTTCCTCCCACTCATAGTTTTGAAATTGATATGGTACAAGCTTTTGATTTTCCTAATAATTATTTGTAGTACTTAAGGGAATTAGTGATTAAAATTTATGATGGAGGGATTCCTTCATAAGAGAATAGACACCTCAACAAAAGCGAGGGTTCAAATAATGATAAATTGGATGAGATCCTCGTGGTTCTCCAAGAAACCCATAACCAGATTGTTGCCTTAGAGCAACAAGGTTGGGGTAAAAATGAAGAACATGAGAAAGAGTATCCTAGGTAACATTATAATGAGAACCAATGAGATAATAAGAAATCTCACATGACCGGTGAACTGGCTAGGGATATAAAAAGACTTAGTCCACAAAAATTTGAAGGAACTACTTTAGGGGATGGTGCTGAAAATTGATTGAATGAAATGGAAAATTATTTTGAGATTAGATATTTCTCTGAAGAAACCAAGGATGTGTGGGGTGCTTTCAGATCCCTCACAAAGCTTCCACTTGGTGGGACAACCATTAAATGGAACTAGGAATTAAGACATCAACTATAACTTATGAAAAGTTTAAAGGGTATTTTAATCAATGTTGGATGCCCCAACTGTATTTTGACCAAAAAATACTGAATTTCAGAGTTTAGTTTAGGGGAAACTATAAGTAACTGAGTATTGGGAAAATTTCAAAATAATTTTGAAGTAATTTCCCAATACTAGAAGGATGAAAAATTCAGATATCGTAAGTTTATTTTTGGTCTTAATCTTAGCATAGGGGTGAAGTAGATGTGCATGGACCATCCACCATGGAGATAGTTTTTGAAAAAGCCATAAAGCAAGAACAAAAACTACGTGGGATCCTCACATCAAGAGAGGAAAACAAAAAATAACAAGTAATAACTCCTCAGCTTCCTTCGTTAAAAATACATGGTAGAAAAGATTAGGTCAAAAGGAAGACCTAAAAGAAGAATATTGTTGATAAGTCTACTATAAACAACAAAGAAGAGGGGGAAAATTATTCTAGTTTTGAGAATAGATTTGTACGAAAGGGCACTGTAGGGTACTATTTCAAACATTGATGTGATCATTATGCTAGTAATTGTGCCCAAAATAACCAAAGGATTAATCATCAGTGGAAAAATAACTTTGGGTCTAAAGAACCATTTTAATAAAGGATACATGCTACTATAGGAAATTATGAGGTGAAGAAACATATCACTCCTATAGAAGTGCATGGTAAGTTGTTTGGTTTACTTGTTGCTATTTTATTTACTACTAATTTTCCCTTTGTATTGGGGATAGATAGTAGAGCCAACCAAGGATGTATGATGCTTGGGACTATAGTAGAAAATACCTGAACATGATATCTTTAATCCTTAAAGCTACCTCTTACAAGCTCACACTATGTCCTCTTCCCTTAATTGTTGGTATGTTTTGGAAGTTCATTCCAGTTCTTACCAGTATCCCTAAGGAAACCCCTTAGAAAGATGCATCTAGAAAAGGCTTTGTCACCCCAAATAAGACTTTTGTTCCTCCCCATGCTCGAGAATGTGAAGATTCCCATATCATCGAGATGAAGTTGTGGACCTTCCTCCTAATACTACCTTTCCCAAATATGTTCCTTGTGACATAGCCTAAATCTTGAGTCGATCAAGATTTCTATTCCTATTTTTGAATTACTTAGAATCCCTAAGCATAGGAACAAAGTTTTCAAATATTTGGGACTTAAAGAAGAAAAGGTCACCTATTGTAAAAATGTAAACAATGTAGAGGTTCCTCTTGCCATGTAGAATTAGAAAAACCATAAGCATTAGAGGAATTGGGTGAACCAATTGAGGTTTATTTGGGAGCTTCTCTAGTTTAGTCTTAGTTGCAAATGGATCCATTTTTACTACTTTTACTATTAAGGATAGGTTGTTCCATAACTACATGTTTGATTCAAGAGCCTCGTGTAATGTAATGCCTCATGGGGTCATGAATGAGTTAAATCTCAAAGTAACAACAGCTTATGGGAAATGTACTGCCATGGATTCAAGAGAGGTGGTAGTAGTTGGATGTGTCAAAGGCTTAGTAGTTCAATTGGAAATTTATGCAGGAAAGTATTAAACTTTGAATGTAGTGATTGTGGATTGTCCTGCTAAATGGGGGATGTTACTATCAAGAAATTAGTAGCTAGTGTGGGTGGATGTGTGCAAATGGACATGTCTTATGCACCCATATGAATTTAGGGAAGCCTTGTGAAGTTCTATGCTGAAAAGAAAATTTTATATCTCATTGAGGACCCCAATAATGCTTCTTTTGAAGTATTGCACATAGACATTGATGTTGATAAATCGTGAGCTATGTTGTTTTCGAGTATGAAATTGATCAAACTAGATATCTTGAGCAGTTTCTGGGACTTTTATGTTTAATTCATCCTTGAGATATGTTGAGAAACTTGATCTAGGCACAAAGGATAAGCCTAAGAAAATATGGTCATATAGAAACTTGGATGGAAAAGAGAAAGAATCGTATAAATAGTTGTTAAAGATGTATCGAACTTCTTAGCATGCTCATATCCAAAATCGAAGGCACTTGAAAATTTTCATTGATTGTTTTCTCGAATCGAGGTGCACATATTTGTATAGTATATAGTATTTTGGTTTCGTTCTACTTTCATGTTTTTGAGTTTGAGTTTCTCTTGGTCCTTGGTGACTAGTTTTATGGGTTTCTAAGTTCGTCTTGGGAGATTTGGTTATTGTCTTTCTGCTCTGTAAGCTTGTTCTAGACTTCGTTGTTTAATGGATTTTTTTGGCACATGGTATTTTGTTCTTGTGGCACTTGTAGAGAGTGCCCATCCCCGAGTCAGAGCCGATGTTGGTGCTCAATTTAATCTCACCTGTTTGTTCAAAACTTCTCAGTCCGCATGGTTTGAAGTTTTCTCTGTCTCCCTATATTGATGTGTGAAAGATTTTCCTTCATTTGGTTGCCATGATCAGTCCTTTCCTTTGGTTGAGGATCACATTGAGTCCAGATATTGTATTTCATTCCTCTATCCATGAGAAAGAATTTGTAATTTGGGAATGAATTCGGGTTTTCCCCTTCCTTCTATTTTTGCACAATCATGTTTTCCCTATCAATTTTTGTCCCAACATCCATGGAAACATGGTCCTTTCTTATTGGATGTGGCTTGATGAGTCCTTTTCATGAAATTTTTCACTTACTGTCACATTTGAAAAAATTGGCCTCGTGGCCCCTGATAGTCTTTGATTAGCTATTTAGAAAATATGAAGAGGCAAGGCAAAAGTCTTACTTTGACCCCAAAGAAGGAAACGTGGTAATTTTTCAAGATATAGCTGAAGAGGTGGATCGATGGAGCATTTTGTTGTTTTTTTCATTTTTATATGAGGGATAAAAGTTATGAAATAATATACAACTCTATTGGGGCCACATTTAAAGTTAGAAGCGAAGAGGTGGGTCGGTGGGGAATTTTAAAAATTTAAGGGCTCAACCCAAATGTTGTCCACGTGGAGGTGACAATCATTTTAAAATTTTCCTCTCGGTTTAACCTTTGAAGTTGCCCCAAGGTTCAACACATGGAGGTTTCCCCTGGCCTTGCCCATACTTAGACTTTTCTTCAAGTGTTTAGTGGAGGTTTGTCAGACCATGGACACATGGAGGGATTGTGCCCCTTTGAGGATCTGCCTTTGGGTCCTACCTTAGTAGTTGTGCCAAAGAGACACATGGAGGCTTCCGTTGGCTCCTCTTTATAATTAAACTTCTCAAATAAAATTTTAAGGCCTGGGACACATGGAGGACCCGTGCTTGTTTGGGGACCTACCCCTATACTTTACTTTTTAGAAACCTTTGAAGGGACATGTGGAGGTTTTCGTTGGATCTTCCCATACTTAGAGATTAAAACAGTCCAAGAAAATTTCTTTGACCCTAGGCACGTGGTGTCTTCCGATGGTCCTTAAAATATTTCAGCAACATTGCTTTGGGCTAAGACACATGGTGAGCTCGTGCTTATTTAGGGTCAGCACTTTTGGGCACCATATCGAGTTGCGCGAAACACGTGGAGGCTTCCACGAGCTCCTCTCTATACTAATAATTTTTCAAAGGTGAAGGAAATTTTATTGGTAATAGGGTACGCGGAGAGCTGCACTCATTTGTGGACCTTCCTCTCGTACTTCACACCTGTGCAGTTGCGCCAAGGAAACACGCAGAGGATTCTGCTGGCTTCTCTTTTCACCTAGATGACTCAAACTCATAGTGTAGGAATTTGGTTTAATCCATGTGTGGACACTCATTTCTGAGAGGCACGAATGCAGGCATCCATGTGAGGGTAATCATTTCTCATGGTGTATTCTCGAGGGTGAAAATGATTGTTTGTTAGATGCAACTATAAAGAGCCACCTGAAAATGATTAAAAATGGGATTTCTCGCACAACAAAATAAAAGAATGATTAGAATAAATGTCAAAACATTATGGCATGTCATCCAGTCATGGTTGAGGGTTTGAAAAATGTGATTAGTTCATGATTTGTCCACCTGGAAGCTTTGGGTGTAAATTTGTTAAACATCACTTTCTAAGACAAATTGGTAACAAGTAAAGGATTCCTCAAATATTATTATTTTTGAGGGAAATATTTTAATGAGTCAGTGTGTAAATTGTATAAATGCAATGAGAATACTCTTGCAAATGGTTGGGGGTTTAATGCTTAAGAGAAAATTTGAGAAAACCCATCTTCCTGAGAGATCATATGAGAAACTTGTTAATATCTTGTGTTTTAGATTTGGTAACATCAAGATGGTTGTGAGTGTACAACCATTTACAAGCTCTGAGAATGTTCAAGAAAATTTCCACTGCTGATAAATCTAATAGATCTCAAATTAATCTGTGCTGATCTTTGGAAAAATTTTGTCTACTTTTATTTTAGAATGTATTCAAATGGTTTTGATGTTTCTGTTGCAATCTTATGCTAAAATCCTTCCTAATCACATAGGGTCTTGTTGTTTTGATAGTATAGTGGCATTTGCAATTTCATTATGAGAAGAGCCTTGATCGTGTAATGAAATAAACATTATAAAATCACTTTACCATCATTTTGTTGATAAAGATTGTCTCTGCAAGCCTTTGAGTGTATCTTAGGCATGAGGAGCTAGGGGTTGTTAATGTTTAATTTAGTATTTTGGTGCTAAATTTAAGTAGGCCTCGTTTGTTCTAAAATTTCCCAATGTGCACTGGTTTTCGTATTTTCTATCTCCCCAAATGGATGTGTAAAATTTTTATCTTTACCAGGTGTTATTTTAAATCCTTTTCTATGGTCAGTGCAGATTGATGAAAGATTCAATTCTAGGAGCAAAGGATAAAGTTCCCCTTCATCTTACTATTCAACGGGTGTGTTTTACCTATCAAAATTTATCTCTAATGTCTATAGATACGTGTCCATTCTTAATTGGTTATGGCCCGGTGGGTCTTTTTGGTGAAATTTTCCACTTTGGTCACATTTGTAAAAATACCAAATTGGCCCCGTGGCCCCGATAGTCTCTAATTGGCTATTCAACAAATATGAAGTGGTAGGGAAAAAGTCTTACTTTGACCTTGAAGATGGACACATGGTTTTTTCAAGTTATAGGTGGAAAGCGGGTCGGCGGAACATTTTAAAGTTTTTTACCTCTTTTTACGATGGAGCAAAGTTATAAAATGATCTGCAAATCTGTTGGGGCCCACATCGGAAGTTAGAAGCGGCGGGAAAAATTCTAACTTTGACCACGAAGAAGGACACGTCGCATATTTCCCAAATTACAAGTGGCGAGGCGGGTCGCGGAGTATTTTATAATTTTTTCTCTTTTGAACAAAGAAGAAAAGTTATAAATTGATTCGCAACCTACCTGAGGATAGAGTGATTTCACATGTTTGAGTTTAGTCAAAAGAGGGAAGGTAGACTTACAGAGCACTTTGATATTTTGGCCCTGACTTTGAAAAGTAAAAGCGGGGAGGTGAGATGCTAGAGGTTTTGAACATTTTTTTCTTTAAGTGAAAAGGGGCAAATTATAAAAATGAAGTGCAAATCCGTTGGGGCCCACATCAAAAGATAAAATTGGGAAGCGAGTCACACGAGGAAAATTGGAAAGTTTGCCTTTTTGTTAAAAGGGTAAAATTGCATAAATGAGAGATGACTACATCAAAGGCCCAGATTAAGCCATGTGTTGAACCCATATTTCAAAGGTGGAGGGGTGGAGAAAAATGTGAAAATTGTGCATTTTTGCAAAAGTCGTAAAATACAAAATTCACCCCAGGCCCATTTTGATTCTAATGTTCCATGTGGACGACTCTAATTTAAAGTTGTGAAAGGGAAGAATTAATGGTTATGGCACGATGCATATGTTTTTCACACCTGTAACCTTCCACAACTTCAGGGGATGAAAATATGAATCATTTTTCATGGTGAATATGAATGATTTCATGTTGTTTCTATCAACAAAGTGTAATTGAAGTGTTATGGAGCTTGAATTCCTGGATTTGATGAAGTGCTAGAGTCGATGATTAAAAATAAAGTTACTCGAGCACCTTCAAAAAATGAATTTCCTGATCCAGCAAAGAAAATTGTAGAGGAAAGAATGAGGAGAAGGAAGCTATAGGCGCAAAGGATGAAAAATGTGTTACCGGAGGAGATGACTTGATGCCATAGTTATAACATTTATGGAAATATATAAAATTATTCACCTTTTGAACACATGGAAACTTTATTTTGTAAAATCATTAAACATCACTTTCTAGAAATCATGATCAAATATGTAACAAACAAATGTTCCTTGAATATTCTTTTTTTTTTTTTTTTTGGGGGGCTTTAATGTAAATTAGTGCTATAAAGGGCATGATTTATTCGTGCAAATGGTCGGGGTTGAATTCTTACGAGAAAATTTGAGAAAGCCAATCTTCCTAAGAGACCATCGAGAAACACGTTAATCTCCTATGTTTTTATTTGATCATGTTAGGTTGGTTGCGAGTGTACAACCATTGACAAGCTTTGAGGCTGTTCAAGAAACTTCCCCCTACTTGATAAATCTAATAGATCTCAAATTAATCTGTGTTGATCTTGGGAAAAACTGTGTCTTCTTTTATTTCAGAATTTTTCAAATGGTTTTGATGTTTCTATTACAATATTATGTTAAAATCCCTTCGAATCACATAGGATCTCGTCCTTATGATAATTTAGTGGAATTTGCAATTTTATTATGAGAAGAGCCTTCTTCCTGTAATGAGATAAACAATTTAAATTCACATTTCTTTCATTTTGTTCATAAATATTATTTATAAGCCTTGGAGTTTATCTTAGGCATGAGGAACTAGGGGTCTTTAATGTTTAATTGAGTCTTTAGCTCATGCCTTCATGTTAAATTCTTGGATATTGTGTGAAACCAGTACAAAACTGGGCCTCCATTCATGTAGACCTTACGGTTAAAGAAATATTTTATCTATTCTCGAAGCATTCTATAATTTAGTTATACTATTGTTGTTAAGGTTCTCAAAGATCTAGAAAAATCAAGTTTATCTTGATTAATCTCCCACCAAACATTATTAAAAAATAATTAATCCTACCTAAACTACCATTATTTTCCCTATATGTCCACAAATGAATAAATTCTCTTGCCAAAATATGTAGAATTAATCAAGATTCCTTAATGTCTTTAGTAACCTTAACCGTGTTTAGAAAATATCACCATTCTTGTGAAGTGACAACTCATGAGAGTTAAATTATGGTGCATTGATCATATTTTCTCAAGGTTCCCCTACAAATTGTGCAAAGAAGGATGTCTTCATGTCCTTCACCGAAAGAGGTTACAAAATGGGTCCTCTCACCCTAGTCAAAAGGCACGGCCTAAAGTAGTGAGGATAGATCAAATCCTCTTATATGGTGTTATCCATTTCTCCAGCACCCAAGTGAAAAAGAGCCAGTTGAATCCCTTCCCCGGCTACAAAATGACTTATGATTCATCTATCTCTGAGTATCTTATTAAATCTGTGATGTTGCTTGGCTTCTAAGGGAGAATAAATTTGGATACCAACACCATTCTTGCACCATTGTTAGGGACTTATTAGCATTCTCGAGGATTATTTTAACTTCAGGACTTATTTGTGTGGCAACAACACCCAGATTGGCACCGTTTTCGGGAACATGAATGTGTGTGAAAAGTTGTAACACCATCAACAATGCATGTAGACACTGGTAAAATGCTTCTTAAAATTTTTAACGTGCAAATACGTTGTTGAAACGTCATCCTATGTATAGATTTGTAAGAATCGAGTAAAGTTATGTCTTGGGTGTAATATTTCTAGTTTCTGTTTGTTTTTCCACTAAGGTTACATAATAAATGTTAAATACAGGTAAAGGTCGGTCAAATATGTGAAGCTATGCATAAATTTAGTGTTGATGGACATTTGATTAATTTTAGTGCATTTTCAGAAATAAGGTTAATATCCTTAGTGGCGACTCTGTGTTGAATTAATTTTTGATAAATGCCAGTGTCATTACCTATATCAATTGAAAATTATCACTAATATTTGCAAATATGGAAGGTAAAATATCTTTCTTCGTTAAAGACCCTGTTGGAAGGTTGTTTCGAGGTGGGAAAGATAAATTCTTAGGGAAGAAGAATCTGGAAAGTTATTAGAGATCAAAATCAAGAAAAGAGTTATCAATTGTGGAAACTGATCAGCCTGTCATTGAAGATTTCCATACTTCCTCAAGTGCTTTTGAATCAGGTAGTATTTTTGTAGATCAAAATTCTCCATTTGGAGAGGGGCCTTCATTTGTATTTGAAAAGTTTTCATCTCGGTTTGTCCCTAGGTTTTCCAAAGTGATAGAATCTTTAAAGAAATAAAGTTTTTAGAGAACATTCATTCTGAGAATTGCATTCTTTTGCCCCACAGACCCCTCACTTCTCATCATTTTATATCTCTTGCAAATTAAACACCTTAAAACAACATGGCCCAACCCCCGCCCATACCTCCATTTGTTGTTAATACCTTCGATCCTATACATTTTAGAGGCATGGATGGATATCCAAATGTTGTGCCCCAAGATGTTAGAAATAAACGCCTAAATTTCAAGGGAATAATGTTATCACTAGCAATCAACATTTAAAACTTTTCAATATAATGGAAGAATTTGAGATTGAATTTGAGGATGTGTATATAAATTTTTTTATTCATACTCTTGAGGAGGATGCACGTGACTAGTATAAATCATTACCAGACAAATCAATAGACTCATGGATAGAAATGAAAAATGATTTTAGATCACAATATGGGGATAAGAAAAATCCCATGTTTCTTTTGTCGAATTTGAAAATATTAAGAAGAATCCTAAAGAATCTAGTTATGACTTCAATACTAGGTTCAATAAGACCTTGAATAGCCTACTAGTGATCCTAAGGCCAATTGATGTTTCTTGTTTAATAAAATACTTTGACCCTTTAGACAAATAGGATGCCTATTATTTAAGGGACAAGAACCTAGGAACATTGAGGCAGACCTTCACTATGGCTTTGCAGATTGAAAATGACATCAAAGTAGTTGGTAAGCCTCCTAAGAGGGAAGGTATCAAGATGATCAATCCAGAGAATCCTCACTCGAGTAAGTTTGTTGATCTGGAAGAGGTTGTAAAAATTTGGTCGGAGCTATTAAGGAAATATCCTATAAACTGGAAAAATTAGAGAAGGGGATTGAACAAGGTTCCTAAGGTCAGAACAAGCCACAAGGTCAAGAAATATTTTTAAATCATCCCAGAGGTGATCATAGATAAGATGATAGGGGTAAAGGGCCCGTGGGATTAGGAAATAAACAACCCCAACCCTAGGAAAATAGATTGGTGCCTGATCCTTTAGCTGCAAGAGTTGTTACTATGGAAGAGGTCCATGATATGGAATGGTGTGATAGATGTTTCTTGCCTTATTCCACATGTGATGAAGACAAGGGAGTTGAGGAAGAAGTTGATGATGATACACATATGATGGATTCCTCTACATCTTCACAATAGGGAGCAACCTCAAGCCCTGAACTAATAAGTGCGGAACCGATACTCGATTTTTGGGATTGCATTCACTGGGTATTACCTCTTCCTCCCACTCATACTTCTGAAATTGATATGGTACAAGATTTTGAGTTTCCTAATAATGATTTTAATTACTTAAGGGCATTAATGATTAAAATGTATGATGGAGGAATTCCTTTAAAATAGGACAAATGTTAGGTTGTGGAGCCTATTTTCATGTGAGAAAGTGTTGAAGAATATACACTAAGAGTATTGTAAACTTTCCACAGTTGTCTATAATTTTTTTGGCGATAAAATGTGCCCGATTTATCAATAAATGTGATTTTCTCATATGGGCGAATTTTTGACCCATGGGTTTATGGGGATGATTTTGGCCCATGGTTTTAGTAACCACGGTTTTGTAAAAATGCTTAAGTAGTTGTCTATTTATATGGTTTTATGCATATGGTAGGGATAATGTAACATTGCATATGTGTTTGAATTTGGGTGTGAATTCTGTCAGAGTTTGTTGAGCATAGCTCCAAATAGATTTGGGTATTCTATTAAGAGAAAAAGTGGCTTGTAATAAAATTTGAGCATGTGATTCTTGGTGGGCGTAGCCCAAATTAGGTGAACAACGTTAAATACCTGTCTCTTTGTGTTGTCTTATTTTACTATACAAATTTATTTAAGATGTGTAATATTTTTTACGCATGTTAGTTTCTCTTCATTGCAATTCGTGAGAGATTATTCTGCATATTTTTCCCTTATTACCTAACAATAGATAGTTGTTAATGAATGCAATAGTTTCCCAAGAAAAGGAATACAATACTAGGAGTAAGGTTTTCAAAGGGCAGGGCCTCAGGCCAAACCAAAAATTCTAGTGCTTACCAATATCCCTAAGGAAATCCTAAAAAGGATTCATTTGGAAAAGGTTTTGTCACCCCAAATAAAAATTTTGTTCCTCCCAATGCTTAGAATGTAAATAATCCCATATTATCAAATGAAGTTGTGAAGCCTTGTCCTAATACTGCCTTACCCAAATATGTTCCTTGTGACATAGCCCAAATCTTGAGTCAGATCAAGATTTTTGTTCCTATTGTTGAATTGCTTAGAATCCATGAGCATAGGAATAGAGCATTTAAATATTTGGGGCTTGAGGAAGAAAAGGTCACCCAAGGTACAATTGTAAACAAAGTAGAGGTTCCTCCTAACATTGTAGAATTAGAAAAACCAAAAGCATTGGAAGAATTTGGTGAATCTCCTGAGGTTTATTTGGGAACTTCTCTGGGTGAATCTCAGCTGAATGTGGATCCATTTTTACTACTTTTATTATTAAGGATAGGTTGTTACATAACTGCATGTTTGATTCAATATCCTCATGTAATGTAATGCCTCTTGAGGTCATGAAATAGTTGAATTTCAAAGTAACAATAGCTTATGGGAAATGTACTACCATTGATTCAAGAGAGGTGCCAGTAGTTGGATGTTTCAAGGGTTTAGTTGTGTATTTGGTAGCGTATCCAAGCAAGTACTTAACTTTGAATGCGGTAATTTTGGATTGTCTTACAAAATCTGGAATGTTATTATCCAAGAAGTGGACATCTAGTGTGGGTGGAAGTGTGAAAATGGACATGTCTTATGCCACCATACCAATTGAGGGATGCTTTGTGAAGTTACCTCATGAAAAGAAAATGTTATATCTCATTCAAGACCCCAACAATGCTTCTTATGAAGTCGCACATAGACAATCGATGTTGATAACTCGTGAGCTATGTTGTTTTTAAGGAGTATGAAAATGATGAATGTAGATATCCTGAAAGGTTGATTTCTTGGGACTCGATGTTTGATGCGGCCTCGAGAGATGTTGAAAATCTTGACATAGCCACAAAGGATAAGCCTAAAAAAATGTGGTCGGTAGTAGCAACATGGATGGTAAAGAGAAAAAATCATATGACCGATTATTATAGACGTATCGAGAACTACTTAGCATGGTCATATCCAAAATCGAAGGCACTTGAAAACTTTCCTAGATTGTTTTCTTTGAATCAGGGTGCACATCTTTGTATAGTGTATAGTATTTTGTTTTCGTTATGCTTTTGTGTTTTTCTGTTTGATGTTTCCTAGTCCTTGGTGACTAATTTTTTTTGGTTTCTTAGTTCGTCTATGGGGAATTGGTTCTTTGACTTTGTTTCCTAATGGATTTTTGGAACATGGTCTATTGTTCTTGTGGCACTCATAGGGAGTGCCCGTCTCGAAGTCGTAGTCGATATTGGTGCTCAATTTAATCTTGCCCCATTTGTTCTAAAATTTTCCCAATCAACTTTGGTTCTTCCTATTTTCTATCTCCTTAATGGATGCATATGAGTTTTATCTTTACCAAAGTGTGTTATTTTAAATCCTTCTCTATGGTCGTGGATTCTTTGTCGACCCATGAATTATTTTTGCAAATTGTTTTTCCTTGAATAAAGATTCAATGCAGGCACAAATGATGAAGTTCCTTGAAAATAACTATTCGATGGGCATGTTTTCCCTCTCTAAATTTATCTCTAAATTCTACAAATATGTGTCCATTCTTAATTGGTTATGGCCCGACAAGTCTTTTTGGTGAAATTTTCCACTTTGATCACATTTGTAAAAAATACCAAATTTTCCCCATGGCCCCGATAGTCTCTAATTCACTATTCAGCAAATATGAAGTGGTAGGGAAAAGTCTTACTTTGACCCTAAAGATGGACACGTGGCCATTTTTCAAGTTATAAGCAGAAAGTGGGTCGGCGGAAATTTTTTGAAATTTTTTTACTCTTTGTACGAAGGAGAAAAGTTATAAAATGATCCGCAACTCCATTGGGGATCACATCAAAAGTTAGAAGTGGCAGCGCAAAATTCTTACTTTGACCCCAAAGAAAGACATGCGGCATATTTCCAAATTACAAGTAGGGAGTGGGCTCACTACATAATTCTATAGTTTTTGCGCTTTTGAACAAGGCTGCGAAGTTATAAATTGATCTCAGTAACCCCACAGGGGATAAAGTGTTGTCTCATGTTTGAGTTATATTGAAAATTCAAAAGTGGGAAGGTGCACTTACGGAGCACTTTGAATTTTTGGCTTGGCATTGAAAATTTAAAGTGGGGAGGCGGGTCGCCAAAGGTTTTTGAATATTTTTGCATTTTTTGTAAAAAGGAGAAAAGTATAAAAATGAAGTGTGACTCTACTAGGGCCAACATCAAAAGATAAAAGCAAGAAGCAGATTTCTAGAGGAAAATTGGAAAGTTTGCCTTTTTGTAAAAATGAGTAAAATTGCATAAATGAGCCATGACTCCATCAAAGGCCCAGATTAAGCCACGTGTCGAGCCCGTATTTCAAAGGCAGAGGGGTGGGGTAAAATGTCAAAATTTCACATTTTCTCCAAAATTCCTAAAAAGTAAAAGGCACCCCCATGCATAGTTTGGCTCTAATCTTCCACGTGGATGACTCTAATTTAAAGTTATGAAAGCGCAGAATCAATGGTTATGGCATGATGCATCTAGTTTTTCTACCATTAATATTCCACAACTTTAGGGGATGTAAATATGCATCATTTTTCATAGTGAATTTGAATGATTTCATGTCATTTCTATCAGGAAAGTGCAATTGAAGTATTGTGGAGCTTGAATTCATGGATGCGAGGAAGTGCAAGAGTTGATATTTTGAAAGCAGATTTACTTGGGCACCTCAAAAAAATGAATTGCCAGATCTAGTAGAGAAAATTTCAAAGGAAATAATGAGGAGAAGGAAGATATAGGTGCAAAGGATGAAAAACATGTTGCCAGAGGAGATGACTGGATGCCCCAGTTAAAACAATGATGGAAATATCTAAAATGATTCACCTTTTGAACACCTGGCAACTTTTTGTTGTAAATATGTTAAACATCACTTTCTAGAAATCATGATCAAATATGTAACAAACAAAGGTTCCTTGAATATTCTTTATTTGGGGGGGAAGCTTTAATGTAAATGAGTGCTATAAAGGGCATGAGTTAGTCATGCAAATGGTCGGGGTTGAATTCTTACGAGAAAATTGAGAATGTCCATCTTTCTAAGAGACCATCGAGAAACATTTTAATATCTTGTGTTTTAGATTTGATCATGTCAAGTTGGTTATGAGTGTAAAACCATTGAAAAACTCGAGCCTATTCACGAAACTTTCCCTTGGCGATAAATCTAATAGATATCGAATTATTCTGTGTTGATCTTTGGAAAAATTGTGTCTACTTTTATTTCAGAATGTTTTCAAATGGTTTTGATGTTTTTGTTGCAATCTTATGTTAAAATCCCTCCAAATCACACATGATCTCATCCCTGTGATAGTTTAGTGGCATTTGCAATTTCATTATGAGAAGAGACTTCATCTCGTAATGAGATAAACAATTTAAAATTACTTTACTATCATTTTGTTAATAAAGATTATCTATAAGCCTTTGACTATATCTTATGCATGAGGAACCGGGGTCTTTAATGTTTAATTGAGTCTTTAGCTCAAGCCTTTGTGTTAAATTCATGGAGATTGTGTGAAATCGTGAAAATCTGGGCCTCCATTAATGCACACCTTCTCGATGAAGGAATGTTTTAACTATTCTAAAGCATTCTGTCATTTAGTTTTCCAATTGTTTTGAAGGTTCTCAAAGATCTTTAAAAGTCAAGTTTATCCTGCTTAATATCCCAAAAATCATTCAAAAATAATTAATCCTACCTAAACTACCCATGTTTTCCTTGTATGTCCACAAATGAATAAATTCTACTACCAAAATTTGAGAAGCAATTAGGACTCCTTAATGTCCGTAGTAACCTTAACATTGTTTAGAAAATATCACCATTCTTTATGTTGGTATGCAAATTGATTCTCCTTTGCAAGCTGAGAAGCATAAAAAATTTAACAAGAGGACTAGAGACAAATAAATCATCATGTATGTTGTTTTGTAGCCAGGAGGCGATTCAGCCAGCTCTTTGTCACTCAGATGTTAGAGAAATGGATAACACCATATAAAAGGATTTGACCTATCCTCACTTCTTTAGGTTGTACCTTCCGACCGGGGTGACAGAACCATTTTATAACCTCTATTGGTGATGGAGGATGAAGATATCCTTCTTTGCACAAATTTGAAAAGAAACCTTGAGAAAATATGATCAATGCACCAAAATTTAACTCTCACAAGTTGTCCCTTCTAAAGAATGGTGATATTTTCCAAACAAGGTTAAGGTCACAAAGGCATTATGGCATCATGGCATCATGATTGTTTGTGCATTATTTGACATTAGAATATTTTCATTTGTGGACATACAGGGAAAAAAGGGGTAGTTTAAGTAGGATTCATTATTTTTGAATAATTTTTGGTGGGAGATTAAGTAGGATAAACATGATTTTGCCAAATATTTGAGAGAGTTCACAACAATTGGAAAACTAAATGACAAATTTATTTAGAATAGCTAAAATATTCCTTCAATCAGAAGACATACATCAATGGAAGTCCAAATTTACACGAGTTTCACACAATTTCCAAGAATTTAACACAAAGGCTCAAGCTAAAGACTCAATTAAACATTAAGGACCCCTGGTTCCTCACGCCTAAGATACACTCAAAGGCTTACAAACAATCTTTATCAACAAAATAATAGTAACGTGATTTTAAATTGTATATCTTATTACATAATGAAGGCTCTTCTCATAATGAAATTATAAATTCCACTAAACTATCACAGGATGAGATCTGTGTGATTCGGAGGGATTTTAACACAAGATTGCAATAGGAATAAGAAATACTATTTATAGACATTCGAAATAAAGAAGACACAAATTTGTGCAAGATTACCACAAAATAATTTGAAGTTAATTATATTCATCAGCATGGGAATGTTTCTTGAACAATGTCAGACCTTGTGAATGGTTGTACACTTACAACCAACTTGACATGATCAAATATAAAACATAAGAGATTAATAGGTTTCTCAGATGGTTTCTTAGGAAGGTGGGATTTCTTTTATTTTCTCATCGAATTCAACCCCCGACCATTTGCATGACTAAATAATGCTTTTTATAACACTCAATTTACATCCAAGCTTTCCCCCAAGAAAAGAATATTTGAGGAACATTTGTTTGTTACATGTTTGATCATGATTTCCAGAAAATGATGCTTAACAATTTTGCAACAAAAAGTTGCCAATTGTTTAAAAAGGTGAATCATTATAAATATATCCATCATTGTTTTAACTGGGGCACCCAGTCATCTCCTCTGGAAACATTTTTTTCATCCTTTACGCCTGCAACCTCCATCATTTCATATTTTTCCCATTCTTTCCTCTATAAATTTTCTCTGCATCCAACTTCTCTAGTAATTCACATTTTTGCAAGTTCCTGAGCAATTCCAACTTCAAAATATGAACCTTCACATTCCTTAGAATCACAAATTAATCTCTAAATCCATTCAATTACACTTTACGAGACAAAAATCACAAGGAATTTCATCAAAAATGATGAAAAACACGCATATTCGCATCTCTAGGAGTGTTGGTGTAAAAAGGCATTAAAATCATATGTAATGCATAGTAACCATTGATTATGCCCCTTCTCAACTTTAGTTTAGAGTCGTTCACATGGAAAAATCTGATTTGAAATGGACACGGGGTTGCCTTTTGTATTTTATGACTTTTGGAGAAAATTTGCAATTTTCACATTTTTCCTTGCCCCTCCGCCTTTGAAAATTAGGCTTGACACATGGCTTAATTTGGGCCTTTGATGGAGTCACGGCGCATTTGTGCAATTTTACCCTTTTTAACAAAAAGGAAAATTTCTAATTTTCCTCCGCCGACCGCTTCCCACTTTTATATTTTTATGTGGGGCCCAATAGCGTCGCGGGTCATTTTCTAACCTTTCTCATTTGTAGAAAAGGAAAAAATCCTTCTAAACACCCTGACGACATGCCTTCCACTTCTAACTTTGAAATATGCCACATGTCCCTCTTTGGGGTCAAAGTAAAAAAATTTTCCCTTGTGATTAAGGGTCAATTTATAACTTTGCTCCTTTTTACAAAAAGGGAAAAAAACTTCAAAATGCCTTGGTGACCGCAAAAAAGTTTTACCTACCTCTTCATATTTTTTGGATAGCGAATTAGAGACTATTGGGGCCATAGGGCCAATTTGATAGTTTTTAAAAATGTGACCAAAGTCAGAAATTTCACCAAAAATACCCGTCAAAGCCACATCCAATCAAGAACAAACACATATCCGAAAAGAATGAGATATAATTTGACAGAGAAAACATGCCCATCAAACAAGTAAGATGCGGGGAACTTCACCATTTACACCCAAATTTGAATCTTTCTTTAAGGAAAAAGAATTTGGAAATGATACAGGCTCAAATGTGATCTATGACCATTGAGAAGGATCTTCAACAACATACAAATGAAGAAAAATTTCATGCATCCATTCGAGCAAATAGAAAATATGACAGAGCTCGTAGATTGAATAATTTTTAGAGAAAACAGGTGAGATCAAATAGAGCACCAACACTTTACAAGTCACAACTCGTGAGAGTTAAATTGTGGTGCATTGATCATATTTTCTCAAGGTTCCCCGCAAATTGTAAAAATAAATATCTCTTCATGTCCTTCAATGAAAGAGGTTACAAAATGAATCCTCTCACCGGTCAAAAGGCACGGCCTAAAGCGGTGAGGATAGATCAAATCCTCTTATATGGTGCTATCTATTTCTCTAGCACCCGAGTAACAAAAATCCAGTGAATCCCTTCCCCAACTACAAAACAAGTTATGATTTGTATGTCTCGAGTATCTTGTTAAATATGTGATGTTTTTTATCTTCTACGGGAGAATCAATTTGGACACCGACACCATTCTCGGCACCATTACAGGGACTTGTTAGCATTGATGGGGATTATTTGAACTCCAAGACTTATTTGTGTGGAAACAACACAAGATTGGCATTGTTTCGGGGACATGAAGGTGTGTGAAAATTTTGAACACCATAACCAACACATATATACCTTCTTAAATGCTCCTTACAAATTTTATAGTGTAAATACGTTGTTGAAATGTCATCCTGTGTCACGATTTGTAAGAATCGAGCAAAGTTACAAGTTATCCCTGCAATATTTCCATTTTTGTTGGTTTTTCCAAAGAAGGTAACATCATAAATATTAAATACGAGTAAAGGAAGGTGAGATTTGTGAAGCTTTGCATGAATTTAATGTTGAAAAACATTTGACAGATAAATTTTATTGCATTTACTCAACTAAGGTGAAAATCCTTAGTGGTGACTCCATGTTGAATTAATTTTTGATAAATGCTAGTGTCTTAACCTCTATCAATTGAAATTTATCACTAATGCAAATCTAGAAGGAAGAAGATATTTCTTCGTTAAAGACCTTGTTAGAAGGTTATGTTGGTGCTCAAATTTATCTCGCCCGTTTTTCATTGAAATTCCTCGGTTTGTGGACTCTGTCATGTTTTCTATCTCCCGTGTTTGTGCTTGAAAGACCCTATCCTCCATTTGGATATCGTGATCAATCCCTTCTTGGGTTGAGAATCACTTAAAGGTCCAAAATTTGTTTTTGTTACTCTGTCCATATGAAGGAGTCTCTAAATTAGGCGTAATACTTGGGACGTTCCTTTCCTTCTATTTTCCACATTCACGTATTATTTTCCATATAATTTTTGTCCCAAATACGAGGAAACAATATTGGATGTAGCTTGGAGGATGATGTTTGAAACTTATAACATATCCAAATTCTCTTTCCTTGAAGAAAAATTCTTCTTCGAGCTCAAATGGTGGTTTTCTTGCATTTTACGATTTAACAGTGAGTTTTCCCCATCAAATTTACATCTCTACATCAATAGAAATGTGGCCTTTTTTGGTTGGATGCAGCTCAATGGGGCACTGTAACAACTCTATGGCTCACTTCAACCCAAAACTTGTACACATGGAATAAGCGTGGCGCTTATTTCAAACTTCACCTTTTGGTTTGGCCTTAGAGTTATGTTGGGGGATAGGTGGAGGATTCTACTTCTTTTCCCCAGAATTAGACAAAATTTTCATGTAGCTGGTATAGTTTTTGTGGAACAAGGACACATGGTGGGCTAGAGCACATTTGAGGATCTCACTCGTGGTCCAACCTTAACAATCGTGACAAGGGGACGGTGGAGGCTTCCACCGGCTCCACTTTGTAATTAAACTTTTCAAAGCCATTTTCGAATCCTAGGACATGTGGTGAGCTCGCACTCATCAGGGTCTCCACTCTTGGGCACCATCTTGAAGTTGCACCATAAAGACACGTGGAGGTTTCCGCTGGTCCTTCGCTTACTTAGACTTTTCTAAAAACTTCCTAAAGGGCTGGGACATGTGCGGGGACCGTGCATGTTTTGGGACTGGCCCCTAAGTTGTATTTTGAAGAAGCTCTAGGAGGACACTTGGAGGCTTCCGCTCACTCTACCTTTTTACTTAGACTTTACAACGGCTGAAGGAGAGTGTCTCAAACCTTAGACACATGACACCGATCATTGAACCTTTAACTTTTTTAATAAACTCTTCTAGAATGAGACACGTGTTGATCCTACATTTGTTTGGGGTCTCTATTTTTGAGAACCATCTCAAAATCTGCCATTGAAACACGTGGTAAGCATGGAAATAGAGAAACGAAGCTTCAAGGTTATTTAAGGTTTTTTCCTTTTGTAAAAAGGGATAAAAATGTAAGTTGAAGCATGGCCCTATTAGGAAAAAATGCCAACGTTAAATAGTAAAAACGGAGGTGCAGGCCCATGGGGAAAATTTGGAATTTTTTTCCTTTTGAAAAATAAGTATAAAGGGAAAAAATGAAGCACAAGTCTGTTGGGACCCACATCAAAAGCTCAAGGTGGAGCTGTGGGGAAAATTTGGAAAATTTTCCTTTTTCCAAAAATGAGGTAAAACAACATAATTGAGCCATGGTTCCTCTAGGACCCACATTGGGACATGTGTAAAGCATGTTTTCTAAGGGCAGAGGGGAGGAGAAAAATGTCAAAATTTTACTATTTTCCAAAAGTTATAAAATACCAAAAAGTGCTCACGGGCTCGTTTTTAATCACATCTTCCCATGTGGAAGGCTCATATTAAAAGTTAAAAGGCAAGATCAATAGTAGTTGTGCATTTCATTTGATTTTTCTACCATTGAAGCTCTAAGATGTTTGGAGATGCATTTTTTGCATCATTCTTCATCAATTTTTTGGCAAATTTGTGTTGTTTTGGTCTGCAAAGTTCAATTGAATCAATTTGGGAGATCGGTTTGTAAATCTAAAGTACTCTTACAAGTGGATTTTTTCTTGGGCTTTTGAAAAAATGCAAAATACCATATCCAAAAATTGTAGAGTAAAATTTCAGAGGAAAAGGAGGGGAAAGGGATGAAATGATGAAAGTGCAGGTACAAAAGGTGAAAAAGATGTTGCCTCGAGAGAAAAAAGGGATGACCTATCAAGTCCAGATATGTAGAGGCTCCGAAAAACTATTAAAAAGGGGGTTTCTCACATGACTAAATCAGAATGATCAAAGGGACTCCTGAAAAGTTGTGGCATGGAATCCTAGTCATTAGTCGAAGGCCCAAGAAATGTGATCAATTCACAATTGGTCCACCTCGGAAGATTTCTAATCTAAATTTGTTAAACATCATTGTATGGAACAAATTCGTAACAAGAAAAGGTCCCTCAAATATTCTTCTATTTTGGGGGAAATTGAGAGGGAAAAAATGTGTAAATACAATGAGAATACTCTTGCAAATTGTCGAGTATGAATTCTTGAGAGAAAATTTGAGAAATTTGTCTTCCCAAGAAGACAAAGATGATATTACATGTTGTTTTCTTCGTGTTAGATTTTATGTCATGTCAAGTTGGTTGCATATGTATAGCCATTGATAAGCAATGAGATTACTCTAGAAGCTTTCCCCTGTTGATGAATCTAAGCAATTTTTGTGTCTGATTTATTTTGAGAATGTCTGCAAGTATTTTCTTTCATTCTTATTGCAATCTTACATTGAATTTTTTTGAATCAATAGGATCTCATCCCTATGACAAGTATAATGGTATTTGTAATTTCATTTCAATAAAATCCTTCATCTTAGATGAGATAAACAAATTTAAAATCAATTCACTGTCATTTGTTGATAAAGATTGTCTATAAATCTTTGGGTGTTTCTTAGGCTTGATTAATCAAAAACTTTACTGTTTATTTGATTCTTCCAATTCGAGCCTTCATGTTGGAGTCTCAAATATTATGTGAAAACATGCTGATCTCGAGCCTCCATTGAAGCACACCTTCTCAGTTAAAGGAACATATTGGCTATTCTGAAGCTTTATGTTGTGAATGTGTTCATTATTTTGAAATCCCTCCAAAGATCTGGTATAATCAACTTTATCATACTTCATCTCCCACCAAAATCATTTAAAAACCATTGATCCACCATGAACTACCCCTATTAACCCTTTGTATCAACAAAGGAACAAAATCTACTTGCAAAATTATGTAGAACAATCAGGATTTCTTAATTTCTTTAATAACCTTTACATTGTCTTGAAAATATCTCCATAATCTAGAAGTGACAACTCGTGAGAGTCAAATTTGGTGTGTTGATCATATTTTCCCAAGGTATTCTCTATAAAAAAAATACCAAAACAATGATTTACTAGCATTCTTCAATAACAAAGGTTACAAAATAGGTTCTCTTACATTGGTTGAAAGGTAAAACCTAAAATAGTTAGGATAAGATCATATCCTTTTAGGGTACTACCCATTTCTTCGAATCTGTGTGCTAAAAAGTCAGAAAAATTGCTTCCCCTGCTACAAAATGACATACATAATCATCTATATTCCTCTAAGTGTCTTTTCAAATCCATGATCTTGCTCAACCTTTGAAGGACGTTAAATTTGGGTACAAACACACTTACAGCGATGTTGTTGGGGAGTTAGTTCAATTTGATCCATGTCCATAAATATTTGAAGTATTTGAGTATTTACACCATTAACCATGCTTTTGGCACCATTGTCGAGGAAGTTGTTGAAAATATTTGAAATATTTGGATACATATCAAACCCTGGTAATGTTTCTTACAAATGTTGTGTGTAAATACATTGTTAAGAAGTCATTCTATATGTAGATTTGTGAGATTTGTTTGAAGTTATATGCTCTGTCTATAATTTTCCTAGTTTCCAGTAGTTGTTGCACTTTTCTTGCATTGTGATTGATAAATTTGGGTAAAATAAGATTAGATCTGATAAGTTTTGCAAGATTCCAGTATTGATAGACATTTGATGATTATCTTTTAGTGCATTTTTGCACATCTAAGGTGAAAATCCTTAGTGGCGACTCTGTGATTTTTAAATTGTTTATAAATACCAAGGTCTTAACATATATCAACTAAGTTTTTTCATTAATATCTACAAAGTTGGAAGGAAGAAGATATTTCTTCGCAAGGACCCTAGTAGAATGTATTTCAAGAGTGAGAAAATTGAATTAAGAAGGTAGAAGAATTTGGAAGGTGTTGGAGATCAAGCATCAAGAAAAGAGATCCCCATTGGTGAAACCGATCAAAGTTGCGATTGAAGATTGTAGTACTTCCTCAATTTCTTTTGAATCAAATAGCCTTTTTGTTGAATTAAATTCTCCATCTAGAGAGGGTCCATCATCTGTATTTGAAACATTTGCTTCTCAATCTGCCCCTGTATTTTCAAAATCTAATAAATTTTTCAAAGAGATAGAACCTGTAGAGGGTAGTCAGTTTGAAAATTGTATCCCTATACCACACAGACCCCTCATTCGTCATCACTATGTTTCTCCTGTAAGATCACCTCCTTAGAATAATATTGCTCAGCCTCCACGAAAACCTCCATTTATCGTTAATAATTTTTTTCCCACCAGTTTTAGAGGTATGGTTGGTTATCCAAATGTTGTACCACAAGATGTAAGAAATATATTTCCTAAGTTTCAAGAAAATAATGCAATAATTGGTGATCAACACTTGAAACTCTTTATCAATATGATGGAGGATTTCAAAATAGAGTTTGGAGATGTATACATTAAATTATTTATTCATACTCTACAAGAGGATGCAAGGGATTGGTATAAATCTATGCTAGATAATTCCATTGACTCCTGGACAGAGATGAAGAATGCCTTTAGAATGCAATACGGTGAGAAAAAACAGACCCTAGGTTTCTTTTGTCAGAATTTGAGAATATTAAAAAGAATCCTAATGAATTCATTCAATATTTTCATACAATATTCAATAAGACATTGGGTATATTTCCTATGAATTTGAGGCCATGTGATGAATCTTGTCTTATAAAGTATGTTGATGCATTTGACAAGAAGGTTGCATACTATTTGAGGGATAAAAACCCTAGCACTTTGAGGTAGGACTTTACTATGGCTCTGTAAATTGAGAACAATATTAAGGCCATTGGAAAACCTCCTAAGAGGGAGGGTGTTAAAATGATAAACCTAACAAAACTTCAAGTAAGCAAGAGTGTGGATCTTGAGGAGAGTGTTAAAACATTGGTAGGGGTTTTCAAAGAAATATGCTACAAACTAGCTCGGGCGAGAGAAAGGAATTGGCCAAAGTTCGAACGTAAAAAAAGGGCACAAAATCATGACAGTTTTGCAATCATCTTAGGGGTGATCAGAGGCTAGATGAAAGAGGTAAATGACCCATGGGATCTGAAAATAGACATCCCCAAGCACATAGAAGTAGAATGGTTCATGATCCTCACGAATGCCGAGGTTGTTGCTATTGATGAAGCCAATGAGATTGATTGGTGTGATAGATGCTTTCGTGTCATCCTCCATGTGAAGTAAATCAGCAAGAAGAAGAAGATAATAATGATGATGGTACTAATGATGATGTTTTCATGATGAGTTTCTGTTCAAGCTCACAATAAGGAGAAACTTAAAACAAAGTGATAAGTGCTCAAACTCGCAACTTTTTGGGATTGCATTCACCGGTTACCACTTCTTCCTCCTTTTCATACTTTTGAAGTAGATGTATTGCAATATTTTGAAATACCTAATAATGACTTTGAGTATTTAAGAGTTGTAATGATAAAGAAGTATGATGGAAAATTCCCTTCGGAGGGAGATAGGCGAGTTATTGATAACGATGTTGTTGCTCAAGAAAAGGATTATAATACTAGGAGTAGAGTTGTTAAAGGAGCAAAGTGCCTCAAGCCAAACCTAAAACTCCATTTCTTACTAGAATTCCTAAAGAGGTGCCTAAGAAATATATACCTTCTAAAGGGCTTGTTGTCCCAAACAAGAATCATAATTCTCCTCACGCCTAAACTATCAAGAGTCCCATGCCATTTGATTAGTTTCCTAATTTACCTTCTAATGCTACCTTGTCAAACAATGTTGCATATGACATTGCCCATGTTTTGAGTCAAATCAAAGTTAGTGTTCCAATTATTGAGTTTCTTAGGATTCTTGAGCACATGAAGAGAGCATTTGAGTACCTGGGATTGAAAGAAGCAAAGAGTACCCTAGGAAGAAATGTAAACATTCTAGAAAATCCTCCTCCAAAAATTGAAGACCTTGAAACATCAACAACATTGGAAGATCTTAGAGATGCACATGAGGTTTACTTGGGGACATATTTGGTTGAGTCCTAATTAAATGTTGATCCATTTTTTACAACTTTGATCATTAAGGACAGACTGCTACACAATTGTATGTTTGATTCTGGAGCATCATGTAATGTCATGCCTCTTGAGGTCATGAATGAGATAGATATCAAAGTGACAACAACATATGGAAGATGCACTTCCATGGACTCTAGAGAGGTTCCCGTTGTTGGATGTGTGAAAGGGTTGGTGGTATAACTTGTAGCTTATTCAGGTACGAACCTGTAACTTGATGTTGTCATTGTTGATTACCCTGCCAAATGGGGGATGTTGTTATCAAGAAAGTGGGATTCAAGTGTTTGTGGAACTGTTCGAGATGGATATGTCTTTTACCACCATTCCAATTGAAGGCAGCCTTGTAAAGTGTATGCGAGAGAAGAAAATGTTTCACCTCATTGAGGATCTAAATAATGCTTCTTATGAAGTGTTATATGCGGATGTGGATGCAGATAACTGTGTGGAGTTTGCTGATGATAGGGAGCACAAGATTGATCAATGTGAATTTCTAGAACAATTTGGTTTAACTTGGACCTTGTTATTTGATGGAGCCTGTTCCAAGTTTGGAAATGGTGCCAACATTGTTCTGATCTCCCCAAGCTAAGAAGAGTTTGTATTTTATTTAAAACTTAACTTTGAATTCACTAATAAAATTATTGAGTATGAAGCATTGTTATTAGGTTTGAGAATTGCTTGGAAGTATCATATTAAAGATATCATTTTCAAAGAAGACTAAGAATTGATTCTCAAACAAATTAGAAAATTGTATGCTACTAAAAATTAAAAAATGAAACAATACAAGCATGCAGTTTGGGATTTGATTGAAATATTTGACTCATTTAATATTGTGCATCATGATAGAAAGTTTAATAATGTTGAGATCAGCTTGCGAGTCTTGGGATATCGGTATGATGTTTGTTCAATTTCCCCAATTGTTAATATAATGTTGAATTACTAACAAGGCCATCTCGTCCCCGAGAATGTAAAAAATTGGCAAGTAATTTATGATGATGCCCAGGTGAAATGGTTTTGCAGAACAAAGGGGAGTTTATTGTTCGGTGAATTTATTGCGAGCCAATGGTGTGTGCATCGAAGGAAAAGAAACTTTTTTAGAAAAGATATCATCTAATTGAAAACTAATACCATTCCTAGAGGGTTGGTTGCTCTTGAATCAAACTTTGATAATGTTGATTACATTATTAATAGATAGATAGCAGCCTCAAGGAACCTTGGCATAAAGGAGAAACCAAGTAATATCTGGTTAGGAAGAAATTTGAGAAAGGAATAAAAATAGTCCTATGTCCAATTGTTGAAGAAATATCGGGATTGTTTGGATTGGTCTTATTCGAGTTGAAAGCATACGAGAGAGGATTTGTTTCAAAGCATGAAATTCCTCTTGAAAAAATGCAAAACCATTCAAACAAAAGTAGAGGCTGATTAATTCAATCCACTCCATGAATATGAAAGAATAATTGAAGAAGTGAAGGGATGGAGGGATTATTCAGCCAACAAGGTATTCTTCTTAAATTGCAAACTTAGTGCCGAGTTAGAAAAAAATGGTGATATCGGGCTATGTATGGATTGTTGAAATATGAATAGAGCATCAATGAGAGATAATTATCCTCTACAAAGCATGGTAAATATGTTCTAGTTAGTGACTGAATATGAGTTGCTTTCTACATTGGATGGTTTCTCTAGCTATAATCAAGTTGTTGTAAAAGAATGAGAAAGAATTAAGAATACCTTTACCACTCCTTGGGGAACATATTTCTATGTTAGAATGCCCTTTGTTTTGATGAATGCTAGAGAAAACTTTCAAAGATAAATTCATGTTGCTTTTGCTGGTCACATTAATGATTTTATTGTTATTTACCAAGATGATGTGACTGTGTTTTCTAGAAAGAGAAGTGATCACTTGTAGCACTTGGAAAAATGTTGATAAGATGCAGAGAGTATGGAATTTCACTCAATCCAAAGAAGTGCCATTTTGGAGTGCAAAAGGCCAAGTTTCTTGGTCAAATTGTATCAAAGGATGGTGTCATGATTGATCCCGAGAGGGTGGAGGCCATCAACAAGGTCCCAATTCCAAGAACCAAGAAGGGAATTCAGTCCTTCTTTGGGAAAATAAAATTTATCAGAAGATTCATATCAAAATTTGTTGAGTTGACCATTCCAATTACTTACATGCTAAAGAAGGGCCAAGTTATCAAATGGAAAAAAGAAGCCATTCAGGCATTTGATGGGATCAAAGAAGCACTAAAACATGCACCTATTTTGGAAGCTCCAAATTATAGGAATCCTTTTCAAGCATTTTATTTTTCTTCAAAAAACACCATTGCATTTGTTTTATTAGAGAAGGATGATGAAGGGGCTGAGAGACCAATTGCATTTTTCAGTAAGAGATTTATAGGGAGCTGAGTTGAAATACAACATCATGGAAAAGCAAGAATTTTCCATGGAGAAAGTAATAAAGGTTTTGAGAGCCTATATCTTGAGTTCTACAATTGTTTCTTATGTTCCCCACACAATGGTGAAAGACATCTTATTAGAGACAAAGGTCTCAAGCAAAAGATGCAAATGAGTGAGCAAGTTGTAGGAGTATGACATGGATAGCCAAACCATGAAATTAGTAAAAGGTCTTGGCATAGCTAAGCTTATGGCTGAGAGCAACTTGCAAAATATTGAAGTGAATGAATTAGAAGGAGAAAGGGTGGATTTCCTTGAGAAGTTGGTATGTTCGAATGGTACAAAGATATAATCTTTTATCTCAGACATCTATGCTGCCCTAAAAATTTGAGTAAAAATCAAAAAAGAGATCTTAAGTTAGCCTCTCAAAACTATGTCATTACTGATTTTGGGTTAGATTAGAAGAACCCCAAGGGAGTGCTCTTAAGATGCATTACTGAAAATGAGGACCCCAAAATAATCACCGATCTGCATGGAGGGGTTTGAGGGGGACATTTTGTTGGGAGAGTTACAATAAATAAAATTTTGAGGGTTGGTTATTGGTGGCCAACTCTCTTCAAGGATACAACTCTATTGCTGAGGAAATGTGAAAGTTCCTAGCATTTTTATAGAAGAATGAAAGCTTTAGGATCCTTTCCTTTGTAGTCTATGTCAATTGAAGCCCCATTTAGAAAATGGGGAATTGATTTCATTAGGGAAATTTTGGATCCTTCCAATGCTATTCATAACTGGATTCTTGTAGCCACCGATTATTTCACTAAGTGGGTGGAACCAATCCCCACCAAGAAGGAAACACACCAAGTGATCATGCACTTCATGCTAAATCAATTCATATGTATATTTTGAGTGCCAACTAAATTTTTACTAATAATGCCATGAGTTTCAAAGCCAAACCTTTGGTAGCAATGTGCAAAGAATATGGGATCAATTTGACATATGTTTCTAAAGGAAATGGACAAGATGAGTCTAGTAATAAAAACTTGTTGAAGATCATTTGAAGAACCTTGGAGTTGAGAAAAAGGAAGTGGGGTGAGCAATTGAAGTTTGTTTTTTGGGCTGACAAAATCACTGTCAAAAGAGCTACTGGTAAAATCCCATTTGAACTGGTATATGGAACTCGAGCTTTGCCGCCCCACCATTTGCAATTGTCTTCATTTCAGTTTATTAAATAGATTGAAGACCAAGAAGTTAGTTCATATGATTCTTGAAACAATCAGATTATTGAGTTGGATGAATATAGAAGGGCATCCTATCAGCTACATGTGAAGTTCAAAGAAATGTTAAAGAAGCTATTTTTCAAAAAGGTAACACCCAAAGCTTTTAGCATTGGGGATCTTGTGATTTTATGAGATAGTAGGCATGAAGATAAGGGAAAGCATGGTAAATTTGATGCATTGTGGATGGGCCCATATTCAATTGATATTCAAATTGGTGAAAATACCTTCTTTCTAAAAGACCTAAATGATGAACCACTTGAATTACATGTTAATGGTTGGCATTTGAAGTATTTCCTTGATTGATTTCTCAACATCAAGGTATATTTCTTTGTACTCATATGATTTTGTGTTTTTGTTTATTTTGGACCTTGGTGGCCTAGTTTTGTTGGTTTCTTGGTTCAATTTTTGGAAGATGGTTGTGGTTCTTCTACTCTGTAAGCTTATTCTTTGAATCCATTTCCCAATGGTCTATTTTTGGCAGTTGTTCTACTATTTGTTCTTGTGGCACTCACAGGGGAGTTCCCATCCCGAGTCGAGCCGATGTTGGTGTTCAAATTAGTCTCGCCTCGTTTTTCATTGAAATTCTTCGGTTTGTGACCTCTGTCTTGTTTTCTATCTCCTTGTGTTTGTCCTTGAAAAACACTATCCTCCATTTGGTTACTATGATCAGTCCCTTCTTGGGTTGAGGATCACTTAAAGGTCAAAAAATTGTTTTTCGTTTCTCTATCCATGTGAAGGAGTTTATAACTTGGATGTAAAACGCGGGTTTTTCCTTTCCTCAATTTTTCACAATCATATAATGTTGTCCCTGTCATTTTCTCCCAAATACCTGAGGAAATAAGATTTGATGTAGCTTAGAGAATCATGTTTGAAACTTATAACATCTCCAAATTCTCTATCCTTAAAGAAAAATTCATCTTCGGGCTCAAATGGTGGTTTTCCTGAATTTTTTACAGTTTGATGGGTGAGTTTTTCCCATCAAATTTACATCTCTGCATCAGTGGAAACGTGGCCATTTTTGGTTGGATGTAGCTCAATGGGGCACTCTAAAAACTCTATGGATCACTTTAACCCAAAACTTGTCCACGTGGAGGAATGACGCTCGTTTGAAAATTCACCTTTTGGTTTGGCCTTGGAGTTATGCTGGGGGGACACATGGAGGATTCCGCTGCTTTTCCCAAACTTAGACAAATTTTTCATGCAACCAGTCAAGTTTTAACGGGCCATAAACACATGGTGGGATGAAGCTCATTTGAGGATCCACCTCAAGGTCCCACCTTAACAATTTTGACAAGGGGACAGGTGTAGGTGTTTGTCGGCTCCGCTTTGTAATTAAACTTTTAAAATAAATTTTTGGAAGACTAGGACACATGGTGAGCCCACCCTCATTCAAGTTCTTTTCTCTTGGGCACCATCTTGAACTTGCACCATAAAGACACATGGAGGTTTCCAGGCCTTCCCTCACTTAGACTTTACAAACAACTTCCTAAAGGGGCTCGAACATGTGGAGGGATCTGTCATATTTGGGGACCAGCCCCGAGTTTTATTTTGAAAATTCACTAGGATGACACTTGGAGGCTTCTGCTCACTCCACCCTTTTTCTTGGACTTTTCAATAGCTGAAGGAGACTATCTCAAACCTTAAACACATGGTTCCTTCTCTACTGAAACTTTAACTTTTTTAATAGACTTTGCTAGACCGAGACATGTGTTGAGTCCGCACTTGTTTGGGGTCTCTACTTTTCGAGACCATCTCAAAATGTACCATTGAGACACGTAAGGTGGGGAAATGGAGAAATGGAGCTTCGGGGTTATTTAAGGTTTTTTTCCTTTTGTAAAAAGGGATAAAATTGTAAGTTGAAGCGCGGCCCACGATAGGAAAAAAATTGCAACGGTGAATAGTCAAAACAGAGGTGCGAGGCTAATGTGGAAAATGTGGAAATTTTTTTTTTGGAATATAAGTATAAAGTGAAAAAATAAAGCGCATGTCTGCTGGGACCCACATCAGAAGCTCAAGGCGGAAGGGTAGAGCTACGGGGAAAATTTGGAAAATTTTCCTTTTCCCAAACACAAGGTAAAATAGTAGAATTGAGCCACGGTTCCTCTGGGACCTACATTAAGACACGTGTCAAGTCCATTTTCTAATGGCAGAGGGGCATAAAAATGTCAAAATTTTACTTTTTTCCAAAAGTTATAAAATATCAAAAAGTGCTCCCAGGCCCATTTCCAATCACATTTTTCCATGTGGAAGGATCAGATTAAAATTTGAAAGGTAAGATCAATGATAATTGTGCATTTCATTTGATTTTTCCGCCATTATCGCTCCAAGATGTTTGGAGATGTATTTTTTGCATCATTCTTCATCATTTTTTTGCAAATTTGTGTCATTTTGGTCTGTAAAGTTCAATTGAATCAATTTGGGAGCTCAATTTTTAAATATGAAGTACTCTTGACGGTGTATTTTTCTCGAGCTCTTGGAAAATGTAAAATGCGAGATACAAAAGTTATAGAGTAAAATTTGAGAGGAAAAAGAGGGAAAAAGATGAAATGATGAAATTGTAGGAGCAAAAGGTGAAAAAGGCATTGCCTCGAAAGCAAAAAGGGATGACCTATGAAGTCTAACTATGCAGAGGCTCTGAAAAATGATTAAAAAGGGAATTTATTACATGATGGAATAAGAATGATTAAAGGCACTCCCAAAAGATGTGACATGGCATCCTAATCATTATTCGAAGGCCCAAGAAATGTGATCAGTTCACAACTAGTCCACATAGTGGATTTCTTATTTGAATTTGTTAAACGTCGATGTATGAAACAAATTGGTACTAGAAAAGGTCCCTCAAATATTATTCTCTTTTGGAGGTGAAATTGAGTTCGAAAAAATGTATAAATGTACTGAGAATACTCATGCAAATGGTCGAAGTATGAAGTCTTAAGAGAAAACTTCATAAAGTCATCTTCCCAAGAGGTCAAAGCTGAGATTACCTATTATTTTATTTTGTGTTAGATTTTTTGGTGTGTCAAGTTTGTTGCAGATGTATAGCCATTGACAAGTAATGAGATTTCTTTGGAAGCTTTCCCTTGCTGATGAATCTAGGTAATTTTGGAATTAATTTGTGTATAATCTTTAGCTATTTTGTGTCTGCTTTATTTTTAGAATGTCTTCAAGTAGTTTCTTTCATTCCTATTACAATCTTACACTGACATTTTTGTGAAATCACATAGGATCTCATCCCTATGATAGTCTAATGGTATTTGCAATTTCATTTCAAAAATATTCTTCATCTTGGATGAGATAAAACAAATTAAAATCAATTCACTTGTCATTTGTTGATAAATATTGTTTATAAGTCTTAGGCATGATTAATCGAAACTTTAGTGTTTAATTGAGTCTTCATATTTGAGCCTTCATGTTAGATTCTCAAAGATTATGTGAAAATGCACCGATATGGGCCTCCATGGAAGCACACCTTACGGTTGAAGGAACTTATTGAATCTTCTAAAGATTTATGTTATGAAGTTGTTCATTATTGCGAAGTCCCTCCAAGGATCTAGTATAATCAACTTTATCCTGCTTTATCTCCCAACAAAATATTTTAAAAACCATTGATCCACCTTGAACTCCCCTGTTCTCCTGTGTATCAACAAAGGAACAAAATATACTTACAAAAATATGTAGAATAATCGGGATTTCTTAATGTCTTTAGTAACCTTTGCCTTGTAATGAAAATATCTTTATAATCGGTAGTGAAAACTCATGAGAGTCGATTTGGTGTGTTGATCATATTTTCCTAGGGTCTTCTCTATAAAATTTGTGTAAAAGAAGGATTTACCAACATTCTTCAATAATAGAGGTTACAAAATAGGTTCTCTTTCCTTGGTTGAAAGGCACATCCTAAAATAGTTAGGATAAGATCACATCCTTTTAAGGTGCGACCGAGTTCTTCAAAGCCCGATTTCTAAAAATTCGGATAGATTTCTTCCTAGCTACAAAATGACATACGCAATCATCTATTTTCTTCGAGTGTGTTGTCAAAGCCATGATGTTGCTCATCCTTTGAAGGAGATTAGATCCGGGTACCAATAGGTTGTTTCAGAATTAGGAAAGACAAATTCTAAAGGAAGAATAATCAAGAAAGTTATTAGAGATCAGAAATCAAGAAAAGAGTTATCAATTTTGGAAACTCATTTGGCTATCATTGAAGATTTCCATACTTCCTCAAGTCCTTTTGAATCAGGTAGTCCTTTTGTAGATTAGAATTCTCCATCTGGAGAGGGGCCTTCATTTGTATTTGAAAAGTTTGTCTCTCATTCTATCCCTTTGTTTTCCAAAGTTGATAGGATCTGTCAAGAAACAGAGTTTTTAGAGAACATTCATTCCGAGAATTGCATTCCTGTGCCCCACATACCCTCAAGTACTCATCATTCTATATCTCCTACAAATTCACCGCCTCGAAACAACATGGCCTAGCCCCCACCTGCAGACCTCCATTTATTGTTAATACCTTTAGTCATATATATTTTAGAGGTATGGATGGATATTCAAATGTTGTTCCCAAGATGTTAGAAATAGATTGCCTAAATTTGAAGGGAATAATGATATCATTGGTGATCAACATTGAAATTTTTTTGTCAATATAATGGAAGACTTTGAAATTGAATTTGAGGATGTTTATATAAAAAAATTATTCATACACTTGAGGAGGATGCATGTGATCTGGTATAAATCTTTACTGGACAAATCAATAGACTCATGGACATAAATGAAAAATTATTTTTGATTGCAATATGGGAATAAGATAGATCCCAGGTTTCTTTTGTGTAGATTTTAAAATAGTAAGAACAATCCTAATGAATCTATTCATGACTTCAATACTCGGTTCAATAAGACCTTGAATAGGCTACCTATGATTCCGAGGACAAGTGATGTTTCTTGTTTAATAAAATACTTTGATGCTTTTGACAAAAAGGTTGCCTATTATTTAAGGGACAAAAACATAGGAACATTGAGGCAGGCCTTCACCATGGCTTTGCAAATTTAAAATAACATCAATGCGGTTGGTAAGCATCCTAAGAGGAAGGGATCAAGCTGATCAATCTAGCGAATCCTTACTCGAGTAAGTCTATTTGTGCTATGTACCCACAAATAAAAATATTCTCTGCCAAAATATATAGAAGTAAGAAGGTTTTAAGTGTCTTTAGTAACCCGAACCTTTGTGAAGAAAATATCCCCATTATTTAGAACTGACACATCGTGAGAATAAAATTGTGGCGTATTGATCATATTTTCTCAAGGTTCCCCTAAAAATTGTGCAAAGAAGGATCTCTTCATGTCCTTAACCAATAGAGGTTACAAAATGGGTCCTCTCACCCTGGTCGAAAGGCATGACCTAAAGTAGTGAGGATATATCAAATCCTTTTATATGGTGCTATCCATTTCTCCAATGCCCGAGTGATTAAGATCCAAATGAATCCCTTCCTAGCTACAAAATGAATTATGATTCGTCTACCTCTAAGTATCTTGTTAAATATGTGATGTTTCTCAGCTTCTAAGGGAGAATAAATTTAGATACCAACATCACCAATGCCATCCATTGTAATAATGTTTTGAGTTGCCCATTTTTGCACAAGTGTAAAAATTGTGAACAAGAATGAGTTTTAATATTGAAGGATATAAGTTGTATATTTAGGTATATGTTTTAATATTTGAGTGAATAAATTAATTTAAATATGATTTTTAATATTTGAATAATTAAACTAATTAAATAGGATTTGTTTAAAATTTTAAATATTGGTTAAAAGTAATGGCTTGGTACTCGTATAACATTAACATGTAAGTGAAAATTTGATTTGTAAATTACCCTCCTTGTAAGAAATTGAATAACTAGTTATTTATTATCCTACCTTACCCTTGATCCGGAGCTACTTAATACCGTGATATGACACCTATCCAATCTTGGCAGAAACATGACATATATTAAAATTTTTGTTATTTGGGTAATGGGACCTTGATGGTTTTGTCCCTATTCTATAACCCTTAAGAATTTTATGGTATTGTCATTGTAGGGATTAATGATAAGGAATGGATTTTAGAGTTACAATATTACTTGTCAATGTTGCACTTGTCAATTGGGTGGTCAATCTTGTATAAAACATGATGATTTCTTAATCTGTGAAGCTTCGAGTGAGGAACATGTAATAATAATTCAATTATTTTGAAATAAATTTAATTGTTTAAAATTTTTACTCAAGTGTAATTGTTATATAATGTTAAAAAAATTGTTTTGATTATTGAAACTAGATAGTTGATTATGTTTTGGGTCACAAAAATAGGGCATTACACTTTGTTATAAGAAGAATTTTCATGGTCTACCAATCATTAATTCAATTGAAAATTTCACTTTTTTCTCCTAAGACTATCTCAACTACTTTTTCACACACTTAATATCCTTGAAAAACCCACCACCGATTATGGGGATGAACCTACAGAGATCTATGGTTTAAATCAAATATAAATTCAGAAAATTATTTTTCCATCCCTAATTAGATATTGAATGACTTGGTTTGTTTTCCCTGTTATCCAAAATTTACTCCTCAAGGTAATTTTGGTTAACTGCATTATTTCTTCTAGCTTTGAGCGAGTAGAATTGGTCTAAAGATAAAAATCGGGATTTAGGGATCCTTGTTGCTTCTCTCTAACTTCCCCATCCAAGAAGAAATTTGAAGAGTTAGAAAAAATTGTAAACGATGCAAAAATTCAGCTGTGTTAGTGTTGTGTAGAAAATTAGGTTTTAAAGCCTAGGATACACAACTACGCACGAGACAGGTTGGGACCGTGTATAATAGAAAAGTGACATGTGAGGATGATAATCAACAAATGACCTTCCCTGTACTTGACCTCCCAAGATCATGTCGAGATAGCTGGTGGTTTGAAATGCGGGTGACTTAGATGAATTCACAACCAGGATTATGGTTAGTTTTCTACGATAGAAAAGATACATGCAAGGATGAGAATCGGCAAACAACTTTCCTAAAGCTAACTATGGGAGGATCAATGACTAAGATCTGGTAGTGTGATCTCCTAATAGTTGGAATGACAAAGGGGAGATTTTAGAGGCTATTAACGGGTAGTGTTTATTCCCTATGGTTTATCCTCCTAAGCTCGGGATCTAAGTGTTAATCTAGTTTTGAAGTCCCCAAGTTAAATTAAACTAAAAATAATAATTTATATTACTACTGAAAGGGAAACTAATCTAAAAAAATACACGATTGAAACATTATAATTACAAACCACAATTAATATACTTTTAACTAAAACCAAACAAGCAAGATAACCCAATGTGGTTATTCACATGTGCAAATGTGTGAATCTAGGCGAAAGAAAAATAATTAAATTAATTGAAAACCTTCAATATTACATCAAAAGTGAGGAACAAATCATAGCTTCTCAGAAAATATCATTCCCCACAGCTTTCCTAGCAATATTGAAAGCAAACTTTAACTGAAATAAAATGATTCACTACTCTATATGATATTTTTGCAATTATAACTTTGACAATTTAAACCTAGAGTTTATAGAGAAAACGTAAATCTATTCGTGTTGTAGCTTTTCCCCTTAGTGTAATCTCTTCGTTCTTGCGTGTTCACGTGAATCTAGAAAGAGTAGGAGTATAGCGGCATCAGTGAGAGAAGGCACTGGGAAAATGGTAATTTGAAGGTAAAATGGCACGAAGCACAAGTAGGAGAAGGATGGCGCAAGTGAACTGAGCTTGGCCTATGTGATTCCTAGCAGGGTCATTGCAGAAGTGATGAAACAAAATGATAAATACCAGGTACTCGAACAATGAGCAATAACAACTTCGAAGAAACACAATGAAGTACAAGTAGGAGAGGGATTGCGCAAGTGAACTGAGCTTGGCCTATGCGATTCCTAGTAGGATTGTTGTAGGTATACAATGAGGCGTAACTAAATGTTTAGGGTTCTAATATATGCTAGTGGGATTCTTCTATGAAATAGGTATTAATGAAATGATTCATAAAAAAACCTGGAAGAGATAAGAAAAAATCTTCGATCAAAAGCTTCTCCTAAAATTTTGTCTCTCTATATCTATTCACCATATCTCTTTCTTTATTACTTAAGTGCAAGCATGATTATTTATAGCATTTACAATCATCGGAAGATAAGTTCGAGTTGAACTCCTCTATTATAAACAAGGAGAAATTACTATTTATCATGTAGCTAAAACTTAAATGCAAGCAAGAGTGGTTGAGAAATGCGAGCGCCACTTGATATTTTACATTGACAAAAGAGTTGAAAAGTTTTGGAAAATGTGGTTACGACCACCATCCTACCCATGGCGGTAGTTATAGGATTTCCACCCTTTCCTAGATGACGATTCTACAGAACCACCACCCTAGCAGGTAGTGGTTACAAGACCGCCACCCCGGGGGGAGGCGATCTTGTAACTAATGACAAAAATGCAAGGAAAAAGAGAGAAATGGTGAGGACAAAACATGTAGAGGCTAGACAAGGTATTTTGGGATGCAAATGTGTACTCAATGAGATTTCTAGATTCTGAACACCTTGTGAAGGGATCTGAATCATCATTGAGGTTTATGTAGCCTCTTTCTAGTAGTACAGTACACACAATATTGGGTACGTACATATTGCCCCCTCGGATAATCATTTTAGCCATGAAGAGACATAAAACGGTGGGTCCGAGTATGGCAATCAAAAATGGGGAGTTAGAAGCTATACCTGACATAACCGTTTGTCGCAATGACACCATCTAGATTCTTGCTATCTATAAAATGAAAAGAGGACTCAAGTGCAAATAGATAAAGAAATCAAAAAATAAATACTAAATTAAAATGAAATGAGGACTTAGCATTTGCATGGGGATAAGAACTTACCTCCATTAGCACTCCAACTCTATGAGAGAACATTCAAAACAAGGTTAGAATATTATATATATTTATAAAAGGAGATCATTTTCCTATTCATTTGCGCGTGTTGATTTGGCAATTTTTGAGCTCTGGGACCGATGGTACAGATTTAAGTCTCGAGTTATTTTTTCTCAATTCATTATTTTTAAACCTAAAATATTAAAATGTTGAAATCTTTGTCTTGGGAGGGTTATTTTTTAAAATATTAGTGTTAAACAAGTCTCTAGGGGGGGCACCCATAGGGTAGGTTTTAATTTTATTCAAAATGGTGTATTTTACCATTATTAGGGTTATATGGGTGCATGCCGAATTGATGCGGGACTGCCACCCTTTACTGAATCTGCGAACATGGGACCGCCACCCTATGATGGGCAGTGGTCATGGAACTACCGCCCTTGGAGGAGGTCATGGAACCGCTATCCTTGGTGGCGGTTCTAGATAGAAAGTGAAAAAAATTACCTTAGTTGAATGTGTTAGTGTGTGTTATTTTCCACATCATTAGGTGAGTCATCTCACTTCGGTGAGATTTTAGGTCCATGTGTCATTTAGGGGTCATTATGTGATTCTCTTACATGTTAGTGCATCATATGCATCATTGGGAGTTACACTTCTTTTCTGGGAATGTAACTCCCCTCTCCACTCGAGTTATGATGATTACAAAGACCTTTGGGGTTACTCAACACCTCCTATATGTACACCCCATTTGATCTATGAGATAGAGGAGATTTTTATGGCTTAACCAGGTTCTACCCATGTTTTAAATCTTTGCATGCACATTCGGTTGATGCTCACTCCTCCCAAGATCTCTTCACGCTGTTGTTCGCACGTCTATTGATGTGCACGTCATCCCTCATGATCCTCTCTTATGGGTTTTAAACCCTCTTTCATGGTATTAGAGAAAATCTTGCAGATCCATGTACTCCTCGGTGGATCCATGTACTCCGATGTGATCTTTAGATTCTTTTTTCATGTGTCATAATGGTTATTCGGATCATGCCCTTATTGCATTGATTTGGGCGTCATAACTCTTGCATGTGTTTGTTCGTGGGTTGTGGTTTCTTGTTCGAGTGTTCAAGGGTATTGTTCAAGTTTTTGATGTTTTTTTTAACTTAGTTTCCTTGACCAATCGATTCTCTGGGGTGTTTTTATGAGGTTTCTTTGTGTTTCAAGGTGCAAATCCAAGTTTTTTGTACTAGTTTTTTGTTTTGGTGGGATCTTGTGCCTTTGACTCATGGCTTAACTTTAATCTGATTCGTGGATTTTACATTCGACCTTACAATGTCTCGGTGGCACAGTTGTTAGTTTTATCAACTTGTGCTTGGACAGATGGACCCCTACTTTTTTTTTTAGCCTAGTCTTTGGCTCTACGTGGATAGTATTACCTTTGAATCATAAGTTTGGAACTTCTCGAGACCTGCACCATTTTGACGGGTTCCTAAATCAAATGATTGTCTTTGTCTCGTGGACCATTTGACATTCCTTAAAGGTTGTTTCTCCTCGACTTAACCATCCTCCACATTCTGAAGAATCCTCTAACATCCCTGTAATGATGTTTTGTTTTCCGAGTAACTTTAGGTATTCTGATCATCGGATATAGTTTTGCATGCATCTACACTAGGCATCATCCCTTCACACATGACCCAGGACTCTCGGTTGTTTCACGGGATTCCTCACCTTAGCCACTCATGGTTTCTACCTAAATAGATGGCTTGGTTTTTTTGTGGAAGCTCGTAAGCCTGCATCCAACTCAGTAGGCTCAAATTGGTTGCTTCAGCCCTATCTTCTGTGCATGCACTCAATACGGTTATGCAATTACACATTGTTCCTCTGCATTGGAAACTGTTTCTCATTTGACCCACTCCACTCAACCTTGCCACGTAGACCCCTAAAATGGCTCCAACATAGTTCCCTACGTTGCCAGTTTGGGACTGTGCAACGGATTACACCTTAAACGACATGTTTGAACAGACTGAGATTCCAATTTCCAATGTATGTTAGTTGTAGCGTAGGGAGTTACTTCTGACTTAAGCGACACTTTGGTAGCTCTCTACACCTGCAGCACCTCCCTCTAGCACATGCAGCACTCCCACTCGGTAGCTTCCTTGTTTCCAGTCCAAACAGTAGCTTGAACACCCTCTTCTTCCTCAACGTCGGCCCCCTTCTTCCTCCTTTCAAATATTTTAAATGTTAAAAAGATTACCTTTTTAATTATTTTAAGGTGTAAAACATTATGCATGGCATTGCAATATTTTGGGGCTGCATTTTTACTGTATTATGTCCTTCCTTCTAGTGTCAAAGAGAGAGTGAGGTTTGGGGTTGGCGGAGGCTAATCCCCCTCACAAGAAAAACAAAGCCTTACTAAAATTTGATGTTGTTTCCAACGAGTATCACATGATACCCTTTGCACTCGTTTTGAGCACTTTTTAATGCATTTGCAATGTTTATTGACATTTTCCATCAGTTGCGAGAATCATTTTAATGCTATAGATTTTGAATCGCTGCTCATTTTTGAGTGCTTATTTAGTGAAATTTGCATGATTTCTTGCACATTACGTGATGATATTGTCGATTTTGAAACACACTAATTTATAAAGTGTCACATTGGGGGTTGACTAGTACTCTTAGGCTTTCAAACGTAGATGCATTATCGACCAATTCGACATCCTACTTTTGTGCATCTTACATTTTTCATCATGGAGAGTGCTCTTTCCAGACTTGAGCATCATAGGATTGCTTTATAGCCTCCACCAATACTCACCGGAGAGGGAACTATTCAACTTGGCATGCTTCCATGGAATGTTACTTCGCCCATGAGGGTCTTTTACCCTTCTTACTTGGGCCAATTCCTACACCCAGTGATCATTGTCATCTAGAGGACTTCCTTGAAAATTGTGACCATGTCTTTGGTCACATGATGATGCATGTCTCTTAATATCTTTGGTTTAATGTGGCAGACTCAGATCCACCCCACTATGTCTAGATAATTCTTGAGTCCCTCTATGGAGACCCTTCACATACTATAGCCATTTTTTTTGTTTCTGATTTAGTTGTCTCCTCCATTTATTCTAGTGATGGTAGTTCCACCGACATGGACTCGTTTGGTTCTACTTCTGATGACAAGGATTGTGCACCCAATTTTGATGCAGAGAGAATTATAGAGGACTTCTCTCCTCTTTCTCTCACTATTCCAGACATTGTTGTCACCCCCCACAATCTCATCAGATATCGAGCAATATCATACTTAGTCTCATACATTCATCACATCCACCACTTTTCCACTTCCTATGTGCAAGGAACCTTTCACTTCTCTACCTTCATTGGATGACTCATACCTATCTCGACATTTCTCTTCTATTTATTGAGCCCCCTCATAGGGACGAGTATCCGCCACGACCTTAGTCATCTTTTCACAGAGTCTACTTGTGATGTACTATAGGTCCCTCACCCATCTACAGGTGTTTCAATGGAGTTCATCATCTTTGTTTTTGGGAGTGCCCCTTCCGGGAATCATGTCACTTCCACATTTCCAAAGACCTTCATTGATCCACCCTCAGTTGTGGATCCCTTTTCTATTGTGGAGGATGTTTTGTTCCCTTCACATCACTTGGAAATCCTTTTTGTGGGTGTTCCTCTTTTTCACTCTGACAGTTATACGCATGTGGCATTACCTTTGGTTACTTTGTACTCATTCGCTAGACCTATGTCACACTTATGTGCACCAGACTCAAAGTTCTTCGTGTTGCTACCTTCAGTTTCCTTTGTGGAGTGGGTAGACTTCTAGCACATCATTTTTGTCCTCTCTAAGGGCAGGCACACAGTTCATTGTAGGTGGCTCTTCTTCAGTCTAGAGGTAGAGGATCTCATCATCGACATTCATCTGGGAGACTTTTTAGAGCTGCAGAGTTTAGATCCGTCCATGACATCTTCTCGTATTCCTCTCATCTCCCTCTTCTTCTCTCTTCTTCTTTTCGAGAGATTGCCTCTTTGTACATGGGTACCTTTTTAGGTTCGTCTATGGCGGGACCCATATTTGGCATCTTTCTTAGATTAGAGAGTGTGTTTTTCTCTGTGGTGGATGTTTTCCCCCGGGTTTTCCTTCATTTCTTGGGATCTTTATCTTGTACGTGGGTACCTCATCGGGATTTGTACCAAGACCCATTTCTTGTTTCTGACTTATCACCTCATCCTAAGTTACGATGAAGGGGGTGTTGGTGTGTGTTATTTTCCACATCATTAAGTGATTCATCTCACTTAGGTGAGATCGTAGGTCCATGTGTCATTTAGGGGTCATTATGTGATTCTCTTATGTGTCAGTGCATTAGTGCATCATATGCATCATTGGGAGTTACACTTCTATTCTGGGAATGTAACTCCCCCTCTCCACTCAAGTTTTCGTGATTGCAGCATTGGGGGTTACTCAGTACCTCCTATATCTACACCCCATTTGATCTATGAGATAAAGGAGAGTTTTATGGCTTAACCGGATTCTTTTGTGTTTCAAATCTTTGCATGCACATCCGGTTGATGCTCGCTCCTCCGATATTTCTTCATGTTGTCGTTCACACATCCGTTGATGTGCACGTTTTCCCTCATGATCATCACTTGTGGGTTTTAAACCCTATTTTAGAATGTTTTTACATTTTTGACATTTTTCTATGTTCTTGATGAGATTATCTCTTGGAGTACATTTCTAACTTGTTCTTTTTTTTTTGTTTTGGGTGGATGCGAAGGAGGATTATATTAGATGGAGTAGAGCGAGGGAGTGTGATTGGCTCTTGGCAAGTGTTGGACATGCTGACCCAAGAAGAGAGAGACACTTTGTAGAGGGATGGTATTTTTAGGATCTCACGGGTTCCTATTGTTGTTCTTGTTAGTCACATATTGTGTGACTTGTTCTCATACTAGGATGCGGGACCGAAATACTTTTCTGTTTCCATGTGTTAGGGGTGAGTAGAATATCACCGTGGAGGATGTCTATCACATCTTGGGAGTTCGATTATTAGGAGGTGGTTGTCTCTTATGAAAGCGGGATCTAGGTCTCGAGATGGTTTAGTGGGCTACCTATATGGGAGATGTTGTTATCTCCTTTGTCTCGGAGAAGGGGTGAAGGTCGATCCATTGCTTTGCTTCTCCTAGCCCTATTATCCACAAGGCTATTATGGGTATCTTGGCATCGGGGTTGATTGGGGATAAGGGAGGAGATACTCTATTTTATTTTTGGGCTCCCATTATTGCATAGATTGAGGCCCATGGCCATACTTATGTTTGGGGAGTAGACATTCTTGGGACCAAATACCATGAATTATATAGGGTGTTCATATTACAGGGGAAGTCCTTGAGTCATCCCACTCTAGTTATGAGTTAGGTGTATGAGCTCATCATCCTCTATGGAAGGAGTGTACTAGCGAGAGAGGGTGCAGGGGTTGTTAGAGAAGTGAGGTGGATGGGGATGATAGTACTCGGGATGCCACATCGGCCCGGTGGCTTCACTAACAACTACAAACATTGAGGCCACTCCTTATAAAGCCATGGCAGAGTATTGGGAGAGGACACACTTACATTGATTTCTGCTCTACTATCTAGGTCGGTTGGTAGACGGGATAGAGAGGGTGGAGGTACACCTATTTGATCAATTCCCTCAACAGTTTGGCCTCCCCTATGTTGATATACTTTGTCCATTGGGGCTAGTATACATGAATATTCATGAGGCCCAAGGAGGCCCTAGAGGAGATCGGGGTTGGAACATGGTTACTCCTGGAGTTCCTATTGTAGTTAGGTAGGTGGTTCGAGCCCGAGGGCAACCAAGTACTCCTTGAGCACCTTTACTTCAAATCGAGCCACTCCTACTTTAAGTGGGGGAGGATGAGCGTATTGATGTGGAATCAAACTCTCGGGAGTTTATTATAGGGGACCGAAGAGTGGATGGGAGGTGACACCGGTGGGACAACCAAGGAGGATAACACAGATTCCGAGTGGCATGACACTTAGGATATTTTGAGGGCCGAGAGGGAGGAGGTTAGTGCAGAGAAGGTGACCTTGATTTGAGCAGTTGCCTTCGAGGACATTCGGGGAGATGATGAGTTTGTGCTAGGATATCATTTCTTTCTTGATTTGGAGGAGGTTACGCAGTTGGTAACAACGTCGGTAGTAAGCACATGTCCTAGAGGCCCAACCTAGATGTGTAGAGATCGATTGAGTTACTACTCTATTCTTGACCTTGTTAGTTAGAAATGTTTAGTTTTTATTTACTTTTTTGTTTCATTTGTTTTTTACTTTGTTTTTGGTGATTTTCTAACTTTTTATTTCTCTTTTTATTTGTAGCGACTCTTGAGGGATGGTGGTATTTTATTTTCGAGTGTGTGTGGAATTTTTTTCTCCCTTGAGAGAGTACACGGTCTAAGCTTAATGAGGACGTTGGAGAGCCTTTCAGTTGGTGTAGACATGCGATGTGTTTTCCCCTATCTAGAAGGTGGAAAATTTAGTGACCTCCCTTCATGCTGAGGTAGCTAGATATAGGACTGTTGAGCATCTGATGAGGTGGAGTCATTCTCGTAGTGAGACCATAGCTAGTGGCCATGATCATGAGCACTCAATTCATTCAAAGCATCGTTGTAGAAGGAGTCCTAGACACAATCGTGCACCCTCGAGGGATCCCAAGGGATTGAGGGGCCGTTTGGTAACTTTGTAGTGATTTCACCGAATGTTTATATGAGTTTTTTTTTTTTTTTTTCAGGCTCATTGAGCATTTTGACCATGCCTAGTGCATGATGGCATTATATGTAAAATACGATTCTTATATATATATATATATATTTGGATCTAGATCTTCTTTGTATCTAGATTTTTGTGGTTTTTTTCCCATGTGTACACTAGATGTTTTTAGAATCTTTGTTTTTATATGCTTTTCAAAATGTATGCAATGGATGACAAGCTGATAACAAGTGTTTGAACAGAATTTGTCTCTTTTATTTATTTTTGTGATGCTGATATGTGATGATGCAAACATATTGTAGTATTGAACTTTTGGCTTCTTTTGGAAATGTTGGTGCTTCGTTTTGTTTTGGAAAAATGTGATGAATATGTAGTGATAATGAGATGAACTTGCCCCATTCCTAACTCCATGCAACTAGTAAGATGCGAGGGTTCAACACCAAGAGTTGGGAAGGGTGTAAATTATATGAGTTTGACTAAATGGAAATGATGAGAGAAAGACAAGGTATTGACATAAATCAAATTTAGACATGTGTGCTTACTCTTACTCAAAACTACTACATAATTGAGAATGTAACTTACTTTCCATTTTATCTAGACTTAGATCCATGGATAGCAATTTGGTGGACAAAATTTGGTTTTGAGGATTTGATCTCTTTCAAATTTGGATACTTAATTTCACTTAATACACTTTGCTTTACATTTTTAAATACTAAGACTCATTAATCTGCATGAATGGACCCCCTACACCGCCCCATGCTACTAGTAAGAAGTATGGGCTTGTCACCGAAGGTAGTACATATGCATGAGTAAGGGCACTTCTTTCCTTTCTCAACCTCGCATCACTAGTAAGAGATGCGGGATAATCAATGAAGGTTGGTGGGGAAAAGAAGTGTGTAAAATAAAAATATTCTATTTTGTTTAGTATTTTTATTTAATTTGGTTTCGATACTTATGATTTGTGATTTTGGAGTATTCTTGTTTCAAAGAGATGTAAGAGGGATATATGTGACACCAAGAAGCTTCTAGAGCAGGACCATAGGTAAGAACAAATTATCATAGTAGAGGAAATGAGTGTGACCAAGTATGTAGACCTTCGTTTGGTTTTGTCAATATTTTGTCGTTCATATTGATGAGATGATTTTGAAACCATTTTGATGATATTATGAAAATTGAAGAGACATGATTTGAATTCTTTTTCCAATATTTTAAAAATCTTATAATAAATTTCTTAAGAATAAGTTCCTTGACCACAAAATTTATGAAATGAGTGAACAAAATGAAACAACTGAGTGACTAATGCAATGTAGGTAGATATAATATACAAATGGTGGTGTTGATGTTTTATGTGTAAAAGCTGTTTTAAGATGTAAGGAATTTATAGTTTCATTGAATTCCTCGGCTTCTAGTGTACACAAGAGATACACACCGTTTTCATAGTCTTTCATGACTCGGTATGCGCCCAACCACTTGGGATGGAATTTCCCTCCTTCCCAGTTTTCTTATCAATCCGGTTTGTCTAGTCTCAGAACTAGGCCTCCCTCGTATATTTATCGTTCGTATACCTTTTTGTTATATTGCTGGCACGTCTAGTCGGCATAGGCTCTATGCCATTGTTCGGCATTCAACATGGCCTCATCAAGGATTTCCAGTTGAGAGAGGTGTGCCTCTCTATAGGCTTCTTCTCCCAAAATCTGTTGTAATGAGATGCGAGAGAATGGGTATTTTGACCTTAAGAAAGAGAACTAAATCTGTCCAGAATACTAATAAGAAATGGGTTTCCCATGTTGGTGTTCTTATTGATGTTCAATGGGCCCATAAGGATGGGTATAATTTAAAATTCCAATCCTATTTTTTCTCCTTAACTATTTTGAGGAGAATGGATTTTAACATTTTGTTTGTCACCTCGGCCTAACCATTGGCTTGGGGTAATAAAGAGAGGCCGCATTATGGTTTATCTTTTAATTTGCTGCATAACTCAAGGACCTCATCATTTTTGAAGGATGTGCCATTGTCGAGATAATGACTTGTGGGACACCATACTGTAAATGATTTGATTCGGGATGAACTTAGAAATTACGGAACACTGGCATACGGTGGTAAGAGGCATGGCCTCTACCCATTTAGTAAAATATTCCACGGCTATGATTATAAAGTTGTGGCCATCTCGTTGATTAGTGAGATAATTTCCCTATCGGATCTATGCCTTGAGTAGAAAATGGCCATGGGGTTACGATTGGTTGTAGAGCTTGTGATGGCATGTGAATCTCATGCGATAAATCTTGACATTTATGACACTTGCACCCAAAATGTACTACGTCATGTTCCGAGAGAGGGCCAAAAATAGCCCATCGATGTATTTTGCGAGTAGTAGTGGCGTGGCTACTGCAGTGGCCTCCACATATCCCATTGTGTAATTTGTAAAGAATATTTTCAGATTTTTACGTGTCAATACATTTTAAAATCATTTCGTTGAAGGCTTTACGATAGAGCATGTGCTCTAAAATAAAGTATTTAAAAACAATAATGCATAACCGCCATCTTTGTTACGATGTGGCACCTTCAGGTATGTGTGGTCCATGATGAAATTGGCGATGTTAGTGTACCGAGGACATGTGGAGATGGGGGTCTGGTTTCGAAAAAATATATGTACTCATCGGGAAAAACTAGGTCTACCAGATTACCTCCATCTAGTCGATTGTCGCCTACTAAGTCTGCAATGATTTGTCCCTTAATGGACTTTTGGTCTACAAATGTTAATTCAAACTCACCCATTAAGGTTATGAAATGTCCATCCTTTTTAGATAAAGACCCTTGCATGAGGAATGCCCATAAATGATCTATTTTTACAATAACCCTTGTTTCTTGATCTAACATGTAATGTCTTAAATGTTTCATTGCAAAGGCTATGAAAAGGAATTCTCTTTCTTCTGTGTGTAACATGTTTCATAATCAAGTAATGTCTGACTAATGAAATAAACTACACGTTCCCATTTATCATCATCTTCCTGAGCCAACATGCAGGCTAGTGAGACATTAGTAGCCCATGAATACAGGATCAAACGATGATCTGGTCTAGGAGGCATTAGTGTGGGAGGAGACAAAAAGAATCGTTTAAGCTGCTTTAAAGGCCTCCTTACATTATTTCATCCAATCAATGCTATAATCCTTCTTTAATAAATTTTTGATTGGATGAACAACAAAACTTAAGTCTAGGATGAACCTTTGAATTGCACTAAGTTTCGAAGAAATGATCTGATACCAAACTCGTCTTATGGTGGAATCATTTCAAGAATAGCACTGGGTTTTCGTTGGATCAACATCAATCCCTTGTGATGATATAATGCAGCCCAGAAGCTTGCCTCTCTCTCACAAAAATACGCATTTCTCTGGATTCAATGTGATGCCATATTCGATCAATGATGAGAGAATGATACAAAGTACTTCTGGGTGATCACAATGCTTCTTGGCCTTGGCCAACAAGTCATCTATGTAGGATTCCATGAATTTATGAATAAGGTCATGGAATATGTATGAAATCACCCGTTGGTATGTAGCACCAACATTCCTAAGACCGAATGGCATGACATCGTAACAATATGTTCCCGAGGAGTTATAAACGTAGTCTTAGCTTGATCTTGTTGAGATATTTTGATATAATTATATCTTGAGAACCGATCCATTAGAGACAAAACCTCAAATCTAGTTTTTACGTCAACAATGCGTCGATGAATGGTAATGGGAAGTCATATTTGGGGAAATCTTTATTAATGTCCTGGAAGTCTATGCAAATACGTGCCTTCCAATTCTTTTTGAGAATAGGAAGATATTAGATACCCATTGTGAATAGTTGACTGGTTTAATGAATCCTACTTGAGAAGCTCCATTACTTCTTGTTTCACCATGAGAGCCACTTTTGGCTTCGTTAGTTTTGAATTTTGCTTAATTGGCTTTGCATCTAGTTTGGTGACAAGATTGTGTACCGCGATATGTGGTGCGATTCCCTTCATTTCTTTGTAATTAAATACGAAAGCCTTTTGATGTTCTTTAAGGATGCTGGGTATGTATTTCTATCTCCTCTGGAGTTAATGAGGATCCCAACTTCAAAATCTTTGGTTCTTCCTCCATTGCAATATTTATGTCAATTGTTCCTTCGATTAAGGAAGCGTTTCCTTCTTCAAATTCAGGTGGGGCCGGAGGTAGTTCCTAACCTTCTCCATTCTCTACCTCATAGATTTCGAGATTCTTTTGCAGGGGAGATTCTATCATGGGATTTCCAAAATAGGAAGACAAATGTGGGATTAGGGAAAAATATAATATGTAATGAGAGAGATGTAATTCTGCATCAGCATTTAGATATCCAAGAGTGACCCTATCACTGCCAAAGTGATCTAGGATAGAAAACTCATTCTTAGCTTCTATATGTGTCAAGATCGGGTTTGTTAGTATTTTACGCACCAATGGTTGATGCATTTAAGTGATACCATGAAACTTATATTTTCAACTCACCGCTTGGAGTGAAACAAGAAGCTAAGGTTGCTATTGAATCATTGAGAAGGTTTTTTTCTCATGGGATTTCTTCAATTGATATGAATTCAAATCCCTTGGTTAGATCTAACACCGCCACTTTATAGAGTTGTAAGTGTTCAAATCTAGTTTCATATACCTCGAAACTTGGTTTTGTAACTAATTGCGAGTCTATTAGATCTCTAATGTTATCAACGCCCATCCATTTAGCTATGATAAGGCAAAGGATAAGGGATTCATATTCAGCCCCGTTGTTTATACATTCACATTTTAACTTAAAGGAAAAAGGTAGGATCTTTCCCTCGGGAGAAGTAAAGATCATACCTACCCTAGCTCCGAAATGACATCTAGCTCCATAAAAGTGGAGAGTCCATTATTTTCTTCGAAAAATGGATATTGGGACATTCTTCGTGTTTACTTCTTTTCCTCGGTTATTTATACCATACAAACTTTGTTTCTTGGAAGGGAGCCAATTCCTAGGGTGTATCCCATACCCATGGAATCAAATGGTAGGAGAATAGGTATATATTTCTCTAGTAAATCTACAATTTTTTGGTAGTTCCTAATGATATTGTCTCTATGACGTTAGTATCATTTTTGAGTCTTTGGAATGCCTTCGACTAGATTCATGATTTATAATTCTATTATAGGTATCAACTTTACGTCTAGTTTTGAATTGATTGGTTTGTTAACTTGATTTGTTGTGAGTTCAAACTTAGAGTGAATTCCTGGTCCTTTCTTCAAATTTGCTAGATGTATATCATGGTTTTAGGTCACCTTATGCCACAAATATTTTTCCCAGTGTAAAAATATTATTTCTTGGAATAATGTAGAAGGGATTGCCTTTACACGATGTATCCATGGTTAACCAAGAATCATATTATAGTTGGTTTCCGATCTATAATATAAAATTCAGTGAGGACTGTCTTGGGTCCTAAGGTGATTGGTAACACTATAGTCCCAATTGAAGTGGCCTTGAGGCTATCATAACCTCTTAGTGTATTTCACGTTGTGGAACAATTTGTTCCTCAATATCCTAGATTTTGAAGAAAAGTGAAGGGGACTATGTTAAATGCTTCCCCATCGTCAATCATTGCACATTTAACATAATTATTGTAAACCCATACTTGCAAATGCAAGGCTGGGTCACCTCTACGTGCAATCTCAATGTCTATTGGCATTTTTCTTATATCAAATATAAACTTAGTGTCCCTATCTAGCTGCCTTGGAGGATAGATGTCAAAGTCTACATGTTTTACTTGCATTTCAGGAGGAGTGATGTTTATTAGATGACCAAGACCTAATGGTTCTAAGAGAGAAGCCTTGTGGGCGGGAGAGTTCTTCAACAAATCCAAGAAGGAAATGTGAGAGAAGGTTTTTGTTAGGTCATTAATTAGATCGTAAGTGCTTATGGGTTTTACCAGTGTTTGTTTAATGTTGTCTAGTTCTGATGGGTAGATTGGGACTGGTTGAGAATAATAATATATGTTCTTGTTATGGTTTCTACATATAGCTCGATATCTAACTCTACTAGACCAACTATATTGGTTTGTGCTCGAGTTCCTAATTAGGGTGCGACCAAAGTAGATTTAATGAAGTTGAGGCTTCATGATAGTTATTTCCTATCATAACACCTTTGTTCGTCCTATTTGGATCTAACCTTTTGTTGTTAGAGTTATTTGGGAGAGGATCGTTTAAAATCTTGAGGGGTTCATTTTGAGTGGAAATTACTCCCGTATAAGTGTTTGGCGTGGGTAATGCAGAATTTGCTAAAAACATATCTATAAAGAGTTATCTTTGGTATTCGGAAAATGTTGTAGGAATTTATTATAGTTGTGGCAAGTCCTAGTATCATGACCTTTAATTTTTGGAAACCACAATACAAGTTGGGATTATAGTTTTGAGGTTGTTGCTTTGAAACTGTTGTGGTCCAAAAATCTGATTAGGTTGTTGGTTGTTAGAGTTAAAATTTTGAGGTTGTTGCCTTTGGTTTTGATTCGATATCCGATTGGGTTTCTGATTGGACGTTGTGTCTATATTTTCCATCGTTGTTGTTTTCGTGATGGACAATTAAAATACATCGTGTTGATTATTGTAGTGAAGTTATTATTTCACTGATTATTAATGGGTGGTGAAATGTTCATGGCGTTTTCCCTTTTAACCTAGTATGTGACTCCATCTGTTGTAACCCCATGGTTTTTACTAAGGATCTCGGGTCCTTGATTGGTATTCCGACATTAGGATAAGTCATAGTGTTTTGATTAGGAGTGATTAATTTCTGTTTGTTCCATATTTCTTACGACCACTGTCTATCATTGCTTCTTGATTGATTCGGAGCGCACTCTCAAGTACTTCATGATAAGTCCTTAGTGGGAACTTCTATACTTCTTCCTTTATCTCTCTATTGAGATAATGAAGGAACAAGTCACATAGTTCCATTTGATCCATGTTTGGAGCACTTTTTGATGAGTAAAGGACTATACGCCATCTTTGAATAAAATGGGCAGCAGATTCATTGTATTCTTGTTTAATATGCAAGAATTCCCGATCCCTATTCTTAACAATTTTTTCATCTTAAAATCTTTGATAAATTCTAACATAAGTTGTTTAAACAATTATATCGAGGTGTTAGGTATTCTATAATACCAATCAAGGGTGATACCCTCTAAGGTTTTAGGGAATAACTTAGCAACAACAGACATCCCAAGGAGAAATTATCAAATTGCCATGGCATAGGCCTTGATATGTGCATTTGGATCTCCCTCCCCTTTTATTTAGGTAAATTAGGAATAGGTCTTGGAAGTATGATGCTTTGTACAATGAAATCTACTGAGTTCTTTCAAGTATTCTAAGTAAGTTCCTCTGCATAGGTTTCGACCATCGATGGTTCTCTTTGAGGGGGTTGAGGTGGAATGGGTTATTGATATGGCATAGAATATGTATTTACAGGGACATAAGGACATCCCTGTGGTTGAGCGAACATCTTGGGAGAAGAGAACATATCTCCCTATGGTGATTTTTGATAAATGTTTAGATAGGGAGGAGCATTGCTCGATATGGGTTGTTTCATACTAAGCGGGGGTATCATACATTCAACTAGAGTAGCATTTGAAAATGCAGTTCTAGTTGGTGTTTGTTGTCGGTAGTTATACGATTGTTGAGGAGGCATGCCTAATGTGCCTACTCCTATGAGGAGGTCTATTTGAATAGGATAATGAAGAGGGTTGGCGGTTCCTGCTTTCCCCAAATATGAAGTTTGATTTTCTTGAGCAAGCTCTAGTCCTCTGACCCTCTTGACCAAAGTTGAGATGACCTCAATTGGTGATGGCCCAATGTTTTTCCTTGATGGTTGTTGTGGTACTCTTTGAGGTTGTAGAGGAATATGGTACCCTGCTATGAATTGATCATTACTCTACCCAAGTTCACCAAGAGTATTTTCCATTGGTGGAGGAATGGGGGTATTTTCTTGAAGTGGGGTATCGGGTTGTGTTTGCAAACTTCCTAGAGATGGATACATGTTTTGGAAGTATTGCTCATTTCTGGCGTAGTGCGCTAAGTACTCCTCATCCAACAATGGGAGTGGATCTGACTACCTACTAATTTGTGGTCTGAATAAAACCCAAGGAGATGAAATGGATTCTCTAGTAAATGTCATATTGTTAGAGCCTGAAGGCTCTGGTTATTGTGTTTGTGTGAGCTTTTCCAGCTCCTCAATTCCGAATAAAGAACTAAAGCTAGTTCTTTGAGGAGGAGTTTGGGATAAAAATTAGTTGCTTGAATAGTTTTTAGCCCATACGAAAAGTGAGGGTGATTGTTGTCTTTTTTTTTTTTACCATAATATGCTTCGAGGCGAGAGAGGTCTGTCATATGCGTCGTATCCTAACATATTCGGGGGATATAAATACCCATAGAATAATGGGAAGGAGCGAAGATGGATGAAAAAAATGAAAATGAAAAGGAGCAGATTATTGTGTTTCATGTTGGGTTCACCAATTTTTACGCTATAAAAGTGACATGCGAGGATGATAATTAGCAAATGACCTTCCCCATACCTCACCTCCCGAGGTCATTCTAAGACAATTTGGTGGTTTGAAATGCGGGTGACTTAGATGAATTCTGGCTAGGATTATGGTTAGTTTTATATGATAGAAAAGCTACAGGGGAGGATGAGAATCAACAAGCAACTTTCCTATAGCTAACTAAGGGAGGATTTGTGACTAAGATCTGGTAGTGTGATCTCTGGTAGTTAGAATGAAAAAGGGGATATTTTAGAGGCTATGAATGGGTAGCATATATTCCCTATGGTTTATCCTCCTAACTAAGATCTAAGTGTTAATCTAGTTTTGAAGTCCCTGAATTAACTTAAACTAAAAATAATAATTTATACTCTGCTTTGAAAGGGAAACCAATCTAAAAAAATACTTGATTGAATCATTATAATTACAAAAACAATTAAAATACTTTTATACTAAAACTTAACAAGAGAGATAATCCGGTGTGGTTATTCACCTGTGTGAATGTGTGAATCTAGATGAAAGAAAAATAATTAACTTAATTGAAAACCTTCAATCTTACCTTAGAAGTGAGGAAATAATCATAGCTTCTTAGAAACTATAATGCCCCCATGACTACCCGGCAATATTGAAAGTGAGATTTAACTAAAATAAAATTATTCACTACTCTATTTGATATGTTTGCAATTATAACTTTGACGATTTAAACCTGGAGTTTACAGAGTAGAGGTATATCTAGTCGTGTTGTAGCTTGTCCCCTCAGTATGATCTCTTCGTTCTTGCGTGTTCACGTGCATCCATAAAGAGTGGGAGTATAGCGGAATTAGTGAGAGAAGGAACTAGGACAATGGTAATTTGAAGGTAAAATGACATGAATCAGAAGTAGGAGACGGATGGCACAAGTGAACTGAGCTTGGCCTATGCGATTCCTAGCAGGGTCATTGTAGAAGTGATGAAACAAAATGATAAATAACAGGTACTCGAACAATGAGAAATAGCAGCTTCAGAGAAACACAACAAAGTACAAGTAGGAGAGGGATGGCGCAAGTGAATTGAGCTTGGCCTATGTGATTCCTAGTAGGATCATTGTAGGTATACAATGAGGCGTAACTAAATGTTCAGGGTTCTAATACATGCTAGTGGGATTCTTCTATGCAGTAGGTAGTAATGAAATGATTCATAAACAAACCTAGAAGAGATAAGAAAAGAAATCTTCTGATCAAAAGATTCTCCCTAAGCTTCGTCTCTATTAATTAAGTGCATACATGCTTATTTATAACATTTGTAATCATCAGAAGACAAGTTCAAATTGAACTCCTCTATTATAAACAAAGAGAAATTACTATTTACCATATGGCTAAAACTTAAATGAAAGCAAGAGTGGTTGAGAAATACGAGCGCCAATTGATTTTTATGTTCACGATAACTTCAAAAAGTTACGGAAAATGCGGTGGGATCGCGCCTGAGAGGGTGACGGTTATAGGATTTCCGACCTAGCAGGGAGGCGGTCCTATAACTAATGCCAAAAATGAAAGGAAAAAGAGAGAAATGGTTAGGAAAAAGCATGTAGAGGTTGGACAAGGCTTTTTGGAATGCAAATATATACTTGGTGAGTTTTCGGATTAGAACACCTTGCGAAGAGATCTCGAGTCATCAATTAGGTTTCTATAGCCTCTTTCCAAAGATCAACAAGTACACATAATTTTTAGTACGTACAAACTCTGTGTGGGTGAAATGGCTTATTTGTAAAGAAATTTGTAAAGTTGGTTATATTTTGTTTTTCGCGGTCAATGGGATATCGGGACGGTGAGACATGCATCACCGAAATTGTCGTAGGTAAAGGAAATTAGAAAAAGAGGAATTTTTAATCTGCATTGTGTGAGGGACATCTAAAACATCGGTACATGTGGGATTTAAAAATCCAATTTTTCCACAAGTCATTGCATTGTGGGAGGCATGGAGAAATGTGTCCGAGGTGGCGAGAACATAGGTACACGTGAGATGCGAAAAGGTGAAAATGTCATCGAATAAGGAGCCAAGTGCATCGAGAGTGGTGTACATGAAGTGGATATTTCTAGCCCAAGTCCCACAAGGGACGTCTAGGACAATAGAACATGATTTTTCAAAAATACCCGTAATACAAAGAAAAAGTCAACATTTGACTCCCAAACTTCAAATAGCCATAAATTTTGACCCCAAGCTCTCATTTTCACAAAATTTGACTTTTTGAAGCAGTACGATGTCATCTACCTCACAAAAATAAAAAATAAAAACATAAATAGTAGGGTAGATATATAAAAATAACTAAATATCTTCAGCTCAATTAATTAAAACCCAATCCCGTAAAATGAAAGAAATACCCAGCAGACCCAAAATAGTTACCCGCACTTAGAAGGCCATATATTTTACATTTCTTAGCAAAAAAACACAAAATTGTTGCCGTTGGTATCTTGTTTCCAATCCCAATGCATAGAAATCAAACAATTCAAAATTTTATGAGAAACTGATAGTGATTTTGTAGATTACATGCCTAGGTTCATAACAATGTTTTATTTGCTAGTTGGGATGCATTGAATGGAGCTTGGACTAACATTTCTCACATTGCAAGTCATGGGATAGTATGGGGAGAATTTTGCAAGCAACAACATCATTTCTTTTCATTTACTACATCTTGCAACTAGTTAAAGGACAAATTTTAGGATTTTTATTTTCCCTCTCTTTCTCTCTCTTTTCAAATTTCTATAAATTGGAGTGTTGGACTCATTGTAAAGGAAGATAGTTTTGAGTAGAAAAAATATGTAATTTTTTTTTTATGAAGACAATGTTTCATAGGCCCTTGTAGTGGATTCCTTGCATTGTGATCAAGGCTCTTATCTTGTAATAGAATGAATTTTGCATACTTATGAAGCAATAGATGCAAGTTTTGGATGTATCTTCCCATGTTGTGTTTGTTTTCATTACTCTTGACCTTTCAATCTCATTGCATATAAATTATATCTACCTCATGCTGTTGTAGGGATTCATTATCATTGTGTGTGCATGAAATACTGTTGTGAATGCAGTTGCTAAATTGTGAAGAACTATTATCACCCCTTCTAGTTTGCATTTTGCTTCTAATTTTCACACATTGGAAGACTATTCTCACTCTCCTTTTTTGTGTATCACCTCTTTAGTGTAGGATTTTTTTTCATGAAATATCTCTCCCTGGTCTCTTGGAAGGTTAGATTAGGATAGATATTTTTCCATGCATTAGAGTAGATTGTGGAAGGTATATTAGGATCAAGAACCAACTTTCTCTGGAGGTATATCTCAAGAAGAAAGTCCCACAACTTGTAGATAGTACCCATGTTATCCAATCACACTTTGAGCTCAAGAAAACACACTTGTGAAAACCATAGGGTGTTGCGATTTGGTGATAACATTACCATCCTAAGTAACATTTCGAAAGTAATGAAAAATTTAAGTTGAGTTTTTCATCTCTTCCCATTGAGCAATAATTCCTATTTGATTGCATTGAGATGAGGCCATCAAAAATCTGCATTTGATTTTAAATTAGGAATTACAAAATTTAGCAAAGGAATTAAATGAAAAACATTAAAAAAATATATCTTATACAAACAAAAACATACAAAAAGATCTTTGATGATTATGATAGAAAGGGAGAGTTGGCACTACTAAAGTTTACTCTTTTCAATGATATAGAAAACTCTAAGTAATTTCTTGTTGACCTTTCTATGTTAATGGGAAAAAAGTATATTTTGATCATAATACATAATGCTCAATACATTACTATACAATGAATTGCATTACTCAATAAGAAATATGTACATATAGGAGGAGGACATTGAAAATACTACCTCAATTAGTGGTGAAGAAATCCTACTAAGCGATCTTTTGGTAGTTAAGTTAACTCTAGAAGACTAGTAAGTGAACTCCACATAAGCGAGAAGCTAACTCCACATAACTAGTAAGATAACTACACACAACTAGTACACCTAAGCAAGCTAACCCAAAAATGTAAGTCTAACACAAGTGTAAGAATTATCACGATAAATAAATAAAAGGATAAATAATAACCTACACAAACACCCTCCCAGTAAGCATACCTTAGTTGGGAAAAAATAAAGTGGGTCTTGAAAACAAGTCCGATAAGGTACCCACGCGTACAATAACTAGGAAAATTGGACGGTCAAGGTACTCAAAACTTGTAGCGACAAAGTAGAGAGAAAAATCCTCTTGTAAGATATCCTAAGAAGCTCAACTCCAAAAACTCATACAATGTTGAAGAATTCTGGTGCACATTGTCATCTGAATCCACTTCTTTGATACCATGAAAGGAACGATAACAAGATTATTCGAAGACGTGATCACAAATGATAATAGAACACCATATTATATTTTCAAAATAAAAGGTCTAAAATACCATATATGGAAATCCATCATAATCCATAATGCTCAATACATTACATTACAATGAATTGAATTACTCAATAAGAAAGATCTACATATAGGAGGAGGAAAGTGCAACTACTACCTAAATCAGTGATGAAGAAATCCAACTAAGCGATACTAGTAATTAAATTAACTCCGAAGACTAGTAAGATAACTCCACATAAGCGAGAAGCTAACTCAACACAACTAGTAATCTAACTCCACACAATTAGTACACCTACACAATCCAACCACATAAATGTAGGGCTATTATAAGTGTACAAATTAACCTAATAAATAAAAAATAAATAATTTTTATTTTTATTTTACCAAGTAAGCTAAAATTATAGTTGACTAAGAAAATTATAGACCGTTCTTTGGGTGTTTTTCATTCTCTATTTAACCATGTAGGAGACATAATTAGGGAGAAATAATTTGATGATTATTTGAAGAGGAAGTGTGCAAATGGGAAGATCATATTTGTTAAAGTGGGGCCATTTTTCTAGGAATATTTTCAATAATTGGCCTAACCTTGACTCACCGCTCTTGTGGTGCCCCTTCATGATCAATTGATATGACATTATCCTTATCCAATCCGAAATTTACATAAGTGTAAGCTAGAATACAAAAAAATTTAATAAGTTGAGGAATAAAGTATTATAATGATCAAGAGAATTGACAAGATGGTTACCTAGAAACTTGACTTCATAAAATTAGAAGAAACTATATCTAAACATTTAAGCTCTTTGCACACTATAAGAAACAATTCCATGCTTTGTATTTATAATTGATGGACTAGTTAACTTTGTGGTGATGTGTTGAGGAATAACTATTTTGGAGGACAAGCCTATGTTTTTATGCTTTTAATGCAACGAAATGATGTATTTGAGGCGAGAAGATGTGAGTGATAAATTTTTTTGAAAATTTTGTTGTATTTGATACAAAGCAATACAAATTTTCAATGTTTTTGTCAAGTTAAACATAGAGATTGTAACACCCACAATTTCGACATTCAAAAACCACATTAATCCTTATATAATTATCATGAAAGTTACAAAAAAATTGTTTGGTTTTAAGTTATAAAGGTTTTAACCTAATATATGTTTAATAAATTCCTACTAGCATATGTTACAATTCATAGGATGGATCCAGTCTAGATTATTAATTAATTATTCTTAATCCAATTCTAATGTTAATTTAATTATCATTATTAGATAAGTGTCCATTAATTTCTCTTACTAGGTTAAATAGTTTCCTGTTATGAATTAATATGCAACCCACATTTAATAACACTTATCCTAAGTTACTTTAGTTCTATTAAATTATTTTATTTAATATTTATTGAACCATTTACTAAAACCTACTAGAAGGGTTACATAATTAAATTAACATACAAAGGTATTATGTGGCCCCATTCACCTATTTACACATACCTTTAAATTATTTTAAAAACCCATAATATTCATTCTTACCTAATAATTTTAGGGTCGATTCCTAACCCTTGGATCAAATAAATCATGGCCACTGGATCTAAGGGTTTAAACCTAACCCTAACCATCCTTATGAAATCTTATTAAACATTTTTCTTTTCCCTAGCTTCTCATTCGGTCTCTTTTCTTTTGTTTAATGTACAGGTTGGAGAAATGGAAGCCATGCGAGAAAGGAAGGAAAAATACATGAGGTAATTCATAAAAATCAAGCTTAGTTTAGATTAGATTAACGATTTATTATTACATTGTTTTCTATTAATTGTTTGTTGGGATTCTTACCTAAATCTAGAATGTTCACTTAGTTATTTATTTTATTTTTGTACTCTACTTGGGTAAAACCCTTTTACCATTTAATCCAAGATATTCCATACATTTAAATGCCCATTTAAAGATTTAAAAGTTTAGAACAATGAATTTATGCCCTTATAGTTTGCTGGTGATTTCCTTTTCATATTTATAGGCTCATATTTTTAATTAAACCAATTTTAAATTTGCACAGTCATGGATTTGTATTTTTCCTTTGTTATTGATGAAAGCTGTTGCCCAAAGTAGGTCGGTGGTCATGGAACCAGTGCCCTACCTGGGTGATGATTTACAAACCACCACCTTGCCCAGCGGCGGTTCAATGACCTTCCCTCTACACAAGACAACGATCCTATTATTTGAAAACAAAACCATTAATTCCATAATTTTCCAAAATAAAATTTACTAGAGTGATTTACAATTTATCATTAGTTGAAATTATGTGCCTAAAGTCTCCAGTTGAAGGGTTTAACCATTTATTCATTCCATGACTTAAATATTTGAATTACAGAGGTTTTCTAATTAAATAGTAACAAGAATCACAACTACAAGATCATTTTTATTTTCTTCCAACAAAATTTCTTTCAATTTTAAAAGTAGGAATGAAGATTAATCTATTTCTAGTATTATTGTTTTCCTTTCCACAACCAAATGCAATTTTTCAAAAAAATAACTCATTATAATTTATTGCATCTTTCCATTTCAACTACAACCATTTACTCAAGGAAAACACAACTATTATATATTTAAGATTTACTAAGAATACATTCTCAATGATTTGCAACTTCTAATTTTTCCTTTCATTTTTACAATAATACAACTTTAACAAATAATAATGAACTTTCTTTTTCTTTGAGAATAGCTCATTTATTTCAATACAAAGAGCTTTCTTTTCAACAATACATTACAACTTAATAAAAAAATATACAATACAATGTTTTTTAAAAGTAAGTCTACTAGTCTTCCACCTTAAGTGGGAATTTACAAGCAAGGTTTTCTCATGAAGAAGGATTTTTTTTGACTTAAAAAAATTCTCCAAATACCAATTATTCAACAATATCTCCACCATTTCTTCACTTTAATCACAACACTAAAAATGGGGGAGAGGAAACAATCTTCACCTAGCCAATAAACCAATGAGGAAATGAAGTTATCCTCCTCATTGGCCCCCGAGGCCCAACACAAATGCAATAAAGGATGGATCCAACTCATTAAAACTACACAATGCTTCAACATCATAATATAATATTTCACAACCATATAACAAACATTTAATCACAAGAATGCAACTTTCAAAATACACAATGCTTGAAATGCAAATCCAATGGAGCAAGGATCTTTAGGGAGATCACTTATGCCTCCCAATGGGATAAGGTTCCCACCTTAAAACACTCCAATAATATATCAAAAACCTCTACACAACACTTATGCCTCCCTCAAGATCCTATATACCTCCCACATTCTCTTCTTCCTCCCTACAATCTCTTATGTCTCACTCAAAAGAACCAAGGAGAAATACAAACATTCTCTTATCCAATGTTGGGCACCCAACCCAACACCCTCAAAAAACATGAAATAAACTCTTATGCCTCCATACATATAAGATCCCCATATCCTTCTCCTACACCATACTTAGGCATTCTACCCAAGATCCCAACAAGCACATAAATCATTCACATACATGCAATACACACATATAAAAACAAACAAGTAAAAAAAGTAGCTTCTACCTTTCAATAGTGAGAAATTGATAAAGGAATGAAAGTCCAAGATCCTTCAATCTCAATCCAACTATAACAAGCTCCAATAATTTAACAAGAACTCTCAAAACTCTCTAACTCTAAAAATACAAAAGCACCAATGAAATGAAGTAACCCCTAAACCAAAAAATAAACTTGCATAAATAAAAAGAGAAGAGGAGAGTGAGGTGGCTCCATGTAGGATGCCACATCACTTTTCCTCAACACCACAAAATAATTCAAAGCTCAACCCCGAGGCATAATAAATTGGAGGTTAAGAGGAATGAAAAACCTCTTACACACACAATCTAAACCCACACCCTCTAAAGACATAATTTAAACACGCATGTAAGAAAAGTGCAATAAATGTCACTTTTTGTTTTACAAAACATTTAATGGGGTCTATTTTTAACTCCCAATCCATAGGTAGTGTTGGTATAAGAAAATAAGAGGTGTGGGACAAGCTTAGATTGTCCCACAAGCCTAAAACAATGACCCTTAAGCTCAAATTCGAAATTCCAAGGTAAGGTAGAGTGTACAACACTCAAAGTCACTTAAACTAAATCAAAATCACATATTCAAAAATACCAACTCTAATAAATGGCCCCCTTTATCACATTCCCATATAACTCAATAACATGATTAAAGTACTTAATTAAGGAACATTACTCAACAATGACTAAATGAATTACATCACAAAATAAATCACATACTCCACAAAAAATAAAATAAAAAGGGATACATAGACACAAAGCCCATGGTCACAATTAGAGGTCATTCCCCCTATGGGGACCACCTTAATAAACTAAAATAAAACAACAACATTGCACAAGTTGTTGTGGTGAGCTTCGTTGTTTCCATCTAGTATTCTCGTGTCATATGTATCCAATCTATCTTTTAATTATTGTAATATAATTACTTGAAAATTCATGTAATACCTCCTTCCGCCTTATGGCTGCATCAAAATATAAAATATAAAATATATAATATATGCATTCAAATAAATAATCATCCACATTTAATTAAATCATCATCTAGACTAACAATGCTATCATTTCTTAAAAATTCCAACATCTCAATTCTATCTTTCATCAATATCAACAAGATTAAAAGATTGGTAAGAAATCTATATAATATTCAACATGATGAGAATTCCAAATATCAGTGACATATATGATAACAAAACATAATCATAAATAATATAAAATGTCCTTCTATGTCTCTAAGAATCCACACAATCATACTATGAATCACAATCCATCAATAATAAGAGTATCTCTATCATCTAACATCATATTAACCCAAACTAAAATGGTAATATCCATGTCTATATTCAATGTCGAGGAGGAAGTCGAGGCTAAGGAGAGGGGATGTAGTGCACACTTTTCTTTGACACTTAACATATGACCATATTTTGACTTCAATAAGCACAAGACCCTAGACCTTGGAGGCTGAGATATTGATTAGGTGTGATTCCATTCGAGACGGGTATGATGAGACAATTTCTACATGAGAGGATGCACACGGGCTCCACCATCATCTACCCATACTCCTGCACCTCCAATGCGGTCCAATCCAATACTTGAGATGGATCTAGGATATATCTCCTAATAACATATACATGAAACACATCATGTACGCGAGACATTCCGGGTGGTAAGGGGGCTAGACGATATGATAAGGGACTGATCCACTCGAGGATCTCGAATGGACCCACAAATATAAGAGACAACTTAGAGTCTTTTCTATAATGAATAGGACTCTTATGAGTTCTTACATTAGGAAACACCTTTGTGCCTAGCTATTAACTACGTTAAATATCATCTAATATACATACATCTTCTACCTATCATATGCCTCCCTGCAACCTATGTCGAGACCAAAAAAACCTATTGCTCCATGTCCGTAAAAATCCATTCAAAGAGATACTTTATCCTTCAATCTGTCCCAACTAGAAGGTGTCCCGCACTACTTATCATACGATGCCCGAAAATGTGCCATCCCAATAGAACTCGAAAGCTGTATTGTAGGTAAAATCAACTAAATAAAAGTACTCCTCCCACCTCAATCGATGATCCATGACATACATCGAAGCATGTCCTATAAAATTTGATTCACCGCTTCTGCCTCGTCCATCTCGCCTTTGCTTGATATGGGGTGCTGAAGTTCATGCTCATCCCAAGGTCCTCCGCATGGTAGTTCAGAAATGTGATGTGTAAAAGGATGACAATCACAAATGATGTTCGGTGGAATCCCATTCAATCTAACAATCTCATTCGGTACACTCTCATTACTTCACTATCCTTATAAGTGGTCTTCACCGGAGAAAATCGGGACACTTTCGTCAACCTATCCACCATGACCATGATGGCATCATGTTGCTATCTTGACGTCGGTAGACCTCCTTATGAAGTTCGTGGAAATTTTTTCCAATGTCCACTCTTAGATAACATGTGGGTAAAGAAGGCTAGTTGGATGCTAATGCTTGACCTTCACCATCCGAAACTCTAAAAAACATAACATGAATTTAGCTGCATCTCTCTGAAGACCTCTCCAATGGTATAGTTATCTCAAGATGGCATACATATTCTTCACCCCTGGATGGGATGAATAAGGTGCATGATGAGCCTCTGCCAAGATATCCTGTCTCAAACCTCCATCCCTAGGTACATAGATGTAGACTCTGTTTCGAGAAGTTTATTTGACTCTAATGTAAAACCATCAAAATTACCGTCAAGGAGTCTCGATACTTAATCTATGATCTCTCTCGCAAGGTAGAAAATGTCATGTGGAAGTTGTTGTAAAATCTTGCTCCATAAATCTATACCCACTGAAGTAGCCAAAACCAAATGTCTCTATCTACTCAGAGCATCGACAACTACATTATCCTTCCCCTTCACATGCTTTATCTCCATGTCGTACTCACATAGCAACTCCATCTAACACTGCTAACAAGTTTTGAGATTGGGTTGTGTGAAGAGGTGATGTAAGCTCAAATGGTCTTTCCTAAGAATAAACCTTCTACCAAGAAGGAAATGTCTCCATCAAACCAAAGCATGCACAACTACTATAAGCTCTAGGTCATGAGTTGGATATTTGATCTCATGATCTTTGAGTTTGTGAGATTCAAAAGTAACCACACGGTCCTTTAGCATCAATACACCTCCTATTATTTCCAAGGAATTATCTACGTACATACAAATAAATACGTCTAAAGGTGGCACAACTAGAAACAATGTTAACATAAGGTATCCCTTCAATTTATTGAAGTTCTTCTCACATCTATCAGACCAAGAAAAATTCTTCTCTTTCCACTAAAGGGAAGTGATGGGGTGTGTGATACAAAAGAAGTCCTGAATAAATCTCCTATAGTAACCGGCCAACCCCACGAAACTACGTGCTTCGATCATACTAGTTAGCATGGGCCAATCCATAATAGCTCAAATCTTTGAAGGATAGATGGTTATACCTTTCCTAGAAATAATGTGACCCAAGTACTATACCTCAAGCTAAAATAATGCACACTTCTCCATGTTCCCGTAAATTTATTTTTCTTTAATACACTTTGTAAAACCTAGCAAAGGTGTTCCTTGTGCTTCTCATGTGTGCATGCATAAATAAAAATTTCATCAAGAAAAATGAGCATGAATTGATCCAAAAATTTCTAGAATACTCCATTCATCAAACTCATGAATACTATGGGGGCATTTGTAAGACCAAAAGACACTACTGTGAACTCTTAATGGACATATCTCATACAGAAGGATGTCTTGTGAATATATCCCTCCATGATCCTCAGATGATGGTATCCAGACTTAAGATCTATCTTGGAAAATAATATTTCCCCCTTCATTTGATCAAAAAAATCATTAATATGTTGAAAGGGGTAACAATTCTTGTTTGTTACTTTGTTAAGCTAACAATAGTCAATACAAAATTATAGAGATATGTCCTTCTTATTTACAAAAATCACCAATGCACCCCAAGAAGATACACTAGGATGGATTAGGAATTTCTTGAGAAGGCCCTAAAGATGTAACTTGAGCTCATATATCTCAGAGGTAGTCATCCTATAAGGTGCTCATGAGATATGCTCTTATCCAAGAACCAAATTAATGTTAAAATCTATCTCATGTGGGGGAGGTAACCCCAGAATCTCCCATGGAAATACATCTCAAAAATTCCTCAAGATGTGATGATCATCAAGAGAGGGCCCACTAGACTCATACTCGGATCTTTCTCTAACCGTGATAGCAAAAACACGGAAACCTCTTGTGCACAATGCTTAAGTTGCACACAGATATGATGTGAACCGAGGTGGGTATCTTGACTCCCACTATAATTTTCTCCACTCCTAAATCATCTTCACATGAAATTACCTTTCTGTAATAATCAAATCTGACCCTATGTGCAGATAACCAATCCATGCCCAGAATAATCCCATAGGAACCCAACAGACGGATACGAAGATCCAAGGTCATTGAAAAAGGTCCTAGGTAAATGATGCACTCCTTGACTAAGGAGTCCACTATGAGCTTGGCTCTAGAAGCCATGTCCACATCTCAACTACGATTCTGCCTACATGTCACCAAATTACACCGCTCTACGTTACATGGGGAAATAAAAGAATTTGAGGACCCTAAATCAAATAAAATAGGAATAGAAATTCCATCAATGCTACCTATCATCTCAATCACTGTGCTCTAGTGCTCTTCTTGGAAGTTCTCGACCACTACATATATTATGTGGATCCTAGCCATATCACCTATGGTATACTTTGAAACTGGTGCCCTACCCTTGTTATTAGGGTTTTGAGGGAACTCTCTCCAATGATGCCCGAGTGCTCTATATCCATAGCAATTACCAAGTCCCTTATAATGAGAGGTGGCTCTTGTAGGTACTCTATTGGTCTATGTCATAGATATTGATGATCCTGCTATGGAATATTGTGGTCCTTGTTAATGAGCATATGTTGACCGAGCTCTAGGAAGTACTGATTCGGGATCGATTCTCTAAGAGGATGCCCTAAACCGCATCCCCTATGAGCATCAAATCTCTGTAGAAGCATAAATAGAGGGTGATTCTACTACTAGTGCTACTGAGGTTACTATTGTGGTGGCCTAAATGAGGATTTTGTAGAACCATGTCCACCACGAGTAGGAGGACGTGACTCCCTCGATGTGTTATCCTACATCTATTAGATACTACTCCACACTATATCTCTGTCTTACTATGTCTTCTCCTTGATCTCCTCGGTGATATAGGCCTTCTCAATAGCCTCTACTAGAGATTGTGGGTAATGAATGTGCACTTCCCCTCCAATATCTAATTTCAGGACCCTGATGAACCTGTGGATCCTCACCTGCTCATCCTATATGTAGTCTACATACTAAAGTAGGTCCAGAAAGTGACTCTCATACTATGCCACTATCATGGATGCCTAACGTAGGTCATGGAACTCATCTATCCTCTGTTAAATGAATCTCCTAGACAAGTATTTTCTCCTGAACCACTCCTCAAAGAGCTCCCAAGTGACTATCTTGGAATCCACATGGAGCTTTTACTCCTCGGTCCTCCACCAAACCCCGACTCTATCTCTCAGAAGGTGGATGGAAACACGAGCCTTCATGTTGTTGGTACATATACATATCTTAAAGCATATTATCAAGCTGACCAACCATGCATATTCCTAAAATCCCCCAGTTTCCTTAGCAAAATGAGATGGATGGAGTTTCATGATCTCTATGATGTGATCTACCACTGTAGATTGTCTACCTATAGGTATTTCAACATGATCATCACACTTCATAGGGCTCCTAGATCTATCCTTGTGTCATGTAGCTCTGTCTCCATGACCTCTTTGTGGTAACTCCCATCTGGATGACTCCGGTGAGAGTTCTCTGCCCTATCCTCATCACTATGTCAAGAAGGCACACGAGCCTCTACTGATGGCTCTCTCTCATGTCTCTGCTAGGTCTCGACCTAAATACCCCGAATGTATAGAGGCATTAACATCCTATAACGTCTCGAAGTATCGAGGGAATATGGTTGTTACTACGATCGGGGTGGTAATTCTAGGTCCATGTGTAAGAACACCTAATCTTATCTCGCACCTCCTACACAGACCGAGATTAGATTTAATTCATCACTCTAGGTTTATTTTTTCAATTTTCTAGGTTTTCTTCATTTAAAATATCAAACAAAGTTGTGTGATCAAGGTTTTGAGTTGTGCTAAGTTTCCTTGTTATGTTTTATGTTTCCAAGTGTGCTCTGGGGTCCAAGCGTTGAACCCATGGCTCTGATACCAAGTGTAACGCCCACAATTTTGACATTCTAAAACCACATTAATCCTTAAATAATTATCTAGAAAGTTGTGGTGAATTTTTGTTTTATTTTGTATTATAAGGGTGTCAACCCTAATATAGGTTTAATTAATTCCTACCAGTGATGTTACATTTCATAGGATATATATAATCTAGATTATTAATTAATTATTCTTAATCCAATTATAATCTCAATTTAATTATCATTATTAGATAAATGTTGATTAATTTCTTGTACTAGGTTAAATATTTTCCTCTTAGGAATTAATATTCAACCCACATTTAATAACCCTTATCCTTAGTTACCTTAGTTCTCTTAAATTATTTTCTTTAATGTCCATTGAATCATTTACTAAAACCTACTAGAAGGGTTACATAATTAACTTAACATAAAAGGGTATTAAGTAGCCCTACTAACCCATTTAAACATACCTTTAAACTATTTTAAAAAACCCATAATATTCATTCTTACCTAACAATTATAGGGTTAATTCCTAACCCTTGGATCAAATCAATTATGGGGACTAGATCCAAGGGTTCAAACCTAATCGTAACCATCCTTATGAAATCTTATTAAACATTTTTCTTTTCCCTGGATTCTCATTTACTCTCCTTTCTTTTGTTTAATTTTCAGGTTAGAGAAATGGAAGCCATGGCATCAAGGAAGGAAGAAGCCACAAAGGAATTCACAAAAATCAAGGTTAGTTTTGATTAGATTATGGATTTATTATTTCATTGTTTTCTATTAGTTTTTGTAGGGATTCTTCCCTAAATTTGGAATGTTTACTTAGTTATTTCTTTTAGTTTTGTACAATACTTGGGTAAAACCCTTTTTCCATTTAATACAAGAGATTCCATACATTTAAATGTCCATTTCAAGATTTACAAGTTTAGAACAATGAATTTATGCCCTTATAGTTTTCTGGTGATTTCCTTTTCATATTTGTAGGCTCAAATTTTTAATTAAACCAAGTTTAAATTTGCACACTTGTGTATTTGTATGTTTCTTCCATTAGTGATGAAACCACCGCCCAAAGCAAGTTGGTGGTCCTGGGACCACTGCCCTACTTGGGTGATGACTTGTAAACTACCACCTTTCCCAGATGGCATTTATGAGATGACCACTATGCATAGGGTGGTGGTCCTATTATTTCAAAATAGAACCATCAATTCTACAATTTAAAAAAAAACAAATTTTACTAGAGTTATTTATAGCTTATCCTTACTTGAATTTATGTGCCAAAAGTCTCAAGTTGAAGGGTTTAACAATTTATTCATTCCATGAAATAAATCACTAAATTGTATAGGTTTTATAATTCAATAGCAACAAGAAGCATAACTACAATATCATTTTTATTTTCTTCGATTTTTTTTTTAAAGTTTAAAAGTAGGAATGAAGCTTAATCTATTTCTAGTATTATTGTTTTCCTTTCCACCACCAAACGCAATTTTTCAACAAAATATGATTAAGGAATCATTTTTGAAGTTCCCTAAAGATCCCTAAATTATATTAGTGTAGAAGATCTTGTTAAGATCTTTCCAACGACTATAAGAACGTGAAAAATGGAATTGGGAGATCTAGATATGTCCGGTCAAATCTCACCAACTCTAGTCAACTAGTCAATTTTGGACCAATGGCACTATGAGACATGGTGAAAAGGCAAAGGGATTCATTTGTTTGTTTTTGATCTCTGGTCTTTGACGGTCGTAAAAAAATAGCTCGTTGGAACAAGAGGCTCAACTTTTGTTACGAGAGGGGAGCTCAGCCGCCATGTGGACTATGGTATTATCACCAACATGGTGGGTCCACAAGCCACCATGTGGCTTGCCACCACAGTTTGATTTTCCAATCGCGGGTTGATAGGTGGTATTTTTCATCATATTCCATGTGGGTCGAATTTCATATTACTTTGTAATTATTTGCCATGTATTATTCCCAAATACCACGCATATATATGTCAAACCTCCACATATTAATGTTAAACATTAGTATTAAATCCCACATAACCACCAACCCCATATCTTTGGCAAATTCCACATGGTGAAGGAGGTGAAGTGGTTGTAGGGGGTGTAAATGCTATGCGTGGAAATCCACGTGGAGAGGAGAAGTAAATGGGGGCGGTTAAGCTCACATGGTCTTTTGACCACTTCATACATGCGTGGAGAGGCTTAATAAAGCCTAAGCTATTATCCAAACCCACCAAATGTGGGATATAACCCACATACAAAACCACCAACATGGGTATATTATCCCATGAATTTTGCTAAGCTGCCCACTATGGGATATTATCCCACTTCACATGCTACGGTGAGGCTAAAATTAACCTTAAGATAATTTTTAATAAATTATTTGAAGGGCCCTAATTTTGTATAAATAGGGAACCCATGTTATTGTAATGGAAACACAAATGCAATGGAGAAGCTCATTCCAAGAGCTTAGAAAGACGGGAGAGCAAGCCAAGAGGAGAGTTGATTGCCATGGGCATAGTTGTGTGAAGATCTAATTTATTTAGGTATTATTGTGGCTAGGAGTTATTAGTACTACCTAGTCAGCCCATAGCACCACACCAAATTATTGACATCCTGGAATATCGAGTGAAGTGACATACGACATTATGAAGTGTCTAGAAGGCTGATTGAGAATCAAAGTATTCCAAATAGTGGAGCTGGTGCCATAGAGCTTGCATAATACACCAGGAAAAGGTGAAGTCGGGTGTTATTTTTCACCCTTGTCTTCGAAGGGCTTGTTATTCTTCTAAGAAAGTTCTTAATAGTTTCCATTAGGTTTTCTTGTGAAAGTACTATTGTAACTTACAAGTTTTGACTAGTGGAACGGTTAGATAAGAACCCGGAGATGTAGGCAATTCCCGAACTCCGTAATCAATCATGGTACAATTTTTTTTTTCTTGCATTAATTTTTAAATTGATTACTCAAAAAGGAGAAAATTATCTTCAAATAATTAAATCCTATAAGGGTCTGAGATCAGGTAGATAAAAACTTGATTATTTTCAGATCAAGTTGGTATCAGAGCATGTGATCGGCACTTGAAAACTTTCTATTCTCTGGAGCAAGTTGGTATTAGAGTGGGTTAGCTCTATTTTTTCTTTAGCAAATCTGATTAACAGAGTGATTACTTCAAGATTGGTGTAGTTGGTTGAATTTTTGTGAACAGGGTACAAGTGCACTATGGGCAAGATGTCTAAATAGGCAAAGCTCAATGAGGTTGAAGCTGATAATCACCAGATCCATGAAGAGAAATATCTCCTACGATCAATGTATTACTCCTTGGAAGAGGATAATACTCGCTTAAAATCAGAATTTCAAACCAAGGATGAGCTCTTGGCAAGGTTACAAGGTGGTGATCAGAGGAAGGAAATACCTTCAACTTCAGATGCAAAAATAAGGGTAGATGACTACACTTTAAGTTGTTCACCACTAGAATCTTCTTCTTTCTCCCATTCAGTTTAGATTCTGTAATGAAGTCTTTGGTTTGTTTTAAAAGCATACTAGAGGCATTGGATCCAAGTTACTAGATACAATGGGATTTGATGGAAGAGACCTTGGTAAAAATTGCCAAGGCCTATCTAACCCAAAACGGGTCGAGGATCTTCCTCTTTTTGTAGGTTTGGGTTTTTCTAGTGCGGGAATGGATATTGGAGAATGCTCTAAGAACGCTAATGGGATACAAGCTTCTGAAAGCAAAGTGTATACCCCACTAGTCCTGTAAGAAGATTGTGAGTAGGAAAGTTGTGCTTCGCATCACAAGTAGCATGTGGTAAGAGAAATTAGAAAAGAGGTAATGAGATTCCATCGCCAGTTTCTTAACATAATCATAATCACAGAAAATTCTGATCCACTTTTTTAGCTTAAGAAGTATGGTTATGACTTTCAAAAGATGTGGAATTCCTTTCCATGTACTTTTGTGGATTGCATGATAATTTAGTGGCCAGATACTAGAAGACAAGGACACGATGAAGAATTTGATTCCATTTGTCGGGAACACGGTGAATTAGAAAGACCAATCTTGTCATGTAGAGTCGAGAAATGGCAAAAAAAATTCCTCATCCTATAAGAAGGATATTAAGAGGAATTATTGTGCTCATTTCTAGAGGAATGGGGATCGGGTGGATAATTTCTTGAAACTACATCCATCACATCATCAGGGTAATGGAAAGCTAAAGATGGAATGGAGGCCTATTGCAAAGGAAAATGAAGTTTTTACTCCACCACCAGTTGACAATTCAACCCAGGACCAAGTAATACCTAAAATAGAAAGTCCTTTAAACTGGATAGGTCAATAATTTTTAATTATATATTGCATAATGTACGTTGATGAATAGTATGCATTATTTTTTGGAGATCAAATTTCTATGAGAAAATAGTGAGAGTAAGGTTTACAATACTCAATGGATTTTCTTACTTAGAAAATTTGATTAAATCCTTCAAACATATCTCCTAGTCGGTGTGAGTACTTATCAACTTGGATACATGAATTAACTCATATAAAGCTTGGAGATTGATATGTGATTTGTGTAGATAATAAAGTTTGTAGGAGTCACTTAGAACTTCATTTTGTGTAGAGGCATTGTGATGTGTAATGTAGTTGCTAGCCGAATCATTGTTGGCATTAACGTTGGGTCATAACTTCATTACGTGTAGAGAAATTATGACCGTGCAACAAAGTGGTACCTAATATTAGATTTTCAACAAGAGGAACTCTCAAAAAATCATCTCGAAATGTCATTCCGTGTCAAGGAATTATGACCACACATTCAAATGGTAGTTGATCAAAAGACTTAGCATTGTGCATTAGAGGTTTGAGGTCTTGAAAGAGGCTTAGCACAATGTATTTGAGGTGTTGAGGTCTGGAACAAACTTAACATCATTCATTAGAGGCTTGAGGTCTAGAAAGAGGCTTAGCATCATGTATTTGAGGTGTTGAGGTCTGAAATAGGACAAGTTATTGTCCATCATCGACATTGGATCAATAATAGCTCTACGTAACATGGAGTTCCTTTAAACTAGTTTGGATTCTATGGAATCAACTTAGAGCCAGGAGATGTGTTATAGAGTAAAAGAATATTCTTGTTGTCAGATATCAGGAAGCTTAGCACCACACAGTAGGAGCGTTGAGGTTTCATGCAAAAACTTAGCACCATACAATGGAGGTGTGGAGGTCTTCTTCGAATATCGAGTGGCACAAAGAAGCATCGTGGTCCCATAACCCATAGGTCCCATGATCGGAGAAAATTTTTCAAAGTGAGAAGGTTGTAGAGGAGAAGAGACCAAAGGGTCAACTATAGCAAAATTTCGAGGTGGAAGCAGAGTTTCGGATTCAGGACGGGATGGAAAAATGTTCCAATATCAGCTTTTTGGGACAAAAATCCTTTCTCAGTTGGGGGGTCTGATCAAGGGATCATTTTGTAAGTTCACTAAACATCCCTAAATTATGTTAGTGCAGACAATCATTTTGATAGCTTTCTAATGATTGTAAGAATGCGAAAAATAGACATCGAGAGATCTAGATATGTCCAGTCAAAGCTCAGTCAACTAGAAAATCAAATCTGGTCAATGGTCAATTTTGGATTAATGGCACTATAACACATGGAAAAATGAAAAGTGACTCATTTGTTTGTTTTCGATCTTCAGTCTTCGACAGTCATAAAAAAATAGCTCATCGGAACAAGAGGCTCAACTTTTATTACGGATGGGATCTCAGCCACCGTGTGGACTATGGTATTACCGGTGACATGGTGGGTCCACAAGCCACCATGTGGCTTGCCACCACGCTTTTTATTTTCCAATCGCAGGTCGATAGGTGAAATTTTTAATCATATTCCATGTGGGTCAAATTTCATATTAATTTGTAATTACTTGTCATGTATTATTCCCAAATACCACGCAATATGCCACATACCACACACATATATTTCAAACCTCCATGTATTAATGTTAAACATTATTATTAAATCCCACATAACGCCAACCCCATATCTTTGGAAAATTCCATGTGGTGAAGGAGGTGAAGTGGTTGTAGGCGGTGTAAATGCTATCCGTGGAAATCCACGTGGAGAGGAGAAGTAAATGGGGTGGTTAAGTTCACATGGTCTTTTGATCACTTTATACATGTGTGGAGAGGCTTAATAAAGACTAAGTTATTATCCAAACCGACAAAATGTGGGATATAACGCACACAAAAAACAACCAACATGAGTATTTTATCCCATGAATTTTGCTAAGCCACCCACTATGGTATATTATCTCACTTCACATGCTACGGTGAGGCTAAAATTAGCCTTAAGATAATTTTTAATCTATTATTTTAAGGGCCCTAATTTTGTATAAATAGGGAACCCATGTTATTGTAATGGACACACAAATGCAATGGAGAAGCTCATTCCTAGAGCTTGGAAAGGTGGAGAGCGAGCCAAGAGGAGAGTTAGTTGCCATGGGCATAGTTTTGTGGAGACAAAATTTGTTTAGGCATTATTGTGGCTAGGAGTTATTAGTAGTACCTAGTTGGCCTATAGTGCCACACTAAATTATTTGAAGCCTGGAATATCGATTGGAGTTCCATAGGGCATTATGAAGTATTGAAAGGTCGATCAAGAGCAAAAGTATTCGAAAAGTGGAGATGGTGCCATAGAGCTTGCAGAATTCACCGGAAAAGAGGAAATCAAGTGCTATTTTTCACCCTTATCTTCTAAAGGTTTGTTTATTCTTCTAAGCAAATTCGTAATAGTTTCCATTATGTTTTCTTGTAAAAGTACTATTGTAACTTATGGTTTTGACTAGTGGAGCAGTTCGATAAGAACCCGGAGGCGTAAGCAATTTCCGAACTCCATAACCAATCATTATGCAATTATCTTTATTGTCTTCCATTAATTTTTAATTTGATTACTGAAAAAGGAGAAAATTCTCGGCAAATAATTAAAGGCTATATGGGTCCGAGATCAGGTAGATAAAATCTTGATTATTTTTGGATCAAAATAACTCGTTATAATTTATTGCATCTTTCCATTTCAACTACAACCATTTACTTAAGGAAAACACAACAACTATTATATATTTAAGATTTATTAAGAATACATTCTCAATGATTTGCAACTTCTATGTTTTCATTTAATTTTTGTAATAATACAACTTCAACAAATAATAATGAACTTTCTTTCTCTTTGAACATAGCTCATTTTTTTCGATACAAAGAGCTTTATTTTAGACAATACATTACAACTTAATAAGAAAATATACAATACAACTTTTCTTTTAAATGTAAGTCTACTAGTCTTCCACCGAAGTGTGAAATGATGTAGTGTCCACTTTCCTTTAACACTTTTGACTATACCATGGACATTGTTATAATTTGATTTAGTATGATGATTAGATGTTAGATCGTGGATTATGGTTGCATTTGATTCATATATGATGCATGATGTTTATTGGAGACATTTTATCCAGTGATGTTAATATCTTGTTTGCATTGGTTATATTATAGATGTTGTTCGAACATTTGATATTTAGATATTTTGAGTAGACCTAGAAAGTGGAATTAATTTGATGATCATATAGTTGTTGATAAAAATTGCAAATGATATCGTTGTTTTCCTTAATGTTGTTTTGATTCATATGTATATATGGTTTTGGAATTATATTATATTCATTTTGGATGTTCTGATGCGGCCACAAGGCCGAAGGAGGTATTTGTATTTTTCAAGTTAAAAATATCACAACAAACATTAGGGGATTCGAGACCAACCACATTGGAATTCTAGATGAATTCAACAAGGTCCCCATGGCAACCTATATTTCTTTGTGTGTTTGATTGTTGTTAGGGATTCCCATGGAGGGGGATCACCTTTGAATGTGACCAAGGGACTTTATGTTCTTATTTTATTGGTCCTTTGTTAATGTTCTATGTGTTTTATAAGTGATGTGTTTTCCCCTTGCATTATTTAATTAAATTGTGGTTTATAATGTGAGAAATCATATTGCTAAATAAATTAATCAAGTTGGATCCTAAGAAAGTAATTATTGGAGTTGTTGACTCTTGTATTAAATGTTGTAAGATATGTGTAAGTGATGTGTAAGAGATATGTAAGTTAATTTTGGAGTATGAAACACTCCACCTTCTTTTGAAATTCGAATTTGTCCTTGGAGGATGATTTTGGAGGCTTATGGGACAAGTTAAACTTGTTCATACCTCTTAAATTTGCATACCAACCTTACCTATGGTTGGAGAGTCTAAATTTAAACCTTATTTATGCATTTTGTTAGTCAAGTTGTATGTTTTAATTACACTTTATTCAATGTGTTTAATTTCATTCCTTTGGGTGTGGGCTTGTTTTGGAGTGTGTAAGTAAGTTTTCATATTATTCACTCACCTAATTTTTATGCATTGGAGAATGAAGTTGTCCTTGGGTGTTGGATTTGAGGATGTGTGAAGTGGAATCATACATGGACCCACTTCATACTCTTCTCTTCCTCTTCGTTATATTCAAATTCATTTTTCTTGTTTTGGGTTACACACTCTTTTGGTTACCTCACCTTGCATTGCTTCATGTTGGGTGACTCCTTTGGTTTGGAGAAAATTGAGATTCTTGTTGCTTGTGGATTGTTGAGCTTGGACCGGTTTTGTGTTGGAAAGTTTTTGTTTTAGAACTTGGAACAAACTCCATCATGGAGAGGTAAGAGCTTAGCTCTTGGAAATCCTCTCCTTTTATTTGTATGTATATGTGAATAGTTGAAAGCTTGAATGTGCCATTTAATTTGTTGGCTGGTTGGGTAGATGGCCTAGGGATGTGGTAGGAGAAGACTATGGGGTATTTTGGGGGAGGCATAAGTGTTTTGGGGAGGTATAAGTGTGGAGGGACTTGGGAATTGGGTTCCACCTTACAAAGAAATAAATTTCATTTCTTTACTTGTTATGGGGTGCCATAAGAGGTTGGGGAGGCATAAGGAAATAGGAGGAATAAGGGGTACTTAGGGGAGGCATAAGGGCATGTCGGGCTTGATGTAATATAGTTTGGTAGTTTGTAAATAGGTGGTGATACCCATTTCCCTTTGGGAGGCATAAGAAGCATCCCCATAGTTTTTACTCCTTTGGCTTATATGATTAATCTCGAGTATTAATTTTTGTTTGTATTCTATGGTTGCAAACCACAATATTTGTTTTGGAGTATGTTTTAAATGTGAAATTGCATGTGTTTTGTGGAATCCTATTGTTGTCATGAGTTGAAACACAATTCTTATTGCATTGTGGTTGGAGCTTCGGGGCCAATGAAGGTAGATGGCTTCTCTTTTCATTAGATGTCTTGGTTGGGTGGAAAGTGTTTCCTTTTCCTTTCCTTTTTATGAACAAACTAGAAAATGGAGGATCTTCATGTTGTTGTACTGGAGCAGAGGAAAAAGACAAGTTGATAGTCCTTGTTGAGATTACTTCTTATTGTAACCTTTTCCCACTTCGAAGTGGATGACCTTGTAATATATTTTGTGGTGAAGAGTTATCCTATTTTGGAAATGAAATCCCTTTTGAACTCGAAAGAGATATACTTTGTATGTATTGTAAAAAGAAATGTAAAGAGAAAGATTTGTATCTTTGTAAGTTGTATTTGATCATTGTAAAAGAGAAGTTGTAAAAGAAATCATTCCAATTTGAATAGATGTTGTTTTACCTCTACAAAATGAAGTTATTATTGTTTGGAATCTTCCTTGAAAATGTTGTGCAACTCTCTGATTGAATGTGGAAAATGTATTCAAAATTATTTCATCCTCTGTGTTTCTTTTGAAGAGTACGTGTTTGAAAAGAAATTGAAACTGCATTCTTGTTCTACCTTTGATTTAAGGAAGATAAATACTTTAAATTAGCAGGGAATGAATTCAAATGTTGTATAGAAGGGTAAATGAAAAGAGGAAACACGTGTGGAGAAAATGTATTACTCTGTTTTGTTGAAATGAATAATTTGAATGGAATGGAAGTTGCATTCTTGTCTCTATCACTTAATTGAAGGAAAGAAATCTAGTTGAAACTAGCATGGAATGAACTCATATGTTTTACAGCAAGGAAAGTGAAATAAGATCCATTGAGTTAATTTTGTTTCCTTTCCATGTTTGGTTTCCCATTAAACTCTGCAATTTTCATCAGAAATGAATAGAACGACATTGCAACAAAGAAATAACCAATGAAACAACAAATTGAACATAATATGATCTAAAAAAATTCAATTAGACAATAACACTTAAGAAAATCTTTCAAAACTTTGCAAAATCGGGCAAGGGAAAATTGCTAGACATTTTGTAGTATAAAATGGGTAAAATTAAATTGCATTTAAATCAAACATTGTATCCTTGAAAATTTATTCCACAAACTTCCAAGAGCACTCCTCCATGTCTTTTTGGCATGTTGAGAAAGGAAGAAGGTCGAATTGAACAAAATTTTATAAGTTCAAATATACCTGTTGCATTTTAAAATCCTGAGACCATTTTCATAAAATCGACCCCTCAAAATTTATCAAAATTAAAATATTAAGATTCTTGTGTAAAGAGGACTTGAGAGATTTCCAAAAAGTCCTCATTTTCTAAAAACGAAGTTCCTAGTCGAAAGTTATGGCCTTCTGAAGTTTTCACTTCATCTTGGCTTCAAAAAAAAACTAATTGTAAAATTTAATTAATAAAATATTGTTGGGTGGAGCCGCGGGTTGAAACTTACATTTTTCTCCTTTTTCAAAAGCGTAAAATTCACAAAGTTTCCCACCTTTGCCCGTTGGCCCGAAACCTTCTCTGGGAAGAAAAATAATCTAAAATAAAAATAATAAATATAATTTTTAGGTATCCTTTCTAAATTTTTGCCGCATCCTGCCACCCGTAACAAATCATTTAATGAAACATGGCTTCTTTGGGTGTTGTTAGAGGCATGGATCATTATTAACCTTAGCGCTTTAAAAAATATGGGAAAATTTTATATGTTTTCCTCGCATCTCTGTTAGCCCGCAACCAATCAGGGGATGCCACGTGGCTTCATGAGGCGTCGGCATAGGAGTGGATCATTTTAAGCCATAATGGTTCAAAAAAATTTTAGGGAAATATTTTAATGTTTTCTCCACCGGTCCGTTGACCCACAACCAATGGTTGGTTGACACGTGGTATCACGAGAGGACGGTGGAGGAGTGGTCATTTTTGAAAACTTAAAATTTTTGAAAAATTATTTGGGTAAAATTTAGAATTTTCTCCGCCACTCCGCCGCCTACAACCAATGAAACTCTAACACATGGAACTTTGGGCATCGGCAAAGGCGTGATTCATTTTGATCCCTTAATGATTTTTGGCAAAAAACTAAGGATCTTAAGTTTCTTCTCATGACCCGCCTTCCCTTTGGTTTGAATTTTTGGACGCGTGTCCCTTGTGGACCTTTGGGTAAATTTGTTGCTTTTCGGCGTAAATCCCACCATGGGCTCGCGGGCATGCGAAGGTAAATTGCGCCTTTTTCCCCAAAGGGAAAAATGCTAAATTCCTTCCCGCTCTGTCGACCCATGCTTTGGGAAAATTTGTCTTCCCCACTCCGCTTGTCCACATTCCTCTTCCAGTGATGTTTCTCCCTGTGGCCCACAAGACCACCTTCAGGAAACTTTTCTTCCCTAGCCCGCAGCCCGCTCTAGGGAAAATTTTCACCACAAGGTCCGCCGGCCCATAACTTGAGTTTTATGAAGAGTTAGGAGGACTTATTTATATCACTGGAAAGCTAAGGAAATTTCCTATCTAATGGAGATGTTTTCAAAATAATTTAATTGTGTTAATTAGGTGAAAAATCAAACTGAATCCTTAACTAATTTTAGGAATGGGTAAGTAAGAATTTACTCTGGTAAATTTAACTATGTATTTTTTCCCCTTGTAATTAAACCTTGCTCTTATCTTGGATCTTGTGGAATTAAATACCTTGGGTATTTAATTTTTTTGGTCCCCTAACCCTAAAATTTTAATCAAGGAATACTTAGCTATAATGTCAATGTAATTAGTGATTAAATTAATCCCTAAGGAGATTTTAGCTAGGTGTGTATTAATTACACTTATTGCTTTATCGTGTGGAATTATTAATTGTCATAATGGGAAAAGTTGTTAGTTAAATATAACTGTCCTCGTGTCCCTGGTTGTTAAAACTTAAAAAAAAAATATTCCATAATTTTTTCTATCTAAACCTAGGTTGTTCTTGGTTCTCAAGTGGAAGATTTTAGTGGACATTACAAATTACAAGAAATTTTTCTCACGAAGAAGGTTTTCTTTTGACTTAAACAAATGCTCCAAGTTCCAATTCTTTAACAAGAGGTCCACCATTTCTTCACTTTAGTCACAACAAAAAAAATGGGGGAGAGACAACACTCTCCAGCCAACCAATAATTCAATGAAGAGAAGAATATATCCTCCTCATTGGCCCCCGAGCCCCAACCAAAATGCAGTAAAGGATGAATCCAATTCACGAAAACTACACAATGATTCAACATCACAATACAAAATTTCACAACCGCATAACACACATTCAATCACAAGAATGCAAATTTTAAAATACACAAGGCTTGAAATGCAAAGTCAATGGAGCAAGGATCTATCACGAGATCGGTTATGCCTTCTAATGGGATTAGGTTCCCACCTTAAAACCTTGTAATAATACAACTCAAAACCACTACCAAACTCTTATACCTCCCTAAAGATCCTCTTATACCTCCCCCATTCTCATGTGCCTCCTTACAATCTCTTATGTCTCTCTCAAAAACACCATGTAGAAATTCAAGCATTCTCTTATTGAAGGTGGGAACCCAACCCAAATCCCTCCCAAAACATGAAATAAAATCTTATGCCTCCCTACATATAAGATCCCCATAGCCTTCTCCTACACCATACTTAGGCATTCTACCCAAGATCCCAACAAGAACATAAATCATTCACATATATGCAATATATACATATAAAAACAAACAAGCAAAAAGGGTGTAGCTCCTACCTTTCCATAATAAGAACTTGATCAATGAATCACACTCCACACTCCTTCAAGCTCTATTAGAATCCAACAAGCTCTAAGAATTCAACAAGCACTCTCAAAACTATCTAACTCAAAAAATACAAGAGGACCAATGAAATGAAGTAATCCCCAAAAAAAAAAAAAAAAATTCATAAATAGAAGAAGAGAAGAGGAGGGTGAGGTGGCTCCTTGGAGGATGCCAAATCACTTATCCTCAACTCCACCTCACAAGTCAAACCTCAATACCAAGGCACAATAAATTGGTTGTTGAGAGGAATGAAAATCTTCTTACACACACAATCTAAACCCGGACCCTCTAAGGACATAATTTAAAACCAATGTTAGAAAAGTGCAATAAATGTCACTTTATGTTTTACAAAACAGTTAATGGGGTCTATTTTTGACCCCCAATCCATCGGTAGGGTTGGTATAAGAATTTAAGAGGTGTGCGACAAGCTTAGCTTGTCCCATAAGCCTAAAAATGGACCTTAAGCCTAAATCCAAAATTCTAAGGTAAGGTAGAGTGTACAACACTCAAATTCACTTAAACTCAATCAAAATCACATAGTCCAGAAGACCAACAACTCTAATAAATGAACCCTTTTGTCACATCCCCATATAAATTAATAATATGATTAAATTATTTAATTAAGGCACATTACTCAACAATGATTAAATGAATTACATCAAAAATAAGTCACATACTCCATAATAAATAAAATAAAAAGGGAAACATACACACAAAGCCCATGGTCACAATTGGAGCTCATTCCCCATGGGGACTCCTTAATAAACTAAAATAAAACAACAAAATTACACAAGTTGTCATGGTGACCTTCGTTGTATCCATCTAGTATTCCGTCGTGGTTGGTCTCTAATCCCGCTTTTGTTTGTTGTCATATAATTACCTAAAAAATTATGCAATACCTCCTTCGTCCTCATGACCACATCAAAACATCAAAGATAAAATATATGCATACAAATCAATAATCATCCGCATATAATTAAATCATCATCTAGACTAACAATGCTATCATTTGTTTAAAATTCCAACAACATCTTAATTCTATCTTTTATCAATATCAACAAGATTACAAGATTAGTCCAAAAACTATATCATAGTCAACATGGAGAGAATTATGACTGTCAATAACATATATGCTAACAACACATAATCATCATCAATATCAAATGTCTCTTTATGTCTCTAAGAATCGACACAATCATACTATGAATAACTATACATCAATAATCGAGTATCTTTATCATCTAACATCATGCTAACCGAAAATGATACAAGTAATATCCATGTCTATTATCAATAGCGATCGAAATCAAAATATGATAAGTGTCGAAGAGAAGTGGGTACTATAGAGACCATTGCACGTGCAACTTGTCGGAGGTGGAAGTAAGGTAACTCCTACAGGGAATCTTCTTTACCTACATTCATTTTTGTTGTAACAAAGATAGGCCACATGGTGTCACCATTATCATCATCTTTGAGTAGATCAAAGACATTCGAGACCATTTGGAGGCAATACAAAATGATAATAGATTTATATATGACATAAACAACGGCCTAGATATTAGTGACAAGATACAAACACTATGTAATTGCAATACTTATTGAAAAAACTGAATGTAGAGAATTGGGGCCTTTGAATACATTGAGACAAATATCCCCATCTCCTTGACATTATCGTTTAGGGATTTGGAAAGGCATCAAGCTTCTTGACGGTCTCTAGTATTTGGGAGTTAATTTCAATTCATTTAATCTTTTTGACTTCCTCAATCTCTCCTCTCAAAATGTTTGGAAGATCTTTGCAAGACATTAAACAACAAAGTGTGATTAATTGTTTCTTCTCTTTTAAACAATTTTTTGAGGATAAAATATTAAAACAACTAATACAATTGAGAAATTAATTACCAAGAAAATTGACTTTAGAAAGCCCTATCAACCAATTATTTAAATAGGAACAATATAAATATCTAAATAGATGTGGAACATGTAAATACTAACTCCTTACATTCATCCCCTCAACATTTTTATCCTACATTTCATATGCAATTACTTATTTTCATTAAACTACACATTTTTAATAATATATTTCTTTTCTTAAGTTGACATGTTCTATACATTGGCATGTCATGACCCAATATTTTTTTCCATAATGGACTCCTCTTATATATGAAACGTCATGACCCAATAATTTGTTTCCCACTTGCGAGAAAGATTCTTTTTAATGAACATAAAATACGGGTAAAATGTTTGAAAACCGGCCGAACGGGCGTCAACCTTTGATGATAATGAACAATGAAATCTAATCCAAAGTATAAAAATTATATTTCAGAAAATTTATTGACAAGGTAACAAATCGATTTTTGAATACAATAAACTGCGAAAGCCTTAAATCCACGCCAAAATCCCCATCAAAGGAGACAAATAAAATGTTCTGTGCACAACCCTCCTGGGGACTATGCCCAATTTATTCCAGTCAGAATAAAATAACAAAGAAACGAAGGCTTGACCAGCACGAATTCGCCAACAAATGGATATAATTCGGGTAGGCGTGCCTCAAAAATTCTAACCACCTGTTCTTAATATGATCGGATTGTAGCATTAAACTTGTAATCGATTTTTCCTGTGACAGCCGCTACAATTTCAGCGACAACATACCCACGAGCATATCGGAATCGTCCAGTTCCTCCGGCCACTGCAAGCTCCCAGTGGGATTCAAGAGACCTAATAGTCCCATGGATCTCCAGAGTGCTGCCGTTGTATTTCTCATTCTCGAACACGACAGAGAAAATCAGATGATAATTTGTTCCCGCAAAATTTGTACCGGCTTCCAGTCCCTGGAATTTCCCCAAAGCCTTGGAGGACGCTTCAGGTCCTTCCGTTACAGCATGGGTTATTACATTTACTGTTCCGAAGGCTGACATAACAGAAGACGTTCCGTTTACTCCTGCAACCGTTACTGTTGTCGCATTCGCTCCTCCTGTAATTTCATGGGCATAAAACACAATATTGTCTTTCCATGCGGCAGCAAAATCACAGCTGCAAACCAACATACAACTTAGGGTAACAACAAATACCAATGAAGAACTCTGTAGAGCCATTGGAAAGACAATTTGATACGTTAAGGTTGGACAAAGTTCTGGGATGCTGAGAGAAGTTAATGATAGGATAAAGGACGCCACAATGGCCGTATATATAACTATTAGAATAGAAAATGCATTTCAATCTGCGTGGAAATTTTCTCCATCTACTAGAATTCAAGAAAGGCTGCGGTCAAAACACGCTAGACGACTCAGAGTTTTTTAATCATCTTAATCTGTGATCCAGTCAACCTAGATATAAACAGAATCAGTTTCTGTCATGGCCGAAACGATCAATTTTAGCTGAGAAATGCTTTTTTCTCTTCTTTTTTGGTTGACCTTTTCATAGGTTCAATGGTTCTAAATTTCTTATAGTGACAACTTGGAAGTTGGATTTATTAGACCGTATTTTCCTCGAAGTTTCCGCTTTCCTATACAAGCCTACCAACATCACATGGGCAGTGTTCAACGTTAAACAGTTCCGATTTTAATGGATCCTAGTCATCACAAACTCGGGACTTGATATAGTTATATGTTGAAAGACGTTGCGTAGGTTTTCAACACATTCCCCATTTTCTAAAAGGTTTTCTATTTTTATTATTGGAACTGTCCTTATATTAATAAAACTAAAAGAGAGTTACATCAGCAGGGGTGACCGCAGAACTCACCAAAAGGGTAAACAAAAGCCACGAGAACTACAAAAAAGCTGAGAGCACTACGAACTTGTCATTGCTCCGGGATGAAGAGGGGCAGGATTATCTAGGGAGGGATAGCCACTCGACTTGACGGCTCGGTGAATGATAATTCACCTACTAACTATTTTAATCGAGGCATATGCATCTGTAAAGGAACAATAATCCCCCGACTAGGTGGCGGAGGAAAGACCTACTACGGAGAGCTAGCCATGTCCTTCCTCGGAGGAGGGCTCAAGTCCGGTTGAAAGGAGGACGGAGCTGATGGGCGACCTCGAGGAAAGGCAAAGCAGTGGACTATGAGAGTGGCTTCTGCGCGCATCTGTCGTGGTGCAGGAGGCCACCGAGCTAGAAATGGTGATGGCTCTTTGTGGCAAAGGGTCTAGAGGGACCAAACTCATTGTACATGGTGGACTCCCAAAGGTGTACGAGCAACTCCTATAAATAAGAAAATTTCTTTTCTTGAGCGTGAATTTGTATGCACATACTAGACAATGTAACTACTTTGTTACTAGTGGAAAAAAGAAACATATTGATTATTTTGGAATAACATACAATTTTGCGCTTTCCAAATATGAAATAAAATTCAAGCTCTAAGTAATTGCCATGAAGTGTCAATATAATTAGGCCACAGTGAAGTCACCAAACAATGCTAGATTCCGGTGAAAGAATTGAAGGTGGTAGGGTTGAAAGAACAAATGAATCCAAGACCAGTCGGCACGAGCACAAGGGCAAGACTAAAAGAAATGCTTAAAATATTCATGTTTAGATCGAAACAACATTTAGGATTGGGGATGCCATTGTGACTTAGACATTATTGACAGAAGACCCCGATAAATAATGTTCCAAAGAAACCGGCTAACTTTTGGCTCAATAAGGGATTTTCAAGCACGAGAAAGCTGCGAAGCTAGGTGGATTACATAGAATGTATACCCCAACATGCATTGAGTTTAGTAAGGGAAGGCAAGATGGGAATCAATAGATGGTAAATGGTTTCAGCATTGTAGTGAAGAAAGACAATAACATGATTCATGTTGACCACTTTTGGTCATCATGGTGGAGGGGTACATTTTCTTTTAGGATACTCAGTTTTAATGAATGATTGGGAAAATAACAAGGCAATAAAAATCTAGTAATATGATTCCAAGATGCCCTTTCCCCATATAAGATGTCATTCCCATTGTCGTCTTCACTAAGATCATGTATCATCTTTTCATGAATTTTTAGGGTTCGACAATGAAGGGAAAGACATCATACATCGAAATCGACATTCTACAACAACAAGGAAGAAAGTTGTAGATTGGAAAATTCTTAAGTGTGAAGGTAATTTGCAGTTGCGGGAGGATCACTCATTCATTCTTTCCATTCCAGTAATGCCCACAAAAAATTCCCACACAAAACCCAAGACAACTTAAAAATTAAATTGCAAAATTACCGATTTTTTTTTTTGTTAAAGCGAGTTACAACATTTAGTTTATTTCTTGGTTAACAATCTATCATTTTAATTAACAATTAAATTATATTATTTAATCTCCGATTCGCCTTAAATCACTTCTATAATCAGTATTTAGTTTAGTATAGAAGTTCAAATGTCCTGTAATAATTTTATAGTTTAGAGCTAAGTCTAAACTCACCCTCCCATTGATTAAACACAAATAAATATAATTCCTATTATAAACATTGCCTAGTTACTAAGGAGTAAATTTGACTTAATTAATTACAAGGGTCATGGGCTTTTATTAAAAATTCATCAACTAATCAATTAGGTTATAAAATAAATTTAACTTCTACACCACTTAAGTGGCCCCATTCAAAGTTGACCCATGCATTTCATTTAAAATATTCTCACCTAACCCTCACCTAACTTTTGTAGGGATGATTTTTAGCCATTGGATGGACTAAATCGAACCCTTAGATCTAGGATTCAAACTAACCCTAATCCTCTTTTAGAAAGCTTTTATTCATTCATTTTACTTATTTCCTCAGTTTGGTTTTGCAGGTTTATGGGAGGAGAAGAAGGAAGACATGGAAGGATAATGGAGCTTAAGGATGGATACTCACAATCTCAATGTTGTTCTATTTGCAAGTCTTGGTAGGGTTTGGCATATATTTATCTTGTTATACCGGTTTACCCTCTCCTAGGGTTTGGCTAAATTTTCATTTATTGATTAAGCTATCTCATTATATATACCCCATTTGGGCATATGGGCATTTCCTCATTTAAAGAAATATGGTTTAAAATAGTGTATAAACACCATTCATTTGGGTGTATATACATAGATATTTACATATATATAACTATATATATATATATATATATATATATATATATATATATATATATATATATATATAATTTTTATTGATCTAAATACTTACTCCAAAAAACCTTGAAATTTTTATTGATCTAAATACTTATTCCAAAAACCTTGAAATTTCCAATAAATATTATTATTGCGATATATATATATATATATATATATACTTACTTATACGAATGCATATAAATTTATTAACGATGTCGCAGAAAGACAAACTTATATATAGGATTCGACTTATAGAGAGACCAACTGTTATTAAAAACAGTGGCACTTTGTATGAATTGCAATGTTTAATAAATTTGGTGGGGAGGGTCACCGACCCCACTCCCTACTTCATGGGGTCAACAACCCTACCCTCCATAATTCCCACATTAATCAAAACAAACAATAGCCGCATGGGCTTAACCCACACGGCCCCCTTTTAATTTTTTTAATATAACTAAAATTTCAATTTTTATAATATTAATATAAATATACTTATATATAAAGATTTTTTTTTATAAAATTGTGTATATAAAAATATATTAAGTTTTATATATATGTGTGTTTACATATTTAGCAATGCTCATTTTTTACCCAAAAGAGTTTAAATATTTAACAAATAACATTTAATTTGGAGGGTTTTTATATAGTCAAATGATAAAAGGAAATTTTCCTATTTATTTACTTAGAAGTGTAAGAGAGAAAACTAGTAAAAACCTCATTCAACTACTATAACTTGCAAGAGAGATTCTTCCTTATACTAAGAATTTTAACAACTAATTTCTTTCCTTCAACATGACTAGAATGCAACTACAATTTAAATACTTCATTATGCCTTCCATGCAATAAAATAAGAGTAACTATTCATTTTCCTTCACAAGATAAGTAGTTCTTTCCAACAAGGTATACAACAAAAGCTCTTTCTCCATTCAACTAAATCACAATAATTTGGAATAAATAAAATATGCAAGACTTTCTTTCAATCACAACTTTCTTTTACAAATACATCTATCTTACAACTTGGAAAAACATACAAGTGAAGGAGAGTTTCATTTCAACCAACATACAACTCAACTTTGTTCCTTTCACTATAATACTTTCAAATTTGAATAAATGAATGTACAAGATTTCTTTTAAGTATACAAGGGTTACAATCTTCCACTCAAAGTGGGAATAATGAAATGAACAAATTACAACATAAGAAATTTCAACAAGGCTAAAATACAAGTCTCCATTGCATGTCTTCCCCAAACTTGTAGCTTTAATCTTGCACTCTTGAATATTCAAAACTTGGATCACAATACAAAGAAAAGGGGTATAGGTGACGCTCTCCACTAAACCTATAATCCAATAAGGGGAGAAGCCATCCCCTGAGCCCCAACCAAAGAACAATGAGAGATATTTACAAGGATGGCTTTCACAAATAAAATACAATGCAAAACACTCAACACATTAAATAGACATACTCAACAAAATTTACAACTTTCTCAAACAACACATAGGCTTGATATAAAACCAAAATGAGAAAGGAATATGGGAAGCACCTCCCTTTTCCTACCAAGTGAAGTAGGATTTTGACCCAAAGCATCCATGTGCACAATACAACATCAAAACATCCTTATCTCTCCCCTTGAAAGAATGCAAAAATTTCCATGTTTTCGTTTTCACTCCCCATAGGTAAAGCTCTGAATCACACTCCCTCCAAAATGCATGCCCCACATCTCCCTTTTCCCTCCCTAATGCTCTCATAAATCCATCTCCCATATCCAACTTAAGGAAACTACCCAACTACAAAAACAAAAACATCCACAACACTTATACAATACTTGAACAACCACAATTTTTAACTCAACAAATATAATAAGAAAACAAAAAGGTGGAGAGACTACCTTTCCATCAGACTTCCAAGAGACTTCACTCCTAAGATTTTTGACACCATCAAGCCAAACACACTCTAAAAGAAACTCAAAAAAGCTCCCAATTCCAAAAGTGCAAGAAAAATGAAATGAGAGCAAGTAATCCCGAATCCATCAAATTCCATCAATAAATAGAAATGGGATATGACGATGATGAGGTGGCTCAATGTAGGATGTCACTTAATCATTCCTCCATTCCAACACACAAGTCAAACACCATTCCCAAGACAATAAATGAACATGTAGGACTTATGACAAGCTCGGATGACACTCAAACTTGGACAACAAGTTTTTATCCCAATTTTTCCCCGATAAAATTGGTCAAACAAAACCCCGCATAGAAGGAAACCAAAGGGTCAGCTCTATCCTAAGAACTCACATTCAAATCCAATAGTCAAGAAACGCGGGTCTCTACAATGGAGGAGCAGGGTCTGCGAAGGATCAAATGACCCCACATAGAAGAAATCTAAGGGTCACTTCCGTCGCACGAGCCCACATTTCAAATCTAATGATCTGGTTGCGAGACGGGATAAAAAATGAAGAAGAAGGGTTGGCTAAGGATGCAAACAATGCTAAAAGGAATCTAGAGCTCAACAGGAAAGAAAACACGAAAAGACTCAAAGTCTTCGGGCTTCACAAACGATTCAGAGTGAGTCCAAATTGGCTAAGTATGGAGGAAATGCCAGAAGCTTGCATGTACCTCAATGGTGCATCTTCAAAAGTAAATCCAAAAGTGGAGACGCAAATAAGCACTACACCTCCACATGTCTAGGGGCAAAAAATGGAGCGGGCCCAAAACAACTAAGTATAGAGAGCCAGCGGATGGTGACATGTGTTGCATCAGCGTAAATTCAAAGGCGCAACCCAAAGTGGGTTCCCAAACAAGCGTCAACCTTCCACATGTCTCAAGTATGAATAGAAGGACAAAGGTGGGTTTTAAACATAGAGGAAGGCTAGCAGAAGGAGCCACATGTCAATCCGACGCTAATTCAAGAGTAAAATTTTGGAGCGGGTTTTCAAACAAGCACCAAGCCTCCATGTGTCTCGTGTCAGATTTATGGCCCTGCCAAGCAAATAAGGAATTAGCCAAATATAAAGGAATAGAGAAAGTCACGGAAGGCACCATGTGTCTTCTTAGTGCAACTTCAAAAATAAATACCAAAAGTGGGTCCCAAATGAGCATAGGCTCGCCACGTGGCCATGTTGAGAAGTCAAAGCGGGAAGGCAGGTCTTCAGAGGTAGTTTGAATTTTTTGGCCTGATAAGGCGTAAAGTGTAAAAATGAGCCACACCTCCATTGATACCTAGAGGAGCCATTTGTCAAGCCTAAATTACATGCGGGCCGACAGGCCTGGGAGTGATTTTTTGCCCAAATGAAAAATGCAGACTAGCAAGCCCGAAGATGGTTTTTTGACAAAATGAATTGCGGGGTTGCAGGGTAATTTTTGCATTTTTTATTTTTGGTGCCAAAAGGTGTAAATTGAGTTTTGGGCCCGCGGACCTGTTCTGCTAGTTAGTTTTCACCATTTTTGTACGGACCCGACTCAAACATTCGAATGGACATATCTTTTGAACTAGTGCCCGAAATTCAACAAATTTACACCAGTTGGAAAGGTCTCGACCTTGTCTATGCCATGGGATCCTAAAGCTTTAATTTTGATGATATTGGGTGGGTAAATACGGAAAACATCTTTTAGACCATTAATGTAGAATCTGATTGCTTCAACTACCAGATCTAATTTGATTCTATGCATCGTTCTTCCTTCTTCAACATTACGAGCAGACATAGGGAGCCATACTTGACAGATGGTGGATGGATTCAAGATGAGCATTGATGGTTGGTGGTTAAGCTTTAAGAGCAGATCGAGTTTCCTCTCTCTCTTTCTAGTTTTCATCATCTATATATTGTAATACTTCTCATTTGAGAAGGGGGAGACATTCAGGATGTGGGGAAACTCTGTCAAATTCGTTTCCCAACTCCATTTGAGTTGCAATCCTTCTCCTACATCCAGAGGGCATATTTTTTCCTCCGAGCACCCATGTAATAGTCTTTGCACCTTATAGAGAAATAAAATCTTCTCTCATGGCAACTTTTAACCCTTGGCATTTTTTTTTTGTTTCTCTTTTCCTCTCTATCTCGTGTTTTCTCCTTGTGTACATATTTCACATTCATAGGTCTAAGATGTCATGCTTCATGTATTTTTTTGTTGGCAGATTTGGATCTAGGCTTGTGTCAATTATTTCTCATCCCCCTCGGTCCCCTTTTCCTTGTTTCATTCTCCCTCAATGCATTATCTCGCCACTTCCTTTTACGGTGTATCACTACTTAGTGTAGGCTCTTTATCCCTCTCTCTCTCTCTCCATGTCCCCTTGGAATTGTTAGATTAGGATTAGAATAGATTCTTCATGCACTTGAGTATCTTGTGACGGGTAGTTTAGGAAGCAAGAACCGAATTTCTCCCGAGGTCCATCTCACATTTTACAAGTTGCATAACTTGAGATATGGTTTCATGTTGTGGAATCACACCAAATGCCCCACTCACAACTCAGGCCATTTGGACAAATTAATTGTGGTAAATAGGAAAGTTCAATTATTTTCACTCAATTACTCTCCAAAATGCATAAACAAGTCTAAATTTAGCTCCCCATACCATAGGTATGGTTTTGGGTGAATTTAAGAGGTATGAGACAAGATTAGCTTGTCCCAAAGCCTCCAAAAAGGCCTCCTAAGTAAAAATCCGAATTTTGAAGTTAGAGAAGGGTACATAACACAAAATCCAACAAAAATCCAATCCACATCCACAAGACTACAAGGACCATCTACCCTCATAACTATTCAATAGTCACATCCTAATTTTAGTTAAAAAATTAAGCTAGATTAGCGTAGTTAATATACATTAGTAATTTCTAATAAAGTGACTACAATTTCCAATAATTAAAAACATAACACAAAATAAAACACACACAAAATTAAAAGAAGATAAACATTACCCCACGAAACACATGTGAGCTCACCCCCCATGGGAAAACTCCTAATTAGGAATGCTACAACACATCATAATATTACACAAGTTGTCAATTTTTGGCCGTGTTGCACAACACCCAACATCCTTTTGTGGTTGGTCCCCTATCTACTTTCGATTTATATGATGAATTTCATGCAACACAAACAAAATACCTCTATGGCGGCGTTAAACGTATCAATAACATCAAGACTAATATACATATAAAAATCAATAATCATCATCCAAAATTAGAAATTCTATCATCTATCATCATATAATTAATTCGATTTGGCATCCATAAAATCATAATTCTACTAAAAACATCCAACATAGGCTATGCATCCAAAATATGACATGTTAGTATAAAATTAGAATATTACAAATCAACATATATAACTGTCTATCATCACCATCTAGTGCATCATAATAAAAATGTAAATCACAACATGTCAATAGTCCAAATATCTGCATAGTCCATCATCTACTGATCAAAATATAATACTCAAAATGTCTAAGTATCAATCCAATAGTAATAACATCATAATGAAATAGTGTCGAAGAGGAGTGGGCACTACATCCCCCTCCCCTTAGACTCAACTTCCTCTTAGAAGTCATTGGAATAGATGAGGAAACTACACTTGAAATAAAGTGGCATCCTACCATGTGGCTAGATTATCATCGTACCAATCCTACTAGAACTATACCTAGTCAATATTGTGGCCTCAAAGGCTCAGAGTCCTATATATGCTCTATGAAGCGCACACACTCCACATACAACTTCCCCTACGCTTGCACTTGCAATGTGGTCCAATCCAATACATGAGAGGCATATGGAATATATCTCCTAGGAACATAAACATTAAATACATCATGAATGTGAGACAAGATGGGTGGAAATGCTAGACGATAGGTCAAATGACTCATACGCTCCAAGATATCAAAGGGACCCACAAACTTAGGAGAAATATTAGAGCGTTTTACATAATAGATAGGGCCCTTATGAGGTTGGACACGAAGAAACACCTTCGTGCCCACCTTAAAACTATGGTCTATCCTTCATTGATTTGCATATTTCTTCTATCTATCCTAAGCCTCCCAATCTCTATCATATAACAACAACATGCTTTGCTCAATATCATGTAATAATATTGGGCCAAGAGAAACCTTGTCCTATAATCTATCCCAACTCGGTGATGTTTTGTACTCCCTATGATACAAAGAGTGAAAAGGAACCATGCCAATTGAACTTTGAAAAATATTGTAGGAAACCTCCACTAAATACAAGTACTCCTCCCATCTATTCTCGATGGTCAATGACATACATCTGCAACATATCCTCTAAAATCTTGTTCATGTACTCTATCTCGCCCATCTATATCTAGGTGGTAGGTTGTACTCAAGTTGATACTTATACTAAGAGCTTGTTGTATGGTGGTCTAAAAGTGAGAAATGTACAAGGGATTGCGGTCAAAAATGATCTTCTATGGAATCTTGTTCAAGTATAATAATCTCATCTAGATATACTCATTCCGCTAGACTAGTTGTAGAGGTGGTCTTCACCAGAGGAAAATGAGAAAATTTCATCAATATATCAACTGTGACCATAATGGCATCATCTTTGGCATCTTGACATCGATAGCCCTAATAAGAAGTCCATAGAAATGGTGTCCGTTTCCACTCTGGTATGGAATGACGATATAGAAGACAATATGGGTGTTGATGCTATGCCTTCACTCTATGACACTCTAAAAGCGAGACAAAAATTGATCAACATCTCTTTAAAGTCCTCTACAAGTGGTATAATTGTCTTAATGTGGTGTGCACCTTCTTCACCGATGGATAGGATGAATAGGGTGCAAAATGTTCCTCAACAAGGATATCCTTCCTCAAACCCCCTCTCCCGGGAACATACATCGACCTCTGTGCCAAATAAGACCAATTGCCTCTAAATAAAATCCATCAAACTTTGGCTTAAGGTGTCTATGAGACTTGATGTTTGCTCGACTGTTGAAAGTTAAAAGATATCACATGGAAGATGCTTTAAAATCTTGGTCTTCAAGTCTATACCAAATGTTGTAGCAATAACTAAATGTCTACAATGTCTCAAGGCATCCACAACAGATTCTCTTTCAACTTTGCATGTTCTATCTCAATGTCATACTAAAAAAGAAACTCCATGCAATGATGCTAACAAGAGTTGAGATTGGGTTTGTGTGGAGAGGTGACGAAGACTCAAATGATCATCTGAGAAAAATATCCTACCTAAAAGGAAATTTCTCCATCAAACTAAAGTATGCACAAGCTGTTGCAAGATCAAGGTTATGATTTGGATAATTAATCTCATAATCCTTGAGTTTGCGAGACTCAAAGGCTACCACATGACCCTCTGCATCAATACACGTCATAATCCTGCTAAAGAAGAATCTGTGTAAATGAAGAAATCTCCCTGTGGAGATGACACTGTAAGAATGGTTGTTGACGTAAGGCATTCCTTTAGTGTCTTAAAGGCATGCTCACATCTATCGACAAAATGAACTTCTTCCCTTTCCTCCGAAGGGAAACGATGGGGTGTGTAACCAGAGAGAAGTCGTGAACAAACATCTTGTAGTAAAATTCCAATCCCATGATGTTGTGCACCTTGGTCACACTAGTAGGTGCTCGAAAATCCATAATGAATGTAATCTCGGAAGGATTAATTGTGACACCTTGCCTAGAAATAATGTGGCCCAAAGGCTGCACCTTTAAGCTGGAAGAATGCACACTATAGAACCCGACAAAGGTGCTCCTCTTTCTCCCCACACATACGAGAGTAGATCAAAATTTCATCATGAAGCACGAGTACAAAAAGGTCTAGAAAATTACTTAACACCTCATTCATCAAACTAATGAATGCCACAGGGCGTTCCTCGGACATGAATGGAAAAACTATGAACTCATAATGGACATGTCTCATACGGAAAGTTGTCTTTTGGACATCTACCTCTGCAATCCTCAACTGATGGTAACTAGACTCAATATCTATTTTGGAAAAAAAATGTGTCATCTTCATCTCGATCAAACAAATCACCGATGCAAGGAAGGAGGTAATGATAATTTATTATCACTTTGTTTAGTTTTCTATAGTCCACACACAACCGCAAGGATCCATCTTTTTTCTTAAAAAAACGGTGAAGGTGCACCCCAAGGGGATACACTAGGATGGATTAGATCTTTCTCAAGAAGGTTTTCTAGCTGAAAATTGAGTTCACATAGCTTAGATGTGGTCATCCTATAAGGTGCATGTGAGATTCGATTCACTCCATTAACCAAGTCAATGTGAAAGTCTATCTAATGTGTGGGAGGCATCCATAACATCTCACTAGAAAAACAAGCGAAAACTCCTACAAAATGGGGTGATCATCAAGTGAAGGTCCACTAACCCCATCCTTTAACCTATCACTAACTATAATATCATACAACTAACACCGATGATGTGCACACGCTTACATTACATAGCAGAAATAATGTGAATAAAGATGGGTCTCCTAACTCCAACTAACAATTACTCCACACCCATGTCATCTACACAAGATATAACCTTATGGCAATAATCAACCCTATCTTTGTGTGCGAGACAACCAATCCATATCCAAGATCACTCCATAAGAACCCAAAGGAAGAATACGAAGATCCAAGGTAGTGGTAAAGGGTCCTAGGTCCACTACGCACTCCTTGACTAAGGATTCTACTGAGATCTTGGCTCCAGAAGCCATCTCGACATCCCAACTAAGGTGCCATCTTACTGCCACCATCTTGCATTGCTCTACTAATGATGGAGAAATGAAAGAATCTAAAGATTCTAAATCAAATAATATAGCAAGTAGAAATATCATCAATGCTACCTGTGGTCTCATTTACCATGCCTTGGTGTTTTTCCTGGTGGTTCTTGACCACTGGATAAGTCCTATGGCTCTTAGCCATGTCACCAATCGTAGGCTCTAAAACAAGTGCCTTACCTTGATTAGCAGGGTTCTAAGGGCACTCTCTACAATGATGTCCATGCACACCGCATCTAAAGAAACTACATGGTCCTATCCACTAAGCGAGATAATACTACGGGTGGCTCAAGATACTCCATATAATAGAACTTGATGATCCTGTCATAGATCTCTATGGGTTTTGTAATGGACATACTCCTATCGACTGGGCTTGAGGTGGAGCCTGTGTCCTATTGGGACCCTTATCTGGAGGTCCCATACTACTCCCTCTCTGAGCATCATGGCATTGTTGACATCGAAAGGGTGGTTCACATTTTCTACTTCTACCGCTAAGGAGGAGGAGGAGGCTAAAAGGAAGATTGTGCTAATGTGTGTCCACCGCGAAGAGGAGGGGTTGACCACCTCGACCTACTATCCTTCATCTACTATATATATCTCCTCACTCTATCTTGAGCCTATCGATTCTTCCCCCTGGTTTCTTCTAAAATGTAGGCCTTCTCGATGGCCTTTGATAGTGTCTGTGGGAAATGAATGCGTACTTCCCTTCCCGAGTCTAATTTCGGGCCACGAATGAACCTATGAACCCTAGCTTTCTCATCTTGTATGTAGTCTACATAATGAATCAGATCTAAAAAAATGCGCTCATACTCTGCTACCATCATAGAGGCCTTTCAAAGATCATGAAACTCATCGATCCACTGCTGGATGAATCTCCTTGATATTTATCTAATCTTGAAACACTCCTCGAAGAGATCCCAAGTAATAGTCTCTGAATCCACATGGATATTTTTCTCCTTAGTCCTCAACAAAAATCTAGCTCAGTCTCTCAGAAGGTGGATGACAACATGAGATTTTATGTTGCTAGAACAAGGGCATAGCTTAAAGCATCAACTCAAGCTAATAAACCATGCCTCTTCCTGAAATACCCCTTTGTGTCTAGAAAAATGAGAAGGGTGTACCTTCAAAATCTCTTTCATGCGATCCTTTGCCATTTCTTGTCAGCCTTTAGGTGTCTCTACCCGATCATCTCTCGGCCTAAGGCCCTAGACATGTCTCTATGACCCATATCTCTATCTCTAAGCTCCCTAGGTGGTGACCCCATGTAAAACTAACTCTACATGGGTGTTATTTTCCCTATCCTCGTCACTATGATGTGAAGGTGCACGAGCCTCAACTGATGGCTCTTTGTCCTTTCTACTAGGTCACCCTCCTAAATATCCTCCGCATATAGCAACATTAACATCCTATAGCGTCTACAGTATCTAAGGAAAAATAGTTGGCACATCCCGATCTAGGCATTGTAGATCTTACTCCACATGTAGGAAACCCTCGTCTGGTCCATGCCTCCATAGACCAAGCAAGAGTTAGTTATCATCATCTAAGTTTTGTTTTAGTTTTCTAAGTTTTCTACATTTTTATAAAAATATCATGCAATGTTGTGTGTTCTAGGTTTAGAGTTGTACTAGGTTTACTTTTTATATTTTTTGTTTCCAATAGTTCTGGGCCCAAGCGTTGAAACCATAGCTCGATACTGTGTAAATCCCACACAAAACATAAGACAACTTAAAAGTTAAATTTGAAAAATTACTAAACATTTTTTTTTTTGTTAAAACCAATTGCAAAATTTAGTTAATTTTATAGGTTAACAATCTCTTGTTTTAATTAACAATTATACTATATTATTTAATCTCCAATTCGGGCTTAAATCACCACTTCTATAATCCTTATTTAGTTTAGTATAAAATTTCAAATGTCCTTTAATAATTTTATCATTTAGAGCTAAGTCTAAACTCACCCTCCCATTAATTCCTATTATAAACATTGCCTAGTTAATAAGGAGTAAATTTGAATTAATTAATTACACGGGTCATGGGCATTTATTAAAAATTCATCAACTAATTAGTTAGGTTATAAAATAAAATTAATTTTGACACCACTTAAGTGTCCCCATTAAAAGTTGACGGATGCATTTCATTTAAATTATTCTCACCTAACCATCACCAACATTTTTTAGGGAGATTTTTAGCCATTAGATGGACTAAATATAATCCCTTATATCTAAGATTCAAACTAACCTTAATCCTATTTTTGAAAGCTTTTATTCATTCATTTCACTTATTTCCTTTTTTTTTTTGCAGGTTTATGCGAGGAATAAGAGAATGAAGCCATGCAAAGATAATGGAACTTAAGGATGTATACTCACAATCTCAATGTTGATATATTTGCTAATCTTTGTAGGGATTGGTATAAATTCGGTGTTTTATTCCATTTTAACCTCTCCTAGGGTTTGGCTAAAATTATATTTGTTGATTAAGCTATTTCATTCTATATACCTGATTTGCATATATGTGCATTGCCCAATTTTAACAAATCTGGTTTAAAATAGTGTATAAACACCCTTCATTTGGATGTATATACATAGATATATACATATATGTAACTACATGTTTATATGTATGTATAAACATTGTTATTTTATATATATTGTTATTTTTATTTTTATTGATCTAAATACTTACTCCAAAATACCCTTAAATTTCTAGTAAATATTATTATTGTTACACACACACACACACACACACACACACACACACACACACACACACACACACACACACACACACACACACACACACACACACACACACACACACACACACACACACACACACACACACACACACAAACACACACACACACACACACACACACACTTATACCAATGCTTATAAATATATTAACGATGCCATGGAAAGAAAAACTACATAGATCGTGACTTATAGAGAGGCCGATTGTTATAAAAAAATAGTAGCAATTTGTATGAATTGCAATGTTTAATAAATTTGGGGGAGAGGTTCCCGACCTCACCCTCCATCCCATTTATTAAGTTTTTGTAAGAAATTTGTATAGTCAAAAATTTTAGCAATGCACATTGTATACCCAAAAGTGTTTAAATATTTAAGCTGATAATGTTTAATTTTGAGGGTTTTTATATAGTCAAATGATAGAAGGAATTTTTTCTATCTATTCACTTAGAAGTGAAAGAGAGAAAACTAATTAAAAAATTCATTTAACTATTATAACTTGCACGAGAGATTCTTCCTTATACTAATAATTTTAACAACTAATTTATTTCCTTCAACATGACTAGAATGCAACTACAATTAAGTTACTTCATTATGCCTTCAATGTAATAAAATAAGAGTAACCATTAAGTTTTCTTCACGTTATAAGTATTTATTTCTAAAAAGTTATACAATAAAATATATTTCTCCATTTAACTAAAACACAAAAATTTGGAATAAATAAAATATGCAATACTTTCTTTTAAGCACAACTTTATTTTACAAATATATCTATCTTACAAATTGGAAAATAGGTGAAGGTGAGTTTTATTTCAACCAGGACACAAATCAACTTTGTTCCTTTGACTATAACACTTTTAAATTTGAATAAATGAATGTACAAAATTTCTTTTAAGTATACAAGGGTTATAATCTTCCACTCAAAGTGGGAATAGTGAAATGAATAAATTACAACATAAGGACTTTCAACAAGGCCAAAATACAAGTCTCTATTAAATCTCTTCTCTCCGAACTTGTAGGTTCAATCTTTCACTCTTCAATCTTTCAAACACTTGGGTCACAATACAAAGAAGGAGGGGTATAGGAGATGTTGTTAGCCCATTCCTATGCAACAAGGTGTTAGTTGATGAAATGCAACCCGAACATGCAAAATAAGACCAAGGCACCCATTACAACAAGACATGTGCCTGTTCGGTACAGAAAAGGTCACACCAAGTAAGGGGAAACAAAAGGATAATTCATCACCTTTCAACATCGTCAACAGATGAAGAAAACACATGTTAACATTTCCATGTGGGAGTTACTACAAGCCCGAACAATGATATTTGTTGCAAGCTACAATGGCTAATTGGTCTACACCGAATAGATCGGACCAAAGTAAGGAGAAATTTATCACTCATGCAGTGCAACAAGATGGGGGTCAACTAAGCAAAAATTTTAAGTCTCCACTATTCTATGTGTCATTCATTGTTGGGAACCACTTGGTACAGAACTAAATGATCGATTCAAGTGCAAGTAGCTCAAGTGATGCCTAAATAAATAGCAGATCAATTGGGACTAAAGTATGAGCCGGTGTTGATAGAAGTAGTGCAATCGTGGTCGAACAACATTGGTAATGGTTGGGGTCATCAAGGGGTTAATACTTGCATTACATGCATGTCCAAATGTCACATTCTTGCAAGATGTGTCTGTAATTGACCTTCCACCACTCTTTGCATTGTGCTTATCAAGATATTTCACTGCAAATATTGGTGGATATCTATCCGTAGATTGGTCACACATGCTATTCAGAACAAGGTATGGAGCCAAGGCAACCATCAGATCTAAGCCAATTGCAAAATTTCACATTGAGCCCCATGTGCCAAGCCCAATCAATGTAAATTTATCAACCTTTCATCAAGAAGAATGTTCAAATGATCTAGAAACTAGAACTAAGGTCGAGGGAATCCCATATTTGACTCTAGATGAATGGGAGAACAAAAGTCATGTATCCGACCCATACAAGGAAATTGAAGAATCTAATTTGGGTGTATATTGTGTACACAGATAAAATTCAACCATTCCCAACGTCACCAAGCTAGAAAATAAGGGTGACCATGAAGTATGGAAACTATATTTTGATGGCTCAAGAAGCAAACAAGGTGCTGGAGGAGGTACAATGTTGGTTTCACCAGACAACATCAAGTATTATTAAGCTATTCATTTCCAATTTTCCTATTCAAACGACATGATTAATATGAAATTTTAATTCATGGGCTTCATTGGGCCAGGAAAAGAGGCATAAAGAATCTACAAGTATTTGGTGATAGCGAGCTAATCGTCAATCAAGTTAGGGGGCAACATGCTACAAAGAATGACCTACTCAAGAGCTACAAAAATAGGGTATGGGACCTAATTGAAGACTTTGAAGCTTTCAACATTGTGTCCATACCCAAGAAAAAGAATGAAGTTGTAGATAGGCTTGCAGCAGTTGGAGCAACATTTGATGTGGTTGACAATATCAAAAGAGACAAAACACAACCACATATCCATGTGATTATAAGGCCGAAGTTCAGGACAATAACATGAGATGGAAAGTGTTTGAGAATGATAAAAAAATCATCAATTTCTTACAATAAGAGTCTGAATTATCATCTAGGAATCAAGAAAAATTAGAGCAACAATATGTGGACCAAGTAGTGTAGTTGTAGACAAACAAGCTTCCAAAGGGTTTGGTAACATTGGAGTCTATCTTATATTCTAATGACCTATTTCGTAATGAGAAATACAACATATGTGTCAAAGGAGAAGATTTGAGACCTATTTTTTTGGGGAAGGAAAGACACTCCAAATGGGAAAAGTGGCCACTGAGTAAGAGAGATATGAGTTCGTACAACTTTTCCAATTTTTTCCATATGTCCTCACTTGGAGTTATGAGGATCTACGAGGATTCAATATGAAGTTGGAAAAACATACCATAGAACTGGATCCAGATGCTAAGCCCATCAAGAAGAAGTAAAGACCAGTTAACCCACACATTGAGCCTCTTATGAAGAAAGAGATAAACAAACTAATAAAGGCAAGCATTATATTTCCAATCGTGCACTTGAGTGGGTTGCTAACTTGGTTCGATCGGGAAGAAGAATGGGGAAATCAGGTTCTACGTGGACTTCCGAGACTTGAATAGGGCATCTCTCAAGGACCATTACCTAATTCCTTCAATGGAACAAATATTGCAAGTGGTATCCAACTCGAGAAATGTTCTCTCTCTGGATGGATACTTAGTGTATAATCATATAATGGTGAAAGAATATGATCATTTCAAAATGGCTTTCATTACTAAGTGGTGGACCTATGCATACAAGAAGATGTCATTCAAATTGTCTAATGCTAGAGCCACTTTCTAAAGGGTGATGGACATGGCGTTCAAGGGTTGATAAAAAAAAAAACTGATATATCTTGATGATATCACCATGTTCACCAAAAATGTAGTAGATCACCTTTTTCATCTAATACATGTATTTCAAAGATGTAAATGATTTGGGTTATCATTAAATCCCAAAAAATGCATATTCTTGGCTCACAAAGGCAAGGTCCTAGGCCATATTGTGTCAAAGGAAGGATTTATGATTGAACCAAAAGAGTTGAAGAGATTTGATCATTACCATTGCAAGCCATAAGAAGGATCTTCATATCTTCTTAGGGAGTTTAAATTTTGTCCATAGATTTCTACCAAATTTTGTCGCTCTTTTGAATCCAAAAACATTGATGTTAAAGAAGAGAATAGCATTTAAGTGGAAAAATGAAGGAAAAGAAAGTTTTGAATCCATCAAAGAAGCCATATCCCAAGCTCCAACTCTCATCAATCTAGACTTCTCCAAGGACTTCATGCTTTATGCCTTTGGTGGTGGGGACACAATTTCTACAATCCTAGTACAACAAAATAAAGAGGGATTCGAAAAACTAGTTGCCTTCTTCAGTCAAATTTTGGAGGACTATGAAGTGAGATACTCCTTCATTGAAAAGCATGTCCTTGCAGTGATCAGGAGTTTGAAGAAGTTCAAGCACCTAGTCTCAAACAACAGGATCCAACTGCTAGTCTCTCATGTGGGAGTCAAGGGCTTCCTTCTAAGCAAGGATCTAAATGAGAAATGTGCAAGATGGATCACTCGTGTAATGGAATATGACATTACAATTAAGCTCAATAAACTTGTCCGTGGAAAGGGACTATGTGAAAAAATAGCATCGAGTCAATAGGTTGATGTAGCTAATGAAAATGAAGTTGTTTTGGTATTACAAGATGGTCAAGAACAAGTAAATGATAATGCGCTTATCTCTTGTTGGACTAAAAATATGATACACTTTCTACAAACAGGCCTATGCCCTCAAAAAATGAGCAAAGCAAAGAGGACATACTTCAGATTACAAGCCACTCCATATGTTCTTGTTGATGGTGTTTTGTTCAAAAAGGACATCAATGGTGTTCTATTGAGGTGCATTGGGATAGGTGAAATTGAGAGATTGTTCTAGGAGTTTTATGAAGGTGAGTTATTATTGGTCCACAACTGAAATTGGGTGCAATGGAGTTATAGGTGTTCTAATGAAGGTGAGTTATTATTGGCCCACAATGTTCAGTGAGTACTACACATGGATCAAGAAGTGCAAAAAATGTGTGTTCTTCATAGGTAAGGAAAGACTAGCAGCACTTCCATTGCACCCAATTTCAGTTGACCAACCATTCATGCAATGGGGATTGAACTTCATCAGGTAATCAATCCAAATTGAAGCCAAGGTCACAAGTAGATTCTCACAGAACATAGTATTTCACCAAGTGGAATGAGGTGGTAGCACACAAAGAATCAAACGAGTCTAGAATACTAGACTTTTATGAAGGGATAATGACCGGGTTCGGAGTCATGACCACTATCATATCAGAGAATGCATTGGCATTCCTAGGTTCCAAGATCACATAATGGACTGTCAAGAATGGGATCTACTCAAGAACCTCTTAAAATTATTACCCATAGAGTAATGGGCAGGAAGAGTCCACAAACAAGAATTTCCTAAGAATCATCAGAAGGAATCTAGATGAAAACCAAAGAACATGGCATGGAAAGCTCAAATAAGCCTTGTGGGATGACAAGATTATGCTAAAGAGGTCAACAAGGAACTCTCCCTATAAGTTGGTCTATGCGAAAGAGGTAGTGTTTCCTATATCATTAGAGCTACCTGCTTTAGAACTCATGAAGTAGTTGAAGTTATCGAGTTTGAACCAATGAAGGCAACATATGCGAGAGATGATGAAATTGGAAGAAATCGAGAGAACATGCGGTTCAAACAATGGAGAAAGATCAAGCCTTAGTAAAAATATGGTTTGATAAGAAAGCAATATCAAGGACCTTTTAGGAAGGGGACATGGTTCGATGTGGGATACAGATTGGGAAAACAAAGGAAGGCATTCTAAATTTTATGCCATTTAGAGTGGCCCATACATGGTCACATGATGTAAAAGTAGCAATTCCTTTCAATTATCTACATTGGAAGGAGAGGAGATTCTGATTCAAGTTAAGGGAATCTATCTTAAGCATTCTTATTGAAAGGAAAGGTTTAACCCTTGTAAATATTAGCCTAGGATTTCAATTCCTCTAAGTGTGTATGCACATTGTCTTGCTGTAGTTTAGGATTCATTTCCCTAAGTGCTTTAGCACAGGTTTTTTTGCTCCAATGTTGTATAATTATGCATTCAATATTCCTTTAGGTGAATTTTGTAACCATCCATTTCCAGAAACAGGTGAAAGATCCAGGTCAATACAATTTTCTAGTCTCGAAAATATCATCTTCAAGATTTTCTTATGAGAATTGAGAGTGCAAGCATTCGGGGAGAATTTTCAAGAAAATGATCAGTATCAAGCTATCATTCATGATTCCGTGCACAATGGATACTTCAAGGAAACTGATCTTTTCACATAGCAGGTAGGTGATCCCCTGAGTCACCAAATTGTTATCTAATTTTTCCCCTCAGAAAAAATTAAACAGAAATTAACTCAAAATGGGGAAACAAAGTGGAGGGGTTTGTTCATTCGTAGGAGCTCACATCCTATCCCAAAAATCAAGTTCGGGAGGGCTCACCAATGGCAATGCAAGGGTGGAATATCAATGGAAAATGCAAATGTCGAAGAAGATCAACACACATGAAGAAGAACAATGGAGGCAAAAAAATCATAAATTTAAACTTCAAAATTTTTGCATTTTGGAGAAAACAGGAAAAAATCACAAAAAACTTGAAAACACTGAAACTTTGAAAGTCCAAATTTATGACTTTTGGGTTTGGGGTTTGAAAAATCTTAGGTGCAAAATTGGAAAATGGAGCCAAAAAGTCTAAAATTTTAAAGTCCGAAAGTCCAAAATTTCAGACTTTTGAGCTTTGGGGTTTCAGAATTCTCGATGGGAAAGTTGGAAAATGGGCTCAAAATGTCCAAAACCTAAAATTTTGAATGTCCGAAATTTCAAAATTTTGGGTTTAGGGGTTTCAGAACTCTCACATGCAAGTTGTGAAAAGGAAGCAAAAAATTCCAAAAACTTGAAGTCCGAATGTCAAAAATTTCAGACTTTTGGTGTTTTCGTTGACCTCGGGATACATGTAGGAAATGGGAAAAAGTTTTGAAAACCTGAAGTTTGAAATTAAAAAATTTAAAACTTTGAGGTTTTTAGGTTTGAGAATTCCTCGTCGCGAAGTTGGAAAATGGAGCCAAAATTCCTGAATTTCTGAAGTCTGAAATTTTGGACTTTCGGGTTCTTTGGGTTTCACAAGATTCTCGGCCCCAAAATATGAAAATCATTCAAAATGTTTGAAATTCCAAATTCCAAAAGTCTAAAATTTCAGACTTTCAAACTTTCATGTTTCAAACTTTCTAAACTCTCAAGATTTTTTAGTGGATGAATAGTGTTTTAATCTCTGAAGTCAAAACGTCTAAAATTTTGTATTTCAGATTATGGAGAATGCATGCTTTTTGAACTCGAAGCGGGAAGATCAACTTGGTTGCAGAATGATACCTCGACCTTTAGATGGCCATAACTTTTGACTAGGAGCTCGGATTTGAGCAAGAGAGGACATTTTGAAAATCTCTCGACATATTCTACTCTTTAAATTAGTGGGACTAAGTTCTTAAAAATGAAAAATATAGTTTTCCATTTTTGAGGTGTCAGGTTTCTCACCTACCACCATTAATGAAGTATGGGCTTCCTTTCTTGCCCAACAAGGAACAGTACATAGAGGCATGGGCTTTGTCATGGAACCCATCATCATTGTAGGTGAATTCAATGCATTTCTTAGGTGGTTGAGAACAGATTTTGGGTTACTTTTCATCCCTTTCTCTCATTCTTCTATATATTGTAAGGAGGGACATTTTTCTAAAGGTTGGACATTTCTATTTTTCACCCTCCCTTCTTCTCTTGTTTGCAAGTGGATCTATGGAGTTTCAGACCTCCCATATAGACTGTAAATGCACTTTTTTCCTCTTAGCTATTATAATGCACTGTATCAATTTTTGGAGCAATAAGATAAGTTTGTGGATGATTTCAACCCTCTCTTGTGTTCATTGCATCCTCCTAATCTCTCATTGCAGTTTTGGTTAACTATGCATGGTGATTGTATTGCATTTTTATGGTTTTTGTTTAATGGAAAAAAAAATGTTCAACATTCCTTTGGTAAATCACCTCAGTTAGTTTAGGTTTATTTTCTTACATCTTACTCAACCCTATCTCCTTGGCAAGTTAGAGTAGCTATTTTAGTAGATCCTTTGCAAATTTTACGTGAGAACTTGAATAGAGGAATATGAACTGGGCTTCATTTAAAGAGCTTTCTTGATTGTAAAGTCCCACACTTTGGGAAAATCTCCATGTTATACAATCATATTGATAGTTTTAACCCATCGAGTTGCAAGCATTGAAGGGTGCTGTGATTATGCATCAACAATTCCCTAAAAAAATACATGCCTCACATCTCCCTTTTCCCTCCCCGACGGTTTCATAAATACATCTCTCACACCTAACTTAAGGCAACTAAATAAACACACAAAAAAACACATTCACAACACTCGTACTATACTTTAACAAGAAAAATATTCACCTAAACAAATATAATAAGAAAAAACAAAGGTGGAGAGCCTACCTCTCCATCAAGCTTTCAAGAGACTTCACTCCCCAATATTTTTGATACCTTCAAGAAAATCACACTACAAAAGCAACTCGAACAAGCTCTTAGTTCCAAAAGAGCAAGAGAAAGGAAATGAACATGTAACCCTAAATCTATAAAATTCGATCAGTAAATATAATTGTGATGTGAGGATGATGAGGTGGGTTAATGTAGGACGCCACTTCATCATTCCTCCATTCCAACACACAATTCAAACATCGTGCCTAAGACAATAAGTGAACATGTAGGACTTATGAAAAGCCCACATGACACTCAAAATTTCACACCAAGTCTACCAAGGAAAAATTAATTGAGGTGCATAGGAAAGTGCAATTATTTTAACCGAATTACGCTCCAAAATTCATAAAAATTTCTAAAATTAACTCCCTATACCATAGGTATGGTTGTTGGGTGAATTTAATGTTAGAGTAGGTATTTACCTTAGTTCATGTTCACCTAGGTACTTTATGTATTTTTATTGTATTTATCCTCACCCACTTATATGTGTGGATAGTTCCTTTTATTTATTTAGATATTAGGGGATATTATCCGGTTGTTAGGTATAGTTATTTCCTTGTTCTATGGTATTGACTAGTTCTTTCCTTTATCTATGTTATTTACTAGATCCTTGATGTCTAGTTCTTTCATAAATCTATGGATTTAACTAGTTCTTTCCATGATTTATGGCTTGATGTACGACCTTAACTAGTTCTTAGATTTTTATTCCTTGCGTATATAAGCAAGACTCATTCGCATTGTATTTCATTGAGTTCCATAATAAAATATGATATTGTTGTTCATTTGTTTGCAAAGGTTTATGTAAAGTTATTCAGGTGAATTAATTTCATCTTATGGAACATGGTGTTTGATTAAAATCTTTTTTATTTGCATGGTATGATCTAGTTATCATTCCTTTTATGGTATCAAAGAAGGAGACCTGTTTGAGACATTTGTCTGTAAGTTTCATTTTGCAAGCATTTTTTTGTATATTCATATACTAAGGATTTTTCTGTATTTTGTTTCTACATACATTTTAATGTAAAATAGAGGTGACCATTGGATCCAGAAGATGGGAAAACCCTAAGATCGACATCAAACTCGACCATTTTTTGAGGCAGTTGTTTTTTTGTTATTTGTTGTTATAGAGAAACGTACTTAGTTCGGCCCGGGATTTGTGCTAGACAACAAAAAATCGAGGATTTTCTTTTTGGGTTTTGTTTATTTTTGTGGGATTTGCATTCTACAATTTTATTTTGTGTCATAGCATTTTTGGGAAGCATGCAAGAGACAGTTTCTCTCTTTCTTTTTTGTAGGGGTTGTTATTTCGAGAAAATCCACATACTACTATTTTGGGAGGTGAAGGCCATAACTATTGAAATCCTTAGCCCTTGGTCATATGGTATGGTATTGTGAGGACTTAAAAGCTTTTGATTCCTACTAGTAGGTGCTTAACTCTATCCCCCTTTCATTTTATTTCTGTGGTGAAGGCAAGAGCATTTTATTCTATTTTAGTGGCAACTAAAATAAATAGTAGAGCATAATATTGAACAAATTGTATCTTTTGATCGATAATTTAGTTTTGAGTGCATTTTTTTGCAAAAAATATTTTTTTTAATCCTCTTTTCATTGGAAATATTTATTTTGAGAATTACACTATAATTATAAAGTGTCATATTATAGCACACACTCATTATAAAGTGCAAAAATCTAGGGGGTTCTTGTTGCATTGTTTGCGAGTCTTATTGCATTGCTTGGTTCTTGTATTTCTTTTGGTGATTTTTTGAGGATGGAATTTTTATATTCTTATTCATTAGATCATGTTGAGCCATTAACAACACATAATTACCATACATGGAAACCAAGAGTGGAAATAATAATTAAGTGGAAAGGATTAAGGCTTTAACTTCTTGAACAACAATTTTCACTAGAAACTATGAGAAATTTCAGTACTAGTGTAAATTTTATGAGTGTATGGGTTTGATAGGAACTTATGTAAGTGCCATTATTTTGTTTCATTTGGAAAAGTGTGACTCTCTTTTCCAAAAATGGGAGAAATTGAAGTATATATTTAGTAAGGTGGATCATATGAGAGCCATGCAAAGTGAAATTGAGATCACCTCTCTTAATCCGATGATTTTCTAACAATTATAAACTATCTTGTCAATGTCAAGAATTTTTGACACAATTGAAGGGGAGTGGAAGATATAAAAAGATGAAGAGTGTGTTTACTTGATTCTATCCAAGTTGAGAGGACCATTCCAAATTTTTGCTTCTTCCTTTTTCTCTAGCATGAATGCCTTAGGTGACACATTCAAAATGCCTTACTTAGAAACATTTTGTGAAAGACTTACTATGGAATAATCTAAATTATTTGTGTGCATGTATACTTTGCTTAATGCTAAATCAAATGAAGCAAGAACTACCACCTAAAATAGTTCTACAATTTAGCTAAAACAAAGCATAAACACCATCATGATAAGAATTAAACAAGGGTTAGATGCTAGCATTCATAAATACAAACTTTGAAACTAACAATGCTAAATATCTAAACTCCTCTATTCTCTAACAACAAATAAATGAATGGACCTAAGTAAGCTCCATGGCTATCAAAATAGTTGTCCTTAATGTTCCAAGAACCTAGGAATGGGGGCTAATCAAAGTTGGGCTACAAGACCCTTTTGACACCTCCCATATGACCCAAGCACTTTAAGAAAGAGGCTTAACTCTTCAAGATGATGAACTCTCAAAAGGGCAAGGTGCAAGCTCTTAGTCTCTTTTCTATATGCTTTGCATTTGCTCTCTAAGGAGTTTAGGTGTAAGTAAAAGGTAGGTGGAGGGCTCTTTATATATCCCAAAGGATAAAGGATTCAACACATTCTCATGAATGTGGGATAAAGGTAAAACATGATTAGGAATGGATAAGGTTGCTTTATTAAAGGTAACCTTACTTTAGAAGGGTTTAATACATGTTTAGCAAGTCATGGGAGTTGGGGGTATTTTAATTAATCAAAGGTGATTAATTAATAGGTAGGTGTAAGCTTATAGAAGCCAATTAGAAGAATATTAGTGTGATTTAGGCTATTATAAGGGGATTAAATCAATTAAATATTGATTTATTGGTTAAATGGAAGGGAAAGCTAATTAATTAATAATAATTAATTAGTCTAGGTAGAAGGGGTGATTTATTAATGGAAGGTCGTTAATTAGGGTATTTGTTGGATAGGAAACTTAATTAATTAGCTTAGTGTAATTAATTAATGATGATATGAGGGAAAATGAGTGCTTTTGACGATATGTCATTGATTTGTGAGAAAGGGGATAATTAGCGCAATTTAAGTATTTAAATTACTTGGGCGTAATTATAGGTGTCTACATTTGCCCCTCTTTGGGGTGGCGTAAGTGATGCCACTTCAAAGATAGTAGATAGAAGAGATTTTGAAGAGATAGAAGAAAAATTAGTAGGAGGGAGAGATGCCCCCTCGAGTGTCGATGGGGTGATGAAGGAAGTCGATCGACGATCGAAAAAGATGAGAAGTAGGCAGAAGAATGGGGACGAGGCAGGATGCCCCAAGGAGAGGGAGAATTAGGGGTGAAAGGGAAGTGGTGTAGAAGAAATATGGATGAGGGGAGAGAAGAGCTTAACCTCTAGTTGCTTATTTGTTTGGAACAAATTTGATGTCATCATATTGCCATAGGAACTACATCATCGGTCCTTATGAAAAATATAAGCATACGACAAAGGTAGAATGACATGAAAAGCCATACTATGAACAATTATCCATTGCTGAAAGTACCAACTCCACGCAACATATAATAATGCAATGCAATACGAGAAGGAAACAAGCTCATATAACAGGGAAAACAAGTACGAACACACATATCAACCCAACAACGGTCAAGACAGTTGTACAAATATTTTGTTATCAGTGATGAAGAGATCCACAAGTTCGTGATTGACGAAAAGGGTTAAAAATGATGCCCCAAGCAAGGATACATGCAAGGGGAAATGAAAATGGACATGGGGTCCATGAAAAGTGTTTTGTGCATACGAAATAGCACCAGGCAACCAAAAGTGCCCCAGAGTACAGACGAAGCAAGCAACTAGCTTTTGTGAATGGTTGTGAATCCGGTGATCCATGAGTCGTATTAATCGGGGAAGATGTGAGACAAACCAACAAGGATATGGAGAAAATACCATGCACAAGACACAAGTTTCAGCCGTAAGAAGCAAGTTACCATTTTGTAGGGTGTTTTACTTTTTAGGAATTTTTGAAAAATTTTGCCTTGTTTTTGGATTTTTATATATATATATATATATATATATTGTTTTGTTTTTTGCTTTCCAAACCATGGTGAATAGTAGAAGAAAGTAGAAGAAGAAAGCGAAGGGCCTAGGGGCAACAGAAAGTGCCCTAGGTGGAAGAAAAGAGAAACAAATGACAAATAATGTCCTTGTTTAGTGGAAAAATGAAGAAAAAATAATAATTTGAAAAATAATTATTTACGAGGGTGTGAAGAAGAATAAAAATCACCAGGGAGCAATAAAATTGTCCGGGGGAGAAGAAAGGGGTATTGGACAAAAAAATGCCCCAATACAGTGAAAAATAAGATAAAAATAATTATTTAATTAAAAATAATTATTCCACAGCGAACAGAGGAGAAAACGGTGAGCGAAACGGGTGTCCTGGCCATCCGATCAGTGAAAAACAGGCTAATATACCCCGGGGGGTAAAAACATCACAATCAGTTCATTTTAACCGCTTAGTTTAGAAAACTTACCGTGAGGCTCTGACACTCAGGAGAGATGGTGATCGCACGTGATCGTTTGAGGCGTGCTGTAGATTGTAGATGATAGATCTATAGACAATATCAAATGTTGTTTTCAAGTGTTATTTTGATGTCTATGGTTGGGATGATATGATGATATTGGTGCGGGGGGGGATAGATTTTTATTATGCGCAACCCCTCTTGCCCCCATTGATGATATGATATGTGATGATTAGCTTAGTATACATGCATGATGTAAAACTTAGCATTTTTGTTTATATATGATGTATAGATGATGCTAGATGTGATGATAGTGATGGTAATGTGATGTGAATGATAAAAAAACAGAGCACATGCAAGAAACACAGCCAAATGCTACAAAGAACACTAGGAATCAATGCAATACACCATGAATCACCATGCCTTATTAACAAGTAACAAAACACAACCAAATGCATTAAGAAAGAAAGAAAGAATTAACACACTAGCATGTCGAAATCCACTACAATATGCACAAGCAAGAATGAATCTATTCTAAGGAAGAAAAGATAAACTATGAAAAAGTACACCCAAGCAACAAACAACTCAAAAGCGAGCACGCAAAACACTATACAAGCAACAAGCAAAGCAAGAAAACAAGACAATGCAAGTAAATGTTTTTGTAAGATATGTTTTCATAAACTGATTTTCTATTGTTTAGGTTTTTGTGAAACAATTTTATATTGTTTTGGTGTTTTGTGAAACAATTTTCTATTGTTTTTGTGTTTTCTCGAAACAATGTTCTATTGTTTTTGTGTTTTCTCGAAACAATGTTCTATTGTTTTTGTGTTTTTCTCAAAACAATTTTCTTGAAACAATGTTCTATTGTTTTTGTGTTTTTCTCGAAACAATTTTATATTATTTTTGTGTTTTTCTCGAAACAATTTTATATTGTTTTTGTGGTTTTAACAGTTTTCCAAAGCTATGTGCAGGTAACCAAGAAAGCATGGATGCCCCCAGCGTTAGGTGGGGAATATACAAGGGCAGAAGCCATGCGCTAATGAACAAGAAGGTGAACTCATTGAGTTGCCCCTAGCATAAGATGGGAAATAACGAAAGACCACATCCCTCACAGATGAATAGAAGAAGGAAAAGCCGGATCAAGGCTGGACAGAATGGTGTGCACAAGGAAACTCGAAAGCAGAACCAGGTCCAGGCCAAAGACAACTACCCAGGATGCTTGTGAACAACGAATCCTCCCGAGGCGCCGGAAACCGGTTTTCACCCAAGGACTTGTCCAAAGTGCCACAATTGCATGGTTTTCACTAGTGGACGACCTGTTTTCTCTTTTTCTTTTTCTGATTTTTTTATTTTATTTTATTTTTTTGATGTTTTTGTATTTTTGAAATTTTTTTGTGATTTTTATGACTTTCTTGTGCCATGTTTAGGCATAAAACCTCTTAAGATGCATGGCATTCATGGGCTCCCGGAGCTCATCACCATTGGGGTGAGCCAACTTGTATGCCCCTGTGCCATACTTGGCAACTATGACATAGGGTCCTAACCAGTGTGGTTCGAACTTCCCTTTCTTTTCTCACTCTGCTCTGGTGTTGAACTGGTTCTCCTTCATAACTAAATCACCCACCTCAAACTAGCGAGGGATGATTCTCTTGTTGTAGTTGCGGGAGATTCTGTGTTGATATACCTTCAGGTGATTAAGAGCGTGAATGCGCCTCTCATCTAGGAGCTCTAACTCAGCCAATCTTGCCACTTGATAATCTTCATCCTTATCCAAATAGTCCGAAGAGAAATTTGCAGGGATGGGAGTTCAATCTCTAAAGGGATGATAGATTTTATCCCGAACACTAGGGAATATGGCGTCGCACCCGTAGGAGTGTGAATTGATGTTCGGTAGGCCCAGAGGGCTGGGTGGATTTGTAGGTGCCAGTTTTGACCGGTTTTGCTAACCATCTTCTCCATTATCCTTACCAAAGTCTTGTTTGTTGCCTCAGCTTGTCCATTACCCTGAGGGTAATATGGCGTGGACCATTTTAATCTAATTTGGAACCATTGGCAAAGGCCTTTCACAGTTTTGTTCTTAAATGACTTCCCATTATCTGTGACAATGGCTGCAGGGATACCATATCAGAAAATAATGTGATTCATGATGAATTTAGAAATCTGTGCTCCTGTGACATAAGTTAAAGGGACAGCCTCCACCCATTTTGTAAAGTATTCTGTAGCTGTGATGATATGTGTATGACCATCAGATGAGGTAGGAGTAAGCTTCCCTATTAGATCAAGTCCCCATTTAGAGAATGGCCACGGGGTAGTGATTGGTTGTAATGGTTGTGATGGAGCATGGATGAAATTTCCATACTTTTGGCAAAGCACACATTTTCTAACATAATTACAACAATCAGTTTCCATGGTGGGCCAATAGTAACCTACTCTTAACAGTTTCTTAGCCAAGACCATTCCGTTTGTATGTGCTCCGCATACTCCTTCGTGTACTTCTTTAATTGCCTGGATTGACTCCGTCACATCCAGACAACGTAACAGATTCCCATCGTAGCCACGATGATAAAGTGTACCTCCTAAAAGGGTGTAATGGGCTATCTGGTGAATCAGGCTTTGCTTTTCAGAATGGGAGATATTGGGAGGGAAAGTACTATCCTTAAGATAGGTGAAGATGGGTTCATACCATGGGGAATGGGGACCAACAACCTCACAAGCCTAGGAAAGATTCCGGCATGTCATACGCGGGCTGGCGTAGATTTTCTATGAAGAATGGCATATCATTGTTCCCTGGCGGAATACGAAGCATAGATCCCACCATTGCCATGGCATCTGCTGATCTGTTCTGTGCTCTTGGAATTTGCTCAAAGGTGATGCACACAAAATACTCCTTTAGAGTTTCCACTAACTTTTTGTAAGGTATGAGCTTATCATCCTTAACTTTATACTCATCATTAACCTGTTTGATGATTAGCTGCGAATCACCTACAACCTTAACATGTTGAATATTCCACTTGATGGCTAGCTTCATCCCTATAATGAGTGCTTCATATTCACAATGTTGTTTGTGCAAGGGAAGGCCAGGTGGAAAGCCTGTGGTATAGGATCACCCGAAGGAGTAATAAGGACCACTCTGCACCTGAACCATGAAACGTAAAAGATCCATCAAAATGTATCTGCCATACGATAAATTCTTCAATGTAGAGCAAAGATGCATCTGGCAGATCTAGACTCAAAGGTTTTGTGCTTTGCAAAGGTGCTTCCGCTAGCTGGTCGGCAAGTACTTGTCCTTTAACTGATTTTTGATGGACAAATTCTATATCAAACTCACTGAGTAGAATGATCCAATTAGCCATTCTACCTGTGAGGGTGGGTTTGGACAAAAATACTTGAGTGGGTCGACCTTGGATATGAGCTTGGTCTTAGTATTTAGCAGGTAATGGTGAAGTTTCTGAAAGGTAAAAATGACGGCCAAGCAAGCCTTTTCAATCTGAGGATAATTAAGTTCATAGGTGATGAGGGTGCGACTCAGATAGTACACCGCTTTCTCTTTATGGCTAAGGTCATATTGGGTGAGCAACGCACCAATAGCGTATTGCGTAGCGAAATATAGAGCAAAAGTGGTTCTCCTGGAGTAGGAGGCATGAGGATAGGTGGATTAGCCAGGTATTGTTTAAGCAAAGAAAAGGCTTGTTGTTGCTCGGGTCCCCAAAGGAAAGTGACGTCCTTTTTAAGCAAATGGGTGAATGAGTGACATTTATCTGCAAGCTGGGAGATAAAGTGGTGAATGGCTTGAATTTTCCCTTGCAAGCTATGTAGTTGCTTGATATTCTCAGGTGGAGGCATTTCAGTGATGGCAGACACTTTAGCGGGATCTACCTCAATACCTCGTCTCGACACAATGAAGCCCAATAGTTTCCTGGATAACACACCAAAGACACATTTCTTTGGATTCAATCTGACTTTGTATTCACGCAGGCATTCAAAGATACGCCGCAAAATGATAGGATGATCCTCTCTTGTTTTGGACTTTCCCAGGATGTCGTCTACGTAGTCTTCCATGATGTCATGAATCATATCATGAAAGATTACTGTCATGGCCCACTGATAAGTTGCTCCCACATTCTTAAGGCCAAATGGCATCACCTGATAATAGAAGGTGCCCCAAGGAGTTGTGAAAGCTATGTTTTGTGTTGGTCTTCCTCAGCGATCTTAATTTGATTATAACCTGAAAAACCATCCATGAGTGATAGCATTTCATACCCTGCGGTTGAGTCAACAATCATGTCAATGTTGGGAAATGGAAAGTCATCTTTAGGGAAAGCTTTATTGATGTCCCTAAAATCTATGTAGATTCGGATACCGATAGGTTTCTTCTAGACAGGAACAATGTTCGATATCCATTCAGAATAATCAATTGGCCTGATGAATCCTGCTGCAAGTAACCTTTCCAACTCTTCTTTAACTAACAAGGCCACTCTTGGGTGCATCTTTCGGAGCTTTTGTTTGATAGGCTTAGCGTCTGCGTGCACAACCAGGTTGTGCACGACTAAAGTTGGATCTAAGTCGGGCATGTCTTTGTAAGACCATGCGAACACATCAATAAACTCTCGCAGTAGCATAGTGAACGTCTTTTGTTCTCTGGCCGAGAGTGATGCTCCCAATTTTACTATCTTGGGATCTTCTTGGTACCAATATTGACATCAATGGTTTCTTCAACTAACAATTTTGATAAATCCTCCATATGCGTAGGATCGGGAGGTAGGTTGAGATCTTCATCCAAGGATGTCTCTATGAGATTTTCATCCTTGGCGTGGTCACTTTGTTTGTCCTTTGATTTTCTTATTTGTTTGTCAGCCAGTGCCTCAAAGAGGTTTTCACTGTGTGACTTGGACTTTGATTTTTGCCGAGGCTTTTCTTTAGAACTCTTGCCCTCGCTTTTCTTTAAATTTTGTTGACCACGAAGTTCAGCCTCCTCGCCGAAGTAGGTGCAGGTGTCTAAGTTGATAAAGAAACCCTTCTTGTGATCTCCAATGGGAATTGTATCCCTTATGCCCATGAACTCTACAATAGCCTCGTCATTCTCGAATAAATCTAGTGGCATGTGACGTTGTTGGTCCCATTCAACGAGGGAAGGGTACACAAGGTCAAGGGTCGGTTTGGTGGGGGTTATGGTTAGGACAACATTGTTCATGAAAAGGTTCGTGGAGGCCAGATCCTCATATAGGCTACAATGGGAATCCGTATCGCTGTCTAGGTACTCGAAGCTATCCTCATGCTCAGAACAAGTCGCATCTTGATCGTTGGGGTGTGCTCCGTAAGGGTGAATCCCAATGCCATATCTTTCTATTTTGAAATGCGGAAGAGGGACTGGTTCTCTTTGTCCTTGTTCATTCCTCCCACATCCTAGGCCTTTGTAGCCCATGGAGTACATCATTACGCTAGATTTTTCATATTCAGGGTTTGATAACAAGATGGTTGAGTGTCCTCGGGGACCCAGTAGTAGGTGGATCAAGTAATTTTTCCTCAGCTAACAAGCCTCCAGGTAGGAATGACCCAATAGTGTGTTCCTCTCTAGGTCTCCTGAAGTGGTAGTTAGGTCGACCTCTAGTCTTGGGCGACAAGGAGAGGTTAGAAACCAAGAGTGCTTGTTGTACATTATACTCCCCATAGCCATATTCTAGAATTTTCATCTCCCATGAATCAAATGGCGATGTGGAAGTGGACGCCCCATGAGCATAAGAATTAAGAGAATTTGAATCTACTCGAGATTCCATGGCCTCAGAATGAAGAGGGACAACTATATATGTGGAGGGACATGCATATGTACCCTTTCGTGCAAAGCTATTAAGAGCTCTACAATGAGCAAAGGGCTCTGAATCTCCTAGTATTGTAACCGTATGTCCCTCATGCTTCAGCTTGATGCATTGATGAAATGTTGATGGCACGCCTACATGGCATGAATCCATGGTCGGCCTAGAAGCATATTATATGGAAGTTCCAAGTCTAGGACGTGAAACTTTGTCTGATGGAAAGTGGGGCCCACCTCCATGGGTAGCGTAATGGTGCCTGCTGACTCTCTTTCCGCGTTGTCGTATGCGGTGATAGTAATAATATGGGACTCAAGATCTTCCTCCGTATGTCCCAATTGTTTGACCAGCTTAAGCATGCAGATGTTCAATCCCGATCCATTGTCCACAAGCACCCGTTTGATTTTCCTGCGGGTGACAACTACCTCGATGTACAAGGGAAGATTATGTGTAGGATTCATGGCAGGGATCTCCCTATGGTTGAAAGTAAGATGCTCACTTGATGCAATATTTGCCACCACTGCGGCTTGAAGGTACGTAGGATCGACTTCTAAAGGCACTCCCGACCCTTGAAGAGTTTGATACAAAATGTCCTTATGCACATTGGATATCTTGAGAAGATCTAAGATCGAGATCTTAGCAGGTGTCCTCTCAAGTTGTTCTAAAAGGTTATATTTATCAGTTTGCGGGGTCAACAGAGAGGGTTCGAAATCATGAGGCGGGCACGCCTTGTTACCGCAGTGCAGTCCTTTCCCTTGATCCGGATGGTATTGACACAGTCAGCAGGGGAGTGAATACATCGATAAGTGAATCGTAATGATTGTTATCTCTTTTGGTATATAAGTAATTCGTGGCTTTATAGGTTTGGGATGACTCTCCCGATCCGGCTTTGTCTTTTCCGACTTATCATGCTTGGGGAATGGTTCCTTATAAATCCCCATTTTCTCGTTAGGTGTTTGCATGTGGCCAGGGTTATCCACCTCTATCTCCCCATTGTCAATGAGGTCTTGAATATAGTGGCGAAGTCAAACATTTGTCTATTTTATGACCTTTAACGTGATGCATTTCACAATATTCATGCTCCTTATACCATGAAGGTTTAGGAGCGTTGTCATCAAATGGTTGTGTTGTAGGATAGGTCATCATGTTGGCCGCATCCAACTATTTTAGTATGAGGGACAATGGTTCATTGAGGGAGGTGAATGTTCGTCACTTTGGTGGTGGTTGAATTGGGCCCTTGGTTAGTTTAAAAGGTTGACTGGTTTGGACCGTTTGAACACGTTTGGAATCAGTGATTCCATCTCCCACCATGTTTTTGTTTTTGTTAAAGATCTTTGGCTTTTCAGTGGGTTTGACACTTTGGTTGTCTTTAGATTGGGTTTTGAGGGTGCCTTTGGCAATGAGAGCCTTTTCTATTTGAATCCCTTTCTCGATAACCTCCTCAAAGGTGTGGACACAATGCATTTGGAGGTGGAAAGCTATATCTAGGTTGAGATTAGGGATGAAAATACTGACCAGCTGCTTCTCAGGGAAAGCGCAAGGGAAGCGACTAGCTATCCCTCTCCATCGTTGGAGGAAGCTGGTGAAGGTCTCATTTGGGCGTTGTTTTGTGCCGCACAAGTCTGCCATGGTGATGTCACTCTCTATGTTATATGAGAAATGATGCACGAATCTTTCCGCCAATTCTGGCCAGGTGAAAATTGATCCTCGTGGTAAGCGCGTAAACCATTCCAATGCTTGACCTCCGAGACTCTTAGGAAAAAGTCTGATGAGGTAATTATCACTATAAGACACCTCTTGACATGCCATGTAGAAATATTTAACATGATCCCTTGGGTCTCCCTTTCCTTTGTATTTGTCAAACTTTGGCATATCAAATTTCTTTGGAAAGGGTTGAAGGGTCATTGTCTTGTCAAAAGGATAGGGGCATAGTTCTTCGTATTGGTATTTCCTAATACTCCCTATATTGCTTTCTTGTATGCTCGCAAGAGTTGCTTTCATAGATTTCACTTCTTGTGTGAGCAATTGTTCTCTAGTGGGAGAAGCGGGGATGTGTACATGATGGTACCCGTGTCTTCTTCTCCTTGGTTTTCTTGATGGAGTTCGTGGATCCTAAACTTAGGCTTTGACTTTTGAATGTTCTTGTTTGTGTCTTTTTGTACCTGGAAAGTAAGCAAAGCTAGTTGTCGGCTTAGGTTACTGAGTTGTTGTTGGATTGTGACTTGGTTTGTGTCTTCTTCTTCTAAAGGTTCTTCCTCTTCGTATTGTGGAGGTTCTTCCCTTGTCTCATGTTCTATCTTGTTTCTTCGTGGAACTTTGATGAGGGGTATTCTATGCCCTACCACTTTATCATTTTCTGCGTAAGAAGTGGAAGCATGCATGCCTGTTAAAATATCTTCCATATTGATAAGGGGGTGTTCTTCCTTAGTAGTGTCATTTGTAGGTAATATTGGTTCATTCTCGGTGGGCAATTTGGCCCCTAATTCCATGACCCGTGCCAAAACTCTATCTTTGTTTCTAAGGAGAAACTCATCTAGTAGAGTGGGGTCAAAATCAAAGTCTGCGTGTGGTGATTCTAATTCATTTCCACTATGATCAACCATCTCTTCGGTTTCCTTTTCTGCAGAAAATAGTGGCCCTAAGTCGTGTCCAATGAAGGGGTTTGACCCTTGTCTGTTAGAGGTCTCCCAAGCATGTGCTTGTTGTTCCTCATATGTCTGTTTCTTCAACCCTAGACGTGTTTTGGGAGCCATGTTTTCGTGATAAGTTTCACTAAGGTAAGTTGTAGATTTGTTCAAAATTCAATGACTACCCCTAAGTGAAACACAAGATGAAATTGCTAAGAGTATGAATGTGTCACCAATGTGAGAATACCAATATGATAGAGTGATAAATCACCCATGATACAAGCGTTTGGTATCAAAAATTAATCAAATGAAATACTTCCTAGACTACGTTTCAAAGTAATTTGCGACGCCAGATGATTAACAAGATGTCTCCACTTATGCCAAGTTCAAAGGAATGAACAAGACGTAAGTAAATACACGAAGTTAAATGTGATCTCCCAATCAAGATATATGATGAGTGAGCTCAAACTCGATTAAGACCTATATCTCAAAAAGTGCTAATTACAATTTGTGAATGACACAACAATATCACCAAGATATGTTAACCCACTTTGCTAGAAAGTGAAGTATTGATATCGAGGTGTTATTGATATAACAAACACAAATGGTAACACCTAGCACTCTTTGAAATCAAGGTAATAATAGAACCAGAACAAAAAAATCTCAAAGTATAGCTAGGAATAGTTAAGAATGTGTGCGGCGAAACCGTCAATATAGGTATTTATGTCGAGTTTACAAGAAATAAGATGTAAATATCAAAATTGTAATGATACGAGACAAACAAGCTAACTCCTCTATGGAAGTCTACGGTGATGAACCATGCCTAACTACAATGATGCGATCTTGACGTGGGTATCAAGATCACAATGGCTACCAAATGACGTGAAAATTCCTCCACTCACTTTAAGACGTTTAACCTAACCCACCCCAAACATGGATGGGTGTAAGCGGACATAAAAGTGAGAGAAACAGTCGAATGGAAACACAAAGGTAATCACCCCCCTTTTGATCAACAAATTTTTAAAAGAATATGAAGGAAATAAATCAAGAAAAATGACGAAAAATGCTAGCCTCACTTTAGCAGAGTTTCTCCTCGCCCAAACACAAGTAAAAACTAGGTGAAAGTAATACGTCACATGTTTCTCAAAAAGAAGGTTCACAACTCAACACTTTTTTTAAAATGGTCAAAGTGGGCTCCTGGCCAAAGTATATTCTCCTAGGTGGTTCTCTCGCCCTATGTGTTACAAATTTGCCACGAGTGAGCACGATTTACCCAAAAAGTCACACTGACTAGTTTGGGAGTATCTCGGCTTTACTTTACCCCCTTCAAGAACAGTAGGAAACTAGTGCGTCTACGTGTACTATCACTGGGGTCGCCACAATGGACAACCTATAACTCTATCTCACAAAGGAATCACTAGTCAAGTAGGTAGTGCGGAGCACTTCCCGTTTCATCCATAAGGTTCCCTCTTGCGTGGACTACTTTGGGGTTCCTGGAACCACCCCCATTATTGTAGCTTAAGGCGTTATGCCAAAGGGGTTATGTTCCAGTTGAGCGGAGAGGGACGTACCCTTTTCCGAAACCTGCAATACAGTGTTTTGAATATGTTGTTCTTTTTATCTTGTTTAATTAGGTGTGGTTTGCTTGAACACCTTTTGGAAACCTATATAACAATTGTATTAGTAGTTTTTGATTTTTTTTGGTTCTTCCTTTCTTTGACAAGTGTTTTTAGGTCCTGCACTCAAGCGTTAGTAGTTCTCCAAGAAAATCACATTATTTAAAAGAGGATTAAGAGTTTCTTTTGATTCTCAAGATCATCCAAGGATGAAAGAGAAGAGCATACACAAAAAATAATCCAACTAAAAATTAAAGAAAATCTTTTCAATCAATGAACCATACAAAATTCTTGATAAATGTTCATTCCCTTAAACCAAAAGTGAAAGATGAAGTTTCCAATTTACCAAATGTTATAAAATGAAGACTAAAGTTGCTTTTGATTCTCAAGATCACCCTAAGGTGCAAGAGAAGAGCATACACAAACTTTATCCCAACTATATAGAAATGGAAAACTTCAAATCAAAGGACCATTGAAAAATGCTTTGTAAAAGGTTCATTCCCTTAAGAAAAATGAATAATCAAGTTTCCAAGTTTAATCCCAATGTTAACAAGATAGAGATCAAAGTTATTTTTATTCTCAAGATCACAATGTTAAAAGATATGAGATCAAGTTGTTTTTGATTCTAAAGATCAGAAAAAGTGCAATAGAAGATCATACACATGCTTTGGTCTAAATCGAGTAAGCATGGAAATACAATATTCATCAAAACATTAGACATGTTAGAAAATGACCAGTTTTAAAAAATAGAAAAACCTAAAACTTTTGTAAGTATAAATCCTGAATTTATGTTTTTATTGCATATTTAACTTCAATACCTTTCCAACGCAAAAAAAATAGAGTCATTTCGAGTTCGGGAGCAAAAGTTATGGCCTTCGGAAGATGGGTTACACATATGCTCTTATGCTCATGGGTATGCACTTGACATGCACTCAAAAAATGTCAAAAAAAAACGTCCCTTAATCTGCAAAATGGGAAAAAATTTCCAACCAAGATTCAATTTTGACAATAACCCATCACATTAATATATGAATAGAAGACTCAACGCTATCAAACATTAACATACATGCTCAAGAATTTAAGATTTTCAAGAAATTGACAAAACTAGCATGTAGAATGATGAAAAAGTAAGCTCTAAAAATGAAAACATGATGAAATCTTGAAATTTTCTCACCAAGATTAAATTTTTACAACAACCCACCACATTAATATGTAAATATAAGACTCAACACTATCAAACACTAACCTACATGCTCAAGAATTGAAAATTTTCAAGAAATTGACAAAACTAGCATGTAAAATGTTGAAAAAGTAAGCTAAAAATGAAAACATGATGAAATCTTGAAATTTTCTCACCAAGATTAAATTTGGGCAACAACCCACCACATTAATATGTAAATAGAAGACTCAGCACTATCAAACACTAACCTACATGCTCAAGAATTTAAAATTTTCAAGAAATTGACAAAACTAGCATGTAGAATGTTAAAAAAGTAAGCTCTAAAAATGAAAACATGGATAAATCTTGAAATTTTCCCATCAATTCCAATTTTGACAGCACTTCACCTCCTTCATACCTACAAGGAATACCCAACACATGCAAACTCAACAAAACAAGTTAAAAAAACAAGTTAGATCAACATGTGTAAAAGAGGGTTAGTAACCAAAAATAAAACTTAACTACAAAAACTTGAAATTAAGTGTAAAGGACAATGGAGTAAGTCCCACCGGGCATGCCAAATGTGTGCATGTATACTTTTCTTAATGCTAAATAAAATGAAGCAAGAACTACCACCTAAAATAGTTCTACAATTTAGCTAAAACAAAGCATAAACACCATCATGATAAGAATTAAACAAGGGTTAGATGCTAGCATTCATAAATACAAACTTTGAAACTAACAATGCTAAATATCTAAACTCCTCTATTCTCTAACAACAAATAAATGAATGGACCTAAGTAAGCTCCATGACTATCAAAATAGTTGTCCTTAATGTTCCAAGAACCTAGGAATGGGGGCTAATCAAAGTTGGGCTACAAGACCCTTTTAACACCTCCCATATGACCCAAGCACTTTAAGAAAGAGGCTTAACTCTTCAAGATGATGAACTCTCAAAAGGGCAAGGTGCAAACTTTTAGTCTCTTTGCTATATGCTTTGCATTTGCTCTCTAAGGAGTTTAGGTGTAAGTAAAAAGGTAGGTGGAGGGCTCTTTATATAGCCCAAAGGATAAAGGATTCAACACATTCCCATGAATGTGGGATAAAGGTAAAACATGATTAAGAATGGATAAGGTTGCTTTATTAAAGGTAATCTTACTTGAGAAGGTTTTAATACATGTTTAGCAAGTCATGGGAGTTGGGGGTGTTATAATTAATCAAAGGTGATTAATTAATAGGTAGGTGTAAGCTTATAGAAGCCAATTAGAAGAATATTAGTGTGATTTAGGCTATTAGAAGGGGATTAAATCAATTAAATATTGATTTATTGGTTAAATGGAAGGGAAAGCTAATTAATTAATAATAATTAATTAGTCTACGTAGAAGCGGTGATTTATTGATGGAAGGTCGTTAATTAGGGTATTTGTTGGATAGGAAACTTAATTAATTAGCTTAGTGTAATTAATTAATGATGATAAGAGAAAAAATGAGTTCTTTTGACGATATGGCATTGATTTGCGAGAAAGGGGATAATTAGTGCAATTTAAGTATTTAAATTGCTTGGGCGTAATTATAGGTGTGTACGGTGATATACAACTTGATGGTGGTAGTATCCAAGATGCACTATATGTTCCTAATATCACTACAAATTTTATTTATATATATCAAGTTTGTCATTCTAGTCAAGGAAAAATAGTGACTTTTACACCACATAGAGCATAAGTACAAACTTTGTTGGAGCTTCATTCACTAGTTGCTCAGTGGTATTATTGATCATAGTTCTAGACTATATCACTTTGATGGTTTTGATGACACATTTTCTATAGAGACACGATTGGTTTCTCATGCAGATTCAAAGAGTAAGCTTTGACATGAAATATTTGGACATATCAATTACAAATATCCGAAAGAGTTGAGCACTTATGGTATGCTAGATGGTATTTCTAGAGTTTCTTGTCTTGAGGGAGTTTTTCATGGTTGTGCATTAGGCAAACAACACCAAGATCCTTTTCCTAAGAATTTTTCTATGAGAGCTTATTCACCACTTGAGATTTTGCATAGTGATTAGATGGTTTTCCTTACCCCATCTTTTAATGGAGCTAAGTATGCACTTACATTTATTGCTAATTTCTCAAGGTGTACTAGGGTTTATTTTATCAAGTAAAAAAGTGATGTTTTTCACAGTTCAAATTTTTCAATGCTTTGGTCGAGAAACAATATTCTAGTAGCATAAAGAATTTTTAAACTTTTCGATAATGGGGGGAAGTACTTCAGCAATGAGTTTTCTGAATTTTTGGCAACACAAGCCATTATGCACCAGCATTTTGTTCTTCATACTCCACAATAAAATGGCTTAGAAGAAAGGAAGAATATAACTTTGAAGGAAATGGCTAAATATATGATGAATTCTATAGATTTACCTCCTATTTATTAGGCAAAAGTAGTTAATTGTGCTAACTACATTCAGAGTCACACACCACACGAAGCATTTGAGTATTTGACTCTAGAGGAATCTTGGTCCAACACTACGCCGATGTCTCATTTTTTTGAGTCTTTAGGAGCCATGCTTGGGACTTTATGCTAAATAAGAAAATGAAAGATTTGGATAAGAAAATTAAACCCTTGATCTTTGTATGGTATTGTGAGGACTTGAGAGCTTATCATCGTTTAGATCCTGATACACATGATGTTATTTTTCAAACACATGTTTAGTTTGATGAGCGCTTCACTCCTCATGATTCTTCATCTTCTTCCATGCCTCCTTCTTCATCTCATCTCAATCATCCTTTCTTTGAGGAGATTGATGAGGAGTTTATAAATTTCATTAAGGATCTTATTCCCACTGATGTTATCACTATGCCTTAGTGGGATTGTACTACAATTTATGAGGAAACACCTTTCATAAAGGATCTTCCACCCACTAGGCATCATCACACACATTCTATAGGATCCGGACTTTTATGCCGGGTAGTTTCTAAGGATCTCGTAGTATTTTTCAAAGACTCATGGGATATAGGAGTGGGATGATGCGATGGAAGCTAAGTATTCTTCTTTGAGAATAATCATACTTGGGATTTGGTATCTCTTCCTAAAGGAAGAAATATGGTTAGATGTAAGTGGGTATACTAAACCAAATTCAGTTGATGGGTCCATTGATAAGTATAAGGCTCGTCTTGTTGCAAAGGGTTTTTCAAAATTTGAAGGTATTTATTACTCGAGACTTTTGCAACCGTTGCCAAGATGGATTATGTACGCTTTGTACTTTCTATTTTGCATCACGAGCGGTGACCCATATACCAAATGAACATGAATAGTGCCTTCTTACATGGAGATCTAAAAGAGGAAATATACATGGAACATCCAACTAGATTTTTTAAGGATTCTTATCTTGTTTTTATGCTCTGAAGGTCTCTCTATGGTCTCGAACAAGCCCCTCATTCTTGGTATGGGAAGATAGATTCTTTTCTTCTATCTACTAGTTTTTTCGTTGCCACTTCAATCATATAATGTATCTCCGGCATGTTGGTGAGGATATTGTGATACTTGTCTTGTATGTTGTTGATATATTACTTAGTGATAGATCTTTTTGCCACATTCAAAGTATTGAGAGGGCTCTTTTAGCATAATTTGACATGATAGATCTTGGGCTATCAGTATTATTTCCTTGGTTTGTATATTTCTCGAGAAAAATTCAAGGATTCATTTGAGTTAACAAAAGTACACCCATGATCTTATAAGGAACTTTCATATGAGTGATTACAAGCCAAGTACAACTCCTTTTTAGTCCTGGAGTTTCTTTGTTCCACACCGTACCACACCACTTTATGATCCTACGTTGTATAGGAAGTTGGTTGGGAGTCTCTTGTACTTTACCCATACTCATCCTGATATTTTATTTGCAGTAGGGCATGTATCTCGGTTTGCACATTCTCCTCATAGTAGTCACTTACAGGAGTGTTTCTAAAAGGATTTTGCGCTATTTACATGCCACTTCCCACTTTCATCTACACTACACTAGGGGTTCTACTCGGTTGGTGTTGGTTTTTTATTTAGAAAATTTATAATGACCCAAATTTAGGGGACAACAAGTCCATCCTCTTTATGGGAGAGGTTCCGTTATTGAAATTAAACAATGTAGCTAACATACAAATGTATAACTTTTATATACATGAGGACCTCGATATCTTGATTTTTTTATACGAAACTAGATTATCAATACAAAAGAATAGAAGAACTAAGAAATGGGAATATTAGAATATAAAAATAATTTAAGGAGATATAAATAGCATAATATAAACTTATACCCACGAGCAAACATAATAGAACAAAATCATTCCTATTCAATCATAAGATATTATTCCATAGACACAAATTTCTAGAAATCACATCCATAAGAACAAAAAGTTTCTTAACATAAAAGATTAATGATCCACAAATTTCAGATGAGCAAGAAAGGATAAAAGATTAAGATAGAGAAAAGAGGAAAATTCAAGTCCCTCCTCTTTATGGGAGAGGTTCCCTTATTCAAAGTAAACAAAAAAGCTTACTGACATATGCACAACTTTCATATTGATGAATACCTCTAATATCTTGAATTTTTTTATAAAAACTAAATTATCAATACAAAAGAATAGTAAAATATAATAGTACTTTCAAGAGATATAGATAGAAAAATATAACCTTATACGTAATGAACATAATCACTCACATTAATCATAAGATATTATTCCATAGATACAAAGTTCTAGAAATCACATCCATAAGAACATAAAGTTTCTTAACATAAAAGATTAATGATCCACATATTTCAGATGAGCAAGAAAGGATAACAGATGAAGATAGAGATAAGAGAAAAATTCTTCTATATTGATTGCTTTCAATTCTATTTACACTTCCAAAAGTATCAGAGTTTCCTCCTTAACAATGTCATGAAGAGCCCGTTATATAGCTTACAAAACAACTACATTCAGTTTCAACTTATTTTAATAAAAATAATAAAGAATAATTAAGAAATACATCAATAGAAAGTCTTTAATTAAAATTACATCAAAGGTTTCACACCTACTAAAGATGTGCATGCTCTTTTATCTCAAATCTCTCATATCAAGAAGGAACCATATGAGCTTCGAGAGAGTTTTTATCCAAATTCAACAAGATAATTCACAACATTCCATAGAACACTCATCCTGTAGATCAAATCTAGAAGTGCTTCTTCCTCAATGCCCAGTTACCTAAAGTAAGTTATGCATTAAGGAGAGATAACCTCATGAATCTTGAGGATGATTAGTGATTGGCTATCAACGTTGAGGATGATCTGATCATGTCTAGAAAATTGAAAAGAGAACCCTCCAAGTCTAAAGCATCTTTTTCCCTCCCCTTGGAGCCAACTCGATCAGTTAGTGTAGAAATTGGAAAACGATATATTTCTATCAAGAAACAATTGGCTCAACATACTCATTACTAAGATATTCCAAGAAATAACTTTCATCCTAGGAACTGTTTACCCTCTTCTCATACTAGATTGGCTATTGAAGGCCCACCCATCAAGGTTCTAGTCAATGCAACTTGTGAAGTTCAAGAACCTAATGATGGGGAGGTTAATGAATACTATGAAGAACCAAAAGAAGAGATTGATGAAGAACAAGAGGAGCTTGGTGAATCTCAAGTTCATTTCCTCACTACTGAAGGTATTGATAATGAAGATGAATATGATGAAGTAGTGGTAGATATGAATAGTGAGTCATATGCTATTATGACTTGGGATAAAATGAACAGAAAATAAAACATGATGTATCCTACTAAAAATCCAAGGAATTTCCTATAACTATTCTAGTACTTGGTAGAAGAGGAGCCCCTGTTCCCACCACCTCCACACAAAAGGTAAGTAATGATAATTCTTCTCCTTCTACCTCTTCTTCCAAAACTTCTTGTCCTTCAATTCCTAAACCTAAGAAGTCAAAAATTTCTCCTATTCCTCGTAATGATGCCTCTTCCACCTTTGGGTATTTTTTTATCATTGACCACCTTAAGAAGACAAAAATCCAAATTTCAGAGGAATAATTTTACCAGACTCATTCAAATTATTTTGCTAAAGTAGTAAAGTTTTTCAATTCCAAATCCAAAACTTCACCCAATACTTCTAAAGGTATTTTTCCCACTCCCCCCTCTTCCCAACCAAGTATTGTAGCTCTAGTAACTTCACCTAATGAGAAAATTAAACCATTTTATGTAACACTTCTCATAGCTGGCCATAAACTCAGTAATTATGTCATTAACTCAAGAGCATTAGATAATGTAATTCTTGCAAAAGTAGCTCATGCTTCGGGCCTGACTCTAACACGTAATTTTGGTTCTGCTTACTCCATGGAGAGTATAAAAGAAGCTTTGGTTATAAGGATTAAATATGCATAAGTAGCCTTCGCTACTTTTTGAGATAAAAGGGTCAAAGATACTATTATAGTAGATGATATTCTTGCCTCATATGGTATGTTGTTGTGTAGAAATTTATGTAGGGAGGTAGGAGGTGAAATTTAGATGGTTTGATAGCACACTTTAATACCGGTCAATGGAAAAATGAAAAAGTTGTAAGAAAGAAATATAAACTAAGAACATAGTGTGAAATATTGATGATCCAAAAGCACAAATACTCTATGAAGATATAGGGCATGGTAACTATATGATCATGTCAGAAGATGAGGAAAAATTTCCTAAGGGAGTGATTCATGATCCTAATGGTATTTGGACTCTGGAATTTGATGGAATTTGTTCTTCAACTAGTTCGGGAGCTAGCTTGGTGCTAATCTCTCTAGAAGGGAAGATTCAATCCATTTTCATTTAAGCTTTACTTTGAAAATACAAACAATGCAGCTGAATATGAGGCTCTCATCTTTGGATTGAACATGGAAAAAGAAATGGGATTGATGAAGCTTTGTGCTCGTGGTGATGCGAGTTAATTGTAAAACAAGTCAAGGATATTTTCCAAGTCAGGAATAGGAGGTTGAAACATTATATAAATCATGTTTGGGAATCCATTTAATTTCTTGATGCTTTCTCCATTGAAGTTGTGCCAAGAGAAAAGAACACTAGAGTTGATTCTCTAGCTGTCTCAGGATCGTTATTGACTCCTCACCCATATTTCTCTCAAGGGAAATTTTCCATTGAGATGATCCATATGCCTAGTGCTGGATAATGCATGCAACTCACAAGTTTTCAATAATGATCAACACTTGCTCTCTTTCTTCAAGCTTAACGATAAATTAGATCCATTATATTTTCAAGGAAGTGAGACTCGTGCTAGAGAGTATATAACCTCTAATGAAGAAGATACCAAGGAAGAAATGGATCAAGATGGCTATATTGAGTTGAAGGGTAACAAGATACCTAAAGGGCTAGTGAGTCTAGAGGATCTGTTTGATAAATAGGATAGTTATATCAGATTCAAAGCTCATCAAGGAGCTCGTCAATCTGTTGAGTATGAGAAGATTAACATTAGAAGTAACGATGAACCCAAAATGGTGAATATTGGGAAATGTTGCACTCAAGAGGAAAGGAAGAAAGAAAAAAATTTATCAAGAAAGTATGTTGACATTCTTTCCTACTCATATGATGATCTCAAAGCCTTTCAACCAAAATAAATGTAACACTATATTCCTATGAGACCTGGGATCAAACCTTTCAAGTAGAAGAAAAGGAAATAAAATCCAAAGATTGCTGATACCATTTTTCAAGATATCTAGAAATTACTAAAAGAAAAGATTCTTTTCATATACATCATTGAACATGGATTACCAACATTGTACCAATAAGAAAAAAGAATGGTGAGATTCGTATTTGTGTAAATTTCATGAATTTAAATCAGGATTCTCTCAAAGAAAACTATCCCCTCACTATGATGGATCAAGTTTTGTAGGAATTCACTGTGTTACGAGATGTTGTCCATGTCGGATGGATTTTTTGGATGCAATCAGGTGGAAGTCAACACCCTAGATCAACACAAGACTGTTTTTACTACTCCTTGGGGCACCTTCACCTACAAGAGAATTCCATTTGGCCTTATCAACGTTGGTGCCACTTTTCAAAAAGCAATGGACTTATCCTTTGGTAGTCTAAAGGAAAATGTATTTGTGTATACCTTGATGATTTGAATTTTTTCTAGTATTAGAGGAGATCATTTTCAACATCTTGAAACAATTCCTTCAAAATGTAGAGAGCATGGAGTATCCCTTAATCCTAAAAAGTCTTTCTTTTTTGTTCTTTGAAGGTAAGTTGCTAGGGAATATTGTTTCCAAAGAAGGAATTAAGATAGATCTAGAAAGAGTTTTCCTCTTCCCACAAGAAAAAAAGATGTTCACTCTCTCTTTGGTAAGATAAATTTCTTAAGGAGGTTTATTCCTTATTTTGCAGAACTAACTATGAGTATCGCTCACATGATGAAAGGAAATAAAACCTTGTGTTGGAATTCTAAAGGTAAATAAGTGTTTGAAGGAATCAAGAAAGCCATTGCTAAAATTCCCATCTTAGCATTTCCGGATTTCAACAAGGAATTTATTATCTATTGTCTTTGTGCCACAAATAGTACCTTGGCTACTAACCTAACTTAGAATAATTTTGAGGATCATGAAATTCCAATTGCATTCATGTGATATGTTTTGAAATAACATGAATTGATGTATACATCGATGGAGAAACATGCTTTTGTAGTGGTCAAAGTTTTCAAACAGTTTCATTTTTATATCCTCAATTCCCACTCTGTTGTATTTGTGCCTGATACGACTATTAAGTCTATTCTTACACAATAGGAGTTTGGAACAAAGAGGGGTAATTGGGTAGAAAAATTTCAAGAGTATGACCTTGATATCAATCCAAAAAAGGTAGTCCGAGGTAATTGCGATGAAGAATTGTCTAAAGAAGCAGTTGATGTTCATGTTGTTCTCTTTCTCAGTTCAACATATGAGTGGTATGCTGATATTGTGTATTTTATTACTTATGGAGAATGTCCATATCATTTGAGTGCCAAAGAAAATAGAGCATTTAAGAAAAGGTATGAAAAATATGTATTATGAGAAAAATATTTATTTAATCAAGGCATTGATGGAATATTCCTTAAGTGTGTAGACAAAGAAAAACAAAAGAAGTTGTTTTCAGCTTTTCATGATCAAACCTGTGGAGGGAATTTCTCCTCTATTGTCACTACTCACAAAATTATTCGTGTAGGATACTATTGGCCTACATTATTTTGAGATGCATCAAAATGGGTAGGGAAGTGTGAATCCTGTCAGAATTTTTGTTGGGAGACCTAAATTGGCTACTTTACCACTTAAACCAGTAGTAATTAATGATCCTTTTCAATAGTGGGGATTGGATTTCATTGGGACCCTCAACCCACATTCTAGTGTTGGACATACTCATTTGTTAAGCTATGATTGCTTCACAAACCGAACGGGTGTGTAATTTTATCAAGGAGAACATCTTGATAAGGTTTGGGATACCAAACAAAATTGTGACTGATAATGATTCTAATTTCTTTTTTTTTGATATGATGGATTTTTGTTATGGCTATGGAATTTCCCTTTCTCATTCTTCAGATTGCTACCCTCAAGGAAATAGACAAGCAGAATCCATAAATAAGAATTTGGTAACCATCATTCGGAAGCTTGTCATTGACTCTTAAAGGAATTTACATAAGAAGCTCTATGATGCTCTCTGGGTAGATAGAATTACACCCAAAAGAGCAATTAGAATGTCTCCATCTCACGTGTTGTATGGTGTTGAAGTTTAGCTTCCAGTAATAGTGGAATTACCAGCCTTAAACTTAATGAAGGCTATTGAAGATTCAAGTTTCATCAGTTCCTTGGACAAAAGGATCATGTATCTCCAGAAGTTGGATGAAGATAGGATGCAGGTATTTGATAGAATCTCAACTCATCAACTCAAGGTGAAATCTTTATTTGATAAGAAGGCTAGACCCAGATATTTTCAAGTAGGAGACATTGTTTTGTTATGGGACAAAAGACATGAACCTTGTGGGAGCCATGGTAAGTTTGATTCTATTTGGCTTGGTCCATTCAAAATTAGACACTTTGCTGGTGAAAATTCTTTCTACTTGGATTATATGGATGGATCTTCTCTTCCAATTCCTTATAGTGGGAAATATTTGAAGTTTTTCAAGTTCTAGCTAATTAGCAGTCCTTCTATATATTGTGTACAATGTTTTTTTCCCTTTATTTTGTGTTTTGGTTCTTTTCCCTTCGTGTGTTGTCTTTTATATTGCTTTTCCTTTGAATCTATTTCCCAATGGATAAGGTACTAGTATTTTCTTCATTGATTTCTTCTAGGTTTCTTGAGCTTGACTTTTTCTCTATCCCAAGTCAAGTCATCCCCATTAGAGTCACTAAAAGTTGCTAGTTTTTTATTTATCACGTTTATAATGACCCACATTGGGGGACAACAAGTCCCTCCTCTTTATGGGAGAGCTTCCCTTATTTAAGGTAAACAATGAAGCTTACATGAAAATTTACAACTTTCATATTGATGGGAAAACTTTGATACTTTTGGAAGTGTAAATAGAATTAAAAGCAATCAATATAGAAGAATTTTCCTCTTGTCTCTATCTTCATATGTTATCCTTTATTTCTCATTTGAAATTTATGGATCGTTAATATTTTATGTTAAGAAACTTTGTGTTGTTATGGATGTGATTTGTAGAACTTTGTGTCTATTGAATAATATCTTATGATTAAATGTGAATGATTTTGTTCTATATTACCCTTGCTTAGTACGTATAAGTCTATATTTTGCTATCTATAGCTCCCGAAAGTAATTTTATATTCTAATATTCCTATTTCTTGGTTCTTCAATTCTTTTGTATTGATAATCTAGTTACGTATAAAAACATTTGAAGATATCAGAGGTCCTCATCAATATGAAAGTTGTACATTTTTAAGTAAGCTTCGTTGTTTACTTTCAATAAGGGAACCCCTCCCATAAAGAGGAGGAACTTTTTTCCCTAACGATGGGTCATTATAAATGTGCTAAATAAAAAACCAACACTTGGGTATACAAATTCAGATTAGCAAAGTTCTATTGATGACAAGCGTTCCACTTTTGGCTATCTTTTTCTGTCTTCATTCTTCTCCAGAGTTCCTTGGGCATGTAAAAAGAAACATGATATTTCAATTTCATCACCAAAAGAAGAGTACATGGCAGAAGTTATAGCGAGTCAATAGATTCTTTAGCTTTTCTAGTTGTTGACATAGTTTGGATTCCCATAGGATTCACCGACCATACTTTGGTGTGACAAACCAAAGTGTAATTCACATTTCGTAACCAATTTGAGCACCAGCGGACCAAGAATATTGAGATACACATCCAGTTAATTCATCAGCACATTTAAGATGGAGTTCTCTGCTTGGAGTACCTTTCAACTCAACATTAGGTTGCAGACATCTTTACGAAACCTTTTGTACCACCACCTCGCTACCTTGAGTTGCGTGGAATGCTTGGGGTTTTGGAAGTTGTTCTTATGGGGTTTTCATGATAACATCTTACTTTTTTCCTTCTTCTTTCTCTTTCATTCTAGCAGGATTCTTTCTTTCTTTTGGTTCGAGATTTATTCATGGATATATTGTACATGAGTACCTCATCGTGCCTAGTTATCGGGAATCATACCGTGGACATGCCACTTCTATTTTGGCCCCTATCTTCACTTGAGGAGGGGTTTTAGAGCAGGTATTTACCTTAGCTCATGTTCACCAAGGTACTTGATTTATCTTTATTGTAGTTATCCTCACCCACTTATGTGTGTGGATATTTCCTTTTATTTATTCGATATTAGGGGATATTATCAAGTTGTTAGGTATAGTTCTTTCCTTGATCTATGGTATTGACTAGATCCTTGATGTCTAGCTCTCATAAATCTATGCACTTAACTAGTTTTTTCATGACTAGTTTTTTTCAATGATTTATGGCTTGATATATGACCTTGACTGGTTCTTAGATTGTTATTCCTTGCATATATAAGCAAGGTCCATTCTCTTGTATTTCATTGAGTTCCATAATAATATATGATATTGTTGTTCTTTTTGTTTGCAAAGGTTTATCTAAAGTTACTATGACGAATTACTTTAATTTTATGGATCATGGTGTTTGATTACCATCTATGTTCTTATCTTGGTACGATCTAGTTATCATTGTTTAAGTGTAATTATTTTCACCCAATTACACTCCAAAATGCATAAACACGTATAAAATTAACTCCCCATACCATAGGTATCATTTTTGGGTTAAATTAAGAGGCATGTGACAAGATTAGCTTGTCCCACAAGCCTTCAAAGGGACCTCCCAAATCAAAATCCGAATTTTGAAGTTGTGAAAGGGTACATAACAAAAAATCCAACACAAATCCAATCCACATCCACAAGTTTACAAGGACCATCTACCCTCATAAATATTATCTTATTGTTACATCCTTATTTTATTGAACAAATTAAGTTGTATTAGCTGATTAAGACACATTATTAATTGCTAATAAAGTGACTACACTTTCCAATAATAATAAAAAAATAACAAAAAATTAAAAACCGACAAAATTAAAGTAAGAGATCTACATTACTCCCATGGCCACACATGTGAGGTCACCCTCCCATGGGAAACCTCCTAACTAGGTATGTAACAATAAAACCTAACATTACACATGTTGTCAAATTTTGGCCATGTTTCACAACACTCAACATGCTTCCGTGGTTGGTCCCCTATCACCTTTCGATGTATGTGATGAATTTCCTACAACAAAAATAAAATACATATCTTAGCTTACATCCGTATCAACAATATCAAGACAAATATACATTTAAAAATAATTAATCATCATCCAAAATTAACAATTCTATCTTTTGGTGCTGAATTTAATCTTGCCCTATTTTTCAAAACTTCTCGGTTTGCATGGTTTGAAGTGTTTTCTGTCTCCCTCTATGGATGCGTGAAACTCTTTGCCACCACCGGGATGTCATTTGTCATTCCTTTCCTTGGGTTGTGGATCAATTTGAGCAGGTATTGTTTACTGGTTTCTCTATCCATGAGAAAGAATTTGTAATTTGGGCATGAATTCTGGGTTTCCCCTTCCTTCTATTTTTCCACAGTCATGTTTTCACTTTCAAATTTTGTCCCAACGTCCATGGGAACATGGTCCTTTCTGATTGGATGCAGCCCAATGGGTCTTTTTGGGAAACTTGTCACTTTTGTTACATTTGGAAAAACGCCAAATTGGTCCCGCAACCACGATAGTTTCGATTGGCTATTCAAAAATATGAAGTGATAGGGAAAAATTATTACTTTGACCCCGAAGATGGACACATGCTTTTTTTTCAAGTTAAAAGTGGGAGGCAGGTCCACGAGACATTTTTATGATTTTTACCTTTTTGTGTGAAGGAGAAAAGTTATGAAATGATCCGCAACTCCACTTGGGCCGACATAAAAATTTAGAAGTCGAGAGGCGGGTCGCCGGAGGATTTTGAAGGTTTTTTTTTCCTTATGTTACAACTCTCCGGTGGGGACCAAATCAAAAGTTAGAAGCAAATAGACGAATCTCTAGGAATTTTGAAATTCTCAAGCCTTCTTTAACTCAAATATTTTCCACATGGACGGCCTACACTCAATTCAGGATTCACCTCTTAGTTTGAGCTTGAGTTGCACCAAGGAGACGTGTGGAGGTTTCCGCTGGCTTTTCCCATGCTCAGATTTTTCAATGGCTGATGAAATTTTATTAGACCATGGACATGTGGAGGGCCTGTGCTCATTTAAGGATCAACCTCTGGGCCTTACCTTTACAGTTGTGCTAAGGAGACATGTGTAGGCTTCTACTGGCTGCTCTCTATACTTATAATTCTCAAGAAACTTTCTAAGGTGCGCGACACGTGAAGGGACCACGCTTGTTTGTGGACCTACCCTTGAACTTTACTTTTGAAAGAGTGTCGAAGGGACATGTGGAGGTTTCCTTTGGATTTTCCCATACTTTGAATTTTTCAAGTGTTCAAAGGCAACCGTATTTAGAAACTAGACACGTGGAAGGCCCGCCCTCCTTTGGGCGTCCTTATTTTGAGCTCCATACTAAAAATCACCTTTGAAGACACACGTGGAATATTTCACTGGCCCCGCCTATACTTAGACTTTTCAACAGTTGAGGATACTTTCTTGGACCCAAGGCACGTGGCACCTTCCGCTAGTCCTTAAACATTTTCAACAAATTTTCCAGGATGAGACACGTGGTGAGCCGGCACATGTTTAGGGTCTCCGCTTTTGGGCACTATATCAAAAGTGCCTTCGGAGAGACACCTGGAGGCTTCCACTATCTCCTCTTTATACTGAGACTCTTTCAAATGCCAAGGTAAATTTCCTATGTCGATGGCACATGGAGAGCTTGTGCTTGTTTAGGAACCTACCTCGGACTTCACCTTTGTAGTTGTGCTAAGGAAACATGTGGAGATTTCGATGGCTCCTCTTTGCACTTGGTCGACTCTGGGACTAACAATAGACGAATATAGGTATTAATGCGAAGGCAATCATTTCTCAAGGTGTATTCTCAAAGGTAAAAAGGATTGCTTATCAGATCAAGACATATGGAGCCACCTAAAAATCATTAAAAAGGGGATTTCCTACATGACAAAGTAAATAAATGATTTAGAAGGACTATGCAAGAATTATGTGGCATCCCAATCATAGTTAAGGGTCTGAGAAATGTGATCAGTTCATGATTTATCCACCTGACAACTTTGGGTGTAAATTTGTTAAACATCACTTTGTGGAAAAAATTGTAAAAAACAAAGGATTCCTTGAATATTCTTCTTTTGGGGGAAAATTTGGGATGAGTGAGCAAGTGAAATGTATAAATGCAATGTGAATACTCTTGCAAATGGTTAGAGGTTAATTTTTAGGATAAAGTCGGAGAGAAACCACTCTGCTTTGAAAGATCGTCTCGAGAGACCAGTTCATTTTCCAGTGTCTTTGGATTCAATTATGTCAAGGTGGTTACAAGTGTATAGCCATTAACAGGATCTGAGATTGTTTAAGAAACTTTCCCCTACTGATGAATCTGATGAACTTTGAATGACTTTGTGTTGATCATGTGCATTATTGTGTTTGATTTTATTTCATAATGTTTTCAAATAGTTTTTCTTGTTCCTATTACAATCTTATGTTAAAATCTCTCTGAGTAACACAAGATCTCATCTATGTATTAGTATTATGGAATTTGCAATTTAATTATGAGAAGAGCCTTCATCCTGAAGTAATGAAATAGACAATTTAAAATCACTTTATTCTCACTATGTTGATAAATATTATTTGTAAGCCTATGAGTGTATCTTAGGCTTGACGAACCATGGATTTAATTGAGTCTTTAGCACAATCCTTTGTGTTGAATTATCAAAGAGTGTGTGAAACCGTGCATCACTGGGCCTCCACTGATACACACCTTCTGGTTGAAGGAATATCTTGGCTATTATGAAGAATTCTGTTAGTGAGTTTTCTAATTTCTATAAAGGCTCTCAAAGATTTGGTACAATCCGCTTTATCGTTCTTAACTTCCCACTAATAAATTTATCAAATGAGGAATCCTACATGAACCACCCCTTTTTGTATTGTGTACCTATAAATGAAAAATTTCATTGCCAAAGTATGTAAGGAAAATCATGACTCATTTATTGTCTTTAGTAACCCGAACCTTTATCCAGTAACACCCTCCACTCTCTAGTGTGACAACTCGTCGAGTTGGATTATGTTGTATTGATCATATTTCCTCAAATTTCTCATTAACATTATGCGAGAGAAGGGTCTCTCGATGTCTCGCCACCGACACGAGTTACAGATTTTGTCCTGTTCAATAAGTTTTGCACTTGTGCAAAAATGGGCAACTTGAAACTTTTTAAGTTTCTCAGATTGGTCAGTTACGAGTTTGGTTATGCTTGGGAGAACCATCTTTTATTTTGTTGCAGTTTTTAATTATTTGGTTCTGGAAAGACTTAGATGTCACTTGGAATCAAAAATACAACTTGAGTAGAGTTTAAGAACTCCATGCCTTATAGATGTAACCTTTCCATTTGAAACCCTCATCAGAACTATGCAACAATTGTAAAAACCATTGTAGGGACTCCGAGGAAGGGAGGAAGGGAAGCAAGTATCAAGAAAACCCATTCTCAAGCCATTTAACTGAGCTCAAACCCACAAAATTAGTGACCACTTTGAAAGAAACTCAGATCTCAAGAATAGGGTGACCACTTTGCAAGCCAACTCATAGGGACCAAAGAATAACGAAGTGCCGAGCTTGAAGCTTTCAACCATTGGTGGCAATATCCTCAACAATCTTGTTCAAGAGCTATAAACAGAGAGCAAAAAAACCAAATGTAGAGATACCAGGAGCTCCACATTCACCTCCCATGACTGCGAATTGAAGCCCCTCAGAATGAGCTTAGAAGATTCAACACAAAAGATCAATGGTGGAAGATCAAAATTTTGGCAGAGCTCATTTAGCTTCAGATAGAGCTCAAAAATGATAATGATTAGGGTTCCAAGTGTATTTCCCTCTCCCTATGACTCGTGGTTTGAGTAAACTTAACCCAACTGAGTAAAAAAATATACACGTGGCAGTAACAAAGAAAACCCTAATTAGGGTTGAGTTAAAAGGAGAGCCACCGACATAACCAAGTGGTGACTCATCATGGTGAAGGGGACCAGTCCCATTGATATCATTTGCATTGACTTCGATAAGTTTGAACCATATTCCAACACGAATATACAAAATCCAACAAGTAAATTACGAAACAATGATAATAAAAAAGGTGGCCGAGTAATATATCAATACCATGTAATAGTTGGATCATGTGTAAAACAATGTAAGGAATGGGGCCGAATAAAAGGCATAATGATTATTCAAGTGAAGACTATAGTATATGCTATCAGATATGCAAAGGGTCCCGTGACCTCATCTCCAAAGTGCCGAAAACACATCAAAACCTTGATCATAACATGTGATAAGTAATATGGCCAAGTTACCTATGAGAATTAATTTTTCACCCAAAGGGGAGTTGCAAATGTCAAATATCAGAGCATGTGCATATGGGCAGGTGGTCCCCACAATGGAGGTTTATACTTTGCAAATATTACATTTATTGTAATTATTTTGTTCTTGCATAGAAGTATTTTTGCATGCCTCCACAACAAGACAAAATAGAGAAGAAGACTTGCCAAGCAAGCAATCTTATTTTTTAGCAAATTATTCACTTAGCCTTATTAAAAATAGAATAGTCAACTTTAGTTGATCTGTGATGTAATCAAAGGCTATTAATTCCTCTTATACTAGTTTGTTTTATTTTATCCTTTTATTTATTATTAAATAAAGGATAAAATTAGGATGCATGGGCGAGTACAACCTTAGGCTATTTTTAGGAAGGGTGAGAAAATTTATTTTTCTATATACTGTGTGCCTTTGCAAAGCACAAGAGCCTAGAGGAATTTTGGATATATGAGTACGGAAGCAAATTTTGCAGCTTTTCCCTCTAAGTGTGAAGTGTTTTCTACCTTTCGAAGCTACTTTGCAGTCTTGTGTATGTTATATTAATCTTGTGAATAAAAATTCCATGATCAACCACCTTACCCCGCTGAAAATTTTAGTCCTTTATGCTTAAATTTTAATGTGCATGTTAACCTATTAAGTAACGCTGTGATCCTCCTCAAAGTATAATCAAGTGTTTTTCCATTAAATATTCTACATAAAAACTATTGGTTCATGCATTGAGAATCCTCCACAGATCAGTTGTGCATATACTTAGTCAAAGATCTCATTCAAATTTGGTGTATCACCTTAGTTTTAATTATTTTTTCAGTTATCTTTTCCCCTCAAACTCCTAGAAAGAATTTTACGATAAACCAATAAGGAACTAACCTTAATATTGGAGACTCACCTCAAAAAAGGTATACCCATAGACACGAGGTGTTTCCATTGTATCTATGAAAGAGAGAGATCATTTGTGCAAGATTGAAAAACATGTAGCCATCTCTCTATAGGATGGACTTTCGAGAGATAACAGGCCTCTCACCCTGGTTGAAGGCACAACCTAAAGTAGTGTGGGTAGATCAAACCCTCAGTGAGGTGCTATCCACTTCTCCAATGCTTTAGTGATAAAGAGCCAGAAAAACCTCATCCTCGGCTACAAAATGACTTATATCATGGTCGATTTCTCTCTCTAAGCATCTTGTCTATTTTGTGATGCTACTTGCCCTATGGGAGAATCAATTTGGATACCAAAACTGAATTGGCGTCATTGTCGGGGGATTATTTGAACTCAAGGACCTATTACTATGGTAACAAAACTGAATTAGCGTCGTTCTTAGGGATTATTTGAACTCTAAGACCTATTTGTGTAGAAACAAAACCAAATTGGCATCATTCAGTAGGATTTTTTTACAAAGGCACACACATACGACCCTAGTAATGTTTCTTACATGATTCAAGTAAAGATACATTTTTAAATGTCATCCTTTGTTGAGATCTATAAGATTTGTGCAAGATTACATGTGTATTGTGCAATATTTCCGATTTATAGTGGTTATTGCACTAAATTTGCATCAATAGTGATAAATTTGGGTAAAGGAAGGTTAGATCTATTAAGATTTGTAGAAATTAAGCATTGATAGACACTTGGTAAGTTACTAATAGTGCATCTACACAACTAAGGTGAAAATCCTTAGTGGTGACTCCATGTTGATTTGAAATTTTAATGATTACCAATGCCTTAACCTGTGTCAAGTGATATCTATCACTAATCTATGCAAATATGGAAGGAAGAAGATATATCTTCACTAGGGACCCTACTAGAAAGTTATTTCTAGAACTGGGAAAAGTAAATTCAGAAGGAAAATAAGTCTGGAAAGTTGTTGGAGATCAAGAATCAAAAAAGGAGATATCAGTCTGAAGGGTGATCGATCTGTGGTTGAAGATTACCATACGTCTTCAAGTGATTTTGAACTAGGTAATCTTTATATAAATTTGAATTCTCCAACTAGAGAGGGGCCATCATTTGTATCTGAAAAGTGTGCTTCTATGTTTCCCCATGTTTCTTCCAAGGTTGATAGGGTTTTCCAAGAAGTTGAGTCATTAGAGAATGTCTATTTCAGAATCTATATTCTTGTCCTCCATATACCCCTCATTCCCTATCATTCTGTTTCTCCTATAAATTCCCCACCTCAAGGAAAAATGGCCCAACCTCTACCTAGACCTCCATTTTTTGTAAACACTTTTAGACCTATAGATTTCAGAGGTATGGATGGATATCCTAATATAGTGCCACAAGATTTAAGAAATAGGTTGCCAAAAGTTCAAGGAAATAATGCAATCACTGGTGACCACCATTTAAAAATATTTGTCAATATGATGCAATATTTTGAAATTGAGTTTGAAGACATGTATCTAAAGTTGTTTATCCATACTCTTGAGGACGATGCATGTGATTGGTATAAGTCTTTACTAGATAATTCAATAGATTCATGGACCGAGATGAAAAATTCATTTAGATTGCAATATGGGGATAAGACAGATCCCAGGTTCCTTTTATCTGAATTTGAAAATATTAAGAAAAATCCAAATGAATATGTCCATGATTTCAATACTCGGTTCAATAAGACCTTTAATAGGCTACCTGTAATCCTAAGGCCAAGTGATGTGTCTTGTTTGATAAAATATTCTAATGCTTTTGATAAAAAGGTTGCTTATTACTTGAGAGATAAGAACCTAGGAACATTGAGGCAAGCTTTCACCATGGCCTTACAAATAGAAAATAACATCAAAGTATTTGCAAATCCTCCAAAGGGAGAGGGTATCAAATTGATCAGTCTTGAAAATCCTCATTCAAGAAAGGTTGCAGATCTAGAAGAGGTTGTAAAAACTTTGGCTAGAGTAGTTAAGAGATAACCTATAAACCGGCGCGAGGTGAAAAAGGGATAGGAAAAAGTTCCCAGGATCAGCACAAGCCACATAGTCGGGAGAGATCTGAAAAATATTAATTATGTGGAGGAGGCCAATGTTATTGAGTGGTGTGATAGTATTTTTTACCACACTCCCCATGTGATGTAGATCAAGAAGTTGAGGAAGCTAATGATGATGAGATAGATGATGATGTGTGCATGATGGAATGCCCTACACAATCATGGTAGGGGGAAACTTCAACTAAATTGATAAGTGATAGAACTGTTGAAGATTTCTAGGATTACATCCATTGGGTATTCCCTCTTCCTCCCATTAATACTTTTTAAATTGATATGGTACAAGAACTTGATCTTCCCATCATTATTTTTATTACTTAAGGGATTTTATGACTAAAAAGTATGATGGAGGGATCCCTACGAAGAGGACAGTAATTATTGATGAATACGAAGTAGCTACTCATGAGAAAGAATATAACACCAGAAGTAAGGTTGTCAAAGGGGGAGGGCCACAAGCCAAGCCAAAAGTTCCAATCCTTACTAGTATCCCTAATGAGACCTTTAATCAAGATACATCTGGCAAACGCCTAACTACTCCAAATAAGACTTGTGCTCCTGCCCTTATCCAGACTCTGAAAACTCCTATATTATCAAATGAAATTGTGAATCTCCCTCCTAACACTGCCCTACCCAAATGTGTTCCTTTTGACATAGCCCAAACCTTAAGTCAGATCAAGGTCACTATTCCCGTTGTTGAATTACTCAAAATCCTTGAGCATAGGAAAGGGCATTCAAATATTTGGGATTAAGGAAGAAAATACTACTCATGGAAAAAGTGTTAATAATATAGAGATTCCTCCTGTTATTACAGAATCGAAATACCACAAGGATTGGAGGAACTGGGTGAATCATCCGAGTTATATTTGGGATCTTCTCGTGGTTGATTCTCGAGCTTAATGTGGATCCATTTTTTTACTACTTTGATTATCAAAGATAGGCTGGTATGTAACTGCATGTTTGATTCAAGAGCCTCATGTAATGTAATGCCTCTTGAGTTAATGAATGAGTTAGATATCAATTTAACAAATTTTTTTGGGAAATGTACTGGCATGGATTCAAGAGAAGTGCCAGTAATTGGGTATGTCAATGGATTATTAGTGCAATTGGAATATTTTCAAGGAAAGTACTTAACCATGAATGTGGTTATTGTGGACTATCCTGCCAAATGGGGGATGTTATTATCTAGAAAGTGGGTAGCTAGGATGTGTGCAAGTGTACAAATGGACATGTCATATGCAACCATATCAATTGAGGGGAACCTTGTGAAGTTATTGTTGAAAAAAATTTCCCCTTAGACATAATTAATCAAACACACCCCTACACAGGATAAAATTGAAGGGTTGGTCCAGTCCTACAAGGTCATAATCGATCCCAAATCAAGAGGCATGAAAATTCACCAATGAACGGGTAGGGTTGGCAAAGGAGCATACAGTTTGAAGAGACCAGAGGCACACAGGAGAACATGGGAGAAAGGTAGCATCCACTCGGGCCCAAATTGGCTCAGTATTTCAAAATCAGTAGAAGTTACCACGTGCCTCAATGATGCACCTCCAAAGGCTAAGAAAAAAATGAGTTGACCAAATGAGCTCAAAGGAGCCACATGACTCATCGGTACAATTCCAAGGGGAGAATCCAAAGGGTTGAACCCAAATAAGTGCCAACTCTCCACATGTCCAGAACCCAAAAAATTCACTCCTAAACAAGCAGAAGGGACCTAACCAAAAAAATGAAGGAAGAGCAGGCCCGAAAAGGGCTAAGTGCAACAAGCTCAGTGGAGGCCTCCACATGCCTCATCGATGTATCCTATGAAGTGAGACCCAAGAGATAGTCCCTAAATGAGTGCATAGCTTCCACGTGTCTAAGGTCCGATGAGTGGCTCCTAAATGGGTGGAAAAGGGATAGGCATGCCCATAATCGACTAAGTATAAGAGCGTCAGTGGAAGCTCCCACATGTCTCAATGATGCAACTTCAAAGGAAGGATCCAAATGTGGAGACTCAAACAAGTGCCAAGCCTCCACATGTCCCAGGTCCGAAAAGGAGGCAGAGTCGGTAGTTGAAAAGTCTTCGGGTAGTAGAAAGAGTTACGTGTTAGGTCAAGACAATTTTAAAGAGGTGAACCAAAGTGGAGACTTAAATGAGCATGGAGCTTCCATGTGTCTAGGGTCCAACAAGAGTCAAAAAAGGTAGTGGCTAATTATGGAAAGGTCGTGGAGACTTCCACATGTCTTAGTGGCGTAACTTCAAAAGCAAAGCTTAAATCGGAGACTCAACATGTGCTAGCCCGCCACTTAGTCGGGACCGAAAAGGGACCAGCTAGAATCAGATAAGTACATAGGGTAAGTGAAAGCCTCCACATGCCTCATCGATGTAACTTCAAAAAGAAAATCTAGAGGCATCTCCCAAATGAGTGTAGGCTTGCCATGTGTCTAGAGCTTGAAAAGGAAGAAGCGATCATTGAAAAGTATAAAAAAAGGTAGGCCGGCGGAAGGAGCTAAGTGCCTCAATGGCGCAAATTCAAGAGGTGTGTCCTAAAGGCCAATCCTAAACAAGTAGAGGCCCTCCACGTGTCCTAGGTCCGAAAAAGGGAACACCCACTGTTGAAAATTCCAATCTCGGGATAGGCTTATGGAGGCCTCCACATGTCACGTCCACACAACTTTAAAGGGGCAATCAAAAGCGAAGACTCAAACATGCGTTGGTTCTCTATGTGTCTCAGGTCAGGTATAATGTCTCTTCCAATAGGGGAGCTTGGACGGAATATAAAGGAAATAGAGTAGGCTCGTGGAATCCTCCACGTGTCTCTTGACATAACTTCAAAAGTTTAGAGGAGGGAGAAAAAATTTGAGACACTTAAGGCTATGAAATGGATCATGCAAAAGGACTCCAAATTTTAAATGCCTTTACATGGTCATATCTTTCGATAAGAAGCTATAAATCAAGTGAGAGAGTACGTTTGAGAGAGAGCTCTTGGCACTGCTACCTACACCGCCACCATTAATATTTAGACCAGCCATTACTAACGCCATTTGTCGAGTCTCCTACTTTCCACCATGTTAAAGAATGGGTTTCCCTTCATCTCCTGTAAGGAACAATGATGGGGAATGGGTGTTGTAGTAAGACCTACAATTATGGCGGTGGAATTCAATGCCCCTTCAGGGGGGGTGGTTGAAATAGGGTTAGATTTTCCCTCCTTTCTCTCTCTCATTCTTCCTATATAACAAACAAGAGGGACAATTTCAAGAGGTTGGATGCTCTTGCTTTCCCCCATCCCTTCTCTCTACTCTGCAGGTGAATTTGTGGAGTCTTGAACCCCTCCATCCAAATTGTAACACAATTTCTACCTCTTGGGGATGTAATGCACGGTATCAATCCTTGGAGTAATAGAATAAATATGTGGATGATTTCAACCCCCTCTTATGCTTTATTTCTTCTTGTTGATCCCTAATTGAAATCTTTTTCATCTGTGCATGGATATTGTTTTCATATTTTAATGGTTTGTGTTTAAAAGCAATGCAAATGTTCATCATTCCTTTAGTGCATCAACTCTACTACATTAGGTTTCATTTCTTGTATCCATCTTAACTATGTCTCCTTGGAAAATTAGAATAGGATTTATGATTAACCCTTTGCAATATGAACATGTGCACCTAAATAGAGGAATAGGATCCGGCCTTCATCCGGAGAGTTCTCTCGACTCGTAAAATCCCACACTTTGAGAGATGCTCCATGTTGTGTAGTCACATTAAGGATCTCAACCCATCAAGTTACTGATTCCATGGGTGTTGTGATTCTACAACAATAGTTTTGGCACACTCGTTGGGACAAGAAGTCTTCATTTTACTATAGAAATATTGATGTGCACTTGTTGTAAGCTCCCAGCTTGTAAGAAGCACTTAAATTGCACATCTAGACACTCCCAAAGAGGTAGAACACATTGGTTTCAGTATTCCAAGATTGCCAAGTTCATGAGAAGCATACAAACAAGGTCTAGAACTGGAGAGGAGGGACTATTTTTTTATCTACATTTATCCTCGGAAAGAGTAAGGAGAGGAAGAAGAGCCCAAAGGTCTCCATCTCCTCAAAACAAGAATTTTTCAACACCTCCATCTAGTACGCCTTTATTTTAATCAACTAGAGTCCTTCGACCAATCAGGATGGTGCAACCTAAACCCTACGTCAATGTCACTAGCAGCATCCCGCTGGCTCTCAACGCAAGAAATCCAGTTCCAGTTGTAGCATTCAATACCATTCCATATTTCACTGGATATAACTAGACTACTCCTAGTTACCACATTTAAGATATTGCAAATGTCTTTGTAATTCATGAGATTTTTGAAATGGATATTATTGTTAAGTTATTGGCATCCTCCTTTAAAGCTAAAGCTTTACAATGGTTTAGTTGTCTAACAATAGGGTCTATCTAGGATTGGGATCATTTGTGGGCAGCCCTTCATAACCAATTTGGAGAAAAGGGGGACAATCTATCCTTGTTGGAACATTTGACAACCATCAAGAGGGCCCCTAATGAGTAGTTGACTGATTTCAACTTTAGATTCAGCTTACATGGGACAGGATTTTTCCTACGGCCGTGAGCAGTAGACAAAGGTGCTTTTCTATACTTCCTTAGAGCTTTACATTCGATATTTCCATCATGATTCAATCAATGATACATAGACATTTACTTACCTCATATAACATTGATATTAGAGCTAAAAATTGCTTACTTCAGGTTGATAAACTTGTACCTAGGGCACCCATGCATCTATATCCAGAACTAGGAGCTCCAAGCACCAATCAAACACCCGCATTAGCTCCCATACCCACTTTAAGGAATCATATTTTAGTTAAAGCCTCAACCTCAACTTCTAGCACTTTAAAAGAAATACAAGAGGTTATGAAACCACTACAGAACGTAGGAAATGAGCTAGTGACTATCAAGAGACAACAAGCTCAGAGTTCTAGGCCGTATCAACCTCAAACCCAATATGAAGCTAGACCCCCATATTAGCAAAATAGGCCACCATCTCAAGTTGCAAATCAAAACCAAAACCAAGGGAAACCTCAAGTTACTAGGCCTTTCCAAACATATGATCCAAATGGAGCTTTAATGTCAAGGGCCTTTATTCCAACACAAAACAACCTGGCTCGAGAATATGATTGGTGTTTCCCATGTAGCCAACCCCATAACTAGTCAACGTGTTTCAATGGTGCACTAAAACAGGCATAACTTGGCTCGAGAATATGATTGGTGTTTCCCATGCAACCAACCCCATAACTATTCAACGTGTTTCAATGGTGCACTAAACCAAGCATTGATGGTACGGATAATTTATGTGTCCCAAGACCCCAATCAAGTGGAAAATCAAGAGCAGGAAACCCGAAAGAGGCACCTCTAAGTGATATCATGCTTTTCAATTAGTAGGTTGAAGATTTCGTGGTATAAATCAAGCACCTCTCATAGTGTGGAAATAAATACATGGTCCAAGAAGAGGAATATTAGAGAGGTGAATTTCTCTTATTCAAACAATCCACAACCCTCTATTTCCCCACAAAGTGTAACTCCCAATGTGCAGAGTCATCCTAAGCCACCTTCAAGACTCCGCTCAAGCACCGATTGTGATGACCCATGTGCAAGAGAATAATGTGCAAGGAAAACGTAAGCAAAAAGATAGATCATCCCCATTTAACATCATTAAACGATGAAGAGAAAAAAATGTAAACATCTCAATGTGGGAGTTGTTGGCTATCCTAGGACAGAGAGACCTATTGCAGGCTATTATAGCCAATTGGTCAACCTCAAATCAACCCCCTAACCAACAAGAGAAAGTGCTTGCTAATGCAAGTCAACATGGGAGAAATCATGAAGGACAACAAGGTAAGAATCTAAATCCCCCTTTGTTCTATGTTTCATTGATCATTAGGGAAAAATCGGTAGATAATTACATGATCGATTTGGGAGTAGCTTATTCATGCAAAAATAAATTCTTGATCAGCTAGGTCTTCAATACGAAGTCATCTCCAGGGGCATAGTGTAATTGGATGGGACAATGGTAACAACGGTTGGAGTCATCAAGGATTTGAGCCTCACATTACACACATGCCCCAATGTGACCGTATTGCAAAACATATCAGTCATAGAATTTCCACCACACTTTGCATTGTGTTTGTCAAGAGACTTCACCGCTAAAATTGGAGGCTATTTTTCTGTTGATTGGTCACACATGCTTTTAGGACAAGATATGGAGCTAAGGTCACGATCAGATCTCAGCCCATTGTGGATTTCCATATTGAGCCTCATGTATCCAACCCAATAAATGTGAACTATTCAGCGTTTTATTAGGAAGAGCTCCTAAGCACTTATGAGGTAGAGACAACTTGGTTGGGTGTATTCTAGACTTGACTCTTGATGAATGGGCAAGCAAGAGGCATGCTTTTGACCCTTACAAGGAAATGGAGGAATCTGAGCTAGGTGTTTAGTTTTTACATGAGGATAATTATCCTCTTCTTAACATTACTAAGCAGACCACAAGGATGATAATGACATAGGGTAGTTGTCCTTTGGCGGCTCAAGAAGTAGACAAGGAGTTGGAGGAGGAGCTATGCTCGTTTCTCCTCAATGTATGAAATATTAGTCACCTTCCATTTCCAATTTATTTTCTAGAACAACACACCAGAATATGAATCCTTGATCCATGGACTTCATTGAGAAAGAAAGAGAGGGATTAAAAATTACAAGTGTTTGGCGATAGTGAGCTATTTTTAATCATGTCTCTGGAAAAATGTGAATAATGATTTGTTAAAAACTACAAGAATTGGGTATGGAATCTCATCAAATATTTTTAAGTTTTTAGCATCAATTCCATCCCAAGGAAGAAGAATGAAGCAGCGGATAGATTGGTAGTAATCGGGGTGGAATTTGATGTAGTAGAGAGTATCAAGAGTGAGAAATATTAGCTCTGTATTAAAGTGGTTATGAGACCAGCTATTCCAAATAACAATACAAGTTGGCAATTATTGGAGAATGATCAGAAAATTATCAATTTTTTACAAGAAGAAGCTAAATTATCTTCTAGTAACCAAGACAAGTTGGAACAATAGTATGGTGACCAATTGGTGCAGTTGAGAACCAACAAATTACCAAAGGGTATTGTAACTTTGGAGTTAATCTTCAACTCAAATGATCAATTCTAAAAGGAGAAAGAAAATATTAAGGTAAAGGGTGAAGATTCAGATCCAATTTCCATAGAAGAAGGAAAAACATTGTGAATTGGCTAAGTGAGTACTCAACAAGAAAAATCTGAATTCATTCAAATTTTTCGAGAATTCCCAGATGTCTTTGATTGGAATTACAAGGATTTAAGACGTTTCCCAAGGTTCACATTACACACTATTGATCTAGATATGAGATCTAAGCCTTTCAGACAAAAGAAAAGGCTAGTAAACCCTCACATTGAACCTCTCATGAGAAAGCAGTTGAACAAGCTAATTGAGGTTAACATCATCTTCCCTATCAAGCCTTCAAGTCAGGTTGCAAACTTGGTTCTGTGAGGAAAAGAAATGGAGAAATGAGACTGTGTGTGGACTTTTGTGATCATAATAGAGCATCACTCAAGGATCATTATCCACTTCCATCAATGGAACAAATCTTGCAGGTTGTAGCTGGCTCTAAAAGGTTTTCATTTCTAGATGGATACTCAGGCTATAATCAAATAATGGTGAAAGAGGAAGATCAGTACAAGATGGCCTTCACCACAAAATGGGGCACATACACTTACAAGAAGATGCCATTTCGATTTTTCAATATCGGAGCAACATTTTAGTGAGCTATGGATATGGTGTTCAAAGGCTTGATCAAAAAGATGGTGTTGGTGTATCTTGATGATATCACTATCTTTCCAAAGAATGCAACAAACCACCTCTTTCACCTTAGGAAAGTATTTCAGAGGTCTAGAAGGTTCGAAGTGTCATTGAATCCAAATAAGTGTGTATTTGTGGAACATGAGAGCAAGTTTTTAGGACACATTGTCTCAAAAGAAGGGTTGACAATTGACCCTGAAAGAGTTGAAGCCATTAGAACACTACCACTACAACATGACAAGAAATCCCTCCAAAGCTTCTTAGGGAGGATAAAATTTGTCCACATGTTTGAGCCTGATTTTTACACTATTGTAAATCCTTTCAAAATGATGCTAAAGAAGGGTTTTGCATTCAAATGGACAACAGAGGAAAAGAGAGTTTGAGGTCATCAAACATGCAATATCACAGGCCCTAACTCTCATTAACAAAGAGTTTTGAAGGAATTCATGATGTATGTGTTTGGAGGCTCAATCACAATCTCAACTATCTTGGTTCAACCTAAAAGGAAGGTTTATAACAACCCATAGACTTCTTCAGTCAAGGCTTGGAAGATTATGAGGTAAAATATTCTTTCATTAAAAAGCATGTCCTTGCTGTCATTAAGAGTTTAAAGAAGTTTAGACACTTGGTCTCAAACAACAAGATTAAGCGGTAGTGTCTCATGTTTGTGTCAAGGACTCTCTCCTAAACAAGGACTTAAATGAGAAGAGAGAAGGTTAGATCACTCATATAATGGAGTATGATATTGAAATCAAAGTGACCAAGTTGGTTCGTGGCAAGGTTCTGTGTGAACAACTCACTTCCAAGCAAAAAACTGAGTCAGTGGATGAAGAAGAGGTTATCTTATTAATGCAGAACAAGCTAGAGCATCTAGCTAACGATGCACCCATTCCATGTTGGACTCAAGATTTGGTGCATTATCTCTAAATGGGTTCGTGTCCTCTAGAAATGAGAAGAACAAAGAGAAGGTACTTTAGATTACAAGCCATCCCGTATGCACTTGTTGACGGAATTTTTTTCAAAAGGGACATCAATGGCATCCTATTAAGGTGCATTGGGATAGTCCAAATTGAGAAAGTGTTACATGAGTTCCACGATGGAGAAGCTAGAGGCCACTTTGCTCCATGGGTAACAACACTCAAAATTATGAGGCCCAGTTACTATTGTCCTACAATGTTTAGGGATTTCTACTCATGGATCAAGAAGTGCAAGAAGTGTGCATTCTTCATAGGGAAGGAAAGGTTATCAGCCCTGCCTCTTCACCCAATTTTGGTAAATCATCCATTCATGCAATGGGGATTGGACTTCATTGGAGTGATCAACCTAAATTCAAGCCGAGCCACAAGTGGTTACTCATAGGATGATTATTTCACCATGTGGACTAAAGCAAAGTGCAACTTAAGGAGGAAAATAAATCCAGCATCTTGGATTTCCATGAAGGGATAATCACAAGGTTTGGTGCCTCTACTACTATCATATTAGACAATGCATTGGCATTCCTTGGCACAAAAATTACTGAATGGGCTGTCATGAGTTGTGTATATCTCAGCACCTCTTCAAAATATTACCCTTACGGAAATGGCCAAGCAGAGTCCATGAACAAAAACTTGTTGAGAATCATCAAGAGCACTCTTAATGAACATAAGAGAACTTGGCACACAAAAATCAAATTGGCTCTTTGGGTAGATAGAATCACCCCTAAGATTTCAACAAGTAATTCTCCCTACAAATTATTCTATGGGAAAGAGGAAGTGTTTTCCATATATTTACAATTTCCTGCATTAGATGTCATGAAGCAGTTGGAGTTGCCTAAGTTCTAAGCAATGGAGGCTAGGTATGCAGAGCTGTTTGAACTAGAAGAAATCAGGGAACATGCAGTTCAAACAATGGAAAAGGATTAATCCTTAATTAAGAGATGGTTTGATGAGAAATCATGAGCAAGGACCTTTTAAGAAGGAGATTTAGTTTTGAAGTGGGATACAGATTGGAAAAAAATGGGAGGACATTCCAAATTTGATGCCATTTGGAGTGGTCCTTACATGTTCACAGGATGTAAAAGTAGCAATGCCTTCTAATTATCTACATTGGATAGAGAGGAACTTCTGATTCCAGTCAACGAGATCCATCTTAAACATTACTACTAAAAAGGAAGGTTCCACCCTTGTAAATATTAGCATAGGATTTTAATTTCTCTAAGTGCATGTGCACATTGTCTTGTTGTAGTGTAGGTTTTATTTCCCTAAGTTCTCTAACATAGGTTTTTTTGCTCTAGGTTTTTGTCATTGTATAGTTCGATGTGCCTCTAGGTGAAGACCAATATCAGGCCCTTCGGCATTTACAATAGGGAGACCCATAGTTTTCGTAATAGTTGCTTATTTTAAAATAGAACAAATACAAAGCAACTAAAATTGGGTCTCAAGGGAGTCCATTTCTAGAACAACAAGGCAGGTTCAAGGTCACCAAGTGCAAGCGTCAGATTCAAGCTTCAAGAACGGGACCAGAAAAAGTATTAGGCTACCACCCATGACTCGTGCCCAGTGGATACAACAAGGTAGCTGATCCATTCACCTACCAGGCAGGTGATCCCATGAGTCACCAAATTGGTTACCAATTTTGGCCCTCAGACAAAACTAAATAAACAGCCCATGGACATGAGAAATTCAAATGTTTGGTCTAGTTCTCGTAAGCTCATAATCGATCCCAAATCAAGAGGTGGGTGGATTTGCCAATGAAGGGGTAGGGTCGGCAAAGGAGAAAATAGTTTGAAGAGACTAGAGGTGCACAGGAGAACAATGGAGAAAATTAAAAAAAAATTCCACATGCCTCAATGAGCACCTCCAAAGGCCAAGACCAAAAGGTGGTCCCCAAACGAGTGTGAAGGAGCCACATGCCTCATCGGCATAATCCCAAGGGGAGAATCCAAAGCGGGGACCCCAAATAAGCACCATCTCTCCACGTGTCTAGAACCCTACAAATTCACTCAAAAATAAGCATAAGGGACCCAACCAAAAAAATGAAGAAGGACGAGTAGGACCGAAAATGGCTAAGTGCAACAAGGTTAGTGGAGGCCTCCATGTGCCTCATCGATGCATCTTCAGAAGTGAGACCCAAGAGACACTCTGAAATGAGTGTAGAGATTCAAGATATCTAAGTGCGACAAGTGGCTCCTCAATAGGTGGAAAAGGGACAAAGCCAGCCCAAAATTGACTAAGTATAAGAGGGTTGGAAAAATTCCCCACTTGTCTCAATGGTGCAACTTCAAAGGAAGGATCCAAAGGTGGAGACTCAAACAAGCACTAAGCCTTCATGTGTCCCAAGTTAGAAATGGAGGTAGAGTCGGGGAAGTTGAAAAGTCGCTAGGTAGCGGAAAGAGCCACATGTCATCTCAAAGGTAATGTTAAAGAGGTAACCCAAAGCAAATAATTAAATGAGCACGAATTTTCCATGTGTATAGGGTCTAATAGGAGTAAAAAAAGGCAGCTAGCCCATTCATTCGGCTATGTATGGAAATCCCTGTGGAGACTTCCACATGTCAAAGCCGCACAAATTCAAAATCATAGCCCAAAGTGGAGACTCAAATGTGCACTAGCCGGCCATGTAGTTAGGGGCCGAAAAGAGAGTAGGATTGAATTGGCTACGTACAAAAGGTAAGCGAAAGCCTCTATGTGCCTCATCGGCAAAACTTCAAAAAATAAAATCAAGAGGCATCTACCAAACGAGCACGGGCTCGCCACATGTCCAGAGCCCAAAAAGGTAGAAGTGATCATTAAAAAGTATAAACAGAGGTAGGCCAACGAAGGGTGCCAGGTGCCTCAATGGTGCTTATTCAAAAGGTGTGGCCCAAAGGCCAATCCCAAACAAGTAGAGGCCCTCCATGTCTCCTAGGTCTAAAAAAGGGAACACTCACCATTGAAAAGTCCAAGCTCGGGATAGGCTTTGGAGGCCTCCACATGTCACGTCTGCGTAACTTCAAAGGGGTGATCAAAAGCAAAGACTCAAACATGCACCGATTATCCATGTGTCTCGTGTCAGGTATAGTGTCTCCACCAACTAGGGAAGCTTGGAAGGAATATAAAGGAAATAGAGCAAGCCCGAGGAAGCCTCCATTTGTCTTTTCGGTGCAACTTCAAAATTTTATAGGATGGGACAAAGCTTTGAGACACACAAATCTGCCACATGGATTGTGTCAAAGGACTGCAGATCTGAAATTCCTTCATGCGGCCATATATTTCAATCAAAAGCTACAAATTGAGTAAGAGGAGACGTTTTAGAGAGCTCTCGACACCTACTACCCACCTGCCACCATTAATATTTTGACCCACCATTACTAAGGTCATCAAGTCTCCTACTTACATCCATGGTGAAGAATGGGTTTCCTTCTTTTCCTATAAGGAACAAGTAATGGGGGCATGGGTTTTGTAGTGAGAGCCATCATTGTGGTAGGGAATTCAATGCCCCTTCAGTGGGCTAGAACAGGGTTGAATTTTCCCTCCATTTTCTCTCTCATTCTTCTGGAGAACAAACAAGGATAATTACAAGGGGTTGGACATTCTTTGCTGCGCCCACCCTTTATCTGCTCTGCAAGAAAGTTCAAGGAGTCTCCAACCCCTCCATCAAAATTGTAATGCAATTTCTACCTCTTGGTTGTTATAATTCACCGTATCAATCTTTAGAGCAAGAGAATAAGTCTCTGTGGATGATTTTAACCCCCTCTTACGCTTTATGGAGAAAATTGTTACGAAAGGATAAGGAAGGAGCTGAAAGGACAATTTCTTTCTTTAGTAAAGCATTACAAGGGCAGATTTGAAGTATACTCTCATGGAGGAACATGCCTTTTCTTTAGTCAAAGCCACAAAAATCTTTAGGCCATGTATTTTGATCTCTAAATTCATAGCTTATGTTTCCCATAACATGGTTAAGGATATCCCATCAGAGTTGGAAATTTCCAGTAAAATATGCCGATGGGAAAATCAATTGCAAGAATATGATATGGATATCCAAACTACCAAATTGGTTAGAGGATTGGGCCTGCAAAGCTAATGACGAAAGCAACCTGAAAACAGTTGAGATAAATGAGGTTGAATAAGAAATATTGAATATTCTTGAGAAAGTGACAACTTCTGAGTGGTACAAGGATATTATTTTTTATCTCAAACATCTACAATGCCCTGAGTATTTAAGTAAGAATCAAAAAGAGAACTTAAGTTAGCCTCCCATAATACATCATCACCGATTATGGTTTATCTTGGAAGAACCCTTAGGAGTTCTTCTCGAGATGTATCACTTAAGATGATGCCCCAAAAATAATTGATGATTTCCATGGAGGAGTTTAAGGAGGGTACTTTCTTTGGAAGAGTCACGACTCATAAAATTATAAGGGTTGGTTATCTTGGTTGCCAACACTTTTTAAATATACAACTTTGTTGGTAAGAAAGTGTTATATTTCTCAACATTTTTCAGAAGATTGAAAGCTTCTTAATCCCTCCCTTTACAACTCAGTATCAATTGAATCCCCATTTAGGCAAAGGGGGAATGGAGTTGATTGGTGAGATTTATGATTCTTCAAGTGCGGTGGAAGTGGATATTGGTGGCAAACAAATACTTCACCAAGTGGGTGGAGGAAATCCCTACCAAGAAAGATACCCACCAAATTATTTTGGACTTCATTCTAAATCATATAATTTGTAGGTTTGGAGTGCATATTAAGATAGTTCTTGAAAATGCTATGATTTTTCTAGCCAAACCTTTGTTAACCATGTGTCATGAGTATGGAATCAATTTATCATATGTTTGAAATTATAATCCCCAAGGTAATGAACAAGAAAAATCAAGCAACAAGAATTTGTTAAAGATAACTAAAAGGACCTTGGAATTAAACAAACGGAAGTGGGGTGACCAGTTCAAGTTTGTTATTCAATGATAGAATCACTATTAAAAGAGATTGGTAAGATCCCATTTGAATTGGTGTATGGCTCTCGAGCTCTACTTCCCCCGCATATGCAATTATCTTCTTACTACTTTATCCAACAATTGGAGGACCATGAGGTCAATCCCTATGATGCTTCAGTATTAATAAAATTGTTGAATTGGATGAAATGCATAGAGAGTCCCACCAAAGACATGTAAAGTTGGGAGAAATTAAAAACTATTTGATAAAAAGGTGAATCCAAGAGATTTTAGTGTGGGAGATCTAGTGCTACTATTGGATATCACACATGATGATAAGTGAAAACATGGAGAGTTTGATGCATTATGGATGGGCCCTTGTTCTATTAACATTCGGATTGGAGAGCACACTTTTTTACTAAAGGACTTAGATAAGAGATTGCTTGATTTTCCTATTAATCGAAGGCACTTGAAATACTTCCTTGACTAATTTTTTAGAATCAAGGCATGCATCATTGTACAATGTATAGTCTTTTGTTTTTGTTCTTTTTTCAAGTTTTTTCTGCATTTTCTGTGTGTCCTCGTCCTTTGTGACTTGTTTTTTTTGGTTTCTCAGTTTTCTCTTGGGGGAATTGGTTATTAATTTTCTACTTTGTAGGCTTATTCTTGACTCCATTGCCCAATGTATTTTTGGCACATGGTCTGGTCTATTTTTCTTGGGCACTCGCAGCAGTTTCCATCCTTGAGTTAGAGCCGATGTTAGTACTCGCTTTAATCACACCCCGATTGTTAAACAATTCTCATCCACATGGTTTGAAGTATTTTCTATCTCCCTTTATGGATGCGTGAAATTCTTTTCCTTGACTTGGATGTCATTGGCCATCCTTTCCTTGGGTCGTTGATGATGTTGAGCTAGGTATTGTTTATCGTTTCTCTCTGTTCATGAGAAATAATTTGTAATTTGGGCATGAATTTAGGGTTCCCCTTCCTTCTATATTTCCATAGTTATATTTTCCCTATCAAATTTTTCCAAGGCCAAGCTATGGAACAAATAAACATTCAAACCAAAAACAAGAGCTACGGTCATGTGTAGAAAATGACAACCAATTAATATTTTCGCACTCTCCCCTCCAAACAAGACAACATAGAATGCAAATGACAAATTATAGGGTTTGTGCCCTAATAATAAGTATCGACCATTGTTTTTAACCGTGGTCAACAATGACCATAGTAAAAACCAACGGTTGGTTAGGGTTTTAATGATCCCGCACAATGCCTACATAGATTGGGAAAGGATAATGTTTTAATTATTATAAACTTTGCATGTGGGGGTGATAATTATGTATGAGTAACTTAAGTCAAAGCAAAATAAACCATGAACTCATGTATTTACATAACCCAAAGTTTAAGGGAACATAATGATCACCTCATGCATGAGTGCCCAATAACAATGGGAGGCATATTTACCATGAAATTGGCTAAGTGAGTGGAATTTACCGTGAATGTACATGTAACCGGTTTAGTTGTTTCGGTGAAAAACCAGAAAAGTTTAGAGAGACCCGTCTCGAAAAAAATTATAAAAATCATGGTGGATGTACATGTAACCAGTTTAGTTGTTTCGGTGAAAAAGTAAAAATATAAAAATAGTTGGAGATTGTATGACGAATATCCTAGAACTAGTTTGGCAAATATCATCTACCGAATTTTCTCTCACTTCTTAGATGATAGACTTAGGGATTTCTTATTGGCTCACACTTCAATTTCACAATAATCGAAAAGACACACCAAATAACTAACATTGAGAAAATGGTATAAATGTAGCTTTCTTATTGGTTTGGGCTTCGAGGTGACCGACAGAGGATATGTAAAGACTGACACGTGGTCCCACTAAAAAATCCATACTTAAGTGGTGTTTTTTATTGGTTCACACTTCACAATAAAACATACATGAGAGAAATATCATTTAATAAAAATAGTTTGTTTAAACCGTATGTATGTGGAGACTTCTTAATAGCTCACCTATAACGCCCACATTTTGACACACCAAACCATGCCCTAAATTTCACAAGTTACTTAGGAAATTTAAGGGATTTTTTTTTTTGTTATATCATACATACATCGCATTTATCAATGTGATACAAGGTTAAAGTACATTAGCTACACTGAACTAATTTTATCATCTATCAAGAACTACGATCCCCTAGAAAGGTCAAACTTAATTAATGATTAAAAACTAATACTTGATTTCCCAAAAATTATTACAGAGATATATCTTCCTCCTAAGTTCCTATTAATTTCATTTAAAATATTTCCTAATTTAATCTCGTTTAGGTGTCTCATTTGAATTCTTCTTACGACTATTAAAATTATTTCCAATATTTAATTTGAATTTAGTAACCTAAGTCAATAACCCCCATGTTATACTTTTATTTATTTATTTAACTTCACATTTACCTTTATTCATTTTAACCCTTTTAAATAAATTATTTAAATTCCCATGTTCAACATTAGATTATTTTCCCTATAACCAAAAGGATCATAACTTGTTCCTAGTCCCACTTTACCCTTGTAAAAATACCCTATGTGGCCCCATTAATTAAAAACACATGCACTTAATAAAACACATCTTCCCACAAAAATCCTACAACTTAAAAGGTGCGCAGTTCTAATCTCCACCATTGGATTAGATAAACTAAATTCTTTAAATTCTAGGTTTTCCTAAAAGCCCTAAATATCCTTAAGTTTTCTCTTTTAGTCTCTTGCTTGCCATAATCCTCTCATTTGTATACTTGGGTTTTGCAGTTGGAATATACGGATGCCATAAAGCTTGAGGGGAAAACTATGGAGGATTTTTTTCTAGATCTACTAATGGGAGGAAAATATTCCTCCATATTACTCTCCCTTTTTTTTTTTTTCACTTAGAGTTTGTATTTTCAGGTTATTATATATATATTTTTTAAAACAAATCAACGAGATTTCCCGGTTGGGGTATACAGCTGATTACCCTTTTTAAAAAAATTTGAAACCCTATTTGATTTTGGATGGATATATACATAAGTGAGTATATATGTTCATGTGTGTGTATATATATACACACCCATATATGTATATATATTACTTTTCTTTTTATGTTTAAAATATTTAAAATCTATAAAAGTAAGTGTGTGTGTGTGTGTGTAAATATTTTAGTATGTTGTGCAGGTAGGGAGGGACGAAGGGGCGAGGTGGCGGGTGTCCCCCTTTACCATTGCATTTTTATATATTGGGGGTGGGGCAGATGCATGTGGGGAGTTCGATTCCTCTCCGCACAAGTTATTTTTTTATTATATTAAATTTTTTTTTTCGGGGGAAGGATGTGGGGCAATCCACGCCCTTCCACTAGATTTATATTATTATTTTAAAATTAAGTTTCCAATAAAATCTCTTAAGCCACATTCCATTTCTATATATATTTGATTGTATAATACGTTATTTATAATATAAACATATGTTTATATATATATGTTATATATATATATATATATATATATATATATATATATATATATATATATATATATATATATATATGACTATTATGGGAAATAAATACAATTTTCTTTTCTTGTTCAAAAAGGAACTAATTGTATAAATTTTTCTTTTATAATATTGTTTAAATTTTATCAACAATTATAGATTTCAACAACCCATACATTCATTTAAAAAATAAATAAATGAAAGCATCAACTAAATATAAGTTTGTTTGTTTTTATAACCAAGAATGTCAAGAACATTTACAAGGGAAAACAAACATATATTTCCATGTAATTTTAATTCAAGGAGATCACTCTCAAATGGAAAATAAAATTTTAAATTTTAAATTAAATTGCAGATATAAACGAGTTAAATTTCAATTAAAATACAACTTACAATTACCTTCTTTCAAGTATTTACAATACGCAATTTGATAATTCAATTACAAGAGTCTCACTTTAAATTACAAGTATGAAAAGCCCTTGCCTCAACGGTCGAGACAATATGATAAATTTTACAAAAAAATCTCTTTCCTTTTCAGATCAAACACACAATTATTACCTTTGTGTTTTATAATTTTCGTATAATTTGGTTCTTTAATTGCAATGTAATAGAAAAAATAAACCATTAGATAAATATACAGTTGGGTATTTTAATTAGAATGTTAATGAGAAACAATAAAAATCCATTTCATTATCTATGTTTCGATTTAATTTTTGACCGTCAACCATGTTTCTACCACAACCTTATGCATGCTCGTGTCCACTGGTATTGGTGAGAGGTAGATGTTACATCAACTAAAACAACTATTTTTGTTTAACTTGCAAAGTTAGAAAAAAAAATTCAGGAACTCGCAAAACAACCTTCTATAACCCAGAAAAGAGATATTAACTTCCATCTATGTTCCTTGTTATGTGGGGGTCATATCAAGATTAGATTGACCCTAATTGACCAATTTATTTTTTCCACCCCATATAGGAGCCCAATTACACCATTTTGCAGCTATAGGAAGTTGCTAAATTTGAAAAGTTGGGTTTCATATCAGCTCACCGTTTGAATCTTGGACAATGAAAAGCTTATCTCGCCTTCGCAAACCTCTAGTATTTTTACTAGATAATTTCCTACAACCTTCTTTTTGAGGAAAAAAACTTATCTTGATAGTTTTGCAATGTCGCTTTATATACCTCTGGTCGCAGTTTGACTAGGTCAAACTAGACCAATTTATGACTGGTGGCTCCAGAAAACTTGTTGCCTTTTGAAAACCATTTGCTAGTTCTCGGTCCCTTCAATTCTGGTGGATTCTCCATACATGGGGGATCTTGTAGGAAGTTTCTCATTTTCTTGTTCATCCATCGAATGCCAGTTTTAGACGTGGTTTGTAATGCCCACATTTTACACACACTAATACAACAAAGTAAAATACTAAGATTTTTTTACTTAGATTGCTCACTACACAACACCACAAGGGCTCCAAGAAGAGAAACTCAAAGACACATACAACACTTACAATTCATTGAATCACATAGAAAAAAGACAACACCATAGACATGTCGATGCCACACTTTTCTCAATCAACGAATACTATAAATGACCCAACCACAAGAAAAGGACTTATGGGAAAACCCACAACACATCATTTCTTTAATTGCATCTTAGTTACGATTAACATTCCAAGAACATTATTGTGCAAGGATAATTTTCTCCTTTTTCCACCTACAGATTCTTAAGTTCATTCCACATTTAATTTACAGTTTGACCATTTTAAGTTAGATTTTTATCCTTTACGGAAATTTCCATAACTTACATACTTATTTGGCATAATTCAAATTACATATAAATTACTTAATTATCTTGTTCTTATGATAAGAATATGTTTCTCAAATGTTTATTCCATGTCTACATGTTACCTTTACAACTCAAGTGAATCTCACTTAATTTCGAAAGCAATATTAGGATTTAAGGGGGTGGTTTAGATTCAAGATACCTTTTTTCCCATAAACATTCTTCGATTTCGGTATATTTATTTCCTGATTCAACATTACAACAATAGAAATTCTATTTAGATTACACACACACACACACACACACACACACACACACACACACACACACACACACACACACACACACACACACACATCTTTTGTTTTCTCAAATTTTGATCAGACCAAGGAAATTCATATTCTTTGTAACACATGAAAATGTTTAATTAAGTTATAAGGACTCCAAGAGTGACATTATTCCTAATCTCAAATCTTGTTTTACTCTTATATGATTTACTCTTACATCGCACTATGGTCTCATTATTAGCATAGTTTTATAACAGAAGGAGTTATGAAAGTATTTGACTAACATCTTGAAGAAGTATATGATTGGAAGCGCTATAACTGCACATGAACCTCAAGTTAACCTCCCAATCAACTGAGGTTTAGTTTAATTCCAATTGCACCTAAGAATCTATGCCTCAACTATAAAAGAGTTTAAGGTGAGAGGACATATTTATGCTAAACAACCTTCATGAAAGACCAAGGTGTTATGTTGTTAGAACCAAGGTAACACATTTAGCTGAGAGGAACTAAGGAGTTCATTAACAAGAGTTTAAGACCTAGAACAACTATTTCATGATCTCCATTTATGTCATCTAGAACCAACAGGGATTTTATTCGCTGATGAAGTTAATTTCTAGATCTAATTTCGTAAGACCTGACAATCCAAAAGGATACTAAGGGAGTAATAGCTCTACTTACTCCACAGATGGTAAGGTTACACCGCATAGTCGTTGCTTTGAACAAGGACTCATAAGGTGACTTCCAAGGTGGTCTTCACCACTCAACATAGTGTCAGACCGAAGAGAAGAAATTCTCCTCACGGTTACCAAAACTAGAAGGAAACCACATACTCCGGATAACATGAACCATGTCGTTCCTAAAAGATGGGTTCATGACAATGTTGCTAAGCATAACGACTATGATAGTAAACCCAAACTAGGGGTTTTATTTACATAAAGCTAGGAGGTTCCATCGAGTGCAAAGTTTAAGTTCATTCTACAGTTTTCAATTTCTTCTATGGTAAAAAGGATCACACATGAAGACATGTTACGCACAAATCTTATATTAGGGTTGAGTGTTTCGATTGAAACTCTTTATTACATTTACGAGGTAAGAATACAACCTAGTAATTAATTAATCGTTTATTGAACACTAAAAATGCATTACAATATATTAACTTCAAATTCATTTACTATATATATCAAACCCTTTTACCATACGCAACTATAAATCAAATTGAACTTGTGATTAATGCACATTTCCTAAGATATCCCTAAAAATAACATCTCATACATATTAAAAAATTTCAAATATAAATTTTCTGTAACAAAAGACTAAATTATACATATATTCATTTTACAATGACCTATATAAATTACAATAAGAATAATTAATTACACATCACCGTTTTCCATCTTTCTTGCATCCAAAGAAAAAGCAGGGATCATTTAATCAACGAAAAATTTGTTGGCATGGGATCCACCCTAATCTAACATTATTAATGTTTTTAGTTGCCCATTCACATATAATAATAATTATAATTTACATTTGAAAGAAAAGGTTTAGAAACATGAATTCATTTAATCTAATTTCACTTCATTTCGTAAGCAAGGAGAGAGAAAGAGAAAGGAGAGAGAGAGAGAAATACCATTTTGTCAAAATTTTGATTTCAAACAACAAGTTACACTATGGATTTTTCAAACAGTTATTTACATGTGTCAAAAGTTTCCATGGTGGTTTGGCAACCCGATAGGGGTCCTACAACTTCCTTTTTACATTTTCTTGCTAGCTACAAAACATTCAAAACAAGCTTAGAGGCTAAGAAAACACTTTCAAAGATTATCTTCCAATGAGAAAACACACCACGGTTAAATTTATACGTGCCTACTTATATACCAAGAGTTCATAGGAACTAATAGAATTCAGAACTGGCGAACGCTTTACAATTAGTTGCTAGTTTTCTAGGGTTGTCATTTATAAATGAGCTAGTTGCTAATTATCAAAAGTGATCTTGACGGATCGAAAACTATGTAAAAATTGACGTTTGATGGATGAACGCACAACGAGGAACTTCCTACAAGTTCCCTTATATAAGGAGAATTCATCGATTTGATCGGACTAAGAACTATAAAACAGTTATCAAATGGAGACATGTTTTCTGGAGTGACAAGTCATAATTGGTCTAGTTTGACCTTGTCAAACTATGACTGGAGGCCTGCAAAATGCCTTTTCCAAACTAACCTGGAATGTGATTTTTCCAAACCGAAGTTTTTAGGTAATTGTCTAGTAAAATTACTAGAGGTTTGCAAAGGTGGATAATAATTTCTCTATCTAGGTTTCAAATGGCGGTTCAAAATGAAAGCCAACTTTTTAGATTTAGCATCTTCCTACCATTGCAAAACAATGTAACGAGGCTCCTATAGGGGCATCAAAAAGGTCACAAATGTTCATTCGGGGTCGATCCAAAGATTGAAGTGACACCTCACATAACAAGGTACACGTAGGAAACTTAACATCTCCTTTCTAGAGTTACGAAGGTTACTTTGCAAGTCTCAGAAAATTGCAATTGATCTATTTAAACAAGGGAGTGGTCAAATCATTTACAGGGAACTCAACTTCAACCTATCAATAAAAAAGGGTACTGTAGTAATCTATTTTGGTTGCGACATTTTCTAGATCATCATGAAGTGAGGGTTCAAGTTTATTGTCTACCAAGAAATATTGGATCCTATAAGTTACGATATATGGTTTTACTATTTTTAAAACAAGTTTATTTTATACAAGTATAATATACGAAAATCCTTTGATTTTAAAACTTCATTTCATTGCAAAAAGGAAAACTAAAGAATAGAAATTATGAGAGATGAACCATGCCTAGGAATGATGACCAAAGCGGGTATGAGGGATCTAGGTGGTTTACATTCACGATCCATCGAGACCACCATTGTTGTGAAATCATGTCAGATTGTCCCGTGAAGACCCAAACTATTTGCCATGCATCCATGCCTCATTAGAACACCATTTTTTGCTTTTCAAGTAGTCATCTCAATCCATGAAACTATATTGGCATTAAGCAATATGTCAACCCATTGGTGAGCCATCTGAATGCTTCCTTTTTTTTGCATACATGTTTATCACGGAAATGTAAGAAAAACAATTGTAGGACCCATTTCGGGTTGCCTAAACCATCATGGAAATTTGTTATTATAAAAATGTTTGAAACCTTACAAAGTGTAACTTGTTGTGTGAAATTGAACTTTTGTCAAAATAGTGTTTCTCTATCTTCCCTATTTCTTTCTCTCTCATTGGTTATGAAATAAGGTTAAATGAAATGAAATAAACATGTGTCTCTAACTATGGCACCCATCTAAAACGACATTCTAGGAACCCGCTAAAGACTGACACTAACTCCGAAAATTAAGACTAATTTTTTTTTTTGTTACAAGATTAAGGATACAGGTAAAAGAGTTTACACAGGGTTAATCCCCTAGGGTACAACAACTAACTTACACCACTAAACTCAACCCTATGGTTTAAGAAATAGGTCAACTAGAAGGTTAACATATTTTCTAATTCATCATTAAGGTCCATTAACCAAATATTCACTATGAAGGTACCAAGGATTAATTTACTTAATTAAATGCTTTCTTTTCCTTAATAAAGTTAATTCTTAATAAGGTTAACCTCTTACACAGATGATATAAATCATTATCTTAATAACTTAGAGTCTTTCTCTAATACCATCTAAAACTTGATAGGGACTATCAAAGGATTAAACACTCTAGGACATAAAATGGCCTCATTCCCAATTTTCACATACTACTAAAGTGTTATAACAACATTTTATAAAAATCATTCCCACCGAAACAAGTAGGGTGAAACCTCCACCCTTGGATCAAATCAAATTCAACCACAAGATCCTAGGGTTACAAGCAAGCCCTAAATTTCCTTATGAATTTTATTAAAGTCTTTCCTTTGTTCATTTCCCTCATTTGGTCTATTTGTTTTATTGAAAAATGTAGGTTAGACAAGAGCAGGCCATGCTAGCAAGAAGGAAGAAATCATGGAGGACTTCACAAGGACCAAGCTTAGAAGGTTTAGATTGTAGGTTTCTTATTGTTGTTTTTATTTTCATTCAAGGATTGGGAGGGTTGTCTTTCCCCCAATATGGTTTTATTTTAAACCATATGTATTTTGGTTTCTAAGTTGTTGACAAACCCTACCCCATTGTTATAAATGAAAAAGACTAGTTTGAATCCACCTTTTTAATGTTTTAATGTTCAAAACTAGGGATTTCTCATTGTTTTTTCTTCTGGAAGTCATAGATAAAATTTTACATTTTAAAATTTAGATTGAACCAATTAAAAATCAAGCACAAGCACAAATGCATGGAATTTTATCGTAAGTGACAGAACCGCCACGCAGAGTAGACTGATAGTCCTGGGAAAGCCACCTTACCTGGGTGACAAACCAAGTACCATTTTCCTACTTAGCGGTGGTATTGAGACTGCCACCTTAGCCTGAGCGGCGGTTATGGGACCACCGCTCTGCAAAGGGTGGAAGTCATGTTTCTGAAAAAACAGAACCTTAATCCGAGATTTTTGGAAGAACTAAAAGTTACCAAAAGGTTTAAAAATACATTCTAAATTTGTTTTTATTCATTTAGAGTTCTAGATTTGAGATTTATTACTTGTTTATTCATTTCTTAGTTTAAATTACTCATTTACAAGCATTTGAAAACTAATACTACCTACTAGATTTATTCCATCTGTTCAACTAAATTTTCCTTCTATTTCCATGGGAAAAAGCAATCTAAGTCTACTTATACATTATTATTTTCTTGCCATAACAAAACACAAGATTTCTAAGTAACAATGTGTCCAAATTTGTTCTATCTTTCATTTCACTAAAATGTAAATGTATATTCAAAATGGCTAAAAACTTTATTTTCCATGCAATGTAATTTTGCATACAAGATCAACTTCATACAATTTCTATATTTCCTCTTTACAACTTCATAATCAAAGTAACTTTCTTTTCCATTTCACAACTAACATAATACAAGCCTTGTTTCTTTTTTCATCATACAAATATCTGAATGCAAACTTTTTATAAGACATTATTACAAAGTCTTCCACTCAAGGTGGGAAATAATAGAAGAATCCAAATAAAGGAAACTATAATAATTTCAATTCATCCACTGTAAGTGGAATACAATATGTTTCTTCACAATGATAAGTTCTCAAGGTCTTCAACAACACTTCAAGCTCCACAACTCAAAGCAAGATAACTCCTTCAATACTTTTTGATTCACAACAAAATTATGGGAGAGGAAATGCTCTCCACCCAACCAAGACATCCAATGAAAAGGAGAATCCAGCCTCTTCATTGGCCCCCAAGCCCCAACCACATCACAAAGGGAGTTGATTTCAATACATGGAACCAAAAAGCTTCCACAACACTTAACAAAATACTTTCACATCCATTCCATTCACATTCAAACACAACAACAAAAAAGCGAAAGGAGCAACAAAACAATAATAATACAATGCTTATCAAGAAATACAAAATAGCAAGACCTATGGGGATGCCACTTATGCCTCCCAATGCGAATGGGTGCACACACTACTAGAACTAGGATCATTTATTCACATTGTTATCCACAAAAATGATTTTGTGGAAAATTTGTGAATTATCAACATCAAATGGATAGATTCTATAAACATGATGTAGATTTTGCACAATTTTATAAAAGTCACATTTAAATATGTGAAATATCTACATTCTTTAAAATTCATTGTGGGAAATTAGATTTTATCATGTTTTAATAAGTAATTTCCACTATTTCATAAGATTAAAATTTAAACATGTGAAATATCTACATTGTTGGAATTTTGTTGTAGAAAAGTCACATTTTCTCCTCATAATTTATAAAAATGTTAGGCCTTTGAAAATCTAATTATGGATAGTCTATACAACCCAAATATAAAGTCACATGATTTGATTTTTTCACAAAAAATCTTATTAAAATGGAGAATATATGTAATTTGGACTATTCAAAACACCACTTAACCTTATTTATTGATAATATACATTATAAAAAATAAAAGTGAGAAAATTATTAAATCTAACATATTAGACATGTAACATCCAAAAATATAAAATATATACATAATAGATAATTTATTGTAGCTATTAATTTTAGTTTTTAATAATATACAATACCAAAATATATTATTCTCTAGGTTATGGATAATCTACTCTCCTTAATCCAATATTACTAATAAAGAGAAAGAAGTAATTAAGAGATATTCCATTATTCACATTGATATCCAAAAAATGAAATTTGTGGAATATCTACAATAAAATTATACTTTGATAAATAATATTATAGATATTAGACAAATATTCTACAAAATTTTAGTAATTATCTCTTAAATTATAAATGATTTATAAAACATAATATTTACTATGGAAAATTCACATGAAAATTAATTCTTTCCCGATTACCAAACGTAATTACACACAATTTTTAATACACCTCATTTTTTTCATTATAATAAATGAAAAATTTACTTGTAATTTTATTCAAATATTTAAAGAAATATGACTCTAATTAAAAAATTTATTTATTTATTATTTGATATATAAAATATTAAATTTTAATATTTTATACCATTTTAAAAATATGTTATTGATAATCTATATTAATGAAAATTTCCTAATTTTAACAAATATTTATGACTAATAAAAATTATTATTTAATCAAATTATGTATAGTTCTCGAATCTACAAATATATATAAACAATATAAATAAATATAAAAAAATTAAAAATATATATTTAAAAAATTAAATAATATACGCTTCTTCCAAAATTACTTTGAATTTTTGTGAATACTTTACTTCTCATTAATATTAATGAATCACCCAACTCAAAAATAAAAGGTTAAATACTTTGAAAAAAGTATATTTCAAATCAGTTTTCATTATTTTTGAAAATAAAAGAATTCCATATATATCACTTTTTAAAAAAAATAGAGATGGCCTCCAACTTGTTAATTCCCCGTCATTAATTCAAAACGCTAAATGATTTCTTTTAACAAAATTTAAATATTTATTAATAATCCCTAATTATGAATGAATATTTTCATAGTTAGTAACTCCATGATCATCTATTTTCATGCAGGAAGTGACACGAAGTAATAGTGAATGTAACTAAACCCAGAAAAGAAGCATACAATCATGTGAGTTATACACGGATCGAGTACAAAGTATTTAGAACCATTGATAATAGAATTAGATTGACGAAAGACATCAGTTGGTCTCTCCTATAACCTTAAATTAATATGAAAAATTCAGATTAAATTTTTGTTTTTCGGGGTGAGTGGGAGATGATGAGAGGAAAGAATTTTTTCGGACTTTCTCAATGAATTAAAGAAAGGAGGAAAAAATTAAGGATTGTATGATGAATTTTGAAAGGTATTTTCTTCTATAGGTCTGTGATTGGGTGTGTTTATTTTGTAGGATTTGAATTTGTTTTAATAAATTTTGAGATTTTAAAGTAAAACGAAAATGGATTAAATCATGAATAAGGTATGAATTTTTTTAAATTTGTAGAATTTCTTATGCATACTCTATTTTATAATATACTCAGATTATTTAAGAAATTTCATGAAATTTACTTGTTTTTTATTTTGTTACACAAAAGTTATTTGAAGTGGAGAAGAAGGAGCATTGTTACTTTTGAATTGCATGAAATAAATCTTTTTCTTACTTCTTTTTAGTGTTAGGTTTATAAAATCTTCTTTATATTTTATTATAGTATTTAAATTTTAAAAAATAAATATAAAAAATAATTTTATTTAAAAATGTATTCAACAATTGTAACCCTCTTCTTTTATTGACAACATTACCATATTCTAACCATTTCACATATATGATTGGTTAAATAGAACTTTCTATTTATTTGCTTTTTATGAATTAAAATCAGACTTATATTTTAATATTATTTTGTAATAAATATATATATATATATATATAATAATTTTTTAAATAAAAAATAAATTGTCCTTCTAAACTGTAGAATTACAATATAGTAGATGACTATTTTGTAAGATTAATATTTTTCATTGTTATTCTAGATTTAAGTAATATATTTACTTTGTTACTATTTTTTAAAGCACAAACTAACCAGGTTTCATTGCTTAGAGTATTGGAATATTTAAAGGTATTTAAAGGTAAGTAAAAATATATATCACTTTCAATTAATTAAAATGTTTTTGCATGTTTTAAGAAAAAAACTACATGAAGTGAAACAACTTTTTATATATAAATCATTTTTTGGTAATTTAAAGGTAATTACATTGCACGGATTTTTTTTCAATATTTATATTTAAAGGTTCTATTTTTTTATTATTACATTTAAAACTTTTATCTATAGTTTGATTACATTGGTAAAAGACTTGATAAAAAATAATTTTTTAATGGCATATTTACGTGTAATGTTGTTTTATAATCATTATTACATATTTAATTTAATATTTTGTCCTATTAATATTATAAATTTTAATATCAATTACTCAAAACAGTGAAAATGGGAGGAGCCCCATGCCAGATCGAGCCCAGCGCAGACCCGGAGTGGAAAAATAACGAAGAGCTTTGGAATCTTCTCAACCAGGGAGGCATCACTAATTTCATTGAGAAGATATAGGGTCATGACCAAAACATCTCCGTTCAGTTCGTGAAGGACTGGAAAGACCGTAAAGTTGAGTATGGAGGATAGAAAGTTTTGATCAATGAAGAGTTAATCACCGAAGCTACTGGCCTGGGAATGGATGGGTACCGATTTTTCAATAAAAGAATTGACAGGGACAGGTGAGGAGAGGAAATTTGTGGAGGGCAATGAGAAATTGGTTTTTGTCACGGCGGGTCTGCAAGTCAACTCTATCCCTCCGCCTTTCGATGAGGTCACCCGTATGATGGTGAGATACATTTCTCTAGAGGGGAGATTTGTCACAGTGCCCTTAAAGCATCTCGTGTTTCTCAACCACTTCCGTAGGAACTACACGGTATGTTTCCCTCATTATTTACTTAACTCTCTTGAGTGCTCCATCTTGGAGTTTCAAAAACATGCTCGAGTGGTCCCATTGCATCAAGGGCTCATTTTCTTGTTGCATAAACTGTGCCTTCTCAAGCTTCCCGGCTTCCCTATCTCCCCCATCTCTGTTCCTTCTTTCCCCACCACCACCGTGGATACCACTCCCTCTATACCCATCACCATGGCTACTTCCCCTCTTCCTTCCCACCTCTACCCCTACCCCTTTCACCTCCACCTCGAATAGGCCTAGAACTAGATCATCTAAAAGGTTGAACCTGGAAACCCCTGTTTCGGGGAATGTGCCTCAGGACTTGGAGGTTGCCCATAATCTCCTACACATTAGCAGTATGGGTTCTCAGGAGACACACACTGAGAGCTCCATTAAAAGGCTAGAAGCATTAGAAACTGACATGTTGCTGCTGAAAGAGGAAGTAAAACAATTGTCTAAGCAAAAAGGTAAGAGAATGAAGGAGGAGGAGGCTGATATTGACAACAATCAGATGGAAGATATCTACAAAAAACTTTACTCCCTGGACAACAGACTTGGCAAAACCAAGACTCGCCATGATTATAATATGGCTATTTTTAATGCAATTGAGGAGTTTATTGAGCAGCACGTTCGTTGCGTCTCTAATCTCAGTGGCATACCAGCTACTCTTTGGGGAACGGAAAAAGAAAGCAAACAAACCATTCCAATAGCTGGATACTACTGACCCTGCTCACATGACGGCATTGGCTATGTTCACCTCCTGGCAGAATATCAAATCCAAAATTGCCAAAGCCGCCAAGAAATAATTGTGGATCTGCACTATTCTTGCTAACTTCTGTCATGGTTTTTGCTATTTTGTTACTGTTTCCTTGTTTCTCTTTTGTAGTTTTCAAACTGGTTTGTTATTTTGGGATAACTGCTCTTTGGTTACACTGGTTTTTATGTCTTATCTAGATCTTGATCCTTCTTGTTATGTTTTTCACTCCTATTCTGGCTTCTAGGCCCCCCTTTTTGTATACAAGGGTATAGTCCCTTTCAAAAAACTATTTACCAATAATAAAAAAATTATTATAAATTTGAATAAAATAATTAAAATAATATTATATTATTTTATAAAATTTATTATGATAGTTAAAATAAATATTTTATTTAAATGAATATTAATAAGAAAATTGTGAAATAAAAAAAAAACAATATCTAAAATTTATAATAATAAAAAATTAAAATCGAAAAACAATATTATATTTTCTATAATTTGAAGTTCATAATTTTTTTTTGAAAATAGTTACAATTTAAAAATTGAGAATTTATCTACAACTAAGCTCTAATTATTGTGACACATGTCATAATTTTATAATTGTGGATCGACAACAATGTGTAATTTGTAAATATATACACAAAAATTTTAATTGTAGGTATGTAACAATATTAAAATTATGACAAATTCCACAATTATATTATTGTGAAATTTTTACACTTATTTTTATTGTAGATATTTTCACAAATTTTGTCACGTTTTATGTTTCCACAAAATTATTGTAGGTGGAGTCCACAAATTTGGATTCACAATTTGAACTAAAATATCCACAAAAAAAATGTGAAAAAATTGTGGATACTATACCCTTTATCTTGTAGTCCCACTTAAAAGTCTCCAATGCCTTCCTCAAATACTCTACAAACTCTTATGCCTCCGTCAAGTACACCTTATACCTCCATGTACTCTTATGCCTCCCTCAATCTCTTATGCCTCCATCATAATCATAAACAAGAAAAATGCAAGCATTCCTCATACAAGGTGGGGCACCCAACCCAAACTCCTCAAACAAGAAAGTAGACTCTTATGCCTCCCTACAAGAAACTCCCCATATTCTTCTCCTAATCCAAACTTAGGTAATCTACCCATACCCACAAATCATTCAAAAGGAAAAGCAACACTCAACACAACATATAAAAACATAATAAAAGTATAACAAAAGAAAAGTAAGGCTCCTACCTCTCCATAGTAGAGCTTGTCCAAAGAATGAAATTCCAAGCTACTTAAGACTAAGAAAGCATCTCCAAAGCTCCAACAATCCACAAGCACTCATAACAAAATCTTCTAACTTTCCAAAATACAAGAGTCCAAAATGATCAAGTAACCCCCAAACAAGCAAAAGAGCATCTGTAAATAGAAAAGGGGAGGGAGGAGGATGAGGTGGCTCCATGTAGGATACCACATCATTCATCCTCAACTCTACCTAACTTGGTCAAACTTCAACCCCAATGCACCATAAATTGGTGGGTGAGAGGAATGACAAGATACTTGCACACAAAAATCAAGCCCACACCCCAAAGGACAAAAATAAATATTTGAAAGAAAGTGTAATAAACATTTCACCTTTTTCTCTTCCAAAAACACCTAATGGGGCCTAATTTTTACCCCCAAACCCATAGGTAGGGTGGGTATGTCAATTTAAGAGGTGTGAGACAAGTTTAACTTGTCCCACAAGCCTTCAAATTTTTCCCTTAAGGTCAAATTCGAGTTTCCCATGAATGGTAGAGTGTAAAAACTCAAAATCTCAAGTATTCAACACACAAAAGAAATTCCAAGAGTAAATCAAGTCTAATAAATGATCTCCTTTTGGTCACATATTTAATTAATTAGGAAATAGGTTAATTTAACTCTAATAAATAAACTTAGACTCACTAAGTCAAAGGGGAGAAGAATACATCATTTTCTAAATAGCAAAAACAAGTAAGTTACATCACTCAAAGGAACCCATAGTAACTTTAATAAAAATGGAATCAAAACAAAACAACACATGACCCCTTGGTCTCAATTTTCCCCTAACCAAATAATTCTAACACACACACAATTACATGTTGCCATGGTGACCCTAGCTAAATTCATCTAGAATTCCAATGTGGTTAGTCTCCAATCCCCGATGTTGTTGTGAAAGTAATATATACCTACAAAACACATAATACCTCCTTTGGACTTGTGGCTACATTAAAACATCCATGAAATCATGTGTAGTATACCTCTAAAATCATCTATATATAAACTAATATCATCTAGGAAATTACGAATCATTTTCAAATTTCTATCCAATATTTCATCCATGTCAAAAATGATCGTAACATAAATCCAATTATCAAAGCCTACTTAAGGCGGCGAAAGTATATCACATGTCGAAATATATATAAATAACCATGTCTACAAGATATCAACATCAATATCAAATGTCTCTAATAATCCACATGCATTATATATAAAATTTAAATCAACAACAATCTAGTATATCTAACATCTAGTATCACACTTAATCAAAAAGCTACAACCATGTCCATAAGTATAGTCAATAGTAACAAAAATCAAAGTAAAAGAGTGTCGAAGGGAAGTGCGATCTACATCCCCCTCCCCTTAGAATCAACTTCCTCCTAGAAGTCACTAGAACAAGTGTGGGAAATGAACTCGTAGCAATGTACCATCCTCTCATGTAGCTGCAGTCTCAAAGCATATCTATCCCACTGCACCTAAACCTAGTAAATCTCTCTTCCGCGAAGGCCTGGGGTCTTGCGCTCTATAATGCGAATGGGCTCCAACATCACTTTCCCATAATCCTACACTTGTAATGCGGTCCAATCTAGCATGTGAGAAGGATAAAAAATATACCTCCTAAGCATGAAAACATCAAAAACATCATGGACGTGAGACAAGCTGTGTGGAAATTATAGACGATAGCTAAGGGACCAATGTGCTCCAAGATCTCAAAGGGACCCACAAACATAAGGTAAAGCTTAGAATGTTTTCCATAATGGATAGGGATCTTATGTGGTTTGACATGAAGAAAAACCTTCTTGCCCACCTCATAGGTATGATCTATCTTATCCTGGTCCGCATACTTCTTTCGCTTGTCCTACGCCTCCCACAATCCTTGTATGATCGGAATAACCTACTACTCCATGTCCTACAATAAGGCTAGCCCAAAAGAAACCCTGTCCTCTAACCAAGTACCAACTAAGAGGTGTCATGCACTCTCTGCCATACAATTCTTGAAAAGGAGCCATGCCTATTAAACTCTGGAAAGTATTATTGCGGGAAAACTCAACCAAGTACATGATACTCCTCCCATTTATTTGGTGATCCATAACGTACATCCTAAGCATTTTCTCTAGTATCTAATTAACCTACTCGGTCTATCCATCGTCTCGGGGTGATATCTTTGTGTTGAAATTTATCCTCATCCCAAGAGCATGCTACAAGGTGGTCCATAAATGGGAAGTGTACAAAGGATCATGGTTGGAAGTGATCTTCCCGAGAATCTCGTGTAACTCCGACAATCTCATCAAGATACACCCATTCCACTGCACTACCTATATAGGTGGTCTTCACTGGGAAAAATGAGCTACTTTCATCAATTTATCCATTGTGACCATGATGGCATCATGGTGGTATCTCGACGTCGATAACCCAACTATGAAGTCCATGGAAATGGTGTCCCACTTCCACTCTGGTATAGCATGAGGAAAGAGAAGGCCAGCTAGATGCTGATGCTTGGCCTTCACCCTCTAACACTCTAAACAATGTGACACAAAATATTCCACATGTCTTTGAAGTCCTCTCCAATGGTACAACTGTCTCAAAGTGGTGTGCATCTTCTTCACCCGGGATGGGTTGAATAAGGTGCATGATGAGCCTCTGCCAAAATTTCATGTCTCAAGCCTCCATCTCTAGGAACGTAAATCTAACATCTATGTCTGAGAATACCATCTACCTCTAATGAAAATCCATCAAACTTCCCTTCAAGGGGTCTTTGAGACTCAATCTTTGCTCTGGTTGCAAGGTAGAAACTGTCATGAGGAAGCTGCTACAAAATCCTACTCCGTAAATCTATACCCACTGAAGTAGCCATAGCCACATGTCTTTGTCTACTCAAAGCATCTATAACCACATTCTCCTTCCCTTTCACATGCTCTATCTCCATATCATACTCACAAAGCAACTCCATCCAATGCTGCTGATGAGCGTTGAGATTGGGCTGCATGAAGAGGTGGTGAAGACTCAAGTGATCAGTCCTGAGTGTAAATATCCAGCCAAGAAGGAAATGTCTCCACCACACTAAGGCATGCACAACTACTGCAAGCTCAAGATCATGAGTCGAGATAATTGAGCTCATAATCCTTGAGTTTGTAAGACTCAAAAGTAACTACTCTACCCTCCTGCATCAACACACCTCCAAGTCTTACCAAAGAAGCATATGTGCAAACATAGAACTCACCCCGAGAATCGGTACTATAAGAATAGGCATTTTCGTAAGCCATTCCTTTAGTCTCTTGAAGGCCTTCTCACATATGTCTGACCATACAAACTTCTTCCCTTTTCGTTGAAGGGAAGTGATGGGATGTGCAATATGAGAAAAGTCCTAAACAAATCTCCTGTAATATCTTGCCAAACCCATGAGGTGCACACCTCGGTCACACCGATGGGGGCCAGCCAATCCATAAGTTCCTAAATCTTGGAAGGATTTACTATGATGCCTTCCCTAGAAATGATGTGGCCCAAATACTGCACCTTTATATGAAACAACACACACTTATCCAGGTTCCGTAAAGATGATGCTCATAAAGACACATAAGAACCTAGTGAAGGTGCTCCTCATGCTCCTCACTCGTACGTGAGTAAATTAGAATGTCATTAAGGAAAATGAGCACAAAGCAATCTAGAAAATTCCTAAATAACCCATTCATCAAACTCATACACATTACGGGGTATTCCTCGGATCAAAAGGTACCATTGTGAACTCATAATGGCCATATCTCGTACGAGAATGTAGTCTTATGAATATCTACCTCCGTAATCCCCAACCGATGATACCCTAACTTAAGATCTATCTTGAGAAAAGCTGTGTCTCCCTTCATATGATCAAATAGATCATCAATACGTAGAAGAGAGTAATGATTCTTGATTATTACTTTGTTCAAGAGGTGGTAATCAATACACAACCTTAGAGATCCATCCTTCTTCTTTACGAAGATCACCAAAGTGCACCCCAAGGGGATACATTAGGATAGATTAGGCCTTTATTTAGAAGGTCCTCAAGCTGTAACTTGAGCTCACACAACTTGGGAGTAATCATCCGGTAAGGTGCTCATGAGATAGGCTCTGCACTGGGACTAGATCTATGTGAAAATCTATCTCATGTGGGGGAGGTAACCATGGTAGCTCCCCTGGAAAAACATCGGAAAACTCTCTCAAAATAGGATGGTCATAAAGGGATGGTCCACTAGACTCATCCTCAGATCTGTCACTAACCGTAACATCATACATCTGATAACCATGTCACACACACCACTTAAGTTGTGTAGCAGAGATCATGTAAATATAAACGAGCCTCATAACCCCTGCTATCACTGACTCCACTCCTAAATCATCTCGTACAAGAAATAGTCTTGTGGTAACAACCCACTCTAGCTTTATGCGCGAACAACTAGTCCATGCCCAAGATGACACCGTAAGAACCCCAAGGAAGGATTCGAAGATCTGAAGTAGTGGTGAAGGGTCCCAAATCCACTACACACTTTTAAAATAAGGAGGCTACAAAAAAATTCTCCTTAAGCTATCTCAACATCCTAACTACGACACTACTTAACTATCACCATTTTGTAACACTCTACTGAAGATGGTGCAATAAAAGAATCAAAAGAGCTAGAATCAAACAAAATAGAGGTGAAAACACCACCAATACTACCTGTCATCTCTATAATGGTACTCTGGTGCTCATCCTGTGGTTCTTGACCACAACATAGATACGATGACTCGTGCCATATATCCAAAAAATAGCCTCCGAGATATGTGTCTTACCCTTGTTTCTAGGGTTCTATGGGCACTCTCTCCAATCGTGCCCAATGATGCCACATTCATAACCATTTCTGGTTCTCTCCGGTGGGATGCGGCTCTGGTTGGTACTCTAGATATCCGAGATGTGGATCCCGATGACCTAGCTAAGGATTGTTGAGGTCTCGTTGATCGAGCTCTTTGTGCACTGACATCTTGATGGGACCTCTAGGAGGAGGCTGTGTACTCCACCCCCTCTACGTGTTGAATCTCTTTGGAGGTCTATAAGGTGTCCTGGATCAGCTCACATGTTGTTGAGGTGGCTACCGAGGTGGCCGGAAGGAAGAATATCTTGTACTCTATCTCGCCACGTGGAGGAGGAACAGACCCCTTCAATCTACTATTCGCATGTGTTGGATGCTTCTCGAACTCTTTCTCTAGACTATTACGTCTTTCCTCGTGTCTCCTCTATAATTTAGGCCTTCTCCATGGGCTCTTCTAAAGTCTCTGTGGATAGTGAATGGGCACTTGCACCACCCAAATCCAAATATAGGCCCCGGATGAACCTGTGTATCTATACCTTCTCATCCTGCATGTAGTCGACATACTGAAGTAAGTCCATAAATTCACACTCGTACTCATCTACGGTCATAGAAGCCTAGAAGATATCATTAAACTCATCCATCCACTACTAAATAAACCTCATGGGTAGGTACCTACTCCTAAAATGCTCCTCAAAAAGCTCGTCAGTAATGGTCTCTATGTCAACATGGATCTTCTACTCCTCAATCCTCTACAAAAATCCTTCTCCATCCCTCAGTAGATGGATCACAACACAAGCTCTCATGTTACTAGTACAAGGGTAGAGCTTGAAGTATCCACTCAAGCTCACTAACCAGGCCTCTTCCTAAAAATCACCTGTATCTCCTAAATAATGTGACGACCGTAACTTTAGGATCTCCCTAATATGGTCTATAGTTGTAGTATGGTGACCCCTAGGCCTCTCAAAATGCTCATCTCTAAGCCTAGGGCTCCAAGACCTATCCCTGTGCTGTGAAATCCTGTCTCCATGCCCTCTATGAGGTGAATCTACCCTAATTGACTCCACACATAATTTCTATGCCTCATGCTCCTCATTATATCGAGGAGATGCCCTAGCCTCAACTGATGGCTCCATATCCTACCTAGCAGGTCATACTCGTAGGGACGCTCAGCATATAAGCGGCATTAACGTCCCGAAGTGTATGTAAATTTTTTGGAAGAATGGTCTCTACAGCCTAATCTGGTGATGATATACCTAGGTCTATATAAATAGACCCCTCGTCTAGTATGTGCCTCATCCACAGACCAAGGTGAGAGTTAGTTCATCATTTAAGGTTTGGTTTTAGTTTTCTAAGCCTTCTAAATTTTTGTAAATATCAGATAGTGTGATTTTCTAGATTTAAAAGAATAATGTTACACTAGGTTAAAATTTTATGTCTCGTTTTTTCAAGGTGTGCCCAAGGGTCAAAGATTTGAACCCACAGATCTAATACCAAATGTAATTCCCATCTAAAATGATGTTCTAGGAACATGCTAACACCGACACAACTCCACGAAAATTACGACTAATTTTATTTTTGTGTTAAAACATTAAAGATACAGGTAAAAGAGTTTACACATGGTTAATCCCTTAGGTATAACTACTAACTTACACCACTATACTTAACCCTACATTTTGGGAAACAGTCTATTAGAAGGATAACATATTTTCTAATTCGTCATTAAGGTCCATTAACCAAATATTTAGTAGGAAGGTACCAAGGATTAATTTACTTAATTAAATGCTTTCTTTGACTTAATAAAGTTAATTCCTAATAAGGTTAACCTCTTACACAAATGATATAAATCATTATCTTAATAGCATAGAGTCTTTTCTAATACTATCTAAAACTGGATAGGACTGTTAGAGGTTTAAAAACTCTAGGACAATAAAATGTCCCCAGTCCCTATTTGCACATACTACTAAAGTGTTAAAAAAATATTTTATAAAAATCATTCCCACCTAACAAAATTAGGGTGAAACCTCCACCCTTGGATCAAATACAATTCAACCACAAGATCCTAGGGTTATAAGAAAGCCCTAAATTTCCTTATGAATTTTATTAAAGCCTTTCCTTTGATCATTTCCCTCATTTTGTCTATTTCTTTTATTGAAAAATGTAGGTTAGAGGAGAGAAGGCCATGGGAACAAGAGGGAATAAATCATGGAGGACTCCATAAGGACCAAGCTTAGAAGGTTTAAATTGTAGGTTTCTTATTGTTGTTTTCATTTTCATTCAAGGATTGGGAGGGTTCTCTTCCCCAATCTAGTTTTATTTTAAACCATATCTATTTTTATTTTTAAGTTAGGGACAAACCCTACCCCATTGTTATAAATGAAAAGACTAGTTTGAATCCACCTTTTGTATGTTTTAATGTTCAAAACCAACAGATTTTGCATTGTTTTTCTTACTTGAAGTCATAGATAAAATTTTACATTGTACAATTTAGATTGAACTAGTTAAAAATTAAGAACATGCACGGATCCATGGAATTTTATTGTAAGTGATAGAACCATTCCCAAGCATCGGTGGTAGTCCTCTAACCACCACGCTACCGGGTGACAAGTGACGGACCACCGCCATACCGAGTGGCGGTTTGAGACCACCGCTTTAACCTGAGTGGCGGTTATAGAACCGCCACGCCGCATAGGGTGTCTTAGTCCTGTTTCTGAAAAAATAGAACCTTAATCCGATATTTTCCAAGATCTAAAAGTTACCAAAAGGTTCAAAAATACATTTCGAGTTTTTTTGTTCATTTAGAGTTCCATATTTGAGATTTATTAGTCATTTATTCATTTCTTAGTTTAAATTACTCATTTACAAGCATTTGAAAACTAATATTAACTATTAGATTTATTCCATTTGTTCAACTAAATTTTCCTTCTATTTCCATGGGCAAAAGCAATCTAGGTCTACTTATACATTATTATTTTCTTTCCATAACAAAACTCAACATTTCATAGTAATAATGTGTCCAATTTTTTTCTATCTTTCATTTCACTACAACGTAAATGTATATTCAAAATGGCTAAAAATATTTATTTTCCATGCAATGTTATTTTCAATACAAGTTCAACTTCATACAATTTCTATATTTCCTTCTTTCTAATTTACAACTTTGCAACTTCATAATGAAAGTAATTTTTCTTTTCCATTTCACAACTAACTCAATACAAGCCTTCTTTCTCTTTTCATCATACAAATATTTGAATGCAAACTTTCTCTAAGAAATTATTACAAAGTCTTCCACTCAAGGTGGGAAATAATACAAGAATGCAAATAAAGGAAACTATAATAATACAAATTCCTCCACTCTAAGTGGAATACAATAAGTTTCTTCACAAGGATAAGTTCTCAAGGTCTCCAACAACACTCCAAGCTCCACAACTCCAAGCAAGATAACTCCTTCAAGACTTGTTTGATTCACAACAAAATGGGGGGAGAGGCAACGCTCTCCACCCAACCAAGACATCCAATGAAGAGGAGAATCCATCCTCTTCATTGGCCCCTGAGCCCCAACCACATCATAATGGGAGATGATTTCAACACATGGCAACAAAAAGCTTGAAAACAATTAGCAAAATAGTTTGACATCCATTCCATTGACATCGAAACGAACAACAACATAAGAAAAAGGAGCAAAAAAACAATAATAATACAAGGCTTATCAAGAAATGCAAAAGAGTAAGACCTATGGGGAGGCCACGTATGCCTCTCAATGGGAATGGATTCCCACCTTAAAGCCTCCAATGCATGTCTTAAATCCCCTGCAAAAATCTTATGCCTCCTTCAAGTACCCCTTATACCTTCATGTATTCTTATGCCTTCCTCAATCTCTTATGCCTCCCTCATAAAAATAAACAAGAAGAAATGCAAGCATTCCTCATACAAGGTGTGGCACCCAACCCAAACTCCCTCCAACAAGAATGTAAACTCTTATGCCTCCCTACAAGAAATATCCCCATAGTCTTCTCCTACTCCAAACTTAGGCAATCTACCCATACCCAACAACCATTCCAAAGGATAAAAACACTCAACACAACATATAAACACATAATAAAAGTATAACAAAAACAAAGTAAGGCTCATACCTCTCCATAGTAGAGCTTGTCCCAAGAATGAAATTCCAAGATCCTCAAGACCAAGCAAGCATCCACAAAGCTCTAACAATTCACAAGCACTCACAAAAATCTTATAACTCTCCAAAATCCTCCAAATCCAAAAATATAAAGAGTACACAAAATGATCAAGTAACCCCAAACAAGCAAAATAATATCTATAAAAAGAAAAGGGAGGGAGGAGGATTAGGTGGCTCTATGGAGGATGACACATCATTCATCTTGAACTCCACCTCACTTGGTCAAACCTCAACTAATGTAATAAGGGGGGAAATGTTAGGATACGTTGGTTATTAGGTGTATTTCTTATCACTTTATCTATTCTTCCATCATTCTCTGCAACTATTGTGGATCTTCTCCATTTAGCTAGGGAGTCCAGTACAGTTTTTTGTCCTATAAATACTTTACGCATGCTTTGTATTTGGCATAATAATATGAGATAAATACTATCTCTTCTATTTCTCATTCCGTAGCTCTCTCAGTCTAGTATCAGAGCGTGGCAGAGATCTGGGAGGACGTGAAGGAGTGTAACGTCTTTCTCCTGTGTTGTTTTTTCTTACTGCTGCGTGGAGAATCCTGTGTGTTTTTGGCATGGAGGTAGAGTATTTTTTTTTCTCTCATACGTGGTGATAATCAGCCTGTGTGGAGTAGTGTGAAAAAAGCACGTGAATAGAGGCAGAGAATAGATTAAAAAAAAAGTTGCTGGAGACCAGATGCGTTGAAAAACCTACGTGGAGAGTAGAGGAGTCCTGCTGCTGCTGAGTGGAGACTGCTGCTGGATGTGGAGATCTGCTGCTGCGTGAAGACTTCAGCGTGAAATCCTCTATTTTTTCTGCCTCTGCCTGTGCATATTAAAGACTGCTGCTGCTGCGTGGAAAGGAAATAATCTTAGGATCAAACACAAGCTGGATGTGGAGATTTACTGAGCCACCTACGTTAAAAACTTTCCTCTGCTAACATTCAGTTGCTGTTGCATGGAAAGGAAGAATTCAATAGAAAATTCTTCATACATGCGTGGAAAATATTCGAATCTTCTATTGCGTAACTGATTTGCTGCGAAGTGAAGGAAGGCAGCACGTGGGTAGAGACCAGACTGTCTGCGTGGAAAGAAAAACGAGGAGGTCTCACCGGGAGAGAGAATTTATTTCTGTGCGCGGAGACCTTCAAACTGTGTAGCGCTGTCGAGGTAGTTTTTGAGTCTACAACAGTTTCTTCATCACTACATCGAATGTCGAGTGTAGACAACTCGATTGAAAGCGTCAACAACACGGTTGCCACAGCTGAAAGCCACAACATCAACTCGCCAGCTAGAGAACACCGTGGAGAAGCTCCTGAGAGCTCCAAGTTCTACTTTGCTTTGCTGAACGAGCTTCAAAATTGCGGCAATCTTGCATTCGAAAAACTAGTTCGAGAAGGACTCCTTGAGTACTTTCTTTTTGACGTCAGCTGCCAAGCAAAGTGAGTACGGGAAGAATTAGAAGCCGGATACGATGCAGATTGTGACGATGAAGAAGAACACCCTACAAAGCGTCGCCGTCTCACAGCACGCGAATATCGTGAGCATCTACGAGCCAGTCATTCTCGACAGTGAGTCCAAATTGTAATAACTTTTTCAAATAAATAAATATTTTTTTATTATTACAATGTCTGCTCCGAAGTTACTTCTGTTAGACGCTCAGTTGCTCAAAGGACCTAATTTTACGGCCTGGAAGACAAAAATGAAGACAATCCTTCAGTTTGAAGGATTATGGGGAATTGTCACAAGGTCTGTGCCTGCTCCCACAGACCCCGATGAACTAATAAAATATGACATGGCTTGTGCTAAAGCCTTGATGCTGATAATGCTCAGTATCAGTGATGATGTGCAACCACATGTTCGGAATGCGGAGAAACCCAAGGAGGCCTGGGACAAGTTGGCAACCATTTATGAAGCCAAAAATCAGACAAAGATTCTTCATCTTCAGTCGAAGCTGCACACCCTCTCTATGGGGTTTGACGAGAAAGTGGAGGAATTCTTGTGTCGCGTGGCTAAGTTGAGATCGGAGTTATTGGCCCTCGGTGAAATGGTAGACGATAAACTACTCGTCCCAATCACCTTGAGAGCACTCCCTTCTTAATTTCGAGTGTTTGTTACAACACTGAATGTGTCTAAACAAACAGTGACATTCGAAGAGCTTGTGAATTTGCTACGCAGCAGTAAGAAGCTATCACTTCATCACATGGGGAGTCTCAGGTCAAAGCCTTGTTCTCAAAGCCTAATCGTGGCCAGAAGAATTGGAAAGGTCCTCCAGAGAAGCCAAATCCAGCACAATCATAACAAAAAGATCAAAAGTCAAAGAGATGGTGTCACATTTGCAGAACCAATACTCACGACACTGATCACTGCTGGCACAACAGCCTGAAACAAGGGCCTTCAAGCCATACAAGCACATTCGGGCACACATCCGGGCACGAAGATTTTAAAAATTCTAAACGACATCCCGTTGGAGAAAGCAAAAAGGACATCTTGCAGCCCAACAAGAAGATGATGACTCTGATGAGGAGACATCAGAAGGAGCCCATTGTAGTAAGAATCTTGTACTCGTCTCTCAAACTTCTCAGCCCACGAAGAAAGTCTGGTTGATAGACTCTAGTGCAAGCAAGCATATGTCAGGTGACAAGAAGCTGTTTGATTCACTACACGAAGAGCCAACTGGAGATCAAGTTCGAATAGCGGATGACAAAGAGTACATTGCAGAAGGAATAGGGAATGTGACCATTCCTTTGGGGCCATGAAAATGTACACTTACAAAGGTACTATATGTTCCTGGCTTGACTAGCAATCTTTTGTCAGTTACTCAGCTCTTGAATCATCACCTTAAGGTTTAATTTCTTGTTCAAAATGGCATTAAATCATGCTTAATCTCCCGAAAAAGTACGGTTCTTGCTAAAGCCTTTGTAAAAGATAAGTTATTTGCTTTAGATACTGTTTCATCTTCTATAGTAGCTTTATCTGCTTCAACAATAGAATCAACTGCCTTATGGCATTTTAGATATGGACACTTGTCGGTCGGTTCACTGCACCAGATGAGTTCAAAAGTAATGGTCCGTGGACTACCCAAATTGTCCAATTCCTTGCCTATTTGCCCTGGTTGTCTTGCAGGAAAACAACATAGAGATCCATTTCAAGTGAGCACCTTCCATGCCAAGAAGTGTCTGGAGGTAGTTCATACCGATCTGAACGGCCCATTGCCTGCTTCGTTTTCAGGATACAAATACTTCCAGTTGTTCGTGGATGACCACTCTCGCAAGATGTGGGTATATTTCCTAAAGCAGAAAAGTGAGGCTCTTCAACACTTTTGAACTTCTATCATCGTGTTGTCAAAGAGTTTGGACAACCACTTCTTCTACTCGCTCAGATCGAGGGGGAATTCACATCAAAGAAGTTCTTGGCCTTCCTAAACCATCACGACATTAAGCAGCACCTGATTGCTCCCTACACGCCCCAGAAAAATGGCATTGTTGAGCGTCGCAATCACACAGTGATGGAGATGGCTCGCTGCATGCTATCAACTGCAAAGCTAGGAGAACCCTATTGGGCTAAAGTAGTACAAACAGCTGTATATTTTCTCAACAGGGCACCAACAAAGATTCTACTGAACAAGATGCTAGAAGAGGTATGGAGTGGTAAAAAACCATCAATTTCTCATTTGCGAGTATTTGGTTACACAAAGATACATGCATGTCCCGATTCGAAGAGAAAGAAGGTAGAGCCAAAAACACTCCCATGTATCCTTCTTGGCTACAGTACTACCTCGAAGGCGTATCATCTCATGGATCCTGAGACAAAGAAAGTATACGAGAGTCGGGATGTGGTTTGTGACGAGTCATCCTTTGACTCAATAGTATCAACAGAAGATCCACTTCCAAACACATCTCACCGATTAGTCTCTGAATCAGATGATGAGCTGGAGGAGACTACTCAGAGAAAAGAAATGCTACCAGGAGAACTATTTGTTGACCTTGGAGAACTGCAGAATGTGACTCCACATCAATCCTCACGGCAACGACACAGTTCTTCTCAAAAGCAGTCAAGTTCTCATCCGAAGTGGGTACAAAGAACTATCAAGGACTCAAATTTGCAACAACTCCCAGATACATCATCCGGAGTCAAAACAAGGAGTCAAACAAGAAATGAGGTAAACTTTGCACTCATGAGTTCACTGATGAATAGCTCCGAGCCAGATAATGTTCGTGAAGCACTCAGTCAAACTCAGTGGAAGGAAGCTATGGAAACAGAATATGACTCACTCATGAAAAATCAGACATGGGAACTTGTTGATCTGCCTACAGGAAAGAAACCCATAGGCTACAAATGGGTCTTCAAGACAAAATATAAGGCAGATGGATCTATCGACAAACATAAAGCACGACTTGTAGCCAAAGGATATGCTCAGAAAAAAGGTATCGACTATTAAGAAACCTTTGCACCCACTATGAAGATGAAGACCATCAGAGTAGTTTACACACTTGCAGCACAGAAAGGATGGAGACTTCAGCAGATGGACGTCAAGAGTGCTTTCCTAAATGGTGATCTGAAAGAAGAAGTATACATGACCCAACCTGAAGGATTTGTTGATGAAAATCAGCCTAAAAAGGTATGTCGTCTCATCAAATCTCTTTACGGACTGAAACAAGCTCCCAGGGCATGGTATATCAAGATCAACGATCACTGTTACAGCATGGGTTCACTCATAGCCCCTCAGATTCAAATTTGTATATAAAGAAGGTAGGAAAAGAAATTGTCATTCTGGTTGTTTATGTAGATGATCTTGTGATCACTGGTAGTTCAGAAGATCAGGTTGATATTGTAAAGAATGATCTCAAAAGAACCTTCGACATGACAGATTTGGGGCTACTACATTACTGTCTTGGCTTGGAAATATGGCAAAAGGAGCATCACATCTTTGTCTCCCAGAAAAAGTACACCAAGACACTCCTGGAAAAGTATAGAATGTCCATTGTAAACCTATATCCACTCCCATGGAAAAAGGCTTGCAACTTTCAAGATTCCAGGACTCACCTCAAGTAGATGCTACTCTCTACAGGAAATTTGTTGGAGGGCTCATCTATTTGACATACACCAGACCAGATCTCTGCTATGCTGTCAGCTATCTTTCTAGGTTCATGCAGGAGCCAAAGAAATGTCACTGGAATGCAGTAAAGCATGTTTTGAGATATGTCCGAGGAACAACTAATTATGGTCTGGAATATAAAAAGAATGATCAATTCTTCCTACAGGGATATGTCGACTCGGACCATGCTGGATCTATTGATGATAGGAAGTCAACTACAGGATACATATTTCATCTCGGATCTGGACCTATCTCGTGGATAAGCAAGAAGCAGAATGTTGTTTCTATCTCATCCACAGAGGCAGAATATCGTGCCGCACAAGGAGCTGTGTGCGAAGTGATATGGATACGTCGCATTATGGATGACCTAGGAATTCCTGAAAAATAGTCACCTATTCTCTATTGCGACAATCAGAGTGTGTTGAAGCTTGTGTAGAATCCAGTCTTTCATGAACGAACAAAGCATATTGAAATTGACTACCATTTCATTCGAGAGCACGTCTTGAACCATCAAATTCAGCTCCAGTACTATCCTACTGAAGCACAAGTTGCTGACATTCTCACTAAATCTCTTGGAAAAGTGAAATTTGAATCTTTCAGAGGTCACATTTGCAAGAATAATGTAATAAGGGGGGGAATGTTAGGATACGTTGGATATTAGGTGTATTTCTTATCACTTTATCTATTCTTCCATCATTCTCTGCAACTATTGTGGATCTTCTCCATTTAGCTAGGGAGTCCAGTATAGTTTTTGGTCCTATAAATACTGTATGCATGCTTTGTATTTGGCAGAATAATATGAGATAAATACTATCTCTTCTATTTCTCATTCCGTAGCTCTCTCGGTTCATCATTTAAGGTTTGGTTTCAGTTTTCTAAGCCTTCTAAAGTTTTGTAAATATCAGATAGTGTGATTTTCTAGATTTAAAAGAAAAATGTTACATTAGGTTAAAAATTTATGTCTCGTTTTTCAAGGTGTGCCCAAGGGTCAAAGCTTTGAACCCACGGATCTAATACCAAATGTAATGCCCATCTAAAATGATGTTCTAGGAACATGCTAACGCCTGACACAACTCCTGAAAATTACGACTAATTTTATTTTTGTGTTAAAACATTAAAGATACAGTAAAAGAGTTTACACATGGTTAATCCCTTAGGTATAACTACTAACTTACACCACTAAACTTAACCCTACATTTTGGGAAATAGGTCTATTAGAAGGTTAACATATTTTCTAATTCGTCATTAAGGTCCATTAATCAAATATTTACTAGGAAGGTACCAAGGATTAATTTACTTAATTAAATGCTTTCTTTGACTTAATAAAGTTAATTCCTAATAAGGTTAACCTCTTACACAAATGATATAAATCATTATCTTAATAGCATAGAGTCTTTTCTAATACTATCTAAAAGCTGGATAGGACTGTTAGAGGTTTAAAACTCTAGGACAATAAAATGTCCCCATTCCCTATTTGCACATACTACTAAAGTGTTAAAACAACATTTTATAAAAATCATTCTCACCTAACAAAATTAGGGTGAAACCTCCACCCTTGGATCAAATCAAATTCAACCACAAGATCCTAGGGTTACAAGAAAGCCCTAAATTTCCTTATGAATTTTATTAAATCCTTTCCTTTGATCATTTCCCTCATTTTGTCTATTTCTTTTGTTGAAAAATGTAGGTTAGAGGAGAGAAGGCCATGGGAGCAAGGAGGAAGAAATCATGGAGGACTCCATAAGGACCAAGCTTAGAAGGTTTAGATTGTAGGTTTCTTATTGTTGTTTTTATTTTCATTCAAGGATTGGGAGGGTTCTCTTCCCCCAATCTAGTTTTATTTTAAACCATTTGTATTTGGGTTTTTAAGTTTGGGACAAACCCTACCCCATTGTTATAAATGAAAAAGACTAGTTTGAATCCACCTTTTGTATGTTTTAATGTTCAAAACCAACAGATTTTGCATTGTTTTTCTTACTTGAAGTCATAGATAAAATTTTACATTGTACAATTTAGATTGAACTAGTTAAAAATTAAGAACATGCACGGATCCATGGAATTTTATTGTAAGTGATAGAACCATTCCCCAAGCAGATCGGTAGTCCTTTGACCACCACCCTACCCGGGTGACAAGTGATGGACCACCACCATACCGAGTGGCGGTTTGAGACCACCGCTTTAACCCGAGTGGCGGTTATAGAACCGCCACGCGCATAGGGTCTTTGGCCCTATTTCTGAAAAAAAATAGAACCTTAATCCGATATTTTTCCAAGATCTAAAAGTTACCAAAAGGTTCAAAAATACATTCGAGTTTTTTTGTTCATTTAGAGTTCCATATTTGAGATTTATTAGTCATTTATTCATTTCTTAGTTTAAATTACTCATTTACAAGCATTTGAAAACTAATATTAACTATTAGATTTATTCCATTTGTTCAACTAAATTTTCCTTCTATTTCCATGGGAAAAAGCAATCTAGGTCTACTTATACATTATTATTTTCTTTCCATAACAAAACTCAACATTTCATAGTAATAATGTGTCCAATTTTTTTCTATCTTTCATTTCACTACAACGTAAATGTATATTCAAAATGGCTGAAAACATTTATTTTCCATGCAATGTTATTTTCAATACAAGTTCAAATTCATACAATTTCTATATTTCCCTCTTTCTCATTTACAACTTTGTAACTTTATAATGAAAGTAATTTTTCTTTTCAATTTCACAACTAACTCAATACAAGCCTTGTTTCTCTTTTCATCATACAAATATTTGATACAAACTTTCTCTAAGAAATTATTACGAGTATTCCATGAAGGTGGGAAATAATACAAGAATGCAAATAAAGGAAACTATAATAATACAAATTCCTCCACTCGAAGTGGAATAAAATAAGTTTCTTCACAAGGATAAGTTCTCTAGGTCTTCAACAACACTCCAAGCTCCACAACTCCAAAAAGATAAATCCTTCAAGACTTCTTTGATTCACAACAAAATGGTGGGAGAGACAACGCTCTCCACCCACAAGACATCCAATGAAGAGGAGAATCCATCCTCTTCATTAGCCCCTGAGCCCCAACCACATCATAATGAGAGATGATTTCAACACATGGAAACAAAAAGCTTCGAAAACACTTAGCAAAATAGTTTGACATCCATTCCATTGACATCGAAAAAGAACAACAACATAAGAGAAAGGAGCAAAAAAACAATAATAATACAAGGCTTATCAGAAATCCAAAAGAGTAAGACCTATGGGGAGGCCACGTATGCCTCTCCATGGGAATGGATTCCCACCTTAAATCCTCCAATGCATGTCTCAAATCCCCTGCAAAAATCTTATGCCTCCTTCAAGTACCCCTTATACCTTCATGTATTCTTATGCCTTCCTTAATCTCTTATGCCTCCCTCATAAAAATAAACAAGAAGAAATGCAAGCATTCCTCATACAAGGTGTGGCACCCAACCCAAACTCCCTCCAACAAGAAAGTAAACTCTTATGCCTCCCTACAAGAAAAATCCCCATAGTCTCCTCCTACTCCAAACTTAGGCAATCTACCCATACCCAACAAGCATTCCAAAGGATAAACAACACTCAACACAACATATAAACACATAATAAAAGTATAACAAAAGCAAAGTAAGGCTCCTACCTCTCCATAGTAGAGCTTGTCCCAAGAATGAAATTCCAAGCTCCTCAAGACCAAGCAAGCATCCAAAAGCTCCAACAATTCACAAGCACTCACAACAAAATCTTATAACTCTCCAAAATCCTCCAAATCCAAAAATATAAGAGTACAAAAATGATCAAGTAACCCCCAAACAAGCAAAATAATATCTATAAAAAGAAAAGGGAGGGAGGAGGATTAGGTGGCTCTATGGAGGATGACACATCATTCATCTTGAACTCCACCTCACTTGGTCAAGCCTCAACCCCAATGCACCATAAATTTTTGGGTGAGATAAATGACAAGATACTTGCACACACAAACTAAGCCCACACCCCAAAGGACAAAAATAAATATTTGAAAGAAAGTAAAATAAACATTTCACCTTTTTCTCTTCCCAAAACACATAATGGGGCCGAATTTTTACCCCCAAACCCATAAGTAGGGTTGTTGTGTCAAATTAAGAGTTGTGGAACAAGTTTAACATGTCCCACAAGCCTTGAAAATTTACCCTTAAGGTCAAATTCGAGTTTCCCATGAAGGTTAGAGTGTACAACACTCAAAATCTCAAGTATTCAACACACAACATAAATTCCAAGAGTAAATCAAGTCGAATAAATGATCTCCTTTTGGTCACATCTTTAATTAATTAGGAAATAGGTTAATTTAAGCGTAATAAAAACATTTATCCACTAAGTCAAAGGGGAGAAGAATACATCACTTTCTAAATAGTAAAAAAGTAAATTACATCACTCAAAGGAACACATACTAACATTAAAAAATTTGGAACTAAAACAAAAGAACACATGACCCCTTGGTCACTATTTTTCCCTAACCAAATAATTCTAACACACACACAACTACATGTTACCATAGTGACCCTAGCAGAATTCATCCAAAATTCCAATTTGGTTGGTTTCCAATCCCCCAATGTTGTTGTGAATGTAATATATACATACAAAACACATAATACCTCCTTCAGCCTCGTGGGTGCAATAAAACATCCATGCAAAAATATGTAATATACCTTAAAATAATCTATATACAAACTAATATCATCTAGGCAATTACGAATCATTTACAAATTTCTAGCAACATTTCTTCATCCGTGTCAAAATGATCATAACATAAATCCAATTATCAAAGCCTACTCAAGGTGATGAAATTATATCGCATGTCGAAATATTTAGAGGGTAAGTGCATGAAGTTAGGGGGCAGAGCGGACAAGAATCCAAAAAAGTAAAATGTGTACACATTTTTCTAAAACACCCTTGTATTTTAATTTTTTTGGCTTGGGAATCACCGAAGCATAAGGCGTATGTATTATAATGCATACGTGTTATGCCTACTATAAACAAAAAAAGAGGCCCGAGCCTCTATCATTTTATCTCCCTCAAACACGAGTTTCAGAGCTTAATCGTGCCCTCATGTTTTTTCATTCAGCTAGATCTCAAGCTCAAAGGATCATTTCTGGATCAGTTGGGAAGATCTTAATTGACAATGGCACCACGAGAGAAGAGGTAAGCATAATTATTTTCTCAAAATTACATTGAAATATGATAATTATAGATTAAAATTTGAATTGAATACATATTTTTATTGTTATAGTTAGAGGTCGAGGGAATCAACCACAACCAAACCCTATTATTCTTGTCATCCCTCCCGACACTCCCATAATTACTCAACATCCCTTGCGTAGTCAAGAAGATTTAGCATCCCAAATAGCTGAAAATCAAATTGAAATTAAGGATTTAATCAAAACAATGAGGATTCACAATCTACAAACCCCACATTGTGCCTTTCTTGCAAACACATTGGATACATTACTTGTTCAAATTGACACGGAAATGGGGGAAATTGATTGTTGGAAAACTTATAGAGAGGGTTATAGGGTTTATTATTAAAACAAAATGTCATATGTGGATGCAAAGAAAAAATAAATTTCAAAAGATCTCATAAGCACCTTATTTGCAAATCCCTACACTAATTTTCTTGTTCAATTGTCATGTGAATGATTTCCCATCCATTAGTGTAATAATAGTGAGTAAAAATAATTTTTGGGACTGATGGTGGATGGTGTTTAATTTTCCACCTTGGAATAACAACGAGGTGCCACTATACTTTCTGAAAAAAATCTATTGAGAGTTTATCCTCAACAAGATCCCAAATTATTTTGATTTCGAGATTTCCAACCGAGGAAAAGGATCTGCGACTGGGATCGACTAGGTGCACAATGTTTCTCCAATTCGAGTAGGGTAGATTACCCATAAAGAAGCCCCGTCACCTTAAGATTTTCCCTCTTAAAGTGAACGATACAATATAGATTGATACACTCCACACAGTTTAGGGGCTATCTATGACCCTTGTTTGACATACGAGGGATATTTCTAAGCCAGATGCTTGCGGAGGTACACATAGTATTCCCTTAGGGAGTACTAGCATGAGGCCACATATTTTCTCGTCATGTGGTAGCATATTTTTGGGGTTCGAGGAGGATGATACTTTCATGTGTACAAATTTTGGTGCACCTGGTGCTAGAGGTGAACACGATAATTTCACTATGTAAGATGTCCTTTTGAGTGATACATTTGGATTACATTCATCAACATCACCTTCATAAGTAAATTTGTATGTGTGTTATGAAAATTTTGGAGTACTTGATTTACTTATATATTTTAAATTTTTGAAATAATTGTATTTTTACATGTATATGCTTTGATATTACAACATGCGGGAGGCACATCTTCATCCGACCATGCATACACATACATTCATAGAGGTAATTTAGAATGTTAATTATGTAAAATTTTCACATACATGTGTTTATATATATATATATATATATATATATATATATATATATTAGTTTTGAAGTTAAATATATGTATGTTCTTATATGTCCATCTAACCCACATGATATACATGTTTGATAAATATGTTGGCTTCAATAGACACCCCACCATCTCTGCGACAAGTAGATAAAGGTGTTTCCTTTGTGATATCATCGAACAAATACTTACCGAGGTATTCAAACAACACGTAATTTTTGTTAAATTTCACCTGTAATTCATATTATGTTGAATTACATGTTAGTAATGTCTTTCATTTTAGAATTATTAAATTATGTTAATAATGTCCTTCGTTTTCTATATGCAAGAATTCCTGTGACATGTAGAAGCCTGGTCATTTGATTCACAACCGTAGGCGGGGTAAAAACAATAGTTCTCTATGGATAAAATTAATTAAAATATTGTCATTATGTACATACATGTACTTAGTTCTATTCTAGCTAATTATGATGTTATATTTTTTATCTTATGTGTATGTAGGGAACTTCAACCCCCTCCATTTTGGCTTCAAGGAATAGACTCCTCCATCTCGTCATCTTTGTACCCCGTTCATACTGTAGGAGCTCCCGATGACTCATTTGAGTGTGAGATGCAAATTCAGCATGATCGAAAACTTATGGTAAGTTTGTGTGTTTATGTTAATACATTCATTCTAGTATTGTCTTAAATACATGTTGAAAACATATATAAATTAAGTTTTGACAAAAAAACATTGTTTGCATTTACGGGATCATCTACATGTGAGTATTTAGCAGAAGAGGACTCAAAGCATGGGCTCGGATGATCCACAGTCATCTCATGGATATCCATCTTCATCTAAGGGAGGGCCTTCTTTGAGAAAGGCCAAGAGAGGGATAGATTTTGATGAGTAGGAAATATATGTCTTACTTGACATTGTTTTTGAATGCCTATGTGCATGACATTGTATGTACACTGTATGGCATTTGAAATTGATGGAATATGACCTATTTGGGCATTTTTGTATTTATTATGCACATTAAAATACTATTTGGAACTTGATAATTTTTATGAGACCTTACATTTCTAAGATTATTTTTGCATGAAACTAATATGATGTGCACTTGAAAATATTTAAGACATTATGGATTATTTTTTCATTTATTGGTGATGTACATGTACTAGCATTTTCAATGTATAATATGCATCAAAATTTAGAAATTAATATTTATATAATGTACGTATATAAAGAGTTACCTAATATGAGTAATTATTCATTTAATTTATTAATGTGTATATGTTCATTTACCTTACTTGAGCTTCTTCTTACTCATGGTATCTTTGTATTGGTTCCTATCTTATCATACAATTACTACATTCTTCTACGTAATGAGAGTCATCACAATTTTATACCTTTCATCTATTGATATTTTGAAAATGTCTCTCCATATACATTACTCCAATGCTTGAGAATGTCTCCTCATGCAATGACATTCGATTCGGACACTCAATTATTCTTGATTTTCTAATCTGTCTAATTCGTGTTATTACCTTTTAATCAGTAGGCATTTCAAGTTATTTGGAAATCAAATCACACTCTTAGCTAGGATTTATGACTACCCCTATCCTTTTAAGGCGCTTTTGGAAGCAATCATGGGTTTATCATAGCATAAATTATCAATGAATGGAAGGTCACTTAGTCGTAGGCCAGATGACTCCCATCAAGAACTAAAAAAGAAATATTTACTAGGTGATTGATAACTCCCATGTGTTCTTAGACATACCCCTATCAAATTAACTCTTAATCTAATCTAGTCATTCGGGGCTCTTAAGTGACTATTCCCAGATGAGGTAGCCCTAAAGCACGAGGAGCGTAGGGAACCAAAATGAAGCTTCCACTACTATTCACCGGCCACCTCGGCGTGTTGGCATAGTTGGTTTGGTCCCATGAGCTTCATTTTTCAAACTACATAGTAGAGGGCCTCTACATGGAGGTCTCGAGATCTGATGTGATGTATCTAGGTGCCACAGTTCCGAGAACTCACCCGTCAAAGATATGGCGTGTTTGGGCCTCGGGGATCTTAAATGACTATGCCCGAACAAGGTAGCTCGAAAGCACAAGGAGCATAGGGAACAAAAAAAAATCCTCCACTAGCATTCAATTTGCCACCCCAACGTGTTCGCGTATTTGGTTCAGTCCCATGAGGTTTCTTTTGTAAACTACAGCCTCTAATAGCCCTACACTGACTCGGACTGCACTATTTTGAGCGTTTGCAAACATAAAGACATTGAGAGAACTAGATGGAGATGGGGAAAAAAACAAGAGGATTTCATAGAGGGCCTTGACGTGGAGATCTTGGATTTGATGAGACATATATAGGTGCAACGGAGTTTGAGGAATCACTTGTCGAAGATATGGCGTGTTTGGGCCTTAAGGCTCTTAAGCGACTACACCTGGACGAGGTAGCCTGAAATCACGGAAGCATAGGGAACCAAAATGAATGCACTAATAGCATTCACCTAGATATTATGACATGTTGGCATAGTTTGTTTGGTCCCATGAGCTTCCATTTACAAACTACAACATCTTGCCACCCTACACTAATTCATACTTCACTATTTCACATGATTGTAAACAATAGGACAACGAGAGAACCAGATAGAGATAGAGAAAACTGAGAGGATTTCATAGAGGGCCACAACATGGAGGAATTGGATCTATTGAGACATCGTTAGGTTCCATGGAGTCTGAGAAATCACCTGTCGAAGATATGGCGTGTTTGGGCCTCAAGGCTCTTAAGTGACTACACAGACGAGGTATCTCGAATGAATAGGGAGCGTAGGGAACAAAAATTAATCCTCCACTAGCATTCAACTTGCCATATTGATGTGTTTGTGTAGTTGGTTTACTCCTCGAGCTTCCGTTTGCAAACTACAACGCCCCGGCAACCCTACATTGACTCAGACTGTACATTATTTCACACGTTTACAAATAATAGCATAACAAGAGAACCATATGGAGATGGAGACAACCACAAGAGGATTTCATAAAGGTCCCTAACATGGAGGTATTGGATCTAAAGAGACATCTCTAGGTGCCATGGAATCGACAAATCACTTGTCGAAGATATGGCGTGTTTGGGCCTCGGGGCTCTTAAGCGACTACCCTCGGATGAGGTAGCCTAAAAGCACGGGAGTGTAGGGAACCAAAATAAATCTTCGAATCATGTTGACCTGGCCACCCCAACTTGTTGGCATAGTTGGTTTGGTCCCACGAGCTTCCGTTTGAAAACTACAGCGTCTGGCAGCCCTACACCGACTCAAACCGCACTATTTCGTGAGTCTACAAAAATAGCATAACGAGAGAACCAAACAGAGATGGAGAAAAATTGACTGGATTTTGTAGATGGTCTTAAATTGTAGGTCTTGTATTTAGTGAGACATCTCTAGGTGCCACAAATTCCGAGAAATCACCCACAAAGTTATGGTGTGTTTGGGCCTTACGGCTCTTAAACGACTACGCTCTGGACGAGGTAGCCTGAAAGAGCGAGGAGTGAGGCGAACAAAAAAATCCTCCAATGGCATTCACCTAGCCACCCCGACATTTTTGTTTAGTTGGTTCGGTCCCATGAGCTTCGTTTTTAAACCGTAGCTCTCTGCAACCCTACACCGACTCGAGTGCACTATTTCGTGGATTTGCAAATAACAGCAGAGTGAGAGAACCGAATGGAGATGGGTAAAACAAAAGATTCTTTCATAGAGAGCCCCATCATGGAGGTCTCATAGCTGATAAGAAATATCTACATTCCACGAAGTCTCGAGAAATCACCGTCGAAGATATGGCATGTTTGGACCTTAGGGTTCTTAAGCGACTATGCCCGGACGACGTACTTCGAAAGCACTGGGGCATTGGGAACTATAAAAATCCTCCACTTGCATTCACCTAGACACCTTGACATGTTGGCATAGTTTCTTCGGTCCCACAACCTTTTGTTTGCAAACTACAATGTCCAGTAGCCCTATAGTGACTCAGATCGCACTATTTCACGGGTTTGTAAACAATAGACAAATGAGAGAATTAGATGGAGATGGAGAAAACCCTGAGATTATTTCATAGAGGGCCTTGACTTAGAGGTCTTGGATCTGATGAGACGTCTCTAGGTGCTAGAGAGTCTAAGAAATCGGTCGTTGAAGATATAGCGTGTTTGGGCCTCGGGGATCTTAAGCGACTACTCCTGACGAGGTATCCCAAAAGCACGGGAGCGTAGGGAACTAAAATGAATCCTCCACAAGAATTCACCTAGCCACCCCGACATGTTGGAATAGTTGGTTTAGTCCCACAAGATTTTGTTTGAAAACTACAACCTCTGGAAGCCTCTACAATGACTCGAGACTACACTTTGTTTCGCGTGTTTACAAACAATACCACAACAAGAGAACCAGATGGATATGGAGAAAACCATGAGGGGAATTTGTATTTGGAACTGACATGGAGGTCTCACATCTAACAAGACATCTCTAGGTGCCACGTAATCCAAAAAACACTTTTGAAGATATGGTGTGTTTGGGTATCAATGCTCTTAAGCGACTACGCCGGACGAGGTAGGTCAAAAGCACGGGAGCATAAAGAACCAAAAATAATGCTCCACTAGAATTCACCTTGCCACCCTAACGTGTTGGAAGATTTGGTTTTCTCCCATAAGCTTCCATTTGAAAACTACGGCCTCTGGGAGCCCTACACTCGACTCGTACTACACTATTTCGTGCATTTGTAAACAATAGCTCGGTGAGAGAACCAAATGGAGATGGATAAAACCGTGAGAGTATTTCGTAATAGACTAAATCAGCATTATATTTCTCACGTATAAAATGAATATATTCCTTCAAATAAGAAACTATGGGTGAATGCTCAATCAAAAATAAATTACAATTATAAACAAGTTTCAAGTTCAATTATCAATACTTCATTTCAATTTTTCTTACAGGTATGTTGCTTTTGGAACTACTTGGTTTGATTTGTGAAGTTGAAGTAGCTGGGATTAATAAAAATAATCAACTTGGCATGTTTTGCTTAAGATTATCCATGATTTTATCAACAACATCACATATATCTTCCATTCTAGTTAAGTTGTGATCCTTCCACACTTTCCATTTTTCCTTTTCTTTTACTCGTATCTTCTCTTTAAGTTCTTCCAGATGTTTTTGGGTAATAAAATTGACTCTTTATGACTTTCAGGAGGCATTTCTTCTTGAATCATAGTGAAATATTCACCTAATTTTTTTCTTCAAGATGTTCATTTTCATCTAAAGTTGAAGACTAAATATTTATATGGCCTTCAACTTCTTTTTGGGCACAAACAACCTTTTGTAATGTCCAAAAAAATTCAGGCTCTTCATTCTCTGTTTGATTGAAGATATTCATTCTTTTAAAATGAACAGTTGGAACATTGGTGGTATCTAAAACAAAACTAAGTTTATAGTGTACATAGTTGCATCCTATGGAAAAATCATTGAACATTGGTGGTTTCCTCCACCCGTGCTTTCGGGCTACCTCGTCCGGGCATAGTCGCTTAAGAGCCCTAAGGCCCAAACATGTCCTATCTTCAATGGGTGATTTCTTGGACTCTGTTGCACCTAGACACATCTCGTCGGATCTCGAGAACTCCATGTTGGGACCCTCTACGAAAGCCCTCTACAGTTTTCTCCATCTCGCATCCAATTTTTTTCACTATGTTATTGTTTGCAAATGCATGAAATAGTGCAGTTTGAGTCAGTGTAGGGTTTCTAGACGCTGTAGTTTGTAAACGGAAGCTCGTGGGACCAAACCAACTACACCAACACATCGGGATGGCAAGGTGAACACTAGTCGAGGCTTCCTTTTGGTTCCCTATTCTCCTTGTGCTTACGGGCTACCTCATCCGGGTGTAGTCAATTAAGATCCGTGAGGCCCAAACATGCCATATCTTTGTGGGTGATTTCTCAAACTCCGTGGCACCTAGAGACATCTCGTTAGATCCAAGACCTCCACCTCGGGGCTCTCTATGAAATGCTCTTTTGGTTTTCTCCATATCCATCAGATTCTCTCATTGTTCTATTGTTTGTAAATGCACAAAATAGTGTAGTTTGAGTCAAGTATAGGCGGTCAGACACTATATTTTACAAACGAAAGATCATGGGACCAAACAAACTCGAGACAACATGTCTAGGTGGCTAGGTGAACACTAGTAGAGGCTTCATTTTGGTTCCCCATGCTCCCCATGCTTTTGGGCTACCTCGTCCGAGTGTAGTCCCTTAAGAGCCCTGAGGCCCAAACACATCATATCTTCGATGGGTGATTTCTCATACAACGTGGCATGTAGAGATGTATCATCATATTCGAGACCTCCATGTCGGGGCCCTCTACAAAAGCCTCTCATTGTTTTCTCCATCTCCATTCAGACTAATTCACTATAAGTTTGTCCATTGCTAATCACCTGAATAATATAGTTGGTTCATACAATATAGGTGGTGAAATGAGAATTTTAATAAGATATTTTTACAATATAGGTGGTGAAATGATACTTTATTTTTGTTGTTCCATTCTAATATTTAATTTCTCTTAGCTTCACTTAGCTTCTAGAATAATAAATTTCTCATGACGGTGCCAACCACATGAAGGTGGAAGCTTTTTGGCACCACTAACCTACATAAACATGTTAGTAAGTACTTAAATAGAATTTTAAATCATACAAAATTTAAACAAAATCATTTAATTAAATATTGAAATTAAATTCATGAAGAACATACCTTTGCAAATTCAATAAAATGAACCACAAGGATCAACTCTATTCTTGATAGTAGCAAGAATTTCTTCATGATCTAATTCATGAACCTTCCACATATTTTTGTTTGATGCCCCACCTCGATATTTGATAAATTTAATATTTATTACAAGGACCAAATGTGAATAGTGTAGTATCTTCCTATGTACTTCATAGTCTTCAAACAACCAAATGTTTGATTTTTTTGATAGGATATCATTGAAGCCAAGTTCCAAAGTGACTACCAATGATCCAAAGTGTGATACTCAAGGTGTTCACCATCAATGACTATGGAAGTCAATTTTTTCCCCTCGCACAATGAGATAAGAAGTAGCTTGTTCCCTCTTCATTAAATTCTATAGCAATAATTACAAAAACGTGCCCTATGTATCACAAATTAAAATGTTTAGTCAATTTATAAATACATTAAGAGTTGACCATTTAATAATTTACAAATCTACAACATGGCATGTACATATATGTATGTACATTGTTGCACTAAATCAGAGACTTGGTCAAAGTTAGGCGATGTTGTCATTTTATCTCAAGACCTCGTAAGTTGCAATGCTCATGGAACTTGCTTTGTGTCGAGTTAAATTAGAGGTCTAAAAGTCCATTCATCCACCCCCTACTATGACTCACATTCATTCCACGTAAAATCAATACATGATATACAAAAATATGTCATGCACCTAGTATAAATAGTCCAAGCATTTACATCTGAACTATAGAATGAGTGCATATCACTTGATCCTACAACTGTCATACAATCTTCAAAGTTTTCCAAATGTTGTTCCTCTATCAACCAAAAATATCTATAAACCATTGATCTCTCTTGAGATTCATGGCCCATATTCTTAAGAATTCAATCAACAATTTTTTTGCATCTGTAAATTTAGCACCATCCTTGAACTTTAACTCTTCTCTTGCAAGTGCTCTTTTCACACATGCTCATGCACCATCATGCTCTCCTTTTCCATGCCCTGCCTTAGTAAAACTCCATATATGTTGTACATTTGTTTATTTTTGCATCTTTCTTAGCCAATAAAACATCCATGCATTCTTGAATTGTGATGTGTAGTTGTCTGACCAAATGTAATGTTGATCGAAACTAATGTTCCTCTCATTCAAGTTCACATAAAACACCTAGAAACACCCTTGTACATATTCTGTAGAATGTGTCCGATCATCACTAATGTAGAAATGATACTCTCTTAATATTTTTGATCTTTCTTAGTGCTTTCAGGAGAGTGCATGAATGCTATATGCATGAAAATAGAAACTTACATTGAGTTATAATATTGAGACTGAACCTCCATTTGTGGTTGTAATGTGTAATTCTCTATGAATTCAACTACTAAAACAATAGTACCAAGTGGGAATGTGTCCTTTCTTAACTTGAATTTTTCATCCAACCATCGAGTTCTATGTGTGTGCCTTGCATACTCATAAAAATTTCCTCTCTGAATTTGACCATATATTCTGATACAAGTAATTGTTTTGTAACAAGCTCACACCTCTTAGATTCTTTTCCATCTTTTAATTGATATGCCATTGATTTATATTTGGTGAAATCAATGAATTATTTTCCTATTGAATATATACTATCCTCATATATACAACTTTTTAGATTTGGCAAGCCACAACATACATTACACGTTCCATCCAAACATGCTTTGTTATAAAAAAATTATCTTGTTGTTTTTTCACAAAATATTGTCGAATAAATTCCCTTGAATATTGTTGTGGGAAATTTATTCCATGCTCTTGCAACATGATGTTAGTATGCAAAACATGACGTATTTGACAAAAACATGAGAATGCATTGAAAATTCAACATGATGCCTATAATAACAAGTGGTATATGAGTGATTTCTTTTCACATAAAAGGGTTTGCTCATTTCAATTAATATTTGGCTAATGTTAATTTGTGGATTTTCATTTTTAAACTTAGAGAAATTTTTTTTTTTGAGTCATATCTAAGAAATATTTTTCACACGATTCAAGATTACGAGAACATATTCTTCTTTTTATTGTATCTCTTCTATTCGGTGACACCCTTGTGTTCTCATTCCGAAATCTTATAATTAATTATTTTAGAATATCAAATGTATTCTTGTCTTTTCATGGAATTCTACTAGAGAAATCCCAATAGTTAGTGTTATTGAGTGACTCAAGATGTTTACGTCTCTCTATTGCTTTCATTAGTGTTTTTCTGTTTAGCTTCAAAGCACTTCTTATTTTTCTAATCAAGCATTTATTAATTGTTTTATCACTTACTATACAATTATTTAGTGCACACCATGTAGCATTAATATCTTTGGTGCATCTTTTTCCACCGACATGCTTTGAATGCTTTAGGTATGTTTTCAATAATTGACATTTTGATCAACAACATTAGATGTTCTTAACCCTAGGGTCATCATTATAGGTCTTATCTTATTTAATTTCATCAAAGAAACAAATAATTGACATCTTTTTGTGTCATTTAAATTCTCAAATTAATTATCCCAAATTACACTAGCTTTTCTTCTCGCATTTCTTTGAGAAATTTTGTTAGGCATTGGTTTTATAATGTTTTCATCAATTTCAATTACGTTAATTATGTTTCTTTGCAAAATGGAAGGAAGTGTTCGTAGAGTTGAAGATTCATTCACAAGGTTGCTTTCTTCATAATAGCAGGAGACAATGAATTTTATTCAATGTATTCAATGTGTCAAACAAAAGAGCAGAGCCCCAAATATAAAGGCTATGGGAGGAAGGAGGACAATTATAACTATCCATCAACAAACAACTAATTAAACTAAACTAATGCTAAAATTCCCCATCTTAATACATTGTTTCTACATATGTACCCCCTAAACAAATCAAACTTCACTTTGTCGAGAGGCTTGGTGAGAATATCAGTAACCTAAAAATATGTAGGGCAGTGTTGGAGCTTAATTCGGTTGTTCAAGACCTGTTCATGAATGTAGTGACATTTGACCTCAATATATGTTTTGTTCATTCATGAAAAATAGGATTCTTCACAAGCTTCAACACACCTTGATTGTCGTAGTGAATGATGGGAGGTTTCTCTTCAGGAATCCCTATATCTGCAAGAATGTGATGTAACCAAATCACTTCACACATAGATCCTCATGCGGCGTGGTATTCAGCCTCAGTGGATGAGAGAGCAATAATAGTTTGCTTCTTGTTAATCCATGAGATAGGTCCAGATCCGAGATGAAAAACATACCTTGAAGTGGATTTCCTGTCATCAACGGATCCTTCATAGTCTGAGTCTGTATCTTCCTGTAAGAAGAACTCAGTGTTCTTTTGATACTCCATAAAAAAATCAACTGTACCTCAAACATATCTCAACACATTCTTTGCTACTATCCAATGACATTTCTTGCTCCTGCATAAATCTGGTGAGATAGCTCACTACAAAGAAAAGATTTGGCCTGGTATAAGTCAAGTAAATGAGACTCCCCACAAGCTTCCTATAGTGAGTGCCATCTACCTGTGGTGAATCTTGGAATCTAGATAATTTTAAACCTTTTTCCATAGGTGTGGACATTGGTTTACAATATAACATTCCATACTTCTCTAGGAGTGTCTTGGCATATTTCATCTGGGAGACGAATATATGATTCTTCTTCTACCATATCTCTAAGCCAAGATAGTAGTGAAGTAGCCCCAAATCAGTCATGTTGAAGGATTTCTTCAGATAATTCTTTAAATCATTGACAAGATTGTCAGAACTTCCTGTGATCACAAGATCATCTACGTACAAAACCAGAATATCAATCTCTATTCCTACCTTCTTGATATACAAATTTTTATCTGAGGGGCTATGAGTGAATCCATGTTGTAATAGGTGATCATTAATTTTTATATACCATGCCCTAGATGCTTGTTTGAGTCTATAAAGTGACTTTATTAGACGACATATCTTGTGTGGTTGATTTTCATCTACAAACCCTTTATGTTGGGCCATGTATACTTCTTCTTTGAGGTCACCATTCAGAAAAGAACTCTTGACATCCATCTTCTGAAGTTTCCATCCATTTTGTGTTGCCAATGCAAAGACAACTCTGATGGTTTTGATCTTCATAGTGGGTGCAAAGGTCTCATCATAGTCAATTCCTTCTTGTTGAGCATAACCCTTTATAACAAGTCATGCTTTTTTGTTTGTCGATTGAACCATTTGCCTTATATTTTGTTTTGAGAATCCATTTGTAGCCACTGCATTTCTTACCTAGAGGCAGATCGACAAGTTCCCATGTCCGATTCTGAAGTAGGGAATCATATTCAACATTCATATCCTATTTCCACTGTGGTTGGTCTAATGCCTCATGAATAGTGTCACGTTCGGTGCTATCAACAATTGAACTCATGAGTGCAAAATTTACCTCATGTGTGGCTTGACTTCGTGTTTTGAATCCCATAGAAGTATCTGGAAGTGAGTTCAGGTGTGCATCCCTAATAGTATTCTGGATCCATTTCAGACATTGGTGCTTCCACTGCTGATGTGAAGATGTGTTTTGTAGTGTGCCTAGATCAACGAATAAGTCTCCACTGAGATCTTCTTCTCTTTGAGAAGAATGATCTTGCTCATCATCCGGATGTGTGAGTAATCTACGTGATGAGGTCAAGATCTTGGATCACCATTGTGTGGCAGGAGTCAAAGGATGACTCATCACACACCACATCTTGACTCTCGTAGAATTTCTTTGTCTCAGAACCATGAGACAATATGCCTTTGAGGTAGTACTATGCCCCAAGAAAAGACATGGCGGTGTCTTTGGATCAATCTTCTTCCTCTTCTCATCCTGGAACGTGCATATATGTAGTGCAACAAAAACTCTCAAATGATAGATAGAAGGTTTACGACCAGTCCTATACCTCTTCTAGTGTCATGTTCTGTAAGATATTCATGGGTGCCCAATTGAGTAGATACATTGCTGTCTGGAGTACTTCTACGCAAAACTGATCCTCCAAATTGGTGGTGGAGAGCATACAATGAACCATCTCCATGATAGTCATGTTGTGTCGCTCAGAAATCCCATTCTGTTGGGGCATGTATGGTGCAGTCAGATGTTGCTAAATGCCATGCTACTTCAGGTATGCTAAGAACTTCTTCAATACAAATTTCCCCCTCGATCTGAGTAGAGGAGAAGGAGAGGCTTCCCAAACTACCTGGTGGCTTGCTAGTAAAAGGTTTGGAAATTGGAAAATGCCTCACTATTCTTCCAGAGAAAATATACCAAAAGTTTTTCTGAGTAATCATCAATGATGAGTTGGAAGTATTCAAAACCTTAGAATCTAGCAGGCGTGGGTCCGCAAAGATCGGGTTTGTACAACCTGAAGATGCTTCGTAGAATGGTAAGATCTCTATTTGAATGGACCTCTATGTTGTTTACCCACAAGACATCCAGAGAAAATAGGTAAGCAATAAGAGAGTGGAGGAAACCCTCTTACCATTTTATTCGCACTCGAGTTGATGTAGAGCCCGGACGAGAAAGATGACCATATCGAAATTGCCATAGTGCAGTGGACTCCACCGTTGAAGCAGAGAGAGAAATGTTAGATAAAGTGAGTGCATCCGGTGCAAATAGATGGCCCTTCATAAATGCTCGAGCAATAACTCGAGTCTCCCCGGGAAATAATGTTGGACTTGACCGCTTTCGAACAAAGAATTCAACCTACATTCGATGATTAAGAAGCTAAATCACGACAAGAGATTTGAGGTAAAACCTAGAACATATAGCAGCTTCGTGAGTTTACATCTTCATGTCCCGAGAGGAAGGATGACATCACCAATCCTTGCTGTAATATACTCCTAATTATCTGTGATGGTGATCCAATCTCCAGTGGGTCAGTCACTAAGGGTATGGAAAAACTTCTTATTGTCAGTTATGTGTTTATTGGCACCGAATCAATCAACCAGACACTTTCTGATGGCTGCGAAGTTTGCGAGACTAGGACAATGTCCAGATGAGTTATGTTTGGAACCTCTTCATCGGAGGAGGCATCCTACTAAGCAACAATATGACCCTTCTACCTCTTATTATGAGCACGCCATTGGAATTTCTTGGAATATCCTTGGCCAAAAGTGCTCTCTTTACCATAGTTGCCATGCTTGCAACCGTTGTAATAATAGTTCGTAGTCGTGTGCGTATTCGTGGAGCAAATGTGGCACCATTGATCCAGATTGTTTTTTTACTACTTCTATGATGGCCACTGAGAAGGTTACTATTGTGGATGCTACTTTTGATTCTCTAGGGATGACTTCCCTTTCTGAGGCTTGTTGCTATGCTTTTTCCTTGTGATGAGAGCCTTGTCTTCAAAGGCTTCTTAAACATTTTGAATGCCTTCTTCTTGCTGGAGATAATTCACCAGTTTGGAAAAACTCATCTCCTGTTGAGTGATGGTCAATGTGGTGATCACTTTCTAAAACCGGGACAAAAGAGCTCGCAAGCTGAGTGTGAATAGCAACTTTTCGTCCACCAGTTCACCGAGAGTAGAAAGTTATATGCATAACTCGGCCACATACCACAAGAAGGCTTCGACTGATTCACCATCATGCATACTCATCATGTGAAGCTTTTTCTAAAGATGTAACATTATCGTCAGATTCTTGGCTTCATAGATGGTACAAAATGTGTCCCATGCTATAGAGGAAGTGGTTCTTTCCGAATGTGAGGTTGAACCTCATCAGAAAGGCTCAGAGTGATAAACATTAATGCTTTTGCATCATCCTTTTCATACTTAGCCAACAGACCAGCATCTGTGGGAGGGGTGTTCGTGCCATAATTGATCCCCTAAAGATCTTTAAACTGAAGAATCATCCACATATTGGTTTTCCATGCGGTGAAATTTGGCCCTTTTAGCAACTGGGCATCTGAAAAAAAATGCGAGGTGCAGACATTTCCAAAAAATCAAAATTGTATTTTATTTATTGATTTTTTAAAAATGGTTACAAATGATTACTGAAGGAACCTATCATGAAGATGGGCTCTATAATCTTATGCAATGAGATACGGACGCTCCGTGGGCATTCTACTTTACGTTCATCATCTGCATCATAGCCATGCTCCAATTCTTCATAGATTCGGCACACTTGACAACACACATCGAACCAGAAATAGTCAAACAATCCTTGATGCACCAATTCATCAAATAATACGTTGCCGATATTTAGCAATTCATTGAGCAAGGAAAAATAGATGCCGGTGGTGTCCTCTTGGGTTCTTAGAGGTGACCCAGTGGAAGGGTTTCTCGTAACACTCTCAACATCAGAAATGTGTGACATGTACGTGGTGAGGTAACTGGATTAGCCTCTCTCGCCAAGCTCTTCACGCTGCAGGTCTACACAAATTAATCCATAGTTTTCCTCTAAATGTGTTGAAAATATACACTGATTCGCTACTACACAGGATCTATACGAACATGAAATAATTTCTCGAAGAAGATTACACATCTCAAGGTCTTCAAGTTGTTGTGCAAGCTTAGAGGACTTTGATTTCAATGTCACATCTCCAATATTGTTGACGCTCCTCTCCCTTTGTCGTTGGTCACTTCCTAATGGCTCACCAACACTCCACACTAAGCTACACAACTCACACAAACCTCCACGCACAAAGCACAGACCTTTACGGGCTTTTTCCAAATGCCAAGGATTTTCAACGCCACACCTGGTCAACTCTTAGGCCAAGATGACTCCAAATTACACGCTAAGGAAAGACAGGGAGCTCTAGAATAGATTCAAGGCTGAGATATTCACTTTTTCCCAAATATGTGTGTTTTCAGGTTGTTGTAGTCTTAATGTTCTTCAAAAAAATTTAAAATAGCCACTCAGCCATGTACTTCAAAACTCTAAATCAATCACCACATTTCCGAAAACATCTAAGAAAATTCTTCATGCCAAGGAATGTGTGGAAGCTCTGATACCAATGATAGTAGGAGACAATGAATTTTATTCAATATATTCAATGTGTCAAACAAAAGAGTAGAGCCTCAAATATAAAGGCTACGGGAGGAAGGAGGACAGTTATAACTATCCATCAACAAACAATGAATTAGACTAATTTAATGCTAACACTTTGTTCATTACTTTAATACAAATTTCGGGGTTAACATTTAGATTCTCAAGGAAGGGTTCAACAATTGGATTCATATCAATTTCTTCATCCATACCAACATTATCATTCAATTCAATATGTTATTCATTGTAAAATCATTATTCTCTACATTTTCATTATGTATTTCATCCCCATTTTCTAATACATTAGCTACATTTGATATAGCAGATGTACCTTTCCCTACTCAAAGTTTTTACATTCTCTTCAATTTCTTTATTCTCTTATATTCCAATTACTCCAGTGTCTTTTCTTGACTTTCCTCTTGTCCATAGCTCAAGTGTTTATCGCCCATGATTACAAAAATCAACTAGTGTGGTAGGAGACAAAATGAACTACTAAAAATCATGCAAGAATGTAGAGAAAATAGCAGTCAAAAAGAATGTTTGGAGAATTCTAGGGACAGAGATGAAAGGGACATTGGGGAGAAACAATATATAAAACAAAGAAAAATGTGTACTTGTTATGTAACACGTATGCATTATAACGCGTACACATTTTGTGTTTTCTCTTTTCCCAAGCCATACCTCAAGGCTTGGGATCCGGTTTGATCCCCAATCCTAAGGCATGCACTCCGCACAAACATAGAAAACATCATGTTTTTACAAGAAAATGCTTCCTCTATGATAAATCAAAATAAAACAATCACTACATTTTCAATAAATTATACCATGACGTAGAATAGAGTTTCTTCTTTCTAAAAATATAATTTTTCAAATTTTCGACTAATATAAGGTTTCCATATTATTTATTTTTAACTATGCCTTTTTATAGATATTTTTAGAAGTGTAAATATGTCTATCTTTCATTGTGTATCTATTGTTTGGGTGATCAATTTTTTAAAAAAAAAATACTAGCCCAAACTAGGAATAATTCTATAAATATTAAAAAAACTAATTTTCCATATTTTTTGAGGTAGTTAGGGGGGGGCACAGTCGGAGCTCAATTATTTTTCAAAACATAAAATTTTGTACTAGAAAAATCATAAATTAAAAATATTCGCTAAAAAAATATTTTAAAAATGGAGCCCAAACTAGATGCTTGTAGATATCTTGCTACCAAAGGATTTTCAAGAGTACTAAATGGTGCTAAAAAAATGGTGTACGAAAGTCACTCTATTAAGTGTGTTTACAAAAACAAGATCATTTGTTCATATTTTAGTTGTTTGACCCACGTAAACTTATTTGTTTTCAATAAAATTTAGTAGCTTAGAAACTAGACTCAAAATGCTATGATTATTATTTCTACAACATCTTCCAATTTTGAGTGTAACTATTTCGAAAATCTTTTACAAGTTGAAGTTTTTTTTTCAGAAAAATACGTCCTCTTAAGGCCCCTTGTGGCCCCCAACTTGGTGCACTTACCCTATAAATAACCATGTCTTCAACATATCAACATCAATATCAAATGTCTCTAATAATCCACATGCATCATATATGAATTGAAATACACAAGAATCTAGTACATCTAACATATAGTATCATGCTAAATCAAAAAGCTACAACCATGTCCATAAGTGTAGTCGATAATAACAAAAATCAAAGTAAAAGTGTCGAAGGGAAGTGGGCACTACACTAACCCGCCCCTTTGAATGCAAATTATTAATATTATCTAAATGGAAAACTCAAAATGTTAATCGGGTTGGATGTAGGTGGATGCCATGTCGTGGATTTATCACTAATTTCATGCTCACTTGGCTTTGTAGGATGCAAGAAAGATGGCAAAAAGGTGTGGTGTAATTCATTATTTATTATTGTAATTGATATATTTTATTGGAAAATGTATATATTTTTAATGTCATTGCAGTGTCATAGAAAATTTTTATATTTGAAATTTAGTAATATGCATGAGATGCTATTTTTAGGAATGCCTTGGGAAATGTGCATTTAATCATAGGTTTCATTTGATTCAAATTTCCGTATGTAAAAAAGAAGAAAAGGGGTTGGATATGTATGTTAAATGAAATCAAATTTATTATTTTATAGTGCATTTCCAGTGTGCAATAGATGATTAAATAATTAGTGTTGTGTCTCTTACCTTGAAAATGTAATAAAGGAATCTAACCACAACAGTCAACCCTAGTATAAAATTTGTGTATAACTACTCTTCCTATGTGATTTCTCTTAGCATAGAAAACTAAAACCTTAGAAAAAACTAAAATCCTTATGCTTGATAACACCTTCTAGATTAAATAAATAAGATCACAAGTATGAGTTTATCATCATAGCTTGTATGTTTAGCATCATCCTCGCGAACCTCGACAAAAGGCATGACACGGTCCAACATTCTCTAGAGTATGTGGTTCCCTTCCAGGATTGGAAATCGTGTGTGTAGTAAGGAGAATGATATTTTCTTAAGGTAGTGCTCATGGGAACCAACATTAAACATAGACCAAAACCCTCTTGGACCATCACAAATGGAGAGAGTGAAATAGTTGTTCTATGACTTAAACTCTTGTTAATGATCTCTTTAGTTCCTCATAGATAAATGGGTTACCTTGGTCCTTCTTGAAGGTCATTTAGCTTAAATTTGTCCTCTCACCTTAAACTCATATTTAGTTGGGGAGTTGACCCTTAGGTACGATTGGAAGTAAACCAAACCTTGGCTGATTAAGGGTTTAACTTGGGTGGAAATTGTTCATAAATATTAGAAAATGCAATTGTATTTAAAATATATTGACTTAAGAGAAGTGTAAAAATAAAAATAAAAGACAAAAAATGGTCTCGTTATCCCTTATGCCTACTTTCCCTTTGTACCCTAGTGAGTGGCCCAAAACTGAACAAAGGTAGTAGGTGATATTCCTATGATTGATCTCATGGTGGGATTTAAATGACACAAGTGGATGTCTTGGTTTCAGCATGTGTTTATTATTGTAGTTTATAAGAGCAAAGAAATGGGATGTCTTGTGCTAGGTTACACTCCTTGTAGTAGTGAACCCATTAGTAAAAAGTATTGCAAATGTTATAAACAATGCTAACAATGAGAACATAGCGTGATGTAAGAGTAAAGCATATAAGAGTAAAACTAGATTTGAAGTTAGGTATATTGTCACTCTTGGAGTCCATGTAACTCAAGTAGACATTTTCATGAGTAAAAAGAATATAGATTTCCCTTGGTGAAATGAAAACTTCAAGAAAGCAAAAGATATATATGAATCCAAATAAAATTTCTTGATGTGCAAATGTTGAATGGATTCAACAAGTTCTTTTGAATTATATTAACTATGACAGGAAATAAAGATACAAAGTGATCAAAGAATGCTTGTGGTAACATGTCTCTTGAATATAAATCTCCCTTAATTCCTAAGATTTCTTTCTCGGCATCATGCCAAATTCACTTGTGTAGCAAGCGTGAAATTTAACCATTGAATAAACATTTGAGAAGCATATTCTTAACATTAGAACAAGAGAATTAAGTACTTTTTATGCAATATAAAATATGCCAAATAATTATGTAAGTCATGGAAATTAAATGTCGAATGAACTTAAGAATCAGAGGTGGAAAAAGAAGAAAATTATCCTTGCACAATAATGTTCTTAGAATGTTCATCCTAACTAAGACGCAATTAAGGAAATTATGTGTTGCAGGTTTTCCAATCTTTGAGTCCTTCTCTTGTGGTTGGGTCATTTCTAGTATTTGTTATTTAGAGAAAGCGTGGCATTGCCATGTATATGGTTTTTTCATGTGGTTATGTGAGTCGATGAATTATGTAAGTGTCATATGAATTGTTGAGATTCTCTTCTTAGAGCCATTGTTGTGTTGTATAGTGAGCAATGTAAGTCAAAAACTATATATCCTAATATTTTTACCGTTATTTTTGTGTGTATAAAATGTGGGCGTTACATTAAAAAAGAACATACTTTTACAAAACTCTTAATATTATGCTCTCCCAAAGACATTCATATCTCCTTGACTTTCTTCTTCCAACAATATGCAGCAATACATATGATGTCTATGTTAAAAATGATGGGAAATAAAGAGAAAAAAGTGTTCTCTCCAACAATTTGAGGATTTTTTAGTGCATAGCAATAATTATATGAACAATAAAAACAATTATTTCATTATTTCTTCCTCAAATGTTAAAACAACCACAAGTGTGTATTTGTAACTTTATTTGTTACTAATTATTTATTAAAATATGTAATTGAATTAAACTATAAACATGTATTAGTTTTTTGCAGCAATACTAATGTGATGTCCGCTAAAACAACCCACTTGAGACCTAAGGAAAACCTAGGATTAGCTAGGAAAAATTATGGAATAATATTTTTTGTTAGGAGTTTACAACCAGATTCAAGACAACAGGTTGTCACTAACAATTTCTAGCTCAATTCTAATCCACTAGAATATACTTTTCTTTTATTAACAATAATTAGAGGTCACAAGGTTCAAAATTTACGATTAGAAAGTTCAATTATGGTCGAGGGTAATTCCTCACCATACCCACTCTCTAACAAGATTAAAATATTCAACTTGATTTTTCCCAAAACTAATACATTAAAAATATCCTAAATCATTCCCATTGGATAGGAAATTTTCTCACCTTTGCAGATGATATAAAGAAGTCCTCCTCACTCCTCATATTTCTCGAGTTATGGGCCGGCGGGCCTTGGGGTGAAAATTTTCCCCAACAGAGAGCTTGCAGGGCTAAGGGGATAAATTTTTCCCCATGGGCGGGTCAACAGGCCGTGGGGAGAAAAATTTCCCAAGGGGCGGAAATCCACCTTTGTACCTACACTCACACAATTAAAAGGATTCTAACACCCGGAGGGGCAAAAGGGTAAAATTCACCTGCACCTCCATCGACACCTCACAATGCCACGTGGCAGCTTCGATCGGGCTGCAGGATGGCAAAGCAACAGCGTGGAAATTGTAGAAAATTTTCCCAAAATTTTCCGAAAACACAAAGGGAAGAAAGGAACCCTCTTCCCCGCCGATGCCTCGTGATGCCACGTGGCAACTCCTGATTGGCTGCGGGCCGGTGGGGTGGCGGGGAAAATTTAGAAAATTTTCCCAAATTTTTTTTTGAAGCACTAAGTTAAAAATAGGATCCACCCTCTACCAATTCCTCATGGTTCCACATGGTAGATCTGGTTGGATGTGGGTCAGGTGGGGTAGCAGGGAAAATTAATAAAAATTTCCCAAAATGTTTTTTCACAATTAGATTTTTTTACACCAAAATGAAGAAAACTTTAGAAGGCCATAACTATTGATAGAGAGCTCAGCTTTGAGAAAAAAAGGACTTTATAGAGATCTCTCAATGTCCTCTTTACACGTAATACATTAAATTCGATTCTAATAAATTTTAAGTAGTAAATTTCAAGAGAACGATCTGCGAGGTTTTTTACAATGCAAACTGGTAAATTTTAACTTATAAAATTTACTCAATTTGATCTTCTTCCTCTCGTAACATGTCAAGTAGACATGGATAATTTTTTTAGATGGGTTTAAGAAGGATTTCAAGATTCAATTGGTCTTTTTGAGTTCTAATTTGAAAATTTACAACTTTGACGGAAAAAAAACGACAAAGAAAACGGTTTGAGCCCGATTTTGCTAAGTTTTCCAAGAAATTCCTTAAGTGTTTTGTCTAATTAAATTCATTCATACCCTAGCATGTTAAATTTTAATGTTTCATTGTTATTTCTTGACTACAGTTCGAACTGTGCATTTTTTGGTAAAGCATTTGCCAGTTTGATATACAAAACAGAGATCAAATTCTAAAAGGTCTATTTTCTGTTTTCCTTTTTTTTTCTTCTAAGTATTAGGATTCATTACATTTCTAATCTAATACATTTATTTTATTCAAATTCAATACAATGATGTAATTTGAGAAAGATAGAGCAATTCTTTATTGTTTTCAAATACAACATTACAACTTTTCTTTCATTCCTCAAATTCCTCATACGTGAGAATACAATTCTTTCAAATTTCTTCAAACACTGATTTACGTGAGTTTATCTCATTCACATTACAATATACGAATTTAAAATCAATACAACATCTTCCATTACAAACATTTTCAAGTTCATCCACTTCAAGTGGTAAAGGTTACAATAATATTTCATTTCACAAGGGATCGTTAAACCTGTCTTTATCTCGGCTCCGAACAACAACATGTGTATTTATCATTCTTCCAATTTGGTCACAATGGGAGTAGGGGAAAGACAAAACTCTCCACCCAACCAAGACATCCAATGAAGAGGAGAAGCCATCCTTCTTCATTGGCCCCTAAGCAGCAACCACAATGTAATGAAAGATGTGATCAAACTCATGGCAACAATAAAGCTTCCAAAACACAAAAAAATCATTTTCACAATAAAAACACAGTGTAAAAATAGAATGTAGTTTACAACTACATTAAATCATGGAAAACATTACGAGGCTTCATTAGAGAAGCCAAAGGAGCAAGAAACTATGGGGATGCTTCTCATGCCTCCTAAAAGGGGAAATGAGTATCGCCACATGAATTACAAACCACCAAAATATAGTATATCAAAATACGACATTCATTATGCCTCCCAAGTACCCCTTATTCCTCACATTTCCTTATGCATCCCTAACCTCTTATGGAACCCCATAACGAGTAAAGAAATGCAAGCTATTTCTTTGTAAGGTGGAACCAAAATCCAAACTCCCTCCACCCTTATACCTCCCTAAAACACATTAACATTTACATTAATAAAAGGAGAGCATTTCAAGAGCCAAGCTCTTACCTCTCCATGATGGAGTTTTCCCAAGTTCCAAACAATAGTTGTTTCCAAGAAAAGAATTCAAAAATCTACCAAACAACAAGCATGCAACAATATTCAAACTTCTCCAAAAGTAAGAGCTCCCAAAACAACAAGGAATTCACCCAAGAATGAAGTCTCCAAAGTGAAGAAACCCCAAAACAAGGAAAGGAATTCAAATTTTGTAGAAGAGGGAAGGGAAGAGGATGATGTGGATCCATTTAGGATGCCACATCACACATCCTCAACCCCAACCCCAAAATTAGACTTCATTCTCTAATGCATAATAAATAGGTGGGTGAATAATATGACAATTTACTTACATACTCAAATCCAACCCACACCCCAAAGGATTGAAATTAAACCATGTAAGAAAAGTGCAATTAAAACTTACAATTTGACTTACACAAATGCATTAAAAAAGTTTTAATCAACCCTCCAACCATAGGTATGGTTGGTAAATGAGTTTAAGAGGTATGGGACAAGTTTAACTTGTCCCACAAGCCTCCAAAATCAGCCTTCAAGGACAAATTCGAATTTCCAAGAAGATGAAGTGTTTCACACTCAAAATTTAACTTACACATCTCTTACAACACTTTAAATCAAGGCCAACAACTCTATTAATTAATTTCTTATGACATATTTTAATTAATTAACTTAACAACATGATTACTCATAATATTATACACAATTTAATAAATAATGAAAGGGGTCAAAGCACCAAAAATAACCACATGCATAGATTAACAAAGGGACCAAATAAAATAAATACATAAAACCCCTTGGTCACATTTAAAGGTGACCCCCCTATTGGAATCCCTAACACAAACAACATGCATAAACAAATATAGTTTCCATGGGAACCTTGTTGAATTCTTCTAGAATTCTAAAGTGGTTGGTCTGCAATCCCTTGATGTTTGTTGTGATATTTTAAACCTATAAAATACAAATACCTCTGTTGGTGCTCAAAATAGTCTCACCCGCTTTTCCTTTGGAAATCTATCGATTTGACCTCTATCACTTTCTTTTTCCCTGTGTTGTGCTTAGTTAATATTTTTGCCATTTTAATTTGTTCATCGGTCGTATATCACTTATGGGTCCATGTTTTGCTCCCTTTTTCTTTGTTCCTCCGAGAAAAGGTCCGTAATTTGGTTCTCCCGTAACTGCTCATCTAAAAACTCGTGTTCTCCCATATTTTCTGTTCTCCACGGTTGGGATTTGTTTTCCTTGTCATTTCTACCTTATGTACTTGAAGAAAAATGAATGGATGTGTATTTAATGGACTTATTTGAGCCTTATAACACTTCTAAATTCTCTGTCCTTGGAGAAATTTTCATTTTTAGGCTCGAATGATCATTTATCCGTATTTTACGGTTTGTGGGTGTTTTCCTGGTCAAATTTACATCCTTGTATCGCTGGGATGTGGCACCTTTGGTTGGATGCGGCTCTACTGGGTACTTCAAAATTTCTATAGATCGCCTCAACTTAAAATGTATCCACATGGAGGAACGACGCTTGTCCGAAGATTTAGTTTTTGTTTTGGCCTTTGAGTAGCACCAAGAGGAGACGTGGAGGTTTTTGTTGCTTTTTTGGAACTTAGAAAATTCTTATGTGGCTATAATAGTGTGGTGGAAAACGGGGACACGCGGCAAGATCGCGCTCATTCACGGTCTTCACTTTGGGCACCATTTTTAAATTGTGCCATGGAGACACGTGGAGGCTTCTGCTGGGTCTCCCCATACTTAGTATTTTTCAAAGGGTTTTGGGAGTTCCAAGACCCGTGACGAGCCCACTCTCATTCAAGGTATCAAATTTTTGGCACCATCTCAAGGTGCGTCATGGTGACATGTGGCAGTTTGAAAATTCAAAGGGGCGGGGAAGCAGACCATCGGAGGCAACTTAGAATTTTTACCTCTTATGCTCAAAAGGGTTAACATATCGAAAATGGCCGGAATATCGATGAAAGAAAGGTCAAAGCTTGCTCAGTCAATGGTGGAGGTGCGAGGCCTTCGGGAGAAATTTGGAAAATTTTCCCTTTATGGGTTAAAGAGTTAAAAGTAAAAAAGGAAGTGTGGTTCCACTGGGACCGACATTGGAAACTTGAAGCGAAAGGGTAGAGCTGCAGAGAAAACATGGAAAATTTTCCTTTTTCCAAAAAGAGGGTCAAATGGTAGAATTTAATCGTGGTTCCTTTAAGACCCACCTCGGGGACATGTTAGGCTCATTTCCTAAGGGAGGAGTGCATGAACAAAATGTGAAATTTTCCCATTTTTCCAAAAGTTGTAAAAAGTCAGAGGAAACCCCTAGGTCTATTTTTAAGTTTGAATCTTCCATGTGGATGGCCCAAATTCAAAGTAAAGATCAATGATAGCTGACAGTCTTAATATTATTTTCCCCATTTATTGAAACATGCCTGGAAGTGTGAATCTTCATAATTTATTAGTTTTTCCTACATGCTAGCAGAGAGAAGAGTTGATGTTGATATCTCGAGTTTGGTGGGAATCTCTAGAAGACATCTTTTGTCATTAAAATGGTCCACTATCGTGCTTGATCAAATTTTCCATTTTTCTTCTCCTGAGCACACGGGGAGCCGGATATGATAGCTTAGGGGTGGATGTGGTTTGGAAATTGAAGAAAGAGTGATGTACCAGAGGAAGGAGTTGAATGTGGGAGATATTCGATGAGATTTGTCCCCTCGAGCACCTTACGACTTTTTGCAAATCTGATTCTAAGAATCTCGATCAAAATCATGGCAAGCACTAGTGCATTAAACATTTTTTTCTTTTAGGAAGAAGGGGCTCTATTGTGAATGTTTTAAATGGCATAGATTTTTCGTGCAAATGGTGGGATTGTTACGCATCGGAATGAATTTTCTAATAGAAAAATCTTGGTGAGCCCATCATTTTGAGAAGCCATTTGAGAAGCTTGAATGTCTCTTTTGTATTAAATTTTATCATGTCAATGTGGTTACAAATGTACAACCTTTGACAAGCTCTAAGAACTTTCTAGAAACTTTCCCTGGCGATAGATTTAATCAAATTCAAGGTATTTTGTGTTGTCTTGAGAAAAATTTTTTTTTATTTCGAATGTATGCGAGTATTTTTCATGTTTCCATTGGAATATTCTATTAAAATCTGATTATATCACACAAGCCTCAATCCTTGTGACAATTTAGTGGCATCCGCAATTTCATTTCGAGAAGAGCTTTCATTTGGGATTGGAATAAACGATTTAAAATCACTTTTCCTTCATTTGTTGATAAAGATTGTCTGTAAGCCACTCGGTGTACCTTAGGAATGATTTGACTCAGATCTTGTTTCTTTGTTGGATTTTCTAACTCGAGCCTTCGTGATAGAATATCAAATATTGTGTTAAAAAGTGTTAATCTGGGCCTTCATTGAAGAACATATTTTAGTTAAAGAAACATTTTAGCTATTTTGTGGCATTCTATTAGTTTAACCTCCCATTTTGTAAGATTCCTCAAGGATCTGGTGAATCAAGTTCATCCTACCCCACCTCCCACCAAAAATTTATTCAAAAACAACCAATCCTACCTATACTACCCATATTTTTCCTATGTGCATACAAATGCATAATCTCTATTACCAAAACATGCAGAAGAAATCAGGGTCCCAAATGTCTTTAGTAACCTTTGCCTTGTTGTAAAAATATCCCCATGATATGGAAGTGACAGCTTGTGAGAGTCAGATTTGGTGTGTTGATCATATTTTCCCAAGGTCTTCTCTATAAAATTTATGCAAAAGAAGGATTTATCATTTTTCTTCAATAATGAGGTTACAAAATAGGTTCTCTTACCTTGGTTGAAAGGTACAACCTAAAATAGTTAGGATCAGATCACATCCTTTTAAGGTGCTACCCACTCCTTTCGAAACCTGAGTGCTAACAAGTCGAGATATATTGCTTCCCAGTAACAAAACAACATACATGATTATATATATGCCTTTGAGTTTCCTCTCAAAATACATGATATTGCTCAGTCTTTGAAGGAGATAAAATTTGGGTACCAACATGCTTCCAAAGCATCATTGACGTAGAGTTCGGTTGAAAATCAAGACCCTAGTAAAACACTTCTTGTATGCTCCAAGTGTTTTGTGCAGTTCTTTCAGTTTTCACACCTAGTGCACTAGCTTTCATTTGATAAATCTGGGTAAAGAAAGTTTAGAATCCTTCTATTTCCATTTTCGAGCATTGAAAAACATTTGATAGATCGTACTTAGTGTATTTTCACAACTAGGGTGGAAATCCTTAGTGGCGACTCCCTGTTGATCTGATTTTTAATGAGTACCTATGTCTTAAAACTCTATCAAATTCAGATTTTATACTAATATTGGCAAAGATGGAAGCAAGAAGATCTTTCTTTGCTAGGGATCCACTAGAAATTTTTTTCTAGAGCTAGCAAAAGCAAAATAAGAAGGAAGAAAAGCCTCGAGAGTTGTGGGAGAATAGCAGACAAGAAGAGGGATCTCCATTGATGAAAGTGATAGGCCTATCATTGAGGATTGTCATTCAAGTGACTTTGAATCGGGAACAAAGCGCCAAAGTTCCGGGGAATAATGCAATTATGGTAATCAAAATCTAAAGCTTTTTATCAATATGATGGAAGACTTAGAGATTGAACTTGAAGATGTATATATCAAGTTGTTTATCAATACCTTGGAAGAGGATGCCAGGGACTGGTATAAAGCATTGCCAAATAACTCTATTGATTCTTGGTGAGATGAGTAATGAATTTAGATTATAGTATGGTGATAGAACTGACCCTAGGTTTCTTTTGACAAAATTTGAAAACGTCAAAAAGAGTCCTAATGAGTCAAGTACATGATTTCAACACAAGGTTCAATAAGACCTTGATGAGATTGACTATTAGGATATGGCCTTACGATGAGTCATGTTTGATCAAATATTCGATGCATTTGATAAAAAGGCTCGCATATTACTTAAGAGACAAGAACCCACAAATTTTAGGCGAGGCCTTCACCATGGCTCAAAATAGAGAACAACATAAAGGAAATTAGAAAGCCTCAAAGAAGGGAGTGTGTAAAGTTGGTTAACCCAAAAATCCTCAAACAAGCAAAGATGTTGATTTGGAGGAGGTTGTGAAAACTTTTGTAGGGGGTGTCAAGGAAATTTCCTATAACCTAGCTTGGGCTGAGAAGGGAATTGGGAAGAACTCACAAGGTCAACACAAGGAACAAGGCCAAGACAATTTTAAAAATCACCAAATATTTGATGATAGAGGTAAAGGACCTGTTAGATTTGGAAACATGCAGCCCAAAGGCGGGGAAAATAGAATGATGCTTGATCCTTTAGCTGCCAGAGTTAGTGTTATGGAGGAGAAAAATGTCATTGATTGGTGTGAAAAATGTTTCATGCCTCATGCTCCTTGTGAAGAAGATCAACAACAAGAATAAGAATCTGATGAAAATGATGATGATGAATGCATGATGGGTTATTCCACAAGATTACAACAAGGGGCAAATTCAACTGAGGTGATAAGTGCCGTGATCTGCTACTACATTTTGGGACTACATTCATAGGGTACCTACTCTTCTTCCCTCTCATACTTTAGAAGTAGATTGTGTAATATTTCGAATTTTCCAATAATGACTTTGAATATTTAAGGGCTTTAATTATAAACAAGTATGATGGAGGAATCCCATCTGAAGAATATAGGTAGTTACTGATGAATGTTGTTGTGGATCAAGAAAAGGAGCACAACACAAGAAGTAGGGTTGTCAAAGGGACATGACCTCAAGCCAAGCCAAAATATCCCTTACTTTCGAAAATTCCTAAAGAGGCTCCTAAGAAAGAGGCATTTGTCAAAATTCTGTAGTTCTAAACAAAAATCATATCCCTCATCATGCCCAATTTATCAAAAATTACGTACCACCTAATGAGTGTGTTGGCTTTCCTTCCAATAATTCCTTGCCAAGGAATGTCCCATCTGATATTTCCCAAGTTTTAAGTCAAATAAAAGTCTCTATTCCAATTTTTGAGTTGCTTAGAATTCCTTAGCATAAAAAGAGAGCATTTGAATACTTGGGATTGATAGAAGAGAAGAGCGCCCTAGGCAGCAATATAAATATTGTGGAGACTCCTGTAATCATTAAAGAATTAGAAACACCACCAGCATTTGAGGAACTAGGTGAACCACCTGAGGTCTATTTGGGGAAATCCTTGGTGGACTCTAAGATGAATGTGGATCCATTCTTCACCACTTTGATGATTAAGGACATACTGTTGCACAATTGCATGTTTGACTCAAGGGCATCATGCAATGTCATGCCTCTAGAAGTAATGAACGAGCTGAATATCAAAGTGACAACAACATATGGGAAGTGAAATGCCATGGATTCCAGAGAAGTATCGGTAGTGGGATGTGTGAAGGGTTTGGTAGTACATGTTACATCTTACCTAGGTAAAAATTTAAAACTTGATGTTGTCATCATTGACTACCTAGTTAAGTAGTGCATGCTACTATCAAGAAAATGGGTTGCTAGTGTTGGTGGGAGTGTCCAAATGGATATGTCCTATGCCACCATCCTAATTAAACTAAGCCTTGTCAGGTTGTATGGAGAAAATAAAATGGTGTATCTTTATTAGGATCCCAACAATGCATCCTATGAAGTATTTGACACAAATGTTGATGCTAACAACTTTGTAGGATTTGGTGATGGAAAGGAACACAAGATTGATGAATGCAGGTGTTTTGAGAAAGTGGTATCTCCTTGGAATCTATTTTTGATGGAGCTTACTCAAAGTTTTGGAATGGTGCTGGTGTTTTTCTACTTTCTCATGGTTAAAAAAATATTTTTTCCTTCAAACTCAAATTTTAGTGCACCAATGAACATTGTTGAGCATCGAGGCACTATTTTTGGGATTGATAATTACTTTAAAATATGGTATCAAGGACATAATTGTCAAAGGATACTTAGAATTAATTGTAAAACAAGTTTGAAAACTGTATGCCACAAAAAATCAACGAATGAAATAATATAAACATGCAGTTTGGGATCTTATTGAGATGTTTGATTCATTCAACATAGTGCATCATGATATGAAATTCAATGACTTAGAAGACAAGCTTGCAGTGTTGGGGTCTCGGTTTGACAATTGTACAATGTCCCCATATTGTGAATATGATGTTGAGGTATTGACAAGACCTTCTATCCCTAACAACATTAAACATTGGTAGGTTTTTGATGATGATGCTCAGATCAGAAGATTTTTGTAGAACAAGGGAGAGTTTGTTGATCAATGCATTGATTTTGAGCCAATGGTATGTATAATAGAAGGAAAAGAAACCTTTTTGGCGCAAAGAGCATCATCCGGCTAAAAACCAATACCATTCCTAGAGGACTAGTTGCTCTTGAGTCCAATTTTGATACCACCGATCGCATTGTTAATAGATGCATGACAACCTTAAGGGATATTGAGTAGCATGACCTGGAACAAAGGAGAAGCCAAGGAAAATTTGGTTAGGTAGTAATCTCAAGCAAGGAGAAGAAGCATTCATACATGCAATTTTTTAAGAAATACCAAGATTGCATGGCTTGGACCTATTCTGAACTAAGAGCATATAGAGAGGACCTATTTCAGCATGAGATTCCCTTAGATTCTAATTCAAAGCAATTTAGAGAGAAGTAGAGGCCCATCAATCCACTCTTATCTCTCAAAATGCAAGAGGAACTGAAGAAACCGAGGTATGGAGGGATTATTAAGCCTGCAAGATATTATTCCTAGGTTACAAGCCTAGTACCAATTAGAAAGAAGAATGGCGATATCAAGTTATGTGTGGACTTCGGGAATCTAAAAAGAGCATCAATGAAGGATAATTATCCATTACCAAATTTGGAGAACATGTTGTAGTTAGTGACTGGGTGCGAATTGCTCTCTACCTTGGATGGTTTTTTTGGTTACATCAATGAGTAGAGGCTATCATCAAGGTCCCAATCCCAAGAATCAAGAAGGGAATTCAGTCCTTCCTTGGGTAGATAAAATTCATCAGAAGATTCATATAAAACTTTGCTGAGTTGACCATACCAATCACTTCCATGCTAAAGAAAGACTAGGTCCTCAAATGGGAGGAGGTTGCCATCCAAGCTTTTAATGGGATTAAAGAGGCATTAAAACATGCCCCTGTTTTGGTAGCTCAATATTATAAGAAGCCTTTCTAACTATTTTCCTTTGCTTCAGAGATCACTATTGCTTATGTCCTACTACAGAAGGATGATGAAGGGGTTGAGAGGCCAATTTCCTTTTTCAGTAAGACCTTGCAGGGGACTGAGTTGAAGTACACTACCATGGAAAAGAAGGCATTTGCCTTGGTAAAAGAAACAAAGGTTTTTAGACCTTACATTATAATTTATACAGTGGTTGCTCATGTTCCCCACACCATGGTGAAGGACATCTTATCGAGAGATGGAGGTCTCAAGCAAAAGATGCGGGTGGGTGAAAAAGTTGCAAGAATATTATATGTATATCCAAACAACGAACTTGGTGAGAGGTTTAGGCTCGGCTAAGCTTATGGCTGAGAGCAACTTGCAAACTATTGAGGTAAATGAGGTAGAATAAGAAAGGGTAGGTGTTTTAAAAGGTTGATGAGTTCTATGTGGTACAAGGATGTGATTTTCTATCTCGGACACTTATACTACCTTGAGAATTTAAGTAAGAACTGGGAAAAGGATCTTAAGTTGGCCTCCTAGAAATATGTCATTATTGATTATGGGTTGGCTTAGAAGAACCCAGAGGAGTCCTCTTAAGATGCATTACTGAAGAAGAAGCCCCCAAAGATAATTACTTATCTCCATGGAGGATTATTGAAGGGATGTTTTCTTGTAAGAGTCATAACACACATGATCCCAAGGGCTAGTTATTGGTGGCCAACTCTCTTCGTGGAAATAACTCTTTTGGTTAGAAGATGTGATAGTTGCCAACACTTCTGCTGGAATCTTGAAAGCTTGGGCTCCCTTCCTTTACAACTTTTATCAATTGAAGATCCATTTAGGCAATAAGGAATGGATTTCATTGGTGATATTTTGGACCCTTCAAGTGCTGGCCATAAGTGGATTCTTGTAGCCACCGATTATTTCATGAAGTGGGTGAAGGCAATCCCCACCAAAAGATCAACACACCAATACACCAAATTTTCATGGATTTTCTATTGAAGCATATCATCTATAGGTTTGGGGTGCTAGTCAAGATTGTTGCTGACAATGCCATGAACTTTAGAGCTAAACCTTTGATAGAAATGTGCAAGTAGTATGGGATCAACTTAACATATGCCTCTAATTATAATCCCCAAGGAAATAGACAAGTTGAGTCCAGACAAAACACTTTCTAAAGATTATCAAAAGAACCTTAGAGCTAAACAAGAGAAAGTGGGGTGAGCAGTTGTAGTTTTTTGTTTGGATAGATAGGATCATTGCTAAAAGAGCCACTAGAAAGAGTCCATTTGAGTTAATGTATGGAACTCAGGCCCTCCTATCCCTGCATATGCAATTATCCTCATATAAGTTCATTTAACAGTTGCAGGATCAAAGACGTAGGTCCCTATGATGCTCACATTAACCAAATTGTTGAACTTGATGAAGAGAAGAAGGCATCCCACCAGAGGCATGTAAATTTCAGAGCAAGGTTGAAGAAGTTATTTGACAAGAAGGTTACTCCAAGGGCCTTCAATGTTGGAGATATTGTGTTGCTATGGGATAATAGACATGAGGATAAGGGCAAGCATGGAAATTTTGACTCATTATGGATGGGCTCTTACTCCATTGATATCAGGATTTGTGAGCATACCTTCTTCCTCAAGGACTTAGATGGTGAGCTACTCGAATTTCCTGTTAATAGTAGGAATTTGAAGCATTTCTCGGATTGATTCCCTAAAATCAAGGAAAAATATTGTGTATGAGTGTATAGTTTAATTTTTATCTCTTGTCTTTTATATTTTTGTTCATTACGGTCTCCGTGAACTGTTTTTTCTTGGTTTCTCTATTTCATTTTTTGAGATGGCACTATTTTTCTGCTATGACAATTGACTCTGTTGCCCAATGGATATTTTGACACTTGGTCTACCTTTGTTCTTGTGACACTCATGGGGAGTGCCCATACCTGAGTCGGAGCCGATATTGGTGCTCAAAATAGTCTCGCCCAATTTTCCTCTAAAAATCTATCAATTTACAACCTCTATCACTTCCTTTTTCCCCGTGTTGTGACTTGTTAATCTTTGTTGCCATTTTTAATCTATTCATGGGTCGTAGATTAGTTATGGGTCCATGGTTTGATCCTTGTTTCTTTGTTTCTCAGGAAAAGGTCTGTAATTTGGGTCCCTCGTTCTCTGTTCATCTAAAAACCAGGGTTCTCCCATATTTTCCATTCTCCATAGTCTGGATTTTTTCCTTTTCATTTATGCCCTAAGTAATTGAATAAACATGAATTGATGTGTCTCGATGGACTTATTTGAGCCTTATAACACTTCTAAATTCTCTTTCCTTAGAGAAATTTTCATTTTCGGGCTCGAATGATCATTTTTATATATTTTATGGTTTGATGGGTGTTTCTCCTAGTCAAATTTACATCCTTGCATCGACAAGGGACGTGGCACCTTTTGGTTGGACATGGCTTGGTTGGGTACTTCAAAATTTCTATGAATCACCTCAACTTAAAATGTGTCCACGTGGAGGAATGATGCTCATTTGAAGATCTACTTTTTGGTTTGGCCTTAGAGTAGCGCTAAGAGGACACGTGGAAATTTTCCATTTGCTTTTCCTAGGACTTAGAAAAATTTTATGGAGCTAAAACAATGTGGTAGAAAATAAGGACACGTTGAGACCCCACACTCATTCAGGGTCTCTGCTTTGGGCACCATTTTTAAATTATGTCATGGAGACACGTGGAGGCTTCGTTGGGTCTCCCCATACCTAGTATTTTTAAAGGGTTTTGGGAGGTCTTGGACACGTGATGAGCTGTGCTCATTCAAGGTATCAAATTTTGGGACCATCTCAAGGTGCGCCATGGTGACACATGAAAGTTTAAAATGTCAAAGGGAAGGGGAAGCGTACCATCGGAGGAAACTTAGAATTTTTCCTCGTATGCTCAAAAGTTTTAAGATATCAAAAATGGCCCACATCCCAAAGGAAGAAAGGTAAAAGATTGCTCCAGTCAATTGTGGAGGTGTGGGCCTTTGGGGAAATTTGGAAAATTTTCCCTTTGTGGGAAAAAGAGTTAAAAGTAAAAAAGGAAGCATGGTTTCGCTGGGACCCACATTGGAAACTTGAAGTGGACGGGTAGAGCTGCGGGGAAAACATGGAAATTTTTCCTTTTCCAAAAGGAGGGTCAAATGGAAGAATTTATCCGCGATTCCTTTGGGACCCACCTCAGGACATGTGTCAGGCTCATTTCCCGAGGGCAGAGATGCGGAACAAAATGTGAAATTTTTCTATTTTTCTAAAAGTTGTAAAAAGTCAAAGGAAACCCCTAGGTTTGTTTTTAAGTTTTAATCTTCCATGTGGATGGCCCAAATTCAAAGTAAAGATCAACGGTAGCTGAGAGTTTGAATCTAATTTCCCCCCCATTTTACTAAAACATGCCTGGAAGTGTGAGTCTTCATGATTTCTTGGTATTTCCTACATGCCAAGAAAAGAGGAGAGTTAATGTTGATATATCAGTTTTGTAGGAAGATCTCGAAGACACCTTTCACCATTAAAATGGTTTTACTATCTTGCTCGATCGGATTTTTTATTATTCTTCTCCGAGAATGCATCAAGCTAGATATGACAGATTAGGGCGGAAGTGGTTAGAAAATTTAAGAAAGAGTGATCTACCAGAGGAAGGATTTGAATGTGGGAGATATTCAATGAGATCTACCCCCTCGAGAACCTGATGAATTTTTGCAGATATGATTCGAGAATCGTGATCAAAATCATGGCGAGCACTAGTGCATTAAACATTTTTATCTTTTGGGGAAGAAGGGGATCTATTGTGAATGTTATAAATGGCACAAATTTTTCATGCAAATGGTTGGAGTGTTAGGGGTCGGGACTAAATTTTCTAATACAAAAAGCTTGACAGAGCCCATCATTTTGAGAAGCCATTTGAGAAGGTTGTATATCTATTTTGTATTAAATCTGATCGTGTCAAGGTGGTTGCAAATGTACAGTGATTGATAAGCTCGAGACCTGTTTAGAAACTTTCCCCTGCTGATAGATTTAATCAAATTCAAGTTATTTTATGTTGTCTTGAGAAAAATGTGTTTGTTTTATTTATGAATGTATGTGAGTAGTTTTTCTTGTTTCTGTTGCAATCTTGTATTAAAATATGATTCAATCACATAGGCCTAAATCCTTGTGATAGTTTAATGGCTTTTGCAATTTCATTTCTCGAAGAGCTTTCATCCGGGATTGGATTAAATGATATAAAATCACTTTTCTTTCATGTTGATAGAGATTGTCTATAAGCCTCGGGTGTACCTTAGGTGTGATTTGACTCGAGATCTTGATACTTTGATGGATTTTCTAACTCGAGCCTTCATGATAGAATCTCAAAGATTGTTTTAAAAAGTGTTAATCTGGGCCTTCATTGATGTACATATTCTATTTAAAGAAACATTTTAGCTATCTATGGCATTATGTGGATTTAACCTTCTATTTTGTAATATTCCTCAAGGATCTAGTGAATCAAGTTCATCTTGTCCCACCTCCTACCAAAAATTTATTCAAAAACAACCTATCCTTCTGTACTTACCCTTGTTTGTCATGTGTGCATACACATGCATAATCTATGTTACCAAAACATGCGGAAGCAATCGTGGTCCCAAATGTCTATAGTAACCTTTTCCTTGTGAAAATATCTCCATGATCTAGAAGTGATAACTTGTGAGACTCAAATTTGGCGTGTTGATCATATTTTTCCAAGGTCGTCTCAATAAAATTTATGCAAAAGAACGATTCATCAATATTCTTCAATAACAGAGGTTACAAAATAGGTTCTCTTACCTTCGTTGAAAGGCACAACCTTAAATAATTAGGATCAAATCACATCCTTTTAAGGTGCTACCCACTCCTTTCGAAACACGAGTGCTAACAATTCGGATAAATTTCTTCCCCAGCTACAAAAATACATACATGATTATCTATCTACCTATGAGTTTCTGCTAAAATCCATGATATCTTGCTTGGTCCTTGAAGGAGATTAAATTTGGGTACCAACACCTTGTTCGGCCTCGTGGCCATATAAGAACATCCAAATGAATATAAATGTACTTTCAAGATCATCAATATATATGTGAATCACAACAATCATCAAGACAATCAATAGTATCACTTACAATTTCCTTAACTATATCATCATAAATTTTAATCCAATTTTTATTGTCTAGGTCTAATCAAAATATCCAATTATCACAAGTCCAAGCAACAACTACAATATAACCATGTCAAACAAGTATATCAACATCAAAGTATATAAAAATGTCTCTAAAAATCATCATGCATCATATAAGAATCAAAATCAACAATGATCCATGATCGAGCATCTAACATCATACTAAATCAAAACTATAATAATGTCCATGATATAATCAAGAGTGCCATGATAAGTATCAAAAGGTGTCAAAGAGTAGTGGGCACTACAACTAGCTCATTTTTCATATTTTATTAGAATACATATTTTTGAAAGATATTGACATGTCGTAAATCAGTATTTCTCGTATTAAATTGACGCATTATAGAACATTTATTATTGAAAAGCACAATTTTATATATATAAATAAGAGATATACAATGTTGATCATATAAAAGGCGGGTGAAAATAATCACGCTCTAGAATGTCAATCACATCAAATTGGTTAAGCCTCAACAAGGAGACTAATTACGTCAAAATCATAATAAAATTTTGAGCATCGATAAAAAGCATGAACAAAACTAGACTGCAACAACAAACATAAAGGATGAAAAAGGAAGCCAAAACCAGGTTTTACGCGTTCTAAATATTGAAACGTTGTGACTCACGAGAAAATTCCTTTTAATGAAACATAAAATACAGGTTAAATGTTTGTAATCGGGCGGGACGGACGTCAAATCTCTATTGGGAATATTTATTGCCTAAGTTCAAGAGATTTGTGATAATGAACGAGAAGAGGTAACCCAAAATATAACAATTATATTTCAGAAGATTTCCTCCGAAAGAAACAAAGCGATTTTTGAATACAAAGCATTTATCTAGGTCAAAATCTCCATCAGAGGAAACAAATACACCTTTTTGTGGGCAACAATGGTTCGGGTTATTGCCAATTTATTTCAGAAACAAAGCAAAAGAGAGGCGACCCAGCACAAATTAGCCAACAGATGCGAATTATTAGGGTAGAGCTAAATTAAGCTAACAAGCAGACGTTAATGCGATCGAACTGAAGCATTAAACATGTAATCGACTTTCCCTAGGGCAGCCGCCACAACTTCAGCAGCAACATACCCACGAGCATATCTGAATCGTCCAGTGCCTCCGACCACAGCGAGCTCCCAATGCGGCTCGAGAGAGCGAATAGTCCCATGGATCTCCAGGGGCTGCCGTTGTTTTTCTCATTCTCAAACACAACAGAGAAAAGGAGATGAAAATTGGTTCCCGCAAAATTTATACCGGCCTCCAGTCCTTGAAATTTACCCAAAGCCTTGGAGGACGCTTTAGGTCCTTCCGTTACAGCATGGGTTATTACGTTTACTGTTCCGAAGGCTGACATAACAGAAGACGTTCCGTTTATTCCTGCAACCGTAACTGTTGTGGGATTCGCTTCTCGTGTAATTTCGTGTGCATAAAACACAATGTTGTCTTTCCATGCGGCAGCAAAATCACAGCTACAAAACAACATGCAAATTACGATAAAAACTAATATCAATGAAGAATTTTGTAATGCCATTGCAATGACAACGGGAGACTTTCACGTGGCACATAGGGTTGCTTAGAGAAGCTAATAATAAGAGAAAGGACACCATAATCGCCGTATATGTAACCTTCAGAACAGAAAATGCATTTCATTCGGCGTGGAATTTGTCCCCATAAGATTTAAACAGAGGCCTACACGCAAAACACGCTAAACGACTTAGGTATTTAGATTATTATGTTAATCTGTACTTCCGTCAATTTAGAATTTCTTGATTGTCCTGCTCAATCGTAGAGATTCAGGTAAGTATACGTCGGGCTATAGGCGTTATACAGCGGGACTAAGCCAGCTGGAAGAAACCGATCAACCGCCCGCAGTTATGTTGTACGTACAAGTGACTACCAAAGACCAGATCACATCCGTCCGTTACATCCTGCTATATCTCAGTATTTGTTTGTGTGTAGGTCATTTTCACGCAAAGGGGCTGAAGAATAAAATTGTTAGAACTAGTAACTGCATCTTTTGGAGACTGATAGAGAGGTGTTGAAGAATTAAAAAGTTAAAAGGAGATAAGGGGGAAACATTGAGAAACAAGATATTTGATGAAAAAGTCGATTGAAAGGAAGAGAACATTGTTGGTGGAGGAATTATTGGCTAGAATGTAAATCCTTTCTTTTCTTTTGGTAAATCACATATGGATCTTCTTGGTTTTTTGAATAGTTAGAGCTCATACCATTTTTAAACTGTAGAGATAGTGTGATAGATGTAGAATTTCGTTATATTTTTTTACCAAAATTTAAATAAGCAAGTAACAACTAGGTTGCACAACCAAGGTCACCCGAACTCACACTAAAATAAAATGGTCTTATTATTATTATTTAAACATAATAATAATTGTTATATAAATCTTTCAGTAAAATAAATTAAATATGATGACGTAAATTATAAATGAAAATTTAGTTTGTTTATGAAACCCTATTTATGCTATGTTGTATAATTTGGTCCATGTCCTATATTATAGTAAATAACTAGTATAGATATCTTAAATACATCTATCTAAAATATGTGAAGAGATATCAATCATGAGGCACCTATATAACTATGCAAGTGTAGTATAATTATACAAAAAGGGTAATACTTCAAAACAAATATAATAAGAATACTATAATAAATATATCTATATGAAATACACAAATAGAAATCAATTTCAAGCTTCATAGGTTTGATTTTTTACCCACTTCCTTAATCAACAACTTCATTAAATTCTCTATCAATTTCTCATTCATTTGTGGCAAATGAAATGATGTAGCTACATAATTGTGTCGGTATCAAAATAAGATACTCAAGAAAAAAGACACAAACATTACTACAAAACTAAGAAATTACTTTTTGATTGACTTCCCCAAAAAGTAAACATAATTATTTAATCGAGTTTAATATATCTAAAATTAATGAATGAACTATCACATGATGGTCAAATGAATGTCAAATTTGATGTCAAGAATAAAAGTGAACCACTCACTCTATTATAACTCTTTCTACAAGTATAGTATGTCTCTCAACATTAATTATAATATTACTAATAGTATTTTTATTAAAGGAAAAATGTTTTTGTGGGCTCCTACCAGAACAACAAGGCCAAAGCCATAATAAACCATGAAGCATAGGAAAACAAAATATATCGCACACAACACAAGCACAACGAACCGAAACCCAACGGGAAGAAAAAACAATCATTGAAATAAAAAGAAATATAGAATCACATGAGTACAATGTCCATATAGTTTTTCTATCTCCTCCTAGTTGTGATTATCCTTATGGGCGGAATGGGAACCTTACGTTTGTATTTTTATACCACTCCGTATTCCACCCATCCTCCACATATTATGATTCACCACAACCATCTCGTTGAATTGAAATTTTCACGATAACACTCACCCTACAAGAAATCAAAGATCTTCAAGGTATCACGATCAATCTAGGAGTTATTCATCTTTTTGATGGGTAAGACAACGTCTAAATTGCCTTTCGAGAGGTGCTCGACCATCCACTTCTATATATTTTCTTCATAATATTTCTCAACTCATCTTTCCACGTTGATGTTGCCTTCCTAGCTTGGGAAAAATCATAAAAAAATTCATCCCACCGAGGGATCCTTAGCTAAAAGAACCAACCTACTATAAATTGGGTGCTACAACCATGTATTCACCTCTATCGCAAAATCCCCATTGCCAATATCATCATTTGACTATAGATTAGAACGATTTATCTCCTCTCGCTTTAAGATTTATGACGGGATGTAGATACTCGAGTGCTCTTTTAGTCATCTCTTAGGCGTGGGATTGCTTTCAAAGACAAGGCATGAATTGGATCCGGGCTATAAGGGATCATTAACAAACTACCTCTTGTCCTTATCTCATTTCTTGGTCATGAAACCCTGGTTTCCTTCATTTTATATACTCATTGAAACATTACAATAAGGCAAGTTTTTATTAGAATGCCACAGTTACCATCACAATTCTAGGATTTAAAATGCATTGTTTCCATTGGTAATGCTTTGGGGAGTTTCTTGATTGTTGATTCCCATACTTGGGCTACATTCACACAACCTTTTCCCATATCCTTGTAGACCTAGACACTTAAAATAACCTTCCGCCAACATTGAGCTTAAAGTTCAAGATAGAACATAAACCTAACCTCACGGATTATGAAGAGATTAACTTCAGATGTAAAGCATCTTCACATTTGGACATGTTGATGTAAATTTCCAAATGGATAAATGAAAGAGTGAGAGAACCACCTAGTGGAAACATGCCCTCTGTGTTATTTTGGGATGAATTTTAATTTGAAGGGGGGTTTAGATTCAAATACAGATTTGGAGGAGTTAGTGTATTAATTTCCTAAAACACAACTAATGGAAATAGTGGTACCTTTTAAGGCACATATATAATTTTGGTGAAGTGGCTATGGATAATATTGTTCCTCCCTTAAATGATAATTCCTTTCAGGTTGATTAATTATATCAAAGCCTATTTACCATGCAGATCTAACCTTAGGTTGATGGCCTCATGGATGAGTGGAAATTGATCCATAATAAGAAAAAATGATATTATAGAATGACCACTTCTCTTTTGCGAAAGAATGTCACGTGGCATTCTTTATCATGATTGTATTTCTGTGTTATTTTATATTGTTTGGCTTTTTATGGATTTTGTGATGTAGGGAAGTTTTATTATCTTGGTTTTATTAGTGCTTAAGTAGTGAATATGGGTTTTCAAACCAATTTTATACCTCAGTAGAGGCCCTTTCATAAACACTCCTTTACCTTAATCGAAAAACTCATGATCTACTTCACATTATTCTATGAACCCCACAATTTTAACATTAGTCAACTAAATCCATCTCTTTGCTTGTTTACTAAATAAAATTGACAAAATCATGTTTGTTTCACGATATGTAGGGAATATTCTCTATGTCAAAATTGTATTGTGAAAATTTACCATAGAAACTATGGAAAAATTGATTTCCTCTCTATAGTAACCATTTTATTAGTTTTCGATTATACAACTAGTTGTATAACTAGAACCACTACTAGTATCAAAGAAAAAGGAATGAAAAATCCCAATTCGTCACCTAATATATTCTAGAAAATTTGAAAAGTAAGTGATATAGGTTTTGTAAAATTTTATAACACATCAATTAGTAAAAATATTGGGATTATTTGAATATATATCCGTAATATATTTCATCTATATTACACAATTTGTTATCTATATTACAAATATATCTTCTTATATTACACAATTCTTCTTCTCTACTATAGATATAGTCTTACCTATTAGAAATTTTACTTTGATTTTGAGATTGTAACACTATCATCTATGAATTATATGACATCATTACTTCATCTAATTTGACTACATTGATCCATCAATATTTCACCCATTGTGGAAAATTTCTCACTTTTGCCTCTCATAGGAGTTTAGATAGTTTCGTAATACCATTATGGTTGATCATCCACTTAGACCACCTACTAATCATAACATTAATGAGATATTTGCTCACCAACTAGCTAATCAAGTTGGGGTTCCAATTAAACTTTATATACCATCACTCACACCCCTCTCTATATAGACGATATTGATATATTCTATCAATCGAGAGTAGAAGTGTCATTCATATGAGAAAATTGTCTCAGAAATTGTTGTGTCTCATCCTACATGTTGGATGGAGTAGAATTAGTTAAAATAAAAATTCAAATGTGCTCATAAATAGGAAATTTATTCTCAAGTTCGAGAATAATTCACAAAACTCCATTTGCATTGCGAATCGCATGGAGTTCTCCAATATCGGAGCCCACGTTTTTTTCGACGTGATTACAAAATAACATTACTCTAACTAATTTAAAATTGGGTAATTATTTACATACTACATCATGAAATACCAAACTTTCAACTAATTCAATACAACAACAATCTAAATGAAAATAATAATTAACCACACACTATTGAACTTCATAATACATTAATAAGTCAAAACTAATTAAAATACATTTGGATTATGAATTTTTGAGTGACTAGTCATCCAAAAGTAGGAATATATAATGTCCACTAAATCAAATTGACCCATGCCATCAGATCTTATGAAACCCATGTTTTCCGTAATTTCGTATGTATATATAAAAATATATGTTTGTCTTCATTCCTCTCATTCACAAGTTTTTTCCAATGAGGAGGAGAGGATGGAATGCAAAACTCTCATGGAAAATTTAGGTAGCGAGATACGAAATCCCCTAACACTAGTAGTGGAATTATTTAGAGATCTACATTGTCTCCATATTCGATAAAAAAATGTATAGTTGTCTATTACAAGTTGAAGGAGAGTTAATTTATGATATCCTAAACTCTTTGTATTAGTTTTAATCTAGGAATGAATGTAGTTATATTATTTTTATATAAATATTTATTAACTCATCTATGGATTTTATTCATGGATTTATTTTAGGTCATTTTCTTAGTTTTAAAATGAAGCATGCACACACAAACACACACACATGTGGGGGTGCACACACATGTATAGATACATAAAAACATATGCCTCACTAAATAAAAATGTTTTTGAATATGAAATATTGACATACACTTTTATGTTTCAACCCAAAAGGCGAGTGCATATGTGGAATTCCATAATGTCAAGGAAATCATTAAGGGTGAGAATCAATCCCTACCCCAAAAACATTCCCAAGGAGTAGAGGGTGGATTAGTTATGTCATACCAAAGGATTATTTATGGATGACACATTATTTCTATCCCCTTATAATCAAAGCCAAGTTAGAGACATGAATTTTTCACACTAGAGATTACATTAGGGACATGTAGTGCCCACTCCTCTTCGACACTTATTACACACTGATTTTTTATTTATCATGGACTATAGACATGGACCTTATTGTGTTATTTTGGATTAGCATGATGTTATATGGTAGATATATTCTAACTATTGATATGTTTTGATTCATATTATGGTTTGTATGGATTCGTAGAGGCATGATAGACATTTTGTATTGATGATGATGTTGTGTTGTTAGCTTATATATATATATATATATATATATATATATATATATATATATATATATATATATATATATATATATATATATATATATATATATATATATATATTGACTGACCGTCTAAATTCTCATTGTCAGATGACCATGTTTTGGTGTTTCGAACTAATCTTGTGATCTTATTGATATTGATGTAATGGTAGAATTGAAATGTTTATGAAATTGTAAATAAATGATAGCATTGCTTAGCTTTGATGATGATTTCGTGTTATGATGATGTTCTTGATGGATGTACATATATTTTATTGTTGATATATTTAATGTGGCCATGAGTTGAAGGAGGTATTGTTTGATTTTACAGGTGATTGTATCACAACAAACAAAAGGGGGTAGGAGACCAACCGTGGCGAGAATATCTTATGGTTCTGATGATAGTCACATGACAACTTTGTGTTATGTTATTGTTGTATGTTGTAAGGATGTTAATAGGTCCACATGGGAGGAAATAACCTCAAATTGTGACCATGGGATATGTGTGTTCTTTTCTCTTTTATTTTGATTAAATTGGCTATATCTATTTTCTTCTTGCATTTTATTTCACTTTTATATTATTGATTAAATGTACCCTTGTTATTAGTTAATTATGTTAATTAAAATTGATTTTTAGATGTGACCATAAGGGGTATTTATTTTGGTAGATAGTCCTTTTGATCTTGTGATTTGAAGTTGGATTTAATTATTTTACTTGGTGTGTACTCAACCCATCTCTCCAAACTCGAAATTTGACTTTCAAGATAATTTTTGAGGCTTGTGGGACAATTTAAGCTTGTCCCACACCTCTTAAATTCATCTACCAGCTATTCCTACAGCGTAAGGGGTGAAAATTAGACCCCATTATGTGATTTGGATGGTAAAAGGTGGATTTTATTGCACTTTTTCTTACATGAGTTCTTAATGGTGTCCTTTTGTGGTATGGAGTAAGGATTAGTGTGTGTAAGAGGCATTTCATATCCTCAACCACCTAATTACTAACCTTAGGTTTTATGTTCGACTTAGGGGATGTGGAGTTTAGGAGAATTCATTTGGCATCCTACATGGAGCCGCCTCACCCTCTGCTTCTCCATTTTCTATTTATTCATGTTTAATTGATTTGTTGGGAGTTACTCATTTAGATGGGCACATTTGTTCTTTTGGAATTTTCTTGGATTTTGTTACTTGGAGATTTTTTGAGATTTCCTTGGGATGATTGCTTGTTTTTGGGAGATAGAAATACTTGTTGAAGATTGTGGAAGCTTTTGATGGCAAGGTAGGGCATTTCCCTTTGTTTTTCAATTACTTTTTTATATGTGTGTACAAGGAAAATGGTTACATGATTGTGATTTGTGTTGGGTTGGGTGGACTTTGGCCTTAAGAAAAGTTGTAGTATATTAAAGATGTGACCATTTTGGGAGGGAAAAGGAATTTGCATTGCATAGTGGAGGGACTATGATTGGGAGTTCCACCTTTGGGGAAAGAAAAGGGTAAACTTGCTATACTTTTTCTATTTACATTGGGAGGGAAAAGGAATGTTTTGAGAAGTTTTTTTTCATTTGGAAGCATGTTGGATGGAACACCTATCTCATTTGGGAGTTACAATGAGATGGTTCTGATTGTTTTATTCTCCCTTGACTTGATATATAAGCCTATGTGTTGAAATGTATGCATTGTGTTGATGTATTTTGGTGTTGAATATTTTATGGAAAATTTTGGCGTGTGTGTTGTAACGTGGAAGAAAATTTGTAAGTTTCCATTAGTTGAAAAAATTATTTATTCTACCATGGTTGGGGATGAGGGGTAATTGAAGAGAATGATATCTTCTCATCTTTCAAATAAAGGTTAGGAGGTGAGTGTTGCCTAAACCTCCTCTCTTTTTGTGATTTGAAGGAAAAAAAAGGAGAAGCTATGGAGTTGAAGATTGGAGGAGTTACCCTTATTTGGAGTCAAAGAGATCACCCTTGACAAGGTATTCCCTTGTTGTAAAGTGAAAGATTCAATCTTGTATTTTGGGAAACATTCTTGTAAACTTATTTTGTTCAAATTGATGAAAGGAGGAACTACTATATTGTAAAAGAATGAACTAAGATTCTTGAGAAAAGATTGTATTTTTATCTAGTTATAATTGTAATATTGTAATGGTTGGAAAGAAGGACTTGAAAGTTGTATTCAAATGGGAAATGTATTTCTTTCAAAAATGAAAATAAATTCATAGTTGTTTGTGCTTTCCTTTGGTGAAATGGTTTTGGTTGTATTAGATGAATGTATGAAAGTTATACTTGATTTTCCTTATTGAAATAGATATCATTCTTGTTGTGAAAAGAAAAGAGACACATTCTCATTTTGATAGTAAAAGTTAACATATTGAAATGTTGAAATTGTAGTCAAATTCTACACTAAGTTATAAGAAGGTAGATTTATATCTAGAGATGAAATTAAAGAAATATTTCCCTCCTTGCTTACATTGGGATAAATGGTAGGCATTTATTTTAAATAATTCATACATGTGAATAAATAGAAATTTCATAACAACTTTACCTTATATTTCATTATACAAATGAATCGATTTATTGTTTAAAATAAGGTAAAATAAAAATATGCCTTTATAGTTGAATATATTCACACACACACACACACACACACACACACACACACACACACACACACACACACACACACACACACACACCACACACACACACACACACACAGATATTTGTGTGTGTGTGTATATATATATATATATATATATATATATATATATATATAGAGAGAGAGAGAGAGAGAGAGAGAGAGAGAGAGAGAGAGAGAGAGATATATATGTATATATCTTATAATATTTAAATTAAAATAAAAATATTTCCATGTTGTATGGATATTAAACTAAGTGTATATATATATATATATATATATATATATATATATATATATATATATATATATATATATATTAGAATATTTAAAATAAAATTAAAAAATTCACACCGTATGGCTATTAAACTAAGTGTTATCTAAAAAATAATAATAAAGAAAAACCCTTACGTCGAATGGCCATGACCTACCTTGCATTATATTTAATCAATAAAAGAATGGTTTGGGGGAGGTGCCAACAACATGCCCAATGCATATATAATAATATGGGGTGGCAGTGGGGTCGACACCCTCCCCCACAATATCTTTAAAACCTGCAATATGATAATACAAGCTGCGACTTATTTATACATTGCGTTGTATTTTTACCCAACCAAACTTTCATTAGATAGATAGATAGATAGATAGATAATCGTATTTCCTTAAGCTTGGCTGCCACCTTGAATTCATTCAGATTTATAAAAAGAAATTATAATTACAAAAACAAATGCCAAATTTATACACACACACACACACACGGATATATATAAATATATGTGTGTGTTTGTATATATACACACACTCAAACTCTTCAATTAATCGTATGTATCACTTCAAAACCAAAAATGAAATCGGAGCAAGAATTCCCATACCCGAATAGGGTAACATCAAAGAAAATACACAAATATCAAATAATGATCTTGGGATACCCTAGGAGATGGATTTAAATGAAAATAAGCAACCAGAAATGTGTGTATCCATTCAAGAACTTGAGGAATCTTCCATGGTCTCCATGCTCCCAAAACCGGTAAAACAAAATGGAGAAAATGAGAAAATAGGGTAAAGGAATGAATAAAAGAGACCCCATAAGGATATTTAGGGTTTCTTAGTCAAACCTAAGATCTAAGGGTTTAGATTGTTTTAATGCAATGATTAAGGATGAATGCTACAACTTTAAGTTTGGGGATTTTTGTGGGAATGGAGAGTTAATTAAAAGGTATGGATAATGGGTTGAAAGGGGAAAATTATTGGTTAGGGTAAGTTGAGACCCTTTCGCTAAATTTATAAATAAACAAATGAATTTGGCCTAGTAAGGATAACTTAAATAACGACTTATAAGAGTTAATTAATGGGAATTTATGAGAAACCTATAGGGGATTTAAACGTGAAATGATTTGTGTGAAATTAATATTATTTAATTATTTCTTTAATTCTGATGAATTTATAGATATAAATGAGAAAATATTTAATCTAGTTATTGGTTATAGTGTTGCAACCTTTTTAAACAAAAAAATATATTATTATGTATTTTTCCTAATTAATTATTGGGCTTTATCTTGGGTTTTCTATGTGGAAAGGCTGGCATTACAATTTGTATCAAAGTCATGTGTTCAACGCTAGGACCATTGGCAACAGTTGGAAGCACAAATAGTTAACCTAGTATAACCTACAATTAGATCAGACAACATTGCATGATATTTCAAAACGTAGAAAACCTAGAAACCTTAAATAAATCCTAGATGATGTTGAACCAACTCTCATCTTTTTTTGTGTAGGAGGTGCAAATTGGATGATGATTTCTTGCACATCGACTTAGACATACCACCCACGTAAGCAGGAAGTTGCCACTATACTACTGCAGATTTCACGGATCTCACGGGAGGTCAATGTAGCTATATGAAGTGGAGTGATAATGACACAAACTAGCTGCATGATAAGGATCCATCACTTGAGGCTTAGAACCCTTCACCTTTGCATAGTAAGGAGCATAGAAAAGATAACTCCCATATGGACACAAAGATAGATCTAAGGTTTGTGACAGACATCAAGCTGCAGATCATATCGGGGAGGTCCTAAAGCTACGGCCATCTCATTATGTCGGTGATAGAAGAGGATTTTAGGAAGAGGCTTGGTTAGTGATCTTGAGTGGATAATTTACTGTTTGTGACCATGTACTAGCAATACGAAGGCTCATGTTTTGATTAATCTTCTAAGATATGGAACAAGTGTTTTATGGAGGACTTAGGAGAAGAATTCTCTTGTAGAATTAGAGATTATTACTTGGTAACACTTTGAGGAGTTGTTCAAAATTAGATACATATTAAGGAGGTTTATTTAGAAGAGGATAGATGAGTTTCATAACTTTTGATAGGCATCTATGATAGTAGATGAGTATAGGAGTTACTTTCTGGACTTTTTCCCATATTTTGACTACATACAGGATGAGTGGGTTAGGACTTAATGGTTCATCAGAGGCCTAAACTTTTATTTGGAAGGTGTAGTGTTCATTCATTATCCGCATACTTTAGTTGATGTCATTGAGAAGGCCTATATTGCATAGAATATCGGGGGAAGACACAACAAAGGCTAGAAATAGATTAAGGATCCGTATTCAATATATACAAGATAATAGGTCAAGGGGGTCACCTCCTCCTCCTTATGGTGGACACTATTCAAAGCATAGACCTTTTCGAGGATGCCACAACAGCCACCTCAATAGTATTAACACACTTGACCATGCTTTGGGCCTCCACAGAGACATGATGCACATAGAAGACATAGCATGTGCCCCCACCTAGATGACCAATCAGCCAAAGCCAAAGGCCCTACAGGATCGTAAGTAAGAAAACGTCTATAGTACTCAAAAAATTCCATGGAAAGATCTTCGAGGTCTACAACATAGACTCCTAGAGAAACTAGAGGGGTATTCACCTATTGGAGGGGACCAGAACTTGTTATGGATGTGGTGTATAGGGGCACCATTGGAAAGAGTTTCTACATAACCCTGTTAATCAAGAAAAGGAATCTATTTGAGATCCTAGAGACAGTGATATGGGACGCAGTCATCAGATTTATGTAGTGGTCAAGAATCGTCGGGAAGAGAATAAAGGTACAAGTGATTGAGACTAAAAATATTATCAGTGGTTTCTCTACCTCTATATTTTTGGGTTTTGGCTCTTCCAATTAGTTTATTGCACCATCATTAGTACAACGTTGCATGTTGGTGGTAGTTAGGTAAGGACTTAGTTGGGATGTTAAGATGGCTTCTAGAGACAAGCTCTTAGTGGAATCCTTAGTTAAGGAGTTTTGAGTGGACTAAGGACCCTTCACCATGACCTTGGATCTTCGTATCCTTCCTTTGGGTTTATATAGAGTTATCTTTGCCATGGATTGGTTATACGCACTTTGAAGTAGAGAATATTGTAACAATAAGGTTATATCTTATGCGGGGCATTTAGGGGTTGAGTCGGTGATACTTGGAGCTAGGAGACCCATCTCTATTCGTACTATTTTATGTTATGAAACTTAAACGGTGTGTGCCATGTGGATGTCAGTTGTATGCTATCACAATTAGTGATAGGTAAGAGGATGAGACCAATGGACCTTCACTTAATGATCATCATATTTTGAGGGGGTTTGCAGATTTTTTCCAAGCAAGTTTACCTGATTTACCTCCCCCATGTGAGATCTAATTTTACATTTATTTGGTTCCTGGAGTGGATTCTATCTCACGCACACCATATAGGATGACCGCCCCTGAGCTATGTGAGCTCAAGTTGTAGTTATACGCCTTCTTCAGAGAGGGATAATCTACCCTAGTATATCTCTTTGGGGTGCACCAATGATTTTTGTGAAGAAGAAGGATAGATTTTACATTTTTGCATTGACTACAGACAACTGAAGAAAATAACGATCAAGAATCATTACCCCCTTCAATGTATAGATGATTTTTTTCATCAGATGAAAGTGCTAAAGTGTTTTCCAAGATAGACCTCAAGTTCAGTTATCATTAGCTGAGGATTGCAGAGGAAAATATCCACAAGATAGATTTTCCCACAAGATATGGCCACTACGAGTTCATTGTTGTGCCATTTGGGTGATGAATGCCCTCATAGTGTTCATGAGTTTGATTAATGAGATGTTTGGGAATTTTTCTAAACCATTTTGTGATCATGTTCCTAGATGATAATTTCATCTACTCATGCACAAGTGTGGAGCACAAAGAGCACCTTCATTAGGTTCTGCAGTGTCTTCATGAGTACTATGACTATATGGGAACCTAGAGAAGTGTTCATTATTTATGTCTTAGGTTCAATATATTGGCCACATTATTTTCGGGGAAGGTATCATAGTTGATCCTTCATAAATTATACCTATCATGGAATGGCACAAGTGCAATGAATTTCACCGAGGTGCGGAGATTCATAGGATTGGTAGGTTATTACGGGAGGTTTGTTGACGTTTTCTCTTATATTTCCCATCCCATCACTTCCCTTCAAAGACAAAGGGATGAAATTTGTTTTTTTTAGATAGATCCACAGAGAGATTTCTTCGTATGCACGAGATGCTTTACTAGTAGGGTTAGGAGGTGTATTGATGCGGGATGGCCATGTTGTAGCTTTGAAGTCTAAAAAATTAAATAATTATGAGCTCAATTACTTGAATCATGAACTTGAGCTTACAATGATTATGCATGCCTTTCTTCAATGGAGGCATTTTCTTTTAGGTGGGACGTTTAGTTATCTCTCAAAAGTGCACCCTATAGCAGGATGATTATAGGGATTCTAAGCTTGTTGTGGATCTCTCTCTTTCATAGATATAATAGAGACACCTATGGTCTATGGGTATACCTATTGTTGACGTGAATCTTCGGTATCAAGGTGGTTCCTTCTTGATGTATCCTAAATTAATTTTTTTGGGGTTTTAAGGGTAAAAAGATGACTCTAAATGAGTTGAAAAATGGGGTGATACACAAAACTTGTTGAGGGATTTGACTAAGTACAAGAAAAATATTTGAGAATGAATTTTGGGTGTGCAAACCAATAGTTTTCAACAAAATATTAAGCCAAAACACTTGATGCATTGACGAAATTATTCACAACAATATTGTTAAGATAAACATGTAAACTAATATAATGCAGAAATAACTAAATTTGTACCAAAGTAAGATGATTAATCATGAAATTTGACTTTCACAAGAAATACTAAGGTATACAAAATACCGCAAATAATTGGAAAGGAAGAAATCAATTCTAAATAAAGGGAAAAAATGGGAAAATCTTCTTCAAAACTCCTGTGTCAAAAATCCTCTCTTGTGCCTTGTAATTACACACCATATATAGCAAAAATATTCACCCATCCCATCTTTAAAATATGATAAAAATTTAATCACCAATGCATCTTATTTTTATCCCTTTATCATTAATAAATAAAGGAATAAACATAAACATGCTAATATAATGAGGCATTAATAGCCTTGGTTACAAAAATACAACTCAGTCAAACTGCAGTTGACTGTTCTATTTTTAATAAATTTGGATGAATAATTTAGCTAATAATAAGTTTTTCTTGATGAGAAAGTCTTCTCCAATGCATGCAATATTTTTCTTCTATCGATGATGTGACATTTGTAACTTGATCCACTTGTAGTGATAATATTAGCACTTTTTTAATCCTGCCCCTTGGATGCACATGCAAAAATAAATCCCTGTGTGAGAAAAATAATTTATTTATTTGAAATAATTTGCAAAAAAATTCACCCATGTATTCATCCTCTATGGGGACAGACTGCAAATTCTAACGATGACGCCTATTTGTCTTCTTGTGGTAACATGTAAAATTTCAACCTTTGCAAGAAAAAATAATACCTTTGTTTTTATACCTTAGTAAAAACTACTCAACTTTAATTCACCCATAGTGGGGGCCACTTGTGAGATATTTTTGTTGACCATGCATGGTAAAATTTCCTCCCCTACTCTTTGTGGGGACCACTCGATGCTACACTTGCATGATATAATTCTTGCATTGGCCAATTGTTATCAACGAATCACAACACCCCTATGTTTATACAAGTGCATATACTTGAACTCACGGTGCGATTGGATAACATGGGTACTATCTCCAAGTTGTGGGACTTGCTACTTGAGATAGACCTCCAGAGAAAGCTGGTTCTTGCTCCTAAACTACCTGCCACAATCTACTCTAATGCAAGGGAAACTAACTATTCTAATCTAAATTCCAAGGGACCAGGGAGAGAGAATGCATAAAATGAAAGCCTACACTAAAGCGGTGATACACCAGAAAAGGAGGGTGTGTGAGAGTATCCTTTCAATGTGTGAGATACAGAAGCAAAGTGCACACTAGAAGTGGTGATGACAGTTCTCCACGATCTAGCAAAAATGCATTCACAACAAAATTTCAAACATACAAAATGATAATAGATTCCCGTATGAACATAAAGTAAACACAATATTCTTGTAATCAAGATTGGAGGGGCAAGAAGAATGCAAGAAAAACACAGCATGGGAGATACATCCACAAACTTGTATATTATTACTTCATGATATGCACATTGTAATGCCCACTTCCCTACGACACTTAGTTGATTATCATTTTGAGTTATGCAGACTTTTGGATATGGACATGACTTATACTTACGTTGATTAGCATGATGTTTTGTGACTAGATGCATTTAGGTTATGATTGGATTTTGTTTTCAGTATGATCTACACTGACTCATGGACAGACTATTGGATACCGATATTATTTTTATATGGATATATTGCATGTGTTCTAACATTGGATTTCTTCGCCATGATGAATAGAATGTAGTTGTTGAATTTACATTACTATAATTTTGGATAATGATGAAATGCATAATTAAGTTGTGATTTAGACCTAGAATAATGGATAATTGAATTACGTATAGATGTTAATAAATTTCATGCATATGATTATTTTGGATATTTTGACATGGCCGCAAGGCCGAAGGAGGTATTTTGCATTTTGCAGGAAGCACAACCTGATCACAACCATGAGGGGGATTGGGAACCAAACACAACAGGATGTCGGGTGGTTACAACATTTGGTCGTCAAGGCAACTAGTAAATTGTATTGTGTTACCTTTATTCTTTTATGTGTTAAGAAAATTTCCATGAGGGGGAAATTTTCTAATGTGACCAAGGGGGTAAGAATTTTAATTACTTGTTTTAAATTAATTTAGTAGGTGATTTTATTTGTGGTGTTTTTTTTTTTTTTAAATTACTTTGCTAAGTGTGTTTAGATTAATGTAATATCTTGTTTTAATTTTTAAGTTTTGGAGGGAGGTCAAGTGGGTGTAATTAATTTTGATGGTTGGCTCCTTGAGCCTTGTGTTTCCTCATGTATTGAATGTTTGGTTTTAAGTGTTGACCACTCCAAATCCTTTGAATTTCGAATTTGAGATTTTGGGCAATTTTAGGGGACTTGTGGGACAAGTTGAACTTGTCCCACACTTCCCAAAACCCCTTACCAACCATATCTATGGGTTGGGAATCCAAAAAGGGGATTATTTATTGTTTTGGGAAGGGAAATGTGACTTTGGAGTGCACTTGTCTTCTTTTGCATTTAATTGTGCCTTAGGACACATGGGGAAGGGATGGATTTGGATTAAAGATGTCATTCAACCCAACCACCCATTTATGGTGTTTTGGGATTTGAGTTGACTAAAGGGAGGTGGTCTTGAGGATGTGTGATGTGGCATCCTACAAGGAGCCACATCACCCTCACTCTTCCTTTTGTCTATTTATGGAAATTTCCTCTCTTGTTGAGGGGGTTGGAGTTTTGTTTTTGTTTTGGTGGAAGAGTTCTCTTTTGTTATTTTTGGGAGAGAAAAGAATTGGGAGAAAGAGAAAAAGAGAGTGCTTGGACTTGCATGCTTGGATTGTTTTGGAGGGAGCTTGGACAAATTTCTTGGTTTAGGCTTCTCCAATGGAGAGGTAGGAAACCTTCTCCTTTGTTTTGCTTTCATATTATTGTTGCTTCTATGCTAAATTTGTGAATAATGCATGTTTACTTTGGTGTATTGTGAAAAATGGATAGAATGCTTATTGTGTAGTATAGGAGAGGTCTATGGGAATACTCATGAGGGAGGCATAAGAGTAGATTAGGATATTGTGGAGGGAGTTTGAGAGGGATGCCCATCTTGGGTAAGAATGTTTACATTCTTACCTTGTCTTTGAGGGAGCCATAAGAGGAGGGAGGCATAAGAGTATGGGAGGAAAAAGGGGTACTTGAGGGAGGCATAAGAGTCATAGGGGCTTGAGTTTTATTGTGGAGGGTTTTGGATGGGCATCTCATCTCAATGGGGAGGCATAAGGAGAACTTTCCCATAGTTCCTTCTCTTGTTGGCTTGGATGAAAGCCTTGTGTTGAAAAGCATTGTTTTAATTGTGTTTCCTTTTTGTTTCTTCCTTTTTACCTTGAATGTTGTGAAGAAAATTGTGTTGTGGGAGCAAGTATTGTTGCCTTGAGTTGGAGACCACCCTTCATTGTGTTGTGTTTGGGGCTCGGGGGTCAATGGAGGAGATTGCTTCTCTTCTCCATTGAGTTTTGGTTGGGAGGAGAGTGTTGCCTCTCCCCCTATCTTGGTTGTGATTTGAAATACTTGGAACTTGGAGCATTGATGAAGAACACCTTGGAGCACAAGAACCTTGTTGTTGACAATGTTAAAACATCATGTAATTACCCACCTAGAGTGGAGAAAGAAATGTAATATTGCCTTGTTTTCTCTAGCTTCCATTATTGTAAATTTGTTCCACATGAAGTAGGGTATGTTGTAATAAGATTTGAAGGAAGAGTTGCATTGAAATGATAGTATTTCTTGCTCTAAAATTTATTGGGAATGTTGTTGAATTCTTTGGTGGAACATTGGAAAGAAATTACAAAAGGAAATATATTAAAAATTTTGGTTTGGATACTTGAAAGTAATGTGTTGGAAAGATTGGAAAAATAGTGCATCATCTCTTCTCTTATACTTGATGGAAGAACTTAAGTTTTTTTTTCAAATGGCTTTTAGTATGACAATGAAACATTGTATGTTCTAGTTCTTTTATGTTTTCTTCACTTATGAATCTAATACAAAATCCATTACAAACTAATCAAGGGAATGAAATCAAACCTTTTGAATCCCATATAATGTTATTGATTTGTGTAGAAGGTGATCCTTATGCAAAAAAATATATACTAAGCTTAAAGAGTTAATTACCCATATCTCCCCAATGTGTAATAAGAAAACTAAGATTTTCAACACAACTCATATCTAGGTAATATCACAACTAATGTGTTACTATTTTTAAGTTCTAATTATAACAATATACCTTTAATATTTATTTGTTTCAACAAAGTATGTTATCAAAAACTACAACCTAAATATAATACTAATAAGACCTACGTACTCTAAACTGGAAGTCCTCCTAGGACTCGGCACGCCAGACCGTAATACCAGCAGATTTTGCGAACTCACTGTGCCGGAATGCATATAAGATTTAAATACATTTGTCAGGATTCCTTGTTTTCGTCAAACACGTCCTCCAGGTCCAACAGAGTTGCCTATCCAAATAAAGGGACTCCCCAGCTGCAATGGCAGGTCTTAAGCCTATATCGTGACAAATGTTTTCTTGCAAAAAGGTCTTATACTGTCTCAAGTCACCTCCTCTGTCCCTTGCATCGTATCAATCAAAGAACTTCTCTGTTTTCATCGTGTTGTTAGACTGTAACAACGTACACTCCGAAATGCTCACGCAAATGCAAAACCCATTGGACTTCATGAATATTCTGATATGAAACGGATCCATTTCTGTGAGATCCTCACCTAAACCATGGCTGAGCATGTTTTCCAGTAGTAGGAACCGTGGTGAAGCACTAGTTCAGGTCGCCTTCACCTTTTTACTCTATCCGCAAACATTTGGAAGATGCATTCGACACTAAACAGATAACAACATTGTTGGACAGCCTGTCCTCTCCGCCATGTATACACCTTGCTGCACCCAATGAAAGTGGAGGTACTCACCTCCTCACGCACCAGGGACAGCAAATAAATAAAAAAAAAAAAAAAAAAAAGGGGAATCCCAAGTTTTGAGGATACATTCAATACTAAACAAATAACAACATAGTTGGGACGACCTGCTGCTGGTGCGCCTCCACTGCCTAGTAGACCATGCGCCTGGGACTATATTTCTTTTTCCCTTGTAGTGTGCATGGCCATGGGCGGTTGTAGACTGGTAAAACGCTTCCTTCCACGCGCCTAAGACCCTGTTTTAGCCTCCTTTTCTTTTCACGCGGCCTGGGCATTTGGAATGGCGTCCTCACCTGCTCCTCCGACCCGTAGCTCCTCCTACCACCTCCATTTCCTTTCTACGTGGCCGGGACGGTGGAAAAATGTTAGGGCGGCTGGACAGAGATTAGGTTTGCAAAATATAGTGTATTCATTGTTTTAGGCGGCCAGTCAGAGATGGATTTGCAAAATCTAACAAGTAAATGATATGCGGCTGAGGAAAGCGATTTGCTTGCATGGAGGAGGTTTGAAATGTATGGCAGGTGGCTATTAAAGCCACCCACCCCAATTTTCTTTTGAACTCAAATTCAAATCCTAGAGTGCCGCACCCACCTTCACAATCATCACTCTAAAACGTTTTTCTTCTATTTTTTTATTTGTAAAATGTTTTTATGTCTCTTCCAACAATTGAAAACAAATCTGTCCCTATCGATATAGCTCATACTTCAAAGTATGGAGAAAGCTAGTATAAAATTCTTTGTAGCAAAATAGCGGCATTGCTACACCAACTCCCTCCTGCTACCACGTGGTATAGTGGTCGAGCTTTATAGCGAGGTGCCCAAATTTTACCACCACGGTGGGAGCATAACCGTCATCGACCGTGCTACTGTTGATGATTAAAGACGGAGTTAAATAAGACGTGGGCAGTGACATATATGTATGAAAGCCAAGGTCCATGACTCTGTCCGGCAAAGTTGATTAGAGCGTTCGCCGAGGCACGTATTTAACAACTCACCCACTGCAATGAACTTGCCCAATAACAAACCAGTGAAGCAGGTAGTCCAATTGAATTGGCCAATAACAAATTTAGTCAGCTCGGTTTTATAGTGTGAAGTATTATAAAAATTGAATGGTTAGTGTTTTCACTTCAAAATAAATTATATCATACTCTGGAGTCAACTTTCAGAAATGTTATTACGACATTACTCAGACATTGGTCTAATCAATTCGAATAACGACCCTCCTCTTCGTTAGCGAAACGTCGAATGAGGTTAAATTAAACATCTTTGTTCACGAAGCTTTATCATGATTGTTATAGTTCAAGCCTGTACGGGCACAACCAACTTTTAAAAAAAAAAAAAATTGTCGCTTTTGGTCGTTTGTTTGTTTACGTCATCACCATCGTGAGCGTGGCGCCGCCTTTTGGCGGCGTTACACACGATTCAATCTATTACAAGATAAGGGTCCGGATCACCATGCAAGGAGTCCACTACAATGGCCTGTAGCACATTGGTTTCACAAAATGATTTTGAAAGAGCTTTGCTATCGAAAACTCCCCCTTACAATGAGCCCAACACTCTAATTTATAGAAAAATTGACAAGAGAGAGAGAAGAGAAAATGGAAATCCCAAAATCTGTCCTTCAACCACTTGTAAGAGGCATTAAATAGAGTAAAATGATTGTATATTACTTGAAAAAGGCTCCCCATACTATCCTAGGTGCTGCAGCAAAGAAAGAATGGTGACCATGCCTCTTAATTGCATTCCCAACTACCAAATAAAACACTGTTAATAACCTAAACACGTTTTATGAAAAATCCCCACCTTTTTCTAATCAAATCAAGAATTTCTTGATTTCTATGCATTGGGCTCGGATCCATGATTCCAAAGGTACCAATTTTGTGTGATTTCATTGACAAATGCAAAAGTTATGGCCTTCGAGTGCGTGCGCACTATTTTGGGTCCGACAGGTATTTTTCGTCATTTGATTTGGAATGAGCATTAACCGACTGGAGCCGAATATGTTTCTTTTATTTAAATATATCTATCCTTATTAAAAATAAATGTCGTCTAATTTTGTGAAAATCGGAGCTCGGAGTCAAAAGTTATGGTCGTTTGAAGTTCACGGGTCAAACGTTGACTTTTTTTCTTTGCTGCATCTATTTCAGCAAAATCGGGTCCGCATGTTCCGGCTGTCCCAGATGAATTCTCCCGCATCGGCCGATTCGGGATTCCTTATCCCCTTTTTCAGTGTTTTCACCTTTGTGCATCCCCGCGCACTTTTTTCGGCTATCCTGCACGAAAATCCGCCCGCCATGATAGACCGTCTTGCGGCAAATCGGCCGATTCGTGCCCCGCGCATACTTTTTTTTTTCCCAGCTGTCCCAAAACACGTGAAACAAAACACTTGACAATTTGTATTGCTTGTGGCCATTTCACCTTTTTGCCCCGCTTCTCGACGTCCCAATCTGCCCCGCTGGACCACTGGGACAAAAATGTCTGACTTAGCTAATTTTCTTCCCTTTTTTGGTCCCAAACTTGGTACAAAGAACCTCGGTACGACCCGCACTAGTACGATCCACACCCTTCACACCCGAAATGCTTCAAAACAGCCTATGCAACCTTGGGTCAAAGCATATAACTATGTCCCACTTTTTTGTAGTTTTTGTACTTTCAACAAAATATGTCCGACAACCAAAACATGACCAAACACATATAAAATGACCAAACATGTATTTTTAAGAGCTTATAAATACCAAGGTGCAGGGCATCCAAAATTTACTGATTTTTTAAATTTTTATAGTATTTTTAAATATTTATTTACTAGTCAGATTTTAAAATATTTTTGGCCACAAAGTGGGACACACTTGTATGCTTTGACCCCCTTATCTTTTGCATTTTTCCCATTTTTCTAACTCATTGGGATTTTTTCTTGGATGGGAGAGTTAGAGAGAAGCCGATGGGGCCCCAAAAACATGATTTCGGGCCTTGAATCAATCTACTTGCTCGGGACTGAAGAATTTGATGCATGTTATCAAAATTACCTTGAGGGGTGAATTTTTGATAACACCACCTTTTTGGATAAATTAAAGATGTTTTTTGAAAGTATAAGGTAATGAAGTCCATGTTTGATTTGGTCGGAATATACTTGATCAAAAATCACATGTTTTGAAAATGGGAAATCTTGATTTGATCATGGTCATGATATTTTATGAACCTCCTTTTGAATTATCATTACATTGTTATTGTTCATCGTGGTTTGATTATTTTTGGCATATATTTTAAGACCTTTAACCAAGGTCAATGCAATGATGTTATTTCAATGGTGGGTGGCCCCATTCACCATGATGTTCAACCCTTCCTTTTTCCTTGCTAGAAATTTGTATTAATTTCATTGGCATATGCGAATATGATTGTGGTCGTTGATTTTTCACACTCGATCTATTACCGTCAATCCTTCGTGTGGATTGATCGGCAAGTGAGAGTAGTTAAATGTTCTAAATGTAAATTTGATCGGGCATAATTGATCTTGAGTACCATAACCATTTCGAACCATTGATATTGATTTGCATTAAATTCATTCTTTGTGGATTGGAACTCTTTCTTTAGTCCTTGATATTAAGTAATCAATCGATCCTAACCGTCGATCACTTTGTGACCAAGGTTAGTCTACAATATGAATCTAGGTCGTCTATCTTTGGTGCCCTAACCGTTCTGAACTGTTAATCTTTACGTGGTTACCTTTGAGTTTTCATGAAAATTTGTATGCATTGATATTTTGACACATATGAGGCTCACCATTGATCTTATAACTTTGGTTTATTTAGTGTTCTTGGTGAGTTAGTTCTCGGAATGGTAGAGTAAAATGAGGCTTAGCTCATTATTCATTTTACCTTTTGGATATGTGGCGAAGCCTTGGAAAAGTTTCTTCAGGACGCCATTTTTGTGTGCTTGAGCTTAGTTTAACTCTCTAAATATGTTCCATAGTGAAGATTTGAACGTCTCCCATTATTGATTGTTTGTGCTTAGAGCATGATTTGTTGGAAATGATTGCGGGTATTGTTGTTTTGAGCTCTGCGAACTTTTGTTTTTTCCTGATATTGGCTTCTTCATCCTCGCGAGCCTCTGCAATATTATTTTAAGTTTAAAGGTCATTTATTTGAATCTCTTTGTGGTAGTAGTACTAAAGCTATCACAAGTCTTGGCATGGTTCCACAACCTTTCTTCAAAATCTTGTTATATTACGCACCATTAGTCTTCATTCTGAGCTTGATTTGGGTCTGGGCATTTGCTTAAAGCTCACTATTCTCTGTGCATTGAGACGGGGTGTCTTCTAAATGCCATTTAAATTTTTTGTTCTATTTTTATTCAATTTTCTGAGATTCACTTTCTACTAATGGTCGTTCTTCTGGTGCCTTCCTCCATTGAGCCGTATTTCTGAGGAACGGGTGAGTTGTCTTCATCTTATGGCTTGTATTGTGTAACTTTCTCATAATCAAGCCCTTACTTGAATTTGTTAACTCGTAAGGTTTCTTCTATGGACAAATTTTTTTATCGGTTGAGATCGATGCTTGCTGTAAATGAAGATATGGGTGTTTGAGTTTGTAATTTTGTAACTTCTTTCTTTCAAACTCCTTTTCTCCATGCCCAATGGTTTCAACCATATAAAACCTCTGGGTGTTTATTTTCTTCTGCTTCAAAACTGCATATTTAAGGTTCTGGTTATTTTACGTATTTTCCCTCATCGTGCCTTTTTTCACTCTGAATTCAAGAAAGCTCTTTCTACTTTTGCTCGGTTTGTTCAAAAGTAAGACATTTTAAATTTTGAATGAGATCATCAAGTTTCCATGGATTTCCCTACGAATCTGATTCAGACGATATTTTCATGATTGCTATCTCTACGTAGAATTTACACCTCCTTTTCTTGGCATGCATTATCATCTATTATTGTTTTTAGATATGCAAATTTCCTCATGAGGGTTTTTTCTAAAAATGAGCTTTCTCTATAGACTAATACTTACCCAAGTCGATACATGGCATGACCTTTATTGTAGAAAAATAAAATCTATGTTTTCTTTATTTCATTGATGTTTTCTTTAGAGTTTGACAGTGTGTAGATTCCATCATTTTGTATTCAAAAAACCATCTGAAATATCCTATAAGAGCTCGATTTGAAAAACTAGTAAGGTTTTTGATGTTTGGGTAGCACTTTTCATGTACATCTTTCCATTTTACTGAGCTCAAAGTTTTGGTGTGTATTTTTCTACCCAGAAGATGCATTTGGGTTTACTATTTTGATTCCCTGAAGCTCGTTCCATTACAAATTGAGAATGTAAGCTTATAAATTCATACCTTTTGTACGTTGTTACTCGTTGTAATGATCCTTTGAGGTTTCATATGATTTCTTTTCGAATTATGGTTGTTAATTCTATATTCGGCCTTCATGACCTATCAGGGCTAGTTTCAATATGTGCATAAACATCATGTTTTCATTAATCTTGATATGTTTCTCTGTAGTTTAATACCCAACTTGTGGGTTTGTCTCTAGGCTCACCATGGATGACTTTGTAGCTTCATAGCTCTGTATCTCAGCATTTATTTTTTGAAAGTTGAAATTAAACTTATCCATTGTTTCTTGCAACGTATCCTTGAGTATTCATAAGGGAATTAATGTAATTATTCCTTATGCTACTTTGAATATATATATAATCTATGAATGCATATTGTAACATGATAAAGAGATGTACTTACTAAATGAGTAATTCGAAATTGAATCTTTGTTTTACTTTCCCTTAATATATGTTATGAATGTCAAACACTTTTGACCTCATAATGATGCATTTATTTTGTTGCATGCATAAACTGTCAAAAATCTATTAATTATATTGTGGTTGTAAATATGATCTTCATTAATTCATTGTAATTCCTATACTTTTGTTGACTTTAAGCCATGGCTGCCCTCTTAGCTATGTGGTGATGCATTTTCATGGTGTCCTTTGCTTGATAACATTGAACAACATTAACTCTATTTGGATGAAAACATTGCAATTGATTTGTAGCTTCAAAGATATGACTATGAACTTTCTCAATTCCTTTAGCTGAGTGGGTTCTCTGTCATTTCTATCATTTCCATCTTCTTCAATAATAGACCTAGAATCTACCTTTTATGATCATTGGAAGGAAAAATTGTACCGAGAAGTTGATAATTTGTTCTATTTTCACACTTATTGTTGGTGAACCTTGATTTTTTGGTTGAGTTTTGCTAGTGTTGTAATTGATTAGAAATTTTCTTTTCTTCACTATGTCTAGAAATAATTGTATTGCAAGCCTTTTCTGTTCTTGTAATTAGCTTCTCATTAGCTTCTTATAGTCAAGTATATATTGATACATCTCTATTTTTCTATGCATGATTATGGTGTAGCAACATGTATTTTTCATTCACCATGTATCTAAAATTTGGAGTCCTTTCTCAAGTTCCAAGATGCACCTAATGAATTCCAGTTTGGAACTTTTGTAAATTCTTATATGTTTGCACTTGATAAACCTATCTACAACTGGATTTTATATGTGCACTTATCTTTTAATAACTGAATATTTTGCACCTGCACTTGCAAATTTTAAAGAGTGTACTTTCTTTGTATTAAATAAATATTAAAAATCTCTTAAAAGGCCTCTTTACTAGTTGTACTTTGATCTTTTAGCTTGTTTCTGAGATGGAAATATCATTTTGTCCTTTATAATAGCTTCTGCATGAAATTGCACTTGACTGATATCTTTTTCTTGTTGCACATACTTGATCACTTTCAACTGTTATTTTGAGCTTATATATTTCATTCATATATTTAAGGTTTCATTGCTTATGGTATGTTCTGTAACTATCATCTTCATGGGTTCTAGTAGAGGTTCGTTAGTGAAATTGGAAGATACCCTTGCTAATTTTATGTGTTTTGATGAAGACCTTGCTCATTAAGAAATGTTACTTGTATCTTTCCTCCTCACTTCTGATTTCAATGTCTTGATACCTTGCTGCAACATTTTATAATATTTTATCTACATTTTCTCCTTTTGGAACAATTGCTATAAATTCTGATACTCATTATGTAGTTTACACTTGGTTGTATTATGATGAAAACCTTTGATGAAAGGCGTTGTTTTCAGTTTGTATTTTCCCTTTTACAATAATCATCCTACAAAATATTTATGCTCTCTAGTTTACTACTTGTACCTACACACTTAAAGAAATAGTTAGAGAAGTTTAGGCTTTTTCACCGCTCTTACTTTCCATATTTTTCATTTTCTCTTTCTTTTCTAGAATGAATCTAGGAGCCATATGTGCTGATGTAGAATACTGTACTTGTCAACTTTGTGTTTGTTTCTGATGTATCTTATGCCTGTAACTCATACCTCTTGATGTTAGGAGATCCATTTGCATAAAATTAAATAGTACAAAAATATGGATTAACCTTGATCTCGTGATTGACAGTATTTCTGTTTTCTATTTCTTAGGTAAAATGCCAAAGTGGATAGAAGAGATGAAGATGTAAAGATGGATCTAGAAGTGGAACAATAGAGATGAAAGGAACTCAAGGTAATGATGGGTTTTTTCATACTCCTTTTATTTTCTTTTCATGCATATGTACCTCTACTTCAGTAGTTATGAATTGATTTTGAGTTACATCCCATGGATTGTGTGGAAAACATTTAAATTCCTTATGAATAAAACATTAAATTTTGGAACTAAGTTGTGTACTTCTTTCTACATTTTAGTTTTATGTATGGATTGTATAATGAACTAAAAAATCAATAACATAATTTGATGTATTTAATCATGAAGGAAAGAAATTTAAAATACCTGTAACTCCAGAAGTTAACACTCCACCTATTCTCGTAATTCTTGTCTTCATCAAGCTACTACATACATCGTGGTTAGGGATTTTGTGTTCTCTTGTTGAATATAAACATGGAATTACTGGACTCACGTGGTTTTCTATGTTTTGTAAAAGCACACATAGCTAGAAATTACATGTAACCATCAATTACTACAATTGAAAAATGTATTCCCTAGTTAGGTTCACTTCACTAATGTCATCCATTGTAATGAAGTTTCGAGTTGCTCTGTTTTTACACTAGTGAAGAAAATGTCATCATTTTCGGAAATCCTACGGGGAAAGTTGTCGATTTCTTGTAGACCAATGCCTTCCTCTATTCCATTGGGCATGAAGTTTAAAGCATATAACCAAAACTACCTTTCGAAGGTCCAACCCTTCGAAAACAATGTACGGTGATAAAGGATCCGTAAACTAGATCTCGTGCACAAATGCACTTATTGAATTGAAAAACATTGAAATTTGCATGAAGCACTTATAGAAAGGAAAATATTCCTCTAAAAAAACACTATAGGATTTTCAATAACAGTTTTTAAGAAACATACCATTCATATAAATGTGAATTTCTTCTCCATTCAGCCTTGAAAGAAAAATTCATTGTGTTCATTGCAAGCTGAAATCATATAAGTACCACTCCAGATTGTATCAAAATTTGTGTGGTTTCTTGGATCTGCATGATTAACATCCCACTTTAACACAATGTATCCTTCATTTAATACCCTAAAATTATCCTTCTTATAAAAAAATTTCTTCATCTATTTTTGATTCTTTTCCATGTCTAGATGAGCTTGATATATTAGCTCCAATAACTCCATTAACTCTGTATAACAAACCTTCAATGGTTCATTTTCAAGTAATTCCATCGATGTAGAAAATATAATGCAAGTAACTCAACTAAGATGGGAATTCCTTCCTCTCATCCATAAAAAAGCTTTTAGGTGAATTTCAGTCGATCTTTTAGGGGTAACTATGTCATCCCTAAGTGTGGAATTGAACATTAGATGCCAAGCTCTTTGGTTATATTTGAGTTTTCTTTTGATGATCCTTAAAAGATTCTTATTAGTAATTTCAGCTAACCAATTACCTTGTGGTTAATAATTAGATGGCGTACTTAGATAAATTACGTGCTTAATAGCCTAATGTTACCTTTACACCAAGAAATCTTTGAGGCATTATCTAAAATGATAGTTGTTGTAGCACCAAATATTTAAACTATACCTTCATAAAAGGATAACATTGAAGTCCTATTAGCCTCTTTCAAAGCTGTTGCTTTAGTCCATCGTGTAAAGTAATATCTAGCAAGTCAAAATCCACTTGTTTCCTTGTGATGAAGGTGGATTTATCATGATACTAAAGTCAAGACCCAACCGCATGAATGGTAGATCCACTAAAATTGGCTACAACGGAAACAAGGCTAAATGTTCTTTTCCAACAAAGAAATCATATTTCTACACTTTCTCACCCATTTGAAGTAGTCTTTAACAAGGATGGGCCAATAGTAACTAGATTTCATAATTTTAAAGTTCTAGTACGTCTTTGAAAAGTGACCTCTTACGGTTCCTTGATGGAATTTGGATAATAATTGTTGAATTCTATCATAATCAATATATCGTAACAAGATTCCATTTATATCTCTTTTGAATAACATGGCATCGGTGAAAACATAAGGTACAACTTGTAACCTAAAGTACATTCATTTTTCTTGTCCATATCTTCGGATAAGTGTCATGATGCGAGATAGCTAACTAAATCAGTCATCCACCTTGATTCATGAACTTCTTAACTAAGCTCGGGTTGTTAATTTTCTAGTTGAACTAAATTATTTGACTACTAATACATAAATTCAACATGTTGTTCTTGATCATCCGATTTTATAGCGTATTGTTTTTCCATATCAGAAATTAGATGCTCAGAAAAACCTTTTCCCCTTACTATTTTTGCAACATGGATATATCAACATCATATCCCATAACTTTCGTAATCCAGTCTTCTTTCTTCTCAATTAGCTCTTTGTTCAAAAAGAATGATTTCACTCTTGAATGAGAAACTAGAACATGTATCTTGTTATTGGAAAGCATGTACTTAAAATTTTTAAATTCTCTAACTACTGAAATTACTTATTTCTCAATAAAGGTGTACCTTGTCTCGTAGTCATGTAGAATCTGTCCAAAGAAAGTAATGAGCTTATCAATCTTTTCGCACTAATTTGAGTTAATGTAGATGAAATAGTCTTAGCTCTTGCAAGTGCATACATTGTAAAATATTTCTAAAAATTTGGATTTGTAAGAGTAGGAGCTTATGAAATGGCTATTTTTGAAACATTTTCTCCTTCACTAGTCTAAGAGAAAGTCTTCTCTTTCTTTAACATGGTTATCAAAGGTTTGACTAATGTTACAAAATATGTAACAAATCTTTCTAAAAAAAAATGTAGATCTTTCATATGATGAGATAATGTTAACTATGAAATATCTTCAATTATGAAATTATCAATAGCTAAACCTTGTTTAGAGACAATATGACCAAGTAGTTTACCCCGATGAACTAAAAATGGACTTTTTGGTGTTCAAGGATATTCCAAACTATCCGAAAATATTTAAACTATGCCTTCAATGCATTATATGTTCATCGGAATCTTTTGAAAACAAATTGACATCATCTAAATAAACCAATATCCATTTATTTAACAAGATTCAAAAATTTATATCCATTGCATGTTAAAATGTTGCACCAAAATTTGAAAGACCAAAAGGCATAATGTTATAAGCATAAGTGCCACATTTAGTGTTAAAGGTTTTTTTATATCTATTTTCCTCTCATACAAGAATCTTATTGTATCAATCTGTAACCATCTAAAAGAGATAATTTGTCTGAACAAAAACTATTCTCAAAATTTGATCCATATTTGGTAGTGGATAATGATCTTTTAATGAAGCTTTATTCAGGTCCCTGAAGTCCACACATAGCCTAATTTCTCCATTCTTTTTCCGAACAAGAGCAATATTAGCTACCTAACTTGAATGCTTAATAGGAATAATAATACCTGATTTGATTAACTTGGATAATTATTTTCTCATAAATGGCTCAATTTTCAGATTTACAGGCCTTTGCTTTTGTCTAACTGGCTTGGAATTTTGCTGTAACTCTATTGTATGTTGAGCTAAAATTGGATCAAACCCTCTCAGATCTTGGTATTTCAAGGCAAAAACATCTCTGAATTATTTACATAATTTGATAAATGATTGCTTTTAAGCTAAAGAGCATAACTTTCCAATAAGTAGCTTCTTATCATCATCTACTGAGATTTCTACATAGTTATCTACGTGAGTTGAAATATTTCCTTTGTCTTTTCTTATCTGATCATTAAAACTAAAAATGTCTTCTAGAGTGACCAATCCTTGAGGCAACCTGTTTGTTTTTCAATGAACAATTTGATCACCATAAAAGTCCTACTGTTTCCTTCCTTATTTCTTGTAGAAAATTCAGCTTCTTGTTTGTAAATATCTTCAAATATATTTATCGTCTTCAAAAACCATCCAATTCTATCCATTGTCCGGAATCAAGGTATGATAATTAATTTAATATGTAGTTGTACCTTGTTGTTTTCAATTTGTTCTAGTACATCAAAAATAGAACAATCAATGTAAGTATGTCTCGCATGATTATTTTAAATTCTTGGGACAGATTGAATGTTAATAGCATCAAAATCATCCATTAAGTTTAAAAATCTATGTTTGTAAGACTTCAACAATGAATTCTTACACACATTAAAGTTTTTCACTTGATTAATAACTAATTATGAATCTCGAAAAATTGGTCAAGTGTTGATAACTCTCTTTCTATCCCAGTGCAAGCCATGAATTAACGCTTCGTATTCAACTACATTACAAGTACAAGAAAACTACAAACATAAAGCTAAAAAGTACCTTTCATTTGAAGGGGAAGTAAGAATTAAACTCTGCACCTTGTCATTTCTTATTTTTAGCTACATCAAAGTGAATCTTCCATAGCCCTTCTGTTGCTTCTTCTATTTTGGACAACAAGGGAATTGGTGCATTTTCTTCATGTAATCAATAAAATCCAAACAAATCTTAGTGTACTTCCTTAAAATGGTCATAAACATGTTCTTGTTGAGTATTTTCATCCATAAACATATTAGAAACACCATCAAGTGTGGAAACATGAGCTATAACATCGAAATTAGATTGATCTAAATTTGAGTAATTTGCTGCAGCATTCGAAGCATGAGGCTCAATATAAAATCTATCTAGAGGATTTGAATTTATGGTAACATTAATTCCAAATCATGGAGTAAAGAAAAAGATAATCAATATAAAGAAATATAACCTCCTATTTTTTCTGTAAAATCTCGTGATAAACAATGGGAAAAATAAGGAGGAAAATCTATAACAGTCACATCTTGTAAAATTGTAGCGTTGGGACAAACATGTGAATTTACTTCTAGGTTTCTAATAATACCAATTGTATTATTTTCTATCTTGTCTAGCTATAACATGTTTTTCTCTCGTAGGCTCATCAATAGGCCCAACTTTTCTACAATTTCTTTTGGCATAAGCTGTGCTACTTGCACCATCGCCAACTATGCGCTTATGAACTACATGGTCTCTAATAATTATAGATAAATAAAATGGTGGTGGTTTGTTGATATCACGAGCATTTAATACCTTTTGAATGATCCATTTAAATTCTTTAATGTGGTCAAGTTCCATTGTTCCAAGGACCATGTCTAATTTTTTGACTTCCTTTTCTACCGATTTTGAAGAAATCTATAGCTTAGCAAGTTCATGAGAAAGTAGATCCTGTTGTCTTAGAATAGTTAGAGCATCCCACATTGAGATATTAACATTATGATTTTTCATTACATCATAAATGTTAAAATAAACAATAGTTTTGGAAAGCAGATTCTACTACCTTAACATAAACATTAGCGAAAAATGACTCTTCTTCACTTCTTTTGATAACTAAGGTATAAAAACTTCATGGATCAAGTTGTGACTTTTTTTTTTTCTTTACCAGTGGAAACACCTGTTATTTTCTGAGGAGCAACAAAACTGTTAGCTGATTTTTGGCCTGTAGTTTCTTTTTTATCAGCGAATGTGGGCAAAACATGCCTATTTTTTTGTTTTTCTCTTTCCTGAGCCTTTTCTTGGGCCTTGGTTGTAACGGAAATAAAATCATCTTCACTAGACTCACCAAGCTTTATTCAGTTCTTTTCGAATATGATTTTATTTTTTCCCACCCTCCATTTGAGGCATGTATAATGCCTCATACTAAGATGTGCAACAAGGCTTTTATTTGGGAATTCATTGGGTAGTTGGCATTTGAATTAAGTTAATTACAAATTTGATACCATTCCTCAAAAACCATGTTAACTGGAACAAGAGCGCTAGATGAACTAGGAGCTTTTTGGTCAAATGACCTTGGCTGATATTACTATCTATAATTCTTATTCTACTGACATAGCTTCCTATTTTGTTTATTTTACAGATAAGGAGCTTGATATGGATTGCTAGGATGGGCTAATTTGCTTTTCAATTGACATTAATTTATCACCCACAGTATACATATATTTAAATACATCATCTTAAGGAGCTAAAATTGTAGGCTCTATAATGGTAATAGGCTATGAAATAGGTGACAAATATTATATAAGAGGCATTGAAGGTGATGGTATCAAAATTTGTTCTCCTTTTCAAGTTGAGAAGCATCACATTTGACATGGACCTTAGAGATAGATAATAATGTGTTTCATTTTGTAACCTGGTATGAGATCTAAGCGGCCCTTTTTCACTCAGATTTGTGGAGATATGGATAACACCTTCAAGAGGATTTGATTTATCCTCACTGCTTTAGGCTATTTCTTTTGACCGGTGGTGAGAGGAACCTTAGTGTAACCTCTATTTCATGAAGGAGATGAAGATATCCTTCGTTTGCACAAATTTTAGGATGAAAACCTTGGGCAAGTATGATCAATGCTCCATAATTTAACCCTCAAGAGTTGTCACTTCTAAAAGATGGAGATACTTTCAAAACAAGACTAAGGTTATGAAGACATTACGATATCCCGATTGTTCTCGCATATTTTAGTAAATAGATTTTATTGCTTTGTGGATATACATGGAAAATAGGGGTAGTTCATGATGGATTCATCATTTTTGAATGATTTTGGTGGGAGATTGAGCATGATAAATTTTATTATACCAGATCTTTGAGAGAATTCACATCAATTGGAAATCTCAATGATAGAAAGCTTGAGAATAGCTAAGATATTCCTTCAAAAGAAGGTTTTGCTTCAATGGAGGAGGCGCAGATTAACATGGTTTCACACAATCTTTGATAATCTAGCTTGAAGGCTCAAGATAAAAGACTCAATTAAACATCAAATACCCCTAGTTCCTCATGCCTAAGATACACTCAAAGGCTTACAAAAATCTTTATCAAAAAATGACAATGAAGTGATTTTAAATTGTTTATCTCATCACAGGATGAAGTCTCTTCTTGAAAATAAATTTTAAATGCCATAAAACCATCAAAGGGATGAGATCCTATGTGATTCAGAGGGTCTTTAACAAAGGATTGTAACATGAATAAGAAAAACTACTTGTAGATGTTTCAAGCAAAGAAGACACAAATTGCTCCAAGATTGACAAAAATAGCTCAAAATTGATTAGATTAATCGGAGGGGAAATCTTCTAGAGAAATCTTAGTGCTCATCCATGGCTATACATCTATAACCAACTCGACATGATAGAAAATCTAACTGAGAAGAAATTAACCAGGTATCTCGGATTGGTCTCTCCGGAAGACAGATTTCTCAAATTTTATCTTAAAAATTCAATCCTTGATGACCATTTACAAGAGCATTCTCATTTAATTTATACATTTCTCTCACTCACCCATCCCATATTTTCTCCCAAAAAGATGAACATTCGAGGGACCTTTACTTGTTACCAATTTGCCTCTCGAAAGTGATATTTAACAAATTCAGATCTCGGAAGCTTCCAAGTGGACCAATTATGAATTGATCACAGTTCTCAAAACCTCAAATAATGACTAGGATGCCATTCCAAAACCTTTTTGACAATCATTTTATGAGATAAATCCTCATTTTAATCATTTTCGAGGCTCTCAGATATTTGGATCTAACAAGTAATCATTTTTTCTCTCGAGGTAACACCTTTCTCATCTTTTGCACCGTAACCTCAATCATTTCATCCTTTTCCATCTTTTTCCTCTACAACTCTACACCACATCCATATTCTCTAGTAATTCATGTTTTCTCAAGTGCCCGAGCAATTCCAACTTCAAAATATCAACCTTAACAATCCTTAGACTAACAATTTAATTTCGAATCCATTAAATGGAACTTTGTAGACAAAAACAACAAGGAATTTCATCAAAAAGGATGAAAAATAGTGGTTATTCATATCTCTAGGACTCTCGGAGAAAAATGGCAGAAAAACAAATGTAATGCACAATAAGCGTTAATTTTTCCAAGTCTCTACTTTATATTATAGTTGTCCACATGTTTCCTTACCGCAACCGCAAAGGAGAAGTACAAGGGAAAGTTTCCAAAGAAGCACTTGCCTTACACGTGCCCCGGGCCCCAAAAATGTGTTTTGGCCTTTGAAAAAGTCTCATAAACAAAATTAGCTAGCGAAAACCTCAATGTGTCTCAATGGCACACTTTGAGATGATCCCCAAAAGCAAAGACCCAAAAAAATGTGGTCTCACCACATGTCTTAGTCTAGCAGAGTTATTAAAAACACTGAAGGATCAATAGAAGGCACCATGTATCTAATGTCCAAGACATTTTTCCTTTTCCATTGAAAAGTCCAAGCAAGGGAAAAGTGAGCAGAAGTCTCCAAGTTTTCTCTTGGTGCTTCTTCAAAATAAAACTTAGGGGCTAGTCCCCAAATAGGCGTGGTCCCTCCAAGTGTCCTCGAAGTTAGAAAATTTATTTGAAAAGTTTAAGTATAGATCGAGCTAGTGGAAGCGCCCATGTGTCTCCCGACGCAACTCCAAGGTCAAACCAAAAGGTGAATTTTAAGATGACCGCTAGCCCTCCACGTGGAAATGTTTTGAGTTGAATCAAACCTTATATTTTTCAAATTTTCCTACCAAGCCACATCCAACCACAAATGGACATGTTTCCAAAGATGATGAGATGTAAATTGGACATGGAAAAAAACTCTGTCAAACCGTAAAATGAAGGAAAATCACCATTTGCGCCCAAAAATGAATCTTTATTTCAAGACAAAGAATTTGGAAATGATAGAAGACCCAAATATGATCTTCTAAGGTGCATCCAATCACGTTTCCATAGATACTGGGACAAAATTGACAGGGAAAACAAAATGTGACTGTGGAAGAATAAAAGGAAGGGAAAAACCTGATTTTACACCCAAGTTACAAATTATTTCACATGGAAAGAGGAACAAAAACAAAACATAGATTTAAAGTGATCCTCGACCAAAGGAAGGGACTGATCATGGAAACCAAATGGAGGAGATAGTTTTCATGCATCATTATGGAGAGATAGAAAATACAAAAGAGCCCTCAAATTGAAGAATTTCAAGGAAAATAAAGGTGAGATCAAATTGAGCACCAACATTGGCTCTAACTCGGTGATGGGTACTCCCTATGAGTGCCACAAGAAAAAATAGTAGACCAAGTGCCAAAAATAAACCATTAGGTAACAGATTCAATGAATAATCCTATAAGTCGAACAATAATAACCAAATCCCCAAGGATGAACCAAGAAACCAACAAAACAACAACTAAGGACCAAGACGAAATAAAAAAAAAACATGAAAGCGAAAAAAACTAGAAGACTATACACATCGTGCACAATGGAAAGCATCCCGATTCAAAGAAAACAATCAAGGAAAATATTCAAGTTCTTCCCAATCTAGATATGACCATGCTAAGTAGTTCTGATATGTCTTTAACAATTGGTCATATGAGTGTCTCTCTTTCCCATCCAAGTTGCTATTTAACAACAATTTTTAGGCTTATCCTTTGTGTCTGCGGGTCATGTTTTTTTAACATTTTTCGAGGTTGCATCAAACATAAAAGTATCGGAAAATCATCTTGTTCATGATACTCGCATTGATCAATTTCTTATTCCTTGAAAGCAACATAGCTCACAGTTATCAATATCAATATCTGCAAGCAATACTTCATAAGGCACATTCTTGGGGTCCTTGATAAGATATAACATTTTTTTTTCATGAGGTAACTTCACAAGGCTTCCCTAAATTGATATGGTGGCATAAGACATGTCCATCTAAAAATTCCACCAACACTTGCAACCCACTTTCTTGATAACAACATGGCCCATTTGGCAAGGTAATCAACAACAATAGCATAAAGTTTAAAGTTCTTACCTCGGATAAGTTTCAAGTTGTACCGCTAAACCTTTTACACATCCTACAAATGGAACCTCTCTAGAATCAATTGTGGTACACTTTCCATAAGTTGTTGTCACTTTAATGTTCAATTCATTCATGACCTTTAGAGGCATCACATTGCATAATGCTCTGAAATCAAACATACAATTGTGCAGCAGTTTGTCCTTAATAATCAACGTTGTAAACAATGGATCAACATTTAATTGAGACTAAACCAAATATGTTCCCAAGTAAACTTCAAGTGGTTCACGTAGTGCTTCCATTACTTAGGGTTTTTTCAACTTTGCAATTGTAGGAGGAACCTCTACACTATTTACATTTTTACCTTGGGTGACCTTTTCTTCTTTAAAGCCTAAATATTCAAATGCTTTGTTCCTTTGCTCAAGGATTCTAAGCAATTCAACAATAGGAATAGAAATATTCTTTTGACTCAAGATTTGGGTAATGCAAAGTGTTAGGAGGAAGGTTTACAAATGCATTTGATGACATAGGTTTTTTTTATCCCGAGCATGGGGAGGGACACAAGTTCTATTTGGGGTGACCAAGCCTTTTCCAGATGCATCCTTTTTAGGGGTTTCCTTAGGGATACTGGTAAGCACTAGAATTTTTTGTTTAGCTTGAGGCCTTGCCCCTTTGAAATCTTTACTTCTTGTGTTATACTCTTTTTATTGGGCAAAAACAACATTCCTTAATAGTTGTCTATCCTCTTGTGATGGGATTCCTCCATCATACTTCTTAATCATTATATCTTTTAGGTACTCAAAATCATTATTATGAAGCTCAAAAGCTTGTACCATATATATTTCTAAAGTATGAGAAGGAGGAAGAAGATGTACCTAGTGAATGAAATATTAAAAACTTACAGCGGTTCTTACACTTATTACTTCAGTTAAGTTTCTCCTTGTTGTGAGGTTGTAGATTAATCCATCATGCATGCATCATCATCATCTCTTTATTCAAATTTCTGATCTACTTCACATGGCAGGTGGGGTAATAAACCTTTATCAAACCACTCAATTTCATGAGCTTCACCATCAACAACAACTATGGCATTTAGAGGATCAAACACTACTCTATTTTCCCTAGCTTAGGGTTGTCTAGTTCACATGGGTCCTTTAACTCGTCATCAGATCTATGATCATTTATAGGATGATTTGAAAAAATTTCTTGTCCTTGTTTCCTATGCTAACCATGAGAACCTTTTCAAATTCCATTCTCTTCCTTGGCTAGCTTGTAATATATTTCGTGACACTCGGCCAAAGTCTTTACAACTTCCTCAAGATCCATAACCTTTCTTGATTGAGGCTTCTCTGGGTTGATCAGTTTAACACCTTCCCTCATAGGAGGTTTTCTAACTAATTTAATGTTGTTCTCAATTTGCAGAGCCATGGTAAAGTCTTTCCTCAAAGCTCTAGGGTTCTTATCCCTCGAATAGTAAGCAACTTTTTTATCAAATGCATCGAGTACTTTATCATACATGATTCATCACATGGACTCAAATTAACAAGTTTTATGCTCGATGTTTTGTTAAATCTTGTATTGAAACCATGTACTAATTCATTGGGATTATTTTTATATTTTCAAATTCTAATAAAAGAAACCTAGGATTTGTTTTATCTCCATACTGTAATCTAAAAGTGTTCTTCATTTTTTCCAACAATCAATGGAATTATTTGGTAAAGATTTATACCATCGCTTGCATCTTCTTCTAGAGTATGGATAAACAATTTAATGTACACATCCTCAAATTCTATTCAAAATTCCTCCATCATATTGAAAAAGAGCTTCAAGTGTTGATCACCAAAGTGATTACATTATTTCCTTGAAACTTAGGCAATCTATTTCTTACGCCTTATGGCACAACATTTGGATAGCGACCCATACCTCTAAAATTGATGAGACCAAAATTATTAACAAAAAATAGAGGTATGGGTGGAGGATGAACCGTATTATTTTGAGGAGGTGACCTTGGAGGAGATGTAAAATTATGACGAGTGATAAGTTTGTGTGTGTGCAGGATGCAATTATCAAATTTTATCCCCTCTAAAGGCTCTGTTTCTTGGAAAACTTTATCGATTTTGAAAATACACGAGATGATTGAGAAGTAAAATTTTGAAATAAAAATTAAGGTTTCTCTTCAAATGGAGAATTCAATTCAACAAAGAGACTACTTGATTCACATTCAATTGAGGAAGTATTTCAATCTTGAATCACAAGCTGATTAGTTTCACCAATGGAGATCTCTTTTCTTGATGCTTGATCTCCAACAACCTTCCAAATTATTCTTCCCTCTGAATTAGACTTTCCCAACTCTGAAAACAACCTTCTACTAGGGTTCTTGGTGAAGAAATATTTTCTTCCTTCCATCTTTGTAGAGATTAATGACAAATCTTACTTGATATATGTTAAGACACTGGTATTTATTAAGAATTTAAATAGCACGTAGTCACCACGAAGAATTTTCACCTTAGTTTGTGAAAATTCACTATGAAAGACATATCAAATGTCAGTCAATACCATATTCATGTACACCTTACAAGATCTGCTCTTCTTCTACCCAAATTTGTTAGTGATGATACAAAATTTAGTTCAATAACTGCATGTTTGGAAATATTGCACTAAGAACTTACAAATTTGAAAAATTCTTACAGATGTGAAAAAATAATTATGTTTCAAAAATGTATTAGTACACAACATGTGTAAGAATTATTACTAGGTTCTGTATGTAATGCATTTGTAAAATACTTCAAAGAGTCCCCGGTAACGATGCCACTAGTGTTGGTATCAAATTTTTTTCTCCTTTTCAAGTTGAGAAACATCATGATTCGTCATGGAGCTTAGAGAAAGTGAGATCATAATGTGTGTCATTTTTTAATTGGGGATGAGATCTAAGTGGCCCTTTTTCACTCGATTTGTGGAGAGATGGATAACATTGACTTTCAGAGGATTTGATCTACCCTCACTACTTTAGGTTGTGCCTTTTGACCAAGGTGAGAGGACCCCTAGTGTAACCTCTGTTTGATGAAGGAGATGGAGATATCATTCTTTTGCACAAATTTTATGAAGAAAACCTTGGAAAAATAGGATCAATACTCCATAATTTAACTTTTAAGAGTTGTCACTTCTAAAATATGGAGATACTCTCAAAACAAGGCTAAGTTCTTGAAGAAATTATGAGATCCCGATTTTTCTTCATATTTTAGTAAATAGATTTTTTTCCTTTGTGGATATACAACGTAAACAGTAGTAGTTCAAGATGGATTCAGGGTTTTTGAATGATTTTGGTGGGACATTGAGAAGGATAATGTTGATTATACCATATCTTTGAGAGACTTCACAAAAATTGGAAAGCTAAATGATAGAACGTTTTGGAATAGGTAATATATTCCTTCAAGCAGTAAAGTGTGCTTCGGTGGAGGCTCGAGATCAGCATAGTTTCGAGCATAATTTGAGAATATAACATGAAGGCTCGAGATAAAAGACTCAATTAAACATCAAAGACCCATGGTTCCTCACACCTAAGATACACTTGAAGGCTTAGAGACAATCTTTATCAAAAATGATAGTGAAGTGATTTTAACTTGTTTATCTCATCACATGATGAAGGATCTTCTTCAAATGAAATTGCAAATTCCACTAAAATTTCACAAGGATGAGATCCTATGTGATTTAGATGGACTTTAACATAAGATTTCAATAAGAATAAGAAAAACTACTTGTAGACATTTGGAAACAAAGAAGACACAAATTAACTCAAAATTTATTAGACTAATCAATGGGGAAATCTTCTAGAGTGATCTCGGTGCTCGTTAATGGCTATACATCTCGCAACTAACTAGACATGATAGAAAATCTAAAATAGAAGAAATTAACTAGGTATCTCATATTGGTCTCTCAGGAAGATGACTTTCTCAAATTTTATCTTAACAATTCAACCCCCGATAACCCTTTGCAAGAGTATTCTCATTACATTTATACATTTCACTCACTCACTCATCCCAAAAATTCCCCCAAAAAGAAGAATATTCGAGGGACCTTTGCTTATTACCAATTTTCCTCTAAAAGTGACATTTAACAAATTCACATCCTAAAGCTGTTAGGTGGACCAATTATGCACTGACCACATTTCTAAAACCCTCAACTAATGACTAGGATTCCATGACACAACCTTTTCGACAATCCTTTTAATCATTCTAATTCTTTCATGTGAGAAATCCACATTTTAATCATTTTCTGGAGGCTCTGCACAACTAGATCTGACAAGTAATCCTTTTAGCTATTGAGGTAAAAAATTTCTCATATTTTTCACTTACAACCTCTATCATTTAATCCCTTTCCCTCTCTTTCCTCAACAACTCGCCCGCATCCATCTTCTCTAGTAATTCACATTTTTGCAAGTTTCAACAGATTACAACTTCAAAATATCAACCTTAACAATCCTTGGACTCACAATTTAAGTTCAGAATCCATACAATAGCAATTTGTAGACAAATGACAAGGAATTTAATCAAAAAATTATGAAAAACAATGTGCATTCGCATCTCCAGGAGTCTTCGAGCGTAAATGGTGGAAAACAGATGCAATGCATAACAACCATTAATTAGGCCCATTATCTACTTTATATTATAGCTGTCAACATGTTTCCTTAGCACAATTGCAAAGGAGAATTACAGAGGGAATTTTCCAAACAAGCACGAGCCTTCCACGTGCCCTGGGCCCAAAAAACGCATTTTGGCCTTTGAAAAGTCTCATTATAAAAAAGGAGCTATTACAAGCCTCGACGTGTCTCAATGGCACAATTTAATATGATCCCCAAAAGTAGAGACTCCAAACAAGTGCAGGCTCACTACGTGTCTTAGTCTAGAAGAGTTGTTAAAAAAATTGAAGGATCAATGGAAGGCACCATGTATCTAGGGTCTGAGACAGTTTTCCTTGGCTGTTGAAAAGTCCAAGCCAAGGCAGAGTGAGAGGAAGCCTCCAAGTTTCCTTCGGTGTTTCTTCAAAATAAAACTTAATTGAAAGTACCCAAATAGGAGCAATCCTCTCCATGTGTCCTAGGCCTTAGAAAATTGCTTTGAAAAGTTGAAGTATAGAGCGGAGCCGGCGGAAGCCTCCACTGTCTCCCGGCACAACTCCAAGGTCAAACGAAAAGGTGAATTTGTAGATGAGTGCCAGCTCTCCACATGGAAAATTTTTGAGTTGAAGCAGACCTTAGAGTTTTCAAAGTGCCTTACTAATCCACATCCAACTAGAAAGGGCCACATTTCCATAGATGCTGAGATGTAAATTTGACAGGGAAAAACAAACCCATCAAACCATAAAATGTAGGAAAATTACTATTTTCCTGGAAATGAATCTTTCTTTCAAGATAGAGAATTTGGAAATGATAAAAGGCCCAAATATGATCTTCCAAACCACATCAAATCATGTTTCCATTGATCGGGAAAAAAATTGATAGGAAAATAAAATGTGACTGTGGAAGATTGAAAGGAAGGAAAACCTGATTTTATGCCCAAGTTACAAATTATTTTACATAGACAAAGGAATGAAAAATAAACTATGGATTTAATGTGATCATCGACCAAAGGAAGGGACTGATCATGGCAACTAAATACAGGAAAGGTTTTTCATGCATCAATACACGAGAGATAGAAAATACATAAGAGCCCTCAAATTGAAGAATTTCAAGGACAATTAAGGTGACATCAAATTGAGCACCACGATGAAGGCCTTGGTGCCAATTTACCAGCTTGAATAAGGTTATTTTTAGCATGAATAGAAATATCATAAGCTATCGGGAGAGTATATCATCCCATAGACTGAATTATAGTTCAAATATCATTGTTTAGGTCTCTAAGATAATGAAGAAAAGCATGGTCAACTTATGGATTGACACTTGCTGGAATTCTTTCCAAGTTCTAGAGAAATGAATATTAAAACTAACCATAAATTCATGAGGAGATCTCTCAATTGAAGACAACAATTGTACAAGGGATAAATGATCCAAATGATCTTGAAATTGTTTCAGCAATTTCTCACATAACTCATCCCAAGTTCTTATGCTTCAAATTTCTAAGCTTCTATACCATTGCAAGGCTTTATGTTTAAATAATGTAGCTAAAACTCTCAAAGCCACATTTTCATGTGTTATATTATGGACTTCACATAGGGCTGCAACATATTTGAAGTGCTTTGTAGGTGTAACCTAATTTTCACGAATGAATAAAGGAAAAATTTTCATGGAAGCATTAGTAATATTATGATAAAATGGAATTACTAATGGGTTGTCATTAGTAAAGGTCACAAAATTCCTATGTGGTTAAATAGCCATTGGAAAAACTAGGATCTAAACAAATAAATTAATACGTGGTGAAGGAATATTAGGAGGAGGGTTGTTAAAACTAGGCCTATTATAAGGTAGGGTGTTACCAACTATTTTTCTTCTTACAAAATTCAAAGGTAAACAAATTAACGTAGAAGGAATTCCTCTTACCGATGATGGAACATGCTACAAAATTGGTCTAAAATGATCCTTATGGAGTCGCCAAATAAATATTTTGATCTTTATAAAAGGTGTTGAAGCTTGTTTCTCCAAAACTAAATTTTCTTTACTATGAATCAGTTGTAAATTGTTGTAATTTTCTCGCAGATCTAATTTTTTGTCCCACTGTGTTTTCCAAAAAAATTTATCTATCAAAAGTGTGCAAACTGTAGAGATATGACTACAATGGTTCTAATCTTTTTCTAGATCTCTCTCTTTTGTAGATATAATGGAAACACCTCAAATATGTGGGTATACTTATTGTTGAGGTAAGTCTCTGGTATCAAGGCCAGTTCCTTCTTGATGTATCCTAAACTATTTTTTTGGGGGTTTTGAGGGTAAAAAGATGATTGTAAATGAGTTGAAAACTAGGGTGATACACCAAAATTATTGAGGGATTTGACTGAGTACATGCACAAATATTTGAGAATGGATTTTGGGTACATAAACCAATAGTTTTCAGTAGAATATTAAGGAGAAACACTTGATGTATTGAGGGAATGATTCACACCAATACTGTTAAGACAAACATGCACACCGATATTATTTTAGAATAACTAAATTTGCAGCAAGTTAAGATGATTAATCGGGAATTTTACATTCACAAGAAATAATAAGGTTTACACCATACCGTAAATAATTAGAAAGGTAGAAATCAATTCTCATTCAAAGGCAAAAATGGAAAAATCGCTTCAACACTCCTATGTCAAAAAAACCCTCTCTTATGCCTTGTAATTACTGACAATATATAGCAAAAATTATTCACCCACCCCATCTTAAAAATAGGATAAAATTCGTACTTGCCCATGCATCCTATTTTTATCCCTTTATCATGAATAAATAAAGGAATAAAAGTGAACTTGCTAATACAATGAGGCATTAATAGCCTTGTTTACAAAAATACAACTTAGTCAAATGGTAGTTGACTGTTTCTATTTTAATAAATTTTGATGAATGATTTGGCTAATAATAAGCTTTGTTTCATGATCGGTCTTCTCTAATGCATGCGATATCTATCTTCCGGTGATGATGTGACATCTCGCAACTTGATCCACTTGTGATAATATTAGCACTTTTGTAATCTTACCACTTGGATGCACATGCAAATTATAAATCCATGTGTAAGAAAAATAATTTCTTTATTTGTAATACTTTGCAAAAACAATTCACCCATGCATTCATCCTCTATGGGGACCACCTGCAAGTTTTGATGATGACACCTATTTTTCTTCTTGTGGTAACATGCAAAATTTCAACCTCTGCAAGAAAAAATAATACCTTTGTTTTTATACCTCAACTTTAATTCACCCATAGTGGGGGCCACTTGTGAGATCTTTGTGTTGACCATGCATGGTAAAATTTCCTCTCCTCCTCTCTGTGGGGACCACTCTGATGCTACACTTTCCTGATATCATTCTTGCATTGGCCACCTTTTTGAGAAATTAAGGATGTTTTTTGAAAGTATAAGGTAATGTGGTCTTGGTTTGATTTGGTCCACATATACTTGATCAAAAATCACATGTTTTGAAAAGGGGACCTCTTAATTTGATCATGGTAATAATATTTTATGAACATCCTTTTGAATTATCATTGCATTGTTATTGGTCATCGGAATTTGATTATTCTTGGCTTATATTTTAAGACCTTTAACGAAGTTAAATGCAATAATTTTATTTCAATGGGGGTGGCCCCCTTCACCATGATGATCGACCCTTCCTTTTCCTTGCCTGAACTTTGCATTAATTTCATTGGCATCTACGAATATGATGGTGGTATTTTATTTGTCAGATTGATCTGTTACTGTCGATCCTTTGTGTTACTTGATCTGAAAAGTGAGAGTGATTAAATGTTTTAAATGTAAATTTGATCGGGCACCATTGATATTGAGTACCCTAACCATTCCAAACTATTGATCTTGAATTGCATTAAATTCATTCTTTGTGGATTTGATCTTGATCCTTAGTTGTTGATCTTAAGTACCCAATCGATCCTAACTATCAATAAATGTGACTAGGTTGGTCTACAATATGAATCTTGGCTGTCAATATTAAGTGCCCTTGCCATTATGGACTGTTGCTTATTGTGTGGTTACCTATTATTTTTACACGACACTTTGTATGCATTGATATTCTAACACATTTGAGGCTCTCCATTGATCTTCTAACTCTAGTGTATTTAGGGTTCTTGGTGAGTTAATTATCGGAATGGTAGAGTTAAATGAGGCTTAGCTCATTATTCATTTTATATTTTGGTTATGTGGTAAAGATCTGGAAAAACAAAATTTACGCCACCATTGTTGTGTGCTAGAGCTCAGTTTCCTCTCTAAATTTTTTCCATTGTGAAGATCTGAACGTGAAAGTTGCTCCCATTATTGACTATTTAAGCTTGGAACATGATTTGTTGGAAACGATTGCGGGTATTGTTATTTTGAGCTCTTCAAACTTCTATTTTTTCTTGATCTTGGATTTTTATCCTTGCGAGCCTCTACATTATTGTTTTAAGTTTAAAGGTCATTTATTTGAATCTCTTTGTGGTAGTAGTACTCAAGCTATCACGAGTCTCAGTATGGTTCTTCGAAATTAGGTTATATTTGGCACCATTATTCTTCATTCTAAGCTTGATTTGGGTTTGGGCATTTGTTTAAAGCTCACTGTTCTCTGTGCACTGAGCTAGGGTGTCTTCTGAACACCATTTACATTTTTTGCTCTATTTTCATTCAATTTGTGGAGCTTCACTTTCTGATAATGGTCCTTCCATTAGCAGCTGTCTCCATTGAGCCATCTTTCTAAGGAACGGTTTAGCTGTCTTCATCTTGTGGTGTGTACTATGTAACTTTCCCATAATCGAGCCATTTCTTGAATCTGTTAGTTCATAATTTTTATTTTGTGGACAAATCCATTTTGTCAGATGATATTTGTGCTTGCTATAAATGAAGATATGGGTGTTCGAGTTTGTAATTTTTTAACTACTTTCCTTCAAACTCCTTTTCTGCATACACGAGGGTTTCAAACATCTGGAACTTCTGGGTGTTTTTTTTTACTGCTTCAAAACTGCATATTTAAGGTTGTGGTTATTTTTTATTTTCTCTTGCCATGTCTATTTTCATTTTGAATCAAAGTAAGATCATTTTACTTTACTTTGTTTAGTTCAAAAGGAGGACATTTTATATTTTGAATGAGATCTTAGATTTTCCATAGATTTCCTGTGACTCTAATTTAGATGAGATGTTCATGGTTCCTATCTCTGCATATAATTTACAACTCCTCCTTGTCATGGGCTCAATTATCATCTATTATTGATTTTATCTTTGCAAATTTCCTCATGAGGGTTTTTATAGAAATGAGCTTTCTCTGTAGACCAATACTTACCCAAGTCAATACATGGCATGACTGTCATTGTAGAAAAATAAAATATTTGTTTTATTTATTTCATTGATGTTTTCCTTGGAGTTTGGTGTGTAGAGTTCGTCAAGTTTTATTCAAAAACACTCTGAAATCTCTTATAAGAGCTCAATCTGGAAAACTAGTAAGGTTTTTCATGCTTAGGTAGCATTGTTATTTTACATCTTTCCATTTTACTGAGATTGAAGGTCTGGTTTATATGTTTCTACCAAAAACATGTATTTGGGATTACTATTTTGATTCCCTGAAGCTCGTTCCATTACAAATCTACAAGGAAAGCTTATACTTTCATAAATTTTCTATTTTGTTACTTTTTGTATTGATCCTTTAAGCTTTCATATGATTTAGTTTTGAATCATAGTTGCTAATTCCATATTCGAATTTCATGAGTGATCAATTCTAATTTCAATCTATGCATAAGCATCATGTTTTCATCAATCTTGAGATGTCTCTAAATACTACAATAACCAACTTGTGAGTTCGTGTCTAGGCTTGTCATGTATGACTTTATAGCTTCATAGCTCTGTATCTCTGCATTTATTTTCTGTAAGATGATATTAAACTTATCCATTGTTTCCTGCAATGTATGCTCGAGTATTCAAAAGGGCGTGACTGTAATTATTCCTTATGGTACTTTGAATATATATATTGTATCTATGAATGCGTAGTACAAATTGATGAAGATATGTACTTACTGAATGAGTAATTCAAAATTGAATCTCCGTTTTACTTTCCCTTGATATATGTTATGAATGTCACAAAATTTTGACCTTGTAATGATGCATTTATTTTGTTGCATGCATAAATGGTCAAGACTATTAATTATATTGTTGTTGCAAATATGATATTCAGTAATTGGTTTTACTTCATGTACTTTTGTTGACTTTAAGCCATGGCTTCCCGTTTAGCTATGTGGTGATGACTTATCATGATGTCCTTTTCTTGATAACATTGACCAACTTTACCTCTATTTGGCTGAAAACATTGCAATTGAGTTGTAGCTTCATAGATCTAACTGTGAACTTTCTTAATTCCTTAAGCTGAGTGGGCTCTCTATCATTTCTATCATTTCCAGATTCTTTAATCATACACCTAGACTCTTCCTTTGATGATCATTGGAAGGAAACAAATTACTGAGAAACTGATAATTTGTTCCATTTTTGCACTTATTGTTGGTGAACCTTGATTTTCTGTTTGAGTTTTGCTACTACTGTAATTGATTGGAAATTTTCTTTTCTTCACTATGTCTGGAAGTAATTGTATTGTAGGATTTTTTGTTCTTGTACTTAGTGTAGACACCAATTTTTGGTATAACACCCCACCGTCATCTCATGTTCTTGTAATTTCCTATCTCACCTTTATTTTTCCTAAATTTCAATAAACCTCATCCATCTATTCAACCAAATTTAATTAATTATTAAATGGGCTCCATATAAACCCATTTAATAATTGACTTTTTACATCTCTCACATTTTATTCAATCCATGGGTATTAATATACCCATTTGACACCCCTTTCTAAATTTCAAATGGAATCTATCATCTCACCTACCATGTCAATCATGCTCCCCACTCCATCTAATAATTCAAACTGTGCTCGCCAAATAATGACATCATATCTCTTAACTCGGGTTACTCTACCCAATCCTAGTTACTTATTAACCCCAATTTAAACTCACCTCCAAGCTATAAATATGGCTTTTTCCCGTATTTTAAAGGACCTAGACCTAGACTTGGAAAATCTGGAAGAAGAGACCTAGGCCCAGAGAGGAGAAGAAATATATTAATTAAGTTCTAAAAGTTTGAGAAAGAAATTTGTCCCATGGTTTGTTATCTTACCATATTGATGCCCAGTTCATCTTTATAATAGAGCACAAGCTAAGTCCCCTCATCATTTTAGTTACTTGTCATTTTATCTTCCATTTTCTCTACATGATAAACTACATTCATGATCTATTATTATCTTGTCTGACACGGGGGTTGACATCCTCCAAGGGAGTTAAAATCCTCTTGGAATTGGCACTATCCAAGAAACCCCCACATATTGTTATCTAATCTTATTTGTTTTAGTCTTGTAGATCTAGCTTCTTTTATTACCCATTTATCTTGTTTGTGCTCGTAGATCCATATTTACATCCGAGGTCCTAAGCGTTCCATTATTTGATGTTCTTTGGTGACTTCAAAGATCGGTCATTACCCCTTGAGAATGAAGTTTCCTATACAACATTTGGCATGCCCGGTGGGACAGATCCTAGATCTTGTCATTTTGTTTGTTATTTTACTCATCTTTTCTAACTTGCTTGCTTACAATACCTTAGTATTTGTTGTATTCATTTCAATTACATTCACATTATCAAATAACCGGGAGGTATGTGCTCTTCTTGTTTTCTGTTGAAATCCACCCGCATGGGAAATGAATCTCGGAAAGTAACCTTACTCACCTAGTTGTCATCACATTATATATATTGTGCATCGTTCATTTTTCTGACTTACCTATTCACAAGATTGAGTATTATCTTTGTCTATTTGGCGTGTTACTTACACTTTTTCATCTTTCTCCGTCACAAGGTACGTGGTTTTGTTATTTGGAAAAGTATTTTTTATTGGTGGTTTATAATTTATCAATAGTTTTATTGTTCTTGCTATAAAACAATTAATTAATAATAATATATAAATAAATAAATGTAATTTATACTTAAAATATATATTTAAAAAAATTAATTAGAATCCTAATTATCCCCTACCTATCACCCCACCTCTTCTCACATCGCTCTCCACTAATGTGGCCAGCTCGGCCACTTCCCCACCGTTCCCATCTTCAAATCCCATTCCTTGGTGAGACATTATTTGTAACTCTCTCCACGTCATAACTCTGCAAGTTCTTCACCCATCTACTTGACTCACTACCCACTATTTCCATTGTGACCTTCATACTCCTCGAGCTCCTTTGTTCCCTTCTCCCACCCCTAACCAACCTACTATTCCCTCACCAAGCTCCCAACATACCACTTCCCATTGAGTCCTCCACTCAACCACCTACCTATCCACCAACTGACTCACCGCTTCACCAAACCCATCCCACTCGATCTCCATTCCACCCATCATCCTCCTCTTTCCACTCCTCTTGGCTTCAACCCGTCTACCATCTCCCTCTCACCCACGACTCGCCAAATCACCATCCTCCCAACCCAGCTCCTCATCCACACTCCCGACTCCCCTCGACCCTGTCCTTGAGTTTTTTTTTTTTTTATACCATGTATCTCCTTCTCTCCCCACTGCAATTTGAATCTTCCCCATGGAATCCTCACTTCCACCCCATCTCCAATTCCTTACACCAATCTACGTCTTGATTGCTCTCTTCCTTGAGCCATCCTCACCCACACTGAGCTCTTCATATCCCCACCTTCCCGAGCTATTCTCCCACTCCCATACCCATCCTCTGTCCTTTCTACTCATCCCCAATTCCAAACAGCCCTCATCTCACTCGGCACATCCATCTACCCAGTCCGTATGACTCTCCACCTACTTCGATGTTCTACACATCCAATTAGTTCCCACTCTGATTTCTAATTCACGTGGGCTTTGTGAGCAGTGGTTTTATCGTCTCCTTGTAGTAGGTGGATTACATTCCAACTCTTGTTTTTCTGATTCCACGCCACCACCATAATCCATTATACCTATTGCAGGTGCAGTTGACGGTTCCATCTATGTAAAAGTACCCTTTATTTTTCATTTGAAAGGACAAGTCCTAATTTTCGAACAATTGCATTATTGTAGTCCTGAGCAACACTTTTGTTTCCTTGTATCGAAAATATTTTCATTTTTCAATAACCAATATTATCTCTATGACTGATTCCCCTCCCAAGCAATACCACTGAAAGTCTATGGCTTATAATTTTTAAAACATACTGTTGATAGACCATACCGTCCCATATGAAAGTCAAGTTAAGAAATAAAAAGGTATCTTTTCGAGAAAATAAATTTTAATATATATCTATGCCATTGTGGTTGATTAACAAATTCCCACCATTGCTCGATTATTCCAACAGTTTCCAGCTCAGCTTTAAATCCATGCCAAGCTTTGTAATCAAAATTCATTGACAGTTTAGCTCTTATCGGTGACTGTAAATTTCAGTATATGTCTTTGTAGATATATCTATAATCTGTGTATAGGTATTGTGTTCTTATATAAACCACTTAAAAATAATGAAAATCAAAATTAACATACGACGTTCAAAATTCATAACCTGTCATGGTCTACTTTTTTTTTTTAAAGAAAAAAATTCGCCTATAAATATAAGGTCAAAATTATAAAATGTCATGTATATATAAATAGTCATCATAATATATGGGTTAAATTTTCCTATTTGGTTGTTTTGTCACCTTCCATAAAGTTTTCTACTTTAGCCACCATCATAAGTTTCTTTTCAATTCAAATAGGCCCCATTAGCCCACATCTCCTTTGTAAAAGTATACACTTCTCAATCACCTTTCTGTCTTTCCCTATCAAGTCCACATTTCTCTCCCAAATGTCTATTCTCCCCACAAAATTTTCATCTTTTACCTCCCGAAGTCCACATTCAGTCATTTTATAGTTTGTTTATGATTGTTCTTTTTTATAATGCACATAAAGAAATACAACCAAAAAAACAACCAAATGCACACGATTAATGTTTTGTCATTATCTTTGAATAGTGATAAATATCCATTAGATTAATTATTTTTATTTTTATTTCCTATGGAAGTACCTTTTGAAAATAACACTTTTTTCAACAATTATGTCATTTTAACCACATCAACTAATGACATTTCTTTTCTTTTGCAAGTTAAAGTTAAGATACTACAACCACAAAATTCCACTGTCAAAGCCAATCATTATAGAAAAATAAACACCTAACATCTATTTCATTGACCCCTCCTGTATTCATAAATAATTCCATTTTAGGGTATCCAGACATTCCAAATCATTACGTGGAGCTATCAAACTACGTCACTATCACAAGTGATTAAATAACCAGGAAAACTGATTCTCAAGGTATTTCTCATTTTTCTCTATTTTCTCTTTTTTGCATTGAACTTTCCCTTTTTTGAGTGACTGTGTACATCAAATTTCACAGTTGATTTTGGTCTAAAACAAACCTTATACATCCTGCATGCTAACATAGCCTAAATAAGGGGTTTAAATTCTACATTTCACTTATCAAACACTTCCTAAGACCGCACAAACATAATTAACACATCAAAACATTCCTCTCACCTAGTTAACTAATTGGGACTTAAACACCCTATAGGAAATCGTTTCAGACATCTCCCAATAAAAAATTATATGAAACCAGCCTTAAAATTCCTTATGCACCTTCATTATCCATGTTATTTTTTTCACAACCCATAATTAATCATGATGATAAAAATATGTTGCTTGATTGGTTTATCAACAAAATACATAAAAAAATGTTTCTCTATTTCACACCTATTATCACTCCCTCAAATCAATACAAAATAACAATCTTCTCTATCCAATTATATTAATTCTTCCGACAATCTCACCCAATAAAATATTAAACTCAAAACCACATCATCACCACCCAACCTCTAGTCGGGAGAACCATGTCATCAATATTATCCCCACCTTGACACCAACCCTCATATCCCTCATTAAGACAATCTTCCTAAACCAATCATACCACCATCTATCGCTCCTCTCGAGACACTTTGGCCTCCTCCTAACCCCATTTATGACTTCTTATTCCAAAAATATCCTATAATCTCTATATCCTCCCAATCTCCTAAATTGGTGGATCACATTCCACCCACATCCCATTTTGACAATTCCGCTAATAGGTCCTGGCCCAACCATCTCAACCTCTTCACACTTACATTCATGTCTATCATGTGATCCAACCATCTCAAAATCTTAACACACTTATCCTTGCTTACCATTTATCACAACAACCTACCCTATTTAAACAAACACAACATGTCCCTAATTTCTAAAGTAATCTTATGTAACAATATCAACCCATGACACATGTTAATCCTTACCAAACAACTCCCCAAACACCCACATATATGCAAATTAATGAACTATCTCGATCAAATGATTCCGCAAATATCCTATCAACAAACTTATCAACCACCTTATCGACCATTCCCCAACTACCCACACACCCAAAAACACATCATTCTCCTTATCAAAATACTTTTCAAACGACACAACGAATCCAATCTCAACCTTACAACACCTGAGTGATCTAATTTGTGCCTTAATGAACCGATTGTCTAGTTTAGAAACCCTTACCCTAGCATCTAAGGATACTTTATCCTATGAAAAAATATGTAATGAACCGATTCATCCATCGGTTCCAATTAAACCCTACCCTCCTCATTGGAAATTTCTTGCATTTAATAAGTTCAACAACAAGGAATATCCCCAACAGCATCTCCTCCCGCTTAAACACACATGTTTTGTTATTCGCATGATCATGATCTACTTATTTGCGCTTTCCCCATTTCATTGTCTCGGTCCTGGGTTGGACTGGTACAACAATATCCCACGAAATTCCTTATTCTCTTTCACTCAACTTGCACGATTTTTCTTAGAACACTTTTCTATTAATATCGCATGCAAAACCACTATCGCTGATCTATATACAATTCTATAGTTTGAAGAAGATCCCATCATTAACTTCATCACACGATGGCATGGTGTTATAAACCAACTATCCTTCAGATCCCATAAAATGAACTCATCGAATTATTCTCCCATTCACGTGTAAAACATATATCATCCACTTTGCAAATCTAATCTTTCGAACATTTGATGAAGCTTTCACAATAGCTCATAAACTTGAAACCCATGCCATTGAAAGCGAGGTCACGTTAAAATAAGTTCAATTAAATAAAAAATTGAATCTACTAACCCATTAACACATAATGACAAATTTAAGGGTGTGGCCAACATTGTGGTCATTAAACCTCATGTGCATCTATATCCAACACATGGTCTTGACAATGGGCCCTCAAACTACAAATCAACTACACTCCCTTAGGAGAATCATATAGTTCTATATTCGATAAAATGATGATTGTAAACTCCATCAAACTTCCTCCCATACGACCCATGGACAACTCACAAGTCAAGACTATTCGGTATCACATATCCCACTATTGTAAATATCATTGAGCCAAAGGTCACAACATTGAGAAATGTTGTTCCTTTAAAGATCATTTCCAACAACTCTTAAATCAAGGGGATATCCAAATCGATAGATCCATGGCATGTACTAATCAACCACCAAGAAATCACATCACCCCCTTTACATCTCAACTATTAAACGATTGTATGATTGATTGACATCGTTAGTAAAGATATTATCTTTTCACCAACTCCGTATGTTCCCACAATGGAAATTATTCCCACCTGTTATTCGAACTGTCACACCTACATCAACTTACACTCCCTGGCTTGAACATGTACCTTCTCCTATCCTTATCACATCCACATTAAATTCAATTATACCATCCACTTCCACCTCTTCAAACACACCCCGGCCTACCACATTAGATTCATCCTTCAGCCCCACTCATATCCATAGATATCCCTACATATCTCACACGTACTCCCTTCACTCACATCTATCTCAAACACAACTATTAATGAACCTACATTACTCACAACCATCCCAACTAAACTCAATTCGATACATGCAATCTTGTAAATTCACCTTTGGCATCAACCTTATTAGTGAACATATCATTCTTACCCTTGAAACATTTATAAAATAACCAGTCCCTTCTACTTCAACACCTAAGAATATGTCTACATTTGTAAAATTACTCATAAGGTCTACTCCATCGGTCATCACATCATTCATATCTCCACATATTCCAAATATGCCTACATCCCTATCTATCCTAGCTACCCATATATCTATCACACCAACAAATACACCTATCCCTACCTTGAAATCTTTGCCTATATCTACGCCCATGGCTACATCACCCAGTCTACCCCAATATTCTTTACCTAATCCATCTATCACACCAACCAAATCCTCTCGATCTACAACCTTATCAAAGAAACCTTTAGAGATCATATATCGAACCAACACATCTACCTAAATCAACTAAATATGATTTACCTTCTCCCTCTACAAAATCAACTCTTTCCTCATAAAAAACTAAACAATCTACATCTCACATAGATATCATTAATTACATAATACAAACACCTATCTCTCCATTAACATCCTTGTCTTGTTTTAGGACATTTTATCCATTAATAACCACACCACCACAATCACATCCTACGTTTGAAATTATAATCATCCCTCTTTATAGGTAAATCTTCTTAGTTGAAGTTTGAATTTTGGGTAAAAAATCCCGATAGTCCCCTACACATCCTCAAAAACATTCAGGTTTTCCCTCTTCTCAACAATCCAATGCCACAACATCTATGTTAGGATCAGTCTCTCCATCTACAACATCTTGCAACAATCAATCCATATCCAAACAATACAATCCTTCAACCAAATTTGATTTGTCCTCCAAAATAGAATATTCACCCATCCAATCTACATCCATTTTTTCTCCTAACTCCAAGTTGAGATATCCTATGAAAACCCACGACATTTCAATGAGGTCTAATGCAGATATCTTTTTGACATTTAACTCAAATATCTACCATCACACTTCCTCAAATTAAATCATTCAATCCTTATGGTCCCAAGCCATCATGTTTCAATACTATTTTTATTTACACCTATCATCATACCTCAAGCCATGACATCAAACATTGTAACGCATTTCGGAAAATCATGCACAGATTATTTAGAAAGATGATTTCCTCATTCGAGGGAAGTTCCTTCTCCATCTACCTTGAATCCAATTCATATCCCATTTTTTGGGTCTCCCCTGATTCCTTCATCCACCTCATACCTTAACATTCCTCCTACACACGACATTCCTCCTAAGGAAGGTCCTCCATTTTTCATCAATACCACTTATCTTACAAAGCAAACTTGTGGTCTCTAATCATTTACCCTATCCAATTCTAAAAAATCTCATCTAAACTCCTTCGAAATCCTTTAACTCCTTCACATTGAGTACTAACCTTCCCTCACCCTTGATAATCTCATCCGTACAACTCCCTTGTTAATATGGGGAGTTCACTTTTGAAATTGTTTTGTATACCTCCTTCACATTCATCAAATCTAAACTATTTCTACCCAAATCCTCACTCATTTTAATTCCACCATTGTGACCATGTTTATTCCTCTTTTGGGGCACCATCTTTTGAGGCCATGTTTGTCTCTCCATTGACGGAACCTTTTCGCAATCCACCACGTGTGGCCATAGTTGTGTCTCTCTTGGGGCACCATTTATTTTCACCAAAATCCACTGTTGTTTTCATTCATATGTTCATTTCCTTTAGGAAATAGATTTATTTCCTAATTTTCTATCATATCATCGTGTTGCAACTTAATGTCTTCATTCTCTTGGTGGTAAACAAGAAACATAACCTCTTAATGCATTACACTTGCGATCAGTCTATTGTTGGCATATCTACCAATGAGCACTAGTTACATCCTTAGATTATTCTTCCATCCCTAACCCCTTCCATTTTTCATTCTAATGATATGATTTATGTGGTACACCATCACTACATTGATGTGACCCCGTAACCATTACATTTGTCACCTTCTCGTTCTCCTAGTGCAGCCATGCAAAGGGTCCAAGGTGTCTTGTGTGCATTCCTTATCCCATATTAAGTGGTTTACTTAGATATTACTAGATCTCACCTATTTGAAACTAAAATTCATGTATGCAAAAGAAAAATTCAAATTTATCAAAAATTAAGTGATCCCCGAAAGGACAATTGTTCATTGAAAAAAGGAAATAAAAAAGCATACAAATCAAAATCAAAGAAAAATAAAAAGAAATAGACCGATCCCTTCAAGAATGACTATCATATTATTCTTGCCATCCATATTATGCATACATAGAGAGCATACCCTCAAGGATGGATACTCTGTTATTATGGCATCCGGAATGTTTTCTCGCATTGATCAACCTTCTTTATGACCATTTTTAGAAAGATTTATGGTATTGTTCTTTCCCTTTCCCAAAGTTGGGGCATATACTTGAGGAACACCACCTTTGGAGACCCCCTTCCCATGTACAAGTTACATCTCAATCCATTAGTCATGTCAATAATAGGATTACAAGCATCTTTCATCCATATTTCCCTCATGATATTTTAATATAACTAACAATCGTTGCTTATGTATTAACACCTAGTATCGGCAACAAGTGTAATTCCTTGAGTGGTAACATGTCTTGTTTATCTCATAACTAATTTGAAACATAGTTTCTATGTATGCCCTTGCTATAACTATGTTCCTTTTATCTCATCAAGGTAATCTTTTATCAACATCACATCAAATTTCACACATGAATGTGCTCGTAAATACACTTTTCGGTTTGCGAATTCTACTTGATCTCCATTGCAATTTACAAATCCTACTTGAGGATCCTTCTCATGGAAATTTTGTTATCCTGTAGCTCCTTGTCTCTCAACATCTTCAATAATGTCTTTCATCCATTGCTCCTCACTCTCCATTTCCACTCATCACCATTTGTCTCCACATCATCCTTCTCACCATTTTGTCCCCTTGCATGATGCCGATATCTTACTTGCCTTTCCTCTTGAGTTTCACTTTTACTCTTCTTCGTTTAGTTTAAAAATCTTACTTAACCATCCATACAATAAGAGAATATTAGTTAAGGTATTGTTAGTGCAGAATCACAGCACCCCCAAATGGATTGAGTGTGAAATGGTTAAAATGGGGCATTCGGTGTGATTGCATAACATTGGATCATCTCTCAAGCTATGGGACTTCCAAACTTGAGAGGATCCTAAAGAGAAAGCTAGTTGTTGTTCCTAAAATATCTACCACATGCTACTCCAATGAAGGAAAAGCTAAACTATCCTAATGTAACAATTTAAAGGAACTAGAGAGAAAGAGAGCATGAAATAAATCCAACACTAAAGTGGTGATACACCAGAGAAGGAAAGGATTGAGATACTGTTGAAAGTGGATGAAAACAGGAAAAAGGAAGATGGGAAGGTTAGACGAAGTGACACAACCTAGATCCAAATCCATGATCAAAACACCATGAGACACGACACCCTACACCTACAAACATGAAATACGTGCACAATAAATAAATTTGAAAGCGAGAGGCACTGGGAAACAAGAAAACAATGCAAAGGGTTGAAGAAACACAAAAAAACATGTTTTATTTCTCTATATGGGTGCAGACCATTACATCCTTGCTTAGAGGAACAAATCCACTTGTCGGGCACAGGAGAAGGTTTACAACTCAAAATGGAGTTAGGAAACAAGTTTTACTGAGTTCCCCTATGAATAAAATGTCTATCCTTCTCAAATGAGAAGTGTTACTGTTATCCAAAATTCACCCCCCAAGGTAATTTTGATAACATGCATCAAATTCTTTAGTCCCAAGCAAATAGATTGATTCAAGGCAAAAATCATGTTTCTGGGGTTCCCTCGGATTTTTTCTAACTCCCCTGTCCAAGAAGAAAAGAGAAAGTTCTAAAAAGGGGTGAAAAAAGTTGCAAAAAACAAGCTCGGGGCAGAAAAAATCATGAAAAATGGCTAAGTCCTAGTCCTCGCAGCATTGAGACAGTTGGGACGTCAAGGCGCGAACCGACCAAAAATCCGCCAGGCAGTCCACGCAGTAGTTGGGACGTCGGGACATGCGGGACGTGAAAAGGTGAACCGGCTGAAAATGGAAAAAATTACCAAGTTTTGTTATCGCGCGGTTTGGGACATCTGGGACAAAGGTACGCGAAAGACGCGGATCGGCCGGTTTGGCGCAAGTCAGTCCATTTTCGGGCGGTTCGGAGAAATTTGTCCTGTGAAGTCCGGGACAAGCTTAGGACAAAAGCGCGCGGAGGATACAAACCAGCTGATTCAGCTGAAATAGAGGACTTTCTTACTGGGACATCCGGGCCAAAGGGACGCGTGGGACGCGGAAAGCCGAAAGAGCCGAGAGCGAATGGAATCTTGGCACGTGTCTTCACCGCAAACAGGAACAAGGGAGCCCGAATTTACTGGCGGTGAGATTTTAAATGGGACAGCTAGGACAAAGGTACGCACAGGACACGAGGGACACGAAAAGCTGAAGTGGCCGAAGGCAAAGAATAAAATTCAACGTTTGACCCGTGAAACTTCAAACGGCCATAACTTTTGACTCCGAGCTCCGATTTTCAAAAAATTGGACTTTCTGGATCGAGCACAACGTCCTCTACACCACAAAAGCTGGATTGATGATTTTTAATGAGGGTATATATATTTAATTAAGGGAAACATATTCGGCTCATATCAGTTAATGCTCATTCCCATCAAATGACGTAAAAACGCCTGCTGGACTCCAAAATAGCTGCCCGCACTCAGAAAGCCATAACTTTTGCATTTCTCAACGAAATCACACAAAATTGGTACCATTGGAATCGTGGATACGAGCCCGACACACATAAATTAGGAAATTATATATTTGATGAGATATTGATTGAGATTTTTAGGAAAACGTGGCCGGGTTCATAACAGTATTTTATTTGGTAGCTGGGAGTGCAATTAAGAGGCATGGTCATCATTCTTTCTCTGCTGCAGCACATGGGATAGTATGGGAAGCCTTTTTCAAGTAATATATAATCATTTTACTCCATTTAATGCCTCTTATAGGTGGTTGAAGGACATATTTCAGGATTTCCATTTCCCCTTCTCTTCCCCTTCTCATTTTTCTATAAATTGGAGTGTTCGGCTCATAGTAAAAGGGAGGTAGTTCTTTGTAGCAAAGCTCTGTCAAAATTTCTTTGTGAAGACAATGTGCTACAGGCCCTTGTATTGGACTCCTTGCATGGTGATCCAAGCCCTTATCTTGTAATAGATTGAACTGTGCATATCATGAAGCAATAAAATATCGGGTTTGTGAATGTATCTTCCCATCTTTGTGCTTTCTTACATTATTCTTGCCCCTTTAATCTTTATACAAGAATATTGTGTCTATTATTATGTTCTTGTAGGGATTCATTATCATTGTGTATGCTTGGAATATTGTTGTGAATGCATTTTTCCAGCATTATGGAGAACTGTCATCACCTCTTCTAGTGTGCACTTTCCTCTCGTATTTCACACATTTGGAGACTACTCCCACACCCTCCTTTTTGGTGTATCACCGCTTTAGTGTAGGCTTTCATTTTATGCATTCTCTCTCCTGGTCCCTTGGAAATTTAGATTAGAATAGTTAGTTTCCCCGCATTAGAGTAGATTGTAAGGTGTAGTTTAGGAGCAAGAACCAAACTTTCTTTAGAGGTCTATCTCAAGTAGCAAGTCCCACAACTTGGAGATATTACCCATGTTATCCAATCACACCGTGAGTTCAAGTATATGCACTTGTATAAACACAATGGTGCTGTGATTCGTGGTGATAACAGATTTATATATAGAAGTTTAGAACGATGAAAACAGAGAGAAAAGAGGAAAACAAACCCTGTTTTGAGAATTTAACCACCCACCATTAATGCCTTGCAAATCCACCTATAATCTATTAAATTTTACTCTCTATGTCTACTTTGGCATGTTGGAGAAGGAATAATAGTGAATTAATTCAAATGTGGGTTGTTGAAACAGCTTAGATCCCGTATTGATGTCTTTATAGACGTTTTCCCACTTTTCACCCACCAAACCTCTTTGAAATTAAAGTTTCAGGTTTCCATGGTGTAGGTGAGGTCAAGACCTTTCCAACGGTGCCAAATTTGTTGAATTTTAGGCACTGGGTCGAAAGATATGTCCATTTGAATGTTTGAGTTGGGTCCGTACAAAAATGGCAAAATCTAGTTAGCAGAAAGCAGTCCATAGGCTTGAAACTCACTTTGTGCCTTTTGGCACCAAAATAAAAATACAAAGATTTCCCCACAGCCTCGTAATTCACTTTTGACAAAAATGATTTTTGGGCCCGATGGTCCACTTTTTCCATTTGGGTGAAAATTCACTCTAAGGCCCGCCGGCCCGCATGTAATTGAGGCCTAACATGTGGCTCTTTGGGAATCATCGAGGTGTGGCTCATTTTTTCACTTTACACCTTCTTAGGGAAAAAATTTCAAACTACCTCTGATGACCCGTTGGTCCGCTTTGACTTTTGAGCATGGCCACATGTCCCTTTGCAGGCCTTAGGAATTTTTTTCATTTGGATTTAAGATCCAACGCTGGCTCAGAGGCCCAAAATTCATTTTGCGCCCTATTTTTGAAAATTACAAAAGTTAAACTCCCCGCATACCCGCTGGCCCACTTTTGGCATTTGGGAAAATTTTCCACTTGGCAAAAAGTTTAAATATCTTTCACCGCCCGTCTCTCGCAATGGGGAAAAATCCTTAAAAACTCCCGCCGGTCCACTTTTGGGAAAAAATACCTTCCAAGGCCTGCCACCAACCAAGAACTTGGCAAATATGAGGAGTTAGAAGGACTTATTTATATTTTTTGAAAGGGGAATAAATTTTCCACTTGATGAAGATGTTTTCAGAAACCTTAAGTGCTTGGAATATCTAAAAGAAATGATTAAAGCACTAAAAGTGGAAAAAATGGGTGTAGTTAACAAATAATAAGCATGATCTTATTTTAGATAAAAATTTGGCAACGCATGGGGTCATCTTCCTACTAGATGAATACATCAGCTACCTTTGAAGCATCCATTGGGCATTGAGTCTTCCTACGAAACACAAATCTAATCTAAACTTTGAAAATATAATCCCCGAGTTACTTGGAAAACCACTAAAACTGGGATTGGAGATGATCTCACCAAATGTCATTCTTAATGCAGTGTGTAAGAGAAACAAAACACCACAACACACTATGTGAAAAATTTGAAATCATACACATCCCAAGTGGGATATGCAGAGTGTGCAAAATCACTTCTTTTGCTGAAAGAAAACCTACCTAGTCTATCGTAACTAGAGAGAAAGAGGGCTCAAACAAATCTTGCAACTGGTAAGGAGAAGTAGCTTCCTTTTCTCAAGAAGGGAAGCCATGTAAATGATTTGACACTGAATATGGCTACTTGCATGAGTGAAAAACTAACTATAAGTTGGTCCTCCACCCAAATCATCAAGGTGTCAACTGGAAACAAGAAAAATACCTCTTTTAGTTGCTCGTATTTGGATTGAAGAGGAATTTTAGTTGATCCTTGGTACTTTGAAACCCTTCCTCATGCTCAAAAGTAAGCATGACTTGTTTTGGATTCTCCCTTGGCTCCAATGAAGCCAAGTACCTAATTGGGTAAGGTTTCATCCTTTGAATTTGCCCACTGATATGATATTAACTCCAAGAATGGATTCTTCTTGCAGATCTTCTTAGATGGATGGTGTGGAAGAGATGATGACATCCTCTATCTCTTTTCCTTCCTCCTGTTATGAAGAACATGGAAGATTCCCATCTTCCAACCTTGGTTCCAGAGGGCTGATGTGAAATGTAGGCTTCTATCCTTGAATGCTCTCCTTCATGAAAGTAGGCTCCTATGATTGGAAGGTGGATGATGGCAGAGAAAATGTTGTGATCTCCATGGTCTCCTCTCAAGCAAAGAAATCCTCTAAGTCAGATAGATAATCTACCTCCTTGTTGTCCTGATGCATGTGCTCAACCTCCTCCATGGTGTCCTCCTGATCTGAAACTTTCTCACAATGATTCCCCTCCTCTTCAAACATGAAGTTTGAAAGATCAAAATCTTCCTCGACATTAGAGTTTTAAGGGGATGAAGTGGGAGGAAGAACTGAATATTATTCTCGTGGCCTACTCTATAATTGAAGCCTCTTGATTTATATGGTTCTCCTCCATTATGGATTCATCAATCAAATCAAGCCGTTTAATTAAAAGCAAAAAGTCTTCAACAATGCTTTCTTCATCAAGTGGCTTCAACTCGATTTGATCTCTTCCAGCTTGCTCCTCTTCAATAGGACTTGAAGCTGTTTGTTATTCTTCCTTCATGGATGATTATGCAGCTTGGATTGGATTAGAATTTTATTCAAATAAAGTGTCAACATGGGCAAGAAATTCGAGAAAAATGATTGTTGATCTTCTTCGCTTTGTTGTTATTCTTCTACCGTAATCGTAGCCTTATCCACCACTAGCTCTTCAACCTTGACCTCCTCTGTTGGCTTTACCATCAAGGGGATCTTTGTAATCCAAAATTTGAGAGCCGAATTATTCAAATTTTGTATCATTTCTTCTTTGTTTGGCCATCCTTTTTTCTGCCCTTGGTTGGTTGTCTGATTTTCATCTTCCCAATGTGGATTTGGGAATGCAAGAGAAGGGGTAGGTTGGCATTTAACCAATGTTATTTTTTTTTGTGGTGGATAGGGAAGTGGGAATTCTTGTTTCTTTGGAGGGAATGACTGCTTAGAAGGGAAAAGAGCATAAGAATTAAGATGAGATAGAAGACTAGGAGATGGAGAAGGGAAATCAACACTTGGGGTAGTAGATGGGAAGCTTGGAAATTGTAGCTTGGGTTGAGATGGTGTTGCTTGAGAAAGAGAAAAAGAAAAGCTATGAGATGGTAGACTTACCCATTGAAAAATTTCTTGTATCCAACTTACAAACCTTAATCTCCTCAACCCATTGTGCAAGTTGTGGCAGCATTGCAACCATGAAGTGAAGCCTCTCCGAGGGTTATAATGTATTGGGAAAGGGCCTTCCCATTGACAAGGTGCCCTGTAACCAATCTTGAATGCATTCATTTGTGCTATGGCCCTAGATTGAACCATGTTAGCCTCCATTTTTTGAATCTTCTCTTGCAAACTAACTTCTTTACATGTGAAACTACCTCCAAAATCCATATATCCATGCTTTGTAATAGCTGTATAGTTTTGTAAATGACCAAACTGATTTGAATCTAGCTCACTTGGATATCCATAGTGCTTATTATCATTGTGAAACCTTTTTGGAGGTGTGTTCAAGTAACGTGGAGATGGATATGAATTGCTTTGTTGCTGCAAGTGTGAATTCTAAGATGGAAATGAATTCATGATTTCACAACCTCATGGGATGGAAGAAAATGAAAGATGTAGAAATAAAATGAATCAAAATGGATGGAAAGGTCTACAACTTTAGAGATTGGGTTGTTAAACTGATGGAGTCACCGGATGTGCTTTGTATATGTGCCTCCAAAGGTTGAATCTCACAAAGAACACACCAACTTGATGAAATGAAGTGGTAAGGTCCTTCAAACCACTCCCACTAGGAATGCCAAAATGGTTAGTGTAAAATCATAGTGCCCCCAAATGGCCGAGTGCGAAATTGTATAAATGGGGCATTTGATGTGATTACATAACATTGGATCATCTCTTCAGTTGTGGGACTTGCAAACTTGAAATGATCCTCTAGAGAAACCTGGTTTTTGTTCCTAAACTACCTACCACAAACTACTCCAATGTAGACAAAGCTAAACTATCCTAATCTAACCATTCTAAGGAACTAGAGAGAAAGAGAGAGTGAAATAAATCCTACACTAAAGTGGTGATACACTAGAGAAGGAAAGGGGTGAGATACTCTATTGAGGGAGGATGAAACAAAGGAAAAAGAAGATGCAAAGGTCGGATAGAAGTGACACAAACCATATCCAAATCAACGATCAAAACACCATGAAACAAAACACCCTACACCTAAAAACATGAAATACATGCACAAGAAACAAATTTGAAAGGGAGAGGCATGGGGAAACAACAAAACAATGAAAAGGGTTGAAGAAACACCAAAAAGACATGTTTTATTGCTCTATATGGGTGCACAGACCATTCCATCCTTGCTCAGAGGCACAAATCTAGTTGTCGGGAATAGGAAAAGGTTTATAACTCAAAATGGAGTCGAAACAAGTTTGATAGAGTTCCTCTATACCCAAATGTCTATCCTTCTCAAATGAGAAGTGTTACAATTTATAGAACTTTAGAATGATGAAAACCAGAGAGAAAAGAGGAAAAATGACCTTGTTTTGAGAATTCAACCACCCACCATTAATTCCCTACAAATCCACCGATAATCTGTGAAATCTACCTCTTTGTGTTTACTTTGGCATCTTGGAGAAGGAAGAAAGGAAAATTAAATAAAATCTAGGTTTTTGAAACAATCAGATCCCGTATTGATGGCTTGATAGACGTTTTCCCATTTTTCACCCACCAAACCTCTTTGAAATTAAATTTTCAGGTTTCCATGGCATAGGTGAGGTCGAGACCTTTCCAACGGTGCCAAATTTGTTGAATTTTAGGCACTGGGTCGAAACATATGTCTATTTGAATGTTTGAGTCAGGTCTGTACAAAAATGGCTAAAACCAGTTAGCAGAATGGGACCGCAGGCCAAAAACACACTTTGTGCCTTTTGGCACCAAAAATACAAAATGTAAAACTTTCTCTACAGCTCCATAATTAAATTTTGGAAAAAAAATCATTTTCAGGCCCGAAGGTCCACTTTTTCCATTTGGGAGAAAAGTCACTCCAAGGCCCACTAGCCCGCATGCATTGAGGCTTGACACGTGGCTCCTTCGTAATCGTGGAGGTGTGGCTCAGTTTTTTCACTTTACACCTTCTTATGGTAAAAGTTTAAACCTCCTCCAATGACCCATCACCGCTTTGACTTTTCAACATGGCCATGTGTCCCTTTCACAGCCTTAGGTATTTTGCTTCATTTGGCTTTAAGATTCCCCACGGGCTTGTAGGCCCAAAATTAATTTTGTTCCCTATTTGAAAAAAGTGCAAAATTTCAAAAACTCCCCGCAGACATGTCGGTCCTCTTTCGGAATTTGGTAAAATTTTCCTTCCTCGCCCAACAACTGCATTTTTCCACATCGCGAAAAGTCTAAATATCTCCCACTGCCCAACCTCTCCGCATTGGCAAAAATCCTTAGAAACTCCTGTCGGTCCACTTTTGGCAAAAAATAGCTTCCAAGGCCCACTGCTCAGAACTTACAAAATATGAGGAGTTAGAAGGACTTCTCTATATTTTTGGAAAGGGGTAGAAATTTCCCACCCGATGAAGATGTTTTCAGGAAACCTTAAGTGCTTAGAATATCTAAAAAATTGGATTGAATCGATAAAATAGGGGAAAATGGGTGCAATTAACCAAAAATAAACATGAGCTTATTTTGGATAATAGGTATATATTCTTCCTTGTATCCTCCTGTTGTAGAAGCTTCTTCACCATTTATTATTTTAATGGATGAAAATCACCACAAAAATTTCTTTGTGCTCCTCCTTTTCCACTTGACACTCTCGCATCATTACTCCTAACATGTGGGCATCGCAATTAAGGATTTCCATTACACTCTCCATCTACACTACATATGTTCGTCCATCCACTCATGTCACACTCCTTTTTTTCCTTATTATCACATTCCTATCACCTCCTTTCATCTCTTATTCCATTTTGATATACACTTCTCAATATTTCAATCATCCTTCTTCTTCTTGGGCTTGGTGATCCTACTTAACTGTCCCTATCGCAGGAAAATCTTACTTAAGAGTTCCTCTTAAGAATGGATTTCCATCTAACCCTTCCACCTACCATCATATCTTTCTCATATTTTTTTTGCCACCTCTCATCATACTCGTCCACTCTAACCAACCCTTCCACACCCGTATCCAACATAATGTTGTCTTTCTCCTTCCATATCGTCACTACGGTTTGGTGATCTTACTTAAGAGTCCCTCTTAAGCATGATCATCATCCCGTACTCACCCACTACCCCACACTCTCTTCATCTACATTTTCTCGGCATTCCCATCATCACATCTTCTCATCTCCTTTTTCATTATCGCAAACACCAATTCCTACTGGTCCCTTTTTCATCTCCATCATCCATCGCTCATTAATCTTACTTAACTCGTTGCTTCTCCATTCATTTCATTTTTTGTTTCTTCATTTTTATCTCATTCATTCTCATCCACTATATCCTCTCCTTGCCTTCATCTTTGTACACATCATTATCCCTCCTTTCTTCACTTTTTCCACTCCATCTTCTAGAGTTCTCCCACATATCTACCCCCATACTTACCTACCCTTTTCATTGATCGTCTCTCTAACATTATTTCATCATCATATTTTGTTTTTACGCTAGTAATTATTGGAGGACTTCTTCTAAAATCACTCATCCCCATTCTACATAGCCTCGAATCCTTTTCTTTGACCCACTCCATTTTATCTTCATTCCTTCCTTCTCTCTCTCGCCCTTTAATCGTTATCGGGACTTCTCCTAACGTCCCTTCATGGCCCCTCCCATTCTTCATTTACTTTCTACCTCATCCCATCTGTTATCCCATCCTTTCCTACCGATCATTATTGGCAGATTTATCCTAACATCCATTCAATGAAATTTCCTCTCCTATCCCTTCCTCTCTCTTTCCTTGCCATCTCTCAATCTTCCATTCTTCCTTTCCAATTTCTTCACCTGTCTTCATCATGCAACCTCTCTTCATTTTCTCATCATAAACTTATCATCATCTCATTCATCTCCACATATTTTCCAATCGATGTCCTTCCTCCCCTCAAGATTCTCTTTACGCTCCTTGTGCTTCTCACTCTTTATCAAATATCTCTATTCTTGGTTCCCTTCCTTCTACATAATTTTCTCTGTTGTCTTCTCCTCCTTTCTTATCCTCATCTTATTTCACTTCCTCTACATCATCCTTCTCCTCATTTTACCTCACACTTTCTCCTTACTTCCCCATCGATAACCTGACTCTTCAGCATTGTCCCATCTCCTTTATCATCTCATCATCCACATGCATTTCCATGCAATGGGTTCCATATTATTTGCCTTTGATTTCCTCACTATGATGTGTTTCCTTCAATTTTATTTTCTCTATCATCTCTTACGTTTTCCATTACCTCTCTCGCTTTCCTCTCGCTTCATCTTCCTTCACACAATGAATTTAAACTAACTTTTTTCTTTTCATAATTTCACCCTCTACTCTATCCTTTTATTTTCTTCTCTTTTCTTTCCTTCTTCATTTCCCCTTTCTCTATAATATTTGTTATATTCTTCCTCCCCTTTAGTTCCTTATTTTTCTCCTCCTCTGTCTCTATCCCTCTATTCCATATCCCCGTTACCTTCACATTCGGTCTTTCTTACTCTTCTCATAATCAGCCAATCCTCTTATTTATTCCCTTTTCTGTTTCTCAACATCTCTCACACCTAGCATTCACGGTCAATGCTAATTTTTCTTCGTTTATGTACCACCATAGATCCATTTCATTATCATTCTTGTTCTTCTCTTTTTGAGAACCCCGTCACATATTTTATCTTCCCCAATCCTCTTTGCAGGGGCATCATCATATCCATTTATAATAATCTCTTCCCATCTTCCTTTGACATTTTTTTGGAGGATACCATAATGGCCATCACTTATCTGATCTTGTTCTCTTCCATGAATATTTTCTCTAATTTTGTTTTATCACAAAAGTATCTTAACTTCTCATCCTACTTATTGAAGAAACATGAATGCTTTTTCTTTTGCATCTTCTAATTGGCTAACACTTATGAATATTTTCTATAAACCATGATTACCATCATATTCATCACCCTTTTAGGGTATTTTATCTCACCCTTTTATCCTATTTTCTCATCATGTGTACATTTATGAGTATCCCCCTAGGATATATTATTTCAACATCCATCTATTTCTTATATTGGGACATCATTATCTCGCATCCTCGTCCCTTTTGCACTCATGATTTTTCATACGATTCCTCTGCAGAAAAGGATTTCACACATATTTTTTCTTCTCACAGCATATTTTGATGTTTCAATATGACCCACTAGTCATCTTGGTTTACATCCATACTGAAGTGGTCTTCACCCACTCACTGGTTTGTAAAATTTTATCGTCTGTCTTCGTTGAGACCGAAATTGTCCTCTAACGATGTGATATTAAAGTCACCGCCATAATTTTTTTCATTTTTATTGTGATCCTATTTTTCCTAAGGAATCTTGCCTTTGGTCATGTCTCCATCCATTCTTGGACACATATTTCATCTAACCCTTTTTGTTTTTTTCTTGTGGCTTGCTATCACAAACCACTCAACAAAATGGGGAAAATGTAGACACCAATTTTTGGTATAATGCCCCACCATCATCTCACGTTCATGTAATTTCCTATCTCACCTTTATTTTTTCTAAATTTCAATAAACCTCATCCATCTATTCAATAAAAATTTAATTAATTATTAAATGGGGTCCATGTACATCCATTTAATAATTGAATTTTGGCATCTCTCACATTTTATTCAATCCATGGGTATTAATATACCCATCCGACACCCCTTTCTAAATTTCAAATGGAATCTATCATCTCACCTACCATGTCAATCATGCTCCCCACTCCATCTAATAATTCAAACTATGGTCCCCACATGATCACATCATATCTCTTAACTCAAGTTACTCTACCCAACCTCAATTACTTGTTAACCCCAATCTAACCTCACCTCCAAGCTATAAATATGGGTTTTCTCCCATATTTCAAAGGACCTAGACCTAGACCCGAAAAACCTGGAAGGAGAGACCTAGGCCTAGAGAGGAGAAGAAAGAGCTTAATTAAGTTCTGCAAGTTTGAGGGAGAAATATTTGTCATGGTTCGTTATCTTACCATCTTGATGCCCAGTTCATCTCCATAGCAGAGCACAAGCTAAGTCCCCTCGTCATTTTAGTTACTTATCATTTTATATTTAATTTTTATATATGATAACTACTATTTATGATCTATTATTATCTTGTTTTAAATGAGGTTTGACATCCTCCAAGGGAGTTAAAATACTCTTCAAACTAGAACTGTCTGAGAAACCCCGTATATTGTTATCGAATCTTATCTATTTCAATCTTGCAGATGTGACTTATTTTATCACACATCTATCTTCTTTACACTCATAGATCCATATCTACATCCGAGGTCCTAATCCCTCCATCATTCAAAGTTCTAGTGGCTTATCAGTACTAGTCTTCACATGACTTGAGAAAGAAGTTTCCTATAAAACACTTAGCTTGTCAATAGATTCTTATAGTAAATCATATATGGATACATCTTTGTTTTACTATGCAAGATTATGGTGTAGCAAATTGTATTTTTCATTCAGGATGTATCCAAAATTTAGAGTATTTTTGAATTTTGTAGATGCACCTAATGACTTCCATTTTTAAATTTCTTCAATTCTTATATGTTTGTACTTGATATAATTGTCTCGTAAATGGATTTTATATGTACACTTATATTTTTTAATAATGAGAGATTTAACACTGTATTTGTAACTTTTAAAGAGTGTGGCTTCTTTATTTTAAAGAAATTTTACATAGCTCTTAAAAGGCCTCTCTACAGTTTTACTTTGATCTTTTAGCTTGATTTTGAGATGGAAATATTATTTTTTCCTTTATTATAGCTTCTCGCATGAAATTTCACTTGAATGATATCATTTTCTTGTTGCACATAATTGATCACTTTCAATTGTTCTTTTTCAGCTTATATCTTTCATTCATATCTTTAAGGTTTCATTACTTATGGTATCTTCTATAACTATCGCCTTTATGGGTTCAAGTATAGGTTTGTTAGTGAAATTGGAAGATAACCTTGCTATATTTATGTGTTTTGATTAAGACCTTACTCATTAAGAACTCACGTTACTTATATCTTTCCTCCTCACTTCTATCTACATTTTCTCCTTTTGGTAAAATTACTATAGATTCTAATACTCATTATGTACTTTAAAATTGGCTATAATTTGATGAAAACCTTTGATGAAAGGATTTGTTTTTAGTTTTTAGTTTTCCTTTTGTACTAGTAATCATTTTGCAAAATATTTCTGCTCTCTAGTCTGCTACATGTACCTGCACACTTAAAGAAATAGTTAGAAAATATTTAGGATTTTTGGCATCTCTTACTTTCTATAGTTTTCCGCATCTCATTCTTTTCTAGGATGACTTTGGGAACCATATGTGATAATGTAGAATACTAATCTTATCAAATTTGTATCTATTTATGATGTATCTTCTCGCCTCTAACTCATACCTCCTGATGTCAGGAGATCCATTTGCATGAAATTAGATAGTATGGGAATATGGATTAACATTGAGCTCATGACTGACATTCTTTCCCTTTTCTATTTATCAGGTACAATGCCAACATGGATAGAAGAGATGAAGATGAAGTAAAGCTGGAGCTGGAAGTGGAACAATGGAGATAAAAGGAACTTAAGGAAATGATGTGTTTTTTTATACTCCTTTAATTTTATTTTCATGAATATGTACCTTCTACTTCAATAGTTATGAATTACTTTTGAGTTACATCCCAGGGATTGTGTTGGAAAAATTTGAATTCCTTATGAATAAAAACACTAAATTTTAGAACAGTAGTCGTGCACTTCTTTCTAAATTTCAGTTTTATGTATGGATTCAGATAACGAAATAAAAATTCAATAACATAATTGAATGTATTTAATCATGAAGGAATGATATTTAAAATACCTCCAACTTTAATAATGAACTCCCATTCAGTAATTTGTAACTCTGTCTTCTTTTACAAAATTTGACATTCCATCTGCATTCAGTAATTCCAGTCTTCATCAAGCTAATACATCTGTTCTTAGGGATTTTGTGTTCTCTTGCTTAAGATAAACATGGAATTGCTGACTATGTGGTTCGGTACGTTTTGTAACAATACACAAAGCTACAACTTACATATAACCATTAATTTTTGTAACTGTAAAAATGTATTCCCCTAGTTAGGTTAACTTCACTAATGTCATCTATTATAACGAAGTTTCATGTTTACCATTTTTGCACAATGCAAAATTTGTCAACATATTTGGCAATCCTATGGGAAAAGCTACCTACTAGCTTCTAGGCCAGTGCCTTTCTATTGTCCATTGATCATGGAGTTTAAAGCATATAATCGAAACTTCCTTTCGAAGGTCGAACCCTTCAAAAAAAACTAAAGATAGTAAAGGATATTGTAAACAAGAATGTGTTCAAAAATGCACTTATTAAATTGAAAAACATTGCAATGTGCATGAAGCACTTACTAAAAGGGAAATCCTACTCTAAACATATATTGTAGGATTTTAAATAATAGTGTTTAAGAAACATACCATTCACGGGAATGGAAATTTGTTCTCCATTAAATCTTGAAAGATGAAATGCATTGCTTTCTTTACAACCTAAAATCATATAAGGACCACTTCAGATTGTATATAACTTTGTGTCATTTTCTTTCTTTGCATGATTAGCATCCCAGTTTAACACAATGTCTCCTTCATTGAAAAATTTGAACTTAGTCTTTTTATAAAAAAAATTCTTCATATGTTTTTTATTTTTTTCTATGTTCAGATGAGCTTGATCTCTTAGCTCCTGTAACTCCATCAACTCTGCATAATTAACCTACAATGGTTAATTTTCAAGCAATTCCATCTATTGTAGAAAAGTTAATGCGAGAAACTCGACTAAGATGGGCATTCTTGCCTCTCTTCCATAAAAAATCTTGTAAGGTGATTTTCCAACTAATCTTTAAGGGGTAACTCGATGACCAAAAGTTCTAAAATCAATATTAGATGCTAAGTTCTTTGGTTATCTTTGAGTGTTCTTCTAATGATCCTTAAAATATTCTTATTAGTACTTTCAGCTAACCCATTACCTTGTGGGTAATAATTAGATGACGTACTTAAATAAATTACGTGTTTAATAGCCCAATATGTTACCTTTGCACCAAGAAACGCTAAGGCATTATCTAAAATGATAGTTGTTGGAACACCAAATCTATAAACTATACCTTCATAAAAGGATAGTATTGAAGTATCATTAGCCTCTTTCAAAGCTATTGCTTCAATCTAGCTTGCAAAGTAATCAGTCTTAGCAATTAAAATCAAATTGTTTCTCTTGTGACGAAGGTGGATTTATCATACTAATAAATTCAACACCCCACTGCATGAATGGCTAATCCACTACAATTGGTTGCAGGGGAAATGAGGCTAATCATTCTTTTCCAACAAAGAAAGCACATTTCTTACACTTTTTTACCCATTTGAAGCGGTCTTTAAAGATTTTGGGCCAATAGTAACTAGCTTTCATAATTTTTAAAAGTTGTATTACGTGCTGAAAAGTGACCTCCTATAGGTCATTCATGGAATTCAGATAATAATTGTTGAATTATATCATAATCAATACATCCTAGCAATATTTTGTTTATATCTCTTTTAAATAACATGCCATCAATGAGAACATAAGGTATATATTGTATCCTGAAGTACCTTGTTTTGTTCTTGTCCATACATTTGAGATAAGTGTCATGTTGTAGATAGCTTACTAAATTAGTCATCCACCTTGACTCTTTAACTTCTTAACTAAGCTCGGTTTGCACTAAAGTATTTGATCATTGCGATACGTAACTTCAAAGCATGATGTTCTTGATCATCTAATTTTGTAGGCTACTATTTTTCCATAGTAGTAATTAGATGCTCACATAAACGTTTTCCCCTTACTATTTTCACAACGCGGATATCAACCTCATATTCCATAACTTTTGTAATCCAAAACTTGTTTTATTATCATTCACTCTTTGTTTAACAACAACTCTTTCAAACATGGATGAGAAACTAAAACATGTATCTTGTTATTGGAAAGCATGTACTTAAAATTTTTCAATCCTCTAACTACTGAAAGTACCTATTTTTCAAGAAAGGTGTACCTTGTCTCGTAGTCATGTAGACTCTGTCCAAAGAAAGCAATGGGCTGCTCATTATTTTCTACATTAATTTGAGTTAATATAGCTAAAATAGTCTCATCTCCTGCAAGTGCATACATTGTAAAATCTTTATCAAAATTTTGATTTTCAAGAGTAGGAGCCTGTGAAATGGCTATTTTAATTTCTTTGAAACCTTTTCTCCCTTCGCTGGTCCAAGAGAAAGTCTTCTCTTTCTTTAACATGGTTGTTAAAGGTTTGACTAATGCTGCAAAATCTGGAACAAATCTTCTAACAAAGTTGATTTTTCTGAGAAAAATTTATAGTGCTTTCTTATGATGAGGTAAGGATAACTGTGAAATAGCTTCAATTATGAAAGGATCAATAGCTAAACCTTGTTTAGAGACAATATGACCAAGTAGTTTACCCTGATGAACTAAAAAAATGGACTTTTTGGGGTTCAAGGATATTTTAAATAGTTTCCAAATATTTAAAGTCTCCCTTAAATGCATTAGATGTTCATCATAATCTTTTGAAAACATGGTGACATAATCTAAAGAAACCAATATGCATTTATTTAACAAGCTTTGAAAAGCCATATCCATTGTGACGTTAAACGTTGCACTTGAATTCGAAAGACCAAAAGGAATTCATTTATAAGCATAAGTACCTCATTTAGTATTGAAGGCTATTTTATATTTGTCTTCCTCATGTACAAGGATATAATTGTATCCACTGTAACCACATAAAAGAGATAATCATTATGAACTAGAAAATGTTCTCAAAATCTGATCCATATTTGGCAATGGATAATGATCTTTTAATGAAGATTTATTTAGGTCACTCAAGTCCACACATAGCCTAATTTCTCAATTATTTTTCCAAACAAGAACAAGATTAGCTACCAAACTTGAATGCTTAATAGGAAAAATAATACTAGATTCGATTAACTTGGATAATTATTTTCTTTTAAATGGCTCAATTTCTAGATTTACTGTGCCTTTGCTTACATTCAACTAGTTTGGGAATTTGGCGATAAATCTATTGTATGATGTGCTAAAATGGGATCAAACCCTCTAAGATCTTGGTATTTCCAGGAAAAAACATCTCTTAATTTTTTACATAATTTGATTAATGACTACTTTTTTACTAAATAGCATACCTTTCCAATAACTATCTTCTTGTCATCATCTACCAAGATTTCTTCATAGTTATTTCGTGACTTGAAATATTGCCTTTGTCTTTTCTTAACTAATGATCATAACATAAAATTTCTTCTAGAGTGACCAATCCTTGAGGAAACCTATTTGTTTTTAACTAAACAATCTGATCACCATAGAAGTGCTGTAGTTTTTCCTAATTTATTGCCGAAAATTTAGCTTCTTGCTACAAAAATTTACAAATCTGTATATCATCTTCGAAAACCTTTCAATTCTCTCCATCATCAAACACTAAAGGTCTGATAAATAATTTAATATGTCATTATACCTTGCTATTTTTTATTTGTTCTAGTACATCAAAGCTAGCACTAACTGCTACAAGTCTATCTGCATGTTTATTTTCAGCTCTTGGTATAGATTGAATGTTAATAGCATCAAAATCATCCATTAAGTCTTAAACTCCATTTTTGTAAGACTTAAAAATGAGTTCTTTCACACATTAATATTTTTCACTTGATTAATAACCAATTATGAATATCCAAAAATTGTAAAGTGTTGATACCTCTCTTTCTAGCCCATTGCAAGCCATGAATTAATGCTTTGTATTCAGCTACATTATAAGTACAAGAAAACTGCAAACTTAAAGCTGAAAAGTACCTTTCATTTGAAGGGGAAGTAAGCATTAAACCTACACCTTGTCCTTTCTTATTTTTTATCTCCATCGAAGTGAAGCTTCCATAGCCCTTCTATTGCTTCTTTTGTTTTGGACAACAAGGGAATTGGTGCATTTATTGCATGCAAACAACAAATATCAAATAAATATTCCTCTACTTTCTTAAAAGGGTAATAAGCATCTTCTTCTTGAGTATTTTCATCCATGAACAAATTAGAAACATAATCAATTCCGAAACATGAGTTCTAACATAAAAATTAGAATGATCTAAATTTGTGTAATTTGTTTGTAGCATTTGAAGCATGAGGTGAATATGAAATCTAGCCGAGGCTCGAATTTATGGTAACCTTAGCTCCATATCGTGTAGTTAAGAAAAAAATTACCAATCTCAATAAAGATAACCTCTTATTTTTATTTGTAAAATATTGTGATAAACATAAGGAAAATAACGAGGTAAATCTACAACATCACATCTTGTAGAATTTTAACATTGGGAAAAGCATGTAAAGTTACTATTAGTGTATAATCACAACACCCTTGAATGTCTTGAGTGTGAAATGGGGCATCTGGTGTGATTGTAGAACATTGGACCATATCTCAAGCTTGGGGACTTGCAAAAAGTGAGATGAACCTCCAAGAAAAGCAACTTCTTGCTTTCTAATCGACTGCAACAAGCTACTCAAGTGCAGGAAGAATCTATTCTAATCCTAATATAACTATTACAAGGAGATAGGGAAAAATAGAGGGTGAAAGAGAGCCTACGAGTAACCTAAAGTGATACACCGAAAAGGAAGTGGATGATCATGGATCTCGGCTGTGTGAAGTGGAGAGAGGTGAGTAGAAGAGATGGTGAACAAGATGCACCATAGACCAAAGGTAGATTCACACAAAAACAACTCAATGACCCATTAAGCACAGCTCTAAAAACCTGCAACAAACATCGAGTATGCATAGTATACCCTGTAACAATGAGATGTGAGAAGAGATGATAAAATGAGCCAAGGATGGACACATGCATCACGAAATAATTTTTTTCTCCAAAATGTTACACGGTACATCATCACTTTGCAAGAGGTAAGAAAACCAATTACAGATCCATGACAAGTAGGTTTAGACTCGTATCCTACCCTAAGGGAGAAAGAGAGAGGGGGGAAAAGGAGAAACAATGACTAACCCCTTCGAATATTCCCCTCAATTACAGTATATAGGAAGAATAAGAGAGAGAGGAGGGAAGAATTCAAACTCTGTTCTAACCATTCCTAAGAGAACATTGAATTCACCTGAAGGCTCAACCACCAACCATCAATGCCCCTACAAATCCACCCACAATCTATCAATCTTGGTTCCCCATGTCTGTTGGCATGTTAAAAAGGAAGAACGACAGATCAAATTGGATCTAATCTAGTTGTTGGAGAAATCGGATCACATATTAATGGTCTAAGAGATATTTTCTTATTTTTACCCACCAAGGCCCATTAAAAATAATATTTTATGTTTCCATGGCATGGAGGAGGTCGAGACCTTTCCAACGGGTCCTTTCCCTGCTCAAAACTAAGCTTTCAGTCAAAATATATGGCCGTCTAAAGGTTTAGGGTCACAAGCTCACAATATTCAAAAGATTCCGTCCATACGGGATCCTCAAGGTAGCCTTACGAATCTTCAAGATTCCGATCCTATCTTTTTCTTCTAAAATCACGCTAGATTGAAATGTGGTGGATTCTGTGGCCTCTTTAGTTTCCTCTTTATTTTTACTAAGTCCTTTTTGGGTGGAGATGTTGTGTCTAACCCGAGACATGTGGAGGCTTTGCGCTTGTTTCAAAAATTCCCCAAGATTTTACCTTTGAATTTGCATGGTTGAGACATGTGGTGAGCTGGTAAATGTTTGAGGAATTCCTCTTTATTCATCTCTTGAAAGTGTGTCGAAGAGGCACTATCTGTCCTTGCACTCTATACTTAGTCGTTTTGGCCGTGCTTAGTCCCCTTTATTAACCTAGGACAAGTGGCAACCTGGCGCTTATTTGGGTACCCATTTTGGATTATATCCTTGGAGTTGTGCCATTGAGACATGTGAAAGCTTCAGCGGGTCTATGACTTTTCAACGGCCGATGAGACCCCACGGGCTCACGGTCTTGCACTTTAAAACTACGCCATCTCGACAAAAAGTGGAAAGGTTTCAAAGTCCCTTGAAAACCCGCTAGCCCACTTCATATTTGGGAAAAAATTCCTCCATGGCTCCGCAAACCTGATTTTTACAAAAGTTATTCTCGGTCCCACCGGTTCACATTTTCCCATTTTTGGGCAAGAAGACATCTTCGGGCCCATCGGCCAACTTTTTCCACTTTGTAAAAGTAACCTTTCTCGGGCCCGCATTTATACTTTTTCTTTTGTGAAAAAAGGGAAAATTGTAAAATTGTTTCTCGCGAGTTTCCAATTTTCTTTGGCAAAAATTCTTCCTTGGGCCCACCGCCTGCTTTTGGCATAAAATTGATCTAAGGACCGCCAACTCATAAATCAAAAAATATGAATAGTTAGAAGGACTTCCTTATATATCTAGAAAGGGAAAGAAATTTCCTATCGATGGAAATGCTTTTAGGTGGCGTTAAATGCATAAAATATGTGATATTTAAGGTTGAAGCACAGAAGGTGAAAAATGGTGTTAGTTTACCAAAAATAATTGTGTGCTTATTTTGGTCAACAATCTATTATAGAGTCTTTCCTGTCCCTCGAATTTAAATTTTAATGTGAGCACGAAGGACAGAGATGAATCTTCATATTTTCTTCTATGCGGGGTCATTATTGACCAATTTTATTGGGTTGCAAAATTGGGATAATAGTTTGGTGACTCCCGGGGACATATGTCTACTAGATGAAGAGATCATTGGCCTTGAAGCATCCATTGGGCATGGAGTCTATCTCATTAAACAAAAATCTAATCGAACTTTGAAAATCTAATCCTTGAGCCACTTGGAAACTATTGGAATTGGGGTTGACCTTACCAAATGCTACTTCCAATGTCATATGCATGAGAAAAATACACCACAACAAACTATGTACAAAACTAGAAATCATGCATGATCCCGGTAACATGCAGAGTGTGCACAAGCACTTCTTCTGCTGAAAAAAATCTAGTCCTACTCCTACACTAACCCTAACAAAGAAAAGATAAATAAATCCTACCATAGGAAGGTAGAAATACCTTCCCTTCCTCAAAAGGGGCAGCCATGCGAATGATTTGTCCTTTGAATATGGCTACTTAGATGACTGAAAAACTGACCTTAAGCCAATCCTCCACCCATATCATCAAGGTATCAACTGCAAAACAAGAAAATACGTCTTTAGTTTGCTGCTCCCTTGGTTCCCAAAGGTATTGTTGTTGATCCTTGGCACTATGAGGCTCTCCCTCATTCTTAGAAGAAAACATGACTTGTTTTGGCTTACCCTTTGGCTCTAATGAAGCCAAGTACCTAATTGGGTACAGTCTAATCCTTTAGATGTGCCCCTTGCTCTAAATTTCAACACCAAGAATGGATTTTCTTCCTGACCTTCCTAGATGGATGGTGTAAGAGGGATGATTACTTCTTTTTGATTTTTTCCTTCCTTCTCTTTTTAAGAAAATGGAAGATTCATATCTTCCAACCTTGGTTCTAGAGAGTTGTTGTGAAGTGCAGGATGTTGTACTTGAATGCTCTCCTTCATGGTAGTAGGCTCATGTGCTTGGAAGGTGGATAATAGAGGAGAAAATGATGTGATCTCCTCAGGATCCTCTCCATCAAAGTAATCTTCCAAGTCTAATAGGTAGTCTTCCTCCTTGTTGTCTGTTGCATGTGTTGTACCTCCACCATAGTTTCCTCATGATATGCGCAACTAGCTCACCATGGTTACCTTCATCCTCAAACATGAAGTTTGAAATCTCAAACTCCTCTTCAACATTAGAGCTTGAAGGGGGTGAAGTGGGAGGAGGAAATGAAATTTCTTCTACGTGGCCTACTCCACACTTGGAGCCTCTTAAACTATATAGTCCTCCTCCATCATGGGTTCATCAATCAAATCAGGCCCTTGAAATGAAAGTAAAAATCTTCAATGATGCTTTCTTCATTGACTATCCTCAAATTTTATTTGATGTCTCACGAGCCACTCCTCTTCAATGGGACTTGGAGCTGGTTGTTGTTTTTCCTTGACTTTTTGTGTATCTTGGATTAGATCAAGTATCCTCTTGAGACAAAGTGTCATAAATAGACGCTAATTTTCTTCCTCTTATTCTTGCTCTTCTTCTCGTTGGAAACTCATCCTCATCTAACATTAGACCTTCAACTCTCACCTCCTCTCGTTGGCTTAAACATCAAGGGGATATTTGTAAAGCCAAATCTAGTAGCACAACTCTTAATATTTTCTATCATTTCTTCTCTATTGGGCTCCCCTTTTTGTTGTTTTCCTTGACTAGATTCTTCAATCTCTTCCTAACATAAACTTGGGAAAAGAAGATGAGTGGCAGTTTGGGATTCAACCATTTTTACTATTGTTTGTGGTGGAGGGGGAGTGGAACTTCTTATTTTTTTGGAGGGAATGAATGCTTGGGAAGGAAAAGGGGAGAAGAATTGAAATGATATGGAAGACTCGGGGATGGATAAGGGAAATCAACACTTGGGGTATCAAGTCGAGGGAATTTACTTTTGATCATGATGAAATGATAAAGTTTGAGAAAGAGAAAATTAAGGATAGGGACCTAGTGATTGACTTACCCATTGATAAGGTTGTCTCACACTTTTCTCATATGCCCCAATATCCTCAATCCACTATATAAGTTGAGGCAACACTACAACCATAAAGTCAAGCTTCTCCTGAGGATTGTAATGTGTTTGAAATGGGCCTCCCCATGGAAAATGTGCCCTAAAACCAATCTTGAATGCCTTCATCGTGCTCATCCTGGATTACACCATGCTAGCCTCCATTCTTTAGATCTTTTCCAATAAACTAGCATTCTCCATTTACTGTCACCATTATATGCCTCCCCTTGTTCTTGATATGCTCCATAGATGAACTCGGGTTTGACACCCTCATATGGGTAAGAATAATGGTTATGAATTTGATCATAATGTTGATCTAGAGGAGTTGAGAAATGAATTGGAGGTGGACTACACTGTTGTTTTTGCAAGTGTGAGTTCCAAGAAGGAAATGAAGTCATGATTACATAACCTCATGGTAGATGTGGAAAGAAAATAGGGTGGAAATGGATGGGATAAGGTTTGCAACTTAGAGAATGAGTTGTTAACCATATGGAGTAGCTAGATGTGTTTTGAATGTGCCTCTAAATGTTTAATCTTAACAAGAACACATTAACTGCCAAGATGAAGTGGTAAGGTACTTGAACTTGTCCCACCAGAGTGCCAAAATTGTTAGTGTGGTCACACGGTGACATAAGATTTGTTGTTGGATAATGAGAAAATTGGAAATATATGAGAATCTAACCCGGTGTCCAATCGGCATGCCAAAACTATTAGTGTGGTCGCACGGTGGCTTAAGAATTTTTGCTAAATAATGAGAAACCTTGGAAAGATAAGAGAATCTAACCTCACTGTCCCATTGAACATGCCAAAAATGTTAGTACGAAACACAGAACCCTAAATGTCCCGAGTCTAAAATGGGGCAACTGGTGTGATTTCACAACATTGGACCATCTCTCAGGTTGTGGGACTTTCAAAACTTGAGATGTACCTCCAGAGAAAGCTAGTTCTTGCTTCCTAATCTACCTACCCCAAGTTACTCCAATGCAATAATAATTTATTATAATACTAATCTAACCATTCCAAGGAGATAGGAGAGAGATATGGTGAAATAGAGCCTACACTAAGTGGTGATATACCGAGAAAAGGAAGTGGTTGATCATGGATCCGGCTACCTAAATTGGAGAGAGGTGAGTAGAGGAGAGGGTAGACAAGATGCACCACATACCAAAGGTAGATTCACAGAACACCACTCTATGACCCATTAATCTTAGCTCCTTAACCTATAAAAACATTAGATTATGCACTTTGTATACCCCGCAATGATGAGAGGTGAGAAGAGACTATAAAATGAGACAAGGATGGATAGATGCATAATGAAACAAATTTTATTGCTTTAAAATTTTACACGGGACATCATCGGTAGGCAAGAGGAAAGAAAACCCAACTAAAAATCCATGATGGGGAGGCTTTGAATCTGCATCCTACCCTAGGGGGAGAAAGAGAGAAGTGGGTAGAGGAGAAACAATGACCAACCCTTTGAATATGCCCCTCCATTACAATATATAGGAAGAATAAGAGAGAGAGGAGGGAAGAATTCAAACTCTGCTCCAAACACTCCTGGGAGAACATTGAATTCACTGAAGGATCAACCAGCAACCATCAATTCCCCGTGAATCCACCTAAAATATTTCAATCTTGGTTCCCCATGTAGACTGTTAGAGTGTTAAAAGGAAGATCGACCTATAAAATAGGATCTAATATGGTTTTTGGAGCAATCAGATCGTATATTAATGGTCCAAGAGATTTTTTCTTATTTTAACCCACTAAGGCCCCTTATAAATAATATTTCATGTTTTCATGGCATGGAGGAGTTCAAGACCTTTCCAATGGGTCCTTTCTCACTCAAAACATAGCTTTCAGTCAAAAGATATGGTTTTCTAAAGGTTCAAGGTCACAGGCTCAACATATTCAAAAGAGTTTGTCAATAGAGGGTCCACGTGGCAGCCTCAAGAATCTTGAAGATTCATGTCCTACCTTTCACTTCTGACATCGTGACAAACTAACACATGGTAGCCTCGGTGGCTCTTAATTATCATATGTACTTTTCCTAAGTCCTCGTTTAAGCGCAGAGATGTTGTCGACTGAGACATGTTAAGGCTTCACGCTTGTTTATGCAACTCGCCCCATATTTTACATTTGAAGTTACATGGTTGATACATGTGGCGAGATGGCACATTTTTGGGAATGCCTCTAGATTCACCTCTTGAAATCGTGTCGAAGAGACACATGGCGTTGTCTAATTTCTCTCTATACTTAGTTGTTTTGGCCCTGGTCTATCCCCTTTATTGACCTTGGACATGTGGTAGCCTAACACTTGTTTTCGCACTCATTTTGGATTCTATCCTTGTAGTTTCACCATTAAGACATGTGGAATCTTCCATGGGTCTATGAATTTCAACGGATGATGAGACCCTATGGACTCATGGGCTCAGCTTGAAAATGCGCCATAAAAAAAAAAGTGAAAAGGTTTCAAATTCCCCCATAGAGCTGCCGGCCCACTTCACATTTGGGAAAAAAATTTCTCCGTGACCCTATAAACCCACTTTTCGAAAAACATTATTCTTGGGCCCGTTGTTCCGCATTTTCCCATTTTTGGGCAAGAAGACATCTTCAGGTCTACCGCCTTGGTTTTTCCACTTCGTAAAAGTAACCCTTCTCTGGCCCACATTTATACTTGTGCTTTTAATAAAAAAGGGAAAAAGGTCAAAATGTCTCCCACCATGCCACCGGTCCATAATTTCCTTTGACAAAAAATTCTTCCCGGGGCTGCTTTGGCCCTCTTTTGGCACAAAATCCCTCTAAAGCCTGTCGGCCCATAACTTAAAAAATAAAAAGAGTTATAAGGATGTCCTTATATCTCTGGAAATGGGAAGAAATTTCCTATCTGATGGAAATGCTTTTAGGGGGTCTTAAGTTCTTAAAATATGTGACAATTCAGATTAAAGTATAGAGAGGGGAAAATGGTGTCGGTTGACCCAAAATAAGTGTGAGCTTATTTTGGTCAACAATATATTGCAGAGTATTTCCTCTCCCTTGGATTTGGATTTGAATGTGAGCTCACAAGACAGAGTTGACCCTTCCAAATTTTTTTGTACGGTGTCATGTTTGACCAATTTTTTCGGGGTAAAATTGGGAGAACAGATTAATTCCAAGTTTATGATAATACTAACTGTATTAGTTGTTGTCCCATCTATCGGTAACAAGATTTTCTTTATAGGATCATACTACAATCTTAATTACATAATTGATTTTCACATAACTGTTCTACTTGCACCACTATCAACCATGTAGTTATGAACTAAATGGTCTCCAATAATAAGAGATAAATAAAATGGTGGTGGATTCTTGATATCATCAACGTTTAAGAACTTTTGAACCATCCATTAAAATTCTTTAATTCGGTCCTGTTCCATTCTTCCAAGGACCATGTCTAATTTCTAGAATTCATTTTTTTAGGTTTGAAGAAATTTGTAGCTTAGCAAGTTCATGAGAAAGCATCTCTTGTTGTCTGGAATAGTTAGAATCATTTGACATTAAGATATTAACATTATGATTTTTCATTACATCAACAATGTTAAAAGAAGAAACAATTTTGGAAACAAATTCTATTGTCTCAAAGATAAGATTTGGTGAAAACTGAATTTCCTTCTTCAGCTACTTTTGATATATGAGGTATAAAAAATCTTCTTGGATTAGGTTGTGACTAATTTTGTTGTTCTTTACTAGTTGAGACACTGTTATTTTTGAGGAGCAATAGAAGCTCATAGCTAATTTTTGGCCTCGTTGTTTTATCAGTGACTATGCATAGAACAGGCCTATTTTGTTGTTTTTCTCTCTCTTGAACCCTTTCATGGGCCCTAGTAGTAACAAAAATAAAATCATCTTCACTAAAAATGACAAAAAATTGTTCAGGTGCTTTTTGAACATGAGTTTCTTAGTATGCACCATCCATTTGAGGCATGTATAATGCTTTAGACCGAGATTATGTAAGAAGGATTATATTCATGAATGGATTTGGGAAGTAGGTAGCTAAATGAGGTTGATTACAAGGTGACACCATTCCTCGAAACCATGTTAACTGGAAGAAGAGCGCTAGATGAACTAGGAGATTTTGGGTCAAATGTCCTTGGCTTATATTGGTGTCAATAATTCTTATTTTGCTAATATAGCTTCCTATTTTGTTGATTTTGTTGGTTTTCCTGATAAAGAGCTTGATATGGCCTACTACGGTGGGCTAGTTTATTTTCAATTGACGTTAATTTATTACCCATAGTCCGCATATATTTCGATACATCATCTGAAGGAGCTAAAACAATAGGCTCTATAATGGTAATAGATTGCGGAATATGTGACATATATACTATAAGAGGCATTGAAGGCCTTCTGCCAATTCACTAACTTGAATAAGGTTCTTTTCATTTGAGATAGCAATATCATAAGCTATCGAGAGAGTATCTTCTCCCATAGGTTGAATTATAGTTGAAATATCATTGTTTAGGGATCTAAGAAAATAAATAAAATCATGGCCAACTTGAGGCTTGACACTTGCTGGATTTCTTTCCAAATTTTGAGTAAAATGGATATTAAAAGTGGCAATAAATTCATGAGGATCTCTCTTAATTGTAGACAACTATTTTATGAGGGATAAATGATCCGAATGATCTTGAAATTTTTTCAGCAATTTCTCTCTTAAATCAACCAAGTTATTATGCTTCCAATTTCTAAGGTTCTATACCATTGCAAGGATTTCCCTTTAAATGATGAAGCTAAAAGTCTCAAAGCCACATCTTCTGTGTTATATTATGGACTGCACATAGGGTTCATAACATCTTTGATGTGATTTGTAGGTGTAACCTGATTTTCACAAGTGAATGAAGGAAAATATTTCATTGCAACATTAGGAATATCTTGATAAATTTGAATTACTAATGGGATGTCATTAGTAAAGGCCACAAAATTATTAGGTGGTTGAATAGCCATTGGAAAAACTAGGATCTAAATAAGGAAATTAATGAGTGGTGAAGGAAGATCGGGAGAAGGGTTGTTAAAACCAGGCCTATTATAAGGTATGGTGTTACCAACTCTTCTTCTTCTTGCAGAATTCAAAGGTAAAAAACTAAAATCGAAGGAATTCCTCTTACCGATGATGGAACATGCTGCAAAAATGGTTTGAAATAATCCTTAGGAGTTTCCAAATAAATATTTTAAACTTTAGAATAAGGTACTACAACTTGTTTCTCCAAAAGTAACTTTTATTTATTGTGAATCTCCTATAAATTGTTGTAATTTTCTCACAGATATGATTCGTTGTCCCATTGGGTGTGCCAAAAACTATTATCTCTCGAAAGTGAACCCTGTAGAGAGATAACTAGAATAGTTCAAAGATTGCTCTTGATCTCTCTCTTTTGTAGATACAAAGGAAACACCTTGGGTCTGTGGGTATACCTATTATTGAGGTGAGTCTTCGGTATCAAGGATGATTCCTTCTTAAATTATCCTAAAAAAAAATTATGGGGTTTTGAGGGTAAAAATATGACTATAAATGAGTTGAAAACTTGTTTGATACACCAAACTTGTTGAGGGCTTTGACTGAGTATATTCACAAATATTTGAGAATGGATTTTGGTGCACAAACCAATAGTTTTCATCATAATATTAAGGCAAAACACTTGATGTATTGAGGGAATGATTCACAATAATACTGTTAAGATAAACATGCACACTAATATTATGCAGAAATAACTAAATTTGCAGCAAGGTAAGATTATTAATCAGGGAATTTGACATTCAAAAGAAATAATAAGGTATAGACAATGCTACAACTAATGGAAAGGAAGAAATCAATTCTCATTCAAAGGGAAAAACTTGCAAAATATGCTTCATCACTCATGTGTCTGAAAAATCCTCTCTTTCGCCTTACAATTGCACACAATATATAGAAAAATTATTCACCCATCCCATCTTTAAAATAGGATAAAATTTGTACTCACCCATGTATCGTATTTTTATATCTTTATCATGAATAAATAAAGGAACAAAAATAAACATGCTAATAAAATGAGGCATTAATAGCCTTGGCTACAAAAACACAACTTAGTCAAACTGCAGTTGACTGTTCTATTTTTAATAAATTTGGATGAATAATTTGGCTAATGATATGCTTTGCTTGATGAGCAAGTCTTCTTCATTGCATGCAATCTTTGTCTTCTAGCTGATGATGTAACATATGCAACTTGATCCACTTGTAGTGATAATATTAGCACATTTTTAATCTTGCCCTTTGATGCACATGCAAAAAAATTCCCTATGTGAGAAAATTAATTTCTTTATTTGCGATACTTTGGAAAAAAAAATTCACCCATGTATTCATCCTCTGTGGGGACCTCTTGCATGTTCGATGATGGCACCTATTTTTCTTCTTATGGCAACATGCAAAATTTAAACCTCTCGTAAGAAAAAATAATCCTTTTTTTTAATACCTTAGTATAAACTACTCAAAATTCATTCACACATAGTGGGGAGCACTTATGAGATCCTTGTGTTGAACATGCATGGTAAACTTTCCTCTCCTCCTATCTGTGGGGACCACTCTGATGCTACACTTTCCCGGTATACTTATTGGATTGGCCACCTTTTTGGAGAAATTAAGGATGTTTTTGAAAGTATAAGGTAATGTGGTCTTAGTTTGATTTGGTCGGCATATACTTGATCAAAAATCACATGTTTGAAAAGGGGCCCTCTTGATTTGATCATGGTCATAATATTTTATCATTACATTGTTATTGGTTGTCAATATTTGATTATTCTTGGCATATATTTTAAGACCTTTAACCAAGGTCAATGCAATGATTTTATTTCAATGGGGTTGGTCCCCTTCGCCATGATGCTCGACCCTTCCTTTTACCTTGTTAGAACTTTGCATTAATTTCATTGGCATCCGTGAATATGATGGTGGTCATTTATTTTTCTGATTGATCTATTACCATCGATCCTTTATGTGGTTTGATCTAGTAATTGAGAACAATTAAATGTTTTAAATGTACATTTTATCGGGTAGCATTGATCTTGAGTACCCTACCCATTCGAACCGTTGATCTTGAGTGTATTAATTTCATTCTTTGTGGATTTGAGATTGATCCTTAGCCCCGATCTTAAGTACCGATTGATCCTAGCTCTCGATCACTATGACTTGGGTTGGTATGCAATATGAATCGGGCCGTTGATCTTGAGTTCCCTAACTATTCTCAACTATTGATCTTTGTGTGGTTACCTATGCGTTTTGCACGACACTTTGTCTATGTTGATCTTATGACACATCTCGGGATTTTCATTGATCTTCTAACTCTTGTTTAGTAAGGGTTCTTGGTGATTTTGTTCTCGGAATGGTATAGTAAAATGAGGCTTAGCTCATTATTCATTTGACTTTCTAGCTTTGTGGCGAGCCCCGATAAATTTTCTCCTCGACACCATTGTTACTTGCTCGAGCTCAGTTTCCCTCTCAAAATATTTTCCATTGTGAAGCAATGAATGTGAAATTTTCTCCCATTATTGAATGTTTGAGCTTAGAGCATGATTTGTTTGAAATGATTGTGGGTAATGTTATTTTGAGCTCTAAAAATTCTACTTTTTCTTGATCTTGTCTTCTTTATCCTCGTGAGCCTCTACATTATTCTTTTTGAGTTTTAAGGTCATTTATTTGAGTCTCTTTTTGGAATTAGTACGCAAGGTATCATGAGTCTTGGCATGGTTCCTCAACCTTTCTTTGAAATCTAGTTAAATTGGGTGTCATTAGTCTTCATTCGAGATTGAGTTGGGTCCGGGCATTCGTTTGAAGTTCATTGTTCTCTATTCATTGAGATAGGGTATCTTTTGAATGCCATTCACATTTTGTGCTCTATTTTCATACAATTTGTGGAGCTTCACTTTCTCGATAATGGTCATTCTATTTTTTTCGCTGCCTCCATTGAGCCATATTTTTGAGGAACGGGTAAGTTGTCTTCTTCTTATGGCTTATACTTGTGTAACTTTCTCATAATCGATCCATTACTTGAATCTATTAGCTCGTAAGTTTTCTTCTATGGACAAAATTGTTTTGTTGGTGTAGATTTGTGTCTGTCGTAAATGAAGATATGAGTGTTCGAGTTTGTAATTTTGTAATTTACTTCTTTGAAAATCCTTTTCTGCGCATGCACGAGGGTTTTGACCATCTAGAACCTCTAAGTATTTGCTTTCTTCTACTTCAAAATTGTATATTTAAGGTTTTAGTTATTTTCATATTTTCTCTTGTCATGGCTATTTTCACTTTGAATCTAAGTAATCTCTTTTTACTTTTGCTTGCTTTGTTCAAAATGAGGACATTTTATATTTTGAATGAGATCATCGAGTTACCATGGATTTCCCTTTGAATTTTATTTATACGAGATGTTCATGGTTCCTATCTCTACATAGAATTTACACCTCCTTCTTGTCATGGTTGCCATTATCATCCATTATTGTTTTGAGATTTGTAAATTTCGTCATGAGGGTTTTTCTTAAAATGAGCTTTCTTTGTAGAATAATACTTACCCAAGTCAATACATAGCATGAAAGTCATTGTAGAAAAATAAAATCTATGTTTTCCTTATTTCATTGATGTTTTCCTTGGAGTTTGGTGTGTAAAGGCCATCATTTTTTATTCAAAAACCCTCTGAAATCTCGATAAGAGATCAATCTAAAAAATGGTAAGGTTTTTGATGCTCGGGTATCATTCTTCTTATATATCTTTCCATTTTACTAATCTCTAAGTTCTGGTCTTTATAGATGTATTTGGGTTTACTATTTTAATTACCTAAAGCTCATTCCATTATAAATTGAGAAGGTAAGCTTATATTTTCATACCTTTTCTACTTTGTTACTTTTCTGATCCTTTGATCTTTCATATGATTTTGTTTGAATCATGGTTGCTAATTCTATATTTGACCTTCATGAGTGATCAATGCTAGTTTCAATTTGTGCATAAGCATCATGTTTTCATTAATCTTGAGATGTCTCTCTATACTATAATACCCAACTTGTGGGTTCATGTCTAAGCTAGTCATGGATGAATTTTTAGCTTCATAGTTTTGTATTTCTACATTTATTTTCTTAAAGCTGATATTAAACTTATCCATTGTTTCCTACAATGAATGCTTGAGAATTCATAAGGGAATGACTATAATTATTCCTTATGGTAATGAATTTATATATTTGATCTTGAAATGCATACTGCAACTTGATGAAGAGATGTACCTACTGAATGAGTAATTCAAAATTAAATCTCCATTTTTCTTTCCCTCGATATATGTTATGAATGTTGCAAAATTTTGACCTTGTAATGATGCATTTATTTTATTGCATGTATAAATGGTCAAGACTCTATTAATGATATTGTGCTTGCAAATCTAATCTTTAGTAATTGGTTTTACTTAGTGTAATTTTATTGACTTCAAGCCATGGCTTCCCTCTTAGCTATGTGGTGATGAATTTGCATGGTGTCCTTTGCTTGATAATATTGAACAACTTTAACTCTATTTGGCTGAAAACATTGCATTGAGTTATAGCTTCATAGATCGATTGTGAACTTTCTCAATTCCTTTAGCTAAGTGGGGTCTCTGTCATTTTTATCATTTTAGCTTCTTCAACAATAGACCTAGAATCTTCCTTATATGATCAATGGAAGGAAAAATTGTACTAATAAATTGATAATTTATTCCATTTTTGCACTTATAATTGGTGAACCTTACTTTTATGTTTGATTTTTGATACTTTTGTAATTGATTGGAAATTTGCTTTTCTTCACTATGTCCGGAAGTAATTATATTGCAAGCCTTTATTTTCATGTACTTAGCTTCTCAATAGCTTCTTATAGTCAAGCATATATTGATACATCTCTATTTTTTTATGCATGATTATGGTGTAGAAAATTGTATTTTTCATTCAGCATGTATCCAAAATTTGGAGTCCTTTCTGAAGTTTGTAGATGCACCTAATGACTTCCAGTTTTGAACTTTCTTCAATTCTTATATTTCTATACTTGATAAACCCGTCTGCAACTGGATTTTATATGTGCACTTATCTTTTTAATAACTAAAGATTTTGCACTTGCACTTACAAATTTTAAAGAGTGTACTTCCTTTGTTTTAAAGAAATCTGAAATAGATCTTAAATGACCTCTTTACAGTTGTAATTTGATATTTTAGCTTGGTTCTGAGCTAGAAATATCATTTTTTCCTTTATAATAACTTCTTCATGAAATTGCACTTGATTGATATCATTTGTCTTGCAGCACATACTTGATCACTTTCAAGTATTCTTTCAAGCTTATATCTTGCATTCATATGTTTAAGGTTTCATTTTTATGGTATCTTATGTAACTATCCTCTTCATGGGTTTTGGTAGAGGTTTGTTAGTGAAATTGGAATATACCCTTACTAATGTTATGTGTTTTGATGAATACCTTGCTCATTATGAAATGTTACTTTTATCTTTCCTCCCCACTTTTGATTTCAGTGTCCTAATACATTGCTACAACCTTTTATAATCTTATTTCTACATTTTATCCTTTTGAGATGATTGCTCTGATTGTGATACTCATTATGTACTTTACACTTCACTAGAATCTGATGAAAACCTTTGATGAAAGGATTTATTTTTAGTTTGTATTTTCCCTTTTCATAGTAATCATCTTGCAAAATATGTTTGCTCTCTAGTCTCGCTAAATATAGCTACACACTTAAAGAAATGGTTAGAAAATATTTAGGATTTTTGGCATCTCTTACTTTCCATAGTTTTCCTTTTCTCATTCTTTTCTGGAATGACTCTAGGAACCATATGTGCTGATGTAGAATACTAATCTTATCAACTTTGTATTTTCTTTAATGTTTTTATACCTATAACTCATACCTCTTGATGTCGGAGATCCATTTTCAAGAAAATAGATAGTACAAAAATATGGATTAACGTAGATCTCATGACTTAGAGTATTTCCCTTTTTGATTCTTAGGTACGATGCCAAGGTGGATAGCAGAAATGAAGATGAAGTAAACATGGAGATGGAAGTGGAAAAACATAGATGAAAGGAGATAAAGGAAATGATGGGTTTTTTATACTCCTTTAATTTACTTTTCATGCATATGTGCCTTCTACTTTAGTAGTTATGAATTTATTTTGAGTTATATCCCATGGCTTGTGTGGGAAACATATAAATTCCTTATGAATAAAATATTAAATTCTGCAACTTTGTTTTGTACTTCTTTCTACATTTTAGTTTTATGTATGGATTGTATAACAAACTAAACAACTCAATAACATAGTTGGATGTATTCAGTCATGAAGGAATGAAATTTAAAATACCTATAACTCTAACAATAAACTCCCAATTACTATAATTTGCATCTCTGTCTCCTTTTCGAAAAATTAACACTCCACCTATTTTGTAATTTTGGTCTTCATCAAGCTAATATATCAGTCCTTATGGATTTTGTGCTCTATTGCTAAAGATAAACACGGAATTATAGAAAATGTGGCTTTTTATGTTTTTTAACAGCACACATAACTTCAAATTACATGTAACCATCAATTCCTACAACTGAAAAATGTATTTCCCTAGTTAGGTTCACTTCACTAATGTCATCCATCATAATAAATTTTTTAGTTGCCCATTTTTGCACAAGTGAAAAAAATATCAACAAGTTCATTCTTAGGATATATCGCTTGAGTCTTCGACATCTCTTCACATAGCCTAATCTCAACAATCGTCAATGGAATTTGATGGAGCTTATTTTTAGTATGATATGGAGATAGAACATTTGAAGGTGAAGGAGAATTTGGTTATGGATGTCTTGATACATTAGAGGCATTTGGTTATGGCGAAAACAGTTGGTATATACTTGAGGAAAAGGATCCCACAACATCTTCCACATGATAGCTTCTACCTTTCAGCTAGATTAGAGATTGAGTCTCAGAGACCCCTTGAGGGGAAGTTTGATGGATTTAAACTAGAGTCTGATGGCCTTCTCAAGCATAGAGATCAGATTTACATACTCATAGATGAAGGATTGAGACAGGACATCCTTGTAGAGGAAAATCATACACCATATTCAGTCCATCCATAGGTGAAGAAGATGTAGGCCACTTTGAGATAGTTGTATCATTGGAGAGGTATGTAGAGACATATAACTTGAATTGTGTCTATTTGTTTAGATTTTCAGATGGTGAAGGCCAAACATCGCATCCATCTAGCCTTATATATCTTCATCTCATCTGGAGGGGAAATAGGACACCATTTCTATGTATTTTATAGTAGGGATAGATATGTTAAGATACCACTACGATGTAATCATGGTCACAATGGATAGATTGATGAAAGAGGATCATTTTTCTCCAGTTTAGACCTCTTATACAACTATTTCAAAGTGGCATGATTATACTTGGATGAGATCAGCAAGGTGCATGTGATTTCTTGGAAAATTATTTCTCACTACGATCTCCTATACACCTCTCATTTTTCGATCACCATGTAACATGCTCTCGAGATGAATATCAATTTCAGAATATCGTATCACCCTGAGAAATATTGAAATACTTAATGAGCGAATCATATTTTAGAGCAAATGCTTTGGATGTTTCGAGGATCATAAGTCAATATGGGAGGATTATTTTATTTATTTTAAGTTTGCCTACAATAAAAATTTCAATTGAGTACGACAATATTTCAGGTACTATATGGTAGGGAGGGTAGGACACCACCGAGTTGGAATATGTTATAGAAAAGGGAATCTATTGGGATAAATTTATTATGGGGACATTGAGTATTAAGTTTTCATGATTAGACATATATTTCGGAAGGCTCGGGATAGGTAGAAGAAGTATGCAAATCGAGGAGAGTTGAATCTAGTTTTGAGGTGGACATGAATGTGTTTCTTTGTGTTAGGCGAATTAAGAGTCCTATCCATTACGGAAAAGGCTCTAAGTTATCTCTTACATTAGTGGGAACCTTTTAGATATTGGATTGGATCGGTCCCATAAAGATACCATCTAGCATTACCATCTATCTTGTCTCACATCCACGATGTGTTTCATGTTTATGTTCTTAGGAGATACATTCTAGATCCTTCTCATGTATTGGATTAGACAACATTTCAGGTGCAACAATAGGGTAGGTGATTATGGAGTCCATGCTCATTATAGAGTGCAAGACCACGGGCCTTCAAGACCACGAGATTGATAGGGTGTGATTCGGATGGGATAGGTATAATGACACTACAGCTACGTGAGAGGACACTACTTTTATACTTGCTTAGTTTCCACACCTATTAGAATTATTTTTAGGAGGAAGTCTAGTCTACGGCGAGGGGGATGTAGTGCCCACTCCTCTTCAAAATGTATTACACACTAATTTTTTATTTATCATGGACTACAGAGATGGACATTATTGTGGTATTTTGGAGTACATGATGTTATATTATATAGATATTCGACTATCGATATGTTTCGATTTATAGTATGGGTTGTATGAATTCGTAGAGGCATGATAGAAATTCTATATTGATGATGATGATGTGTTGTTATCTTATATATATACTAACATTCTGAATTCTCATCATATTGACCATGTTTTGGTGTTTCAAACTAATCTTGTGATCTTACTAATATTGATGTAATGGTAGAATTGAAATGTTTATGAAATTGTAAACTAATGATAACATTTTCTTAGCTTTGATGATGATTTTGTGTTATGATGATGTTCTTGATGGATGTACATATATTTTATTGTTGATATATTTAATGTAGCCATGAGGCTGAAGAAGGTATTGTTTGATTTTGTAGGTGATTGTATCACAACAAATAAAGGGGGGTAGGAGACCAACTATTGCAAATTATCTTATGGTTGCAACGGCGGTCACATGGAAACTTTGTGTTATGTTATTGTTGTATGTGGTTACGATGTTAAGAGGTACACATGGGAGGGAATAACCTCAAATTTTTACCATGGGATATGTGTGTTATTTTCTCTTTTATTTTGATTAAATTGTTTATATTTATTTTATTATTGCATTGTATTTAACTTTTATATTATTGATTAAATTTACCCTTGTTATTAGTTAAGTATTTTGATTAAAATTGATATTTAGATGTGACCATAAGGGGGAATTTATTTGTGTAGATAGTCCTTTTAATCTTGTGATTTAAACTTGGATTTAATTATTTTACTTGGTGTGTACTCAATCCATCTTTCCAAACTCTAAATTTTACTTTCAAGCCAATTTTGTAGGCTTATGGGACAACTTAATTTTGTCCCACGCCACTTAAATTCAACTACCAACTATACCTATGGGTTAAGGGGTAAAAATTATACCCCATTATGTGATTTTGATAGTAAAAGGCGGATTTATTGCACTTTTTTACATGATTTTTTAATGGTGTCCTTTTGTGGTATGGAGTAAGGATTAGTGTGTATAAGAGGCCTCTCATATCCTCAACCACCTAATTACTAACCTTGGGTTTTATGTTTGACTTGGGGGATGTGGAGTTGAGGATAAGTGATGTGGCATCCTACATGGAGCCACCTCACCCTCCTCTTCTCATTTTTCTATTTATTCATGTTTATTTGATGTGTTGGGGGTTACTCATTTGAATGAAAACACTTGTTCTTTTGTAATTTTAATTTTATTGGAGTTTTTAGTTGGAGATTTTTGAGATTGCCTTGGGAACACTTCTTTGGGTTTAGAAGAGTGAAATGGTTTTTGAAGATTTTGGAACCCTTTGATGCAAGGCAGGGCCTTTGCCTTTGTTTTTCAATTACTTGTTTATATGTTTATATAACTTGGAAATGGTTATATGGTCGTGATTTGTGTTGGGTTGGGTAGATTTTTGATTTAATAAAGGGTGTAGGAGATGGAAGATGGGACCATTTTGGGAGGGAAAATGAATTTGTGTTAGATAGTGGAGGGAGTATTAGTGGGAGTTCCACCTTTGCGGAAAGAAAAGGGTAAACTTGTTATAATTTTTTTATTTACATTAGGAGGGAAAAGGAATGTCTCGAGAAGTTGTTGTGCATTTGAAGGCATGTTGGGTGGGACTCCTATCTCATTTTGGATTTAAAATGAGATGGTTCCCATTGTTTTATCCTCCCTTAGATTGATATATAAGCCTATGTGTTGAAATGTATGCATTGTGTTGTTGTATTTTTGTGTTGAATGTTTTACTTGCAATGTTGGGATGTGTGTTGTAATGTGCAAGAAAGTTGTAACTTGATATTGGTTGTAAACATTTTTTATTCTACTATGGTTAGGGCTTGGAGGCCAATGAGAAGATTGGCTTCTTGTCATCATTAGAATAAAGTTTGGGAAGTGAGTTTTTCCTACACCCCCTCTTTGTTTTGTGATTTGAATTAAAAAGAGAGAGATTCTATGGAGTTGAAAAATGGAGGATTTACCCTAGAGTCAAACAGATCACCCTTGTCAAGATATTCCCTTGTTGCAAAGTGAAAGATTCAATCTTGTATTTTGGGAAATTGATTAAAGAAGGAACTAATATATTGTAAAATATTGAATTAAGCATCTTGAGTAAAGATTGTATTTTTATCTAGTTATAATTGTAATATTTTAATTTTGGAAAGAATGACTTGAAATTTGTATTCAAATGGGAAACGTATTTATTTCAAAACTGAAAATAAAATTATAGTTGCTTGTGCTTTCCTTTGGTGAAATGGTTGTGGTTGTATTAGATAAATGTATGAAAGTTTATACCTTATTTTCTATGTTGAATTTGATATCATTCTTGTTGGGAAAATAAAAGAGACAAATTCTCTTTTTGATAGTAAAATTTAACATATTGAAATGTTGAAATTCTAGTCAAATTCTACACTAAGTTATAAGAAGGTAGATTTATATCTAAAGTTGAATTCGAGAAATGTTTCCCTCTTTGCTTAGATTGGACTAAATTGAAGGCCTTTTGTTTAACTATCTCATACATGTGAATAGATAGAAATTTTATAACTACTTTACCTTATATTTCACTATACAAATAAGTTGATTTATTGTTTAAAATAAGTTTAACTAAAAATATGCCTTTATAGTTGTATATATTCATATAAATTTAATATAAATATTTATATATTTACATATATTTTATAAATATAAACATATTAAATAAAATTATTATATCATATAATTTATATAAATATTTTATAAATATTATAATATTTTAAATTAAATTAAAAAATCTTTTAAAGTTGTATGGCTTTTGAAATAAGTTTGATATAGAAAAAATTATAAACCAAAACCCTTAGGCCAAATGGCCACGACCTACCCTACATTATATTTAATCAATAAAATAATGGTTGCGGGGATGGGACCGACCCCACCCCTAACCCTTATAATATAATATGGGGTGGGGTTCGCGCCCTTCCCCAATAGCTTTAAACCTTTCGCTATGATAATACATGCCATGAATTATTTATACATTGCGATTTCTTTTCACCGACCAAAGTTTCATTTACATTATATAGGGTAACATACCTAAATACGGTAACATCAAAGAAAATACACAAATATCAAATAATGATCTTGACAAATCTTAAGAGAGGGATGTAAATTAAAATAAGCAACTGAAAATGTGTGTATCCATCAAAGAACTTGAGAAACATTCCATGGCTTCCATTCTTCCAAAAATTGTAACACAAAATGGAGAAAATTAGAAAATATGGCAAAGGAATGAATAAAAGAGGCCCCATAAGGATATATAGGGTTCGTAGTCAAACCTAAGATCTAAGGGTTTAGTTTGTTTTAATCCAATGGTGGATGATAAACCCTATAACTTTAAGTGATGGGGATTTTTGTAAGAATGGAGAATTAATTATGAGGTATGGATAATGGGGTGAAAAGGGCCAATTAATGGTTAGGGTAAGTTAGGACACTTTAGCTAAATTTATAAATAAACAAATGATTGTTTCTTAGTAAGGATAACATAAACCATTTCGGTGAGAGGGATAACTTAAATATTGAGTTATAGGAAATACTTAACGGTAATTAATGAGAACCGTAGAAGGGATTTAAACTGAAATTATTTGGAAGAAATTTAAAATATTTAATTATTAATTTATTTGCAATAACTTTGCAGATAAATGATAAAATATTTAATCTATTTTTTATTTATAATGTTGTAATCTTTTTAAACAAAAAAATATTATTTCGTATTTTTTCTAATTTATTATTAGGCTTTATCTTTGGTTTTGTGCATTGAAAAAGTTGGTGTTACAACAACCATGTTATCCTTTATCTAATGTTAAAAAGTGATTTGGCCATCCTAGCTAGGTGAATCTCTGTTTTATTTAAAAAAAAATTAAATCATTTATAATACAACCATACAACCACTTATATTCTATAATTATATTCATTTATTCCAATCTATCTTCCCTCAATTGGGTAACCAACTAAAAATGTGGATACATGTTTAAATCTCTTTTCAAAAACAAAACATATATATATATATATATATATATATATATATATATATATATTGTGTGTGTCGTGTGTGTGTGTTTGTGAATGCGCGCACATGCGTTTGTGTGATGCCCATAATTGAGCTAGTTAAAAAAAAATTATATCTTCCTAATAATCCTTATAAAATTTGGAGATTATTTTAATTGAATTTTAGTATCTATTAATTATCGTTAAGGTTTCCTTTATAGAGAAAAAGGAAATCTAGATAAGAAAAGTTTTAATACATCCATAATATAATCATGCCAACTATGGGGTCACTTATGATCCAATAAACCGGACCTAAAGGCTTAACCAAATATGAGTTAGTCTTTATTTTACAAAATGGTTTCCCAGATTGACTCACCATCCATACATTAAATGAAAAGCATGTGCAAGACGTAACATATAGTCATTGCACTAGTCTCACAATTAGTTATCACCTTCGGTTTAACTACAACATTTTAAACAAGATATGCTTCCCTTAAGAAGACATAATTTTTAATTACTAAATCATGTCATAAGGTTAATAACAATGTAATAAAAATGAGCCTTACCTTTTCATTTCAAAAAAACATTAATATTATTAAGAGCATCTTGGTTTATCCACTATTTCTTCATGACCTAAGGTCCACGCCTAGTTTTTCAAGGTAACACATTAGATATTTATTAGCATGATTTTGGTTGGATATTTTGTCACATCAAAATATGAGGTCTAACCATAGTGCATGGGATTAAATCCCTCCTCAAAAATAGGTGAGGCTACTGTTTATTACTAATCTAAAACACAATAGAAATAATATGTACAATATTCACATTAATCTAGCCATTAGGGTTGGGATAGAATCCCAAAATTCAGATCCACACTAGGTAAATATGTTGTTGTTTTCCGAATTAGAATGGATCATAAAAGAATACACAATAGAAAGGAAATGACGGGAACATATTTTCTTTTGAGAAAACAAATATCATGAAATAATCATACGAGTTCTAGATAACAAATGTAATGTAATGTTTGAAACAATTAAAATGATTGAGAATGCTAAACAAAGAATAGCTTAAGATCCTAAACATAAGAACAATATCTTAAGAAAGATGAATCTCACAACACAAAGTTTGCAAAAATAGCATAATTTTCTATTACTTAAATGATTAAAATAAAACACAAAGTTTTTCTTCTTCACAATAGTTCTCAATATTACAAAAATCTCAACCTTTTGAAATGCATAAGCATCCCCTATTTATAATAAAATGCATTGAGATAAAATAGGATAAATCCTAGAAAATAGTCTTTTTAAAGAGAGTCCTATTTTACTTGACTCTCACACAGGAGACCAAGTAAAAATTTGCTTCCTATGTGATGAAACAAAATGAAAAATACATCTTGATTTCAAGATTGAAATGACATGTCACATTGTACTTATTCTCAGTATTATGATCTTTATCTTCCTCCAAGAAAGCCTACTTGTCCCAAAATTCTTGGAATCTTTAGATTATACCCCGCATCTATTTCTCATTTGGCGCGGTTGAATGAACACTTAGAACTTCACATGTTTCCTGAGTATCACTAGCATTGCCAAGAAGCTTTTTCAATCTCTTGTTGAGTTTCCTCGTGGTCTCCAAAGAAAGTTCAATTTTCACAAACCTGTCGATGATTTCTATGCCAAAATTTTAGCTTGGTTCATGCTAAATTGATTCCTAGATTTGTTTGTAAAGGTCATCAACAAGTAGGATACCCGATCTTTCACTCAACACTTTAGCACAAATTTTGACTAGATTTTCTTCTAAGTCATTCTTGCCATCGATCAATTGTTCTCTTGATTCTCTCAATTTTCTGCAAGCTTCATTGACAATATTTATTCTTAATCCGATGGCTTTAGCTAGCTGAAAATATTTATCCCCATGTGGAATGATGCCTTCTTCAACCAATATGCAGGATGGAACCTATTTCAATGTTTGAAGAGCTTCAAAGTCAACTCTAGGTTGTCGATTTCTACCGAAAACTCATCATCATTTTCTCTCCATCCTTCTTTATATCCTCTAAAGATTGGTAGACTTCAACAATATCTTCGATGAATTCTTTTCCTTCGCTGGAGCAGCCTTTGTGTCTATTCATTAACCATTCTCCCCTTTTCATTAATATTCTCGATCATGGGTACCGATGAGAAATCGAACCCGATACAAGTAGAGGATGATGGTGTTGAATCAGGAGGCTTTGAGAGCTTGAGTAGCACTTTTGTTAGCTGTTGTACTTTCTCTTTTAACTCATCTCTATTTTCCTTAGTTTCCCTCAGCTTCTGGCACAACACATTCATGGCATCTTGTGCATCCTGTTGTGCTCCCTCTATTGTTACTTTCCCTAGATCCACCCTTGTGATTTGATAATCTGTGACCATTATGTCATCCTTAGTTTTATCAGTTGTGGGAGTAGCAATCTCTACAAATTTATGCTCCGAGGCATCCACCTTTGAAATGTTTGAGACTGTTTTAGGTTTATTAGATTACTTAGTGGGAGTGACCTTGTGGGAACTAAAATCAAATGCCGGTAATGGGAAAACTACCTTCCTCTTCCCTGAGTCCGATCTACCAGACCATTGAGGCATATTGGAAGAAGTGGCTTCCATTGCAGGAATTTTGGTCACATCTTTAGGTGGGGGAGTATTAGCTTGTGGAGTGGTAACCACCGCAAGTGTAGTTCCCTGTGGTAATGGATTTAGGGAATAAAGGTGCAGTAGGAGGAGGCATGTCCATGGTTAACTGGGGTCTAGTGGGAAGAGGTGAGAGGCCAGAGAAGATACTAGTCATGGCTGAGGAACTTGGTGAAGAAATCTGAGGCATGAAAGGTTGATTTGGAGGAGGCAAGGATTTTGGAATTAGAGCTTGAGAAGTGGGAGGAAGACTTACCTCTGATGAACTATCTACCAAAGGAGGAATGGAAGGCTGAATTATCTCTTCTCCTGAAGGAAGATTCCCTTGTTCTGGTTGTGGAGGTGAATCAAGAACCTCAACTATTTTTGGAAGAGTGGCCACCTGGTCTAGTTACTCTATACTCTCCCTTTCTTACAAACTTAACCTTCATTGGCCTTTTGGAAGGGTTCTTATCCTTTTCCTTTTTTCCTTTTGAGGGTCCTTCTAAAGTGTTTAACTTTGCAAAATTATCTTCTTTATAACTCATTTCCCATGAAATGAGCCATGCCTTAGTACGAGCGAGAATTTGAGTAGCTATTTATGTGATAGAATCTTTCTCAAAGAATGGAAAATTAAGTGGCTAGGAATACATATTGATCTTCATTTAACCCATCATACGAGGCATCAAGGATACTCTCATTTTCTTTAGTGACTTTTCGGATGTTAGATAAATAAAGCATCCGGATATCTTCAATTGTTAACCTGCTATTATATTTTCTTTGGATCGAACTTCATCCGAAGATCAACCCAAATATCTTCTATGTTGGGAACATGTAGATATAAAGTCCAAGATGACTTAAGGAATCCTCAAAAATCAAATCCATATCTCGTGCTTCATGTGCTTCTTCAATTTGTCCTGAAGCTCATGCACTACATTCTTAGCTTTGACCACCATCGAGCATGTGTATCTTCTAATGGAAATGGGGAAGGATATGGCAGCCTTGTGTTTGCTTTGTTGGAATTTGTGGAAATCCAACAACTATCTTACCAATTCCATTAGGATCAGCTTATCACCTAGGAATCTAGGCAATGAAAGGATCACCTAGATACATGACCACCGAAGGTATGTGAACTTCTTGAACTACAAGAAGATATAACCCCATTTTGATACTTTGGCCCATGCTTCATCAGAGACTCTTCTTTTCCTTAGATCAGGGTTCATCCTGCAGATATTTTCATAAAAGAAAGCATCGTTCACTCTTCTGAACTGATCTTCAGAACCTTTCATTGTCAACTAAGGGAGGTACTAATATATGTGTTTTGTAGCCCTATCTCCTTTTGCATCCAATCTTGGATAATTTCTCATGCCAGCTACTACATAGGTGACATACGATGACATATAGAATTTTCCCATAGTCAAGATTGTCTTCATCTGGGAATCAATCTCATCACTTATGAGACTGCTCCAATCAATCCCTTGTTCATTCTTCTTCATATTCACCATGAATTGATACAGCTATCCTTGCAAGTCCCTTGACTCAAGGAGTCCAAATACTCGACTCAACAATGTGATGATGTTTCGATTTCAAGGATGAAATCACTCCTACGGAAAAACTTGGGAAACCTAGAAACAATCGGTTTGGCCTTAATCAAGAAATTTCTATTCACATACCGATGTTGTCTTCTTGATCTTTGTCCCGGATTTCATCGACTTGAGATCTACATCAACACATTCCTGAAAGTTCAGTAATCTTAAGAGGTCATCAAAATAACCCCCATCCAACTTCATTATGACTTCTCCTGCTTGATTTTTCACTGAGCAAGAGTCTGAGTCATAATGGGAAGCACAGGCCAAACTAAATGAAGGTATTGAGTAGACATTGGGAATCCTACTAAAAGAGGGAGGCAATCGTTGGTTATTGCCTTCATTCGGGGACTCGAGAAGAATCCTTGGTTCCGTTCTGAAATCCTCCATGTCAATGTTACATGGAGTTCGTATATTAGATGTCGTAATTGTAATCTATATATGAACGGGATTCCATCTTCCCTGACTTGTCTGACTTGTCTTTAGATGATTCAGTATCCGACATGAGAAATCCAGAAGAAAGAATGCCTAGACAACTCCTATCTAAGAAATCAGACTTGGAAGCTTGCTCAGCAACCCCATAGATCCGCCACACTATCCAAATTTTAGGACGTGTAAAGCACCTGATGAAACCTGGCACACTGGAGAAAGAGTGTTAGAACTTAGGTCTTGTCAGACACTTGGCAAAACCTGACACACTAGAGATAGTGTCAAAAATAGTATATGTCCGACATGCTGCAAAACCCGACACAATAAAAATCAAATGTCTGGCACTTAGAAAATCCGAAACCCTAGAAATCAAATTTCGAGAGGATGTTGGATTTATGACACTTAGAAAGTCCCAAAACAATGTGGAACTTGGAGATTGTTAAACACCCTACAAAATCCAAAATAAGGGGTTGGGTTTTTGAGATGTCAAAACATGCAATATTTCGACCATTTTAATAGTTAGGACTCTGTATTCTTCTCCTTTTCTGTAAAACACACAAAAATGTATATTCCAAGGTATAGAATATGTAAACACCCTAACAGTAAACTCTTAATCAATAATTTCTATTGGAATACAACCCAAAAAGAAGAAGCAAACCTAAAACCCTAAACCTAGAAGAAAAATAGGAAAGGAAGGAGAAGAGATGTAAAGAACATCACAAAAACATTTTCAAGAGAACTCACAAGCAAAGGGCAGAGAAAATACCTTCAGAAAATTCAAAAAATAATTAAAAATAAATCATGCAATCGAGCACGAAATCAAATCAGGTTTGAAGGTTGAGAGAGCATGCATTAGAAAATCCATGCAACCAAAAGTACAAAAGATAAAAATGACATGTAAATCCAACTATTTATAAAACCCCTACATTTATTACACTTCACATGACATGTGTGCCAACTACCCGACAACTCAAAGTTAATGCCATGTCATCATGCTTGGAGTGCCTGAAAACCTGATACAAAGGATTTAGCTATCAATTCAGGTTTCAGGTTTTGGGAGTCAATTGACATGTAACATACTTCTTGCAAGTCATGTTCTGATGCTCATGAGTTCTGAAAACCAAAAATACTAGCTAGTTTCAGGTTTCGGGTTTTGGGAGGCAATCGACATGCAACACATAAAAACATGTTTTCATGTTGTTAAAACCTGAAAAACACGAGAATCTATTAGAAACGGATTATTAGGAGATTTTAAAAAATAATTCTATGGTTATGTTAATTTTAGCTGAAATCACTATAATGGGATAACAATGGCTCTAGTTGGGTACTTTCTTGGTGACATCGAAGAAAGAGAACTCAGAATCTCTGATTTTATCCATTGGGCTATAGAGTCTGAAGAAAGAAGAAAACCAAAAACAAACAAACAAACAAAGAAAAAAAAAATCAAACACACGACAGAAAGTAAATTATGTACAATTCAAGAGAGTATCTTGCATTATTGATGGAACAATTTTAGGTGTTGACCACTAAAAGGTAGAGGGAGAAACTCTCCATCAAGGTATGATAGACAGAAGCTATTTTCACCATTCAGCTGATGTATTTTGAAAGGTTCTTTCCATAAAGAATCAAATATTTCCATGCATCCCTTTGTGCTATCTTCTCTTATCCTGAGAGAGGAGTACTAGATCTCCAACCCGAAAATCACGTTGCTTTGATTTCTTGTCAAATATTCTTTTGACTTTGATCTCGATCGTCGTGATGTGATCCACCACCTTGCTCCATTCTTATTCTATCCTTGCTAGGTACATTATCCTTTTCTCGATAGAACTTTGAAAAGTTTCATCCTGAATTGCTTTAGCCAACTGTAAGGCTGGTAATTCCACAGAGATAGGTACCTCAGCGTTAATCCCATACAACACCTCAAATGGAGACATTCCAGAGCTCGTTTAACGGTAATCCAATCAGCACATAATGCATCATACAATGATTTGTGCCATGTCCTCTTATTCTCATCAACTAACTTTCGATTATGGTCAATGGGTTTTTATTGCTCGATTCAGCTTGGCCATTGCCTTGAGGGTAGTAATCAGATGAATGAGTCAACGTGATCCCAAATCCATAACAAAATTCTATCAACTAGCGAGACGAAAAATTAGAGGCATTGTCAGCAAGAAAATCTTGTGAGTCACGCCATATCGACAATTATCTCTTCTTTGAGGAATTTGCAGACATCTTCGAGGTTGCCTACTTGATGGGTGCAGCTTCCACCCACTTGGTGAAATATTCTATGGCGGTGAGCACGTAGTTGTGTCCCACACTAGAGGTGGGATTCAATACTCCAATGAAATCAATTCCCCACTGGTGAAAAGGTTCTTCAATGACCACAGGCTTCAGGGGAAGAGCTGCTAACTTAGGGTGACCAACAAAATGTTGACAAGCTTCACATTTGGACACCCATTCTGCTAAGTCTCAAAAGAGAGTAGGCCAATAGTGCCTAGCCCGTAGGATATTATAAGTTGTCACAGAGGAAGAGAAATGTCCTCCACATGCCATATTATGGAATGAATCTAGCAACCTCACCTGTTGTGACTTATAAACACATCGCAAGAATACACCATCAATACCTTTCTTGTACATTCCATTATCCCACATAATGTATCTTCATGGATCTTAATTTAATTGTCCTCTTCTCATTTTGGATTAAATGCGGGGGTATTAACCATAATTCAGAAATAAAGCAATATCTATGTACCATTCATCGGTTGTGCTCACAAAAAGCACCATGGGCAATTCTGAAGAGGTATCTTTAGTTTTTCAAATTTTTGTCTCGGCTTTATTTTCTGCAATCAATTGGCATAGGCCCCTTCCTTGTACCAACTTAGTAGGTCTAATGTCCAAGTCATACTCTTTGACTTTATCTATCCAATTACCCCATTGACTACCTAGCTCTTGTTGAGTCAAAATAGATTTAACTATAGTATTAGGAACAACAACGAGGGTATGAGAATTCAAGACATAATACCCGAAATGTTTTATGCTCTCACCACCGTATAAACATGTTTTTCAATTTGTGTTCTTTCAATGGGCAGCTCATGAAAGTGATGGGAGCTTCAATCCCATCTAAATTTTCTTGCATCAAGATGGCTGATTCTGTATGAGCGGAAGCATAGCCTGTATATGATGAAATCTTTTTGAAGTCTAGACATACTAGAATGGGGGCATGTGCAATTTCCTTTTGACTTCTTCAAAAGAAATCTTCCTTCAGCACTCCATTGAAATGGAGTTTTCCTTTCATCATCCCAAGGATATCCTTGGTTTTATCAAGCAAAATCAAGTACAAATCTTCTTAGGAAATTAACCTTCCCAAAAAGGAATTTACCCAGCCGCTTGTGGGTAGAGTAAGGCTTTGAATGGCCTACACCCTCTCTGGGTCAATCTTGGTTCCTTTTCTAGTCACAATATGTCCCAATATCTTTCCCTCTATCACTCCAAACATGGACTTCTTAAGATTTAATGAAATCCCATGGTACGTGTACCTTAAGAGTACTTGTTCTAGGTGATCATAATGATCACTACATTTTTTAGAGAAAACCATCAAGTCATCTAAATACACAACTATGACCTTACCCATTAAATATGTGAAAGCTAAGTCCATAGCTCTTTGAAATGTGGCCCCGACATTGATCAAACTGAAAGGCATCCTTCTGTAAGCAAAGGTTCCCCATGGAGTGGTGAACATTGTTTTATGTTGATCTTCAACAACTACCTCAACCTGATTATATCCCAAAAATCCATCAAGCGTGGATAAAATCTCTACCCCAGTGACCATCTGTAATACCTGGTCCATGATGGGTAATGGATAATTGTCCTTTAATGAAGACTGGTTGAGATTCGGAAGTCAACACAAATCTAGATTTCACCGTTCTTCTTTCTCATAGGGACAATGTTTGCAACCCAGGTGGAATGATGGATCAGAAAGATAATCCTTGCATCTAACATTTTCTGAATTTCTACAAGAATAGTCCCTGATATCTTATGGTTGTAATGTCTTTGATTCTTCCAAAGTGGGGTTTAAATTCAGGCTTCAAGGGAATTCTATGTTGCACATCCTTGGGCTTGGAAGACTTTAGATCCACGTAGGACCATGCTAGGACATCCATGTATCTCTTGAAGAGTGAAGAGAATCTTTCTTTTTCATCCGATGAACATCATTTACCGATGTTTAACATCCGTGGAACCTAGGTTACCTTGATCTACTTCGACGAGGAAGCACCTTCAACTTGTCTTTTATCCTCGAAAAAACTAGTCATGCTTGTAGAACAAACCTTCCAGAGAGACCAATACTTTGGGAATATTGTTTCCTTTTTTTGAATGAACTCGAAATAGACTCAGAGAAAGCTGATTCAAATCCTTCGAAATATAGTTCACTAAAATTGTTGTCCTTTTCAAGGAAAGACAATACTTGTTGATCATCATTGAATACTTGTCAATGTGCTAAATTATCTGGAACACTGGGATGGTACACAATATCGATGGTGTACATATATTGTTTGAATCTGGCATGAGGAAGGAGAAGAGATACAAACACAACCAATAAATCAGCTTTGTCATTATAATCCCTCTAAACTACCTTCATAGAAAAAGCATCAAAGCATTCTATGTTGTCCTGTACTTTGTTCCTGTAATGCTTTAGGCAATCATTTTTCACTTGATAAACTCATTTCGCTTGATTTACAATGAGCTCAGCGTCTCCCTGAACTTTGAGGTTTTGGATTCCCTTTTGTCTTGCCATTTCTAATCCTAATAACAAAGCCTCATATTCAGCTATGTTATTATTATTATCAAACTGCGACTTGAAAGCAAAGGGAAAGATCTTGAAATCTAGAGATATAAGAACTATCCCAGCACCTAATCTAGTAGTTGAACAAATCCCATCAAACTTGAGGGTCCAAATACCATTAGGATCCTCTTCCTTAACACCCATAGCTAGTATTTCCAATGTCATGAAATAATTCCCTAAGCTAGCATCTTCGAAAATAATTTGAGCCTTGGGGTCATCAGACTTAGTGACTAAATACTTCGCTTGAGGTTCAAGATGGAGAATATGAGGAACTCCATTAACTAGAATTTTATCCTTGGTCCAATCCATATTGATCTTCCCTCTAACATCTTTACAAAAACCTCTTCCTAAGAGAATACCGTAGGCAACTGGGATATCAGCAACCAGAATGGTCATTTTTACTCTCTTCTCCGAGAAGGCAAAAAATGTAAATTATGTATCTTTGATTTGACCAATCAAAGGAACTTGCTTGGTTTCCATTAAGTAACACCATCCGTATGATTTAGTCAAGGTAAGTTCAAGGGCATGATCTACTTTTGTGGGGATCACGTTATCGGAAGCTCCCGAATCAATTATGCAATTGTTGAGTTTTAACCCGTTTATGAGTAAAGACAAATAAAATGGTTTGATTTTTCATGAAGAAGAAACAAATGTATATTGGTTGAAGGAAAAGGTTAAGTAGGACTTGAAAAATTCCTTTTGAGGATGAAGGAACAACAACCTTTCTTCTAATGAATTTTGCAAGCTTTTCAAATTGCTCAGGATTTGATGAAGATAAGTTGCTTCTAACATTTAAATATTAGTTATTTTTGCATGGTAAATAATGTCAAAGGAAGTATATGAAGGAATGATGGTAGGATCAGTTTTGGTTATATTGGTTTGAGCTGAGGTATTAGTCCGGGAGTAGGAGAAGGAGAATAAGTACAATTTATTACTTTTTTAGTTGTCTCCCTTTCGGGTTGTGTTGAGATAGGAGATCCTCTCTTGGATATGAGCACAGAACTTCTTTATTCCTCTCCTTAGAGCCTTCAACTAGTGTTCTAGGATTCTGAGATTGGGATCGAGTAAAGAACGCAAATGATTGAAAATCATGTTCACATCTGTCTTCCTCGTATTCCAAATACAGATTGCTGGAGTCACCAGTTGAATCGTCATAGGAATCATCAAGCATATCCCAAAGATTCAAAAGTTTCATGAGGATCTTATTCTTCCCGGTTCTTCCTCTTCTTCGACTATCTCTAATGTAGCATTAATAGGAGGAGCTTCAATAGCTAGTCTCGGGTGAGTAGTAGTCAATCGTAGTCTATCTCTTGTATGAGCACCATAATTATTATTGAAATTGTCTAGGAATATCTTGATACTTTAACGTTACTCACCTATTGAGACATTTGCTTTTTAAAGAAATCAAGTCATTCACCATCTTCTAAATCATTAGATCGGTAGTACTCTTAGAAGAACTCTGATTTTTAGGCTTGGATGATTCTTTTCTGATCTTTCCAACCAGAATAACATCATCTTCTATTTTGGTGGTCTTAGCTTGAGCGGTGGCCAAATTAGGGATAACAGATCTTATTAACAAGAAGCTTACATCCCGAGGTTGAGCGTTGATGAAGAAATATTTCTGATTCTCAAGAGTATGAACAATGTGATCTGGAATCTTGTGAATTATCTTGTTGAATTTTTCTATGAAGTCCCACATGGGTTCATAAGACTCCTTCATGTGGGTAACCTGTGCAAAAAGGTGTGAGAATCTTCAGCTGGTTTGAACCTTGCTTCAAATAAAGACCTCATGGTAGCCCAGTTGGTAATGCATGCATTTGGGAGATGATAGAACCATTCTCTTTGCTATGCCATGCAATGTTTCAACAAAGAGTCAAATAGAGACATCTTCATGGGAAACCCCAAGAACACTACATGTAACAAAGAATGAGGCAATGTGTTTGTCAGGATGTTGTTTCCCATCACCGTTGAACTTAGGAATATTATTTTGTGATCCATGACGTAGGTAATGTAATGGAGGAGTAAGGGAAATAGGACTCAATAGGCGTGCCCCAAGGCACAAGTTATTCGTCATTATCCTAAATGAAGTGTGAACAGAATCAATATATGGAAATAATAATGCATGACAAGTTACCGAGACTTCTTGTTCTTAAGGAATCTGATTCCTTCGGATGGGAAAAGAACTTCTTTCTCGGCTAGATGCAACACTGTTGGGTGAAAGTTTGAAATTATGCTATTAAAGCAAACCAAAGAATGGATCAGTTTCACCCTTCGCTCAGCTTAACCGAGTGAAGATCTTCCTGGCCATCTTGAATGGGAAAATGGATCTTCTTGAAAATAAGGAAAATATGGAGTCGCCAGACACCAAAAGGATAAGCTTAGTCTTATCAACTGTATTTCTCCGTAAGAGTCGCAAAAAACTGTTGGTTGGATATTTAATCACATCAAAATATGAGGTTCAACCATAGTGCATGGGATTAAATCCCTCCTCAAAAATAGGTGAGGCTTCTTGTTTATTACTAATCTAAAACAAAACAAAAATAATATGCACAATATACAAATTAATCTAGCCATTGGGGTTGGGATAGAATCCCAAAATTTAGATCCACACTAGGTAAAGATGTTGTTGTTTTCTGAAATGGAATGAATCAGAAAAGAATACACAATTGAAAGGAAATGAGGGGAACGTAATTTCTTTCGAGAAAACACAGATCGCAAAATAATCATACGAGTTCTATATAACAAATGTAATGTAATGTTTGAAACAATTAAAATGATTGAGAATGCTAAACAAATAATAGCTTAAGATCCTAAACATAAGAACAATATCTTAAGAGAGATGAATCTCACAAAACAAAGTTTGCAAAAATAGCATCGATTTCTATTCCTTAAATGATTAAAAGAAAACACAAATATTTTCTTCTTCACAATAGTTCTCAATATTCCAAAAATCTCAACCCTTTCAAATGCATAAGCATCCCTTACTTATAATAAAAGGTGTTGACAAAAATAAGATAAATCCTAGAAAATAGTCTCTTTAAAAGAGATTCCTATTTATCTTGACTCTCACGCAGGAGACCAAACCAAAATTTGCTTCCTATGTGACGAAACAAAAATGAAAAATACATGTCAATTTCAAGATTGAAATGACATGTCGATTGTGCTTATTTTGTACCATCATCTTTTCTTCCTCCAACAAAACCTGATTATCCCGAAATTCTTGGAATATTCAGATTATACCCTGCATCTTATTCTCATTAGGTGCGGTGGAATGATCATTCAGAAATTCACATATTTCCCGAGTATCACTAGCATTGTCAAGAAGCTTTTTCAATCTCTTGTTGAGTTTCCTCAGGGTCTCCAAAGAATGTTCAATTTTCACAAACTCACAATGATTTCTATGCCAAATCCATAGCTTGGGTCATGCTATATTTATTCTTAGATCGATTTTTAAAGGTCATAAACAAGTAGGATACCCGAGATTTCACTCAACACTTTAGCATAAGTAGAATGATGCCTTATTCAAACAAGATATGGGATGGAACTGTTTCAACGTTTGGAGAGCTTCGAAATTCAACTCTAGGTTCTCGATTTCTCGCTCAAAAATCATCATCCATTTTCTCTCCATCCTTCTATATATCCTCTAAGGATTGGTAGACTTCCATAGTATCTTTGATGACTTCTTTTCCTTTCGGGAGAAACCTTTGGGTCCATTCATCAACCGTTCTCCCCTTTTCATTAATCATCTCGATCATGGGTACCGATGAGAAATCAAACCTGATAGGAGTAGAGGATGACGGTGTTGACTCGTGGAGGATTTGAGAGCTTGAGTAACACTTTTGTTAGCTGATGTACTTTCTCTTTTAACTCATCCCTTTTTGCCTTAGTTTCCCTCATCTTTTGGCACAACACATTCATGGCATCTTGTGCGTCCTGCTCTACTCCCTCTATCGTTAATTTCCCTAGATCCACCCTTGTGATTTGATAATCTATGAACATTATGTCATCCTTAGTTTTATCATTTGTGGGAGTAGCAATCTTTGCATATTTATGCCCTGAGGTATCCACCGAAATCCTTAAGACTATTTTGGGTTTCTTAGCTAACTTAGTGGGAGTGACCTTGAGGGAACTGAAATCAAAGGCCAGTAATGGGACAACTACTTTCCTCTTCCTTAGAGTCTAATCTACCAACCTTTGAGGCGTATTGGAAGAAGTGGCTTCCATTACAAGAGTTTTGGTCACATATTCAGGTTGGAGAGGATTTGCTTTTGGAGTTGTAGCCACTTTGTAAGTGTAGCGCCCATGGTAATGGATTCAAGGAATAAAGGTGTAGTAGGAGGAGGCATGTCCATGGTTAACTCGGGGTCCAAAGTGGGAAGAGGTGAGAGGACAGAAAATATACTAGCGATGGCTAAGGAACTTGGTGAAGAAATCGAGGCACGAAAGGTTGATTTGGAGGAGGGAAGGATTCTGAAATTAGAGCTTGAGAAGTGGGAGGAATACTTACCTGTGATGAACTATCTACCAAAGGAGGAATGGAAGGCTGAATTATCTCTTCTCCTAAAGGAAGATTACCTTGTTCTCAAGTTATGGAGGTGAATCAAGAACCTCAATCTGTTTATGGGAGAGTGGCCACTAGTCTAGTTACTTCATCTTTTCCCTTTCTTACAAACTTAAACTTCATTGTCCTTTTGGAAGGGTTCTTATCCTTTTCATTTTTTCCTTTTGAGGGTCCTTCTTCCAAAGCATCTAACTTTGCAAAATTCCCTTCTTTATAACTCATTCCCAAGAAATGAGCCACACCTTAGTATGGGCAAGAATTTGAGTAGCTCTTCCAATGATAGAAGCTTTCTTAGCAATGCACCAATCAATGGTCTGGGAATACATATTGATCTTCATTTAACCCGTCATACAAGGAATCAAGGATACTCTCGTTGTCTTTAGTGCCTTTTGGGATGTTAGATAAATTCAGCATCTAGATTTCTTCAATTTTCAACCCACTATTATCTTTTCTTTAGATGACAACTTCATTCCAAAGATCAACCCAAATATCTTCTATGTTGGGAACATGTAGATATAAAGTCCCATATGAGTTAAGGATTCCTCCTAAATCAAATCCATCTTTTTGATTCATGTGCTTATTCAATTTTTACTGAATCTCATGCACTACATTCTTAGCTTTGACCACCATCGAGCATGTGTATCGTCTAATGGAAATGGGGAAGGATATGGCAAAGCTTGTGTTTTCTTTGTTGGAATCTATGGAAATCCAACAACTGTCTTACAAATTCCATTTGGATCAGCTTATCACCTGGGAATCTAGGAAATCTAAAAGGATCACTTGGATACATGACCACCCAAATGTATGTGAACTTCTTGAAGCGGAAGAAGATACAACCCCATTTAGATACTTTGAACCATGCTTCATTAAAGACTCTTCTTTTCCTTAGATTAGGTTCATCCCTGCAGATATTTTCATTAAAGAAAGCATAGTTTACTCTTCCGAACTAATCTTAAAAACCTTTCATTGTCGGTGAGGGAGGTACCGATATATGTTTTGTAGCCCTATCTCCTTTTGCATAAAATCCTAGATAATTTCTCATGCCAACCATCGCATAGGTGACATACGATGTCATATAGAATTTTCCGTAGTCAAGAATGTCTTCATCTAGGAATCAATCTCATCACTTATGGACTGCTCAATTGATCCCTTGTTCATTCTTCTTCATAATCATCATGAATTGATACATCCATCCTTGGAAATCCCTTGACTCAGGGGAGTCCAAATACTCAACTCAATAATGTGATGATGTCATTGATTTCAAGGATGAAATGACTCTGGGACAAACTTGGGAAACCTTGAGACAAGAGGCTTGGACTTGATCAAGAAATTTCTATTTACATGCCTAATGTAGTCTTCTTGATCTTTGTCCCTGGGATTTTTTGCTGACTTGGGATCTATATCAACATATTCCCGAAAGTTGGGTAATCTTAAGAGGTCATCAAAATAACCCCGTCCAACTTCTTATGACTTATCCGCTTGATTTTCACTAAGAAAGAGTCCGAGTCATAATGGGAAGCATGAGACCAAACTAAACTGAAGGTATTGAGTAGACATTGGGAATCCTACTACAAGAGGGAGGAAACTATTGGTTATTGCCTTCATCCAGGGACTCTAAGAAAAATCCTTGGTTCCATTCTAGAAATCCTCCATGTCAATGTTACCGAGTTCTATATCTTAGATGTCGTAATTGAAATCTATATATGAAGGGGATTCCATCTTCCAATACTTGTATTTCATCTTCCCTGATTTGTCTAACTTGTCTTTAGATGATCCAAGATCCGACATGAGAAATCTGAAGAAATAACACCTAGACAACTCCTATCTGAGAAATCAGACTTGGAAGCTTGTTGAGCAACCCCATAGACCCGCCACACTATCTAGATTTTAGGACTTGTAAAGCACCTGATGAAACCTGACACACTAGAGAAAGAGTTTGGAACTTAGGTCTTGTCAGACACTTCACAAAACCTGACACACTGGAGAGAGTGTCGAAACTTATTATATGTCCAACATGCTGCAAAACCCGACACACTAGAAATCGAATGTTAGATGATGTCGGATGTCTGACACTTAGAAAATCCTGAAACATTGGAAATCGGATGTCAGAGGATGTTGGATGTCCAAGACTTAGAAAGTCTTGAAAAAATGTGGAGCTTGGAGATTTTTAAACACCCTGAAAAATCCAAAGTAAGGGGTTAGGTTTTTGAGATTTCAAAACATGAAATCTTTCCACCATTTCAACAGTTAGGACTCTGTATTCTTCTCCTTTTCTTTAAAACACACAAAAATATATATTCCAAGGTATAGAATAGGTAAACACTCTAAGGATAAACTCTTAATCAATCACTTCTATTGAAATACAACCCGTAAAGAAGAAGAAAACCTAAAACCCTAAACTTAGAAGAAAAATAGGAAAGGAAGGAGAAGAGATGTAAAGAACATCACAAAAACATTTTCAACAAAACTCACAAGTAGAGGGTAGAGAAAATACCTTAAGAAAATTCAAAAATAATTGAAAATGAATCACGCAATGAAGCACAAAATCAAATCAGGTTCCAAGGTTGAGAAAGCATTCATGAGAAAATCCACGCAACCAAAAGTACAAAAGATAAAAATGACATGTAAATCCAACTATTCTAAAAAACACCTACATTTATTACACTTCACATGGCACATGTGCCAACTACCTGACGACTCGGAGTTAATGCCATGTCATCATGCTTGGAGTGCCCAAAAAGTCGATACAAAGGATTTAGCTATCAATTGTGTTTCGTGTTTCAGAATCAATCGACATATAACATGCTTCCTGCAAGTCATGTTCGATGCTCATGAGTTCCAAAACCCAAAATCTTGGCTAGTTTCAAGTTTTGGGTTTCAAGATTCAATCAACATGTAACACACAAAAACATGTTTTCATGTTGTTAAAACCGAAAACCCGAGAATCTCTTCAAAAGGGTGTTTAGGAAATTTTTCAAAAAAATTCGACCATTATCTTAATTTTAGCTAGAATCACTAAAATGGGATAACACATGAAAATGGGGAAATTAACCAATATATTTTAGTTTTTCTAGGCACATGATAAATTATCTAATTAGTTGGATAAAATGGAATTTTAGACAATACTATCTAGGTAACAAAATTGTTATAAGTGACCCCAATAAACAATTAATCCAATTATTACCATACCTAAGCTACTTCAATTGATGTAATGTAAAACATTTAAAATTTACCTCATAAGACAATTGGTGACATCAAGCTATATAGTTTTCCCCTAATCTCCAATTTAAGTTTGTACATCTAAGCAAAGGAATAGAAAATTTAGTCATGCCATCAAATAAAAGTAACAAGAAAACTATTACCTACTCGACAAATAATTAAAAAAATTATTTAGGAAGAACATTACCCGAAATATTAAGCTAGGAATAAAAAGAACATTTTAATTGATTATTAAAAAATCTCAATTATAAAGCCACTTATATAAACTACTAAGGAAATATTGGGTTAAATTAAGGCATTATGATCCTTTGATCCTAGGCCATTGATCTAAAATACGTTTCAGAAAACCCTAAAATCCTCCACATTACCCTTAAACGCTACATTTTATTTTCCTTACTCATTTCTACCTTGATTATTTTTTCCTTTCTTAATTTTTTTATTTGTAGTTATATGAGAGCTTAAGTGGAGAAAACATGGATTTTTACTTTATTTTTTAAAAAAGAAGATTTTTCATTTCCTTCAAGTTATGTTTCAAACCCTAACTTGGGCAGCCATGAAAGTAAAGAGATAGGGTGGCTAAGGAGTCACATTTTTTTATTTTATTAAAAAGTGTAGGAATTTAATAGAGGAAGTAAAAGACTTTATGTGTGTGTGTGTGTGTGTGTGTGTGTGTGTGTGTGTGTGTGTGTGTGTGTGTGTGTGTGTGTGTGTCTGTGTGTGTTTGAATGTATGGATATATATATGTATGTATATATATTGTATATACATACATACATACATATATATACATACATACAAGCATTATATGTGTGTGTGTGTGTGTGTGTGTGTGTGTGTGTGTTTGTGTGTGTGTTTGTGTTTGCATTTAGATTTCTTTATTTATGCGTTATATATACAAACAAATATGGAATAGTATTATTACGAGAAGGTTATAAATAAAAGAGAAACATAGGATCTAATATAACAACACACATATGTGTGATTAAAGATCTTAGATTCCCTTTTATTCGTAAGCTTTTAGACAATATTATCACCAAAAGGTTATGAATAAAAGGAAATCTTAGGATCTTATATCACACATAAATAGACACAAATATATTAATGGGTACACGATCATGTTTCATATGAGACGAATATAGGAAAATTGTACTAACTCGGTGAAGGAAAATGCGTAATGATTTTATATAAAATTACCATTTTATCTTTCCAGCCAAAAGAGATATTTGAGATCACCTCTTCTTGTGTGGTTTGGTCTACACACTATTGGAAAAATTATCATTGATGTCAAAGGAATATTAAGGACACAACAGATTGAATGGACTCATTGATATCAAAGGATTTTATAGTATTTAACTAAAATCACATAGTGTTTTCTCGACACTCCAGTGTCTAATACTATTACGTTGGAATCACATACAGAATATGTTGGAGTCTTTTCGAAGATTGTTCAAATGATAGAGTCTGTCAAAAATTCTATGGTTTTTCTTCATATGGAACCATCGTGTCTTATTACGGAACCAACAGTTTTAGCCAATCTGTTTTCATGCATCGTTCAAAATATATTTGATAACTTTAGAGTCTCTTTGAAGTGGTTTCTATTTACTTTGGATTCTGAAATGAATTCTTTCAATTTTATCCAAAGTATGTGATTATTATTTTACTAGGACTAGGAGTTTGGGCCAACCATTGCAATGCATTTTATATTTTATTGCATCAGTTTTTATGATCATGTTTGGCCTACATTTTAATGATTTAAAATAGATTGTTGATTTTTTTTTTGCTAGTCGATTATTGTTATTTTGGTGCTCAAATGTTCCATATCTTAAAATTACATTATGTCTTTGTATTGATATTGTTTTTGTAAATATAGTATAACTTCATCTTGTTTGGATGTCAATAATAAGAAAATAAAAAAGTATAACTAGAGAAATAGATACATCATTTTGTGTGTTCTTATAAAAAAGAAAAAGAGAAAAATACTAAAAGGAGGAGAGAGGAGAAGAGTGGAGCAACAAATGAACACATTTTTCTAAACCTCAATAAAATTTATCAAGTATGTAATAAAAATAAATCAAAAAAGAAGGAAGAACACCATTAAGTATGAAGTAAGGATGACATGCTAAAGAACAGAAGAGAAAACTCAAGCAAATTTGAAGTTGACATATTTTTCAAGGAAGATAAGAGAAGAGAAGAGCATGAATATTTGAGAAGAGGTGAAGCTACATTAATTAAGGAGAAAAAATTAAAGAAGGGTAAGAAGATTAAATTATGAAGATAGTGATTAAAGATTATAAAGTAATATGATTTCATTAATTGGAGTAGTGTCCATGTAGGAAGAATGATTTGATCTGTGTGTATAAATAGATCTGATTGAATTTCCATCATAGAGTTTAGGAATTAACTACATAATGTGGATTTGATTATTGTTGGGTTTTCTCGCCATAAAATTTAGGGATTGATGTCTCCGTGTAGTTAGGTTCCTACAAACTATTTGACTTCATGCTTGGTAATGGGGATTGGTGTCTATATTGAGTTGGTGATCATGAATTAGCTAATTTGGTGCTCAACATTGGGATTGGTGTCACTAGCATGGTTGTGTGTACAAATATATATTGATATTTATGCGTTTGATTTAGATAGTACAACCAAGTTTTTTTCTATCTATTTTTCTCCTAAAAGGGTTTCTACATAAATCCTATTCTCTATGGTTATGCAATTGTTATTTTTATGTGATTGTTGCTTTTATGGATTATAAATTTTAAATAATTAAAAAAATTCTTAATACTTATTACCCCCATCTTAGTATTAGTGTGTGTTCAACAATTGCTATGAGAGCATGTTCCTTGAGAATAGTTTGGCTACTAGAATGTAAATCTTCATAGAACTTATGGAATGTTAAGAAGGATACTCTTAAAATAAGGATCGATTATTTTACGGATCTAATTATTATTTTTTGGAGTATAACAATGTGCACCTATTTAATGTATCTTATTTTTGACATTTGGAAATCAATTGTAAGTGGTTATGTTGCTCCTGTAAATCCTCTTATAGATCAATATAGTAAGAAGGCTAGTGAAAACAATGTAATTTTGGGTACTTTTTCTTTAATCATATTTTTTAAGGTGATGCATTATGTATCTACGAAGGAAATATGGGATAAACTAAATATAAATTAAATAATGTGATGTCAAGTTAAAAGCAAGAAAAACTTCAAACACACAAAATTAATTTTGAGGGTTTGAAGATGAAGGATGTGTTGGCCATTATGGGTTTGTGTTGTCATTGATATCAACCCCATTTATGTAAAAATGGTGTCATGGTGATGTATGTGTCCCCATATTATGTGATTAAGGTGTCAAACATCTTGTTCGCATCGTTTCATGAAGTTCAATATAGTCCTGGTGCTTGGTTGAGTGTGTAGAATCATGATTTGATTCCTTATAAGTTTTTTTTTTATTTTTCATGAGATTATTCATGGTGTTAGGAAATAAGAGATAAAATATGCGGAATAATCGCTACTGAGAATCGCAATAGAAACTAATATGCAGAAAATATTACAGATCTCAAATAAAAGTGCAGAATAAATAACACAACATAGAGAGACAAGATTTAATGTGGTTCACCCAATTTGGGCTACGTCCACCAAGAATCACTTGCTCAGATTTTATTACAAGCCTTCACTCTCTCAATACAATACCCAGATCTGTTTGGAGCTATGCTCAACAAACTCTACAGAATTCACACCCGAATTCAAAACACATCTGCAATACATTTGCGTGTCTATCTATCATATGCATAAGACCATATAAATAGACAAATGCGTAAGCAATTTTACAAAACCATGTGTATCAAACAATGGGAAAAAATAAAACTGTCCCATAAACCTATGGGTAGCCAAGAGGTTGTTTTACAAAATAATGCATACCGAAAAACCATGGGCCCAAAAACAGCCCATAACGGTTACCCATTACCCATGGGTTAATAAACCACCCATGAAAATTTTCTTCGGGAGCTTCACCCCCAAACCCCCCTGACCCGCACACCGGTGAGTGGGACCGCCGTAAAAATACCCAAGTGTAACACATGGAAGGTGTACCACACTCTAACATGAAAATAGGCTCCACAAACATAACACATGGTCAGTGAGGTATGTTTCATGTTTATATGTGTTTTCATGAGGTCAAAATGGTCAGTTCCTGAGTTGTCATGGTTGAGTCAGGTCATTTCACGTTTGTTTCTTGCTCTGGAGCATCCAGGATGGTAAGTAGGTATGTAATTTAGACCAGATATTTATTGTTGGAGAATTTTTTTCATTATGGTGGTAGTAAAAATTAGGTTTATGATAAGTTAAAGGTTTTCATTTAGTGATTCAATGCTTTTATGAGGTCATCGGGAAGCTATAAGTGGGAAATAACCAATTTAGCACAGAAAGTCTCAATGGCCGAGAAATATTGAGAGGTAAATATTACAATATGGTGATTGGATATGTTATCAAGGTTTTTCCTTGCGATTTTTGAAAATTTTAGGTCTCCATGATGAGTACTTTTCATGTTATGTCAGTTTACCAAAACTCGGGTAAGTTGTATTGTGTTTTTATAGCAAATATCGACCTTTTGATGCTCTTTCTAAATTGTATGCTTTACATGGGGACCGAGATCTTAGGAATATCTTCTAAGGTGAGTTATAAATATTTTATAAAAATAAAGAGGTTTTTTTTATTGTCACATTTTTATGAATGATGGTTAAGAAGGTAAAGTGGTTTGAAACCCTAGCTAAGAACAACTTGTTAAAAAGTGAGTATTTATGCCCATTTTTATTGGTTCATTAAAACCGATGCTTTCATTTTTATAAGACTCTTTTCATATTTCCATAATTGTATGTTATAGCATGTGTCCATATGTGGGCACCACCTAAAAATGCATGTTTCTGTAGAGTTTTAGTTTGAGGAAAATTTATCCAAAGAAGGTAATGACAAAATTGTCGAGTGTCTAATCTATGTGATTTTTATTCATTTTCATGCATTTTTAGGACATGTTCATGCACGTATATGGTCATTTGATGTCTATACAAGTTGACTAGTCAAACGGCAGTTTTGAGGCCATAAATAACAGGGTGTAGTAAAATGGGCATAACTTGAGCTACATGTGGATTTTGGAAATGATTAAAGTTGAGTTGGAAATATGATTCATATATATTTCCAGTGATATGTCGTTTTCCTAATGATCGAGTAATTTGGCATGGTTTCCAAGTTAGTCTTTGGAAAAGAATATTTTTTACAATATAGAAGAGGATGTGTTTTGGTTCATGATTGAAGTTATTTGAAGCATGAGATGAATTTTATCATGATTTCTATCATCTATAATGTGAAGAGCGATGATATTTTTATCCAATGAATCTATTTTTAGGTCTTGAATGTTGATGCAATTTTTTTATAAGCTAACCTTTGGAAACAACTTGTTTGACAAAGTTGATTTGGTGAAGACAAAATTCGGTGTGTTTTGAAGAGGTGGTTATTTCAAGGATTATAAGTTGGTTAGAAGTATTCTAAAGGCTTTTTAATTTCCATATTTTTTTACAAGGAATGGTTTTGTCATGTTGAAGTGAATTTTTTCCTTATGAAGTTTCAAGGGTGCTAAAGGGTGTACAAAACATGTGTTTTGAGATTTGTAAAGTGAAGTGGGCCCATTAAATGAAATAATTTTATTCATTGATAAAATTAGTGACAATGTATGGATTTAAAATTATATTTTAATAATATGTAATCGGTTATGAGTCATGGATATGTACGTTTTTATGTAAGAGTATTTTTATCTTTGTGCCCATGGGGTTTACGTCATTTTGGCACATGTAATGAGGATTTTAGCTAGGTTGACCTACTTGGGTCATATGTTAGCATTGAAATGATTTTATTTGAATTTAATGAAGCTTTATGCATTTAATTTTTCATGAGGGACCGACTGTTTTTGGTTAGTGAATTGATTTGCATATAAAAGTATTTGTTTAGCACATTTTGAGAGGTAGTCTTGCATGGCGGAGTAATGTGACCTAGAGAAGATTTTTTTGCAGGTATGGAGGAAGTATTTGCGAGATTATCATATGCATGAAATGTTGAGGAATTATTCATATCAGGTTTTCAAGAGATTAGAATCAAGATAAGGTGATAACAAAGAAAAAATAGAAAGATTGAAGCGCTAGGGTTTGTGACATGAATTTGTGATCCCCATATGTTATGGCAGAAAAAAAAATCAGAGATCTAAAATATTGAGGTGGTTGAGTGGGTTCTTCTCTAAATTAGGGGTTGCTGGTCCTTGTAGAGTTTTACTCTATTAAAATAGGGGTTGGTGCTCCTTGTGAGATTAGTGCCCTACCTAAAGATGGGGTTAGTTATCCTTGTGAACTTTTTTCTTCACTAAATATGTTTTCTTTGTGTAATATAAGAACATTTTTAGTTTTTTTTCTTCCCCATGAGGGTTTCCCACTTAGATCTTGTGTTCATGTGTATGCTCTCTTGGTTGTGTTTTTTTGGTTAAATGTTTCATGTTGTTAATCACACATTAATGGATGGATAAATGTTAATGGTTCATGTATGATAATATGAAATTGTTTTTAAAGTATTAAATAAATGATTCACCCCACCTATTAGTTCATTGTGCTTCCAGCAATTGGTATATCAGAGCATGTCTTTGTGTAACAAGTTTAGCAATTTGAAGGAGATCGTAGAAGCACAAATGGATAAGTCAACTAATATTTGGAGTGGAAAGTATGATATTATTGAGTATTTTGTATTTAGATTTCTAGAGACAATGGATGAAATGGATAAAGATCATGATCTATCTATAAAGGATTTGAGATCTGAAGTAGAGAATGTGTTAAAATCCCTAAAGGATAAAGAGAAAGCTTGTTCCAAGTATGAAGAAAAATAGAATCTCTTGAATCAGATTTGGAGAATGCATATAGTATGTTGAAGATATATGAGAAACTTGAGAAGCTCTCCAAATCTCTTGATGATTCTCGTAAAAGGTCAAAGAGGCTCAGATGAAAAAATAGGTGTAGGATTTCAAGGCAAGAAATATAAGGCTTGAAGGTGTCAAGAATGGAAAAATATACCGATTTTAAGAATGCAACGAAGACCTACAAGTTGGAGGTATGAAATATTTTAATGCACAGGTGTCCTAAAGTTTATGTACTTTCAATATATAGTAAAAGACTCTAATGAGGTAATTTGAAGTATTTATTACCTCTTGAAGTAATGCTCTGATGATTTGAGGATAATGATTAAATTTCTATATTATCTCTTTTGTGTTTCGAAGAAAAATCCTCTCTAGAACAAGACCGAGATAATGTCAAGCATCCTCTTGCATCTTATTGTCTATATGAAGAAGTTGGTCAAGGAGTCTATTGTTAGAGACTCAACGGTGGAATAATTAGGTCTTAATATGGAAAGGACATGGTCGAGAACAAATGTTGATTTCAAAGTGTTTTGAGTTATGCTATGTTGAAAGGGATTGTAATGAAATTTTTGAATGGGCAGAAATTTATTATGGAATGAGGGTTTGGTACTTTAAAACATGCGGTTGACAAAGTTTTTCTTCAATACAATAATATCCATGACTTATGCATGAGTATAGAAAAATGTGAAGGTCTCATCTCAAGATGTAATCGATCAATTATCTATATGTTTCTTATATTGAATCAATGGTTTGTATATGGTGTCTTCATCAAGTGAAATGGTGACCTAACATAATGGTAATGTGTTCAAAAGGATATTGCTGAAGATATAAAAGTACTAAGTTGATGCTAAAGGAGTTTTTGGTAAAATAAAATAGGTCTTGTAGTCATTACATGATTCTTTATTGTCCATATTATAAGGTATCCGAGACAAATGAAAGCTACATGTTTTCGTAAAGGTGGGTAGGAGAAAATTTCTATGCTCAAGATGTTGTGAATGATGTTTAAAAGGAGTTTGGAAAATATTGAGTGAGATGTGAGACTCGCTTGGGTAATACTCTTCTTCCTAAAATTGTTGCAAGATCTTAAAATTGTAATCTAAAGGAATAAGGGCTTGAGAGGAAAGAAAAGCTAGTGAACCTTTGCAGAGTCATCAAGATGATGGAAGATTAAACATTGAAAATAAGTTAGCCACAACCATCTTCAAGGATGTTAGAGTTTCTTAAACATATGCAAAAAAAATTTAGAATAAGAAAAGGTATGTATTAATCTTGTATCTTTAAGGTTTTTGTTGATCATAAATCTAAAAAGGTGTAAAGAGTGTACAGAAGCGTGTTATGTTTATCAATTAGAAGAAATGTAATAATTATGTAGGAGTTTAATATTCAGATATCTTAATGGTACTGCAATAGTGATTAAGGCCTATTACATGATAGACTAAGATAAGTGGAACATTGTGATCATCATGTTGGAAGACATATTTAGAATGGATTTGAGCTATCAAGACATTGTTGGTGATAAGATTAGAAACAAACTATGTTCAAAGTGTTATTTGGTTCCTTGACATCAATAAAGTCTTCCTCAAGTACATCAAATAGTATCATTTACTTGTACTATTATCAAAATCATTATCCTTGTCAAATTCCAAAGCTTAATATAGGACTATGTATAGTGTAAGTCGACATGTTTACTTGGAAAAGTGAATTCTAAGTTGATAAGGATGTGATTAGGCATAACAAATATTTGATAGGAAGTTTCTTGGTATCATTTAGTATTTTTGATAGCTCAAGGATATAATGTCAAAACGTACTTGTGTTGTAATTTGAAGTCATTATAGGGTCCTTAAACAAGGGTATACCGAGGATTAGATGGACAGAGGAAAGAAGAAATGGATTATTTGTCTAAAATGCATCTTTAGTGGTATGTGAACAAGGTAGTAGTATAATTCAGATGTAATCAAGACTCTTTAAGGAAAATAAGTATGCAATACAATACTTTCAAATATTTTGACAAATTACTAAGGATACAAGTGAAGGTAAGCTATAGGTTGACCACTTTGTGGTGAATGCATTATAATAATTCCTCATGAACCTTTGATGAATTTTAAGTATGAATAAATTATTTATCATGTTTGATGAACATTAGAAATGAAGATATGAATAAAAATAGGAATGTATGATTGTGTATGGGGAGTATTATGCATAAACATTAGACCAAGTCTTATCGGACAAGTAGAAAATTCCTGCTTCAAGTCTGCAAACCATGTTGGGACATGGGGAGATTGGATCTCTCTTTGAAGAAAAAGATGTTTTGAAGTTATATGTTGTAAAATAAAAGTTTTTTGGACATAAAATGGCCTAGAAAAATAATTTCTAACTCTAAAGGTATTGATTTCATTCTAGGAATTAAGATTACTAAAAATATATTTTAGGGAAGTAATGAAGTTGTTGATTCAATTTAAAGCCATTCAAGTAAGGTAAGCAGAAAAAGTTTTATGTTTTCAATTATAATTGAGTGCTATTAGCCGAGGGGGATCCATAAAGAATTGTGTTATGTGAATAATGAAATTCTATGGCATGTCAAAGATTATCAAGATTGCAATAAAGGAGTAATTCAAGGACTAGTTGTCCAAAATGTGAAACGAATGAGTTAGAGGAAAAATTATGGATATTGAGCTTGTAAAAGACTTAGATAGTAATGATTCACATGGATGAATCATAAAGAGGAGTAGTATTATGCTTAGGGGGTCCTTTCAAAGTCCGTAGGATCTTACATTACTTCCAAAGGACTCACGGAAGGAAGAATTCAATCCCAAAAGAGGGAGTGTTTTCATCATGTAAGTAAAACATTTCACTCTTTTCATTATGATTAGTAATTTTTTGTCATTTACTATGTATAGGACTTAGTGTATCATTTTTCATAGATGGAAAAGGAGGATAGAGACATCAGAAACATTGATTTGATTTCATATGTGTGTTTGTCTTGTTGGTCACCATCAATGACAAAGGGGATATTATCAGCTATTATAGGCTTGTTTTGTCATTTATTTAAATTCTCATCAATGGAAAAATGCATCATCATTATGTATGTGTCCCCATATGATGTTATTTAGGTGTGAAACATGATTTCATGTTTTTTTGGTGAAGTTCAAGTACATTCATGGTGTTTAGTTAAGTATGCGAGAATCATGGTTTGAGTTATTCTCGGATGGATTGATTTTTTCATGAGGTCATTCATGGTCAATGAGGTATGTTTCATGTGTATATGTGTCTGCATGAGGTCAACATGGTTAGTTCATGAATTTTTCATGGTTTATTCAATTCATTCCAAGCTTTTTCTCGCCCTAGAGCATCAATAATGGTAAGAAGGTATGAGATTTGGAGCATATATTTCTAAGTGGATCATGGTACAAATATAACTAAGGTGTATGGAGAGTTACATGTCTTCATTATGTGATTTAGTGCTTTTATGTGCTTCTTTGGAAGCTACAAGTGAGAAACATGTAATTTAACACGAGCAAGTCTCGGTTGTTGGAAATATTGAGAGGAAACTATGACATTATAATTTTCTTTTTATTATTAGGGTGTGTCCTTATGTTGTGGGATAATTTTTCAACTTATGAAAGTTTTAGCAAAACTTGGTAAGTTACTACAGTGTGTTTTTATAACAAATATCGACCTTCGATGCTTGTTATGAATTCTAAGATTTGTTATGGAACATAAGATCTTAGGCATAACTTCTCAGGAAATTTACGAGGCTTTCAAAAAAATAATGATGTTCTTTGATTCTCAAAATTTTATGAATGATCGTTAAGAACGTAAAGTGGTTTGAAACCCTAGTTAAACCCTAGCTATGAGTACCTTACGAGAAAAATTAGTGTTGACAATTTTTCCACTTGTGAAAAAATGGAAAACTTGAAACTTCGTTACGATGGATAGAATTGGTGAAGTGAACCTAAGCTAGGAGATTTTTTTAGTGTAATATTGTTTCTTATTAATTAACTAATGATTACATGAAATCTAGAGCAACTCTGTGTTGTTACAAAACATAACGAGATCACATAGTTTGTAATTTCATGATTATCTTCACCGAAATAACACAAATCCCGAAGGATAGATGTGTTATCTTAATGAAGACATTGAAGTGTAGAATAGATGAAGTGTTAAGTTTTGGACCAACAATCATAATTACAGATTGCAACAATCGAGTTTATTGCTAAAAGTTACAGGTATTTTTAAGGTTCTTTCCATATTGAGTAAGGCATTCAATTATATTATTGAGTTGTTTAATTCATCATACAATCCATTTAGAAAGCTGAAATGTAGAAAGAAATACACAACTCAGTTTCAGAATTCAATGTTTTATTCATAAGGAATTTCAAATGTTCCCACACAAGCCGTGGGATGTAACTCAAGATTAAATTACAACTACTAATGTAAGAGGTACCTATACATGAAAAATAAAATATAGGGGTATGAATGAACCCATCATTACCTTAAGGTTTCTTTAATTTCAGTTGATGCATTTCCAGCTTTGGCTTTACTCCATATTCATCCTCGAAGCATGGAAAATGGTAGTGTACTTGAAAATGCAAAAGGAAAGACTATCAAAGTTGAGCTCGGGATTGATCCATATTACTATAGTGTCAAAATTCATGCAGGCATATCTCTTAACAATAGGAGGTATAAATTACATCAAATATCAAAGGTATAACTCATAAAAGTACTTTTTGTTGCAACATACATGATTTATTCACTCAGAAATAAGGAGATAGAAGAAATGGAAAACCTATGGAATGAAAGAGAGGCCAAAAAGCCTAATATTTTCTAACCAGTATGTCTAAATGTCCATATACATGTAAGAAGAAAGAAATGACACATTTTGTAACTTGAATCATGAAAGTATATTTATTTGGTTCATATATAGGCTGAAGTTAATTTAAAATAAAATGAAATAAAGAATCCGAGAAAATTTTGATAGGGCTTTGCCATGTAAAATGGACATTTTATATCTTTCCATAAACAAGATATAATTCAATAGATGAACGATATAGTGACCAACTCAAAGAAAAGTGTTACAGCTTAATCGAATACCGATTTCACATTTCCAGGAAGTCTTTTCCAATTTTTATCAAGAAATATTCAATAGTGCACAAGTATAGAAACATCAATGATTTACATAGTCATGAAAAGAAGAGAGAAGAGAGTGAAGAAGTAAAGATAGAACTTCTATAAAATCAGAGTTGTAGGTCAAGATGGCCACTTCAAGTAACTGTTATAGGGTGTATATGAAAAATAATAGCAATAAGTCGAGGATGCTACATGAATTCTACAAAGTTCTGGGATTACAAAATATAAGTCAAAAAGATATAGTTTTACTAATGAAGGAACAACAAAGATAAAGAAAAATCAATTATGTAAGAACATCAAGTCTCATAGATAAATATAAAGCATTTTCTAAATCAATTTCCATTTGAGAGCTACATTTTACATTGTTTAAATGCTTTCAATATGTATTGACTGAAGAATGAAAAAAAAAGATGATGATGATTTCAAACATTGGCTCATGAACACTAATTTTATCATTCAGAACACTTATGATACAAGATATAAATAACATGAATTGAAGAAGCAAAGTAGATTGCAAGTACTTTACAACTCACACAAATCAAGATAAAAAATTTTACACTCGAAGAATATCTTTGAAATCATATGATTGAGATATTTTCAACTCAAAATACTTATACACATTCAAAAATATCAAATCTTGAAGTGCATCAAAGTTAAAAAAACATTATGTCGCATTATAGTTTAAGATTTCCAGGTTATAAGAAATACTAAATGGCCTCAAGCTTATATACAAGAACGAGGATGAAATAAAATAAAAAATGCTCATAAACAAAGTTATATTAATGTTCAAGATCTTCCAAAGAGCTAAAATCAAAATGGATCAAACCTAGTTTAAATGCAAACAAATCTCGAATAATGAGTAATAACGGTGGAAAGAGAATCGAATAACTCATGAAAACCATGACATACAAAGCTTTGTTCATGGCACAAACCATCTTCGAGCTCAAAACAGGCTTCTAAGGTTAGATAAAAGTGCTCGAGATAAAGCTACAAGAAACCAAGCACTGAACAAAAAATATCCAGATTTATAGTCCATAATGAATACTCATGCCAATTAAAGTTCCATATCTAGTGATTAAGCAAAAACTAAAAACATTTATGCATTTTAATATTTCTAAAACAAGATGGAAAGAGTTAATCATAGAAAACATACAAGGAAATTGATGGAAATGACCATGGCGAAGACAAAGATCTTCTAAGAAAAGGAAAAGTGAAGAAAAACTATAAAAAATGAACATCAAGGAAATGAGTTTGAGCTTGAAGGATTCAAAATATAGTTATGCAAAAGAAACCATTTCTAAAGCACAACACAAAGCCAAATATCTAGATTTTTGTAAAAAGGATGATACCCACGTCTTAATAAGACTAGTTCGGAACTTATTAGTTGACAAAGCTTAAAATCTTACAGATCATTGTTGTTTCTATCCAAACCTCAAAAAGATCAAGTGTAGACTAAAATAATGAACACCCAGAAGTATTTTCAAGCTCAGAGATCGAAGCCATGCGAGAAATGTGAAGTCAACACAAGGGTTTTCATAGTGTTAATTCTTTTCAGCCAATAATCACAAGAAGAAATAATTACGAGCATACAAACAATAGGATTACCTTTTAATTTAATGGTGGTCATTAAAGATTCCACAGATTCCTTTCACAGTGATAATAAATTGCAAAACAGATGTTTCATAGTTTCAAACCCATGCTCATGTATTGGAGGATAGGTTATGCCAGAGAGATCAAATAATAACGAAGTATAAATGCACATAAACCTTCTATAGTGAGCTCGAGGTCTACATTAATGGTAGAGAGGCACAAATTTATGCACAGAGATTCTACAAAAACATGAAAATGAGCTCGAGAAAATTTTCATGTAGTCAAGACAAAAATTTCCTAGGGCATTGCCCATTCCCTCATGCTCACGAGCCAAAATGACAAAATCATTAGGTTTCGAACCTTTTTGGTAACCAAACCAAGGTCGAGTTATTTAACTCAACATGAGTTAGAGTACATATGTGGAGCTCATAGGAAAAACCCTAAATTCAAATAGGTTTACTTGATGCCACCAACAAAAGAAGGGTCAAGTCATTATTGGAGGGGGCCAACCACCCCAATAATTTAGTAATTATTTTCTTTGACCTTCTAAGGTCTAAACCATGATGCCTCAAAAATATCTCAAAATGCCGACAACATTATGATTTTGCAATAATAATCCCAAAAGGGGGAAAACAATGTAAGTGTCATGTAAATCAAAAGCCCCACATTATAACCAATGACATATATGTCCTAAGGTTAAGGTTTTTCTTACCTTAAAAATTGCAAATGAACCTTAATCTAGTCAAAGCTCGTGCCAAGGAAGATATGGAGTAAGAGGAGAATATTATTTTTGCATAAAGGTGGTCCCCACAGTGGGAAAATTGAAAGTTAAATGGATTTTATTTGCAGAGGAGTATCTTTTCATGTGACCACAAGAAGACAAAGGGAATGTCAACATTAGAGCCTAAAGGTGGTCCCCATGCATTGGGTGATTTTTGCAAAGTATTGTAAATAATGAATTATTTTTACTCATAGGGGGAGATCAACTTTTGCATGTGCATCCAAGAGGGAGTTTTAAATGCTATTTTTGTAATTGCAAGTGGATCAAGTGGAATAGCTAGAAGACAGAGACTACATGCATTGGAGAAGACTTTCTCATCAAGCAAGGTTTATTATTAGCATTATTCACCCAACTTTATTAAAAATAGAACAGTCAATTGTAGTTTGACTGAGTTGTAATCATGGCTATTAATGCCTCTTTATATTAGCATGCTTATTTTTATTCCTTTATTTATAAATGAAGTAAAAGTAGGATGCATGGGTGGGTACACTTTTAACGTATTTTTAGGAAGGGTGGAATCAATATTTTTTTCTATATATTATGTGCAATTGCAATCACAAAGGGAGGAATTCTGGACATAGGAGTGCTTAAGGAGATTTTACCAGTTTTTCCCTTTAAATGAGAAGTATATTATGCCTTTCCAATTATTTGTAGTCTTGTGTATATTTTATTAATCCTTTTGAATGTTGAATTCCTTGATTAATCATCTTACCCTATTATAGATTCAATAATTTCTATATGATATTAATGTGCACGTGTAACTTAACAGTATTGTTGTGATACTTTCCCTCAATACATCAAATCGTTAGCCCTAATATTCTGTGCAGAAAGCTATTGGCTTTTCCATCTAGAACTCATTCTCATATAAATTATGCATGTTCTCAGTTAAATACCTCACATAAATTTGGTGTGTCACCCCAATTTTTAATCCATTCGCAATCATCTTTTACCCTCAAACCCCAAAAAATTAGTTTAGGATACATCAATAATGAACTCGGCCTTAATAAGGAGACTCACCTAAAAATAGTTATACCTAGAGACCTGAGGTATTTCCATTGTATCTACAAAAGAGAGAGATAAATTTTGTAAGCTTAGAAAACCTACTATCATCTCTCTATAGGGTGGACTTTCAAAAGATAATAGTTTTTGGCATTCGGTGGGACAACAAATCAGATCTCGTGACAAAATTACAACAATTTATAGGAGATTCACAAAGAAACAAAAGTTAGTTTTGGATCGACAAGACCACGTAATTTATTCTAAAGATTTAAAGATTTATTTGGTGAATTTGTAAAGCTGATTTTAGACAAGTTTTATAGCATGTTCCATGCCTAAAGTGACTATAATTTCTTCGGTAAGAGGAATTTTTTTGAGTTTATTTCTTTACATTTGAATTTTGCAAGAATGAGAAGAATTGGTAATACTTTACCTTATAATAGGCCTAGTTTTAACAACCCTCCTCCTAATATTTTCGTTCACCACGTATTAATTTCTCTATTCAAATCCTAGTTTTTTTAATGGTTATTCAACCACCTAGGAATTTTGTGACCATTACTAATGACAACACATTAGTATTTCTAGTTTATCATGATATCCCTAATGCTACCATGAAAAGATTTCCTTCATTCACGGGTGAAAATTAGGTTACGCCTATAGAGCACATTAAAGATGTTGCAGCCTTATGTGCAGTCCATAATATTACTCATGAAGATGTGGCTTTGAGACTTTTAGTTACATCCTTTAAAGGATAGGCCTTGCTAATGGTATAGAAATATAGAGATTGGAAGCATAAGAACTTGGGATGATTTAGGTGGTAAATTGTTGAAACAATTTCAAGATAATTCAAATCATTTATCCCTCATAGAACAACTGTCTACCATTAGAAGATATCCTCATGAATTTATCTCTAGTTTTAACATTCATTTTCCGAACTTGGGAAAGAATCCCAATAATTGTTAAGCCTCAAGATGACCATGATTTCATTTTTATCTTAAAGCATTAAACAATGATATTTCAACTATGATTTAGTCAATGGGAGGTGAAACTCTTATGGATGCTTATGAAATTGCTATAAAAAGCTGAAAACAGTCTTATTCAAGCAAGAAAATTAGCACCAAGGCCTTCAATTATTTTTTAGCAGATTTGACATCTATCGCACAAGCCTATCACCATTATAGAACCTATTTTTGTAGCCCCATCAGATGACATGTTTAAATATTTGAAGACTATGGGAAATAAGCTCACTTCGATTGAAAATAGACTTGCATTACCTAGCGAGGCATTATCAAGGCTCTTTATCACCAAAACCAACAAAATAGGCTACCTTACTATTAAAATCTAAACTATAGGCAGCCTTATCAGCGAAGGTAGTTTGACCCAAAGGCTCCTAGTTCATCTAACCCTTTGGTCCCGAGTTAATGTGGCTAGAGAAGAATGGTTTAAACCTTGTAATCAACCACATTTAGCTACAACTTGGTCAAATACTTTCCTTAACATAAGTCTTCTTGCATAACCTTAACCCAAGACATTGTTGATGCCTCAAATGGAGGGTAGTTAGCAAGAAAATCATGTTCAAAAAGCACCTGAAAAAAAATTATATAGTTTTAGTGAGGATGATTTCATTGCAGTTACTACTAGGGCTCAAGAAAAGGCCCAAGAAAGTCAAAAACAACAAAATAGGCTTGTTCTTCCCACATTCATTGATAAAACAACAACTACAAGCCAAAAATTAGCTAACAGTTTTGTGGTTACACAAAAATTAGCAGGTTTTCTAGCTTGTAAAGATTACGAAAAAACAACTACAACCTAATCAAGAAGATTATTTATACCTCAAATATCAAAAGCAACTAAAGAAGAATCAGTTTTCACTAAAGCCTATGCTAAAATAGTAGAGTCTGTTTCTAAAACTATTGCTTCTTTTAACATTGTTGATGTAATGAAAAATCATAATGTTAATATCTCAATGTGGGATGCTCTAAGTATTCCAGGAAAACAAGAGCTACTTTCTCATGAACTTGCTAAGCTATAAATTTCTTCAAAAACAACAGAAAAGGAAGTTCAGAAAATAGATATGGTCCTTGGAAAAATGGAACATGTTTTCATTAAGGATGTTAATTGCATGTTTCAAAACCGTTTTAAATGCTCAAGACATCAAGAAACCAACATCATTTTATTTTTCACTCGATTATTTGAGAGCATCTTGTTGATAATTGTATCGTTGTGACAAAGTGGTGCAAATAACATAGTTATGCCAAAAGAAATTGTAGAAAAATTGGGTTTGCATTATGAACCTACGAGATAAGAGGTTGCTACACCTTAATGGGACTGCAATGAATACAATTGGTTTCTTTATAAATGTGGAGGTAACATTACATGCTTGTAGAATGTTTCCATATTGCAAGATATTCTTGTTGTGGATTTACCCCTTACTTTGTTATATGCTTATCTAAAGATTTCATAGCAAAAATAGGAGGTTATATCTCTTCAGATTGGTCTTTCTTCTTCTTCACTACATGTTATGGAACCAAATTTACTATCAATTCTGATTTCACATTGGGCCTCATGCTTCTAATCCATTAGCTAATTATGTAGACTTAGACTAGTCTCGATTTTGATAATACAAATCATGTTTAAGCACTAGATGGTGTTTCAAATCTATTTATGGATGAAAAGACACATGAAGAACATGCTCAAGATCCTTTCAAATAAGTTGAAGAGAATTTTTGTGTGTATTGTTAGCATGAGGAAAACACACTAATTCCCTTGCTGTTCAAAATAGAAAATGCAGTAGAAGGGATTTGGACACATCATTTTGATGGAGCTAAGAACAAGAAAGGACAAGGAGCAGGTTTCATGCTCACTTCCCCCACAAACAAAAGGTATTTCTCATCTTTAAGTCTCCAATTTTCATGCACTTGTAATGTAGCTAAATACGAAGCATTAATTCATAGCTTACTTTTGGTTAGAAAGAGAGGTATTAGTATGTTACATATTTGTGGTGATTCGAGTTGGTTATCAATCAAGTAAGAAATTTCAATGTTGTAAAATCCATTGATGAATTTTTAGAGACATAGAGTTTCAAACTTAATGGAAGATTTCAAGGCTATTAATATACAATCTATTCCTAGAATAGAAAACAAGCATGTAGATAGATTGCAGTAATTGGTGCCAATTTTGAAGCATTGAAAATTATTTTAAAAAAATGAGATTCAACCTCACACAAAACTTATTATCAAGCCTTCTATACCTGATAATTATTTGAATTGGAAGTTTTTGAAAATGATGAATAGATTTGTAGGTTTTTATACAAGGAGCTATTTTTTTAGTAGTAAATCAAGAGAAATTGCAGTACTTATATGGTGACCAAATTGTTTAATTAAAGATGAATAAACTACCTCAAGGTTTGGTTACATTAGAAGAAATTTTCAGCACTGATGATCAGTTAAGGAAGGAAAAAACAAAGATGTCAACACATGCTAGACAACTATGAAGAGATCTCAATTGATGAAGGAAAAATTTATTTCTCAAAAAGGTATGCTCTTTAGCTGAGAAACTTTCTTTTATCAATCTTTGTAAGGAATTTAAGGATGTTTTTCTTGGAAATACCAAGATCGAAAGGGTTTGATCCAATTTTGGCACAACATACTATTGAATTACAACCAAATTCCAAGCAAGTTAGGCAAAAATAGAGGCTTGTAAATCCCAAGATAGAGCCTCTAATGAGAAAAGAGTTATCTAATTTTATCAAATCAGGTATTATATTTCAGTTATGCATTCAAGTTGGGTAGCAAATTGTGTTCTTTCGGAAAAAGAATGGAGAAATCACTTTATGTGTATATTTCAAAGATCTTAATAAAGCTTCACTAAAATACCATTACCCACCTTGCCTAATATGGATCAAATTGTAAGAACAATTTTAGGTTTTGATAGATTATATCTTTTGGATGGTTATAGTGGATACAATTAGATTCTAGTCCGAGAATAAGATAGGTACAAAAGAGATTTTACCATCAATTGGGGTACCTATGCTTACAAAATAATGTATTTTGGCCTTTCAAATGCTGGTGTAATGTTTCAACATGTAATGGACATGGCTTTTCATAGCTTGTTGAATAAATGCATCTTGGTTTATTTGAATGATGTTACCATATTTTAACAAAAAATTCAGATGAAGATCTAATACATGTAAGGTAGACTTTTCAGTTATGTAGACAGTTTGGGATATCTTTGAATCCGAAAAATTCTATTTTTAGTACATTAAGGTAAATTACATGGTTATATTATTTCTAAACAAGGTTTAGCAATTGACCCTTTAAAATTGAAGCCATATCACATCTATCATTACCTCATCACAAGAAGGCATTACAAAATTTTATGGGAAAAATCAATTTTGTTAGAAGATTTGTTCCATATTTTTTAGCATTGGTTAAACCATTGAAAACTATGTTGAAGAAAGAAAATAATTTTCTTTGACCATAAAAGGGAGAGAAGGATTTGAAGCAATTAAAAAAACCATCTCCTAAGCTCCTACTCTTACAAATCAAAATTTTGATAAAGATTTTACAATGTATGCATTTGTAGGAGCTAAAAAATCTCAGCCATATTAAATTAGGTTAATGATGAAAATATCGAACAACTAATTGATTTATTTGGACAAAGTTTGCATGATTACGAAACACGGTAAAAAATTCTGGAAAAACAAGTACTTTCGGTAGAAAGAGGACTAAAGAATTTTAAGTACATGCTTTCAAACAACAAGATACATGCTCTTGTTTCTCATCAAATTGTAAAATCATTCTTATTAAGTAAAGAATTGAATGAGAAAAGAGAAGGATGGATAACGAAGGTCAAGGAATACGATGTCGATATCGTGTTGTGCAAAGACAATTCTAGGTAAAGGTTTATGTTAGAATCTAATTGCTGATATGGAAAAACAATATTTTGTAGAATTAGAAGATCCAAAATAGCATGTTGAAGTTACGTATCAGCAATCAAATGTCATGGTGCAGCTAGAAAATCAACAACTTGAGCTTGTTCAAGAAGTTCAGGAATCAAGATGGATGACTGATTTAGTTAACTATCTACATGGCACTTATCTAGAAAGTATGGATAAGAATAAATGAAGGTATTTTAGGTTACAAGTTGTACCTTATGTTTTTATTGATGGTGTGTTATTCAAAAAAATATAAACAAAATATTGTTGTAATGTGTTGATTATGATATAATTCAACAATTATTATCCGAATTCCATGAAGGACTTATAGGAGGTCATTTTTTAGCACATACCATGGCCTTAAAAATTATGAAAGCTGGTTACTATTGGCCCAACATATTCAAAGTTTGTTTTGAATGGACATGAAAGCATAAAAATATGCTTTCTTTGTTGGAAAAGAACGTTTAGCTTGCTTTGCCCTTATAGCCTATTTCACTTGATCAACCTTTCATGCACGGGGTCTTGACTTTATTGGCATGATAAACCCACCCTCGTCAAAAGAATACAAGTTGATTTTGATTGATACAGATTACTTTACACATTGGATGAATCAATAGCCTTGAAATATGCTAATGAGACTTGATACTATCTTTTTATGAAGGTATAGTTTGTAGATTTGGTGTTCCAAACACTATCATTTCAAATAATGTTTTAGCATTTCTTCGTGTGAAGGTAACAGATTAGGCTGTCAACCATGGATTTTATTTAAGTCTGTCATCTAATTATTACCCACAAGGTAATGGGTTAGCTGAATATACTAATTACAATATTTTAAGGATAATCGGAAGAACACTCAAAGATAACCAAGAGAGCTTACCATCTAATCTTGAATTCAACACTTTGGGATGATAGAGTGACTCCTAAAAGATGAGTAGGCAATTCAACATACAAGCTTGTTTACGGAAAATAAGTAAGAATGCATATTTCAGTTGAGTTACATGCACTAGATTTGCTACATAAAATGGAGTTGCTTGAGAATGAACCATTGTAGATTCGTTATGTAGAATTAATGGAATTACAAGAGCTAAGAGATCAAGCTCATGTGAAAAATGGAAAAGAATCAGAAGTAGATGAAGAATACTATTGATAAGAAGGCTAAGTTCAAAATATTCAATGAAGGAGACATTGTGTTGAAATGGGTGTTGATCATGCAAAAATAGGAAAACACACGAAGTTTGATACAATCTGAAGTGGTCCTTATATGATTTCAACTTGCAAAGAACACAATGCATTTTAGATCTTAAGGCTAAATGGAGAGGAACTTCCCATTCTTGTTAATGGTATGTTTCTCAAACATTGTTATTGAAAATCCTACAGTGTCTGTTTAGAGTAGGATTTCCCTTCAATAAGTGCAATTCTTACACATTGCAATGTTTTTCAATTCAATAAAGTGAATTCATGCACATGATCTAGTTTACCATATCCTTCTAGTTTTAGTTCATTTTGGAATCATGTGCTTTGGACTCCATGCCGAATGGACAACAGAATGCACTTGGTTTAAAATTTAGTAGAGCAACTTTTCCCATAGGATCACTAGAAATGTTGACAATTTCTGCACTTGTGTAAAAATTGACAACTTGAAACTTCATTATGATGGATAGCATTGGTGAGGTGAACCTAAGTCAAGGGAGTTTTTTTTTTTCAGTTCAATATTGTTTGTTGAATTGATTAATGATTACATGAAATATGTAGCTATGTGTGTTGTTAAAAAATGTAATAGATCACATAGTCTGCAATTTCATGATTATCTTTAGCAAAAGAACACAAAGCTCTGAAGGACAAATGTGTTATCTTGATGAAGTGTTGAGTTTTGGAAAAACAATCATAATTGTAGATTGCAAAAATCAAATTTCATTACTAAAAGTTATAGGTATTCTTAAGGTTATTTCCTTCATGATTAAGACATTCAATTATATTATTGAGTTGTTTAATTCATCATACAATCCATATAGAAAGCTGAAATGTAGAAAGAAATACACAACTCAGTTTCAAAATTCAATGTTTTATTCATAAGGAATTTCAAATGTTCCCACACAAGCCATGGGATGTAACTCAAGAGTAAATTACAACTACTGAAGTAAGAGGTAAATATGCATGAAAAAGAAATTATAGGAGTATGAATGAACCCATCATTACTTTAAGGTTTCTTTCATTTCAGTTGATGCACTTCAACTCGGGATTTACTCCATCTTCATCCTTCTTTGCATGGCAAATGGAATTGTACCTAAAAATGGAAAAGGAAAGACTGTCAAAATTGAGCTCAGGGTTGATCCATATTACTATACTATCCAAATTCATGTAGGTGGATCTCTTAACAACATGAGGTATAAATTACATCAGATATCAAAGGCATAACTGATAAAAGTACTTTTCTGTAGAAGCATACATGTTTTGTTTACTCTTAGAAAGAAGGAGAGAGAAGAAAGAAAAACTATGCAATGAAAGAGAGGATAAAAATCATAATATATTCTCACCATTTTTTCTAAATGCGTAGATACAGGTAAGAAGAAAGAATCGACACATTCTATAATTTGAATCATGAAAGTATATTTATTTCAGTTCAAATAAAGGTTGAAGTTAACTGAAAAGAGATAAGATTATAGCTGAAATAAAATGAAAAAAGGAATCTAGAAAAATTTGTATAGGGCTTCACCATGTAAAATGGACATTTTACATCTTTCCATCAATAAGCCATAATTCAATAGATGAAGGATACAGTGACCAACTCAAAGAAAAGTGTTACAGCTTAATCGAATACCGAATTCACATTTCTAGGAAGTCTTTTCCAATTTTTATCAAGAAAGATTCAGTAGTGCACAAGTACAGAAACATAAATGATTTGCATAGTCATGAAAAGAAGAGAGAAGAAAGTGAAGAAGTAAAGATAGAACTTATATAAAATCAGAGTTGCAGGTCAAGATGGCCACTTTAAAGAACCACTAGCTACTATAGGGTGTATGAAAAAATATAACAATAAGTCAGGATGCTACATCACTTCTACAAAGTACAGATTGTAAAATATAAGTCATAAAGATACATTCTGACTAATGAAGGAACAAAAAAGATAAAATAAAATCAATTATGTACGAACATCAAGGCTCATATAGAAATATGAAGCATTGTGTTAATCAATTTCCCTTCAAGAGCTACATTGTACATTGTTTAAATGCTTTCAATATGTATTGAATGAAGCATGAAAAACAAATAAAGATGAAGTTCATTTAAAACATTGGCTCATGAACATTGATTCTATCATTTAGAACACATATGATACATGATATAAATAACATGACTTGAGGAAGCAAAGTAGATTGCAAGTACTTCAGAACTCAAACAGATCAAGATAACATATTTCAAATGAATAATTTCTTTGAAAGCATATGATTGAGCTCTTTTCAACTTAGAATACTTATACAAGTTTAAGAATATCAAATACTGAAGTGCATCAAAGGTACACAATTTTATGAAGCATTATAGTTGCAGATTTCCAGGTTATAAGAAATACTAAATGACATCATGCTTATACAAGAACGAGATGTAACCAAATAAAAAATGATCATAAATAGGGTTATAATCATGTTGAAGATCTTCCAAAGAGTTACAATCAAAATGGAGCAAACCCAATTTAGAATGCAAATAGATCTTGAATAAAAGTAATAATGGTGAAAACAAAATCAAAAAATCAAAGAGACCATTCTATATAAATATTATTTCATGGCACAAATAAGCTTCAAGCTCAAAAATAGCTCCTCAGGATATAGATAATAGAGCTGATAAAAAGCTACAGGAAACCCAAGAACTGAATAGAAATTAGTCAGATTTACAGTCAAAAATGAATATTCATGCCAATCAAAGTTCCAGATCTAGTGATTAAGCAAAAAATGAAAACCTTTATGCATTTTACTATTTCTAAAATGAGATGGAATGAGTTAATCACATAAAATCTACCAAGGAAATTGATGGAAATGGCCATGGCGAAGACAAAGAGCTTCTGGGAAAAGCACAAGCCGAAGCAAAACTATAAACAATGAACATCAAGGAAACGATTCGAGCTTAAAGGATTCAAAATATAGTTATGCTAAAGAAACCATATCTAAATCCCAACATAGAGCCAAATATCTAGATTTGTAGTAAAAAGGACGATACCCATGTCTTTAAAAGACTATATTTGTAACTTATTGTTGAAAAATAGGAAACAAAGCTTAAAATCTTACCAGTCATGGTCGAGTCTATTGAACCCTTGAAAAGATCAAGTTAGAGTAAAATAATGAACACCCAGAAGTATTTTCAAGCTCATAGATCGAATCCATGCTAGAAATGTAAAGTAAACACAAGGGTTTTCGAAGTGTTAATTCTTTTGAGCCAATAATTAGAAGAAGAAACAGTTACAGAGTATACAAACAAGAGGCTCACCTTCTAATTTAATGGCAGCAACTAAAGCTTCCACAAAGTCCTTTCATAGTGATAATGAATTACAAAATAGATGTTTCATAGTTTTGAACCCATGCTCATGTATTGGAGGAGTGGCTATGCCAAAAGATCAAATAATAACAAAGTATAAATGCACATAAACCTTCTACAGTGAGCTCAAGGTCTCCATTAATGGAAGAGAAGCACAAATTTATGCACAGAGATTCTATAAAATCCTGAAAATGATCTCGAGAAAACTTTCATGGTATTTGAGAAATAAAATTTTAAGGGCTTTTCCCATTCCCTCATGCTCGGGAGCTAAAATGACCAAATCATTAGGTTTCAAACCTTTTTGCTATCTAGAGACAAATCTTCGAGTTAGTTAACTCAACATGAGTTAGAGTACATATGTGGAGCTCACGAGAAAAACCTAAATTTAACAGGGTTACTCGATGCCACCAAAAAGGAAGGGTCAAGTCATCGTTGGAGGGATCCAACCACCCAAGGAATTTTTAAATTATTTACTTTTACCTTCTAAGGTCTAAACCATGATGCCTCAAAAATATCTCAAAATGTTGACAACATTATGATTTTGCAATAATAATCCCAAAAGGAAGGAAAACAATGTTAGTTTCATGTAAATCAAAAGCCCCACATTATAACCAATGACATATACATCCCAAGGTTAAGGTTTTTATTACCTTAAAGTCGAAAATGAACCTTAATATAGTCAAATATCGTGCAAGTAAGATATGGAGTAAGAGGAGAATATTATTTTTGTATAAAGGTGATCCTCACGGTGGGAAAATTGATAGTTAAATGACTTTCATTTTGATAGGAGTATCTATTCATGCGACCACAAGAAGACAAAGGGAATGTCAACATTAGAGCCTAAAGGTGGTCCCCATGCATTGGGTGATTTTTGCAAAGTATTGTAAATAATGATTTTTTTTTACTCACAGAGGGAGATTAAATTTTTCATGTGCATCCAAGAGGGATTTTTAAATGCTATTTTTGTAATTGCAAGTGGATCAAGTTGAACAACTATGAAGATAGACTCGCAAGCATTGGAGAATAATTTCTCATCAAGCAAGGTTTATTATTAGCATTATTCACCCATTTTCATTAAAAATAGAACAATCAACTATAGTTTGAGTGAGTTGTAATTAGGGCTATTAATGCCTTTTTGTATTAGCATGCTTATTTTTATTCGTTTATTTATAAATGAAGGGTAAACATAGGATGCATGGGTGACTAAAGTTTTAAATTTTTAGGAAGGGTGGAATGAATAATTTTTGCTTTATATTGTGTTAAATTGAAAGCACAAAGGAAGGAATTCTAGACACGGGGAGTGGTAAAGGATATTTTGCTAGTTTTCCTTTTGAATGAGAAGTATATTATGCCTTTCCAATTATTTTCAGTCTTGTGTATGTTCTATTAATCCTTGTGAATGTTGAATTCCCTGATTAATCATCTTACCCTATTGCAAATTCAGTAATTTCTACATGATATTAATGTGCATGTGTAACTTAACAAGTATTGTTGTGATACTTTCCCTCAATACATCAAAGTGTTTTCCCTAATATTCTATAGAAAGCTATTGGATTGTGCATCTAGAATTCATTCTCATATCAATTGTGCATGTGCTCAGTCAAAGACCTCACATAAATTTGGTGTATCACCCAGTTTTGAATCCATTCACAATCATATTTTACCCTCAAACCCCAGAAAATTAGTTTAGGATACATCAATAAGGAACTAGCCTTGATACTAGAGACTCACATAAAAATAGGTATATTGAACAACTGAGGTGTTTCCATTATATCTACGAAAGAGAGAGATCAATTTTTCATGCTTAGAACTCATGTTAACATCTCTCTACAAGGTTCACTTTCGACAGATAATAGTTAGTACATCTATCGTGTCTTGATATGTTCCTAAAAATTGATAATTTGAAGTCGTATATTACTCTTCCATTTTTCGAGAATGGTATGTTAGAGCATGTGGCCATACGTGGGCCCTACCTTAAAATGCATGTTTCTGAATATTTTCATTTTGAAGAAACTTTATCCAAGGAAGGTAATGACTAAATTGGCATAGTGTGATGTATGTGATATATTAATGCTTCCCGGGAGGTTTGAGGAAATGTCCATATAGGTACATGGTCATTTGAGGTATGTTTGCATGATTTTTTTTTTTAAAACATGCTAATGTAAACGAAGAATAACACCTAATAGCCTTAATTAGAAAAAATTAAACAAACTACTAAGCACCATCATGATAATAATTGAACAAGGTTATATGATAACATTCATCAATATAAAAACTTTGAACTAACAATGTTAAGCATCTACATCCTCTATTCTCTAACAACAAATAAATGAATGGTCCTATGTAGGCTCCATGGCTATCAAAAATGGTTGTCTTTGGTGTTCCAAGAACCTAGGAATGAGGGCTTGTCAAAGTTGTGCTATAAGACCCTTTTGACACCTCCCATATGACCTAAGCACTTAGGAAAGACGCTTAACTCTTCAAGATGATGAAATCTCAAGAAAGCAAAAGGAAAGCTCTTAGTCTATTTTTTTATATGCTTTGCATTTTCTTTCTCAAGAAGTTTAGGTGTAGGTATAAAGGTAGAAGGAGGGCTCCTTATATAGCCCAATGGATAAAGAAAACACTTCATCCCTTTGCATGTGGGATAAAGGTAAAACACGATTAGGAATGGATAAGATTTTTTTATAAAAGGTAACCTTACTTTAGAAGGGTTTAATTTATGCTTAGTAAGCCATGGGAGTAGGGGATGTTTTAATTAATCAAAGGTGATTAACTAATAGGTAGATGTAAGGTTATAACAACTAATTAGAGGAATATTTGTACGATTTAGGCTATTAGAAGGGGATTAAATCAATTAAATATTGATTTATTGGTTAAATGGAGGAAAAGCTAATTAATTAATAATAATTAATTAGTCTAGATAGAAGGGTGATTTACTAAGGAAGGTCGTTAATTAGGGTATTTGTTGAATAGGTGACTTAATTAATTATCTTAATGTAATTAAATAATGATAATACGAGGAAATATGAGTTCTATTGACAATATGTTGTCAATTTTCCGAAGATATATAATTAGCATAATTTAAGTATTTAAATTGCTTGGATGTAATTATAGGTGTCTAAATTTGCCCCTCTTTGGGGTGGCATAAGTGACTCCACTTCAAAGATAGTAGACGGAAGAATTTTTAAGGGATAAAAGAAAAATTAGTAGGAAGGAGGGATGCCCCCTCGAGTATCGATAGGGTGATGAAGGAAGATGATCAATGATCAAAAAAGGTAAGAGATAAATAGAAGAATGGGAAAGGGTAGGCTACCTCGATAAGATGAAAGATTAGGGGTGAGAGGAAAGTGATGCGAAGAAATATAGAGGAGGGGAGAGAAGAGCTTAGCCTTTAGCCTTTGTATATTGGAACAATATCGATGTCATCATATTTCCACAAGAGCTACGTCATCGGTCCTTATGAAAAAATAAGCATACGACAAAAGTATAATGACATGAAAAGACATACTACGGACAATTGTGTATTACGCAAACAAAAACTCCATGCAACATAAAAATGCAATGCAATATGAGAAAATAAACAAGCTAAACTAATAGAGAAACATAACATAATGTTTTTATTATGGAGCTTTAGTTACGACTGTGTAAATTAAGGACAAGGGTTGATGATGGTGCCCCAAGCAAGGATACATGCGAGGGGAATAATTGAGGAAACTTGGGTCGATGGAAAGGTAATGTGCACTATGAAATAATACCAGAAACTCGTTGTGCCCAGTATAGAAAAAGTAAGTAGCCTAGTTGTTGTTGATGTAGATAGATCAAGATGATCCGCAAGTCACACACATGAACAAGTGAGAACCAATGAGTGACGTTTTATAGGATGATTTTCAATTTTTAGAAGTTTTCTTAAACATATTTGAATGTTTTTGTGATTTTTCTAACATATTTTAATATTTTGGTTGATTTTGATAGTTTTATGAAACTATGTATAGAAAGACAAGGAAGTGTGGATGCCCCTAGTAATATATGGGATGTACAAGGGCATAAGGCCATGTGCGTACCAAAAAGGTGAAGATGAAAAAATGCCGCAATGATTAGGTGGGAGTATTCAAAGGTAAATTCTTCATAGGTAGAAGCGGGACCCAAGGCCATTATGGATAGGTTCAACATGATGATGAACATAAACAAATGAAATCTTTGGGAAGAAGCTAAGGATGCCCCCAACATAAGTTGGCCTAAAATCACATGATAGAAAGGAAGGAGAAGATTGTTTTTGTGAAAGGTGAAAAACATATCAACAAACATGGCAAACAAGTAATTGTATACACATGGATGTTTTCAATGAAGTATAATAATGATGTGAATGATATGAATGTAGGTTAGAAGCCTCGTGATGAATAAGTGATTAAACAAAGGAAAAAATCATAAGGCGAGACATGGACTAGAGTAAGAGTCTGAACAGGATCCAAAATGAGACACTTGATAACATATTAATCATACCTACTCATAGAGATCCAGTGTGTGGATGTGGAGTTTATTACCACTTGAAGTGAATATTTAATAGACAACAAGTGAAGAAACCATAGCCAATGTGTAGGAATGATTTATTGTGAAAGATGATTTTGTGAATGGATGGTGAAAGGATAGCCGTACATTGCTCCACTTTAGCAAGGTGTCCATAGCCCTGACAGAGATGTATTTGATTCTAATTGCAACATTTCTCTACTCCCCGAAAGGCGTCCATATCCCTGATAGAGATTATTGGAAATACCCCAAGAGAGAGTAATATATCAATTTGCTTTTGATTTTTAGCTTTGATATTTTTATTTTTTATTGATTTTGATTCTTTTGCTTTCTGAAAACTTATTTCAGATCTCTTATTTGAAAAGGGGTTAAGAACCACTGATGGCTTGATGGAAGGAGGTGGAAGTGCTTACGATGATGAAATTGGCTATTGTCAACAAATATGTCAAAAACTTCTTCACAATAATTTTATTAGATGTTCAATGTGATAGGATCTCTAAGAGGTCAGTCGTTATTTAATTTACCAAGGTGATAAAAGATCGGGTGGTCAAACAGATACCATAGAGATAAATGTCAAAAAATCCCTGTGAATAAGATAACAAAAATATCACCGAAGGGATGAAAATGGCAAAAAGACTTGCGAGAAGAATAGAAAGGAAGGGAAGAAAGAAATATCCATCTATATGCAACACCGATTACAATGTTTGATCTTTGTACTTTTGATTTTTGTTGTGAATTCTCATTGTTTTTTTGTATTTTTAGTTTTTTTAGATTTTTGTGAGTTTTAAGAGGTTGGGACTAACAAAGTCATTATGTGTTGTAAGATCCAACAAAAATGTTTGCGACTTTCTTGATAAGGGAGACTAGGCATGTTTTTTTATAAAGAGTCATGTTTCCCCGATCTCAATGATTGTGGTGAGTTCAAACTCAAAAAGGACTATGATTTATCCTGAAACATGGATTTTATATGTGGTAGATTGAGTTCCTTATCCAGAGGTTTATGTACTTTGTGCCATACTTGATGGTTACGTTGATGTGCGTTCTTGAATCACACTTGTTTTAAAAATTTGAGATTGTTCAAGTTGTTGGGGATTTTGAGATCTTGGAAGTTTTGACCTAAGCTTGGTAATGAACCTATTTGGGTTTTTATAAGCTTACTTTTGACATTACCTCAAGAAGGAGAAGAAAGCGAATGTTTACGATTGATGATAGGAATGAGATAAATGATGGTGGGCTTGCCAGTCATTGGTACAAGGATTATCGATTGATGAGAATGATATGATCCAGGATTGAAGAAGATGGGCTACGGAGGTGAGCCATAGATAGAAGATGAAGGGCTACTAGAATGTGGCCCAAGAATAGAAGAAGAAGGGCTACTGGGACATGACCCATGGATGTAAGATGATGGACTACTAGGATGTGGCCCAAGAATAGAAGATGATTGACTACCGGGGGTGATCCATACATACAAGATAAGGGGCTAGTTGGATGTGCCCCAAGAATAGAAGATAGTGAACTACTTGAAAATGTCCCACAAATATCAAAGTGAGAGCTACTAGAAGGTGACCCACACCTAGATGAAGATGAAGGGCTAATTGGTGTTGACCTCATAAGAAATTGTGATTTAGAAAGTATAATAGACAAAGAGTTATTTGGTGACGAGAAGATAGGCCATGGAACAATGCAAGACCAAGGAGTTTCATCACATAATGAAGAATGTAAAGATGGAAGAAAAGAGGAGGGTCAAGTTGCATGAATTGAGGATCTTCCTTTGTTTCTTGATAAAATGAATCAAATTTTTCCTCACAATATGTATACGCGTCAAAGAGAATCCTTTCTCATAATCTAAAGGAATATCTTCATATGCCCCTATAAATGCCTTGATTATTTCTTCATTCTGAAAGAGATCAATCAGTGTGAGTTGTTGATCAACCACCGGGGTTGATTAGAAGAAAGATATCCAATTGGTGTGGAAAACTTAGAAGATGTTTGATGATGATTGATAGAAGAAAATGATGTGGGGGATGAAGAAGAATGTGTAGCTAGATGTCTCGGGAGTAGAAGAAGTTAGTGTGTACCTACCTATACAATGGTATGTCATATGTAAAATAGTAGGATTATGTCAAAATTATGTAGATTGTGACGGATGGGTCATTTCAAATATTTACCTCGAAGGACTTTGAGTCACACGAATCTTCAAGAAGGAAGAATTATTGGGGGTGATTGATGAAGAAGGTTTCGCGAAGAAGGAGAGGACCGTGATTCAAGAATCACATAGGATGAATAGTAATAAGGGTCCTACGAAGAAAGAGAGGACCGAGATTCAAGAATTGTATTAGATGTTTGATTAGAGGGATTTGGACTCACATGAATCTTCAAAGGAAGAATATTTTTTTGAGGCGATCGATAAAAGGGGTCCTATAAAGAAAGGGAGGAGCCCAATGTATGAGTCATATTAAATATATGATGAAGGTGTCCCGTGAAGATAGGGAGGACCATGACATAGGAGTCACATTAGATGATTTAAGGGTTGAATTAGATGAATCCAAATAGTATTTTGGATCTAAATCATCGAGAATAATTAAAGGAAATATTTGGATTGGAATCCTCGAGAAGAAGAGGAAATGTTTGGATTAGAATTAGAAGAAGAGTGGGGGAACTCAAATAATAATTTGGATCGAAGCATTTAAATCATACCACCGACTATGAGATGAAGGTGGGGAACGAGTTACTGTATGGGCTCTCTAGCACGAAGAACCAAATGAGGTTTAGTTATAATGGGAATCTTTTGATTTGAATTGCTAAACCTAGGTTTCATATTTTTGTATGTCTTGGGAACCACACAATAGTCAGTCATTTTTGGCACTATTTTTTTAAGCACAAATGTCTAGATCTAGATAGTGTGATGGAACTCGTTCAAAGGGAAGGAAGTGACATGTCTATTTGGGTAGCATAAGGAAAACCAACTAGACATTTTGTAAGTATAAAAATGCATGTGTGATTTTCCGAAGAAGGTATAACGAAAATACACATCGTGATGACGTAATATAAATACATCTCCACACACTTTAGACATTTAACTAACTTGATCACAAACATGGATGGGTGTAAACGGATAAAAAAGTGGCGAAACAATCGATTGGTAACACGAGAGGTACTCACTCTTATTTTGATCAACAAAGTGTCAAAATAATGTGAAGGAAATAGATCAAAATGGGGATGAAAATTGTTGGCTTCACTTTGGAAACTTTCACCTTACCTTAGGGTAAGTGAAAAACTAAGCGAAAGTAACATGTCACACGTTTCGTGATATAAAGATGGCTAACAACTCAACACTATTTTGAAATGGTCAAAGTGGGCTCCGAGCCAAACAATATCTTCCTAGGTGGTTCTCTCATCCTAGGTGTTACAAAATTATCCATGAGTGGGATGATTTACCCAAATAGTCCCAACTATCTTGGGAGTATCTCGACTTTTCCCCTTTCAAGCACAGTGGGTAGTAAATGCATCCATCGTGTACTCAAAAGGGTCGCATAGGGACAACTTGTAACGCTATCTCACAAAGGAATCACTAGTCGTGTAGGTAGTGCGAGCACTTCCCGTTTCATCCACAAGATTCCCTCTTTCCCGGAATATTTTGGGGTTCTTGGAACCACACCCATTGTTGTAGTTTAAGGCGTTATGTCAAAGGGGTTATGTTCATGTTGAGTGGAGAGGGACGTGCCCTTTTCAAACCTACAATACATACGGTGTTTTAAATATGTTGTTCTTTTTATCTTGTTTAATTAGGTGTGGTTTTCTTGAACACCTTTTGACAACCTCGTATAATAACTATACTAGTAGTTTTTGACTTTGTTTTGATTCCTCCTTTCTTTGACACATTTTTAGGTCCAGCACTCAAGCATTAGTAGTTTTCCAAAAAAATCACATTATTTAAAAGAGGATTAAGAGTTACTTTTGATTCTCAAGATCATCCAAGGATGCAAGATAAGAGAATACACTACAAATAATCCAACTAAATACTAAAGAAAGTCTTTGCAATCAATGAACCATATAAAAAGCTTGATAAATGTTCATTCCCTTAAACCAAAAGTGAAAGATGAAGTTTCCAATTTACCAAAAGTTATAAAATGAAGACTAAAGTTGCTTTTGATTATCAAGATCATCCTAAGGTGCAAGAGAAGATCATACACAAACTTTATCCCAACTATATAGAAATGGAGAACTTCAAATCAAATGACCATTGAAAAATTCTTTGTAAAAGTAAAATGAATAATCAAATTTCTAAGTTTAATCCCAATGTTAAAAAGATAGATATCAAAGTTGTTTTTATTCTCAAGATCACCAAAAGGTGCAAGATAATATCATACACATGCTTTGGTATAAATCGAGTAAGCATGGAAATACAACATTCATCAAAACATTAGACATGTTAGAAAATGACCAGTTTTAAACTAACACAAAAACCTATAATTTTTGTAAGCATAAATCCCAAATTTATGTTTTCATTTCATATTTAACTTCAATACCTTTCCAACACAAAAAAATGATTCATTTTGAGTTCGGGAGCAAACTTTATGGCCTTCGGAAGATGGGTTATGCATATGCTCTTATGCTCACGGCTATGCACTTGACATGCACTCAAAAATGTAAAAAAAAGTCTCTTAATCTACAAAATGGTCAAATTTTCCCAACCAAGATTCAATTTTTACAACAACTCATCACATTAATATATGAATAGAAAACTCAACACTATCAAACATTAACATACGTGCTCAAGATTTTAAGATTTTCAAGAAATTGACAAAACTAACATGTAGAATGATGAAAAAGTAAGCTCTAAAAATGAAAACATGATGAAATCTTGAAATTTTCTCACCAAGATTTAATTTTAACAGCAACCCACCACATTAATATATAAATATAATACTCATCACTATAAAATACTAACATACATGCTCAAGAATTTAAATTTTTCAAGAAATTAACAAAACTAGCATGTAGAATGTTGAAAAAGTAAAATCTGAAAATGAAAACATGGAGAAATCTTGAAATTTTCCCATCAAATCCAATTTTGAAAACACTTCACCTCCTCTATACCTACAAGGAAGACTCAACACATACAAACTCAAAAAACAAATTAAGAAAAACAAGTTAGATCAACATGTGTAAAAGAGGGTTAGTAACCAAAAAGAAAACTTAACTACAAAAACTTGAAATTAAGTGCAAAGTACAATGGTGTAAGTCCCACAGGCATGCCAAATGTGTGCATGAATTGTTTTTAAACTAATTCTAATGTAAACAAATAATAACACCTAATAGCCTTAATTAGTAAAAATTAAACAAACTACTAAGCACCATCATGATAAGAATTGAACAAGGTTTGACACTAACATTCATCAATATACAAAACTTTGAAACTAAAAATGTTAAGCATCTAAATCCTCTATTTTATAACAAAAAATAAATGAATGGACCTATGTAGGCTCCATGGCTATAAAAAATGATTGTCTTTGGTGTTGCAAGAACCTAGGAATGAGGGCTTGTCAAACTTGGGCTCAAGACCCTTTTGACACCTCCCATGTGACCTAAGCACTTAGGAAAGAGGCCTAACTATTCAAAATGATGAAATCTCAAGAAAGCAAAAGGAAATCTCTTAGTCTATTTTGTTATATGCTTTGCATTTTCTTTCTCAAGAAGTTTAGGTGTAGGTATAAAGGTAGAAGGAGGGCTCCTTATATAGCCCAATGGATAAAGGAAACACTTCATCCCTTTGCATGTGGGATAAAGGTAAAACATGATTAGGAATGGATAAGATTTTTTTTTATAAAAGGTAACCTTACTTTAGAAGGGTTTAATTTATGCTTAGTAAGCCATGGGAGTAGGGGATGTTTTAATTAATCAAAGGTGATTAACTAATAGGTAGATGTAAGGTTATAACAACTAATTAGAGGAATATTTATACGATTTAGGCTATTAGAAGGGGATTAAATCAATTAAATATTGATTTATTGGTTAAATGGAAGGAAAATCTAATTAATTAACAATAATTAATTAGTCTATATAAACGAGGTGATTTATTAACGGAAGGTCGTTAATTAGGGTATTTGTTGGATAAGCGACTTAATTAATTAGCTTAGTGTAATTAAATGATGATAATAAGAGGGAATATGAGCGCTATTGACAATATGTCGTAAATTTTCCATAAGATAGATAATTAGCGCAATTTAATTATTTAAATTGCTTGGGCGTAATTATGGGTGTTTACAAGGTCCATATAGGTTGAATGTTCAAAGGGAAGTTGTAAGGCCACAAATAGCAGTGGTTTAGTAAAATGGGAATAACTTGAGCTACAGGTGGACTTTGAAGATTATTAAAGTGTTTTTGGAAATATGATTAAGATATATTTGCAATGATATGAGTTTTTTCTTTGGAGGAGTTGATTTGAAATTGTTTCTAGGTTAGACTTTGGATAGAAATATTTTTGGTAGTGCAGAACATGATGTGTTTTGGTGCATGTTTCAAGTTGTTTGAAGCACACGATTGATTGGTTGATGCTTTATATTGCTTGTAATGTGAATAAGGATTAATTGTGAATTAAATTAATCAATTTATAGGTATTTACTATTCTTGTAAATTCATTTTATTAGCTAACCTTTGGAATTAAGTTCTTTGGTGGGTTAAATTGGTAGAAACAAAAGTGTTTGTATTTTAAAGAGGTGGATGTTTCATGGATTATATATTTCTTAAAACTTTTCTACAAGTTCTAGAATTTCCATAAAGGAGATAAATTTCATGGTTTTCATATGTTGAAGTGATTTTGTGGCCTTCGAAGTTTGTAGGGTGCTAACGGGTATAGGAAACAACTGTTTTGAGATTTCCAAAATGAACTAGACCCATCAAATGAAATAATTTTATCGGTTAATCAAATGTACAAATATGTATAAATGTAAAATTATATTTTAATCATATGTAAGAGGTCATGGGTCATGACTATGTATTTTTTTGATGTAAGAGCATTTTTATCTTTGTGTCCATGAAGTTTTAAGCCATTTTGACACATGTAATGAGGTTTTTGTCGAGCCAACCTACTGGGTCATATCTGACCATTGTAATGATGTTATTTGAATTTAATGAATTTTTATAGGTCAAATTGGTCACGATAAATTGACTTACTTTGGGATAGTTAGTTTATTGGCATACAAAAGTGATGTTTTAGCTCATTACGAGCTTGTCTTACACAGGAGAGTAGCGTGACCTAGAGAAGAGTTGTTTATAGGTATGAGGAATTTTTTGAGTGCTGATCAAATGAATACTAGGCTGAATAATTTTTGAGAGAATGTTTACAAGATATTTGAAGAAAGACAAGGAGAGAAGGAATGAAGTAGATCAAGATTGAAGACCTAGGGTTTGACGTAGGGCTTGTGGAACCGAATTTATGATCTCCTTAACTTGTGGAAAAAGAAAAAGAAAACATCAAACATCTTCAGGTGGATTATTTTTTTCTTGGGTACCCTAGGGGTTTGTAGCCTCATTGTGCAATGGGTACTTCACTAAATTAGGGTTAATGTTCCTTGAAGAGTTTATGCTCTACTAAACTAGGGGTTGGTGCTCCTTGTGAATTTTATGCTTCAATAAATATTTTTGTGTGTAACATAAGTAGAGTTTTAGTGGGTTTACTTCTCATTTAGGGTTTCCCACTTATATCTTGTTTTCATTTGTATTCTCTCTTCATTGTGATTTTTTGATTGAATGTTTCATTTTGTTAATCATGATTAATATATGGATAAAATTTAAAAGTGCATGTATGATAATATGAATTTTTTTAGAGGATTAAAGAAATGATTTACCCCCTCCGAGGTCATTGTGCTTCCAACATGATGATGAAAACATTTTAGATTATATTTTTCATGTCAATCAAATTTTCAACACTATTATTGGTATTGGAGAGTAAATTAATGATGAGGTTATTGTGAAAAAAATAATCTGATCTATTCCTTTGAGGTTTGATGCCAACATATTAGTATTTGAGTAAATAAAGTATTTAAACATCCTAAAAATTGATGAATTTCATTTTTATAGCATATGAGATGAGTACTAAAAGGATAAATTCAATATATATATGAATTTCATTTTAAACATCCTTCAAATTATCAAAGATGATGAAGAATAACAAATATCGATCACATGAATGCTTCATTGTTGAATTAGATTAGGAAGAATTTTTTTATAAAGATAAAAAAGTAACTAGAAAATATAAAGGTATGTTACCCCTCAAATTTGTTATAATTGTGGAAAACTAGGAAATTTTACTTTTATTTGTCTATATGAAAATAATAAAATCAATGATATTGAGGAAGATCAAAACATGATGGAAAGTAAGAAGTATTATCAATCTAGAAAGAAATACAAGAAAAGAACATGTTATCCAATTTTTCCCCTAGGGAAAAATTGATCAAACAAAATCTTACATAGGAGAGACGGAGTGGTTGGTTCATTCATACAAGCTCCCACTTGATTTCAAAAATCAGGTTCTTAGATGGATCATCAATGAAATGCGGGGTTATAAAATCAATGGCCGATAAAACGTCGAAGAAGATCGAGAGATCAAGAGAAAAATAAATCAAGAAAGGCTCGAATTTTTCAGTTTTGGCTTCTTTGGCACTTCAGAGAAAAACAGGGAAAAAATGGGTAGGTAATGTCCAAAACCTGAAACTCTAAATGTTTGAAATTTCAGAATTTTTTGTTTCGGGGTTTCGAATTTTTCGGTGGCAAAAGTTGGAAAAATGGAGCAGAAATAAACAAAATCTTGAAGTCCAAAATTCCAAAAGTTTAGACTATTAGAGTTTTGGGAATTTTGGGAAGTCTCATGAAAAGCAACAAGAAAAAAGCCCAAAATTCAAACACTCTGAAAGTCGAAAATTTTGGACTTTCAAGTTTGGGAGTTTCGAAAGTGTATAATTTTGGTTTAGGAGTCTCTCGTGACAAAATCAGAAAAGTGGCCAAAATGTTCAAAATCCTGAAAGTCCAAATTGCGAAAGGGTTCATATTTCAGAATTCAACGTAGGTTTCTGGGTCAATGCGGCAACAACTTACGAGTTTCTTAGTTTTTAAACTTTAGGTTTCGGATTTCAGAACTCTCTAGGGGATTTGGGTGATAAACAGTGAAAAAGTCTGAAAAGTAAAAATGTCTGAAAGTCTAAAATATTTGACTTTTAGGTTTCAGACTTTTGGAGGTTTGGGGTTTGGAGTTTCGGAAGTCACGAACCCTAAAAACACAAAAATATCAACTCAATGTCTAAAATCCTGAATTTCAAATATCCTAATTTTTGGACTTTTGGGTTTGAAGTTTTGGAGATCTCACACCATTTTTCTGAGAATGACACCTTCACCTTGAGATGGCCATAAATTTTCACTAGGAGATTAGATTTCAGCAAGAGAGGACTTTTGGAAATCTCTCGACATATTCTACTTAACTACCATTATTTATCTTTAAAAACTTGGGGCTAATTTAGTATAAATAAATAAATACAGTTCCCCATTTTGGGATGTCCTAGGTTTCTCACCTACCACCACAATGAAGGTATGGACTTCCTTTCTTGCCTAAAAAGGACTATTACATGGAGGCATAGGTTTTTTCATGGAACCCATCATTTTTGCAAGAGAATGCAATGCATTTTTAGGTGGTTGAAGGAAGGTTATGAATCTCTTCTCTTTGCTTCTCTTATTTTCCCCTATATATATTGTAAGGAGGGGCATTTTTATAAAGGTTGGAAAGTTTTTGTTTACACCCTCCCTTATTTTTTGTTCTATAAGTGGATTTGTGGAGTTCAAATCTCCCATCTAAATTGTAAAATTAATCTTGTCTCTTAGCCATTGTAATGGACTGTATCAAATTCTCATAGCAATAAAAATAAGTTTGTAGATATTTCAACCCTCTCTTGTTTTCATTGCATCCTCCTGATCTCTCATTGAAATTTTGGTTAACTGTGCAAGGTGGTTACAGTACAGGTTTTATGGTTTGTGTTTAATGTCAAAGTAGGTATTCAACATTCCTTTGGTGCATCACCTCTATTAGAATAGGTTTAATTTCTTACATCTTCTTAACCTTGTCTCCTTGGCAAGTTAGAGTAGATTTTATAGTGGATCCTTTACAAATTGTATGTGTGCAGATGAACAAAAGAATTATAACTATCCTTCATCTAGAGAACTTTCCCAATTGCGAAAGTCCAACACTTTGGGAAAAGCTCCATGTTATGTAATCACACTGAGAGTTTCAACCCATCGATTTGTAGACATTCAGGGGTGCTGTGATTACACATCAGCAGAACATTTGAGAACTTCCATAGGTACCAACAAAATTTTTACACCAAGGAGGAAAGTAGAACCTCATATTAAAAAATTGATCAAAGTATCCTAGATAGTGAAAAGTAATAACTAGTGTTTATGTAAATATAGATAATAGAAATTGCAGGAGATATGGTGTCATATTATGAAGAAGAGGTTGAAACTAATCTTCAAGAAGAGTTTATATGTGCCCCATATGAGATCAAGTTACTAAAGAAAAAGAATAAAAAAATTTGAAGAATAATATTGTGCCTCACAAGCGAAGCGTTAAAATATATTTAAGGATAGAGTAAGATCATCATTGGCGACACATTCAAATTGAAGAGATGAATAATTTGGATGTCGTTGTGACAATCCAACTCAAAAAATAATGAAAGCGTAAGAAACTTGAAGCGAAATAGGTTCTTTTAGGAAGGAGGTTGAAAAGAATAATGCTAAATTAAATAATTGCATCAAGTTTGTGAGGATTAATTAAATATTTGATGAATTTATCAGTAGACAAATATCTCCATTTTTAAAAATTGGTCGTATATTCAATGAAGATTAGGGGACCAAAGAAGTTACAAATTAGTCAATGACATATACGAGATAATCTCCAATGTTTTATCAAAGATGAAATATTAAAGGTGATTGTGTCTCATATTCCTCAAAATTCAATAAATATATCTCATAAAGTTTCTAAATATTTTTTCCTCAAGACAACATCATACCACCAGTTTGAGAATTCTATTTATGTTTATTGTTTTTCATCAAAACCATTTTATTCATAATGTTGTATATTGTAGATCTCATGCAAGAATTTTTGATAATAACAAATACAAATGCAAGTTTTAATAGGGTCTCAAATATAAATTACAAATCCTTTTCTCATTTGAGTAATTTTGAAGTTGAATGTTATATGTGCCACAACTTTGGACATATTGCACGGGCCTGTAATTTTTTTTTGAATAATTCCCTTGAAGAATAAGAATATAAAAATATGAGTAATCAAAAGGATAAATCATGAAAAGTTTGGAAAAATAAGCCACGTCTTGAAAGGAACAAGAAACGTTTAATCCTTGTCCATAAACCTCTTCGTGCACTAAATGAAGCAAATTAGTGGTATATAGATAGTGGTTGTTAAATTCATATGACTTGAGACAAAAGTAAGTTTCTCACTTTGAAAAGGTAAATGGAAAAATTGTGAAGTTTATAGATAATGCTACAAAAATGATATCGGGGAAAAGGAAGCGATCATCGTTAACAATGGATAGTAAAAAACTTAAAATATATTGTTTGTTTAAGGTTTGAAACATAATACATTTATTGTAAGTTAAATGAGTGATAAGAGGTATATTTTCATATTTCACGTTAGAGGATGTGATAATTGAAATACAAAAATAGGAAAGGTGGTTGATGATCCATGTTAGTAAATAAATAATATTTGCATTCTTAGTGAGGTAAATGGAGAAAAATTTTACATGGGAAAAATAGATGAAAGATGGCTATGACATAGATGGATGGGTCATATTACTTTTCATAATTTAGTAAATACTAGCTTCAACTAATTTTTAAGAGACATGCTAAACATTATTAAATCGACAAAAACATCCTTTATCAATGTCATCTTGGGAAGCAAACAAGAGTTTCCTTATTTCAACTAAAAATTTAATGGAAATTGTTCATATTCAATGTATGGACTAAAAAAGACTCAAAGCATACAATTTTAAGGAATTCAAAGACTTGGTTCAAAATTAAATGAGAAAAAGATCAAATGTTTGAGATCGAGATCATGGAGGAGAATTTAGATCTAATGATTTTTTCAAATTTTATGAAAATCACGAAATAAAACAATATTATTTAGTTGTAAGAACTCCCCGTAAAATGGTGTTGTAGAAATAAAGAGCATAATAATGTAATATATTTAAAGAACTGTGATAAATGATTCTAAGTTGTCTAATATGTTTTTGAGAGAAGTAATTAACATAGTAGTCTGCATTTTAAACAAAAGAAATATAAGAGTTAACAAATGCAAGATTCCTTATGAATTATAGAAGAGGAGACCAAAAAAATTTAAACATTTAACAACTTTTCTCATTTCATGCTCTATCAAAAGAGATGATTAAGACTTATGTAGGTTTGGATCTAGATTTGATGATGGTATTTTTCTTAATTATTTCTTAAAAAGGAAAGGATATAGATGTTATAATATGAGATAAAAAAATTTATTTAAATTGAAAATGTAAAGCTTAATGATAAAATATATAAGAAGAATAAAACAAAAAAATTATTATGTAGAGGAAAAAAGCAGTAAATAAGAATAAGATGATGAAAAATAAGTACAAAGAAAAGATACCAAAAACATCCAAATTTGTCTATAGTAATCATTCTAAAAATTTTATTAAATGTGACAAAAATAGCAAACTACACAAAATAAGAAGATTAGCAGATGAAAGTGAACTTGCAAGTCTATCTTTTCTATCCAAAATAGAACCAAATCATTTTTATAAGGTAAGTAAAGACAAGCATTGGAATTGGGAAATGGAAGAAGATCTAGATCAGATTGAAAAGAATGAAACTTGGGAACTTGTCCTAAAACCCAAAGATAAAAAAATGTGACTCGTACTCAAATATTTTTCAGAACAAGCTCAATTAATATGGGAAACTTTTATTAAATAAAGGAAGGTTATTTTTAAAGGATATGCACAAATATAAGGAATTGACTTGACCTTTTCTCCTGTTACTCATTTAGAAGGCATCAAAATGATTTTGTATATTTCTTTTTTAAAAGGCCTTAAATTATATAAGATGGGTATCAAAGCCACATTCATAAATATAAATTTATAATAATATATTTTTGTTGAGAATTTATAAGGATTTATCTTATCCAAAGATAAGAACTATGTACACAAGTTAAAGAAAGATCTATATGAACTGAAACAAGCCATCATAACATGGTATTCATGACTAGATTGGTATCTACAAAACCAAGGTTTTGAAAGGTGTTGTTGATAGCATTATTTACATTGAATTTATGACGTGAAGTTGAATTGATTTTTTGTGTACATTGATGATGTTATTTTGGAGCAATTTTTGACAAGATGTGTCAAGATTATTTTGATGAAACTCAAAAGGAGTTTGAAATGTTCATTCCAGTGAATTATCTAATTTTTTGTTTACTTAATTTCTCAATCAGACAATGGTATATTTATTTCACAAGCTATATATTTTAAAGATATGTTGAATAATTTCAAAATGGAAGAATGTAAACCAGTCAATACTCCCATGGTTATAGATTACAAGTTTAGATAGGAAGATGAGTTTCTAAAGAATATCATAATATTTATAGATATATGATTGGAATATTATTATATATGACAACATCAAGACATGATTTAATGTAAGCGAGTTGGCTTGGTGGCACATTGTCACGCTTCTCCAATAGAAAATCATGTACAAGTTGTTCAAAAAATATTTAGATATCTTAAAGATATAGTGAAATATGGCTTATGGTACTCTACAGATGAATATTTTATTATAAAATCATTCACAAATGTAGATTGGGAAGGATGTGTTATTTAAAAAAAAATTAAAATTAGAGGAGCATTAGTTTTGAAACATAATCTTGTACCCTAGTTGAGTAAGATGAAAACTTCTATCTTCTTATCTATAGATTATGTAGAGTACATTACATATGTGTCATATTACATACCAGTTCTATGGATGAAGCAAATATTTAAGGATATCAAGGTAGAGTTGGAATTTCTAATTTGCATACTATGTTATAACACTAGTGCAATAAATATATCCAAGAATCTAGTGAAGCATACTATAACTAAGAATATTCTCATCAAATATAAATTTTTGAGACAAATTTACAAAACAACAAGTTGAGCTAGAATATGTTACCAAAAAATAGTGCATTGTTGATATCTTAAGTAAGCCTGTTTAGAAGGAATATTTTTAATATATCACACGTAAATTGGGTATTTTATCTTTCTCATCCTATCACTAAAATAAACCATGAAATTAGAGTGAAAACCCTTTCCTTATCATAATGAATACAAGATAGAAAGCAATCAACAAATACATACTCCAATGGGGAGAGTCAAAGAAAGTGGGGGCATTATATATTTTTAAACAAATTAAAATAAAGAGTAAGAAGTACACAAATACATTAGAAACAAATGTGAGTTTCATTCTAAATGGGATAATATTTAGAGATTTACTCCTTTGATATTGATGAAAAAGGGGAGAGATAACTAAAAAGTGAGGAGAGATAAATCAAGGGGACACGTTAAACAACATAAGAGTTTGTAGAAAGAGGGAGAAAGTTTCATACAAGAAAATAAGGTGGTTTTTAGATAAGATGGTGTGTAACCATCAATGATAAAGGGGGATTTTTGGAATTATTGTCATTGATGTCAAAGGAAAATGAAGGACATAAAATAATGACTGGTATCATTGATTTTAAATGATGATGTAGGATTTAACTAACAAAGAATACCATTGAAAGAGTATTGTCTATCACTTTGGAGTCTCATATTATTCCTTTGGAGTCTCATACATAATACTTTGAAGTTTGTCCAAATTTTTTTCGAATGATTAAGAGTGTTTCTAAATTATATGGTTTTTCTTTGTATAGAATGAACATGTCTTGATATGGAACCAACATATCTTGATATGGAACCAACATGTCTTGGTACTATATTGCATCCTTCGAATACTTTTAATCACTTTAGAATTTTCTGAAGTCCATTCTATTTAATTTAGAGTCTTTATTGAATACTTAAGAGTTTGTCTGAAATCTTTGGTTATTCTTGTTCTGGGACTAGAAATTAATGCCAACCATTTTAATGTATTTATGAGTTTATTGCATCAATTTTTATGATCATGTTTTTCTGACCTTTCATGGATCTAAAAATATATTTTTGATCTTTTCGTTGTTAGCCGTATGTCTTTATTTATGGCACTAAAATGTTTCATATGTTTAAATTATTAGTACGATCAAAGTTTGTTAGTTTATTCTTGTGTCTTGGCATTGATAGTCTTTATATAATCAAAGGTTGTTCAATTGTTGCGTCAAACAACTAAATGGGAAGAACACGAGAGAGCTCTTGGGCTGCCAAACTTTTCTAGGAAAATAACTATGAATCTTTTAGGATTTCACCTTCTTGGAAAGAGGAAACTCCTCTATGTGATATCCCTGAATATGTTATCAACAAGCCAATGGTCAGATTTAAATTTGCGATTATAGGTAAGTTTGTTGGTATAACACCCAACATCGATCTAGTTTGGGACTGGTGTGGAAGGAAATGGGGGTGTAACATAGATGTAAGAGCCCTGGATGGAGATGGTTTTCTCTTCTAGCTTCAGAATGGGAAGGATTTGCAAAATTTTATCCATGGTGCACCGTGGTTTATTGGCAAGGCTGCTTTGAGTTTCCATTGATGGAAACCAGGTGTACAACATAACCTTGATTTTAAAGCCCTTCTAGTATGGATTCAACTCCCTAGTCTCCCTTTGGAATTTTGGGAATCTAAAATTTATTTTGGGGATAGCCATATCTATGGGAGCTCTGATCGATGTTGATCCTGGCACCAAGGAAAGATAAATATTAGTTTATGTTTTGGTGTGTATATCTGTTTTGGGTGGTACTAAAATACCAAAGAGAATATTTTTAACTCTCCGACTGGGAGCTGGGAACAAAGGATTGATGAGGAGAGTTAAAGGATATTCTGGAATAACTATAGAAGATTTAGAAATTATCCAAGAACCTGTTGCAGGAAGATCCAACTATTTTAGAGAAAGCGGCTAAGGAGGATGGTTTAGAGGAAAAGGAATCTGTCACCAGTAAAAACGAAGAGGAAGATGCCGAGCCCATAGACCCCCTATTTATAGCTCACAATGTTTCAGATTGGAACGAAGGCGGAAGGGAAGCCTTGGATGGCTCAGACAATGAGGTCGACAAGTCGTTACAGGTAAATGGGTGGGAAAATATTTCAAATTCCCTGGTGTAATCTGCTCATGCCAAGGGAAGTGCAGACGGTTTAGGAAAAATCAAGATTCGTCAATGACTAATGACCATAATGTGGAGGTATATGTTGAGCTTGGTAGGAGTCATTCGTGGGTTAAAAAGGGGAAAGAATACTTACTCAAAGAAGAAAGACGTACAAAAGTGCTCAATAAAAAGAAAGGAAAACTTGGTTCCCCATTCTATATACGCCTTAGATCCTATATGAGGAAAGACTATAGTAGTTAGGTAATCTTTGCGTTGATTGTCAAATAGATTCGAATGTTCGGGTTGGTTAGGCCCTTTATCATTGGTGTTTTTCTAATTTTGGTTCTCTAGCCTTTCCTTTTATTCACCTTGGGCCTGTAGGGCCTTGTTCTTTGTTGTCTCTCTTTTGATCGTAAATACCTATATCTTGTTGTAAAATGTTCCCAATCCCTTTAAAATCTTTTTTTTACCGATCTCGCCCGTTTGTCCTTGAAATTCTTCAATCCGCGAGCTCATCGTATTCTTTATCTCCCCATATTTATGAGTGAAAGCTCTATCCTTCATTTGGTTGTCATGATCAGTCCTTTCCTTTGGTCGAGGATCACTTTCCAAAAAAAAATTTCCGCTCCTCTGTCCACGTGAAAGAATTTGTAACTTGGGCATAAATTTGGGTTTTTCCCTTTACTTTTGTTTTTCCATAGTCTTGTTTTGTTTTCTCCATCAATTTTTGTCCCAACATGGTCCTTTCGATTGGATGTGGATCGACAGGGGCATTTTGAAACTCTAAGGCCTACTTCAACTCAAGTCTTGTGCACGTGGAGGGCCTTCACTTATCCGAAAACTCACCTTTTGGTTTGACCTTTAGAAGTGCACCAAGGAGACACGTGGAGGTTTCTGTTGGCCCTGCCAAGACTTAGACATTTTTTTCATGCGGCCGGTGCAACTTTGTCAGACCATGGACACGTGGAGGGCCAACACTCTTTTGGGGATCCACCTCTGAGTCATACCTTAGCATTTGTGCCATTGGGGGTACGTTGAGGATTCCGTTGGCTCCTTTCTATACTTAAACATTTCAAACAACCTGTCTAAGGCTTGGGACATGTGGAGGGCTGCGCTGTTTGGGGACTTGTCCATATACTTAACTTTTGAAGAAGTGCTGAAGGGAAACTAGGAGGTTTCCACTAGATCCTGCCCATACTTAGACTTTTCAATGGCCGAAGAAAATTTCTTAGACCCTAGACACATTGCGCCTTATACTGGTCCTTCAATGTTTTCAACAACTCTATCGAACCGAGACACATGGTGAGCTCACACTTTTTAGGGTCTCAACTATTGGGTGCTATATCAAAAGTGCGCCAAAGAGACATGTGGAGGCTTCCGCTAGCTCCTTTTTATACTGAGACTTTTTGAAAGGCCAAAAGGAAATTTTCTTGGGCCCATGGCATGTGGAGAGCTTGCACTCATTTGATGTCCTCGCCTCTAAACTTCATCTTTGAATTTGTGCCAAACAAACACGTGGAAGGCCTCGTGCTCATTTGGGAACCTACCTCTGTACTTCACCTTTGCAGTTGTGCCAGGGAAACACATGGAGGCTTCCATTGGATACTCTTTACACTTGGCCAACTTGGACTCACAACATAGGTAATGTGGGATAATCCTGTGTGGAAACTCATTAATGAGATGCATAAATGCAGGCATCCATGTGATGGCACTCATTTCTCAAGGTGTATTCTCAAGGGTGAAAAGGATTGCCTATCAGATCCAACTATACAGAACCACCAAAAATGATTAAAATGGGGATTTCTCGCATGAAAAAATAAAAGAATGATAAGAAGGATTGTCAAAACTGTTTTGGATGGCATCCCGGTCATTAATCGAGGCTCTAAGAAAAGTGATCGAGTTCATGATTTTTCCACCTAGTAGCTGCGGGTGTAACTTTGTTAAACGTCACTTTCTGAGACAAATTTGTAACATGCAAAGGATTCCTCGAATATTCTTATTTTTGGGGGTAAAATTTGGGATGAGTGAGTGAGTAAATTGTATAAATGTAATGAGGATACTCTTTCAAAAGGTGGGGTTGAATTCTTAAGAGAAAATTTGAGAAATCCCATCTTCCTGAGAGACCATCGAGAAACTCGTTAATCTCCTATGTTTTAGTTTTGATCATGTCAAGTTGGTTGCAAGTTGTCCAGCCATGGACAAGCTCTAATATTGTTCAAAGAAACCTTCCCCACGATGAATCTAATCAGATTCAATTAATCTGTGTTGTTTTTGGGAAATGTTGTGTCTGCTTTATTTTAGAATGTCTGCAAGTAGTTTTTCTTGTTCCTATTGAAATATTGTGTTAAATTACTTCTAAATCACCCACAATATTGTCCCTATGATAGTTTAATGGCATTTTTAATTTCATTTCAAGAAGAGCCTTCATCCTGTAATGAGATAAAAAATTTAAAATTACTTTACTATCATTTTGTTGATAAAGATTGTCTGTAAGCCTTTGAGTGTATCTTAGGTGTGAGGAACTTGGGGTCTTTAATGTTTAATTCATTCTTTAGCTTTGATCCTTCATGTTAAATTCTCACAGTTGTGTTAAACCATGCAAATATGGGCCTCCATCGATGCACACCTTCTAGTTAAAGGAATATTTAACCTATTCTCAAGCATTCTATCATTTAGTTTTCCGGTTTTTGTGAAGGTTCTTAAAGATATATCAAAATCAAGTTTATCTTACTTAATCTCCCACAAAAATTATTGAAAAACAGTGAATCCTACCTAAACTACCCCTTTATTCCCTATATGTCCACAAATGAATAAATTCTACTCCCAAAATATGCGAAGCAATTAGGATTCCATAATGTCTTTAGTAACCTTAACCTTGTTAATAAAATATCACCATTCTTTAGAAGTGACAACTTGTGAGAGTTAAATTATGGTGCATTTATCATATTTTCTCAAGGTTTCCTTTCAAATTTGTGTAAAGAAGAATATATTAATTCTCCTAAAGAAACAGAGGTTACAAAACGGGACCTCTAACATTGGTCGAAAGGCATGGCCTAAAGTAGTGAGGATATATCAAATCCTTTTATATGGTGCTACCCATTTCTCAAGCGCCTGTGTGACAAAGAGCCAATTGAATCCCTTTCTGGCTAAAAAATGACTTATGATTCGTTTTTCTATGAGTATCTTGTTGAATCTGTGATGCTACTCTACTTCAAAGGGAAAATCAATTTGGATACCAACACCATTTTGGCACTGCTTCCGGGGATCTTCAAAGGCATTCTTATATTTGGCCTTGGTAATGTTTCTTACATGATCTAAGGGCTAATACATTGTTGAAACACCATCTTGTGTTTAGATCTCGTATGATTTGGGCAAGTTACAAGTTTTGTGTGCAATATTTCTTGTTTCTCTTTGGTTTTACACTAAGTTTACATCATCAATGTTAAATACGGGTAAAGGAAGGTCATATATGTGAATCTTTGCATGAATTTAGTGTTGACAGACATTTGACAGATCAAATTTAGTGCATTTGCACATTTAAGGTGAAAATCCTTAGTGGTGACTCTGTGTTCAATTAATTTTTGATAAATGCCAGTGTCTTAACCTCTATCAATTAAAATTTATCTCTAATCTTTGCAAACATGGAAGGAATAAGATCTTTATTCACTAAATACCCTACATGAAAGTTGTTTCTAGAACTAGGAAAGACAAATTACGAAGGAAGAAGAATTTGACAAGTTATTGGAGATCATAAATCAAGAAAATAATTAATAATTGTGGAAAATGATCAGCTGTCATTGAACATTTCCATACTTTCTCAAGTGCTTCTTGATCAGGTAGTCTTTTTGTAGGTCTAAATTATCCATCTTGAGATGGGCCTTCTTTTGTATTTAAAATTTTTTTGTCTCATTCTGTCCCTGTGTTCTCCAAATCTAATAGGATCTTCCAAGAAACATAGTTTTTAGAGAACATTCATTCTGAGAATTACATTCCTGTGCCCCACAAACCCCTCACTCCCCATCATTTTATTTCTCTGTAAGATCACCTCCCAAAAACAATATGGCCAGCCCCCACCTAGACCTCCATTTGTTGTGAACACTTTTGGTCCTATAGATTTCAGAGGTATGGTTGGATATCCAAATGTTATGCCCCAAGATGTTAGAAATAGACTACCTAAATTTCAAGGAAATAATGCTATTACTAGTGATCAACACTTAAATATTTTTGTCAATATGATAGAAGACTTTGAGATTGAATTTGAGGATGTGAACATAAATTTTTTTATTCATACTCTAGAGGAGGATGCATGGGACTGGTATAAATCTTTTCCAAACAACTCCATTGATTCATGGATAGAAATGAAGAATGCCTTTAGATTATAGTATGGAGATAAAAAATACCTGAGTTTCTTTTATCAAAATTTGAAAATATTGAGAAGAATCCTAACGAATCTATCCATGACTTCAATACTCGATTCAATAAGACCCTGAATAGGCTACCTATAATCTTGAGGCCAAATGATGTTTCTTGTTTAATAAAATACTTTGATTCTTTTGATGAGAAGTCTACCTATTATTTGAGGGATAAGAACCTAGAAACATTGAAGCGAGGCCTTCACCAAGGATTTCTGATTTAAAACAACATCAAAGAAATTGGTAAGCCTCCTAAGATGGAAGGTATAAAGCTGATCAACCTATAGAATCCTCAATCAAGTAAGTTTGTGGATCGGAAGAGGTTGTGAAAAATTGGTCGAGTTGTTAAGGAAATATCCTATAAACCTGGCTAAAGCAAAGAAGGGGATTGGACAAGGTTCCTGTGGTCAAAGCACAAGCCACAAGATCAAGAAATATTTTCCAATCATCCCAGAGGTGATCAGATTAGGTGATAGGGGTAAAGGGCTTGTGGGATCAGGGAATAGATAGCCCCAACCCCAGAAACAAAATTGGTGCCTAATCCTTTAGGCTGCTTTAGACTTGCTAATGTTGAACGATCAATGAAATTGAGTTGTGTGAGATGTTTCTTACCACATGCCCCTTGTGATGAAGACAAGGAATTTGCAGAAGAAGATGATGACACGATGATGATGTGTGCATGATGGAGTGCTCTGTGGTCACGACAGGGGAGTAACTTTGACTGAATTAATCATTGCACGAAATGCTACATATTTTGGGATTACATCCACTGGTATTACCCCTTCCTCCCTCTCATGCTTTTTAAATAGATGGGGTACAAGCTTTTGAATTTCCTAATAATGATTTTGAATACTTAAGGACATTAATGAGTAAACATTATGATGGAGGAATCCCTTTTGAGGAATATAGGTAGTTAATGAATGTTGTGGTTTCCCAAGAAAAAAAATATAACACTAGGAGTAAAGTTATCAAAGGGGTAGGGATTCGGGAAAAACCTAAAACTCAAGTTCTCACCAATATTTCAAAAGAAAATCCTAAGAAAGATACATCTCTCGAAGGCCTTGTTTCCCCAAACACAACTTGTATCCCTACCCATGCTCAAACCATGAAAAATCCTTTTTCATCGAGATGAGTTTGTCGGTCTTCCTCCAAATGTTATGCAGCCCAAATAAATTCCTTATGAAATTTCCCATGTCTTGAGTTAGATCAATATTTCTGTTCTAGTTGTTGAGATGGTTAGGATTCCAAAGCACAAGAAAAGGGACTTTGAGTATTTGGGATTTAAAGAAGAAAATATTACCGAAGGTAGAAATGTAAACAATATTGAGACTCCTACTACCATTACAGATTTGAAAAAACCTAGGAGATAGAAGAATTAGGTGATCCACCTGAATTATATTTGGGGACATCCTTGGTTGAGTCCCAGCACTGAATGTAGATCCATTTTTCAACGCTTCCGATTATTAGGGATAGGCTATTACGAGAACTATATGTTTGATTCGGAGCATCATGCAATGTTATGCCTCTTGAGGTCATGAATGAAATAGATATCAAGGTGACAATAGCTTATGGGAAGTGCACTACCATGGATTCCGAGAGACGTATCGGTGGTTGGATGGATGTGTCTAGGTTTGATAGTGTACCTTGCTGACCTAACTAGGCAAGAACTTAAAACTAGATGTTGTTATTGTTGATTGCCTTGCCAATTGGGAATGTTGTTATCAATAAAATGGGATACTAGTTTGGGTGGGAGTGTGTAAGTGGATGTATTTTTCCATTATACCTATTGAGGGAAGCCTTGTAAAGTTGTATGGTGAAAAGAAGATGCTACATCTCGTTGAGGATCCCAATAATGCTTCCTATGAATTGTTATACAATGACATTGATGTTGATAAATTTGTTGGATTTGCTAATGGTAAAGAGCACAAAATTGATCAATACAAGTCTCTTTATCAAGTAGGTTCTCTTTGGAATTTTTTTGTTTGATGGGGCTTGCTCTAAATTTAGAAATGGTGTTGGTATTGTTATGATATCTCTAGGCTAGGAAGAGTATTTTTTCTCTTTTAAACTCAACTTCAAGTGCACTAACAATATTGTTCGAGTAAAAGCACTTGCTTTTGGGTCTAAGGATTGCATGGAAATATGGTATTAGAGACATCATTGTTACGGGAGATTGAGCTAATTGTCATGTAGGTTAGAAAATTGTATGCAACAAAAAAACAGAAAATGAAGTAGTATAAGTATGCAGTCTAGGATTTCATTGAAATGTTTGACTCCTTCAACATAATACATCATGATAGGAAGTACAATAATCTAGCATAAAATTGGCCGTATTGGGGTCCAGATTTAAATATTGTACTTTACCCCTATTATGAGTATAATATCGAGATATTAGCTAGGCCATATTTTCTTGACAATGTTAAACACTCACAATTGTTTGAAGATGATGCCTAGGTGCAAAGGTTTTGCAGAACCAAGGAGAATTTTCTTATCAACGTATAGATGGGGAGCCAATGGTTTGTGTGGCTAATGGAAAGGAGACATTATTTGGCAAAGACATCATTCGATTGAAGACTAATACTATTTCAAGAGGTTTGGTAGCACTTGAATCAAACTTTGATAATGTTGATTACATTGTCAATGAGACACATGTTAACCTCGAGGGATGTTTAAGAGCATGAACTAGGAACAAAGGATAAACCTGTAAGACATAGCTAGGTAGCAATTTGAGAAAGGAAGAAAAGTAGTTGTGTGTCCAATTGTTAAAGAAATACTAGGAATTCTTAGCATGGTCTTATTCCGAACTAAAAGCATACATAGAGGATCTTTTCCAGCATGAAATTCCTTTGGAAGATTCTACCAAGTTGTTTAGGAAGAAATAGAGGCCAAACAATCCACTCCTTTCCCTAAAGATTCAATAAGAATTGAAAAAGTTGAGGGATGGAAGAATCATACATCCCACAAGGTAATCATCATAGGTTGCAAACATGGTACCTATCAAAAAGAAGGAGGGAGGTATAACAATGTATGTGGAATTTAGAAAATTGAATAAAGCATTAATGAAGGATAACTACCCTCACGAAAAATATGGACAATATGTTATAATTGGTTCTTGGTTAGTTAATTATTATCCTCCTTGGATGGTTTTTCTAGATATAACTAGGTAGTTGTGAAGGAATCATATTGAATCAAGACTACCTTTACCACTCCTTGGGAACATATATATATGTCGAATGCCTTTTGGTCTAATGCATGTTGGAGGCACTTTCAAAGAGCAATATATGTAGCTTTCTGGATATATTAATGATTTCATTGTTGTATATCAAGATGATGTGACTATTTTCTCTAGAAAAGGAGTGACCACCTACAACACTTAGAAAAAATTATGTTACGATTTAGGGAGCATGGTATTTCACTAAATCCCAAGAAGTGCCATTTTGGAGTTCAAGAAGCAAAGCTTCTTGGACACATTGTTTCAAAGCAAGGGTTCATGATTGATCATGAGAGGCGAAGCCATCAACAAAGTTCCTTTTTGGGAAGATTAATTTTATTAGGAGATTTATCTATGCAACTTTGTTGAACCAACTATCCCAATCAGTAGCATGTTGAAGAAAGGCGAAAGTATTAAATGGGAAGAAACAACTATGCAAGATTTGCTGCCATCAAAGAAGAATTAAAGAATGCCATTGTTTTAGCAGATCCAAATTATAATAAGGCTTTCCAAATGTTTTCTTTTACTTCAAAAAGTACTATTGCATCGTGTTGTTGTAGAAGGATGATGTCGGAGATGAAAGACCAATTGTCTTTTTCAAGTAATCCATTACAAGGAGCTAAGCTAAAATATACTATCATGGAGATGAAATAATTTTCTTTGGTAAAAGCAACAAAGGTCTTAAGGCCATACATTATGAGTTCTAAAGACATTGCTTATGTTCCCCAAACCATCGTGAAAGATATCCTATCGAAATGAAGGTTTCAAGCAAGAGATGCCGATGGGTAAAAAAATTGGAAGAGTATGATATGGATATCTAAACAAAAAAATTGGTTAGAGGTTTGGGCACTGTTAAAACTTATGGTAGAGAGAAATCATGTGAAAAATGGAGGTAAATGAAGTTGAAGAAGAAAGGTTGAATATCCTTGAAAAAATAATAAATTCTGAATGGTACAAGGACATCATTTTTTATCTCAAACATATACAATTCCTTGAACATTTGAGAAAGAATTAGAAACTTAAGTTAGCTTCCCAAAACTATGTCATTACTGATTTTCGGTTAGCTTGGAAGAACCCTGAGAGAGTTCTGTTAAGATGCATTCATGAAGATGAAGCCCCTAAAATAATTGTTGATATCCATGGAGGAGTTTGTGGGAGGCATTTTGTTAGAAGAGTCATAACTCATAAAATCTTAATGGATGGTTATTGGTGGCCAACTCTTTTCAAAGATACAACTCTATTGGTAAGAAAATATGAAAGTTGCCAATGCTTTCTACGGAAGACTAAAAGCTTGTGGTCCCTTCCTTTGCAATATGTATCAATTGAATCCCCATTTAGGGAATGGGAATGAACTTCATTGGTGAGATTTTAGATCCTTCAAGTGTTGGCAATAAGTGGATTTCAGTAGCCACCGATTACTTCACCATGTGGGTAGAGGCAATCCCCACCAAGAAAGAAACTCACCAAATTGTCATGGATTTCATCCTAAGTCATATTATTTCTGATTTGAGTACCTTCCAAAATAGTTGTTGATAATGCCATGATCTTTTAGGCTAAACCTTTGGTGGTTGTGTCACAAATATGGGATCAATTTGACATATGATTTCAATTATAATCCCCAAGGAAATGGACAAGCGAGAGTCCAACAATAAATATCTGTCACAAAGATAATTAGAAGAAATTTGGATTTGAACAAAAGAAATTGAGGTGAGCAAAGTTGAAGTTTGTTGTTTGGGCCAATCAAATCATTGTTAAATAATATACTTGAAAATTCCCATTTGAGTTGGTGTATGGAACTCAAGCTTTGATGCCCCTGCATATGGAATTGTCTTCATTTAAATTTCTTCAAGAACTAGAAGATCAAGAGGTTACTACCTATGATGCTTGTATTAATCAGATTGTTGAGTTAGATGAAGAAAGAAGAGCATCCAATCACATGAATCTAAAATTTAGAGAGAAATTAAATAAGTTGTTTGATAAGAAAGTGACTCCAAGAGTTTATAGTGTGGGATATCTTGTTCTATTATGGGATAGCAAGCATGAGGATAAGGGAAAACATTGAAAGTTTGATACATTTTTGATGGGATCTTATTGAATTGACATTCGAATTGGTGAACATACCTTCTTACTAAAAAGACCTAGATGGGGAATTTCTTGAATTTTCTATTAATGGAAGGAATTGAAAAATTTTCTTGATTGATTTCTCATAATTGAGGTATACACCATTGTATAGTGTATAGTATTCTGGTTTCATTCTCGCTTTTGTGTTTTCCTTATCCTGGTGACCGGTATTTTTGGTTTCTCGGTTTGTCCTTGGGGAATTGGTTATTGTTGTTCTATTCTACAAGATTGTTATTTAACTCCATTTCCCAATGGTTTATTTTGTCACTTGAGTCTCGCTATTTGTTCTTATGGCACTCATTTGGGAGTGCCCATTCCAGAAGTCGAGCCGATGTTGGTGCTCAATTTTATCTCGCCTTGTTTTTATTTAAATTCTTGAATCTGCAAGCTTTGACATATTCTTTATGTCCATGTATTGATGTGTGAAAGCTTTGTCCTTCATTTGGTTACCATGATCAATCCTTTCCTTTGGTCAAGGATCACTTTAAGTCTATTTTTTTTTCTTTCCTCTTTCCATGTGAAAGAATTTGTAACTTGGGTGTAAATTAAAGTTTTCCCTTCCTTTTGTTTCTCTATAGTCATGTTTTTTTTTCCCTATCAATTTTTTTCCCAACATCTATGGAAACGTGGTCCTTTCTAATTGGATGTGGCTTGACGGGCACTTAAAAACTCTAAGGCATGCTTGACTCAAGTCTTGTCCACGTGGAGGGCTTGTGGTCATATGAAAACTCACCTCTTGGTTTGACCTTTAGAAGTGCCAAGGAGGCACGTGGTGGTTTCCACTGGCCCTGCCCAAACTTAGACATTTTTTTCATGCGTCCAGGTGCACCTTTGTCGGACCATGGACACGTGGAGGGCCAATGCTCATTTTGGATCACGCTTCTAAGTCCTACCTTAGAAGTTGTGCCATGGAGACACGTGGAGTCTTCTGGCTCCTCTCATACTTAAAATTTTCAAGCAACTTTTTAAGGCGGGGACATGTGGAGGGCCCACACCTATTTGGGGACCACCCTCATGTACTTTACTTTTGAAGAAGAACCAAAGGGATACTTCGAGGTTTTGGTTAGATCCTACCCATACTTAGACTTTTTAATGGCCAAAGAAGCTGTCTCCGACCCTAGACACATGGTGCCTTCCGCTACTCCTTGAAATTTTTAAACAACTCTTCTGCATTGAGACATGTGGAGAGTCTACACTTTTTTAGGGTCTCTAATTTTGTGCACCATATCAAAAGTACACCAAAGACACATGTGTAGGCTTCTTCTTGCTCCTTTATATACTGATATTTTTCAAAGGCCAAAATGAAATTATCTTGGGCCTAGGGAACATGGAGAGCTTGCGCTCATTTGTGGTCCCACATCATAAATTTATCTTTGCAGTTGCACCAAAAAAACACGTGGAAGTCCGGCACTTGTTTGGGAACCTCCCTCTGTAATTCAGCTTTGCATTTGTGTCACGGAAACACGTTGAGGCTTCCACGGCTCCTCTTTACACTTGGTGAATTGGACTCAGTGATGTAGGTAATGTGGGAAAATATTTTTGTGGAAACTCATTTCTTAGAGGCACGAATGCAAGCATCAATGTGAGGGAACTCATATCTCAAGGTGTATTCTTGATGGTGAAAAGGATTGCACTGTCGATCCATCTATATAGAGCCACTGGAAAATGATTAAAATGGGGATTTGTAGCATGAAAGAATAAAATAATGATTAGAAGGATTATAAAAATGTTGTGGCATAGCATCCCAATCTTTAGTCAAGGGTCTAAGAAATGTGATCACTTCATGATTTTTCCACTGGTAGTTATGGTGTAAATTTGTTAAATGTCTCTTTCGAGAAAAATTGGAAACAAGCAAAGGATTCCTTGAATATTCTTCTTTTTGGGGAAACTTTTGGATGAGTGAGTGAGTGTTTTTATAAATGCAATGAGGATACTCTTGCAAAAGGTTGGGGGTTGAATTCTTACAAGAAAATTTGAGAAATACCATCTTCTTGAGAGACCATTTGAGAAACATGTTAATCTCTTATGTTTTGGATTTGATCATGTGAAGTTGGTTACAAGTGTACAACCACCGACAAGCTCATATATTTTTCAAAGAATCTTTCCCCTATTGATGAATCTAATCAACTTCGAATTAATCTGTGTTGTTCTTGGGAAAATTTGTCTCGATTTATTTTAGAATGTCTACAAGTATTTTTTCATGTTCCTATTGCAATCATGTGTTTAAATCCTTTGAATTACATAGGATCTCATCCATTTGATAGTTTAGTGGAATTTAAAATTTCATTACGAGAAGAGCCTTCATCTTGTTATGAGATAAACAATTTAAAATCACTTTACTATAATTTTGTTGATAAAGATTATCTTTAAGCCTTTGAGTGTATCTTAGGCATGAGGAACTAGGGGTATTTAATGTTTAATTGAGTCTTTAGCTCAATCCTTCATGTTAAATTCTTAGAGATTGTGTGAAACCATTTAAATCTGGGCCTCCATTGATGCACACCTTCTAGATGAAGGAATATTTTATCTATTTTGAAGCGTTCTTTCATTTAGTTTTCTAATTGTTGTGAAGGTTCTCAAAGATCTTGAAAAATCAATTTTATCCTGCTTAATATCCCACCAAAAATTATTCAAAAATAATGAATCCTACATGAACTACCCCCTGTTTTCCCTTTTTGTCCACAAATGAATAAATTCTACTCCAAAAATATGCGAGAATCAATCGGGATTCAGAATGTATTTAGTAACCTTAACCTGTTTAGAAAATATCCTCGTTCTTTAGAAGTGACAACTCGTGAGAGTTAAATTGTGGTGCATTGATCATATTTTCTCAAGGTTTCCTTTCAAATTTGTGCAAAGAAGGATATTTTCTTTCTCCTACACCAATAGAGGTTACAAAACAAGTCCTCTCACCCTATTCAAAAGGTACGGCCTAAAGTAGCAAGGATAGATCAAATCCTTTTATATGGTGCTATCCATTTCTCCAAAGTGCCCAAGTGACAAAGAACCAGTAGAATCCCTTCCCGGCTACAAAATGACTTATGATTCATTTGTCATTGTGTATCTTGTTTAATCTATGACTTGCTTGGATTCTAAGGGAGAATCAATTTGGATGCCAACATAGCCGCCCTTCTTCTTATTTATATGTTAATGTTAATAATTTTCAAATCTATAAAGGGATATAAAAATCATCATTTTCTGTTTTCTTATGAAAAAATAAGAAATAGTGAACTGCTAAAAGGAGAAGAGAAAAGAAGAGTTGAAAAACAAATGAAGACATATTTTTAATCCTCAAGAAGAATTCTAAGTATGGAATAAAAATGAATCACAAAGGAAGGGAGAACACCATAATATATTAATTAATGGTGACATGTTGAATAAGAGGAAGAGAAAAATCAAGAATATTTGAAGATGACATCTATTTTGAAGAAAGACTAAAGTAAAGCATGTATACTTAAGAAAAGGTGAAGCTACATTCTAAGAGGGAGAATCAATTTAAGAAGATAAATCAGATGAAGTTATGAAGTCAGTGATTGAAGAGTATAAATACATTTGATTTCATTAATTTGACCATCGTCCATGTTTGAAGAAGGATCGATCTTTGTGTGCGAAGAAAGTGATTGAATTTCCATCATTAAGTTGAGGAAGTAACTACAAAAGGTGTATTTGTCTATTTTTAAGGTTGGTGAATCAAAAAATGTGGATTGGTTTCTCCATTGATTTTGTGTCTACAAATTAGCATATTTGGTGGTCAACATTGGGGATTGGTGTCTACGGTGAGTTAGTAATCGTGAATTAATTGATTTTGTGCCCATCATTGAGGATTGGTGCCTATAAATACATATTAAATGTTTTGGGTTGAATTGGGAAGGTAGATCCATGTAGTATTTTCTTAGTGATTTTCTTCCAAAAGGGTTTCCACATAAATAACGTGGTCTATGGATTTTCAAATGTTATATCTTATTTCAGTTTTTTTGTTATGGATGACAATTTTGAAGTAAGTAAAATTTTGTATAACAATGACTCACCTCTTAATGTATTAGTGTGTGTTCAGCAAAAGGTTCATTATCTCGGTTCTATACGTGAATCATAAAGTTTTAATCATTGTTTCAATCTTTATTGGAAGTAAAATAAAATTATATTCATCGAATTTAAACATAATTCTTTACTATTTAAACATCAATGCTTGTTACAAAATAATAAGACATGTAATTTACAAAACAAGTTTCTATGGACAAATATTTTTTTATGAAGGGGATTTGGCATAACCATAACATAAGAAATTTGTTATTCCATTCTTGTACTTCAACTTTGACTCACATTTTAATCATACAAGTTCTATAAAATTGATAAAGGTCTAGTTCATCCACCTCCAAATTTCCATTATATTGTATGGTGTAATAACATAATAATAAGTCAACAGGATTTCCACCATGCTCCTAATTTCCTTTATTAAAAATCATTTTACCCTTGTAAGAGAAACAAAATGAAAAGGAAACAATAATAAATAATTTTTTATTTACAATTGAATACTAATTCCTCCTTCCATGTTACCTTACAAAAAGAGTAAAATCAAGATGAGCATAAAATTTATGGTTTTATTTTGATCCAACAACTATATTTTATGAAGAGTAGAGAAGTTTATTTTAACTCAATATATAATACAATTTTTGCAATCGAAAATGATACAAGGAATAAAAATGGAGTTAAAATTTATTCCAAATTAATGAATTCTAAATATATTATCATTCCTTTCAAGAGAAAGAGGGAAAGTAACTAGGATTTTCTTTATGGATACACTAAATTTCATTCCTTCAAACAAGTATTACACAAAAGATAAGAAATAAATTTATAATTTTACTAAAACCTAATTAAAATCCTTATTACCTTTAAAATTTAACAAAAAGACTACAACATAAAATCCAAGAGGAAAAGCTTGCCTTAATAGAGAAAAAAATGTCTAATTTTTAAATAATTCTTGCCTCTACAATTATGTATACTTTAAGTAAGGCTTCATGGATTGTGCTCCTTATACATTAGAAAAAAATTAAAACCACAAGGAAAAATTCTTGGTTTTCCACTGAATGTATAGGCATCATTACATGGCACTTCCTAAAAATCTTTAATTCTAGTCTCCATAGAAGCCCATGGTAGAGAAAGGGATCATGCCTCTAATATGGAAAAGCGAAGTGAGGGAAAAGTAAACACCAACCATATATAGAAACAAACCAAAATTTCAAGCTAGTGGCCCATTACAACACATTTTAGAACACCTAAAACTTCTCAACAAGAAAGCGAGGAATCGAAAAGATACACAACATGCGTATTTCCATTTAACAAAAATATTATAACACCCTTCCAACTAACCACTAGACACCAAGCCTAATCATAACCACTAATAACCATATCTACCTAGCCACCTAACAAGAGGGGGAAAGAGATGGAGAATACTAAGAAAAGTCACAACAACCCATATCCTTATACATATCCTCTCAACATTTTGAGACAAGATCAATAAAAACATTGATTACATGTTAGATCGATAAAAAAATCAAAACACTTACCTCAAAAGAAATGAAATTAAAACTCCAAATTTTAAGGTCAAGCTACCCATGAGCTCTAAAAATCTGAATAAGTCCCTCCATGCTTCTAGTTCTTCTAAGTTGTCTCCTCAAAATCTACATGTAAAAATGATAGAAAAAGACCCTCCAACCTTCAAGGTTGAGGTATGTGTATATATATCCTAAGGATTATTATCAATGAGAGAGTGACACATTTCACCTTCCTTATTCTCTAAAACAACTCCCACAAGCCCATATCAAACAAAAGATAAAATTGATAATGAATGAAACTCCCAAAAAATGAAAATGAAAATAAAAATAAATATCCACCACTACTAAGGTAGCTCAAAAAAACAAGAACATTAAAAATGGTTTTGGTCCTTGAGAACAGTCCCCTACACATATGTAGGGTCCAAGGTGTCCATTATCATTTAAATGATACCCCCAACATAAAAATCAACACATACAATTTCCCCTTTTAACCCAAATTTTGGTTTGGGAAAATTGGCAAATATCGAGAAGTGGTGGAGCCTATCCATAACATATTTAAGTGGTCCCACACCTCTAACAATAAGATTAACAATGATAAACATCCCCTAATGCATGTAGGAACCATTAGACCCTTAAAGTAACTTAGAACAAGGGTTAAACAAATTAATACAATAAGGGTCAAGAAGGAACCACTAAGGGGGGCCGCAATAATCACTACACAAAAACATGGGAAACCAAAAACAAGTAAAGGTGAAGTTTCAGCCTAGTCAGTCTCTTGCCAAAATTGGAGGTGTACTATCAGTCACACATTGTTCTTTGGTGAATTTGCATCTTGCACACTCGATTCAAACTTTCTCATACCTTTTCAATACAATAAACAAAATGAAAAAAATGTGTACATACATTCTATTCATCTAATCAATTTCAAGTTAAAACATATAATTTATTAATCGGTTGATATTGATACAAAGATATCATCAAAAAATACGTACATCCATAACATATAAATTATAACCCATTTAAATCTTAATTCCATAACAACCATAACAAAAATAGTGACACGACCAATAATGGAAACAATATCGGCATCGTGTTCCTTATACAAAAATTTTCAATCCAAGTTAGCACGTTCTAAATAGGAATGACAAATTTATATACTTATATTAAAAAAATAACCATTATAAACAAGGTCTAATTTTTTCATAAAAACCTTATGTCAATAATACCCGTAACACTATATCAAAACCAAGTGGTAAGGATAAGTTGGTAACCATCTTGTGCAAGCCCCATATATCATGATACCAAAGTCAATTTGACAAAAGAGATAATATAACACAAAAATATCAACTCAATCCAAATATTAGTATATTATCCATATAAGGGTCTAAAACTTTAATATATCATAGATTGATCATCAAGCAAATTATTACTAGATGGAACTACATTCCCCTTCACTAGAATTAGAATTCCTCTTGGAAGTCTATGAAAGGGGTAGGAATAACACACTCTTGTACATTTCATGACTTAAACGTGCTTGATTTATTTCTTATCAAAATGTGTTCCTTGATACTGAAAATTTGGTTCAACATTATTGAATATAAAGGAGTTAAATTCCATAAAAAATAATATTGAAGCTTAATCAAAAGAATTTTATCTTTACTATAGATTAAAAAAATTCCTCTACAATGTTTAACCAATATAATAATACAATAAAAATTCCACTGTTATAGAAACTGTTGATAGAAAGATCATACAGGGATTGATAAGTTGTTTGTATAACATGTCCATGAAGCCACCCATGGGAAATACATACTATAAAACAAAAGATAAATTTTCACTTATCATAGGATCACTCTTTGAGTTTAATTCTCTTCTTGACCCAAAATAGTAACTTCCAATCATGACCCTCAATTTTTTTCGCGATAATTAACATTTTCATATTGGACCAATGATGGTGGAACCATGTAAAAAAATCTTAAAAACAAGGTGCATACATAAATTTACCAAAAGTGTCTACAAGGTTATATGCAATTCAATGAAAATACTCAATACAATATGAGAATAATTATCATAAATCCATATAAAAATACTACTTACAAGCTTGTTCTAAAATTTTCCATATCTTGAACCTAAATGCATCTATCCTATTACAGAACCACTAGTTATGATTTATAAAACCAAAAAATGATAAATAATTCCATCCTTTATCATAAGTTAATCATTTTTCATACTTTCATATCCCAAAACATTCGTCCCTCATTTATTGTAAATACTTATTTGGATTTAAATCCATCTTATCCTAATAGAAGTTTTAAAAAATCAAAATCTTAAACATTATAATAAAAATAAAACTAGAATATGTGAGATGGATTAGAATGAAAAAGAGGTAAAAAAACTACCAAAGTTTCAAGGAAACCCTCTAAATATTTCGGAGGAAATCCTTAAAACAACTTTCCTTTTACCTCCCTAGAAAAGGTTAAAAGGAAAACAATATGTTTCCTCCAAAGGGAAAGAAAGACCTCAATATTTCTCCATATATTTAAGGTGAGTTGCTTAAACGTTTTCAATTATCCTAGGTCATCAATGACCCATTTATTTCGAAAGGTGGGTACTTCTCGGAAGGATAGAGGTTTAAGTTTTTTTTTCTAAAAAGGATCACAAGTTATGAACCTATCAAGCTATAAATCTATATTATTATGATGAAACTAATGATATCATCAAGGATATCTACACAAAATCATCTATAAAAATGTATTATCCTACTAGATGCAACACTATATTCAATGGATTATATCATTCATGGTAGGTAGAAGAATTAATTAGTTTTCATTTTATTGCCTATTGGAACGTAAGGTCAACTATTATGCCTATTAATAACTTATAGATCTATAAAGGTACTAAAATCCTTATTCACAAGTCTAATTAGCCAAAAATAACCAACGAGAGATCCTAATGTAATCTTACATGTGGCTGAGTTATACATTTTAATTTATATATATCAAGGTAAGGCATGGAAAGAATAAATAAAAACTTAGTATCGAATCGAGGTTAAAATTTTAATGAGTTAGGAAAATTCTCATACTAGTCATTTCAATAGTTAAATTACATCCTTTGTTTATTTAAGGGTATAATTAAAAAAACTCATACAATCAAGGTTGTTTATCAAGTACATTCTACTTGTGCTCGGATACATATGGTTCTCAAACTATATTCCTAAGTTATAAATACACTTTGTAAGTATAAATATTTTAAATTCCCAATTAATGTTCTCTTTATTTTTCATACCCCATTAGCTTCCACCATCAAGGACCAATACTAGTGTTGGTATGACATCTCATTACACCATATGTATAACTGAAAAACAATTTTACTATTTTAAAGAAACAAGAGAATTCTTTGCTATTATAGCATAGTTATTATTACTCCTTTTAAGTTAAAAGGATTGAGTGAGGAACTGTTATCCCAATATTTTCCCCAAGCAAAATTGATCAAACATGACCCTACACAAGAAATTGGAAGGGTCACTCATCTCTGCTAGCTCACAAGCAATCCAACAGATCGAGGGGGTAGGCGGGCTCGATAATGGAGGATCAAACAACGTCAAAGGAGGAAGGAGGCCGAGGGGCTCACAAGAAAAGATTGAAGAAAGGGCTCAAAGTTTTAGACTTCACATACAAGTTGACTCGGGGCTGAACAAAAAACTTGCGAGAGGGAGCCATACATTAGATCGATACAATTCAAAAAGGGACATCTAAAATAGGGTCTCTAAATGTGCTTGGACTTTCCATGTGTCTAGGGTCCAACATTTGTCCCTAAATGAGTAGCGAGGCTGAATAAGCTACGTATAAATGAGTGATCGAAGCCTCTATGTGTCTCATCGGTCGTTGAATAGTCACGAGTGTGGAGGGTGCCCCGTGTCACCTCTACACAACTTAAAAAATGACACCTAAGGGACAGTCCACAAATGAGCGCGTTCTTTCACGCGCGTCCATGGCCCTAGGGAGACATCGTCGGCAGTTGAAAATTCTCAAGTCTAGTGGAAGCCTCCACGTGTCTCATCGGAACACCTTCAAAGGTCAATCCTAAAAGATGGTCCCCAGAAGCGCCTACCTACCCCGTGAGTCGGGCTCAAAAAGTGTCTCATTTGATGTTGAATGGGATAAGTAAAGAATAGACCCGTGGAGGATCCACATGCCTCATCGACATAATTTCAAATGCATAGCCCAAATAAAGACCTTGAACTAGTGCCATCCCTCCACATGTCCAAGGTTTAAAAAAGGGACACCTGACCACTTTGAAAATTCAAAGATTGAGATAGGCCAAAGGAAGCCTCCACGCGTCAACTCAATGCATCTTCAAGGTTAAAATCTAGAGGTAGTCCCCAAACAATCACAAGCACTCCACGTGGCCACGGTAAAAAAGGGGGTAGAGCTGGCCATTGAATCAACTAAGTATAGAAGAGCTAGCGGAAGCCACCATGTGTAATCTAGATGTAACTTCAAAGGAAGAACCAAGAGTGGGCTCCCAAATGAGTGCAGGCCCACTACGTGGCTAGAATTAAAAAGGGGAAGAGCCGACGATTGAAAATTAAAAAAGCTAGCGAGAAGGAGCCATGTGTCTCTTCGGTGCTCTTTCAAGAGGATAATCCAAAATCGGTCCCCAAACATGCGCTAGCTCCGCATGTAGTTAGGGAACAAGAAAGGCAACAGTTTGAATTGGCTAAGTATAAGATATTTAGCAAAAGCATCTACATGCCTTGTCTGTGTAACTTTAAAGGTAAAATCTGGGGGTAGTTTCCAAATAAGCACGAAGCCTCCACATGTCTTGGGTCAGGCACAGTGTCTTTGCCAACAAGAGGAGCTTAGGTAGAAGACAAAGCAAATAGAGAATGCCCACGGATGATGCCATGTGTCTCTTTAGTGTAATTTCAAGAGTGAAGTAGGGGTAGAATCTCAAAGCGCGTGGGGCTACCACCGGGTCTTACATGGATGGAATTTAAATATTTTGAGCTGCGACCACTGATCTTTAAACGGGCATATTGTTCAACTAGAAGCTCTAATTTGAGTGGAGGGGACCTTTTGGAAAGATCTATATACCTGCTACTCACCTACCACCATTAATGTTTTCCCTACCATTTTTAGGCTATCAAGTCCCCCACCTATAGCCATGATGAAGAATGGGCCTCTCTTCTTTCCCGAGTAATGAAAAACACATGGAGGCATGGGTCTTGCAATAAATCCCATCATTGTTGCAGGTGGATTTTAATGCTTTCTGGGGTGGTTAGAGTAGGTGGATTCAATGCTCTTGTAGGGGTGGTTGAAGCAGGATTTGGATTTTCCCTCTCTCCTCTTATTCTTCTATATATTGTAAAGGAGGGGAATATTTCTAAAGGTTGGTCATCTTTTCTCTCCTACCCCCCTCTATCTTTCTTCCTTAGGGTAGAATGTGGAGTCTAATACTCCTCTCTTTGCTCTATAATGGCATTTCCTTACCCCTTCCCATTGATGATGTATTATGTGAACTCATGGAGTATTAAAATTTGTTTTTAATGCATTTTGTCCATCCTTTTCTTATTTTATTGTCTTTTATTTCCTCTCATCATTGTAGGGTATACTATGCATATTTCTAATGTCTATTATAGGTTTTAAGAGCCGTGTTTAGTGGGTTGAAGTGGTGTTCCGTGTGAACTTCATCTCTGCATTACGTGGTGCATCTGATCAACACTCTCCTTTTCTCACCTCTCACCATTTAACATAGCTGACATAATGACCAGCCACCCCCTTCCTTTTCTGGTTTATCATAGCTTTAGTGTAGGCTCTGTTTTTATGTATTTCTCTCTCTCCCTGTCTCCTTGGAAGGTTAGATTAGGATTAGATAGTTTACCTACATTAGAGTATCTTGTGACAAGTAGTTTAGGAAGAAGAAGCCGATTTTCTTGAGAGGGCCATCTCAAGTCCACAAGTCCCACGGGTTGAGAGATGGTCCAATATTATGCAGATCACATTGAATGCCCCATCAAATCGAGGCCATTTGGGGGTTTTGTGATTTCACATGAACAAAACTATTTTCCTAATGTTTACATTTTATTCATTAAGTTGTGAAAAATTTGTGTCATAAATAATGTTCTTATAGATTAATGTTTATCTCATTCACAATTTATCTTTTAATGAGTAAATGACATTACAAAGTAAAAACCAACCAAGGTTAAACACGTGACCATTACATAAAACTAAATATGCCTAGCTTATATAGGGGTTCCCAAGATCTACAAGCATTACCAATGCACCATAACACAAATCTCATGAGTCACAACAAGCCATATTTGATGAAGGATAAATGAGGAAACTAAAAGTTTTATTTCAAGAATTCAAGGAACTTGCTTTAGTACTAGGGAAAATAGCATTCTTATGAACTATCTCCAGTGTAAGATCACTTGATGAGTGGATAATAAATCTATCACTTATAAACCCTTATCACTATATATGACTCTAAGATGAAATAAGTGGATTACTATAAAATTTTCACAATTTCTCATCCAGAAAATACACCCATACCAAGAATGGGGATAAAAATATTAACGAAGACACAATTTTCCAATCATACACTCGATACCAATGAGTTTATAGTGAGGTATACTTAAAAACAAACAAATAAAGTAAAACATAATTATCTATGTCAATGGGTCCTCATGAAAAAAATAGGCACATTGCTTTAAGCACGATTCCTAAAAGAAGCCAAGTATATCAATATTTACCAAAGGATTTATATACTCCAAATATCGATCTTCTCCCAAAGAAGAATAAGATTACCAAGTTACAACATCTTGCATACCTATTAGTGAACCTTCACATCGTAAAGTACACTATCCTCTAGTAGACTATAATTATGAAAGAGTGAACCATTGCAGACATAATCGATAAATCCTATATTGATTACCATATAAATATTTGTTAGGAAATCTTGATAGTGCTCATATTATGTTGTTATATTTGCAACAAGGTAAATACTATTCATTGTTTGTAATTTTTTATATGTGAGTTGTAAATGAGTTGTTATTATAACAACTCATATATTTGATATATTGTTATGTGTGGGTTGTGTGAGCTATAATCACCCCACATAATTAGGTTTGGTTGAGTTTTTGTAGTTGGAAAGACTCCTTAAAATTAGCATGTCTTTTTCCTATATATATAGTGTTTTTGTATTCTATAAAACAACCTGAATCAATTGAATTCATAATATCATTATTGGGTAAATACTATTATATAAATTTAAAGTTGTGCTTACATTTGATATAGAGCAGGGTAATGGAGTTCTAATTATTTATCAGAGGTAGATTCAAAGCATTTAACTATCATATCAGTCTTGTCTCCTTGCAGTTTTATCTTCTGACAACTTAGTTTATTCAAAGTTTTGAGCCTATGATCTGTAAGTTGTAGTAATAAATACAAGGTGCATATGTCTTCTGAAGGTGCCATAGACCGGTCGATTTACTCTTGCAGACCAACGATTCACGATGTCACAAGGAGATGATTTATTATCAACTTTCCATGATCTCTTTCTAGTCAAATTATTTTGTAGTATATTACACGTGATAGACGTCTCAATATGGATCGACCTTGATAGAATTTTCATCAATCCAACAAGAAGCCTACGTATAATTCGTGGATACCATAGTGCATTGTTTGATGAGGATTTGTCAACGTGAAGCTTTAGATGTGGTCACGGTTTTGGAGAACGTGAATATTTTGATCCATACGATTCTAATGAAAAGATATAGTCATTTGGCTGTGTTTTTCTGTGCACTAGACATAACAACGTTTCCTATTACAAAACCACCGAATCGTGCTTACATTAAAGATAAATTTGGAAATTTATTCCCATGGTTGCAATATAAAGAAAAGGTGTGTATAATTCCTTCAGTCGTTGATGAGTTGAACATGCAATCCTACATTGTCTCACTCTTTTGTTCAGAAAGCTAGATCAAGGAAGTGTATTTATGGTAAATTAAAGTTATTCCCTGTACATTGAATTTTACATTGCATTGGATTTGACATTGATTTACTGGTATTTTGGATTATTCCAAATGAATTCAACTCTAGCTTGCCTGCGAAGAATTTGATTACATTCATGTTGGTTGCATACCTCTCACCTCAGTTAGGCCTCAATCAGATCACCCCATATTGCTCTCAGATGAATGCTATAAAACCAGCATAGAATCCATCTTCTGGACCACCATATAGCTTGATAAGGAGTTCCATTATCATCAGATAAGTTAAAATTATCATCTTGTTATGTTTTGGTCATAGTATTTTGATATATAAATTGTTTTCGAATTTTGATTTAGTCATCCAAACCCATACAAAAGTTATTGTACGTCTTTGAGTGTCAAGTGTGAAAAGAGTGGATGTGTAGTCCTCTTGCCCATTTCTAACAATTGTGTCTTTTTGTTTAGATTCTTTTATTAAATTAAGAATAATATTCTTATGGTTTTGTAATTGTAATTGTGTCATTGTAAAAAAATTTAAAAATTCTTAGACTCATTTTCGGTGATAACCAACGTCTATTTTTTTATTTTATTTTAAATTTTTTATCATGGCTAAGTTGAATGAAATTGATAAATTCGAAGGAAAATATATTTACACACGGTAGGTGAAAACTCAATCATTATTAATCAATAAAGACTTGTGGGAAATTGTGGATGGCAAAGCAAAGAAACCAAGAGATGTATATGAAGTGATATGAGACATCAAAGATCGAAAAGCTATTGCAATCATTGGATTGGGGTTATCGATGCATATTTGCATCATATAGATTTATCAAAATCCTCAAATATGATTTGGAAAACACTAAGCAAACTATTCGGATCATAGATATGAAGCCTAGCGGTAGCACTAAAAAATGTTATTCGAGACTCAAAATGGAGAAAGGTGACAACATAGTGGAACATATAAGTAGGTTTCTTTGTATATTAAATCAATTAGTTGGAATAAAAAAATATGTTTCGATGATGATGTAAAATCATTTTTACATAATAGCATGCCTCCTAGCCATTATAATATGGTCTTCATCGAGCAAAATAAATCCAAGTCTAGAAGACTTGATTTCTTCTTTGATGGAGGACGAAAATAAAACAAATAAAATTAAAACAAAAGAAAAAGTGTTCTATGGAACACATGGTAAATATGTTAAAAATAGATCCCGTCATTCTTTCAAGCCGAGTTAAACCTCCTAGGATCTAAAGAAAAGGCTCCTTTGTCACTATTTTAATGTGTCGGACATAGAATAATGCTTTGTAAACAAAGAGCAAGGGATCTATTGGATGATAAATTGAATAATAAAGCTTTTGTTTATGAAAATAGAGAAGAAGAAAGTAATTTGGAAGTGGGATCCAGCCATTCACATGATAGAGTGTGTGTGTGTGTGTGTGTGTGTGTGTTATTTCCATTTTATATTTCCAATGAAAAGCAATATCTTAGATCACCTCTTCTTGTGTGGTATATTCTAAAAATTTCATTAATTTGATTATATGCACGAATCATAAAGTTCTAATCATTGTTTTAATCTATAAGGAAGGAAAATAAAATGAGCTTTATCTATGAATTCCATAAAGGTCTATTTTATCCACCTCTAAAATTGTATTGCACTCTATGGTGTCATAACATAATAATTTGTACACAATATTTCAACTAATATCCCACACTCATTTGAATTCCAAAATCATATTACCCTTGTAAGAGAAACAAGATAAAAATGTAACAAGAATAAATAAATTTCAGATCAGAATCTGAATACTAATTTGTCCATCCATGATAGCTTATGAAAAGAGGAAAAGCAAGATGACGATAAAATCTACGGTTTCTTTTCTATCCAACATTGGGATTTTATGAAGAATAGAGAATTTTATTTTAACTAAATATACAAGATAATTTTTTCAATCGAAAATAATACAAAGATTAACAATGAAGCTACAACTTTACTCCAAAATCATGAATTACAAATATCTTATTAATCCTTTCCCTAGTTAGAGGAAACTAACTAATCTTATCCTTATGTATGCACTCAATACCATTCCTTCAAGAAGGTATTAGACAATTGATAAGGACGAAATTTACAATTCTACTAAAACCCTCTTACAATCCTTATTCTCTTACATTTTTATAGGAATACTCCAACTCCAAATGTATGTGAAAAATCCTCACTTAGTAGGGGAACTGATGTGTCATATTTTCAAATAATTATTTCCTCTCCACTAATATATACTTTAGATAAGGATCTAAGGATTTTTTTCCTTTTCATTATGAAACATTTGAAACCACAAGGAAATATTTTTAGTCTTCCATGCAACCAATACACATCATTACATGCCACTTCTCCAAAATAAGGGCATGTTAGCCTCCCTCCAAACCCATGAGAGAGAAAGAGAGGATGCCTCTAAGATAAAAAAATGTGAGTGAGATAAAACCAAACACAAAACATATACACAAAGAAACCAAACATTCAAGCCATTACCACACATTTGGGAAAACACAACAGTTCTCAAGATGGAACGAGGTGATAGAAAAGTTAATCGGTATTCATATTTCCTTTTAAGAAAACAAGTATCAACACTTTTAAAAATCACCACTAACCACCAAGTCTCATAATAACCCCTAAGAACCTTATATCCCTTGCCATATAAAAAGAGGGAGAAGTTGGAGAAGATTAAAAAAATCACAACCAACATCCTTCCACATATCCACTTAACATTTTGAGAAAAGATCAATAAAAAACATTGATTCTATGTTATAGCAACAAAAACATCATGAGACTTACCTCACAAGAAATGGAATTAAATAATCTGAATTATAATCTCAAGATCCTCACAAGCTCTTATAATCCCAATAAGTCCTTCTAAGATTCTAGTTCTTCCAATTTTTCTCCCCAAACTCTACATGAAAAAATGAGACTAACAAAATCCCTTCAAGCTTTGAAGTGGAGGTTTATGAAGAGAAATCCCAAATATTCTCACCACCGAGAGAGTGACATACATCACCATCCTTATTCTCTTGATAAGACTCCCAAAAATCCCTATCATACAAAAGAAAAAATCTATAATGGAAGAAACCCACAAAAATCCCAAATTAACATAATGCTAAATTTCCACAACTACCAAGATGGGTAACAAAACAAACACATAAAAAATCAAGTTGACAATATTTTCACCTCTTCATGAGTTGTAAATTTTCTTCTTTATTCTTGGAGTTTTTCAGGTTTGGTGACTGCTAAATACCTTGTAGAAGTCTCCTGAGAAACAACTAGTTCCAGAAAAGTTAGTCATTTTTTCAAATTTATAGTTTTGATGCTTTTTCAAAACTTTGCGGGTGTTTCAGCTTTTTCCGTCCCTCATGTCCTGAATTCATTTGGGATGTCAATTCCCCAATTTTCTACTTTTGTCAATTAGTATTCTTTTTGTTTGTTATCATATTTTTTGGTCTTTCCCATCCCCACCATCCCAATGTCCCGAGTGTGGTTTATGTCAAATTTTGCCAACTTATCTAATTTCAATGTATTGTAGCTATTTCAGATTTATGTGTCCCACTTTTCACAAATTTCTCTTGACCATCATTTCCCCGCAAACGCACCTTTGCGAAAAAAAAATCATTGCAGGTATTTCAGCTTTGCGCGTCCCATCTGTATCGTTTTCCCTTGGGACATTTGTGTAGGATTTTTTTGTTTTTGCTGCAAATCTGATTTTTCAGTTTTATGCGTCCTGGCCTCCTAATGTCCCATGGGACAATTGTGCTCTTAATATCCGCCTTACCCAATTTTCATTATTTCAATGTTAGCACAAGTATTAATTACCCCATTTATTGCACCGCTAACCTACTTGAGTTTAAAATGCTTATAAATATTTGGGTAATTGGTCATTTTCACTACCTCACTTCCAAAGTGCTATGGACTATTTTGTGATCTATCTCTCTCTTCCACCATTTATAGTTGTGGTCAAGTCTGTTCCATTGATTTTAAATTTTTAGGTATAGAAAGAAAACTATGAAACATTAAGGTGTTGATCAAAGAACTGAGGAATCTCTTCTCACAAATAATCTTCTGCCCTAGTTGCAAGATGAAAATTAGTTTTAAAGGTGATGAACACTTTTCTTCCTTAGAGACTGTTGTACCAAACATCGGCGATAGTGAAGTACAACACCTGGACTTGGAATAATTTTGGGCACGAATCAATTATCAAAACCCTACTCTTATGGCCTAGTGAAATTAAAAATGTCAGATCATAAAGGAAGGGGGTTTTCCCATTTTAGTTCAGTGCACTAACACAATTCTTTCTTGTATCTCTTGTTTTGATCCTAATATAAAATAAATCAATGATCCTTAGGGTCAGGTGGTGGCACAACTTGATGAGGATTGCATTCGCACTACCCTTAGAATTCCCATGGTCGAGAATTCAAACACTCTCACTAAGGATCAAGCCCAAACTCTTTTTGATCAAGACAATGAGAAATACAAGAGTAGAATTGCCAAGTCTTGGTTCAAGAACCCTAAGAAAGGAGCCTCAAGGCTGCCTAAGACAATGTTTAGAGTTTATTTCCATGAATAATTGTCAGACGTCATCACTCTGTTGGCCAGGATAGTAGGAATTCCCACCAGTAATGAGTTTAAATTTTGGATGTGCCCCTACATTAATATCATATGAGAGGGTAATAAGAATTTAAAATGGACAAGAATACTTTTGACATCCTAACTAAGAAATTATCAAATGTTCAAAGAACCCAAACCTTCTACATGACCTCCTATCTAATGTACTCTATTGTAGCTTATAGAGAGTGGTTGGGTTTCTCCCATGTGGATGATAAGAAGGATGCCCCCATTTATATGTATCATCCATAGTTGACCTTGAATATCATCAATCATCACTTTAGGAGGGTGAATGATGCATTCACCATGTACATTGTTAGGCTATTAGAGGAAGATATCTTGCTAAAAAAATTCGAGATGAGCAAAAATAATTTATTAATGTTTATGCCAATTTCTTCACCCATTTTAGAAAAGTTTCATACATAAGATTGGATGGATTTGAGGGATAACCCCTGAAACTTCCCATGTATTGTAGTGATAAGATGGCCTTGGTAGAAATCTACAGACAATTAGACAAGTTGCATAGAACTTGTAGGGACAAGAATATTACAGGTATTCAATTCCCAATCACACTGGGTAATTACACCTACAAGACTACCCTAGATGCTTAGAATGTGGATAGAACAATTGCTCCTCTCACTCTTCATTACTATAAGCCCAGAACTTGCTTTGACATTAAGGAGTTCATTTCCTCCAATTTCAGAATGGGTTATCAACATCTTCCTGATATTGAAGACTATTAGGAAGATTGTTCTGATGATTATGAAGCCAGGAGGAGATACTATGGAAGGCTATCTCTACAGCATTGTTGATTTTAGTATATTTGATGTCCCTGAAGGACTAGAAGATGATGATGAGGAGCTACAGTCTCTTGAGTATGAAATATCAATCAAACATTCTCCTATTGAAACCATTGATTGGTTTGTCAAGGAGAGAGATGATCAAAGGAGCTAGTTAATCCTATCCTAGTAAGAGCTGGACTTTGGTTTGACAATAAGATGAAGGAATTCAAGAAAAAAATATAGGTCTACTTCACATGATACCCCTACCCCTCAGAATGAAATACCTTTGTCGAGATCTTAACACAATTAGAGAATCTTTTTCCTCTCCTCTAGAAGCCTCAACTTTAGCGTATACTAAAAAAGGAAAAATCAAGAAGGAAGATAGGAAGTTGATGTTTTTCAAGAAGGTGAACCTTCTTCTAAACAGGTTGAAGCAAAGGAAAAAATTGTGGAGCTAGTTGATGATGATGAAAATCAGGGAAAAGAACAAGAAAATCCCTAGGAAAATACATCTTGATTGGTAGTATGATGGAAAATCAATCAAAAGAAATGGTTTCAAAGTCTAGAAATATCTCTGAAAAGGAATCTCTTGAATCTACTCAAACTGATACCTTTATGTTAAAGGTGGCTATTGTGTAGACTCTAAGTGCTATGAGTGCTTCTACACTTGGACCCATTTCCCCTTCCTCTTCTAGCTCCTCATTCACTTGGGTACAACCATTACTGGAAAGAAAGAAGAGAAAGGCTACTTCAAGTTTATTTGTTCTCAAGTTTGATGTAGTGGCACCTCTTTTAGGTACTACTCCTCCCCCTCTAGCTAAAAATCCAAAAATGAGATCAAGGTTGGTATCAAACTCTCAAGGTTAGCAGTTCATAGAAATTACAAAACTCAAGTTTAACAAAGATGAAAAGGACCTATAAATGGGTGATCTAGATTTGACTATAATTCCTCTTGGTGAATAGACACCAGAGAGTGAGGTGCATAAATTGAGGGAAACTATTTCTAGGGTGATTGAAAGGGTTGAAAGAGTAAATAAGACACAAGAAAATTCAGAGGAAGAAAACCAAACTATTTCTAGTTTCATCAAGTCTTTATTAATGGAGGATAAATTTCTGGATCCCACTCTCTTAGCTTCCATCCCACCTCCTACTATCTTTTCCACTGATGAAGTCCAAGCCATTAAGGATATCCATAAGCATGCTACTTATGGTAAAGAAATGGAAGCTATGGTGGATGATTTAATAATTGAGGGCTTGAATTTTATTAAAGAAGCATTCAAGGCATATGAGAAAATTGTCAAAATTAAACTGAAGTTCTCTACAACACTCAGCAGTGTAGAAAGAGAGTTGAAATTATGGAGTGATTAAACTCAAGATCTAAAACTGATGATTAGGATGGATGTGTAGGTTCTTTTGGCTAATAAGGTATTTTATGATGTTAACAAGAATTTTTCTAAGTAGTGGGTCTTCAACATTGACATGAATACTAAGGTTCTTGAGGAAGCCATTGGGAACTCAGAAACATGTTCCAAAAGGCATATTCTTTCAAAAGTTGTGTGATTTCTTCTTTCCTATATATTCAATGCCATATGTTCAAGGACAATTCCGGTGAGAAGTTATCCATTCATGAAATTAAATCCTAGTTCAAGACATTTTTCAAAGAAGATTTGTTCAAACAGGACACTATCTCTAAGGAGAAAATGAAAGAAATTTGTACACTACAGGCTACCATCACATATGCCAACAAAGAATTCTTAGACAATGCAAAATTTGAGAAAGACATGGAGAATTGTTTGGGCAGTTGGACTCATGCCACTACTAATACAACAATTCCTTGGGGAATGGACATAGCGAAAGGTTTGAAATAATTCAAAATCAACAGATTAAAGATAAATAAGTTTTTAAGTGAAAATACCAATGTGACAACTTCCTAGATTCGTTGTTTTCTTATTTTAAAGTACCTCATTAAATTGGCTTTATCTCTTTGGTTTTATAAACAAGAGATAAGTCACGTTTTTATTATTTAATTACGTACTAATATTTTAATTAAAAGAAAGGAAACTGAAAAGACTCTTTTGTAACCCTGTTTGTTGGGTTATTTAAAGATATCTTCTTGTCATTGTAAGGGATCACGATTTTGATATCCAGATGCAAAAAGAAGACATTGAAATACTCAATACTGGAGAAATTTCACCCTCTCTCATGCTTCTTCTTTTTCTTTTCTTTATCTAATTCATATAAGGTTGTGTGCATTTGAAGCAAGAACTTTGTGTCTTTCAGTTGATGAGTGTATTTGGAACTTTGTGTCTAATACATGCATGTCCTATGTTTTATATGCATAGTCTAAATCCTGTTATTTTATTAGAGCATCATTAAGATATCATTTTGCAATCTATATATCTAAAAGTGCCCTTCTATCCCCAATCTCTTAATATCAGTCCTAACTTTTCCTATTCTCTTATGTATTGAAAACCTTTAATAAATGCATCTAAAGATATAAAAATTCTCACCAAAATATCTTACATATGTTTATATTGTAAATAATTTTTTTGGCTTTCAATAAGGGAACCTCTCCCATAAAGAGGAGGGACTACTGTCCCTTGATTATTGCTTGTTTTCAAAAGATAAAATTCTACAACCAACAGTTTTTGATACCCATTGTGGGGCACGTATTGTGCATCCCACCGAAATGACTTCAATCGAACCAGAAGCTCTGACACCCTGGCAGAAAGAAGATATACATGAGGTCAAAGAGAACTTGGTGTTGTGGATCCATATTTTTGCTTCTAAAATGAAACAACTTCTCTTTAACCCTAGAGAGAAATAGAATGAGATCCATATGTAATAAACACAAACTCACAAAACCAACTAATCCCTAGTATTCAAGCATTGGTGTTGGTTGGAGTTACAGTTCCTTTACAAACTATTTTTCTAAGAATGGTAACACCTCTACCTTGGGGAAAATACGTTGGACCTCTGGTCCTCACTCAACCATTATATGATCTCCCAAACGGGAATAGGAAATGTTCATGCAAAATCATAGCACACAGAATGTCTCGCAACTTGATGGGTTGAGACTCTTAGTGTAATTGCATAACATGGAGCTTCTCCGAAAGTGTGGTACTTTGTGAATCAGGAGATATCTCCAGATGAATTTAAGTTCCTATTCCTCTATTCATGTGCACACATTCATATTGTAGAGGATATACTCTAAAACCTACTCTAACTTGCCAAGAAGATAGGGGTAAGGAGATGTAAGAAATAAAACCTAAACTAACAAGGGTGATGAACCAAATGAATGTTGAACACCTTCTTTGCAAATAAACACAAACCATAAAAATTCAATACAACCACCATGCACAAATAACCAGGAGTGCAGTGAGAGATCCAAAAGGAGACAATGAATATAAGAGAGGGTTGAAAATAATCCACAACTTTTTATTGTTGCTCCAAATATTTGATACTGAGTGCATCATAATGGCCAAGAGTGAAGATTTCTGTTACAATTTAGATGGGAGGTTTGAACTCCACAAATTCACTTACTGAGACAAGAGAATAAGGGAGGGTGTAAAACCAAAAATTTCCAACCCTTAGAAAAAATCCCCTCCTTACAATATATAGGATAAGAAAGATAGAAGAGTCCAATCCCAAAATTGCTTTTTCAACAACTTGTAAGATGCAATAAATGAGTGCAATCAATGACACCTTGCTTGTAAAAGACTCCTCCTTCTTCCCCTTACCTATAGGTATGAAATAAATATGGCCATACTTATTAAATTCATTCCCAACCACTTTCCAACTGTCTCTTTGAATTGGGCTCATTCCTTAAAAATTGCCATCAAAGCTTCATTAGTTTCTACATTTCTTGATTATTGTGCATCGTGCTTAGTTTATTGGAGATGGAGATGTTTATTTTATTTTGGAAACCTACCCTTACTAAAAATACAAAATCCACTTTATTTGGCATAGAGGATGTCGAGATATTTCCAAAAAGTCCTCTCTTGCTCAAAACTAAGATTCCAGTTGAAAGTTATGATCATATGAAGGTCAGGGTCAAGCGTTCCATGCAAGCTCTCACAATATTGCAGCCTTTTAGGGTCTTGGGAATGTAATGGTTGGACACTTGGCATCATCCATGAGATTTCACTAATTTCTTTTTGTTTTAGCTAAGTCCCTTCTATTTAGGAGCAACTATGTTGGACCCTAGACACGTGGATGGCCAACACACATTTGGGGACCTGCCTTTAGATTTACCTTTGAAGTTACACCAAAGAGACACATGGCGGCTTCCGCTAGCTCTTAGAATTTTCAATGGCTAATTATACTTTCTTGAGCCCTAGACACATCGAAAGTTTTCACTCATTTGGGAACCCCCTTTTTCTTACCTTTGAAGTTACGTCGAAGAGACACGTGGAGGCTTCCACTTTGGATCTTAGAGTTTTCAACGGTTAGTTCTACTTTCTCGGGCCCTAGGCACATGGAGATCCTGTGCTCATTTGGGAACTGCCCTTTTGATTACCTTTGAAGTTACGTTAAAGAGACATCTGGAGGCTTCCACTGGCTCTTAGACTTTTCAACTATTGGTTCTACTTTTCGTGGACTCTCACCACATGGTGAGCCTATGGTCATTTGGGGACCCCAATTTTTTCATACCTTTTAAAGTTGCACTGATGAGACACGTGGAGGATTCCATTATCCTTTTTATACTTAGCCAATTCAAGACTCGAGTGAACACTACCTTTCTTAGGTACTGACCACGTGGAGATCCTGTGGTCATTTGAGGTCTATGCTTTTGTACACTATGCCAAAAATGTGCCGAAGAGACACATAGCACCTTCTATGGTAATTTTTTCTTTCTCTTTCACTTTTTCGAATTTCACTGAGCTAACACATGATGCCCTCCGCAACTTAGTTTCTTTGCTTCAAGTTGAATCGTATGTGAAGTCTGAAAACTTAGAGCCTTTCTCCATTTTCTTTCTCTTGAGCTCTAATATCTTTTAACATTGTTTGGGCCCATTTTTTGACCTTTCTTCTCCATTTTTGAGCCTACCCACAAATTGATTTTTGGGATCAAATGTAAGCTCACACAACTAAACCAATCTCTCAATTTTTCTCTGTGTAAGGTGATTTTTATAATTTTTTTCGTGAGGGGAAAAATTGGATAACAATTTGGAAACTCACGGGATCACCTACCCTGCTAGGTGAAAATATCGATTGCCTTGAAGTATCTGTTGGTGCTCAAATTAGTCTCACCTCATTTTCCTTGAAGTTCTCTAGTTTACGGACTCTACCATTTTCTCTATATCCTTATATTAATGCATAAAAATATGTCCTCCATTTGGTTTCCATGACCAATCCATTCCTTTGTCGAGGATCACTTAATAGTCAAGAATTTGTTTTTCGTTCCTTTGTCCATGTGAAAGATTTTGTAACTTGGGCGTAAAATCGGGTTCTTTCTCTTCCTTCCATTTTTCATAATCACGTTTTGTTGTCCGTATCATTTTTGTCCCAAATATATATGTAAACATGATTGGATGTGGCTTGGAGGATCACATTTGGGCCTTATATTATTTCGAACCTCTCTATCCATTAAGAAACATTCATTTTCGGGATCAAATGGTGATTTTCTTGCATTTTATGGTTTGTGGTGTGTTTTTCCCATCAAATGCACATCTCGGCATCGGTGGAAATGTGGCCCTTTTTGTTTGGATGTGGCTTAGTAGGACACTTGGAAAACTCTAAGGCTCGCTTTAGACTCAAAGCGTGTCCATGTGTAGGGCCGACGCTCATTTGAAAATTCACCTTTTGGTTTGGCCTCGGAGTTGCGTTGGGAGACACACGGAGATTTACATTTCCTTGAATAGAATTAGACAAATTTTTCATGCATTCGGTGCAGTTTTGGTGGACCTTGAACATGTGGATGGATGGTGCTCATTTGAGGATCTACCTCGGGGTCCCACCTTAATAATTGTGAGAGAGATACATGTGAAGGCTTCTGTCACTCTGCTCTGTACTTAAACTTTTCAAAGCAATTTTCAAAGACTTGGGACACATGGAGGGATCTGACCTATTTGGGGACAAGCCCTAAGTTTTATTTTGATGAAGCATTAGGAGGACACTTGAAGGCTTCCTCTCACTCTACCCTTTGCTTGGAATTTTTAACATGCCAAATGAAAATGTCTCGGATTTGTAGACATATGGTGCCTTCCACTTTGAACCTTTAAATTTTTAACAAACTTTGTTGGATTAAGACACATGGTGATCCCGCACTCGTTTGGGATCTCTGCTTCTAGAGACTATCTCAAAATGCACCATTGTGACACATGGAGGATTCTCTTTGGATCCTTTTTACCGAGACTTTTGCAAATGCCAAAATGTGATTTTGTTGGGCTCAAGGCATGTGGAAGGCCTGTAATTGGTTGGAAAATTTCCCCTGTACTTATCCTTTATAGTTACACCAAGGAAACATGTGGTGAGATATGATATAAAGGAGAAAATGGTGAGAATCAACGGTTGCTTTATGTATTGCGTCCGGTTTTCCACCATTTTTCTCCAAGATTCCTAAAGATGTGAATACACATTGTTTTTCATAATTTTTATGAAATTCCTTGTTGTCTCTTTACGTAAAGTGCCATTGAATGGATTTAGAACTTAATTTGTCACCCAAGGATTTTTAAGGTTGATATTTTAAAGTTAGAATTTCTCAGAACTTCAAAAATGGGAATTACCAAAGAAGATGGATGCGGGGTAGAGTTACGAGTAAATAAAGGGAAAAGGATGAAATGATGAAAGTTGTAGGTGCAAAAGATGAAAAAGGTGTTGCCTCGAGAGCAAAAAGGATCACTTGTCATATTTAGTTGTGCGGGGCCTCTAGAAAATGATTAAAAGGGTATTTCGACATGATAGAATCGAGAATGATTATAAGGATTGCCAAAAATTTGTGGCATGGAATCCTAGTCATTAGTAGAGGGCCCACGAAATGTAATTAGTTCATAGTTGGTTTTCCTGCCATCTTTCGGATCTAAATTTGTTAAACATCACTTTCTAAAATAAAATGATAATAAGCAAAGTTCCCTCAAATATTCTTCTCTTTTGGGGAAAATTTTAGTGTGTAAAATGTATAAATGCAATGAGAATACTCGTTCACAACGTCGAGGTTAAATTATTAAGAGAAAATTTGAAAAATTTGTCTTCTTAAGAGATCAATCCAAGATGTTTGTGCGCGTTTTCATCTCACACCATTTTCCCTGATTTTCCTTTGATATGTGTGTTATGAAACGTTTTATCTCTCAATGTGGATGATCTAAATATTTTACCTCCATTTGAATGCCTTGAATTGTTTGCAAAATCCATTGTCATGCCCCTTTGTGAAGAAGTCTCCGAGTTTGCCCTGTTTTTGCCATAATTTCTTCAAAATCCGATGGCTCTATGATTTTCCTATTTTTCTCCGACCATGGAAGCTCGAGAATGATGAATTAATATTTGTATGCCTTTCAAAATCCAAATCCATGGTCGAAATATGCTTGGAATCATGATTCACTTGTTTTTGTTTTAAAAATTTTCATCCTTAGAGAAAAAATGGATTCTAGGCATGAATGGTACATTTCTATGTTTTTGACGGTCTTGCGGTGTCTTTTTCTGTCAAAATTATTCATTAGAATTTGGTGGTCACGTGTCTTCTTTTGGTTGGTTAGGGGATGGCAGCAAAATGTTTAAACTTGTCGCTTTTTGCTTTTTTGGCAAAAAGGAAAATTTGGTCCCATAGCTCCGCTCAATTTTGATTGGTTCTTTTGGTAATTATGTGGCTTTTTCTAATTGGATGGGGCATGGTAGGTTTTTATTGAAATTCTTCTTTCTAGGTACTTTGGCAAAAATTTTGAACCTACCCCATGTCCCCACGAGGATTTGATTAGAGAAAAACTTAAGCTATAAGGAAAAAGTCTTTTTGACCCCGTAGAAGGACACTTGGCAAAGTTTAAAAGTGGAGATGTGGGCCTTGAAGCACATTGGATATTTTTCCCTTTTGGAAAAATGGAGTAAAATTATAAAATGAAAGCATGCCCCTACCAAATAATTTTTAAGCCTTATAATGTTCTGAAATTTGTGCCATAACGACACGTGGAGGTCTCCGTTGGGTACCCAAATTGCTTCTCCCTTAGAAGATGAGCAACATCACAGGTTTGGCAGGAAGCTTAGAGACAAACAGAGCATGTAGTGTGTCATTTTTTATCCCGGGATGAAATGCAGCTTGCTCTTTGACACTCAGATGTGGAGAAATGGGTAGCACCCTCAAGAGGATTTTACCTAGCCTCACTACTTTATGCTTGTGCCTTGCAACTAGGGTGAGAGGACCCTTTTTATAGCCTGTTGTTTGTGGAGGAGATGGAGATATCCTTCCATGTGAAATTATTAATAAGAACTTGAAGAAAATATGATCAATGCAACAAAACCTAACTCTCACGAGTTGTCACTCTAAATAATGGAGATATTTTTGAAGCAAGGTTCAGGCCACTAAAGGCAATGAAAACCTTATTTTTTCTACATGTTTTGGTGGTAAAATTATGCATTTGTATACACACATGAAAAGCTGGGGTAGTATGGGTATGATTCACTATTTTTGTGGGAGGTGAGGTAGAAATGAACTTGATTCACTAGATCCTAAAGAATTTTTATAAAAATGAAGAGCTTGAACAATAGAATGCCTTAGGATAGCTAGGATGTTCCTTTAATCAAAATATGTGCTTGATGGAGGCCTAGGTCAACACTCGCACACAAAGATCAAGGATCCAAAATGAAGGCTCAAATTGGAAAACTTAATTAAAAATTATCAACCTCTATTTCATCATGCCTAAGATACCCTCAAAGGATAACAAACAATCTTATAGTCATCCTAGGAGTCACAGTGATTTTAAATTTTATTATTTCACTATCAAATGAAATATCTTATGATAAATTAAATTACAAAGGCCACCAAACTATCACAAGGATAAGATCTTGTGTGATTTATAAAGATTTCAATGTAAGATTGCAACGGGAACAAGAAAACTACTTGTAGACATTCAAAAATGAAGCAAACACAATTTTTTCCCAAAAATAATGTAGATTAACTCAAGTTTGATTAAATTTATCAGCAAGGGAAAGTTCTATAACAATCTCATAGCTTGTCAATGGTTGTACACCTGCAACCACCTTGACATGATCAAATTTGACACAAAAGGAGATAAATAGGTTTCTTCAGATGATTTCTCAGAAGGATGAGTTCTATCAAGCTTTTCTCATAGAAAAAATAGTTCAGAGCTCTAACACTCCAACCATTTGCATGAAAAATTCATGCAATTTACAATACTTCATTTACAATAGAAATTTCCCCCAAAACCATGGACATTCATAGAACCATTGCATGTTGAGAATCCTAACATCGAATTTGTGAAAATGTTGTCAGGTGTGCAGATGGGAAATCTCTCCAAATATTTCTAGAATTCAATTATTCACCTGGTAGGTCATTCTTTATCTTGCATGCCAACTAATTCTTCCTCTAATCTATCAAATATGGTTCTTTGCATGCCAAGGAAAGAAAAATAAAATCAGATCAAAGCCAATGATTAGATCATGTTTTGATTGCAAAATACATCTTCAGATTTTTCCCACCCAACTAAGATATGAAATTAATGTTCCTCTTCATTTTATGTGCAAGAGACTCCAAGAAATGATAAAAATCATAAAAAATTGCATCCCCAGGAGATTTGGAGTAGAAATGGCAGAAAAGTAGATACAGATGCATAGCTTCCATTGATCTCTCTTTGGAATCTGGACCATCCACGTGGGAGATCCAAGTCAAGATGGGCCTGGTGGCTCCTTTTTATCTTTTACACTTTTTGGAAAAAATGTAAAATTTCTCAATTGCTACACCCCTCTCGCCCTTGAAAAATGGGGTGACACATGTCCCAATGTGGGTCCCAAGGAACCGCATGCTAAATTCTTCTATTTCACCTCTTTTTTGAAAAATGGAAAATTTTCCAAGTTTTCCTTATAGCTCCACCCTTCCACTTCTAGTCTCTGATGTGGGTCCCAGTGGAACCACACTTCCTTTTTCACTTTTAACTCCTTTTTCCACAAAAAGAAAATTTTCCAATTTACCCTGAAATTCCACACCTCTACCATTGACTGGAGCAAGTTTTGACTTTTCTCTATCAGGCCCATGGGTCATTTTGATGATTTCAGTCTTTTGAATATCAAGGGGCAAAAAATCCAAGTTGCCCCCGATGGCCCGCCTCCCCACCTCTTGACATTTTTAAACCGCCATGTGTCTCAATGGCACATCTTGAGGTGGTCCTCAAAATTAGAGACCCTAAATGAGCGCGGGCTCACCACATGTCTCGAGCCCTTTAGGAAGTTGCTGAAAATTCTAAGGAAAGAAGACCTAGTGGAGACCTCCACGTGTCGTTATGGCGCAACTTCAAGAACCTTATAAGGCTTCAAAATGATTTGGGGGATGTGCTTCCATTTTAGAATTTTATTCCATTTTTCCAAAAGGGAAAAATATCCAATCTACTTCTGAAGGCCCACATCTCTACTTTTTAACTTTACCACATGTCCATCATGGGGTCAAAGTTAGACTTTTTCCCTACCACTTAGTTTTTCTTTAATCAAATCCTGGTGGGGCCGTGGAGAAGGTTCAATTTTTTTTCCAAAGTATCCAAAAATAATAAGTTCAAAACAAACTTGACATGCTCCATCCAATTATAAGAAGCCACGTAAGTACCAAAACAACTAATCACAACTAAGCGGAGCTACGAGACCAAATTTACCTTTTTCCAAAAAATCAAAAAGTGAGAAGTTAAAACATTTTCTTTCTATCCCTAACAAACCAAAACAAGCCATGTGACCACCAAATGCTACGGAATAATTTTGACAAGGAAAAGATGCCCGCTAGACCATCAAAAACAGAAATTCACCATTCATGCCCGAGAATCGATTTTCTCTAAGGATGAAATTTTTTGAAACAAAAACAAGTGAATGAGGGTTCTAAGCATCTTTCAACCATGGATTTGGATTTTCAAAGGCATACAAATATAAATTTATCATTCTTGAGATTTCATTGTCAAGGTAAAATAGGAAAAATGAGAGAGCCTACAAATTTTGAAGATATTAAGGACAAAATAGGGAAACTCATAGAGTTATTCACAAAGAGGAATGATAATGGATTCTGCAAACAATTGCAAGGTATTCAAATGTAGGTAAAATCTTCCAAGAATGCACATCAAGAGATGAAACATTTCATAACATGTATATCAAAGGAAAATCGGGGTAAATGGTGTGAGATCGAAATGAGTATCAACACGAGATACCTAGTTAATTCCTTATGTGTTAGTGTTGACAATTTTTACACTTGTGAAAAAATGGGAAACTCGAAATTTTTTTACGATGGATGGCATTGGTGAAGTATACCTAAGCTAAGGGAGTTTTTGATATTATTGTTACTGCTAAATTAGTTAAATGATTACATGAAATCTGCAGCTATGTGTGCTATTACAAAATGTAATAAATCACATAGTCTGCAATTTCATGACTATCTTCAAAAAAAGAACACAAGGCCCTGAAGGACAGCTGTGTTGTCTTGATGAAGACATTCAATTATAGAATAGGTGAAATACTAAGTTTTGGAACAACATACATAAGTGTAGATTATAGAAATCAGAGTTCATTACTAGATGTTACAGGTTTTCCTTAATTTTATTTCCTTCATGATTAAGACATTCAATTATATCACTGAGTTGTTTAGTTCATCATACAATTCATACAGAAAGTTGAAATGCATAAAAAATTATCCAACTAATTTTTAGAATTCAATGTTTTATTCATAAGGAATTTTCAAATGTTTCCCACACAAGCCATGGGATGTAATGAAAACTAAAGTACAAGTCTTGAAATAAGAGGTGCACATGTATGATACGAAAGTAAAGGAGTATGAGTGAACCCATCATTTCCTTGGGGGTTTTCTTTTTCTTTGAAGCATCTCAATTTCTAGCTTTTGTTCCTTCTTCATCTTCATTGTAAAAGTCATTGTACCTGAAAAGAAGAAAATGAGAGAAGCTGTCGATTCACTGAGATCGGGGATCAAACCATATTCCTATATTGTCCTAATTCATGCATATGAATCTCACGAACGTCGAGGAGATATAGTTTACTTAAATATCAAACTTCATACATGCTTTGCTCACTCAGAAAGAAGAAAGAGAAAATAAAAGAAAACCATGGACACAAGAGAGGCCAAAAAGCCTAAGTATTTTCTAACTGTTTTCTTAAGTGTGCAGGTATAGGTTGTAGCCAAGAAGAAATAGAAAAGTATGAATTACATGTTCGAAGGAAGGAAGAGTGTAATTGAAGTTTCAAAGTAACTATTCTACAAAATGGAAGCTACAATACATAAGAGGGATTGGAAAAATGAAGAACATGTTTCGGTTTGCAACGAAAGAAGAAGAATCTGATTTTAATAAGCTGAAGTTAACTTGAAAGAAAGGGTTACATCTGAAACAAAATAAAAGTGAGAAATTAGGAAAAAATTTGCAGGGCTTGCCCATGAAAAATCAACTTTTAAAATTTTCCCGCATGCATATCAAAGCTATAATAAAAGGAAATACAGTATATAATGTAGAAAATAAATGGAGTTCACTTTTAGTCATCAAATTGAAGTACATTGGAGCATTCATCGTAGCTTAAAAATTAAATAAATTGAAATTTAAAGTGATCTTACAAAGTGCAGCCATTCTATGAATTTCAGTTTTCAAGTAAAGCAAGTATGAAAATAAGAGATGCTACCATATCAAAGAGGTATAACTATTTATGCAAGGAAATAGATCAAGAAAAGATTAACATCAGGTTCATCACAGAAATTCAAGACTCAATCTAGTTACAGTGGAATAAGCATGAATGAACAGAAGCTCCATTGAAGGAAAATATCCAAAGTACAATGTATCTTAGAACATCTTTAAGTTACAAGAGAGCTACAGGTATTTATAGATGATCTTATAGTCACTAGACAAAGGATGAAATAGGCAGTATAAATTATAGTTGGAAACTCACACAGATAGAGCTCCAGGCATTAAACTGAATCAATACAAAGGGTATTGAAAATTAAAGCTTCAGATAGTTGAAACAAAAAATCATGGCCATCAATTTTCAAAGACAGAGTTCACCTTTTCATTCTAGAGGAAATAAAGAATCTAATCATTTGATCTTTTCCTAGTTCTCAAAGCTCAAACCAAAGCTTTATGTGGAAGACATAACTAATCGAGTTGGACAAAAGCTTGTTTACACAACATTGGTGATTAAGATAATAAACCCAAAAGTACGGTAAAACTACAAAAATGTAGAGTTTGCACGTTGACAAGAATCCAAAACATGGTTTACATTAAAATCCGAGTGCCATCTCAAAATGCAAAGGATCGGAAAATAGATCAAAACCAATAGGTATTTCATTATAATATTCAATCAAAAAGGAAAGGGATTGCATAATCACTAAAGAATGAAGAAGTTTCAAACACCCATATTAATAAGCCTTCAATTATAACTAGTTTAGAGCAAGAGGAACACTCTCTAGCATTCAGATCAAAAATTTAGACATAAAAACTTGAATAAAAATTACATGCACATCCAGGCTAAAATCTTTTCAAAGTTTTCTTTCAGAATTTATTATTCCCATCGAAAATTAGTTTCAAATTCTGATTCAAGAAAAGAAATTACAGTTTCCAACCTTAATCATGAAAACCCATTAATGGGTATCAAAATAAGAGTAAGAACAAGTACTTACTAGTTTTTGAAGCTGAGTAAACCCTCAAAGAATCATCAAGTTCAGAGAAAGAAGATCAAGCTTAGAATGAGTTTAACTCGAAAATACCAAGGCCAAGCCACAAATATCTAGAAAATGTGAAGAAAGAATAGATCGGTATTTCTCAAACAATAGAGTGGTTTACAACAAAGTAATGTGATTATATCCAACCAAGTCAAAACTTACATTTCCATAACATGATTATATCCAAACAAGTCAAAACTTACATTTCCATAATGATTATATCCAAACAAGTCAAAACTTACATTTCCACATTGAACAATATGACAACCATGGTCCCAAGTTCGAACTCACAAAGTGGTGGCTATTTTTAAGAAAATCTCATACTGAGACCAAAAAGTAATACAAAAACCTAGCTCAAAGCTTTCAAACATGAGGGCCATCAAAGGAAGCAACACAGAACCGAGTTTTAGAGGTCAACAATGGCGACCAATATAAAAACTAAACTCAAATCTTTCTCAGAAAGAAGGGACAAGCTCAAACTCAAAAATGGCAACCGCATCGAGCAGTATCAAGGAATCAGCTCGCAAAACTTCCTCAAAAAACTGAAACAAAAATGAAGGACTAGTAATACAAATGATCGAACAAAAGAGAATCATTTTTACAAAAAATCCAAGCTCAAAGACGATAATAATGGTGAAAATCAATTGAATCTTTCTCATAAATATCTAAATAGATCAGAGATGAAAATATATAGGTACACGAAGGCTCAAAATGAAATGAATCGAGCTTTGAAAACTTAACAATGGGGTCAAGCAACAAAATTGCCAAGGCTTCACCCACAAGCCAAAAACTAAATGAGATTATCATTAGGGTCAATTCTCTTTACCACCTGAACCCGAGCATTGAGTTGATTCAAACTCAACCGTGGTTGGAGGATCAACGATCATGAGTCACAAAGACAACATATCAATGCTTGAGGATTGAGCTCCAAAATTCAAAGAAAACCATCAAAGTTAATTCCCCTTTGGCCATATTAATTGTAGGGTTAAAAACCCCACTTACGATTTAAGATCCAAGACACCAAATTCATCAAGGAAAGAGATCGACGACATTCATCAAGGATCAAAACTAACCATGGTTAAACAATGCATATATGTGGCAAGCTTTCATAAAACCCTAATTAGGGTTGGTTTAAATTGCCAACAAACAACATGCCAAGGGTGAGTCATCATGGAGGCACAGGCTAGCCCTACGTTGGAATTAAATAATCATTGCATTTTGTGACTTTAAAAAACCAAAAAGAGTCAAACTATAGTCCAACTCCATATAATACAAATTTTTGATATACATGCCAACTATGATCACTAAAAAGGTGAAATTCAAACCATGTGTTATTCAAATATGTAAAAGTTGACGATGATATATAATGCATGTATTAATCAGAGGTGGTGGAGACTATAGGATTGCATGTGAAATGTGCAAACGTGGTTGACCTTATAAATTTCTAAGTCTATAAAGGTGGTCAAACCTAATAGAGTGCAAAGGTGGTCCCTACTATCAAGATATTTGAAGATGACTTGTAGTATGTCACCCATGTGACCACTTAGACAAGGAATGTCAACATCAGAATCTGATCATTGGAGGTGGTCCCCATCAATCGAATTTATGGATGGTTATTTTTGTAAATTTTGTAATTACTGTAGTTATTTTACTCACAAGTAGCGAGTTGATAGAGGATATAATAGACAAGAAGACAAATTCACATGCACAAGGAAAGAGAGTTGTCTAACAAGAAAGATTATAATTAGGAAATTATTCACCTTTGTTTTCTTAAAAATAGAACAATCAACTTCAATTTTACTATATTATAATTAGGGCTATTAATGCCTATTTGTAATTACATGTTCTATTTTTATTTATTAATTACAAAAAGGGCTATTAATGCCTATTTGTAATTGCATTTATAGTCTTTTGTATGTTTCAATTAATCTTGTGAATGCAAATTTCTTGATTAATCATCTCACCTGTTCACATTGTAAAATTCAATAATTTTTACATGATATTAATGTGCATGTTTAGCTTAAGATATTATTGTGATACTTTCCCTCAATCTTTGCGAAGTGTTTTCCCTTTACATTTTGTAGAAAAGCTGTTGGTTCATGCATGAAGAATCCTTTCACATATAAATTGTGCATATACTCAGTCAAAGGCCTCATACAAATTTGGTGTATCACCTTTGTTTTAATTATTTTATAGTTATCTTTACCCTTAAACCCCAGAAATCAGTTTAGGATACATCAATAAGGAATCAACCTTGATACCAGAAACTAACCTCAAAATGGGCATACCCATAGACCTTAAGTGTTTCCATTGTATATACGAAAGAAATAAATCAATTTTGCAAGCTTAGAACACTTTCAACTATCTCTCTATAGGGTGTAATTTTGAGAGATAATCATTTTTGGCATGCCCGATGGGACCATGAATAAAATCTACATGCAAGTTATGACTATCCACAAAAGATCTACAACATATTTAAAGTTACATTTAAGAGAAAGATGCAACAATTTATTTTTAAATATTTAAAGATATTTTGGTAACTAGGTAATGTTGTTTTCAGAACAATATTGTAGCATGTTCTAATCCTAAAGTGACTACAAGATCATCGGTAAGAGGAATTCCTCCTGATTTTATTTCTTTACCTTTGAATTCAGCAAGAAGGAGAAGAGTTGGTAATACTTTACCTTATAATAGGCTTGGTTTTGATAAACCTTCTCCTAATATTCCTTCACCACATATCAATCTTTGTGTTCAAATCGAGTTTTGGAAATGGTTATTCAACCACCAAGGAATTTTGTGACCTTTACTAATGGCAACCCATTAGTAATCGATTTACCATTACATCCCTAATGCTGCCATGAAAATTTTTCTATCATTCGGTGGTGAAAATCAAGTGACACCTAGAGAGCACATTAAATATGTCACAACCTTATGTGTAGTTCATAATATTACTCTTGAGGGTGTAGCTTTGAGACTTTTAGCTACATCTCTTAAAGGAAAATCCTTGTAATGGTAATACATCTAGAGATTTGATGCATAAGAACTTGGAATGACTTAGGTGATAAATATCTGAAACAATTTCAAGATAATTCAGATCATTTATCTCTTACAGAAAAATTATCTACCATTAAAAGAGCTCCTACCGAATTTATGTCAAGTTTCAACATCCGTTTTACCAGATTTTGGGAAAGATTTCTAACAAGTGTCAAGCCTCAAGATGATCACGCTTTTCTTTATTATCTTACGACATTCAATGGTAATATTTCAACTATGATTCAGTCTATGGGAGGAAAGACAATCCAAAAAGCCTATGAGATTGCCATCTGAGCTGAAAATAGTCTTATTCAAGATGGAAAATTAGCACCAAGGCCTTCAATATTTTTATTGGTAGATTTACCACCTATTCCTCATCCTATGAAAATTATAGAACCTGTTGTTTCTTCCCCATTAGATGATGTATTTAAAGCTTTTTTTAGAATATGGGAACAATTTGAATTCAATTGAGAATAGGCTTGCATTACCTAGCAAACTTTATCAGTCTCCTTATCAGCAAAATTAGCTAAATCACCAAAATAGGTAGCCTTACCAATAGAATCAAAATTATAGGTAGCCTTATCAGCAAAGACAATTTGACCCAAAGTCTCCTAGTTTGTCTAACACTTTATTTCCATTAATATGGCTACGGTAGAGTGGTGTCAACCTTGTAATTAGCCTCATTCAGCTATAACTTGCCCAAATGCTTATCTGAACATAAGTCTTGTACAAAACCTCAACCTGAGACATTATTCATGCCTCAATTGGAGAGTGGGAAGAAAGATACTCTGGTTCATAAAGCACCTGAATATAATTTAGTCATTTTAAATGAGGATGATTTCATTGTAGTCACTACTAGAACTCAAGGAAAAGCCATTGAAAGTCAAAAATAACAAAATAGGTATGTTCTTCCCACTGTCATCCTTTGATGAGACAACATCTACAGTCCCAAAACTAGCTAACACTCTTGTTGTTCCTAAAAAAATAGCAAGTGCTTTATCGATGAAGGACAGTTTAACAAGGTATAGCCTAACATAAGAAGATTGTTTATACCTCAGATATCAAAGACAACTGAATCAAAATCAATTTTTGCTAAGGTCTATGCTAAAACAGTTGAATCTGTCTCTAAAACTGTTGCTTCTTTTAAAATTCTTGATGTAATGAAAAAGCATAATATTAACATCTCAATGTGGGATTCTCTAAGTATTCTAGGACAACAAGATTTACTTTCTCATGAACTAGCTAAGTTGCAGATTTCTTCTAAAACAACAAGTAAAGAAATTCTAGAAGGAAGACATGGTCCTCAAAATAATGGAACAAGATTTCATCAAAGAAGTTAAATGGATGGTTTAGAAAGTATTAAATTCTCATGACATCAAGAATCGCCACTGTTTTATATATAACTAATTATTAGAGAATATCCTGTTCATAATCGTATGGTGGACAATGATGTAAGTATCACGGTTATGCCAAAAGCAAGCGTAGAAAAATTGGGTCTGCAATATGAGCCTACTAGAAAAGAGTGTCTTATAGCTTGATGGAATTGCAACTAATAAATTTTGTGTAATTAGGAATTTAGAGGTAACATTGCATGCTTTCCCAAATGTTTCTATTATGCAAGACGTCACTATTGTACATTTTCCTCCTTACTTTGCATTATGCTTATCTAGAGATTTCACAGCAAAGATAGGAGGTTATCTCTCTTGATTGGTCCTTATTATTTTTCACTACTCATTATGACACAAAAGTTACTATCAATTTAGATCCATTGACCATATTTCACATTGAGCCTCACTCTTCAAATGCAAGTGGCAAATTATTGACCTTAGATCAATCCGATTTTGATGACATAGCTCATGTTTCAGCATTAAACGGTATTTATAACATTTTTATGGATGAAAAGATAGTTGAAGAACATGCTCATGATCCTTTTAAGGAATTTGAAGAATATATGTTTGGTGTGTATTGTATGCATGAAGAAAATACACCACTACCCTTGTCGTCTAAAACAGAAAATTTAGCGAAGGGATTTAGAAGCTTCATTTTGATGGAGATAAGAACAAGATAGGACAGGAGCAAGTTTGATGCTCACTTCCTAGTAAATGAAAGTTATTTCTCATCTTTGAGTCTATAATTTTCACACACTTGTAATGTGGCTGAATACAAAGCATTAATTCATGGCTTGCTTTGGGCTAGAAAGAGAGGTATCAACACATTAAAAATATTTGGTGATTATGAGTTGGTTATAAATCAAGTAAAGAATTTGAAAGTTTGTAAGAATCCATTAATGAAGCCTTATAGACATAGAGTTTCAGACTTAATGGAAGATTTTGATGTTATTAATATTCATTCCATTCCAAGAATCGAAAATAAGCATGCGAGACAAACTTAGGAGTTGGTTTCTAGTTTTGAATTCTTTGGAATAGATAGAGAACAACAAAATTCAGCCTCATATTAAGCTGATTGTCGGGCCTTCTATACCGATAATGATTTGAATTTACGGAGTTTTGAAACTGATCATCAAATCTGAAATTTTTACATAAAGAAGCTGAGTTTTCTAAAGTAAACTAGGATAAATTAGAGCATTTATATGTTGATCAGATTGTTCAATTAAAGACAAATAAGTTACCTCGAGGTCTAGTCACATTAGAGGACATCTTCAATACTGATGATCAGTTAAGAAAAGACAAAACTAAGATGTCAACGCATGCTGATAACTATGAAGAAATTTCAGTTGATGAAGGGAAAAATTTGTTTCTTGAAAGGTATGTTCCTCAGCTGAAAAATAATCATTTATTAATATTTGCAAAGAATTTAAAGATGTTTTTTCTTGGAGATACCAAGACCTGAAAGTGTTTGATCCTAGTTTAGCAAAAATACTATCGAATTACAATGAAATTCTAAACTAGTTAAGTGAAAAAGAGGCATGTAAATCCCAAAATAGAGCCTCTAATGAGGAAAGAGTTATCCAAGTTAATTGAATCAGGTATTATCTGTCCAGTCAAGCATTCAAGTTGGGTAGAAAATATTTTTCATGTTAGGAAGAATAATGGAGAAATAAGATTATGTGTAGATTTCAGAGATCTTAATAAAGTTTTTTTAAAAGATCATTACCCACTACCAAATATGGATCATATTTTGAGAAGAGTCTTACATTCGGATAGACTATCTCTTCTAGATGGTTATAGCGAATACAATCAAATTTTAGTGTGAGAAGAATATAGGTACAAAGTAGCGTTTACCACCCAAGCGGTACTTATGCTTACAAAAGAATGCCTTTTGGCCTTTAAAATGCTAGCACAATGTCCGAACATGCAATGGACATGGTTTTTCATAGCTTGTTAAATAAATGCATCCTTGTTTATTTAGATGATGTTATTTTATTTTCAAAAATTATGATGCATTTAAGGCAGACTTTTAAGTTATGTTCGCAGTTTGGAATATCTTTGAATCCCAAAAATTCTATATTTTTAGTACATCAAGGTAAACTAATTGGTCATATTTTTTCCAAGTAAGGTCTAGCAATTGATCCTTTCAAAATTGAATGCATATCACAACTATCATTGCCTCATCATAAGAAGGCATTACAAAGTTTTCTTGGAAAAATCAACTTTGTTAGAAGATTTGTTCCAAATTTTGCAGCATTAGTTAAACCATTGACAACTATGTTAAAGAAAGAGAAAATTTTCTCTTGGACCAACGAAGGGAGAGAAGGGTTTGAAGAAATCAAAATAGCCATCTCTCAAGCTCCTACTCTTGCAAATCAAAATTTTGATAAAGATTTTACAATGTATGCATTTGTAGGAAATGAAATAATCTCAGCCATACTAACTCAAGTTAATGATGAAAATATTGAGTAGCCAATTGCTTTCTTTGGACAAAGCTTACATGATTACGAAAAAAGGTATGTATTTCTTGAAAAACAAGTACTTTCAGTTTTTAGAGGACTAGAGAATTTTAAGTACATGCTTTCAAAAATAAAATCCATGTTCTAGTTTCTCATCCAAATGTGAAAATTTTATTGTTAAATAAAGAATTGAATGAGAAAAGAGCAGGTTGGATAACGAAAGTTATGGAATATGATGTTGATATCCAGGTTCCTAAGATAGTTTGAGGTAAAGGTTTGTGTGAACACCTAATTGCTGATATGTAAAAGTAAAGCAAAGCAGCGAGAACCCAAAGATTCAAAACAACATTCTAACATTTCATATCGGCAATCAAACATCATGGTCCAACCAAAAAATCAGCAACCTGAACTTGCTCAAGAAACTCGAGAATCAAGATCGATGACCGATTAGGTTAAATATTTAAATCATTATACCCATTTGGAAGGTATGGACAAGAATAAATGAAGATATTTCAGATTACAAGTTGTCCCCTATATCTTTGTTTATAGTGTGTTGTTCAAAAAAGAGATATAAATGGAATCTTGTTGCGATGTGTTCACTATAATCAAATTCATAAATTACTATCGAGAATTCCATGAAGGACTGAAGGAGGTCACTTCTTAGAATGTACTATGGCCTAAAAAATCATGAAAGATGGTTATTATTGGCCTATCATATTCAAGGACTATTTTGAATGGATCATAACATGTAAGAAATGTTATTTCTTTGTTGGAAGAGAATGTTCATCTTCGCTGTCTTTATAGCCTATTTCAATTGATCAACCTTTTATGTAATGGGGTCTTGACTTTGTTGGCATGATAAACCCACCTTCATCGCAAGGACACAAGTGGATCCTAACTGCTATACATTACTTTACACGATGGATTGAAGCAGTAGCCTTGAAACATGCTAATGAAACTTTGATACTATCCTTTAATGAAGGTATAGTTTGTAGATTTGGTGTTCCAACAACTATCATTTCAGATAAAGCTTTAGCATTTCTTGGTGTGAAGATAATGATTGGGCTATCAACAATGGAATTTACTTAAGTTCTTCATCTAATTATTACCCACAAGGTAATGGCTTGGCTGAAAGTACTAACAAGAACCTTGTAAGGATCATCAAAAGAACACTAAAATATAATCAAAGAGCTTGACATCTAATGTTGAATTCAGCACTTTGGGCTGATAGAGTAACTCCTAAAAGATCAGTTGGCAATTCACCATACAAACTTGTGTACGGAAAATAAGCAAGAATGCCTATTTCAGTTGAGTTACCTACATTATATTTGTTGCATCAAATGGAGTTTCTTGAGAATGAACCATTATAGGTTCGTTATGTAGAGTTAATGGAATTACAAGATCTAAGAGATCAAGCTCATTTAAATATGGAAAAGAATTAGAAACAAATGAAGAAGACTTTTGATAAGAAATCCAAATTTAGAATCTTCAATGAAGAAGATATTGTGTTAAAGTGGGATACTGATCGTGCAAATCTAGGAAAACACGAGAAAGTTTGATACAATCTGGAGTGGCCCTTACATGATTTCAGCTTGCAAATAACAAAATTCTTTTCATATTTAAAATTTAAATGGAGAGGAACTTCCCATTCGTGTGAATGGTATGTTTCTCAAACACTGTTATTGAAAATCTTACAGTGATTGTTAGAGTAGGATTTCCCTTCAATAAGTGTATTTTCTACACATTATATTGTTTTTAGTTCAATAATTTCATTCATGCGCATGATCTAGTTCACAGATCCTTTCCCAATTTTAGTTTTTTTTTAAGGGTAGGACCTTTAGAAAGGTAGATTTTGGTTACATGTTTGGACTCCATGCCCAATGGACAAGACCAAGGCACGATCTATAAGATACCAAGTAGCTTTCCCCATAGAATCACTAGAAATGTTGACAATTTTTTTCACTTGTGCAAAAATGGGAAACTCGAAACTTTGTTACAATGGATGGCGTTGGTGAATTATACCTAAGAAAAGGGAGTTTTTGATAGTATTGTTACTGCTGAATTAGTTAAATGATTACATGAAATATGTAGCTGTGTGTTTTATTACAAAATGTAACAGATCACATACTCTACAATTTCATGACTATCTTCAAAAAAAGAACACAAGGCCCTGAAGGAAAATTGTGTTGTTGTCATGAAGACATTCAATTATAGTATAGGTGAAATGCTAAGTTTTGGAACAACATACATAAGTGCAGATTGCAGAAATCAGAGTTCATTACTAGATGTTACAGGTTTTCTTTAATGTTCTTTCCTTCATGATTAAGACATTCAATTATATCACTGATTTGTTTAGTTCATCATATAATTCATACAGAAAGCTAAAATGCATAAAAAATATACAACTCATTTTCGGAATTCAATGTTTTATTCATAAGGAATTTTCAAATGGTTCCCACACAAGCTATGTGATGTAACTGAAAAGTAAAGTAAAGCTACTGGAATAAGAGGTACACATGCATGAAAGAGAAAGTAAAGGAGTATGAGTGAACCCATCATTTCCTTGGGGCATTTCTTCTTTCTTGAAGCATCTCAATTTCTAAATTTTGTTCCTTCTTCATCTTCGTTGTGAAATTCATTGTACACGAAAAGAAGTAAAGGAGAGAACTATCGATTACATAAGCTCAAGGATCAATCCATATTCCTATCTTTGTCCTAATTTAGGCATATGAATCTCTTAACAATAGGAGATATAGTTTACTTGAATATAAAAGCGTATACAATCTTTTCTCACTTAGAAAGAAGAAATCGAAAAGAAAAGAAAACCATGGACACAAGAGAGACCAAAAATCCTAACTATTTTCTAACTATTTTCTTAAGTGTGTAGGACCCAGTGCAGGTTGCAGCCAAAAAGAAATAGAAGATCCGAGAATTACATGATGGAATGAAGGAAGAATTTAATTCAAGTTTCAATAAATATTCTGCAAATGAAAAAGTTACATCTGACAAAAGAGGGACTGGAAAATAGAAGTACATGTTTCTATTTGCAACTAAAGAAGAAGAATCAGATTTTAAGAAGTTGAAGTTAACTGGAAAGAAAGGATTACAGCTAAAACAAAATGAAAGGGATAATTTTGGAAAAAAATTATCGGGGTTTCACCATGAAAAATCAACTTTTAAATTTTCCAGCATGCATATCAAAGCTGTAATAAAAGGAAATACAATATATAATGTAGAAGAGAAATGGAATTCACTTTCAGTCATCAAATTGAAGTACTTTGGAGCATTCATTATAGCTTAACAATTAAATAACTTGAAATTTAAAGTGATCTTACAAAGTGCAGCCCTTCTATGAATTTCAGTTTTCAAGTAAAGCAAGTATGAAAATCAGAGATGCTGCCATATCAAAGAGGTACAACTATTTATGCAAGGAAGTAGATCAAGAAAAGATTAACATCATGTTCATCACAGAAAGTCAAGACTCAATCTAGTTATAGTGGAATAAGCATGAATGAACAAAATCTCAATAGAAGGTAAATATCTAGAGTACAATGGATCTTAGAACATCTCTAAGTTAAAAGAGAGTTGCAGGTATTTACAGATGATCTAATAGTTACTAGACAAAGCATGAAATAGTAGCAGTATACATTACAATTGGAAACTCACATAGATAGAGCTCAGGGCATTAAACTGAATCAATACAAAGGGTATTGAAAATTAAAGATTTAGACAGTTGAAACAACTAATCATGGCCATCAATTTTCTAAGACAGAGTTCACCTTTTCATTCTAGAGGAAATAAAGAATCTAATCATTTGATATTTTCCCAATTCTCAAATCTCAAACCAAAGCTTTATGTGGAAGACATAACTAATTATGTTGGAACAAAGCTTTTTTACACGAAATTGGTGATTAAAAGAAGAAAGACAAAAGAACATTAAAAATACACATAATGTAAGGTATGCACACTGACAAGAATCCAGAACATGGTTTACATTAAAATCCAATGTCATCTCAAAAATGCACAAGATCAAGAAATAGATCAAAACAAACAGGCATTTCGTTATAATATTCAAAAAAAGGGGAAGGGGATTATAGAATCACTAAAGAATGAAGAAGTTTCAAACATCCACATCAATAAGCCTTCAGGTCTAATCAGTTTAGAGCAAGAGGAAAACTCTCTAGCCTTCATATCATAAACTCGAGATAGAAATAATTGAATCAAAATTACAATCACATCGAAGCTAAAATAGTTTCAAATTTTTCTTTCAAAATTCAATATTCCCATCGAAAATCAGTTTCAAGTTCTGATTCGAGAATATAAATTACGTTTCTCACCTTAATCATAAAAACCCATTAATGGGTATCAAAATCTAAGTAAGAAAAAGTACTTACTAGTTTGTTCAAGCTGAGTAAACCCTTAAATAATCATCAAGATCGTGAGAGAAATAAGATCAAGCTCATAATGATTTTAAATCGAAATGACCAAGGCCAAGCCTTAAAAATATAGAAAATGCAAAGAAATAATGGACTATCGGTATTTTCAAACAATAAAGTGGTTACGATGAAGTAACAGTTATATCCAAGCAAGTCAAAACTTACCTTTCCGTATTAAATAATATGACAACCATGGTCTTGAGTTCAAACTCACAAAGTGGCGGCTATTTTTAAGAAAATCTAACACAAACCAAAAAGTAATATAGAAACCAAGATTGAAGCTTTCAACCATGTTGACGATCAAATGAAGCAAACAAGAACTAAGTTTCAATGGTTAACGATGGCGGCCAATACAAAATTTGAACTTGAATCTTGCTCATAAAGAAGGGTCAAGCTTAAACTCTAAAATAACAACTACATCGAGCGAGTATCAAGGAATGAGCCTGCAAAACTTCCTCAAAAAACTCAAATAGAAATGAAGGATGACTAATACAAATGCTCAAATGACAGAGAATCATTTTTACAGAAAATTCGAGCCCGAAGATGATAATAACGGTGAAAATCAGCTGAATGTTGCTCATAAAGATCTAAACAAATCAGAGATGAAAATATACAGGTACAAAAAGGCTCAGAAGACTGAAAAATGATTTGAATCAAGATTCAAAAAATCAACAATGGCGTTGATCAAATTTTTTTCCAAGGCTTCACCAACAAGCTAAAAAACCAAATGAGATGATCATTAGGGTCAAGTTTCTCTTTTTCGCTGAACCCAAGCATCGAGTTGATTCGAACTAAACCATGGTTGGAGGATCAACATCCATGAGTCAAAAGTAAAATGGATCAATGCTCAAGGATTGAGCTCCAAAATTCAAAGCAAGCCATCACGGTTAATTCCCACCAGCCATATTAATTGTAGGGTTAAAACCCTAATTACAGTTTCAGATCAACGACATCAAATTCATCAAGGATAGAGATCGATGGTCTTCATCAAGGACCAAACCCAACTAGGGTTAAACAATTCATATACGTGGCAAATATTTTGGAAAACCCTAATTAGGGTTGGGTTAAATTTCCACCGACCAACATGTCAAGGGTGAGTCATCATGGAGGAAGGGGCTAGCCCCATGTTGGAATTAAATAATCATTGCATTTTTTTACTTTAAAAAAAAAAAGTCCGAACTATAGTCCAACTCCAAATAATGCAAAGTGCCAATATACATGCCAACTATGATCACCAAAAAGGTGAAATTCAAACCATGTGTTATTCAAATATGTAAAATCCGATGAGGATATATAATGCATGTATTAATCAAAGGTGGTGGAGACTATAGTATGGCATGTGCAATGTGTAAAGGTGGCTGACCTTAAAATTTGCTAAGTGTGTAAAGGTGGCCAAACCAAATAGAGTGCAAAGGTGGTCCCCACTGTCAAGAGAGTTGAAGATGATCTGTAGTATGTCACCCATGTGACCACTTAGACAAGGAATGTCAACATCAGAATTTGAGCATGGAGGTGGTCCCCATCAAATGAATGTGTGGATGGTTATTTTTGCAAATATTGTAAGTATTGCAATTATTTTACTCACAAACAAGGAGTTGATTTTTGCATGCTTCACAAGAGGACAAAATAGACAAGAAGATGAATTCACATGCACAAGGAAAGAGACTTGTCCAGCAAGAAAGCTTATTATTAGCAAATTATTCACCTTTGTTTTCTTAAAAATAGAACAGTCAACTTCAGTTTGACTATATTGTAATCAAGGATATTAATGCCTATTTGTAATTGAATGTTCTATTTTTATTCCTTTATCAATTATTAAATAAAGGATAAAAATAGGATGCAAGGGTGAGTACAAGACTTAGTCTATTTTTGGGATGGAAGGGTAAATTATTTTTGCTATATATTATGTGCCTTAGCAAAGCACAAGGAGGAATTTTGGATATAGGATTACTGAAGAAATTTCTCCCATTTTTTCCCTTTGAATGTGAAGTATTTTCTGAGTTTCCAAATTATTTGTAGTCTTGTGTATGTTTCAATTAACCTTGTGAATGCAAATTCTCGATTAATCATCTTACCCTATTGCAAAATCCATTAATAATATGTGCATGGTTAGCTTAGTAGTATTGTTTTGATACTTTCCCTCAATATGTCAAAGTTTTTTTCCCTTAAAATTCTGCAGAAAACTATTGGTTTGTGTATCAAGAATCCTTTCACATATCAATTGTGCATATACTCAGTCAAATCCCTCATACAAATTTGGTGTATCACCTTAGTTTTAATTATTTTACAGTCATATTTTACCCTTAAACCCAGAAATCAGTTTAGGATACATCAATAAGGAATTTCCCTTCATACCAAAGACTTGGCTCAAAATAGGTATAAAACCCGAGGTGTTTCCATTGTATCTATGAAAGAGAGACATCAATTTTGCTAGCTTACAACACCTACAGACCATCTTTCTTCATGGTGGACTTTGGAGAGATAACATGGTTATATTTTCTATCATGTCAAGTTTGTTGCAGATGTATAGCCATTGATGAGCACCGAGATTGCTCTAGGATATTTTTCTTCTTTGATGAATCTAAGTAATTTTGATATTAATTTGTGTTCAATCTCTAGCAATTTGTGTCTTCTTAGTTTCACAATGTCTCTAGATGATTTCTTTTATTCCTATTGCAATATTACATTGAAATCTTTGTGAAATCACATAGGATCTCATCCCTATGAAAATTTAGTAGCATTTGTAATTTTATCTCAAGAAGATCCTTCATCCCGTGATGAGATAAAAAAATTTAAAACCACTCCAATTTCATTTGTGGATAAAGATTGTTTGTAAGTCTTCAGGTATACGTTAGGTGTGATTGATCACAGATTTTGGTGTTTAATTGAGTCTTCTAACTCAATCCATCATGCTAGATTCTCAAAGACTATGTAAAAACATGCTAATCTTGGCCTCCGTTGAAGAAAACCTTCTAATTAAAGGAACATCTTAATTATTTCGAATCTTTCTATTGTTGAGTTGTCCAACATTGTGAAGTTTCTTAGAGATCTAGTATAATCTACTTTATCCTCCTTAATCTCCCACCAAAATCCTTCAAAACCATTAATCCATCCTAAAATACCCTGTTTTCCCTGTATACCCATAAAGGAACAAAATATAGTTACTAAAATATGCAGAACAATCGGGATTTCTTAATGTCTTGATAACCTTAGCCTTTTGTTGAAAGTATCTCCATCTTTTAGAAGTGACAACTCTTAAGTGTTAAATTTGGGAGTATTAACCATATTTTCACAAGGTTTTCTTCATAATATTTGTGCAAAAGAAGGATATCTCCATCTCCTTCATCAAACAGAGGTTACACTAAGGGTTCTCTCACCATGGTCGAAAGGCATGGCCTAAAGTAGTGAGGATAGGTCAAATCCTCTTGAAGGTGATATCCATCTCTCCATAAATATGAGTGACAATGGTCCAGTTAGATCTCATCCCTGGCTACAAAATGACACACATTATGATCTATCTATCTCTAAGCTCCATGTCCTATTTTTGTTGCTAATCAGATGGAAAGGGAGAACAAATTTGGATACCAACACTCATGGTGCCGTTGCCGGGGACTCATTGAAGTATTTTAACAAAGTTGTACACATACAAACCATGGTAATGTTTCTTACATGATCTAAGTGCAAATAAATTCCTAAAACATCATTATCTGTTCATATCTGTAAGAATTGTTCAAAGTTGTGAGTTTTAAGTGCAATATTTCTAGCTTATACAATTATTGCACTAAATTGTGTATCATCATTAGTAAATTTGGTTAAAAGAAGAGTAGATCTTGTAAGCTTTGCATGAACCTGGTATGGATAGACATTTGATAGGTATTTCGTAGTGAATTTTCACAAACTAAGGTGAAAATCCTTAGCGGTAACTCAGTGTTATTTAAATTATTTATAAATACCAGTCTCTTAACATATATCAAGTAAGATTTGTCATTAATATCTGCAAAGCTAGAAGGAAGAAGATCTTTCTTTGCCAAGGACCTAGTAGAAGGTTGTTTCAAGATTTGGAAAAGTCTAATTCAGAAGGAAGAAGAATTTGGAAGGTAGTTCGAGATCAAGCATCAAGAAAAGATATCTCCATTGGTGAAACTGATCACCTATGATTGAAGATTGTAATACTTCCTCAAGTGCTTCTAAATCAGTTAGTCTCTTTATTAAATTGAATTCTCCATCCGGAGAGGGTCCTTCTTTTGCATTTGAAACATTTTCCACTCAATCTTCCCGGTATTTTCCAAATCTAATAGAGTTTTCCAAGAAATAGAGCCTTTAGAGGCCAGTCATTCTAAGAATTGTATCCTTGTACCACACAAACCTGTCACTCCACATCATCCTATTTCTCCTATAAGATCACCTCCTTAAAATAATATGGCTCATCCTCCACCTAGACATCCATTTGTTGTTAATAATTTTGGTCCCATCAATTTTTGAGGTATGGTTGGTTATCCAAATGTTGTGCCACAAGATGTAAGAAATAGATTACCTAGGTTTCTGGGAAATAATGCAATCATTGGTGATCAACATTTGAATCTCTTTGTTGATATGATGGAGGAATTTGAAATAGAGTTTGAGGATGTATACATTAAATTATTTATCCATGCTCTAGAAGAAGATGTAAGGGACTAGAATAAATCTTTGCTAGATAATTCCATTAACTCCTGGATAGAGATAAAAGAATACTTTTAGAATGCGGTATGGTTATATAACGGACCGTAGGTTTTTTTATCAGAGTTTCAAAATATAAAAAAATCCTAATGAATCACCGCATGATTTCAATACGAAATTTAATAAAACATTGAGAATACTTCTTGTTAATTTGATGCCATGTGATGAATCATTCCTGATAAAGTATTCAAATGCATTTGATAATAAAGTTGCTTACTATTTGAGGGATAAGAACCCTAGAACTTTGAGACAGGCCTTTACCATGGCTCTCAAATTGAGAACAACATTAAAGCGGCTGAAAAATATCCTAAGAAGGAGGGTGTTAAAATAATCAACCCAGAAAATCCTTAATCAAGTAAGGGTGTGGATCTTGAGGAGGTTATAAAGACTTTGGCTAGGGCTCTCAAAGAAATCTCTTACAACCGGCAGGGAAGAGAAAGGAATTGGACAAGGTTCTCAAGGTCAAAGATAGGAAACAAGGATAAGAAAGATTTTTAAATCATCCTAGAAATGATAAGAGATCTCATGACAATGGTAAAGGACCCATGGGAGCAGACAACCCCAAGCTAGGGAGAATAGAGTAGCACATGATCCTCTAAATTCCAGAGTTGCTATCGTTGAAGAGACATATCAAATTGATTAGTGTGACAAATTTTTCTTACCCCACCCGCCATGTGAAGTAGATCAGCAAGTTGAAGAAGATTATGATGATGACAACATATATGATGATGCATGCATGGTGGAATACTCTACAAGCTCACAGCAAGGGGAAAATTCAACTGAAGTAATAAGTGCAAGATCTGTTGTAATTTTTGGGACTGCATTCACTGGGTACCTCTTCTTCCTCCCTCTCATGCTTTAGAAATAGATATAGTACAAGATTTTGAACTTCCTAATAATGATTCGATTACCTAAGAGCTCTAATTATTTAGAAGTATGGTGGAGGAATACCATCGAAGAGGATAGACAAATGTTAATGAATGTTTTTGTTGCCCAAGAAAAAGAGTATAACACAAGAAGTAAAGTTATCAAAGGGGCAAGGCCTCAAGCCAAGCCAAAGAGCCCAGTTCTCACCAATGTCCAAAAAGAACCTCTAAAGAAAGATGCATCTGGAAAAAGCCTTATTGTCTCAAGTAGAACTAGTGTTCCTACCCATGCCCAAATTATGAAAAATATTGTGCCATCGATGATTTTGTCAATCTTTCTTCAAATTTTCTTTGCCCAAATACATACCATATGACATTTCCCAAGTCTTGAGTCGGATCAAGATTTTTGTCCCAATTGTTGAAGCCGCATAGGATTCTTGGGCACAAGAAGAGGGATTTTGGTTATTTGGGATTGGAGAAAGATAGGATTGCCCAAGGAAGAAATATAAATAATGTAAACACTCCTCCAACCATTACAAACCTAGAAAAACCACCAACATTAGAGGAGATAGGTCAACCACTTGAAGTTTACTTGGGAACATCTTTGGTTGAGTCTCAATTAAATGTTGATCCATTATTTACAACACCAATTATTAAGGACAACATGCTACACAATTGTATGTTTGATTCCGAGAGAATCATGCAATGTTATGCCTCTAGAAGTCATGAATTAATTGAACATTAAAGTGATAACAACTTATGGAAAGTGTATTGCAATGGATTCTAGAGAGGTGCTAGTTGTAGGGTGTGTAAAAGGTTTAGTGGTACAACTTGCAACTTATCCGGGTAAGAACTTGAAACTTGATGTTGTTATTGTTGATTGCCCTGCCAAATGGGGCATGCAATTATCAACAAAGTGGTTTGCATGTGTTGGTGGAATTGTTCAAATGGATATGTATTTTTCCACCATTCCAATTAAAGGAAGCCTTGTAAAGTTGTATGGAGAGAAGAAGATGTTGCACCTCATTGAATATCCCAATAATGCTTCTTATGAAGTGTTGTATGTGGATGTAGATGCGGAGTAACTTTTTTGGTTTGTTGATGGAAAAGAGCATAATATTGATCAGTGTAAATTTATTGAACAAGTGGGTTTACCTTCAACCTTGTTATTCAATGGAGATTTTTCCAAGTTTGGAAATGGTGCTTTGGTATTGTTTTGATATCTCCAGGCCATGAAGAGTTCATTTTTATTTCAAACTCAACTTTGAATGCACTCACAAAATTTTTAAATATGAATAATTATTATTGGGTTTGAGAATTCCATGGAAATATGGTGTAAAGGATATCATTGTTAAAGGAGATTCGTAAGCGATTGTCAAGAAATTTAGAAAAGCAGTATGCTACTAAAAATCAAATAATGAAACAATACAATTATGTAGTATGGGATTTGATTGGAATGTTTGACTCATTTAACATTGTGCACCATGATAGAAAGTTTAATGTTGTTGTAGATAAGTTATTAGTTCTACTATCTAGATTTGGGAATTGTAAAGTGTCTCCATTTTGTGAGTATGATGTTGAAATACTAACAAGGCCATCTATCCCCGATAATGTTAAAAATTCACAAGTGTTTGATGATGATTCCCAGGTGAATTGGTTTTTACAAAACCAAGGTGAGTTTTCTTTGACCGACATATAGATTGGGAACTAATGGTGTGTGTTGCTGAAAGAAAGGAAAATTTATTTGGTAAAGACATCATCCGGATGAAGAAAAACATGATTCCCAGAGGCTTGGTGGCACTTGAATCGAACTTTGATAATTTTTATTGCATTATTAAAAGAAGTATGTTAGTTTCAAGAGATGTGGAAGAGCACAACCTGGGCACAAAGGAAAAGCCATGTAAAATCTGGTTATGAAGCAATCTAAAGCAAGGTAGAGAATCAGTCCTATGTTTAATTCTGAAGAAATATCAAGACTACCTAACTTGGTCTTACTTTGATTTGAATTCATATAGGGAATATTTGTTCCAACATGAAATTCCTCTTGAAATTAATGCCAAGCCTTTCGGGGAAAAAAATAGGCTCATTAATCCGCTCCTTTCTTTGAAGATGTAAGAAGAAGCTGAAGAAGTTGAGGGGTGAAGGGATCATTCAGCCCACAAGGTACTCATCTTGGGTTGCAAATCTAGTGCCTATCAGAAAAAGAATGGAGATATAAGGTTGTGTGTAGACTTGGGAACTTGAATAAAGCATCATTGAAAGATAATTAGCCTCGCCAAACATGGAGAATATGATACAATTGGTAATTGGTTTTGAATTTTTATCCACTCTCGATGGTTTATCTTGCTATAATCAATTTGTTGTTGTGGAGTCGGAAAGAATAAATAATTCCTTTACCACTCCTTGGGAACTTATGTCTATGTCGGGATGCCTTTTGACTTAATGAATGTTGGAGAAACTTTCCAAAGAGAAGTGGATGTAGCATTTACTAGTTACATTAATGACTTTATTATTTTTATCAAGATGATGTAAGCTGTGTTTTGTAGAAAAATAAATGATCACTTGCAAAACTTGGATAGAATGTTGTTAAGGTGTAGAGAGTATGGCATATCATTAAATCCCAAGATGTGTCATTTTGAAGTGCAACAAGAAAATTTGTTTGGTCACATTGTATCAAAGGAAGGGGTCATGATTGATCCAAAGAGATTGGAAGCCATCAACAAGGTTCCAATTCCAAGAACTAAGAAGGGAGTTCAATCCTTCTTTGGAAAAATAAACTTTATCAAAAGATTTGTGTCTAACTTCTTGAGCAGACTATCCCCATTACTAGTATGCTAAAAATGGACCAAGTTATCAAACGGAAAGAAGCTTCCATTCAAGATTTCAATGGGATCAAAGAAGCACTAAAGGATACCCCTATTTTGGCAGCTCCGAATTACAAGAAGCCCTTTCAAGTGTTTTCTTTTGCTTCATAAAACACCATTTCATCTATTTTGTTGTAGAAGGATGATGAAGGGGCTGAGAGACCAATTGCCTTTTTGAAAGGCATTGGAAGGATACGAGTTGAAGTACACCATCATGGAGAAGAAATAATTCACCGTGGTGAAAGCAACAAAGGTTTTTAGACCTTATATCTTGAGCTATAAAGTTTTTTCTTATATTCCCCACACCAAGGTGAAAGATATCTTATCATAGATGGAGGTCTTAAGAAAATGATGTAGATCGGTGAACAAGTTGTAATAATATGACATGGCTATCAGGACCATGAAATTGGTAAGAGATTTGGGCCTAGCTAAGCTTATGGTGAGAGAAACTTGCAAACTATTCAGGTGAATGAAGTAGAAGGAGAAAGCGTGGATGTCTTTGAAAATTTGGAAAGCTCTGAATGATACAAAGATATAATATTTTTATCTCGGACATCTATGCTACCTCGAACATTTGAGTAAAAATCAGAAAGTAAATCTTAAGTTAGTCTCTCAAAATATTTCATTACTGATTTTGGGTTCACTTGGAAGAACCCAAAGGGAGTGCTCTTAAGATACATTCTTTGAGGATGAAGCCCCAAAGGTAATTGTTGATCTCCATGGAGGAGTTTATGGGTGAATTTTTCTTGAAGAGTTACAACACATAAAATCATGAGGGTTGGTTATTGGTGGAAAACTCTCTTCAAGGAGACAACTCTTTTGGTTAGGAAATATTAAAGTCACAGAATTTTTTGGAAGAATGAAAGCTTCAGGCTCACTTCCTTTACATCATGTGTTAGTTAAAGCCCCATTTAAGCAATGGGGAATGGATTTCATTACCAAAATTTATGATACTTTCATTGCTGGTCATAAATGGATTCTTGTAGCCACTAATTATTTCACTAAGTGGATGGAAGCAATCCCCACCAAGAAGGCAACACACCAAGTTATCATGGACTTCACGCTAAATCAAATTGTATGCACATTTAGAGTGCCAATTAAGATTGTTGTTGATAATGCCATGAGTTTTAGATCCAAACCTTTGGTGGATATGTTCAAAGAGTATGAAATCAATTTGACATATGCTTCTAACTACAATCCTCAAGGAAATGGAAAAGATGAGTCCAACAATAAAAACTTACTAAATATCATTAGAAGAACCTTGGAGATGAACAAAACGAAGTGGGGTGAGCAATGAAGATTTTGTTTTGGCTAATGAGAATCTTTGTCAAAAGAGCTACCGGTAAGAGCCCATTTGAGTTGGTATATGGAGCTCAAGATTTGTTTCCCCTTCATTTGGAAATGTCTTCATTTCAGTTTGTTCAAAAAATTGAAGATCAAGAAGTTATTCCATATGATGCTCGAACCAATCAGTTATTGTGTTAGATGAAGAAAGAAGGGCATCCCATTAGCTATATGAGAAGTTCAAAGAAAAGTTGAAGAAGTTATTTGATAAAGAAGGTGATTCCAAGAGCTTTTGAATCGGGGATCTTGTACTATTATGGGATAGCAGGCATGAAGATAAGGGCAAGCATGGTAAATTTGATGCATTGTGGATGGGCCCTTATTTAATTGATATTTGAATTGGTGAATACCTTCTTCTTAAAAGACTTAGATGGGGAACTACTTGAATTTCCGATTAATGGTAGGCATTTAAAACATTTCCTTGATTGATTTCTCATAATCAAGGTATACTCCATTGACTGATGTATAGTCCTTTGGTTGCTTTCTGCCTTTGTGTTTTTATTTTTTTGTTTGTTCTGGTCCTTGGTGGCTATTTTATTGGTTTCTCAGTTCGTCCTTAGGGTAGTTGGTTATTATTGTTCTTATCTGCAAGCTTATTCTTGGAATATTTTACCCAATGGTCTATTTTTGGCACTTGGTATGCTATTTGTTCTTGTGGCACTCATGGGAGTGCCCATCCCCGATTTAGAGCTGATTTTGGTGCTCAAATTAGTCTCTACTGTTTGTCCTTGAATTTCTCTAGTTTGCGAGATCTTTCATTTTCTCTATCTCCCCATATTAATTCATAAAAATATATCCTCCATTTGGCCACCATGATCAGTCCCTTCCTTGGTCAAGGATCAATTACAATTCTCTAATTTATTTTTTGTTCCTCTTTACGTGTGAAAGAGTCTATAACTTGGGTGTAAAATCGGTTTTTTCTCTTCCTTCCATTTTCTAGAGTCATGTTTTTTTCACTGTCATTTTTGTCCCAAATATTTGTGGAAACGTGATTGGATGTAGCTTGGAGGATCAAATTTTGGCCTTATATCATTTCCAAACTCTCTTTCTGTGAAGAAAGATTCATTTCTGAGGTCAAATGGTGATTTTCCTACATTTTATGATTTGAGGGCTGTGTTTTTCTGTCAAATTCACATCTCAACATCAGTTGAAATGTGGCCTTTTTGGTTTTATGTGGCTCAATAGGGCACTTTTAAAACTCTAAGGCTCACTTTAGACTCAAATCTTGTCCACGTGGAGGGCCAACGCTCATTCAAAATTCCCCATTTGGTTTGGCCTTGGAGTTATGCCGGGAGACATGTGGAGACTTCCACTACCTTGCCTAGACTTAGGCAATTTTTTCATATAACCAACATAGTTTTGGCAGAACATGGACACATGGAGGATTGGCTCTAGTTTAAGGATCTACCTTAGGGTCCAACCTTAACAATTGTGAGAGAGACATGTGGAGGCTTTCGTCGGCTCTAGTCTATACTTAAAATTTTCAAAGCAATTATCAAAGGCTTGGGACACATGGAGGGACCATGTCTATTTGGGGACTATCCCCTAAGTTTTATTTTGAAGAACCACCAAGAGGAAACTTGGAGGATTCCACTCACTCTGCCCTTTTCTTGCACTTTTCAATGGCTAAAGAAAAATTCTTACACCCTAGACACATGGCGCCTTCCTATAAACCTTCAAATTTTTGAAAAACTCGCGATGATACACATGGTGAGCCCACACTAATTTCAGATCTCTGCTTCTAGGGAATATCTCAAAATGCACCATTGAGACACATGGAGGCTTCAATTTGGATCCTTTTTGTAGATATTTTCTCAAATGCCAAAATTTGTTTTTCTTGGGGCCAGGGAAAATGGAAGGCCCGTGCATGTTTGGAAACTTGTCCCAGTACTTATCCTTTATAGTTGTGCTAAGGAAATAGGTGGATGGATATGATATAAAGTAGAAAAGGGTCGAGAATCAACGGTTGCTACTTATTATGTCTGCTTTTTTGCCATTTTTTCTCCAAGACTCTTGAAGACATGAATACGCATTGATTTTAATCATTCTTTATGAAATTCCTTGTCGTCTCTTCTCGTAAAGAGCCACCTTTGAATGGATTCATAACTTAATTTATGAGTCCAACAATTTTTAAGGTTGATATTTTGAAGTTGGAATTGCTCGGGAACTTACAAAAATGGGAATTACTAGAGAGGATGGATGTGGGGTAGAGTTATAGGGGAAAGAAAGGGAAAATGATGAAATGAGGAAAGTTGTAGGTGTAAAGGATGAAAACAAGTGTTTCTGAAGAGAAAAAGGATTACCTATCATATCCAACTATGCAAGGCCTCTTGAAAATGATTAAAAAGGGGATTTATCACATGAGAGAATCTGAATGATTAGAAGGATTTCTAAAAATTTGTTGCATGACATCTTATTCATTAGTCAAGGGCCAAAGAAATGTGATCGAGTTCACAATTGGTCCACTGGCAAAGCTTTCGGATCGAATTTTTAAACGTCACTTTTTGAAAAAAATTGATAACAAGCAAAGGTCCCTCAAATATTATTCTATTTTAGGGGGAAATTTGAGTGAGTTAAATGTATAAATGAAATGAAAATACTCTTGCAAAAGGTCTGGGGTTGAATTCTTAAGAGAAAATTTTAGAAAGTCGTCTTCCGAGAGACCAATCCATGATATCTGGTTAACTCCTTTTGTGTTAGATTTTCTATCATGTCAAGTTGGTTGCAGATGTATATCCATTAAAAATCATTGATATTTCTCTGGATTATTTCTCTCTTCTGATGAATCTAAGCAATTTTGAAATTAATTTTTGTTCAATATCTAGTAATGTGTATCCGCTTTGTTTTAGAATGTCTACAAATGATTTCTTTTGTACCTATTGCAATCTTACATTGAAATATTTTTGAAATCACATAGGGTCTTGTCCATATGACAATTTAGTGGAATTTACAATTTCATCTCAAGAATATCCTTCATCTTATGATGAGATAAAAAAAATTCAAACCATTCCACTATAATTTGTTGATAAATATTGTTTGTAAGTCTTCGGGTGTACCTTAGGCATGATTTATTATAGATTTTGGTGTTTAATTTAGTATTCTAGCTTGATCCTTCATGTTAGATTCTCAAAGAATGTGTGAAAACATGTTGATTTGGGCCTCCATTGAAGAACACCTTGGTTGAAGGAATGTCTTAACTAGTCTGAAGCTTCTGTTGTTGAGTTGTCCATTGTTGTGAATTTTATGATAGATATTGTATAATCAACTTATTATCATTCTTAATCTCCCACCAAAATCATTCAAAACCATGAATCCATCCTAAACTACCCCTTTGTGTTATATATCCACAAAGGAACAAAATCTATTTGCTAAAATATGTAGAAAAATTAGGATTTCTTAATGTCTTGATAACCTTAGCCTTGTGTTGAAAGTATCTCCATCTATTAGAAGTGACAACTATTAAGAGTTAAATTATGGAGATCTTGACTGTATTTTCCCAAGGTCTTCTTCATAAAATTTGTACAAAATAAGGATATATCCATATCCTTCATCAAATAGAGATTAGACTAAGGTTCCTCTCACCCTGGTTGAAAGGCACACCTAAAGTACGAGGACATGTAAAATACTCTTGAAGGTGTTATCCATCTCTCCACAAACTGAGTGACAAAGGGTTGTTATCAACGAATCACAACACCCCTCTGTTTATACAAGTGCATATGCTTGAAATTACGGTGTGATTAGATAACATGGGTACTATCTCCAAGTTGTGGGACTTGCTACTTGAGATAGACCTCCGAGAAAAAAGTTGGTTCTTGCTCCCTAAACTACTTACCACAATCTACTCTAATGCAGGGGAAAATAACTATTCTAATTTAAATTTCCAAGGGATCAGGGAGAGAAAATGCATAAAATGAAAGCCTACACTAAAGCAAAGGTGATACACCAGAAAAGGAGGGTGTGAGAGTAGTCTTCAAATGCGTGAGATGTAGAAGCAAAGCGCACACTAGAAGGGGTGATGACAGTTCTCCGTAATCTAGTAAAATGCATTCACAACAATATTTCAAACATACATAATGATAATGGATCCCTATAAGAACATAATAATAAACACAATATTCTTGTAATCAAGGTTTAAGGGGAAAGACTAATGCAAGAAAACATAGCAGAGGAAGATCGCATCCACAAACTTATATTTTATTGCTTCGATATGCACAATTCAATCGGTTACAAGATAAGGGCCTGGATCACCATGCAAGGAGTCTAAAATAAGGGCCTGCAATACATTGGATTAAAAAGAAATTTTGGTAGAGCTTTTCTACAAAACTACCTCCCTTTACAATGAGCCCAAAACTCAAACTTTTAAGAAAATGAGAAGAGAGAGAGAAGAGGAAAATGGAAATCCTTAAATCTGTCCTTCAACCACCTATAAGAGGAATTAAATGGAGTGAAATTATTATATATTACTTGTAAAAGGCTCCCCATATTGTCCCATGTGTTGAAGCAGAGAAAGAATGATGACCATGCCTCTTAATTGCACTCCTAACCACCAAATAAAACACTGTTATGAACCCGGACACGTTTTATGAAAAATCCCCACCAATATCTCACTAAATCCTAAATTTCTTGATTTTTTTGCATCAGGCTGAGATCCACGATTCCAATGGTACCAATTTTGTGTGATTTCGTTGAGAAATGCAAAAGTTATGGCCTTCTGAGTGTGGGCAGCTATTTTGGGTCTAGCAGGCATTTTTGTCATTTGACGGGAATGAGCATTAACTGACTGGAGCCGAATATGTTTCTTTTATTTAAATATATATACCCTCATTAAAAATAATAAATTTAATTTTTTTTGCATAGAGGACGTCGTGCTCATTCCACAAAGTCCAATTTTGTCATTTAATCAGAGCTTGGAGTCAAAAGCTATGGCCGTTTGAGGTTCACGGGTCAAACGTTAACTTTTCTTCTTTACTGCAGCTATTTTAGAAAAATTGGGTCCTCACGTCCCAGCTGTCCCGAAATGAATTCTCCCACATCGGCCTATTCGGGCTTCCTTGTCCCCTTTTGCGGCTTTTTCACCTTTAGGCGTCTTGCGTGTACTTTTGTCCCGGATGTCCTGGATGGAAATCTCTGCACTTCCCACAATAGACCATCTTGTGGGAAATCAGCCTATTCGTATCCCATGCATACTTTTTCCCGGATGTCCCAAACTGCATGAAACAAAAACTTGATGATTTTTATTTCCTGCGGCCGTTTCGCCTTTTCGCGTCCCGCACGTCCCGACGTCCCAACTATCCCACGGACCACCTGGGACAAAAATGTCCGACTTAGCCGATTTTCTTCCCTTTTTGGTCCCAAACTTGGTACGATGAACCTCGGTACGACCCGCACTGGTATGATCCACACCCTTCAGACCCGAAATGCTTTAAAACAATCCTGCAACCTTATTTTTGCATTTTTTCCATTTTTTTTAACTCATTGGGATTTTTTCTTGGATGGGAGAGAGAGAAGCTAATGGGGGCCCAAAAACATGATTTCGGGCCTTGAATCACCTATTTTCTCGGGATCTGAAGAATTTGATGCATGTTATCAAAATTACCTTGAGGGGTGAATTTTGGATAACAAGGGCTAGTTAGATCTCCTCCCACCTCAAAACAACACACACTATGATCTATATGTCTCTAAGCTCCATGTCCAATCTATGTTGCTTCTCAGCTTGAAATGGAGAACAAATTTGGATACCAATAGTATCCATTAGGCATAGAGTCATGAATGATACCCTCATATTGATCATGTTCTGAAACCTTGAGCTCGATCACTTCTGATCTGTTGGCCCTTAACTTTCTCCTCTACTTTCACTCTCAATTTTCATAAGAAAATCTTGAAGGTGAAATTTTTGAGAGTAGAAATTTTTCTTTACTTGGAGCATACACCTAGTTCGGAAATGGTGTAGGCACACATTCACTTGGAGGAACACTAAACGCACTTTGTGATACGACCTTGGAGCAAAAAAAAATTGTGTCGAATAACTTAGGGAAATTTAAACATACACTACAATAAGACAATGTGCATACGCACTAAATTAAAATCCTAGGCTAATATTTACAAGGGTGAAACCTTACTTTTCAGTAGAAATTTTTAAGATGGATCCCGTTAACGAGATTTAGAAGTTCCTCTCCATCCAATGTAGACAATTGGAAGAAATTTTTACTTTTACATCCTATTACCATGTAGGGGCCATTCCAAATGGTATCAAACTTGGAATGCCTTCTGTTTTTTTCCCAATCTCGCGCATCCCACTTCAGAACTAGGTCCCCTTCCTGAAAGATCCTTGCTCTTGCTTTCTTTTCAAACCATTTTTTGACTAAGGATTGATATTTTTCTATAATTTGAACTGAATGTTCTCTGATTTCTTCCGGTTCCATCATCTCTACATACCTAGCCTCAATTGGTTCAAATTTAGATAACTCTAATTGCTTTATGAGCTCCAATGTAGGTAGGTATAATGAAATAGGAAACACAACTACTTTCCCATAGTCCATCTTGTAAAGGGAATTACCTGTTGAATTCTTTGGTGTGATCCTATCAGCCCATACTGCTGATTTGAGATTTTTATACCATGTCCTTTAGTTTTCATCTAGAGTCCTTCTGATGATTCTTAACAAATTATTATTCATGGACTCTACCTGTCCATTACCCTGTAGGTAATATTTTGAAGAGGTACTCAAGTAGATTCCATTCTTGACAACCCATTCTGTGATCTTGGAACCTAGGAATACCAATGCATTTCCTGATATGATAGTGTCAGGTACTCTAAACCTAGTTGTTATCCCTTCATAAAAGTCTATTATGCTAGAGTCGTTTACTTCTTTGAGTGCTTCTTGCTTTGGTTCACTTGGTGAAATAATATATTGCTATGAGAATCCATTTATGGCCTTGGCTTGAGTTTGGATTTATGACCCCAATGAATTCCAATCCCCATTGCATGAATGGCTGGTCAACTAAAATTGGGTGCAATAGAGTGTGTTAATCTTTCCTTGCTTGTGAAGAATGCACATTTCTTACATTTTTATTCATGTGTATGATCACTTTGAACACCATGCGCCAATAATATCCCACCTCCATTATCTTGAGAGTTGTTACCCATAGAGAAAAATGACCTCTAGCTTATCAATCATGAAAGTCTTGTAACACCTTCTCAATTTGACGTGTCTCAATGGATCTGAATAAAACACAATTGATGTCCCTTTTGAACAAAACACCATCGACAAACACCTATGGAATGGCTTTAAATCTGAAGTATCTCCTCTTTTTTTGGCTCATTTTCATGGGGCATAGGCCTATTTGTAGGAAGTGCATCATATTTTTAGTCCAACAAGGAGCGGGCACAACATCATTTCCTTGCTCTCGACCATATCGTAGTACTAAAACAACTTCCTTTTCATCACCTGCATCAACCTATTGACTCAAGGCTAATTGTCCACATATTCCCTTTCCACAGACTAGCCTAGTGACCTTAATTTCAATGTCATATTCTATGACATGAGTGATCCACCCTGCATGTTTGTCGTTTAGATCTTTGTTCGAATGAATTATTTGAATCCTACATGGGAAAATATTAATTGAATCTTGTTATTTAAAATTAGGTGTTTGAACTTCTTCAAACTCCCGATCACTTTGAAAGGTCATGCTTTTCAATGAAGGAGTATCTCACTTCACAGATCCTCAAAAATTTCACTAAATAAAGCAATCTGGTTGTTCGGATCCCTCTTCATTTTGTTGAACTAGGATTGTGGAAATTGTGTCCCCACCATGAAAGGAATAAAGCATTAAGTCCTTGGAGAAGTCTAGATTGACAAGAGTTAGAGCTTGGGATATGGATTCTTTGATGGCTTCAAAAATTCATTTTCCTTAGATATCCACCTAAATGTCACGCTTTTCTTAAACATCGGTGTTATTGGCTTCATAAGAGTAGAAAAGTTTGGTACAAATCTGTGGACAAAATTGATCCTTCCTAAAAAGCTCTGAAGAGCCTTATTATGGCTTAAGCAATGGTAATGCTTGAATTCCTTCAACTTTTTTAGGTGGATTGTCAATCCTTACTTTGACACAATATGGCCTACAAGCTTTCCTTCGTGAACCAGAATATGCATTTTTGAGATTTAATGATACCCCAAATCTCCTACACCTCTAAAATACTTATCTCAGATGAAAAAGGTGATCTAATACATTTTTGGAGAACAAAATGATATCGTCAAGATATATTAGTACTATTTTTTTGATCAACCCCTTGAATGCCATGTCCATTGCCCTTTGAAAAGTGGCTCCAGCATTAGATAATCTAAATGGCATCTTCCTGTAGGCATAGGTTCCCCACTTAGTGGTGAAATCCATTTTGAACTGATCATATTATTTCACCATTATCTGATTATACCCCGAGTATCCATCTAGGAGAGAAAATATTTCTGAGCTGGATACTACCTGTAAGATTTGTTCCATTAAAGGAAGTGGGTAATGGTCTTTGAGAGATGACTTGTTCAGGTCTCGGAAGTCCATGCACAACCTTATTTCCCCATTCTTCTTCTTGACTGGTACCAAGTTTGTAACCCATCTTGAATGCTTGATTGGAAATATAATGCTAGCCTCTATTAGCTTGTTTATCTCTTTCTTCATTAGAGGATCAATATGAGAGTTAAGCTGGTCTTTTCTTCTACATGATGGGCTTAGAATCTGGATCTAGATCTATAGTATGTTGTGCTAGCTTCAGATTGAATCCTTGTAGGTATGTCATAACTTCAAGAGAAGATGTTTGGAAACTCTTGGAAAATTTGTGTGAACTCATATCTTTCCTGTTCAGTGGCCACTTTTCCAATTTGAAGTGTTTTTCCCTCTCCAAGATAGAGGCGGCTCTGAATCCTCTCCTTTGACTTGTATGTTGGCTTTATCCTTACGAAATTGGTCATTAGGATTGAAGATAAACTCTAATTTTACTAAACCCTTAGGAAGCTTGTTGGTTCTAAGCTACACAACTTGATCCCCGTCATGTAGATACAATTTATCTTGATTCCTTGATGAGAATTCAACATCTTGTTAAGAAATTAACAATCTGTTGATCATTCTCAAACACCTACCTTGTGTTATTGTTTGGGACTGCTAGCCTTACAACCATATTGATGTGTTTCTGCATTCTTTCTCTTTTGATTCTATCCACCACATCAAAATTTGACCCAACTAATACAAGCCTATGTGCAGCTTCATTCTTCTTCTTGGGAATGGAAAAGATGTTGAAAGATTCAAAGTCTTCAATTAGGTCCCATCCCCTATTTTTGTAGCTCTTGAGTAGGTCATAATTTTCAACATGTTTCCTTCTAACTTGATTAATGATTAGCTCACTATCTCCAAATACTTGCAAATTATTTATGCCTATTTTCTTGGCCCAATGAAGTCCATGAATCAAGGCCTCATATTTAGCTATGTTGTTTGAATAGGAAAACTAGAAACAAAATATTGAATAATACTTGATGTTATGTGGTGAAACTAACAATGCACCTCCTCCAGCACCTTGTTTTCTCCTTGAACTGTCAAAAATAATTGCCATACTTCATTATCATCCTTATTTTCTAGCTTGATGATGTCAGGAATGGGTGAATTTTCTTCATGTACACAATATACACCCAATTCAAATTCTTCCATTTCCTTAAATGGGTCAAATGCATGCCTTTTGTTTTCCCATTCATCTAGAGTCAAATCTGGAATACCCTCAACCCTAGTACCTATTTCTAGATCAGTTGAACACTCCTCTTGGTCAAATCTTTGAGAAATTTACATTAATAAGACATGGCACATGGGGCTCGATGTGGAAATTGGAAATTGATTCTAACCTGGTGGTTGCCTTGGCTCCATACCTTCTTCTGAATAGCATGTGTGACCAATCTACTTGATAGATATACACAAATTTTGCATCAAGTCTCTTCAAAAATACAATATAAAGAGTGGTGGGAGAAAAATTACGAGACACATCTTACAAGGCGTGACATTTAGATAGGCATGTAGTGTTATGCTTAAACCCTTTATGACCCCAACCATTCCTATTATTGTTCCATCCATTTTCATTATTCCTCTCAAAGCATTGGATCATACTTTAGACCTAATTGATATGCTATTTGCTTCGATATCGCTGAGCTACTTGCACCCAAATTGATCATGTAATTATGTACCAAGTGGTTTTAAAAATCACTATATCCATCAGTAAAACTATTTAGGATCAAACTATGTTACAATTTCTAATGGACAACCAAATCTGGTGATAATACATTCATATATGAACCTTGCCACCTCATCCATGGAAGTTGTTTTCAATGGCCTAGCTTCAACCCACTTGGTTAAATAATGTGGCAACTACAATATACTTATTTTGGCATGAGGTAGTTGGAAGTGGACCTACAATGTCTCTTCCCCAATTTTCAAAGGGACCAAGTGGAAGAATAGGGCATAATGGAGCTAATGAAGTCTTACGGTTACCATGTGTTTGACAAATATCACATGTCTTACAATAATTATAAAAATCTTTAACAAGAGTGGGCGGTGATAACTGCATCCAAGATCCTTCTTCTTTGTAAGTTATCTAGAGAAGTGCCCTCCACATGTACCATTATGGAATTCTTCTAGTAGCTCCTTCCCTTGATCACGTCCAACTATCCTCTTGTACTGTCCATCAGGTCCTATTCGAAATAATACTCCATGCAGAATAGAATATGGATGACTAGCTTGAGTAATATTTCTCTTATTCTTTGCATTGGCACCATCAGAAACTTGAATTCATTTAGATAATTCCAAATATCTATGTATTCACTAGGGATTATGTCAAGGGATAACAATGCTTTGCATCGGGAAATCATCATCATCACAAGATGATCCTAAACCATCATAGGCTCGAGAGAGGGCATCTACATTGACATGCTTCTTTCCTGGCCTATCTATAATATCAAATTCAAATTCTTGTAGAAAAAGTATCCATCTTGCTATCCTCCCGATGGGTTAGGCTTATTGACAATATATTTTAGAGCCTAATGATACATTACAACTATAAATTTGTACCTTACCAAGTAATTTCTAAACTTCTTTACAAAGCAAAAATGATAGCTAGAGCCTCTTTTCGATTCATGTATAATTTACCTTAGCACTACTCATTTTATCGCTCCCAAAGTAAATTGGATGTTCATTCCCATTTTCATCCTTTTGGATCAAAGTACTTCCTAGTGCTACATCTGAGGCATCAGTGTACACAATGAATATCTTGCTCCAATCTGGATTCTTTAAAACAGGTGAAGACACCAGGGCTTCCTTCAGTTGTCCAAAAGCTTCATGCGCCTTATTTCCTCATTCATAAGTAACATCCTTCTTCAAGAACTGGGTTAGTGGCTGTGCAATCTTTGAGAAATTCTTTATGAACCTTCTATAGTAACCCACATGGCCTAAAAATGATCTCAACTTACTTCTATTCATAGGAAATGGTAAATCTTTGATTTTTGAAACTTTATCAGGATCAGTACCAATACCATCTCTGGATACAACATGCCCTAAAAAACACCTTTAGAACATCCAAAGACACACTTTGTAGGGTTTAGTGAGGCTTTTGCTTCATCTAACCTTTGAAATGTTATCTCCATCTAGTGCAAGTGGTCCATCTTGCTCCCATAGATGCAAAAATAATCCAGAAATACTCTAATGAAGTTCCCAATGTAGGGTTCAAACACCCTATTCATCAAGCGTTGGAACATTGTTGGAGCATTACACAACCCAAAAGGCATAACTCTATAAGCAAACGTTCCCCAAGGAGTGGTAAACGTGGTCTTCAGCTGATCTTTCTCTACTATACAAACTTGGTTGTATCCACTATATCCATCAGCAAAACTATAACACTCTTGGCCAGCTACTTCATCCAAGATCTGATCTGAGAATGGAAGAGGGTAATGATCCTTCTTTGTTGCCTTATTAAGCTTCCTGTAATCAACACAAATGCGTAACTTCCCATTATTTTTTATTGATATCACAATCGGAGAAACCCATTCGAAATCTCCACAAAAATATGAATCTGCATCAAACAACTTATCAATCTCTTCTTTTACGAGTCTTGGAAAAATTAGGATTCATTCTTTATGGCATTTGCTTTATAGGCTTAGCACCATCTACCAGCTCAATATAATGTTCTACCGAAGTTACTTGATGGAGTTCCTTGTAACCAAAAGTGAATAGGTGTATGTACCTTCGAAAGAGCTAGAGGTAGCATTCCTTCTCACTCTCCATCACAACATCACCAATCTTTATTTTTGGAGACGATCATCAACTTATTCTTGAGATAATTTTATGGGGTCATGAGTCGGTGTGATTTGGAAGGATATCCATGACTGAAACATCAACCTCACTTTCTTCATCTTGAGTGTCCACTTCACTTTGGTACTAGAGTAATCGAGAGGATGTCCAATCATCGGTTTCATCACTTGAATCGCGAGTTACGCCTTATGATGTCAAGGGATCATGTTTATCTTCACCCTCTCTCTACCACGTCCAAGTGTCATGAAACCTTCATTCCAGTAGTTTCTTGCATGAACTCTCCTTATCCATGGTCTTCCCAACAACATTGGGTATGCAACAGTACCATTTTTCATCACTTGAAAGTCTACCACACATACAACACCCATAACAAATATTGCCACATTTGAAACTACACCTTTTGGTTTAGTTTTTCCCTTATTTAATGACCTTAACATAAGTGTTGAAGGGAGATCAATTTTTAAACCCAACATATTCATTACAGACTCGGTCATTACATTAAGCGCAGCACCTCCATCAAATAAGACATCATGAATTGAAATACCATTACATAATACCTCAGCTTGTGGAGCATAGGGATCTGCCTCTGCCTCCAAAATAAGGACCCCAACCTCCTTCCGTCATCGAGCATTGAGTCCACTTTGCAACTCCTGCCTCTTCTCAAAAACATAGCCAAGAGTTGACCATATGTAATATTTGCAGGCGTTTTAGACAAATCTTCCAAGATGGAGTATGTTCCTTGCCCCTGTGAAATCATAAAATCCTGCACACCCAACTTTCTTCTCCTATGTTTCTTACTAGTTTCTCCTTTCATCTTCTTAGGATCATTTCCATCTTGATTATCTTTTTCTTTCTTTCTTTTTGTTACAAACACATCTACTTCATTATTTCTGCTCTTATCTACTACATCAAAAGAATTCACAGTGCTTTTCCTTTATCATTATCTCCTTTACCGGATGTAGAAGCTCTATCGGACAATTATACTTATAATGACCCTTTTATAACAACCATAACAAACAACTTTAGAAATATTTCTTTTGGACCTCTATCTCCTCCCGAGAACTAAATTCTTTTCCTTGAAGAAGATTAATAGTTATCTGTCCCATTTTCTTGAGCGAGATCTTCATACTTAGTAGATGTACTAGGATAAATATTTGTGCTCATCGAGAGTGGTTGTGGATTCTGAACCAAAGGTGCTGGTGTAGGCTCTACTTTAGCGACAATTTCTTTGGGCTCCTCTTCCATGCTTTCTTCTTGCCTTCTTGCAATCTCCTTTGCTTGTTCAATGGTAGCTGGGCGGTCATACTTCACTCATTTTCTGATCTCTGGCTTCATCCCAAGAATGAATTTCTTACAAAGGAGATTATCCATGCCATTCATCAACCCATTCGCTAATCCATCCTTCCAGATCTGGGCATCGAGCTTCCTCCTTAGCTCTAGAACACGAGAATGATAATCTCTTATCTTCTCCTTCTCTCCTTGGGCTAGCTTTGTGATCTCAATCATGAGATCTGCATATTTCTGTTGCTCACCAAATTCTTCAAGAAAACTTTCAGTTAATAAATCCCATGAGTTTTTTACATTTTCACCTAGTGTTTCAAACCACCTAAGATTTGAACCATCCAAAAAGGTAGGAAAAAATTCAGTCCATTGTTCCCTTCTTATAAGGCCATTACAAATAAAAGATCGTTTAAACTCTTGAATGAAAGAGGAAACATCTTCATTAGATTGGGCTGAAAAAAAAGGAATCTTCCCCATTTTCAAAAGTAACCACAGTGAAATACCAACCCACAAGTACAATCAACAAGACTTATGTGCACAAATAATTGAAATCACTATAATAGAAAATAGAAATGACCACGGTAAATTATAGTAAAACTTGATTTACTGCAGTAAAAACTGACTTTCTTGTGGTAAACACTATTCACAGTAAAAAGTGAAGTTACTGCGGTAAATACTATTCACGGTAAAAAGTGACTTTAGTGTGCTAAATACTATTCACAGAAAAAATGACTTTACCATGGTAACTACTATTCACGACAAAAATGACTTTACCATCATAACTAGTATGCACAGTAAAAACAAGGTTACCCTCCAATTGATTTTTGACTAAGTGGGAATATCTCTCCAGAAAATCCACGAACGAGGAATGGTCCCGGCAACGGAACCAAAATGTCATCACTAATCCGGCACTCTAATAATTCTTCACAGGGAAATATTCGTGCTATGATTATTTACTAATGCATGACCTTTAGTTTGGTAGATGTAATCTGGAAACACAACAACATAACACAAGAATACCATCGACTATAATAAGAAGGAATGATGGTAAATCTGAAATGTCGAGTAAATTATATTATTAACATGAAATTGTTACAATCTCACCCATGAGGTACTTCAAGTGTTATTGACTTCAATTTCCTTCCACCAATACTATGGGAGAAACTTTACAATTACACCTCTTAATGGCTTCTTCAACACACATTTAAACTGATGGCTTCCTTTACACACTTCATACAATATTTCTCACTACTTTCTTCTATGCTAAATGAGGGGGTGGCCTCTTCATTTATAGAACTCCCGAAGCTTATCCATCTTATCTCTAAGATAGGATAAGAAATCCACTACGATGAATCATATTCCATACCTTAACTCTTATCTCGTACATGTAAGCTTATCTTTTAAGATAAGATAAACCTTATCATTTCACATGGGTTCCACATTTTTAGACTTTTTACAAATAAAATACACAAAATATTTATGACCTTACTCCTTGTCCTTATTACCAATATAATATTTCTAATTCCTAATCATGTAGACCCTACTTCTCTACTTACCCCAACTTTGACATTTTAACATTACCGGACCACTTACGACAAATATTTACTTTTTACCACAGAATTCCTATTGCACTTTTGACTATTACCATACTATACATTATTGGCGGCATCATACCAGCAAAAGTGACGTTATCTTCTATCGATGCTACTACTAATTATACTTAACAACATCCTATTCCTAATACATACATTAAGGTAATAGAAATTATGGAGGAAAATTTTAGTGTCGACAACTCCCACATGGAAATGTTCACATGTTTTTTCTTCATCTGATCAATAATGTTGAAGGGGGATGAATTATCATTTTATTTCCCCTTACTTGGTGTGACCTTTTCTAGTGCTTAAATAGGCACATGTGTTGCTTTGAAACGGGTGCCTTAGGATGATTTTACACATTGGGGGTTACATTTGGTCTACTAACTCCTTGTTGTGTAGGAGTGGGATGAGAAACAACTAGATTAGATGGTTGTCCCTCCTCTATGTTTCTCTTATTTGATTGTTTGTTAGTAGTTACACCTTGAAAAGGAGGTTGATTAACTCAAAGAAGCCTTTTATGTGTCAATTGACCAATGTGGTTTCCATTGAGGTGCCTATTACATAGTTTCATGCTATAAATTTCCTTCTTGACTTGGTTCTTAGGAGACACCAATGGTCTGTACCATCAAGGCTTGGTTTAGTGCACCATTGAAACATGTTGATTGATTATGAGGTGGATTGTAAGGGTAACCCTAGTCATACTCCTGTGCCATTTTGTTTTGTGTTAGAACTAAGGAAGCTTGACGTTATCCCTAGTTACGGTTTTAATTTATGGCCTTATTTGGTCGTGTCTGTATGATATGGGGTTGTATCTTGATATTGACTTAGAGGTTGATATAGTCTAGAACTATGATCTTGTTATCTCTTAATAGTCACTAGCTCGATTCATAGGTTCCGTAGTTGTTTCATAACCTTACGGATCTCTTTTGATTTCTAGGGGCGGAATGGGATTTATTTACTATGTTTGACTAGTTGTAGGAGCTACCATATCTAGATAGAGAGGCATCAATGGCCTTGGTGCTAGCTTACCAGCTTGAATCAAGCAATTTTCAGCTCTAATAGCATTGTTATATGCTGCGGGAAAATTTATAACTCCCATTGATTGGATCATCATTGCGATATATATTTTTATAGCCTTCGAGAAGTAGAGGAATGCTCTTTTGGAATTTTGTATAATAGCCACGAGAATCTGTCCCATGTTCGAGTGAATCGAAGTTGAAAACAATCAAGCTGGTCATTAAGATCCCTCCTAATTGTTGTCAATTGTTCAAATAAAGATAGATTATCTCCCTTTTCCCCAAATTGAATATTGAGGGTTGTGTAAAAATGGTCCTAAATAGACATGTTGTTAGGCTCCTAAACGATTGCAAATATTTTCCTTTCAAATATGAAGCCAACAACTTGACCGCGATATCCACTGCATTGATTTCATGAATTACACAAACATTTGTAATGTCCTGGATGTGGTCAATCAGAGTTGTTTAGTTCTCTCCAATGAAATATGGAATGTTCTTTAGCGCTACAACTCGAACTGGATTTTGTGCATTTAGGGCAAGTGGGCTACTGCATGTGAAGTTGACATAGGGATTGGGTTATGCCATCCTAATTGGTCAAAGAACTCTCATTGATTGAAGGAAACCTCTACCAAGTGGAGGCATAGAAAGAGTCCTGTTAGGTGGAGATGTTGATCTTTGTGGTATTATTCCTCTCTTTCCTCTACCTAGTGATAATTACAGGTAGACAAATAATCCCTCCTCTTGATTCTCAAACCTATTTCAAATTCTTCTCATGTACTTGGGCAACCTTTGCTTCTACACCGATGTTAAAGTCGCCAGATGTGTTGGAAAATGAGCCTTTAAAGGCTAGGATTTTGACAAGTTTGACATAGTAAAAATAAAAACCTTTAAGGAACTATGTACTTGTTATTCCTTTTAATGATCAGCCCCAGATCTATCAATTGGTGAAATTTTGACTTATTTTGAGCAAGTTAATCCCCTAAAAATCAATTCGAGTTCAACTTGAGAGATGAAAAGTCCAAAATTGGAGAACTTGTAATTTATAAGTCTAAACTTATTGAAAACACCTTCAAATCTTGCAAAATGATCTCTTTGTCCCACCAAGCATGCAGAAGCTGTTGATGCAAAATCACGAACCCCTTAATGTCTCAAATCGATGGGTTGAGACTCTTAGTGTGATTGCATAACATTTATCTTCTCCTAAAGTGTGGGACTTTGTAAATCAGGAGAGCTCTACGGATGAAGGTTGGTTCCTATTCCTTTATTTAGGTGCATACATTCATATTGCAAAGGATCTACTCTAAAACCTACTCTAACTTTCCAAGGAGACGGGGTAAGGAGATATAAGAAATAAAACCTAAACTAACAAGGGTGATGCACCAAAGGAATGTTGAACACCTGCTTTGAAATAAACACAAACCATAAAAACACAATACAACCACCATGCACAGATAACCAAGACTACAATGAGAGAGCAAGATGGAGACAATGAACACAAGAGAGGGTTGAAAATTATCCACGAGACTTTTTATTGTTGCTTCAAAGATTTGATCAATGGCCAAGAGGAAAGATTGCATTTACGGTTTAGATTGGAGGTTTGATCTCCACACATTCACTTGCGGACAAGAGACGAAGTGAGGGTGCAAAACAAACAATTTCTAACCCTTGAAAAAATCCCCTCCTTACAATATATAGAATGAGAAAGAGAGAAGAGTCCAATCCCAAAATTGCTTTTTCAACCACCTATAAGATGCAATAAATGAGTGCAATCAATGGCACCTTACTTGTAAAAGACTCCTCCTTGTCCCCTAACCTGTAGTAATGAAATAATGATGGCCATGCTCATTAAATGCATTTCCAACAACTTTCCAACTATATGTTTGAAATGGGCTTGGTCCTTAAAAATTGTCATCAAAGCTTCATTAGTTTCTCGCATCTCTTGATTGTTGGATCTGGAGATTTTTCTTTTATTTTCACCCACCTACCCTTACTAAAAATACATAATCTGGTTGCTTTAGCATAGAGGATGTCGAGATATTTCCAAAAATTCCTCTCTTTCTCAAAACCGAGATTCTCGGTCAAAAGTTATGATCATCTCGAAGGTTAGCCTTAGGCGTTCCATGTGGGATCTCACAATATTAATGCCTTTTGAGGTCATGGGAATGAGACGGTTGGACACTTGGAATTTTCCGCGAGCTTTCTCTACTTTCTTTGTGTTTTTGCTAAGTCCCCTCTATTTAGGATCAACTATGTTAGACCGTAGACACGTGGATGGTCAACACAAGTTTGGGGACTGCCTTTAGATTTACCTTTGAATTTACATGAAGATTCAAGTGGAGGCTTCCACTAGATCTTAGAATTTTCAACGGCTGATTCCACTTTCTCGGGCCCTAGACATGTGGAGATCTTGCACTTGTTTTGGAACCTTCCCCTTTTACTTACCTTTGAAGTTGCAGAAGAGACACGTGGAGGATTCTCGGCTCTTAGAATATTTAACCAATGGTTCTAATTTCTCAGGCCCTAGACACGTGGAGATCCTCATCCCGTTTGGGAACTTGCCTCTTTTTTTTACCTTTGAAATTACACAAAATAGACATGTGGAGGCTTCCACTGGCTCTTAGACTTTTCAATGACCGGTTCTACTTTTCTTAGATTCTAACCACGTGGTGAGCTTGTGATCATTTGGAGACCCCACTTTTGTCATACCTTTTGAAGTTCCATGGATGAGACACGTGAAGGCTTCTACTAACCAATTTATACTTAGCTGATTTTGACCTCAAGTGAACACATCCTTTCTTGGGATCTGATCACATGGAGAGATTGTGCTTGCTTGGGGTCTCCACTTTTGTGCACCTTTTCAAAAGTGTGCCGAAGAGACACGTGGCACCTTCTGTGGTTATTTTTCTTTCCCTTTCACTTTTTGGAATAGTGTCTAGGTGACACATGGTTCCCTCTACAAGTCCATTGCTTTGCTTTGAGTTGAATTGTATGTGAAGTCCATAAACTTTGAGCCTTTCTCCATTTTCTTCCTCTTAAGCTATGATCTCCTTTAACACTATTTGGCCACATTTTCCAACCTTGCTTCTCCATTTTTGAGCCCGCCTGGAACTTTATTTTTGGGATTGAATGTGAGCTCGCATGGTGAACCAACATCTCCATTTTTCTCTTATGTAAGTTTTTGTTTGATCAATTTTCCCTGAGGGGAAAAATTGGATAACAGTAAAATATTTCCTAAATTCGGAGGATATGGAAAGGTACACCTAAATGAGCACATTGCCCCATTCATTATGGCATGTGGTATACTTGGAGTGGAGCATGCATATTTTTCTATTAATATCTTTATTGAAACATTACAAGATAATATTTCTCATTGGTTTTATCATCTCCCTACTAGAGCTATCACTGACTAGACCAATATGAGAGCACAATTTGAAGATAGGTTCAAACTTGCTAAAGATGTGCATGCCCTCATTTCCAAAATTTATGAGATTAAGAAGGAACCATATGAGCCTATGAGATATTTTTCACCAAATTTAACAATTTGGTCAATAAGATTCAGTGGCCACTTGCTTTGTGGATCAAATTCAAATATGCTTTTTCTTAAATGCACAATTACCAGAACTAATTTATGACTTGAGAAGGGCTAACCTAGTGACTCTGGATGTTGATCAATGCTTAGCCATAAGTGTTGAAGATGATTTAATAATGTCTAGGAAATTAAAAAAGGAACCTACTAAATCTAAGGCCTCTTCTTCAAGAAATAAATCAGATCAATTAGTACAAAAATTGGCAAATGATCTCATAGCTATCAAAAATAATTGTCCTAGAATACTCCTTACAAAGATATTCTAAGGAGGAATTTTCAGCCTCGAAATTGGTTACCTCCTTCCCAAACAAAATTAGCAATTGAAGGGCCACCTCTTAAAGTTCCTATTAATGCAACATGTGAAGTTTAGGAACCAAAAGATGAAGAGGACATTGAAGGATATGAAGAACTTGAAGAAGAGCCAGATGAAGCACTAGAGGAACTTGGTGATTCTCAGGTTAACTTCCTTAGCACTAAAGGGGTTGATGATGACACCAATGATTATGATGAAGTAGTGGAAGATATGAATAGTGAGTTATACGTCATCATGACCCAAGAGAAAATGAGTAAGAAAAAGGAAGTGGTCCATCCCATCAGAAAATCTAAGGAGGTTACCAGTTACCATCCCAGTTGTTGCAAAAAGAAGAAGTCCTATTCCTAGTAATTCTACTCAAAATGTAAGTAATGCTAATACTCCCTCTACTCCTTCATCTTCATCTACTAATAAGACAACCTTAAATGTCAAAGCTGATTAGACTAAGTATTATTCCCCTTCTAGGATAGACACCCCATCTATCATAGAATCCTTTGACATAATTTACCACCTTAAGAAAAATAAAATTCATATTTCTAAGGTGGGTTCTATCAGATCCATACTTGACTCCTTTTCTCAAATTATTAGATCTGTCAAGTCCACATCCAATTACACACCTACCACTTCAAAAGGAATTTTACCCACTCCTACCTCTGCACCTCAGCAGAACCTGATGGCTACAACACCTTCCATAAATGAGAAAATTGATTTTTTATATCACTTTACTCATAGCTAGTCATAGGCTCAGTAATTGTGTCATTGATTCAGGAGCCTCAGATAATGTTATGCCTGCTAAATTTTCTCATGCTTTAGGTCTAAATTTGACATGCACATTTGGTTCTTGTTATTCCATGGAAATTAAGGAGGTGTCATTGGTAGGAAGGATCAAAGATGCACAAGTGGATTTTTCTACTTTCCCAGAGAAGAGGGTCAAGGCCACTATTTTAGTAGCAAATATTCCCCATCCTATGGCATGCTACTAAGTAGGAACTTATGTAAAGAAGTGGGTGGAGAAATTCAAATGGACTAGTCCCATGCTCTCATTCCAGTCAATGGGAAGATGAAGAAATTATTTCCTGAGAGACAGACATAGTATATTGTGTAGAAAATTGATGATCCTAAAGCAAAAATTATCTATGAGGATATTGGTCATGGGAACTATATGATCATGTCAGAGAAAGAAATGAAATTTTTTAAAGGTGTGATGAATTACCCTAATGGTGTTTGGATCCTAGAGTTTGACGGAAGTTGTTATTCGATTAGCTTTGCGGCGGGAGCATTCTTATTTTCCCCTAAAAGAATTCCTATCCTTTTTCTTACAAGATTGAATGTGAAGATATAAATAATACATAAGAGTAAGAAGATCTTTTTTTGGATTATCCATGGCCAAAGAGATGGGTTTCAAGAATCTTTACGCGTGAGGGGATGTTGAACTCATCGTTAAACAAGTCAAGGATATTTTTAGGTTAAGAAAAAAAGACTAAAACATTATAGAAATATGGTATGGGATTCTATTGAATTCTTGGATGCCTTTTCCATAGAAGTTATTCCCTGGGAAAGAAATACTACAAAGGGTGCTTTAGCTATCTCAGGATCCCTATTGATCCCTTATGTTGACTTTGCCTAGTAGAAGTTTACAATTGAAATGATACATAGACCAAGTGTACCAGATAATGCCAACAATTGGAAAGTGTTCAATGATGATCAACATTTGCTTTCCTTTCTTGAACTCTAGGATAATTTCAATCAGCTATATTTTGAAGGAAGTGAAGTTTCTCCTCATGAGACAATAAAATCTTCTATAGCTGAAGAAGAAATAGAGGAAGAATCTGATAAGGATGGTTGTATTAATTTGAAAGGTAACAATATACCCAGTGGATTAGTAAGTCTGGAAGATTTATTTTACAAGAATGAATTGTATATCAAGTCAAATATATCACACGAAATTCATCGGTTTGCGAGAATATAAAAATTTTAATACTAGAAGAAAAGAGGAACCCAAGATTGTCAATATTGGAAAATGTTGAACATAATAAGAAAGAATTAAAATGATGAACTTATTAAAAAGTTATGTTGATGTGCTTTCCTATTCATATGAAGATTTGAAATCATTCAAGCCAAGGGAGATGCAACATTACATTCCTCTAAAACCAGGAATCAATCCTTTTCAGCAGAAGCAAAGGCAATACAACCCCAAGATTTTAGACACCATTTACCAAGAGATTCAAAAGCTCTTAAAGGAAAAGATAATTTTCCAATTCATCACTCACTTGGGTAGCCAATATTATACTAGTAAGGAAAAAAAAATGTAGAGGTCCAGATTTTTGTGGATTTTTGAAATATGAACGAGGCTTCCCTCAAAGATAACTATCCACTTCCCATGATGGAGCAAATTTTACAAGTTGTTAATGGTTCATAAATGTTATCTCTATTGGATGGGTTTTCGGGGTATAATCAGACTGAGGTTGATGTTCCTAATCAACACAAAATAACATTCAAAACTCCATCAAGAATGTTTTCCTATAAGAGAATTCCATTTGGTATGATTAATGTTGGTGGCACTCATCAGCAAGAAATGGATTTGGCTTTTGGGTCCTTAAAAGGAAAATGCATTGTTGTGTATCTGGATGATTTAAATGTCTTTTCCAAGAAAAGGGAAGATCATTTTAAACATCTTGAAATTGTTCTTCAAAAGTGCAGAGAACATAGAGTGTCCCTCAACCTAAACAAATCTATTTTTTGTTTCACTTTGAAAGCAAGCTACTTAGACACATTTTTTCCAAGGAGGGAACAAAGATAGATCTAGAAAGAGTTCAGACTATACAATGATTCCTCTCCCTACAAGTAAAAAGGGTGTGCATTATTTCTTTGGAAAGATAAAATTTTTAAGAAGATTTATTCCTATTTTTTTGAGATGATTTGTGCATAGATCAGATGATAAAAGGAAATAATTCCTTTCGTTGGACTCCTAGTGGCAAGAAATATTTGGAAAACATTAAGAAGGAAATCACCCAAACTTCCATTCTTGCTTTCCTGATTTTGAGAAGAATTTCTTGATCTATTGCTATGTAACGAAAATTTTGGTTGTTATTCTAACACAGAAGAATCCTGAGGGGTGTGAGATACCCATTTCCTTCATCATCTATGTCCTTAAATCTCATGAATTGAAATACACTCAAATTGAAAAACATGCCTTTACTGTGGTAAAGCCGTTAAATGATTTAGTTTCTATATCCTTAGCTCTCACTCGATTGTCTTTGTCCCTTGACTACTGTGATTAAGTCTATCCTCTCTCACCAATAGTTTGGAATCAAAAGAGGAAATTGGGTGGCAAAGGTGCAGGAGTATGATTTGGATATCAAGCCAAATAAATTATTCTAGGGAAATGGTATTTGTGAATTGTTTACTGCAGAATCAAGATAACCCTTCTAAAGAAAATTCACATATGATCATTATTCTATTCATTAGTTCAAAAAATGAATGATATGCTAACATTTCTCATTTCCTTACTTATGGAGACTTTATTTCTCACCTAAATGCTAAATAAAAAAGAGATATTAAATTGAGAGCTGCACAATACATGCTTTGGGACAATTATTTTTTCAAAAGAGCGATTAATGAAAGGTTTCACAGATGTGTGGACAGAGAGCAGAAAAAGAGGTTACTTAGAGAATTTCATGATCAAGCTTGTGGAGGAAACTTCTCATGCAATGTGAATTCTCATAAAATTATTTTTTTAGGATACTTCTGGCCAACCTTGTTTCAAGATGAAAATAAATGGGTTCGTAAGTACGAAGCTTGACACACTTTCATTAGAAGACATAAGATAGCCACTTTGCCACTCAAACCATTGGTGATAGAAGAACATTTTCAACAATGGGGATTAGAATATTATGGTACTCTTAATCCTCATTCCATAACTAGGCATACACATGTAGTAACTACCAATGACTATTTCAAAAATGGGTGCTTCACAACCTGCGAAGTGATATGTAACTTCATCGAGGAAAACATTCGATTAGATTTGGGATGCCGGGTAAAATTGTTACTGATAATGCCTCCAACTTCTCTTCTTATGAAATGATGGATTTTTGTTATGGGTATGGAATTTCTCTTGTACATTCCTTTAACTACTACACCCAAGGAAATGGATAGGTAGAATCAACAAACAATAATTTTGTGGCCATCATTAGAAATATTTTCAATGAGTCCAAAAAAATTGGCATAAGAAACTGTATGACACTCTCTCGGGAAAATAGAATTACTGTTAAGAGGGAAATTGAAACATCTCCTTTTCACATGGTGTATGGAACAAAATATCAGTTTCTAGTGACTATAGAAATGTAAGCCTTGCAATTGATGAAGACCATCGAGGGTTCAAACTTCACTAGTGCTTTGGAGAAGAGAATCATGTACCTACAAAAGCTGGAAAAGGACATGTTGCAAGTGGTAGATAGGATTGCTACACATCACTAGAAATTAAAGCAACTATTTGATAAAAAGGATAGATTAAGATAATTCTAGGTTGGAGACATTGTTTTACTCTAGGACAAGAGGCGAGAGCCTTAGGAAGTCATGGAAAATTTAATTCTCTATGGTTGGGCCCTTTTGAAAATCAGAAATTTCTTTCTATTTGGAATATATGGATGAAACCTCTCGTCCATTGTCATATAGTGGGAAGTACTTGAATTTATTTCACTCCGAGGTTGTTAGGTGGTCCTTAAGTAAAATCTTGTATAGTTATTGTTTTTGGTCTTTGTGTGTGGTGTTGTGGGGTATCTCTTATGTATTGTTCCATTCTGTGACTCTACCTTTGCCCAATGGATAAGGCACCGAGTCTATTTTTAAACCCTCGATTCTGAATTTCATACTATGTCTTGTTATCATACGACTCAATCGAGCCATATCTCCAAAATTTCCAGTTATTATCACCTCTTCGTGAGTTATATATTTTCTTCTCTATTATTGGAATTTTTGGGTTAGGTGACTACTAAATACCCTTGTAGAAGTCTCCTGAGAAAAATCTAGTTCCAAAGCAGATTAGTCATTTCTAGAAATTTAAATTTTTTATTCTTTTTCATCCTTTTACCGGTGTTTTAGATATTTCTATTCCTCATGTCCCAAGTTCATCCAGGTTGTCTATTACCAATTTTTTTGTGTTTTACGATTAGTCTTATTTTTCCCTTATTATCAAATTTTTCAGCTTTGCACGTCCCGAATGTCCGATGTTGCAAGTGTGATTGTTGTTAAATTTTTCTAACTTATCGAATTTCAATGTATTGTGGCTATTTCAGATTTTTGTTCCCCACTTTTCCCAAGTGTCATTTGATTTCCATTTCCCCACAAACCCACCATTTTTTATTTCCATTCATTCTGGTATTCTAGATTTGTGCGTCCCATCTATCCCAATGTCTCTGTGGGACATTTTTGAAGGATTTTAATGATTTTCCAGAAATCGAGATCTTTTAGTTTTGCATGTCCCTAGCCTCCCAATGTCCCATGGGATAATTGTTTGCTTTTGATCTACCTTACCTGATTTTCATTATTTCAAGGTCAATATAAGTATTAATTATTCCATGTATTACATCGCGAATTTCTTGAGTTTAAAATGCTTATAAATATTTGGGTAATTGGTCATTTTCACTACCTCACTTGAAAATCACTATTTACCATTTTGTACTCTCTCTCTGTCTCTTCCACCAATTTCTATATGTGGTCGAGTCTTGTTCCATTGATTTAAATCTATCGATATAGAAATAAAATTTTGGAACATTAAGGTGTTGATCAAAGAAGCGAGGAATCTCTTCTCACAAATAATTATTTGCCCAGTTACAAGATGAACATATAGTTTTAAAATTCATGAATACTTGTCTTCCTTGGAGACGGTTGTACCAAACATCAACGATATTGAAGTAAAACACCTAGACTTAGAATAATTCTGGGCATGAATCAATTTTCAAAACCTTACTCCTACGGCCTAGTTGATTAAAGATAGTGGGATTATAAAGGCAGGGGGTTTACCTATTTAAGTTCAATGTGTTGACACGGTTATTTTTATAGCTCTTGTTTTGATCCTAATATAAAATAAATCATTGATCCTCAGGGTTAGGTGGTGGCACAACTTGACGAATGTTGCATTTGCATTTCCCTTGGAATTCCCATGGTCGAGAATTCAAACACTCTCACCAAGGATTAAGCCCAAACTCTTTTTGATCAAGATAGTGAAAAATACAAAAGCAAAATTGCCAAGTCTTGGTTCAAGAACCCTAAGAAAGGAGCCTCAAGGCTTCCTAAGACAATGTTCAGAGTTGATTTCCATGAAGAATGACCATATGATATCTCTCTATTGGCCACAATAGCAGGAATTCCCACCACTAATGAGTTTCACTTTTGGATGTGCCCCTACATTAATATCATATGTGAGGGTAAGCAAAATTTAAACTGGGTAGGAATCATTTGTGATAGCCTGACTAAGAAATTATCAAATGTTCAGAGAACCCAAACCTTCTACATGACCTCCTATCTAATGTACTCTATTGCAACTTATAGAGAGTGGTTGGGTTTCTCCCCTGTGGATGACAAGAAGGATGCCCCCATTTATATGTATCATCCACAGTTGACCTTGAAGATCAAAAATCATCACTTTAGGAGGGTGAATGATGCATTTACCATGTACATTGTCAAGTTGTTGGAGGGAGATACTACTAAAATATTTTTAGATGGGTAAAAATAATTGATTAGTGTTTATGGCAGTTTCTTCACCCAATTCAAAAAAATTCATACATAAGATTGGATAGATTTGAGGGATAGCCCCTAAAACTTCCCATGTATTGTAGTGATAAGATGGCCATGGTATAAATCTACGAGACATTGAGACAATTTACATAGAACTTGTAGGGACGGGAATATGATAGGTATTCAATTCGGAATCACAATGGGTAATTACACCTACAGGAATGCCATAGATGCTCAAAATGTGGATAGAATAATTGTTCCTCTCACTCTTCATTACTATAATCCCAAAAATTTCTTTGACATTAAGGAGTTCATTTCTTCCAATTTCATAATGGGTTATCAACATCTTCTTCATATTAAAGACTACTGGATAGATTGTTCTAATGATTATTAAGCTAGGAGGAGATATTATGGAAGACTATCTCTACAAAGCAGATTGTTGATTTTAGTATATTTGATGTCCCTAAAAGACTAGAAAATGATGATGAGGAGATATAGTATTTTAAGTATAAAATATCAATCAAACATTCTCCTATTGAAACCATTGATTGGTTTGTCAAGGAGAGAGATGATTACAAGGAACTAAGTAATCATGTCCTTGTAATAACTAGACTCTGTTTTGACTGAAACATAAAGGGATTCAGGGAAAAGGAAGTCTAATTCTACTTCACATGATACCCCTACCCCTCAAAAGGAAATACCTATGTCAACTCTTGAGACAATTGAACAATTTGTTTCCTCTCCTCCCTAATCTTAAACTCTAGTGTATACCAAAAAAGGAAAAATCAAGAAGGAAGATAAGGCAGCTGATGTTATTCAAGAAGGTGAACCTTCTTCTAAACAAGCTAAAGAAAAGGAAACAATTGTGGACCTAGTTGATGATGATGACAGTTAGGGAAAAGAACAAGAAAATCCTGAAGAGAATACACCTGAAGCAGGTAGTATGATGGAAGATCAATCAAAGGAAATGGTTTCAGAGTCTATAGAAATATCTGCCAAGGAAGCTCCTGACTCTACTCAAATTGATACCTCTATGTTAGAGGTGGTTGTTTGTGCAGACTCTGAGTGCTATGAGTGCTTCTACACTTGGACCCATTTCCCCTTCCTCTTCTAGCTCCTCATTCACCTGGGTACAACCATTACTAGAAAGCAAGAAGAGAAAGGCTACTTCAAGTGTTGTTGTTCCCAAGTTTGATGCAGTGGAAAATCTTCTAGGTACTACTCCTCCCCCTCTAGCTAAAAAGGCTAAAATCACATCAAGGTTGGTCTTAGACTCTCAAGGTCAGTAGTTCATGGAAATTGTAAAACCCAAGTCTGATAAAGATGAAAAGGACCTATCAATGGGTGATCGGGGTTTACTAGAATTCATCTTGGTGAATCAACACTAGAGAGTGAGGTGCATAATTTGAGGGAAACTATGTCTAGGGTGATTGAAAGGGTTAAAAGAGGAAAGTAGACACAAGAACAGTTATAGGAACATAACAAAATTCTTTCTAGTTTCATCAAGTCTTTATTTTTAGAGAATATAGTTATAGATCCCACTCCCCTAGCTTCCATCCCACCTCCTACTATCTTGTCCATTGATGAAGTCCAAGCCATTAAGGATATCCATAAGCATGCTACTTATGGTAAAGCAATGGAAGCTATGGTTGATGATTTAATAATCATAGGCCTGAATTTTATTGAAGAAGCATTCAAGGCATATGAGAAAATTTCCAAAATTCAACTGAAGTTATAGAAAACACTTAGTGGTCTAGATAGATATTTGAAATTATGGAGTGAGTGCATTCAAGATTTTAAAGCTGATGAGTGAGATGGATGTGCGAGGTCTTGTTAACAATTTTTCACTCGTGTAAAAATGGGAAACTCAAAACTTCGTTATGATGGATGACATTGGTGAAGTGAACCTAAGCTAGGGGAGTTTCTTTCAGTTCAATATTGTTTCTGTTGAATTAATTAATGATTACATGAAATCTGCAACTATGTGTGTTGTTACAAAATGTAACATATCACATAGTTTGAAATTTCATGATTTTCCTCAGTAGAGAACACAAATCCCTGAAGGACAAATGTGTTTTCTTGATGAATATATGAAAGTGCAGAATAGATGAAGTGTTAGGTTTTGGAATAGAAATCATAATTACAAATTACGATAGTAGCGAGTTCATTTCTAAAAGTTAGATATATTTTTAAGGTTCTTTTCTTCATGATTAATACAATTAATTATATTATTGAGTTGTTTAATTCATCATAAAATCCATATAGAAATTTGAAAAGTAGAAAGAAATACACAACTCAGTTTCAAAATTCAATGTTTTATTCATAAGGAATTTCAAATACTCCCACACAAGTTGTGGGATGTAACTCAAAAATAAATTACAACTAATAAAGTAAGAGGTACATATGCCTTAAAAATAAAATGAGGAGAACGAATGAACCCATCATTACCTTAAGGATTCTTTCATTTTATTTGATGCATCTCCAAGCCCATCTTTGCTCCATCTTCATCCTCACTCCTTAGCAAAAGGCATTGTGCGAAACTAGAAAAGGAAAAATAGTTAGTTTTTAGCTCAAGGTTGATCCATATTCATGCTTTGGTGGATCTCTTAAAAACATGAGGTATAAATTACATTAGATATCAAAGAAAAATAATAAAAGTAAATTTTTGTAGCAGCATACATGATTTATTCACTTAGAAATAAGGAGAGAGAAGAAAAGGAAAAAACTATGGAATGAAAGAGAGGCCAAAAAGCCTAATGTTTTCTAACCAGTTTGTCTAAATGTGTAGATACAAGAAGAAGGAAGTAATACATTTTGTAACTTGAATCAAGAAAGTACATTCATTTCAGTTTGAACTAAAGGCTGAAGTTAACTGAAATGAGATAAGATTACAGCTGAAATAGAATGAAAAGGGAAATCTAAGAAAATTTTGACAGGGCTTCTCCATTTAAAATGGACATTTTACATCTTTCCATCATGTTATTTCAAACTAATACATGCTTGAAAGTTGTATATAAATCAAATAGTAATACAAAAAGTAGATAATGCATGACATGGTTGAAGATAACAATTATCATATTTTAGCTTCCAACAACAAGCCATGATTCAATAGATGAAGGATATAGTTACCAACTTAAAGAAAAGAAGTGTTACAACTAAATTGAATACCAAATTCACATTTCCAAGGTAATCTTTTCCAATTTTTATCATCAACATTTCAGTAATGCTCAAGTAGTTCTTAGACATCAACTAAAAATGGATTATAAACAAACAAGTTGTTTGAATATGGAAAAGAGCTCTCGAAAGGATGATTAACATCGCCTACTGAGATAAGCACCAAGACATAATAACATAAGTGAGAATAGAATGAGTTCAAAAAGATTAATTTTATCTTCCAAAAATTGTAGGATTACAGTATTAAGAAAATAAATGTTAAGCTTTGATTGTAAAGGAAATAACACAGTGAATCTAAAATCATAACAACCATGCAATCAAAGGAAATTTCAAGATACAAAGTTGATATAGAATTCACATGATTCATAAAGTACAACTGAAATTATTTTGTTCCCCTCAAAATTCCCCTCTTTTGAATGTCAAAAATTTGAAAGTTTTTAGTTGGAACCCTTCAAAGAGTGTTTTAGTGAAGTAAGAAATTCAAAGAGATGGTGAAAATTCTATTTCTTGGGGTCATTTTAGTGACTTGCGGGTTTGTCGGACATTTTTCCCTCATGTCACAAGAAATACCGGCGAGTCTCCTATTCGCCGATTGGCCGATTTCCCTACAAACCCTTATTCGTTATCTTTTTCATACTTTTTCAACCCATTTGTCCCAAGTACACTTAGGCCTCCTATTCACCAATTCCTTGCATCGCCCACATCGGTGGAATTAGATTTTCACGTCCCTCATGTCCCAATATTCCATGGACCGTCCAGGCTATTTTTTACGCTTTTCCCACATTTCAGCTTTTTAATCGATGAGAAGGTATATTTAATACATATTTATGATCTTCTCTCTCTTGAATGACTATTTAAAGGGGCAACCATCTATGCACTTGTCACATTTCTGCTCATTAACTCTTGCTGTAATTTTACAAAATTGAGTCATTTATCCACCTTTCTGTATCTCCTTGCAATAATTATCATGAGTTTTTTTAAGGCCATTACTTTGTTCATTGTCAAAATGAAGACCAAATTTCAAAGGCACAAGCATCTGTCCCCTTTGGAGACTTCGTGCCTTGTATGGAGATAGCGAAGTTTAGCATTTAGATTTCAATGATTTATGGGGTAGATTAGTATGTGATAACCCTTCTCCCATGGCTCAAATGATAAATGATAAGCGGAATCACGTATGCCATTTGTTTTCCTCTCTCGTGCAATGTCGACTTTGTGGTCACTGCGGGGCTATTTTTAATTTGGACACCAAAGAGGTTGTCAATGTGCACGGCGATTTGATTACAAATTGGATCTTTGCCACTATCGCGCTTCCCCGCACATCCCTGAAATAGAATAATCTTGTGTTCTCACTCTTTCTCAAGCTCGAGACTCCGTTTAATCAAGACAGTGAGAAATATAAGGTTCGGATAGCAAAATCATGGATAAAGTGCCCTAAGAAGGGAGCATTCTGACTCTCTAAGGCATTGTTCAGGTTCGACTTCAAAGAATAACTACCAGATATCATCACCTTCCTTGCCTAGATTATGGGAATGCCCTCTACTAACGAATTGAATTTTTGGATGTGCCATTTCATAAATATTGATTGCAATGGTAATAAAAATCTGAATTGGGCCAAAATTATACTGTGGAAACCCGACTAAACAATTGTCAAATGTTCGATAAACCAAAAATTTCTACATGACTTCCTATCTTAGGTACACCTTGGGCATCTCATGAGTTTCTATCTCATCTCTACATATTTCCCTCGGTTTACCCTCAAGGTCAGTAATCATAATGTCAGAAGGGTAAATGATGCCTTCACCATGTACATTGTGAGGCTCTTGGAGGGTGACATTTCTAGATGCTTCTCTCGTGAGGCTATGAATTTGATAACTAAGTATGGTGCTTTCTTCACTCCATTTTGAAAGGTCTCATACATCAGGTGGCTTGTTTTCAAAGCACACCTCTCAAGCTTCCCATGTTCTACAATGACAAAATGGCTTTGGTTGAGGTGTGCAAGCAACTGGATAAACTTTATAGAACCTACCGAGATAAGAAGATTATTGGTCTTCATTTCCCTATCATCTTGGGGAATTATCCATGCAAGAAAACTCTATATGCCTAAAATATAGAAATGATTATTTCTCCTCTTATAGTTCATTTCTTCAAGCCTAGGACTTGCTTTGATCTTAAGAGATACATTGATCAAAATCTTAGGATAACTTATCATCACCGTCCTGACATTGAGGATTATTGGGCTAATTGTGCTTGATGATTTTGAAGCCAGGAGGAGGCATTTTGGTAGATTTTCTCTACAACAGATCATAGAATTCAACCTCTACCAGGTGCCTGAAGGGCTTAAGGACAATGATGAAGATTTGCAATCCTTTGAGTACGAAAGATCAATCAAGCACACTCCTCTAGAAACCCTGAATTGGTATGTGAAGGAAACAGATGACTTGAATGAGGTGATCACCCCTGTCACCGTCAGACCTAAGATTTGGTTTGACAGAAAAATACGTGACCTCAAGATGAACAAAGGTAGATCCTCTTCAAGAGATACTTTCACACCTAGGAAGGAAGTACATATTCCTAGTATTGAGGAACTTGAGAAAAATCCTCCTTTGATGAAATAAATTGAGTTATCTACTCCTTCCTCTTCCACTAAAGTGTACCAAAAGAAGATTAAATAAGTCAAGCAAGAACCAGTCAAGTAAGAGACTCTTACGGACCGGTCAAAAATTACTATTGGGCGGAGAACATTATTGTTCTATGTGAGAATAATGATGATGAGATGAAATACCTAGAAGAAATGCCTGAAATCTTGCTAAAGTGAAGAAGGAAGGACCAAGGACTGAACCTCCAAGTTTAATAGACTCCTCCGCAAAGTAAATTCCTAAGGCTGCATTCATTTCCCACCAAGACAACAATGGTTCATACTCTAAGTGTCATTAGTTTACTTTCACTCGGGTCCCTTGATTCTTTCATTTCTTCTTCTTCATTTTCCCTGGGTGTAGCCCCTAGTCTACAAGAAGAAAAGGAAATCTTCCTCCGATTAAGAGTGCGACTTTGATGTTGTAGTAGCTCTTCTGGTACTACTCCTCTTCCTCCAACAAAGAAAGTTAAGACCACTTTGAGGTTGGTAACTGATGCTCAAGGCCAGCAGTTCCTGGAGGTTGTAAAACCCAAAGCGGATAAAGAGGAGAAAGATCTTTTGATCTCTGATTTGGAGCTTTCGAATTCCAAATCCACACTGAGATTGAATTTCATAACCTCCAGAAAGCTGTGACTAAGGTTATTAAATGGGTGGAGAAAGATAAGCGAGACCATGGAGTAGTTGGAAGAACACAACCAAGTTCTTTTCTACTTTATCAGATCATTGTTGGCAAAGGATAAAGTTTTAGATCCACCCCATCGGTTGCTCTCTCACCTCCCATAGTTCTTAGCCATGATGTGGTCCAAACCATCAAAGACATCCACAAGTATTCTACTTATGGGAAAGTGGTTGAGGCCATGGTGGATGATATGACTGTAGCAGGTTTAAAATTCATTGAGGAAGCCTTCAAAAATCATGAGAAGGTGATCAAGCTACAGCAGAAATTCACATCCTCAATCAAGGCTATGGAAAAGGAATTGAAAGTCTGGAGTGGATTTATCACATATCTCGTCGATGGGTCAAACCGATGATAGGACCCTATTGGCCAAGAATGTGTTTGATGATGTCAAGAATAAATTGTTAAGGACATGGATCATTAGCATCGAGTGGAAAATAGAGGTTCTAGAAGAAGCACTGGGGGAATTGAGGAATGTATGGAAAAAAGAGGAGTCTTTTAAAACTTGTGTCTTATCCACCTTAAGGATACCCACTGCCATTTTTAGGATGAAACAACAAGTTTTTTCTTCTCTCTCCAAAAAATCAAGGCTTATTTTAAAGCCTTTGTCAAGGATGTTTTGTTCAAATAAGAGTCAATCACTAAAGAGAAAATGAAGAACATTTTTTCTCTCCATTCGATTATAGATGAGACTAATAAGGAATATCTGGAGCATACTAAGTTTGACAAAGATATGGAGAAATGACTACGCATGTGGACTCATGCTACTTCTAACACAACAATTCCAAGAGGACTAACGATAGCGGAAGCATTGAAGAGATTTAAGCACCGGATCCTCAAAACAGTGGGCCTTCCTCAGCCTCAACAAAATGTCTCTATTTTTGGATCTTGACTTTCTTATTCTATTTTTAGTTCCGATCTCCTTGTAATTTAATTAAGGACTTTATATTGTGTATTTCCTTAATTAATCTTTTGGTTAAAAGAAACGGTTACTAAATGTAACCACTTTGTAAACTATATATTAGTCTCTCCATGCCATTCCAAGGGGCTAGAACTCTGATAATTTTTGAAAGTGTAAAAGAACTAAAAGCTATCAATACAGAAGATTTCCCTTCCTATTTCTATCTCGCATCTATTTACTCTCTCTCTTTCTTGTCTAAAGTTTGTGAATCATTAATCTATTGCATTAAGAATCTTTGTATTATTATGGATGTCATTTCGGAACTTTCTATCTATAAAATTATATTTGGTGATTTAATATGAATGATTATGTTCTATATATCATCCTTGCTTAGAATTTATAACTATTTTTCTATCTATATTTCTTGAAAATGTTTTTATGTTCTACCTTTTCCCTTCCTTAGTTCTTATGTTATTTTTATTTATGATCTACCTTTTCATTAAAACACTTTCATGATATCAGATTTCCCCATTAGATTAGAAATTTGTACATTTGTAAATAGTTATGTTGCTTGCTTTCAATAAGGGCACATCTCCCATTAAAGAGGAGGGACTTTCGTCCCCGACTATTGTTTTCATTAAAGTCCTAATTTGACAACCAAAAAATTACAAGTTACAAAAAGAGCTATACAGTCACACATATATCCAGAAAATTATGAATTCTCAAAATAGTTTAACACAAATGTTAAGTATGAAGTTCACATAACTCATTTTCAACATGGCTAATAGTGTATTTCAAAGATCCAACATCTACACTCATCATGATAATTGAGGGAAGGTAGTATATGTTTCAGGTGTTGAAAGCTATAAGAAGGCCAGTAAGTGCCAGAAAATACAAAGACGAAAGTTCTAAAAGAGAACCAACAACTACAGGAACATATAAGAAAGACAAAGTGGCATAATTAGAGCTTCAAAGGCCAAATAAAAATTATGAAGCTCATCACAGTCACCAAGAGAGAATAAGTAGCACTTATATCTAGGCATTTTGATCTAATGAAACAAAGTATTCAATAGAGAGCCTCTATTTTTATCATACAAATTAGAGAGATAGGTAAGAGGGTCGATGAACACTCTTAAATAAAACTCGAGACACAACTATATTTCTATATTTTTGAGAATCACTTCATCAAATGGTTGATGCACAACTCAAAATCATAAAAAAATCATAAATATAAATTACAGTATGCATCTATTAAAGTAAATGAAATTTCCTTCTACAAGCCGGATGTAATAGCAAATACAAGAAGCAACTCTCGGTCAAGAATAGCGTAATATTCCTACCTAAGGAAAAAATTTCAAGGAAAACCCAAAGACACGAGATCCTAGATAAATAATAGTGACCCCATAACAACATAGATCTTGGAGCAGACCGAAAATCACAAAGTTTAAATTCACTCGAAATGGAAAAACAAAAACTCCTTTGAAGTCTAAGCATTGAGCTTGAGTCAAGATAGAATAATTATAGCCATGAAATGTAGCAGTCACATAGGTGAATAGATGCACACCATACAAACCTTCCATAATGGTGAGAAGGTGAAAGAACTAGATACAAACTCATGAATTAAGCGATGAGATAGACTAAGAAAGAAACTCAACAACAAAGAATGCAAAGATTAGCTAGAGAACCATCTCAAAGCTAAGACTTGGAAGTCAAGTTGTGATAAATGCATGCCAAGAAATATAGAACAGAAGATTGAAAACATAATAGTAAAGACAAAAGGGAAATGAGCCGATACAAAAATACGGATAATGGTAAGAGTTACTAACCAAGCAGCAAACGAAGCCAAAATATAAACTTATGTGTTTGCAGCAAAGAATTTCTGAGAAAGAATGTTCAAAGCTCAAAGTACAAATTCAAATGGGGCTCGAGAAAATTTTTACGAGTCTATTCATCAAAGAGTCATCACAAAGGCCGAGAAAATGACAAGTTCAGAACCAAAGTGCATATACCCAATGACACATCGTCTTCCTCAAAGTGGAATACCCATATTAAAGTCATAAAAATGAATTATATTTAAGCTAAACTTTATATATGTGATTATTGGCTAGAAATATCATTTATTTTCCTATAGCCGAAGGAAAATTCTCACAAAGCTATAGAAATCGAAAGGGACTCGAGCATCGGACATTTGCTACATCACTAGAAAATTAGATAATAGTGAGTAAAAGGAAAAACATGTCTTGTTCATAAGTACCATATAGATCACTTTAAACATTTCAAGCCAAAAATAGTGGAAGATTTCATGATGCCATACAATAACAAGGAAAATGGCAAAAATCAAACACAGATCTGAGTTGAAGTAAGCATGAAAACTACAAGTGAGAGATTACGCTCAGGAAGAGTTTCTGTACAGAAAAATCATGCCCACATGGCCATTAAAAACAATTCTCTAAGTTATAGGTTCATTGACATTTTATACAATAGTGAAAGGAAAAGATTGAACAAATCACTTACTCAGGAAAATGGAAACCTCTACAGTGAGGGAAAATTTATCGAGCCTCCATGGAAGATCATTCAAAGTATCGTAATAGGTTAACTAACATCGAGAGAAGTGCGGTGACTCAAATAAACTAGGGGATTGATAATGGTAGTCACAAGCTTCATAGCATCCACGTTTTCCAAGCATAAACACCATTTTTAGACTCGAACTCCATTAAAGTTAAAACTGCAATAGAAATAACAAATTTTATCTCGATTCGAGCTCAAAAGGAAGAAAATGGTGGAGAGTTACAAGTATTCAAAGTCAAAGATTTCAGAAGAATGATTTTTTTAGAGAAAACCGATCTCAAAGGAATTAAAAATGGTGGAAATTTCTGAATAGATTCTTGAAATGATAGAGAACCAAACTCATAGAGTTCTTTCTTTAGAAAAGGGGTCAAGGTCATGATCAAAGAAATAGTATTACAACTACAACAACTTTGTTGACAATTTTTACACATGTACAAAAATGGGCACCTTGAAACTTCGTCCCATACAATGAAATTCATGGGTGAAGTATACCTAAGCTAAGGAAGTTCTGATGATTAGTTACTATTGAACTAGTTATATGATTAAATGAAATCTATAGTTATGTGTGTTGTCACAAAACATAACAGATCATGTAGTCTACAATTTCATGCCATCTTTAGCAAAAGAACACAAATCCCTGAAGAATAGTTGTGTTGTTTTGATGAAGATGAAAAATTACAGAGTAGGTGAAGTGCTGAGTTTTAAAGCAAAGCAAAAATAAATACAGATATCTAAAAATTAGGGTTCATTACTGAATGTTACAAGTTCTCATCAATGTTTTTACTTCATGAATAAGACATTCAATTATGTTACTGAGTTTTTAGATCATTATACAATCCATACAGAGAAGCTAGAATGAAGAAGGGAATACACAACTCATTTTCAGAATTCAATGTTTTATTCACAAGGAAGGTCAAATGTTTCCCACACAAGCCCTGGGATGTAATTGAAAAGTAAAGTACAACTACTGAAATAAAATATGCACATGCATAAAAGAGAAAGTAAAGGAGTATGGGTGAACCCATCATTGCCTTGGGGTTTCTTTGATTGAAATCATCTCCATTTCCATCTTCTTCATCATCTCCATTGTAGAACCCTTTGTGCACGAAAAGAAGAAAAGCATAACTATCGATTCACGAGCTTAGGGATCAATTCATATTCCTAGACTGTTCTAATTCATGCATATGAATCTCTAATAACAAGAGATGTAATTTACTTGAATATCAAACTGCATGCATGCTTTATTCACTCAGATAGAATGAAGGAAGAGAAAAGAAAAGAAGAAAACATGGACATAAGAGAGGCCAAAAAGCCTAAGTATTTTCTAACTATTTTCCTAAGTGTGTAGGTACAAGTTGCAGCCAATGAAAAATAAACAAGTCATAAGTGCATTAATAAAAGGAAGAATGTAACTCAAGGTTTCAGTAACCATTCCGAAGTGGAAGAAGTTACAGTATAGAAGAGAGACTGGGAGATAGAAATACATGTTTTAGTTTGCTACAAAAGGAAGAAGCAAAATTCGAAAGTTGATGTTTGGCTAGGAAGAAAGGTTTATAACTGAAATAGAATAAAGAAGATTTTGGGAAAATTTGACAGGGCTTCACCATGTAAAATGGACATTTACAACTTTTCATCATGTTGCTTTCAACTACTAACATGCTTTAAAAGAATTGTTTAAATCAAGTAAGTGATACAGAAAAGTAGTAAAGCATGCCATGATCAAGATAAATAGTTATGATGTCTTAGTTTTATTTACCAAATCAGCTTCAACATGAAGTGTTATGTTCTATATTCTGGATCAGAAAGTACAACTACTATAGCTGGAAATGGATGGAAGAGAGAATTCTGGAAAAAAATTCCAGGGCTTCGCCATGAAAAGTCAACATTTCAAATTTTCCAGCATACATAGAAAGTTGTAATAAAGATCAAACACAGTGTTTATGCAGAAAAGAAAGGGAACTATACTTTCAGTCATCAAACTGAAGGATTTTGGAGCATTCATTATAAGCCTAAACAAGTTGAAGAGAGATGAAGTTGCAAGATGAATCTTACAAGTACAACATTCTATAAGTATAATCTTTAAATTAATCAAGTGCCAACTACATAGAATACTACAAGTAATAGCTTCAGAGATCAAATTGAATGTAAGATTTATAGTTACAAAAATAGAAGTCATTCAGAATGAATACAGAAATGTTGCAATATCAGTGGAGTATGACAGACAAGTAGAGTGAAGCCATTTTTCTGAAAAGCAAAAGCATAACAGTCAAAGGAAGGTTCTAGATACAAACTTTCAAAATCTTCAAGGAATGTGTTCAAGGAAGTAATTGACACAATTTTAAACAAGTTACAAATTCTCTCGAAAAGGCTGGGCTATTTACTCAGTGATACAAATAAAAGATGACCATCATATTTAAGGCCATGGGCACACCTTTTCAAAGTATTAAAAGACCAAGTCATTTTCCAGGTCTTGAGCTCAAAATAGAGTTTTATTCAGTGAGCCATAAACTTACAGTTAAATAGATCTGAGCTCACATGATATTGGCAAACAGAGAAAAGCAAAATCTCAGAGACAATCTTATAATGCAAAATATTTGATAGACTCAGAACAGTCAAGGCCGAAGTAACCTAGATTTAAAGAATAGCTGAGGAAGAGTGTACCAATTCGAGGCACAAAAGAGAAGTTATAGTAAAAATAATGTCTTCCTCAAGCCACGATGAACCAAATCAGTGAAAATAAAATGATTAGCAAACCGTCGAAAGGAATCAGCTTACAAATTTCAGAGTGTTTTTGAGAAACTAACAGACTAGGTGAATATTAATGGTTGAATGAAATCAGAAAATGCAAAACTAAGATTGTATGAAGTGGATTTAAAATTTTCAGAAAATATTATTAGCCTCAAAATGATTGCAAAATTAAAAGGAATGAAGGAGTCCAAATACCCATAATAGTAAACATTCGAGATCTGACATGTTTGAGCAAATAGGAATATCCATTTATTATTCAAAACAATAGGCTCAAACAGAAAAGCTTTAAGTCAAATGGCACACACATCCGAATTGAAAAGTATTCAAGCATTTCAGAGGTTAACATTATTTTAAGGTTAATCACCTTCAAATTGCAGTATAAGAAAGAAAAGTACAAATCTGTTTCTTAATCGTGGACCCATTAATGGATACCAAGTCAGAGAAAGAAGTAAATAAAAAACTTACTAGTTAAATCGAAGTGGAGAAAACCCTTGAGATATCATCGAGCTCAGAACTAAAAGGACCAAACCTGAAATGAGTTCAACTTGAAAATGACCAGAGTCATCTAAGAGATCACACAAAGAAATGCAAAAGAAGACGGGTATCATTTTTGAAGTTGAAGTGATGATGAACCAAAATACTAGCGAAAACTCAAGGATCGAAAAGCTTACCGACCTCATCAAGAAGTGATGCAAAGCCAAATCTACAGAGCTCATGAGAAAGAGCTGACCTTGACAAAAAAGAAAATAGAAAATACAGATGTAACTTAGCCAAGAGAATCGATGCTAAAATCCAAACTTCATAGAATAAAATGACAGAGAGATCAATACTTCTATTCATGGATCCTCATAGAGCTCAAAAGGTTGCATAGAGCTCAAAGGAAAACACTAGTAGTGGCGGCCACCAGAGAAATAATACAGGAAACGAGCTCTAAGCTCTCACCTTCATGACGGCCGTCCACGAAGTGACACAGAGAATCAAATGAACAGAGCCAAGTTTTAAAATCAACAATGGCACAACTCAAGGACCTCAAAACAATGGCTTTGAATAGAAAATTTTCCAGGGCTTCACCCGCATAGTAAAAAATCAAATGAAATGGTCATTGGTCGAGCCTCACTTTACCATGCAAACTCAAGAGGTGTTTTCAACCTAACTCAACCACAATTAATAATCAATGGCTCCAGATCGACAAGGACACAGATCAACATCTCCAGATCGATCCCCAATTTCAATGCAAACCATGGTTCGAGTCTTCAAAAATGCATTTAATACAAGTCAAAAACCTAATCATGCTTTGAAGATCAATGATCAAAAATTGACAAGTACAGAGATCAACGCTCACAAATTGATCATCAAGATCGATGCAAAAGTAGTCCAAGTGAAATGGCGGTCGATTGACCAACTTGTCCAATTTGTCAAAATTTCAAAGTGTCAAAATTTCCTCCGTAGGCCCAAAAGTCCACAGTACATGTGGCGAGAACAATGGAAAGGTGGGAGTCTCTTTAGTTTTTAAAACATTAAAGGTGCAAAAGTTAAAAGTTCCAAAATTTCCCATAGGCCTGACAAGGATACGTGTCATCACCACAACAAAAGCAGAGGCTGGGGGTATTTTTAAGTTTGAAACTTTTACAAAAAGGTTAAAAGTTCCAAAAAATTCCCACAAGCCCGAGCCTCCACGGTGAAACCCTAAACTACAGGTTCAAGATCGATGGCCAAAGATGAAAAAGGACATAGATCGATGGCCTAGAATGATCAACAAATATCAAAGAAAACTCAACTTGAGTTACATATGCCACTGAAAAAGTTACCAAGGGGTGAGTCACCATGGAGAAGGGCCAGCCCACGTCATCAAATCAAAAAAAATCATTGCATTCAAAATTCAAAATATCACTATAGTCTAGACCTTAAATAATGCAAATCCCAACCATGCATGCTGACTATAATCACCAAAAAGGTGAGAATTAAATCAAGTATATCTAGATTGCAAAAGGGGCCAACAATTATACATGCTCACAATGATAACCAAGATCCAAAGGTGGCGGACTATAATATGGCATGTGTTGTCAAAAGGGTGCTGAATTGTATTGTTTGTGTTAACCTTGTATTAATTTTAAAACCATGTAATATGCCATCCAAACCAATAGTCAAAGGAATTTACCTTAAAACTTACAAGGTTACCTCGTACTCATCAGATGGTAAAGTGCAAAAGTGGTCCCCACTTCAAGGAGCTAAAGTGGATTTGCAAAATGTCACTTCATGTGACCATTTTGAAGGAGATGTCAATGTCAGAACATGTGCACATGGACAGATGGTCCCCACAGTGGATGTCTATTATAACGACACAAAAATCCACACACTAAACAACATAGTAAAATACATGATAACTTTTTTTTTTACTTTCTTGAAGATAATACGACACTACAGGTGATCACAAAGAGCTCCAACCAACTCACAATAAGCTTGACACAACATTGACCACATGTATGACACCCATCGCAAAAATTCACTTTTCTTTTTGACAAGACAACATAGAAGTCCAACCACATAACACACTTACAATTAGGGCATACCACGGTGAGAAATTCTTGAAGGTTATTTATTTTAATAAAACATCCTTTAGTTCTTAATTTACATTTTCAAGGACTCTGGATAAGATTCGTACAATTCATCTTACAACGCTAAGTTTCTTACTTTTACACTGAAGAGAATTTTGCTTTAAGTCTTCTCTATTATGACATTTATTTGTTTAATTCATTTATTTAATAAATGAGGTAATTTAATTCCACAAGGCCATCTATTCACACTTACGCTACTAGAACTCATTCATACCCTTATAACAACATGGATTCGTGTTCAACATACTTAAGAGAAAATTACAAAACACCTTGGAAAAAAATTAGAGGAAGAAGGTCAAGTTGAATTTATCTTTAAGATCTCATTAATTAATAACCGGGATTTTATTGAATCTTGAAAATTTATCCATAATGACTAGAGGTTTCACTTAGGCTTTACTAGATGGGTTTGATATAAGTATACAAATTACATTTTCAACGGTAAGATAGATTGAAGAGTTTCTTAATCAAGTTCCTTCTACTTACTATAATTTTATTATCTTCCAAGATCTAACCATTGATTTCACCTTAAGATCATTCTAAGGACTCACCACAATAAAGAGATTATTGAGTAGTTTAACGTGGGGTAACAAGGTATATTTGTTTCTCTTGTTTTTGCTAGGTTTGATACATAGACCTCTACCAACGACACATGACCAAAGGTAACTAAAAGTGATATATGTTGATTCAAGTTTAGATAGTTAGAGTTAGGTTGGAAAAATCAAGGATAAACCATAATCTGGAAAGTGAAATTATAACAAAAGATACATACGTCAAAACAAAGTTCATTTAATCTTATTCACAATAATATTTCTCAAATTGACTTTCAACCGATAACAACAACCTACATGGGAACAATACAAAATTACAAGGCAATGCCTTCTAAATAATCTCCACAATATCGATACCAATGTTTTACAACAAAAATAAGCATTCATACAATAGCAGTTCCTAAGAAAACCTGAATCCACTTTCTACATGCATTTTCCTTTTCTTTTTCTACTCACAAAATCCACCTGCACATTTGTTAGCACAGGTCAGTTCGCGAGAACTGAGCATGATAAACGCTATAACATTAAGACAATATGTTGTTATCTAACTGTTTCAAAAAAATGAAGAACACGGTTGCTTATGAAAATAATCAAAGTGTCTAAAACAAGAGTAATTAAAAGGTTGTCCAAAAGGATAAATTGTCAGAATTAAAAGGAAGGCACTAACTCTATTTGATTATCATTTTCTAATAGGAGAAGTTAATAAACCATCATAACTAATTCCACCTATGTCACAATAATGACCATTATATTAACAAGATAACATTTTGAAATGAAAATAGTTACCGGAAGAGAATTAGCTCAAAACGTGATTTGCCCCTATTAGTTTAAGTTAGTTCGCCAAGCCAAAGATTCACTATACAATTGTCAGTTCCCAAACAATCAATCAATCATGAGAATATCTAAAATAGATGACTTAATAATATTAAGATGTTGTTCCTAAAACAATTAATTTTATATCAGTACAAAATTAATTAAAAAAAGGGATGAAACGCACAAATGACCCAGTATGGGTCACACCCTATCCTAACAATCCTACTAATAAAACCTTTCTTCTAATCAAGGGAATGACTTAAGAAAAGAACAACCTTGACAGCACCAACATAACCATTATATATCTTACAGGAGGTTTACTCAATCATTCACAAGAACAACATAGGATACATAACTTCTAAGGGATCTGTCATCAACAACAAGTTGACATCAAACATTTTGGATCAACACATAACCATTCTACTAAAATGACAGCAAGAATATTGTATCACAATGAGCATCATGAAAACCAGTCAACCAATGAATTTCCAAATACACTAACCTCTAGACTACATGAGAATAAAATTTACATATTTTTAGAATCAAAACGTAGAGTACTTTCTTCGTATAAAACCAAGATTCCAGTTTCAAGATTTGAAAATTTCTTCAAACATACAACAGTCCCCAAGGGAGTAAAGATGATCCCAAAGACAAGAATCTCCAAATGATGCATAGGGACTGCTACAAAAATTATGATGATCACGCATGACACTGAAGACTAAATAGTTCTTCGAGAGGTTTACAAATACAAAAATAACTAACCAGTTTTAAGAGTAATACTAACTTGGTTCAATTCAAAAATTAGTCAAGTTAAGCACACACTAAGTCGACCTGAGAAGGGTAACTAGAACCCAACGAACTAGGAGAAAATGATAGAGATAGAAAAAGCATTATTCACCTATACACTATGCACTTACATTGCCCAATTACTATTTTGCAAATACCCAACATAAGCCAAAATGATGGAATACAAACCGAAACAAGAATCCAAAAATGAGCACTATAAATAGAGTCGAACAACAATGCTTGATAAAAATTTCAAATCGTATGACCATCAAAAGGAACTAAGAATTTTCATTATAGGACCCCCTCCCTTTTCTTTTATTAATCTTATGAATAAAGTTGACCCAACTGGTTTTTTTTTGCTAAAACTCATAAAACAACAAGAAAGGCTTCAAACAACATAGTCATTTCTAACACCAAAAACTAATATCCTCCCAGAAATTACGAGAGAGCAAGGGAAGTGGAAACCACACAACAAACCATCACATGAGACATTTATATGAAGAGAAGGGTCATTTAATGAATCATTTAAATAACAACATAAGACTCAAGGGTATAGAGAATATCATGCCTGATTGATCTCCCATAGTCGAGCACAAGATGAACAAGGTCTGCAACAACATCTCAAGCCCACACTCCATTGTCCTCCAGCTTGTTGGGTGGTCCACACTCTTCTCACAGCCAAATTTGGCATAGGAAAATTACAGCTAGGGTATGGAGTCCCCAAAATGAGTTGCATAAGTCTATAAAGCTTCCATTAACATGTACTTACCAAGAGTACAGTCAGACTCCATAACCTTGCCAACATCCTCACAACCCGCACCAAAAGGAAAAACAAACCAAATGGCCTGTTCTGATCGTTCTAACAAAAAATACACGTAGTCAAAGGAAAAAAAAGAAATAACAGTATCCATCCAAGCATTAGGAGGAAAGGATTTTGTCAAAAGTTGAAGTAGCAAGCACCCAGGAAGAAAAGAAAATAGGCACAGCAAGGAGAAAAACATGATTTGCTTCACCCCACTTAGCTAACAAGTCTCCAAATTTGTATAGTTTGTTTCTTCCCAGCATGGATGCAACCAATGAGTTTCAAGTGGTCAGAGTTTTCCTTTACCGGCATTCATGTAGCTTACAAGAGGATATTTGAAAAGGTTAAGGGCGTCCCAAAGCCAACAAGGAATGTGCACCAAAAATCTTCACACATACAGAGAAACATTTTCTAGATGAAATCACGCCGGGAAAGGATGAAAAAAATGAGTTAGCGATCCAAAAGAAGGCAGACAGAGCATTAAAAAAATGATTTTCAGTCTGTATAAAACAAATCCCAATAAAATATGGGAAAAGACTGCCTCCAGCCCATGAAGTATGGTATAAAAAGAAAAACGGTGAAATAACCAGGTGGCCAAGCAAACTCCACACACCCATTAACCAGAAGACAAGGAAATAAGGAATCCAAGGACAAGAAAAGGAGTCCACGTCTGCTCATGCCAAGCTTGCCACATCAACATCTAACATGGGAGGAAAAGAAAGTGGAAGCAGCAATAATTTCATCCAAAATTATCAATTAAAATAAGGCATGTGTGTAGGCTCATGGCTGGAGTTTTCGATAAAATAAAAAAATAAAACATGAATACCACTTCCACAACAATGGAACCACCAACAAACAAGCTCTCCTTTTACGTGACTCGAGGATCGATCGATCGAGAAAGATAAAATAAAATAACATAAGGATAAATAATATTAATGTTGATAACATTCGATGATAGAATAATAATAAAACAAAATCGTCGATCGACATACAAAATAATAATAATGTCGTTATTATTATTATTTTTACTGCACACAAATTTATTAACCATATTAATAATGATCGCCCATCAACATTGAGTAAAATAATAATAAGCACAAATCAAAAATTCAATATAATAATTATTATGTAGATGTTCCTTCTAGTTGGACACGCCCTAACAACATCAAGACATCATTAAAACCACCTATAGAATTTGAGAATGAGATTTTCCTTAACAAGGTAATTGAAAAGGCACTACGGAGGCCCTCCACTAGCAACATTGGAAAAGGCACAGACACACGGGGAGGCCAGACGGGGAGGAAAGGTGCTAATCATTCTCTGTGACACAATCAAGGTCGACTAACAATCAAAAACTCACACCCACCACCTACCCTTGATTATCAACAGGGTTGTCAGAGAAAGGTTGGCGTAATGTCGAATGGGGCATTACATCTATTTTTCAAAGTATTGTAATTATTTTTATTCACAAATAAAGAATTGATATTTTGCATACTTCACAAGATGATAGAACAGACAAGAAGACAAATTCACATACACAAGGAAAAAGACTTGCCTTGCAAGCAAGGTTATTTTAGCAACTTATTTACTCTTGCTTTCTTAAAAATAGAACAATCAACTTCAGTTTGACTGTATTGTAATTAAGGTTAATAATGCCTATTTGTAATTGCACACTCTATTTTTATTCCTTTATCTAGTATTAAATAAAGGATAAAAATAGAATGCATGGGTGACTACAAGCCTTAGGCTATTTTTAGGAAGAGGGTGAATTTTACTTTTGCTATATATTGTGTTCCTTTGAAAAAAGCAGTGAATTTTGGATGAATTTTTGATATAGAGTCTTGAAGCATTTTTTCCAATTTTCCTTCTAAGTGTGAAGAATTTATTCCTTACCAATTATTCTGATCTCGTGTATGTTTCTATTAGTCTTGTGAATGCAAATTCCTTGATAAATCATCTTACCCTGCTATAAATTCAGTATTTTCTGCATAATTTTAATGTGCATGTTAACTTATCAGTGTTGTTGTGATATTTTTCCCTCAGTACAACAAAGTGTTTTCCCTTAAATTCTATAGAAAATTGTTGGCTCGTGCATCAAAATCCTTCACATATCAATTGTGCATATACTCAGTCAAAGCCCTCATACAAATTTTGTGTATCACCTTAGTTTTAATTACTTTACAGTCATATTTTACTCTTAAAACCCCAGAATCAATTTAGGATACATCAACAAGGAACTGGCCTTGATACTAGAGACTCACCTCAAAATAGGTATACCCATAAACCTGAGGTGTTTCCATTGTATATATGAAAGAGAGATATCATATTTTGTAACCTCGAAAACACTGTAACCATCTCTTTACTGAGGTGCACTTTCGAGAAATAGCACAACCCTTCATTCGAGTTTAAAAAACCTAAATTAATGGTGTCTAAAGCAATTTTTCAGGGCTTCTCCCATAAAATGAAAAAATTCAAGTGAAAATGAGTTTTGGTTGAGTGGTTTTACTGAACCCAACTAAACCTCATATCAATGTAACTCAACCGAGAATTCAAGGATTGACAATTTAGAATACAAAGTACAGAAATCTATGGTGCATAGAATGACCACAATGAAACCTAACTCATGAATAAGTTGAGATCGATGGTTCGAGAATTGAAAGTACGTAGTCCAATGTTTCATAGAGCAAACAAAAATTCAACCACGATCAAGAAAAGGACAGGACATGGCGAGCTCCAAGAAAACCCTAGCTAACTCATGGTTAGCTTCTCGACTGACATTACAAGTAAAATGAATGATTAGGTTCCCAATTTTTTTACCTAGCTCACATAAATCCTAACTCATCACGAGTTATAATATTTATGATGGAGATCAAAAATGACACAAATCAATGGCCTAAATCAAGGCACCAACTTTCAATACAAACTCCATGCCAAGAAAGGTTCACCAAATCAACAGCTACGAGATCGAAGGATGGAGATCAATGGTGGAGAATTAATCACCAACTCCTATGCTAACCAATATTCCCCGTCACCCCGTAACCAATCATAGGCTGCCACATGGTATGACGAGGCGTTGGCAGAGGATCGGATCCTTTTTAACTTAGTGCTTCAGAAATTTTTGAGAAAATTTTCCTAATTTTCCCAACCCCCATTAGCCCGCAACCAATCGGAGCTTGACACATGGAACCTTGGGTGTCGGCGAGAGGCACGGAATATTTTGATCCCTAGCGCTTTTTAGCCAAAAAGACATAATGTCTTAAATCGCTCCGACGGCCCAATTTTTCACGGTGTTGTAAAATGACACGTGTCCTCTTCAAGCTTGTGGGTGCACAGAGGTAAATTTAAATTTTCTATGAAGAAGGAAAATGTGCCAAATTTTCTCCCCACTCCGCCAGCCCATGCATGGGAAAATTTTCTTCCCTAGGCCCATAGGCCCACTCTTGGGAAAATTTTCCTCCCAAGGTCCACCGGCCTATAACTTGAGAAATATGAAGAGTTAGGAGGACTTCTTTATATCATTGGAAAGGTGAGGAAATTTCCCATCCAATGGGAATATTTTAGGGAATTTTGAGAGTACTAATAATGAGAAAAGTCAAGTTGAAGATTTAATGCTAGTTAGAGAGTGGTGTAGTGTGACATTACCCTCCTAACCTAATTGAACTTTCTAATCAGTAAATTTTGACCTTGTGACCTTTAATAATTGTTAATAAAAAAATAAAATATACTAAATTAGTATTTATCTGGAACCTTGTTTGTGACAATCTGTTGTCTTGTAACCTAGTTGAAGACACTTTTAAAGAAAAAAATTATTCCATAATTTTCCTATCTAACCCTAGGTTGTTCCTTGGGTTTCAAATGGATTGTTTTTATAGGTGTTACACTTGGTATCAGTGTAGTGGTTCAAAAGCTTGGGCCATTGGGCACACTAGAAAACTTGAGACATGAACCTTAAACCTAGCACACTTTTAAATCTAGAAAACAACTTAGTTTAGAAATTACATAGTTTAGTAAACATGAGGTGAATAAAAATTATAAAGGTGAACTAATTATCACCTTTTTCTATGCGAGGAGGCATAGATACGATGAGGGGTATTTTCACATAGACCTAGACTTACCACCATTATATTATGTTGTAGCAGCCATCCGACCATAGATTTTGCAGACTCTTCAGGATGTTAATGTCACTCTACACATAGGATCGGTAGGAGGACATGCGGCTAAACATGATAGAGTCAATTCCATTGAAGGTCATGTATCTCCTTGACCTAGCGAGGATCATGGAGGAGAGAACTTCCATTCAAAGTAATCTAGAGAAGAGTCACAATAGAGGTGACAGGGTGACCAAGTTTCATGACATAGGGAAAGGTCTCGGATCCCTAGTCTTAGGGATGAGCATACAAAGAGGCCTAGAGGTCGTTAGACCACAAGCTGCAGATCATATCGAGATATATCCTAAAGCTTTGGCCAACACATTATTTTGGTAACACATGTGGATTTCGGGAAGAGGCCTGGTTAGTGAGATTGAGTGGGTTCTTCAAGCTTTGTCCTTTTTCTAGTAACATAAAAGCTCTTGTTGTAATTGATCTACTAAGGGATGGAGTTGGTGTTTGGTTGTGGACGAGAGGAGCAAAAGCTCCATGTTGATTCTAGGATAGTTAATTGGGAGCTCTTTAAGGAGCATTTCAAGAGAAAATACTTGTGATAGAGGTTCATACAAGAATAGATAGGTGAGTTCCATGACCTCCGACAGGAATCTCTTACCATGGATGAGTATGAGAGTATATTTATGGATCTACTCTAGTATGTTGATTACATATAGGATGAGCAGGTGCAGATCCATAGGTTCATTTGGGTCCTGAATCTAGACATTGGAGGTGTAGTGTAGATCCATTGTCCACATACATTAGCTGAGGTAGTCGAGAAGGCCTATATAGCAAAGGAGACTCGGGAAAAGACCCAACTGGCTAGAGATCGAGTTCGGAGCCACATACGGTAGATGTAGGACAAAAGATCAAGGGGGTAAGTACCTCTTCCTCATGGTGGACAAGGTTCAGTGCAGTCATCTTTTAGACCATAACAGTAGTAGTCTCACCCACCTTATAGACCTCCACAGAGGTTTGATGCACAAAGAGGTCGAGTATGGAGCCTCCTCCTGGGGTCCCATAAAGACATAAGGTACCCGAGAGAGCTCACTCAGCAAGAGCTCGCCGGTAGATACCTCAGTAGACCACATCTATATCATCAAGATCCACACCACATACCTCTAGAATACCGGCCCAGATTTGCTACATAGGGGAGAGGATCAGGCGGTTATTTTGGGTGTGGTGTTCTTTGAACATTTTGGAGATATTTCCCTGAGCCCTAATAACAAGGGTAAGACATAGATCTTAAAGCCTATTATTAGTGATATGGGGCACAATCAAAGGATGTACATAGTGGTTGAGAACCACTAGGCAGAGCATCAGTTACAATTATTGAGACTACGGGTAACATTGGAGACATTCGTCCATTTTCTTTGATTACGGTTCTCTGATTCTTTTATTTCAACATCTTTAGTAGAGCGATGGTTTCTAGAGCCAAGATCTTTGTAGACTCCTTAGTTAAGGAGTGTGCGGTGGATTTGGGACCTTTCACCACTACCTCGGATCTTTGTATCCTTCCATTGGGCTCTTATGGAGTTGTCTTGGGAATGGATTGCTTATCTTCACACAGAGCCAGAATGGATTGTTACCACAAGATCATATCTTGCACAAATGATCTAGGAGTGGAGGCAATGATAGTGGGGGTTAGGATACCCGTTTCTATTCGCACTATCTCCGCTAAGTAGCTTAAGCGGTGTGTATGATAGGGTTTTCAGATGTATGTTGTTACATTTAGTAACATATCAGAGGATGGGTCTAGTGGACCATCACTAGATGATCATCCCATTTTGAGAGAGTTTAAAAATGTCTTTCCAAGGGAACTACCAAGGTTACCACCCCCACGTGAGATTGATTTTCATATATATCTGATTTTAGGAGTAGATCCTATCTCACGAGCACCTTACCAGATGACTACCCCTGAGCTCTGTGAGCTCAAGTTACAAATTAAGGGCCTTCGTAAAGGACCTAATTCATCCTAGCATGTCCCTTTGGGGTGCACCGGTGATCTTTGTAAAGAAGGATGGATCATTGTGGTTGTGTATTGATTACCGCTAGTTGAATAAGGTAATGATTAAGAATCATTATCCCCTTCCATGCGTTGATGATTTGTTTGATCGAGAGGAAGGGATCCACAAATTTCTCTAAGATAGACCTTAATTCAAGCTACCATTAGCTAATGATTTCAGAGGTGGACATTCATAAGACCACCTTTTGTATAAGATATGGCCACTATAAGTTCATAGTGGTACCTTTTGGTTTGACTAATGCCCCCATGGTATTTATGAGTTTGATGAATGGGGTATTCAGGAATTTCTTAGATCGCTTCATGCTCATCTTCATTGATGACATTTTGATTTACTCACATACGTATGAGGAGCACGAGGGGCACCTTCACTAGGTTCTTCAGTGTCTTTGAGAGCAACAACTTTATGGGAACTTGGAGAAGTGTGCATTCTTTCAGACGGAGGTGTAGTATTTGGGACATATAATTTTTGGTAAAGGTATTCCCTTCGATCCTTCCAATATTAGAACTATTATGGATTAGCCAGCACCCACTACGCGTGACAAGGTGCATAGCTTCATGGGACTAGCAGGTTACTACAAGAGATTTTTTTAGGACTTCTCTCGGATTGCGCACCCCATCACTTCCCTTCAATGGAAAGGGAAGAAGTTTTTTTGGTCAGAAAGGTGTGAGCAGGCCTTCAAGACACTAAAGGAATGCCTCACTACAACACCTATCCTTGCAGTGCTAGATCCACAGTTGTTGTTTTTGTGTTTTCATGAATACTTCTTTAGTAGGGCTTGGAGGTGTGCTTGATGCGGGAGGGTAGAGTAGTGGCTCTCAGTCTCGTAAAGTCAAGGATTATGAGCTTAATTATCCAACCTATGATCTTGAGCTTGCACCGGATTATGCACGATTTGGTTTGATGGAGGCACTTTCGCTTGGTTGAAGATTCACACTAAAGAAAAATCAATTGAGTCTTCGCCACCTCTTCACGTAGCCCAATCTCAACGCTCGTCAGCAACGTTAGATGGGTTTTTTTTTTTTAGTATGATATGGAGATAGAACATGTGAAGGGGAAAGAGAATTAGGTGATAGATACTCTCGGTGAGACGAAGACATGTGATTATGGCCACTTAAGTGGGCGAGAGATTTCGAGGCGGGATTCTTGGCGACTTCCTCTTAACGGCTTCTACATTGCGGTTTGAGTTTGAGAGATTAAGTCCCCAGAGACCCCTTGAATGTAAGTTTGACTATTTCTCACTAGGGGAAGATGGCCTTCTCAGAATCAAAGGTTGGATTTATGTTCCTAGAGATGGAGGCTTGAGGCATGACATTTTGATAGAGGCACATCATTCACCCTATTTAGCCCATCTAGGGGTGAAGAATATGCACGCTACTTTGATACTGATTGTATCGCTAGAGAGGAATTCACAGAGATGTGGCTCAATTTGTGTCACACTTGTTTAGAGTGCCAAAAAGTGAAGTCGAGCATCATCATTTAGCTAGCCTTATCTTTCCTCATGCTATATCGGAGTGGAAATGGCACGCCGTTTCCATGGACTTCATTATTGGGCTGCGATGTCGAGATACCACCATGACGCCATCATGGTCATGGTTGATAAATTGAAAAAAGTGGCTAACTTTTCTCTGGTGAAGACCACTTATACGGCCAGTGTAGTCGTATGGATATATCATGATGAGATTGTCAAGTTGCACGAGATTCTACGGAAGATCATTAGTGACCGCAATCCTTTGTACACTTCCCATTTTTGGACTACCATGAAGTATGCCATCAAGACAAAGATCAATTTCAGTCCAACATATCATCCCAAGACATATGGACAGACTGAGAAAGTGAATCATATTTTAGAGGATATGATCAATTTGTATGTGATGGAGCAACAATCTAGATGGGATGAGTACATGTGCTTGGTGGAGTTTTCCTATAATAATATTTTTTGAGTTCTATAGGCATGGCTCCTTTTCGAGTTTGTATGGTAGAGAGTTCGGGACACCTCTTAGTTGGGACGGAGTTAGAGGATAGGGTTTCTCTTGGACCATCTTTGTTGTGGGACATGGAGTAGTAGGTGGTTTTGATTAGACGAGAGATTGTAGGAGGCACATGATAGGTAGAAGAAGTACACGAGATCAACATAGGATCGACCGTAGTTTTGATATGGGCACGAAGCTGTTCCTTTGTGTCAAGCCACACAAGAGCCATATCCATTATGGAAAGGGTTCTAAGTTAGCTCCTAGATTTGTGGATCCTTTTGAGATCTTAAATCGTATCGGCATTTTTGCCTACCGTCTAGCACTTCCACCCAGCTTGTGTCACATAGATGATGTGTTTCATGTTTGATTCATAGGAGTTATGTTTCCGATCCTTCTCATGTGTTAGATTGGACATCATTACATGTGCATGATCAAGGGAAGGTGATGGTGGATCCCATTCACATCCTAGATCATAGGACCACGGGCCTTCGGGGGTAGAGAGGTTGATCGAGGTTCGGGTGCGGTGGGACAAAATTAATGAGACTGAAGCTACATGAGAGGATGCTACTTTGCTATGAGTTTAGTTTCCACATTTGTTCCGGTGACTTCCGGGAGGAATTCGAGTCTAAAGGGAGTGGGATGTAGTGCCCAATTCCCTTTGACACCTTTTTTATACTTGATCATGATACTATAGATTATATTATGGACATGATTATGGACTTTATTATAGTATGATGTTATATGTTAGATCATAGATTATTGTTGAATTGATTCGGGTATGATGCGTGATGATTATTAAAGACATTTTGGATATTTTTGTTGATATATTGTTTGACATGGTTATACTATGGATCTTTTTGGACATGTGATATTTGGATATTGCTAGTAGACCTACAAATGGAAATTATTTGATGATGATATAGTTATTGAGCAAAATTGCAAATTATCTTATCAGTTTCTTGGATGTTGTTGTGATGCATATATCTAGATGATTTTCGAATTTTATTTATATTATTTTGGATGTTCTGATATGGCCATGAGGATGAAGGAGGTATTCGTGTTTTATAGGTTAAAATATCACAACAAACATCGGGGGATTAGAGACCAACCACATTGGAATTCTAGATGAATTCAACAAGGTCACCATGGCAACTAGTATTTGTTTGTGCATGTTAGTGTGTGTTAGGGATTCCCATGGGGGCGATCACCTTTAAATGTGACCAAGGGGTTAGGTTTATTTATTTATTAGTTTCTTTTTTTTATTTGCATGTGTTTATTTTGTGGTGCATTGACCCTTTCATTATTCATTAAATGGTGTGTAATATTGTGAGTAATCATGTTGTTAAGTTAATTAATTAAATTATTTCATAAGAAAGTAATTAATAGAGTTGTTGGCCTTGAATTAAAGTGTTGTAAGAGATGTTTAAGTTATTTTTAAGTTAACTTTTGAGTGTGAAACACTTCATCTTCTTGAAAATTTGAATTTTTCCTTGAAGGCTGATTTTGGAGGCTTGTGGGACAAGTTAAACTTGTCCCACACCTCTTAAATTCATTTACCAACCGTAAGTATGGTTGGAGGGTTGATTTTAAAATTTTATAATACATATGTGTAAGTCAAATTGTAAGTTTTAATTGCACTTTTCTTACATGGTGTAATTTCAGTCCTTTGGGGTGTGGGTTGGATTTGTGTATGTAAGTAAACTATCATATTATTCACCCACCTATTTATTTGCATTGGAGAATGAAGTTGACTATTGGGTTTGGGTTTGAGGATGTGTGATGTGGCATCCTACATGGATCCACCTCATCCTCTTCCCTTCCCTCTTCTATAAAATTCAAATTATTTGCATTGTTTTAGGTTGCTTCACTTTGGATACTTCATTCTTTTGCAAATTCCTTGTTGCTTTGGGAGATATTTCTTTTGGATAAGTTTGAAGATTGTTGCATGGTTGTTGTTTGGTGGATTTTAGATTTTTGCTTGGAAACAATTTTTGTTTGGAACTTGGGAAACTCCATCATTCATAGGTAAGAGTTTGGCTCTTGAAATGTTCTTATTTTATCAATGTAAATTTTGATGTGTGAATGTTGTGCCATGTTTGTGGTATGTTGGGTAGATGGCCTAGGAATGGTGTAGGAGAAGAATAGGGGTTTTATTTTGTGAGAGGAACAAGTTTGTTTTAGGGAGGTATAAGGGTGGAGGGAGTTGGGATTTGGGTTCCACCTTACAAAGAAATAGCTTGCATTTCTTTACACATTATGGGGTGCCATAAGAGGTTAGGGAGGCATAAATAAATGAGAGGAATAAGGGGTACTTGGGGAGGCATAATCAATGTCAGGGTTTTGATATACTATATTATGGTGGTTTGTAATTCAGATGGTGATACCCATTTCCCCTTTTAGGAGGCATAAGAAGCATCCCCATAGTTTCTTTCTCCTTTGTCTTACTTGATGAAGCCTCAGTAATGTTTGTCATGCTTTAATGTAGTTGTAAACTACATTCTATTTTTGGACTATGTTTTTATTGTGAAAATGTTGCTTGTGTGTTTGTGGAAGCTTGTTGTTTCCATGAGTTGGATCACATCTTTTATTGCATTTTGGTTGGGGGCCAATGAAGAAGGATGGATTCTCCTTTTCATTGGATGTCTTGGTTGGGTGGAGAGCATTGCCTTTCCCCTACTCTTGTGGTGATCAAATTAGAAGAATGTGAAATCTACTTGTTGTTCTGGAGCTGAGAAAAAGATAGTTTGATAGTTCCTTGTGAAATGAAACCATATTGTAACCTTTCCCACTTGAAGTGGATGAACTTGTAAATGTTTGTAATGGAAATATGTTGTATTGATTTGAAAGTTGTATATTGTAATGTGAAAGAGATAAACTTTGTTTTCAGTGTTTGAAGGAATGTGAAAGAATTGTATTCTGTATGAGGAATTTGAGGAATGAAAGAAAAGTTGTAAAGTTGTATTTGAAATCAATAAAGGATTGCACTACCTTCCTCAAATTTCATCATTGTATTGAATTTGATCATCTAAATGTGATTTGTAATCTCCTTTTGAAATAAATAAATTTGTATGAAGGAGGTGTAATACTTTGTCTTTTGAAATATGTAAAAATTGGAAATCATAGATGTATTTTAGCTTTTGAATAGTTGAATTGAATCAAATAAATGTATTAGATTAGAATTGGAATGAATTCTAATACTTGGAAGATGAAAATGGTGAATAGATCCTTTAAAATTTGATCTTTGTTTTATATTTTCAAACTGGCAAATACTTTATCCAAAAATGCATAGTTCAAACCTGCAACAATGAAATAACAAATTAAACAATTAAATTGAAGTAGTATGCCCTAAATGAATTCAATTGGACAAAAATACTTAAGGAATTCCTTAGAAAACTTAGCAAAATCAGGCTCAAACCGTTTTGTTGTCAAGGTTGTTTTTTTTTAAATTAGGAGTCAATAAAACAAACTTACCTTCCAAATCCATCCTAAATCCATCTAAGAACAGTTCTCCATGTCTAATTGACATGTTGAGAGAGGAAGAAGGACAATTGATTAAAATTTCATAAGTTAAAATCTACTAGCTTGCCTTTTAAAATCTTGTAGATCATTTTCTTGAAATTTACTCCTTAAAATTTATGAAAATCAAAATTTAATTATTCCTGTGTAAAGAGGACGTCGAGAGATTTCCAGAAAGTCCTCGTTTTCCCAAAATTAAGGTCTCTATCAAAATTTATGGCCTTCTGAATTTTTTCTTCATTTGGCATCAAAAAAATAATTCTAACTATCAAAAAAAAAAATTTGGGAAAATTTTCCTAATTTTCCCCACTGGCCTCTGACCCAATCGAGAGGCATTGGCAGAGGAACGGATCCCTTTTTAACTTAGTTCTTCAAAAAAAAAAATTGGAATTTTTTTCTAATTTTCCCCACTGCCCTTTCGGCCCAAAACCAATCAGAGGCTGACACATGGTACCATGAGGCATTGGCAGAGGAGTGGATTCCTTTATAACTTAGCACTTCAAAAGGTTTTGGGAAAAAAATCCTAATTTTCCCCGCCACGGTTGGCGGCCAGCAACCTATCATATCTTGACACGTGGTGCCTTACACATCGGTCGAGGCATGGACCATTTTGATCCCTAGCACTTTTCGGCCAAAAAGACATAATGTCTTAAATCACTTCGATGACTGATTTTCTCTAGGGTGTTATAAAGATGACACGTGTCCTCTTAAGGCTCACAGGTGTGTGCAGAGGTAAATTGCACTTTTAGCCCAAAGAATAAAAATGTGCCAAAATTTTATCTCTGCTTTGTCACTCAGCGCATGGGAAAATTTTCTTCCCTAGGCCTGCAAGCTTGCTCTTGGGAAAATTTTCCTCCCAAGGTCTAAGGCCTATAACTTGAGAAATATGAGGAGTTAGGAGGACTTATTTATATCATTGGAAAGGTGAGGAAATTTCCTATCCAATGGGAATGTTTTAGGGAAGTTTTGAGAGTGTTAATTCTGAGAAAAATCAAGTTGAATATTTTAAGCCAGTTAGAGAGTGGTGTAGTGTGAAATTACCCTCCTAACCTAATTGAACTTTCTAACCCTAAATTTTGACCTTGTGACCTTTAATAATTGTTAATAAAAAAATACAATCTAGTAAATTAGTATTGATCTGGAACCTTGTTTGTGACAATTGTTGTCTTGTAACCTGGTTGAAGACACTTTTAAACAAAAAAAATTATTCCATAATTTTCCTATCTAATCCTAGGTTGTTCCTTGGGTCTCAAGTGGGTTGTTTTTACGGGTGTTACACTTGGTATCAGAGAAGTGGTTCAAAATATTGGGCCATTGGGCACACTAGAAAACTTGAGACATGAACCTTAAACCTAACACACTTTTAAATCTAGAAAACAACTTAGTTTAGAAATTACATATTTTAGTAAACATGGAAACTGAATAAAACTTATAAAGGTGAACTAATTCTCACCTTGTTATGTATGAGGCGTAGACAGGACGAGGGTATTTTCACATACACGTAGACTTACCACCACCAGATTATTCTATAGAAGCCATCCTACCATAGAGTTTGTAGGCTCTTCAGATTTATAATGCTACTCGTGCGAGAGGATCAATAGGAGGACATGCAAATAGAGATGATAGAGTCACTTCCATTGAGGGTCATGTATCTCCTTAACCCAGTGAGGAGCATGGAGGAGAGAAATTCCATGCAGAGTCATCCAGAGAAGAGTCACCACGAGAGGTGACGGGGTGACCAATAGACTCACAAAGAGAACCTTTGGAGATGTCTCGTAGATCTTTTGGGCATTGTCCTATCAGCCCACAAGGCTGATTTGAGCTTTGTATGCCAAGTCCTCTGGTTTTCATCGAGAGTCCTCCTGATGATCCTTAATAAGTTCTTGTTTGTAGACTCATGAGACCATTACCTTGAGGGTAATAGTTTGATGAGGTGCTCAAGTAAATCCCATTCTTGACTGCCCATTCTATGACCTTAGAACCTATGAAGGCCAATGCATTATCTGATATGATGGTAGTTGGTACCCCAAATCTGGTCACTAATCCTTCATAGAAATCTAGTATGCTAGATTCATTTTCCTCTTTGAGTGCCACTACTTCAGTCCACTTGGTGAAATAATTAGTTGCTGTCAAAATCCATTTGTGGCCTTGGCTTGAATTTGGATTGATGACTCCAATGAAGTCCAATCCCCATTGCATGAAAGGTTGATCAACTAAAATTGGGTGCAATGGAAGTGCTGCTAGCTTCTCTTTTCCCTTGAAGAATGCACAATTCTTGCACCTTCTGATCCATGTGTAGTAGTCACCAAACACCCTGGGCCAATAGTATCCTGCTTTCATGATTTTGAGTGTTGTCACCCTTGGGGCAAAATGACCTCTAGCTGCCCCAACATGGAATTCTTGTAACACTCTTTCAATCTGATCTATCCTAATGCATCTCAAGTAAAAAACCATTAATGTCTAATTTAAACAAGACACCATCAATGGAAATATATGGGAAGGCCTGGAGTCTGAAATGCCTTCTTTTTGCATTACTCATCCAATGGGGACATAGGCCCATTTGAAGGAAGTGCACCATGTCTTGAGTCCAACAAGAGGCGAGGTACATCAACATCTTCTTCTTCTTGACTATTATGTAGGAAAAAAACAACCTCTTTTTCATTGTTTTCTCCTTCTTGCTGACTTGAGGCTAGTTGTTCACACAACCCTTTACCATAGACCAGCTTAGTGACCTTGATCTCAATGTCATACTCCATGACACGAGTGATCCATCCTGCTCTCTTTTCATTCAAATCCTTTCTGAGAAGGAAATCTTTAACTCCTACATGGGAGACTAACAATTGAATCTTATTGTTCGAAACTAGATGCTTGAACCTTTTTAGTCCCCTGATCACTGCCAAGACCTACTTTTCAATGAAGGAATATCTTACTTCATAGTCCTCTAGGCCTTGACTGAAAAAGGCAATTGGTTGTTTTGTTTCTTCTTTGTTCTGCTGAACTAAGATTGCAGAGATAGTGTCACTGCCACCAAAGGCATACAATATGAAATCCTTGGAGAAATCTGGATTCACAAGAGTTAGGGCTTGTGATATAGCTTATTTTACTACCTCAAAGATTCCCCTTCCTTCAGTTTTCCATCTGAATGTTAAGCTCTTATTTAACATCAATTTTATTGGCTTCACAAGGGGAGAAACATTCGGGACAAACCTTTGAACAAATTTGATCTTCCCTAAGAATCTTTGAAGCTCTTTTTTGCGAAATGGAAATGGAAATGCTCTTATTACTGCAAATCTCTACGGGTCAATTTCCATACCTTCCTTAGACACAATATGGCTAAAATGCTACCCTCGTGAGCCAAGAATATTCTTTTTTAGGGTTCAATGATACCCCAAATTTCCTCCATCTTCAAAACACTTTCCTTAGGTTAAAAGGTGGTCTCTGTGTTTTTGGAAAACACAGAATGTCATCCGAGATAGATCAACAATATTTTTTTATCATCCTTTGAATGCCATAACCATGGCCCTTTGGAAAGTGGCACCGGCATTAGACAATCCAAATGGCATTTTTCTGTAGGCATAGGTGCCCCATTTGGTGGTGAAAGTAGTTTTGAACTAATCATCTTCTTTCACCGAGATCTGATTGTATCCTGAGTAGCCATCTAAGAGAGAAAATCTCTCTGATCTAGACACCAGTTGCAAGATCTACTCCATTTAAGGGAGTGGGTAATGATATTTGAGAGAAGCTCTGTTCAAATCTTGAAAGTCTACACACAATCTAATTTCCCCATTCTTTTTCCTGACTAGGACTAGATTAGCAACCCAACTTGAATGTTTGATTGGAAATATTACACTTGCCTCTATCAACTTGCTCGGCTTGATGGGCTTAGCAGTGGGATCTAGTTCAATTGTGTGTTGTGCTAGCTTCAGATTTAACCCTCTCAGGTCTTCATAACTCCAAGAAAATACATCTGGAAATTCTTGGAAAATTTGTATGAATTCATACCTTTCTTGCAGATTAGCCACTTTGCCAATTTGGAGTGCTTTTCCTTCTCCAACTGGGATTGACTCTGAATCTTCTCCTCTGATCCACATGTTAGCATTCTCTTTGCTAAACTGATCATCAGGATTGAAGATGGACTCCAATGTCACTAATCCTCTAGAAATTTTTTTTTTATGTAGCTGTACTATTTGATTCCCATATTGCTACTCTAATATACTTTGATTATTAGCTTAGAATTCAGCTTCTTCTTGCAGAAAATTAATGATCTGCTGATCATTCTTGAACACTTGCTAGCATGTGTTGTTGTCTCGGCACTACTAGTATCATAACCACATGGATGTGTCGATATCCTTTTTCTCTCTTGATGTTTTCCACCACATCAAATGCTACTCCAACTATTGTAAGTCTATCAACAGGGTCATTCTCTTTCCTGGGTATAGAAACAATGCTAAAGGCTTTGAAATACTCCATGAGATCCCATACTCTATTCTTATAGTTCTTGAGCAGGTCATTCTTGACAGCATTAAGTCCTCTAACTTGATTGGAAACCAGCTCACTATCACCAAACACTTGCAAATTCTTGATTCCTAGCTTCCTTTCCCAATGAAGGTCATGGACTAAAGCCTTATATTTAGTAGTGCTATTTGAGCAAGCAAACTGAAATCTAGAGGCTTAATAATACTTCATACCTTTGGGGGACACAATCATAGCTCCTCCTCTAGCTCCTTGTCTCTTGTTTGAGCCATTAAAGAAAAATTTCCATACCTCATTGTCATCTTTATGCTCTGGCTTAATTAGGGAAAGAAAATGATGATTCTCTTCATGTAGATAGTAGACACCTAGCTCAAATTCTTCTATCTCCTTATAATGGTCAAAAACATGTCTCTTGTTGGCCCATTCATGTAGAGTAAAGTGGAATGCATCCTACCTTGGTTTCTACTTCACCATTATTTAGGAGGTCTTCTTGATCAAAAGCCGAGCATTTGGCATTGATTTGGCTAGGAACATAAGAATAATTATGGTAACCAGCAATGGGCTTAGATCTGATTGTTTCCTTGACCCCATACCTTGTTCTAAAGAGCATATGTGACCAATCGGTCGAAAGATAGCCTCCAATTTTGTTTGTGAATTCCTAGACAAGCACAAAGCAAAATGTGGTGGCAAGTCTATGACTGACACATTCTACAATGCAATCACATTGGGGTAGGCATGTAGAGTGAGGCTCAGATCTTTGATGATTCCAATAGTTGTCACTGTTGTCCCATCTAATTGTACTATTCCCTGTATAGGTAACTTCATATTGGAGACCCAGTTGATCAACTATTTTCTTGGGCATTACAAAACTACTTGCCCCAGAATCAATCATACAATTGTGTACCAACTTGTCCCCAATAATCAATGAAACATAGAAAGGGGGAGGTTTTAGGTTCTTACCTTTTTGTTCTCCATGGTTCCTCCCATTGAGCTGAATTGGTAAGCACCCTCTCTTGCTGATTAGGGGGTTGATTTGAGCTTGACCAATTTTGTATGGTAGTCTGTAATAGATCCTTCTTCCCTAGAATGGCCAGTGACTCCCACAGTGAAATGTTCACACTTGTCCTCTTCATCTGCTTTCGATGATATTGAATGAGCTATCCTTTTTCGCCCCTTTCTGGCACATTCTTTTCTTGCACATGGGTTGACACAACTGGTGCCTGAGTGGATTTGGGAGGTGGCTTGGATTGGCTCTACATATTGGGAGTTGCATTTGGAGCACTAGAACCTTGTGGAGTGATGGAAGGTTGAGGGTTACCTAAGTTCAGTGGTTGGCCTTCTCCAATGTTTCTCCTTTTAGACCGTGTATTGGCAGCTACACTTTGAGAAGTGGATTGGTTCATCCCACATAAGTCTTCACTTGCCAATTGACAAGCATAGTTTCACCTGGAGATGTCTCTTGTTGAGCTCCTTGCTGTTGATCTCCTTCCTAGCTAGGTTCTTGTGGCACCATATTGGTTTGCACCATCAAGGCCTAATTGAGTGCACCATTAAAGCACATTGATTGGTTATGTGGCTGATTGCATGGAAAGCACCAATCATATTCTTGTGCCATGTTGTTCTGTGCTGGAACCAATGCCCTTGATGTTGAGGCTGTATTTGGATCATAAGACCTGAAAGGTCTAGTAGCTTGAGGTTGTCCTTGGTTTTGATTCTTTTTCTGATCTGAGATGGTGGTCTATTTTGCTGATACTAGGGTCTAGCTTGATATTGAGCCTCGATGCGGTATGGCACGGAACTTTGAGCTTGTTTTCTTTTGATGGCCACTAGCTCACTCCCAAAGTTATGAAGTTACTTCATCACTTCCTAAAGCTATTTAGAGGTATTAGAAGATGAAGTGGAAGCTTCAGCTGATATTTTACTCTTGGGGGTGGGTATAAGAGCTAATGTAGGTGCTTGATGAGTATTTGGGCTTTCTAACTTAGGGTACAGAGGCATCGATGGCCTAGGAGGGATTTTTCCAACTTGAATCAAATGGTTCTCAACCCCTATGGAGAGGCTATAGGTTATAGGTAATGTAGTTCCCACCATTGACTAAATCATTAGAGAAATATCAAAATTTAAAGCCCTAAGAAATTATAAGAAGGAACCTTCATTAGTGGGATAGCTTGTAAGAGATTTCTTTGATAGCTCGCCAAAGTATTTACAACTTCCTCAATATCCACAACCTTACTTGATTGAGGCTTCTCTTGGTTAATCAGTTTAACACCCTCCCTCTTAGGAGGTTTTTCTTAGAGCAGCAACAGATTAACAAAGGAAATATAAATTGATATTGTATTCAGCAATTACATACACAGGCTATTAAATAGCCATATACATAGGAAAACTGACTTCCTATAAAATAGGTAAGTCAACAAACCACTTACCCGTTTATAACTTTACGGGTACAACAAAACACTATAATAATATATTGTTAAAACAATATATTATAACAATTGTAATATCAACTCAACATAATTATAATCTAACTTTTATAATAATGTGAGCACTAATAATAATTCCTAACATTCCCCCCCTTAGTGCGAACATGGTAGAAAAACATCCACACACTCCTCTGCAGTATGCTCACCCCTGTGGCATGTCCAAATCTGTGACTCATGACCTTGATCCAAAAGAAAGGCTCGCTCCTTCCATGGTTTTAAACAGGCTTACCACAAACCTTGAAGTGACAGGAACCTCATCAACTGTCGACCTCGTGTGGTTTTCTGGATCCTCCCACAAACCCTTTCAAGATCCATGAACTGACTTACTCTGGTGCTACTGTTCACCACTATGCTTATACATCAGGGAATTATGTAGGAAACACAACATGCATATCACAAAACTGCACAATAGAAGATATACTGAAAAGATTTCACATTACTTCCTATAAGAATCGTAATGTTCTTAATTGTAGTCTCTATCTTTGATCGCTGCCACTCGATCTCGAACAGCATAGAAAACTGCCACTGCCACTGGAAGCTTTCCTTGACTAAGTCATTTTGGGTACAGAATGGGAATGGAACATTGGTATGTATTCCCCCCCACAATGTGAAATTCCACACATATAGATACTGAGAAGCAAACTGCATCGAAGAACATACTCCTGAATGGATCTTGCTAGTTAGGTCTTGCTGCACATGGTCACTAATGCTAGTGAACGTATTCTTCTAGCTGACCATCTTCCAACGAAGTACGGCAGTCAGAGGACCAAGTCAGTCAGAGGATCACTGACAGTCATCTGCGCTCCAACACAACTTTCTTTCCAACATCCATCAAATACCACACAAAACAGGAACACTGCAAATAGAAGCACTCTGAGAAAATGGAAACCACACTGAAAATCATATACTCACACTGCACACCTGTGCCACCAAATCATTTTGTGCGGCCCCGTCGTTGGTGACTGACGAGAGGTCGCTGTCTGACCTCCAGCCTCCGATGCCTCCTTCCTCCATTAGTTTGCTACTTAGTTAGCAAATTTATCTTTGAGGCTCATATTACAATTCTCTTGGGTGTCGGTTTCAACCGATAATGCACCCCCTCACTATGGACGTCGCGTACAAGCGAAAGTGCGTCCAGACAAAAGTGACACAATTTTTTAAAAAAATACATATATATATAATTTTTGAAATATTTTCCAAAAATAAAAAATTGGTCTAGCAGCAAAAAGCATATAATCAATGCAAAGATCTTTAAAAACATACATTTTCAAAAAAAACATCACCTCAATCTGAGTTACGAGGTGAAAGATATAACACTTTTAAGTTCTAAGTCCAACTTCTTTCCGGACCCTTTCCAAAAATGGCAAATTTTTTTCTTTTCCTTGTGAAAAATTTCGGTATGTCCAAAAACGGCAAAAAAATGAAAATGCCCAAAACAGCGATAAAACTGATCACAATTACCAAAATGACGCAACGCAATACGCAGGTCGGTCGATGTGGATGTAATACGGGAACGAAACTGATGGAGTCCACGTTTTTTTTCTTTACACAGGAATCGAACTCGAGTCAGATTGTGAGATCCGCTTCGTATGGATCAGCCTTGGTCGGATTGTCACGCCTTATTTAGATCTTAAACAAGATTACATCCTCACAAAGATAACAAAGAGCAACACGTCCATGAGGCAATAAATCCGCTGTACAATTGTAATTAGAACTGTATGCAGGCCTGAGGCACCACTGATACCCGAATTGGAAGTCGATCTTGAAGAGAAAGATATACACGGATCTGCAGAACTTGAATACAGAACACGATGTACAACTGGAGACGTCCGATTCAAATGGTAGTCTGTATCTATTATTTCAGAACTACAAAACTTTATTCTTCACTCAAACGTGATCTCTCATTATCAGGGCAACCAAAAAAATTGGAGAAGCCCTTCAATATCTTTAACATTCCATGAAGCAATCCTCTCTAATTTCTGTCAGCAGATTCACCTGCTCTGATACCAAATCTTAGAGCAGCAACAGATTAACAAAGGAAATATAAATTGATATTGTATTCAGCATTTCTGAATTACATACACAGGCTATTAAATAGCCATATACATAGGAAAACTGACTTCCTATAAAATAGGTAAGTCAACAAACCACTTACCCGTTTATAACTTTACGGGTACAACAAAACACTATAATAATATATTGTTAAAACAATATATTATAACAATTGTAATATCAACTCAACATAATTATAATCTAACTTTTATAATAATGTGAGCACTAATAATAATTCCTAACAGTTTTCTAACCGCTTTAATGTTGTTCTCAATTTGTAGAGCCATGGTAAAGGTTTGCCTAAAAGTTCTAGGATTCTTATCCATCAAATAGTAATTGGGTTTCTTATCAAATGCATCTGAATACTTTATCAAATGCGATTCATCACATGGCCTCAAATTAATAGGAAGTCTTCTCAATGTTTTGTTAAATCTTGTATTGAAATCATGCACTGATTCATTAGGATTATTCTTAATATTTTCAAACTTTGATAAAAGAAACCTAGGGTTTGTTTTATCACCATAATGTAGTCTAAAATCATTATTCATTTATGTCCAAGAATCAATGGAATTATCTGGCAAAGATTTATACCAGTCCCTTGCATCTTCTTCTAGAGTATGGATAAAAAATTTAATGTACACATCCTCAAATTCTATTTCAAAGTCCTCCATCATATTGAAAAAGAGCTTCAAGTGTTTATCACCAGTGATTGCATTATTTCCTTGAAAAATAGGCAATCTATTTCTTACATCTTGTGGCACAACATTTGGATAGCCAATCATACCTCTACATTTGATGGGACCAAAAGTGTTAACAACAAATGGAGGTCTAGGTGGAGGGTGAGCCATATTATTTTGAGGACATGCCCTTGGAGGAGATGGAAATTGATGAGGAGTGAGAAATCTATGTGGTACAGTGGATGCAATTCTAATAATGACTGCCCTCTAAAGGTTATGTATCTTGGAAGCCTCTATCAAATTTGTAAAACACGGGGAAGATTGAGAAGAAAAATTTTCAAATACAATCGAAGGCCCCTCTCTAGATGGATAATTCAATTCAACAAAGAGACTAATTGATTGATTCGCTTGAGGAAGTATTGCGATCTTCAATCACAGTGACAAGTTTCAATAACGGAGATCTCTTTTCTTGATGCTTGATCTCCAAAGAACCTTCCAAATTCTTTTTCCTTCTAAATTAGACTTCCCCAATTTTGGAAACAACCTTCTACTAGGGTCCTTGGAGAAGAAAGATGTTCTTCCTTCCAGCTTTGCAGAGATTAATGACAAATAGTACTTGATATATGTTAAGACACTGGTATTTATTAATAATTTAAACAATACAGAGTTACAACTAAGGATTTTCACCTTAGTTTTTGCAAATGCACTATGAAAGACCTATCAACTGTCTGTCAATACTAGATTCATGCAAATCTCACAAGATCTACTCTTCTTCTACCCAAATTTATAAATGATGATACAAATCTTAGTGCAATAACTGTAGAAGTTGGAGATATTGCACTCAGAACTTACAACTTTGAACAATTCTTATAGATATGAATAGAGAATGATGTTTCAACAATGTATGAGCACACAACACGTGTAAGAAGTACCTACTAGGGTCTATACGTCATGCAGTTATAAAATACTTCAAATATTCCTTGACAACGATGCCACGAGTGTTGGTATCCAAATTTTTCTCATTTTAAAGCTAAGCATCATCACATATTTGACATGGAGCTTAGTGACAAATAGATCATAACGTATGTAATTTTTGTATCTGTTATCCAAAATTCACCCCTCAAGGTAATTTTGATAACATGCATCAAATTATTTTGTCCCAAGCAATTATATTGAGTCCAGGAGAAAAGTCATATTTCTAGGGTCCCCTCATATTTTTCTAACTCCCCTGTCCAAGAAGAAGAGAGCAAGTTCTGAGAAAATGTAAAAAATTGCAAAAACAAGCTCGGGCCAGAAAAAATCATAAAAAATGGCTAAGTCCTAGTCCTTGCAATAGTCGGGACAGATGGGACATCTGGACACGAACCGCCAAACTAGGTGAAATGAGTCAAGGCAGCCCAAACAGCAGTTTGGGATGCGCAGGACAAAAATACGCGAACCGCAAAACCAGGTGAAATGAGTCAAGGCGGGACCGGAGCAGTTGGGCGAAAGTACGCAAAGTATCCGAATCGCCAAATCGGCCGAAATGAGAACTTAAAGTCTGGGACGCGTGGGACAAAAGTACGCGAACCGGCCGAACCAGGTGAATCGGGAAAATTTGTCCCGAACGGTCCGAAAGCAAATGGGACATCTGGGCCGCGAGTACGCGAACCGGCCGGTTCGCCAAAACAGGGAACTTCGCAGCTCTGGGCGAAATGGGACAAAGGGACGTGTGGGACGCAAAAAGCCGAAGCGGCCGAAGACAGAGTAGAAAAGTCAACGTTTGGTCTCGAAACTTCAAACGGCCATAACTTTTGACTCGAGCTCGATTAAATCACAAAATTGGACTTTCTGGAATGAGCACGACGTCCTCTATGCAAAAAAATTGGATTTCTTAATTTTAATGAGGGTAGATATATTTAAATAAAAGAAACATATTCGGCTCCAATCAATCAATGCTCATTCCCGTCAAATGATAGAAAACGCCTACCAGACCCAAAATAGCTGCCCGCACTCAGAAGGCCATAACTTTTGCATTTCTCAACGAAATCACACAAAATTGGTACCGTTGGAATCGTGGTTCCGATCTTAATGCACATCAGTCAATAAATTCCATATTTGATAAGAAATTGATTGAGTTTTTGAGAAAACGTGGTCGGGTTCGAAGCAGGTGTTTTATTTGGTAGCTGGGAGTACAATTAAGAGGCATGGTCATCATTATTTCTCTGCTGCAGCACATGGGACAGTATGGGGAGCCTTTTTCAAGTAATGTATAACCATTTCACTCAATTTAATGCCTCTTACAGGTGGTTGAAGGACAGATTTCGGGATTTCCATTTTCCTTCTCTTCTCCTTCTCATTTTTTTCTATAAATTGGAGTGTTGGGCTCATTGTAAAGGGGAGAGTTTTTGGGTAGCAAAGCTCTGTCAAAATTGCTTTGTGAAGCCAGTGTGTTGTAGGCCCTTGTAGTGGACTCCTTGCATGGTGATCCAGGCCCTTATCTTGTAATAGATTGAACTGTGCATACCAGGAAGCAATAAAATACAAGTTTGTGGATGTATCTTCCCCTGATGTATTTTCTTGCATTCTTCTTGCCCCTTTTATCTTTCTACAAAAATATTGTCTATTATTATGTTCTTGCAGGAATTCATTCTCATTGTGTGTGCTTGGAATATTGCTGTGAATGCATTTTGCTAGATTATGGAGAACTATCATCACCTCTTCTAGTGTGCACTTTGCCTCTGTATTTCACACATTTGGAGACTACTCTCACATCCTCCTTTCCTGGTGTATCACCGCTTTAGTGTAGGCTTTCATTTTATGCATTCTCTTTCCTTAGTCCCTTGGAAATTTAGATTAGAACAGTTAGCTTATCCTGCATTAGAGTAGATTGTGGCAGGTAGTTTAGGAGCAAGAACCAGCTTTCTCTGGAGGTCTATCTCAAGTAGCAAGTCCTACAACTTGGAGATAGTACCCATGTTATCCAATCACACTGTGAGTTCAAGTATATCTCCAGTGTGTCTTGTGATTCAGTGATAACAGATATGCACGGCATGCCCGGTGGGACCTTAGAGGTCTTCACTTTCATTGCAACAAGGTTGATGTGCACTTGTTGTAAGTTCCCGGCTTTGAAGGAGCTTTAAAATCACACATCCAGCAACTCCCAAAGAGGCATAATCCACTTTGGTTTCTGCGGTCCAATCAACTGGTGAATTTATGAGAAGAATACGGACTGTGTCAAGAACTAGGGAGGAAGGATTGTTTGTTTATCTGCATCTATCTCCAGGCAGAGAAAGAAGGGGAAGAAGAGCTCAAAGATCTGCGTCTCCACCTAACGAGAACTTTATCTACACCTCCACTGGTAGACCTTTTCTCACATCAACAAGGGTTCTCAGGCCAATCAGAATGGCACAACCACTAAATCCCTTTATCAATTTCACTGGCAGCAGCCCACTTGCCCTCAATGCACAGAATCCAGTTCCAATTGCAGCATTGAAGAACATTCCATTTTTCACCTTGGAGAAAATCATACCACTCACGGTGATCATGTCAAAGACATTGCTAACATTTGTACAATCCATGAGATAAATGAAATGGATGTGGTCACAAACTTCTTTGGCATCATCGTTCAAAGGTTCGGGAGCTTTGAAGTTGGTTCTATCACAAATTGGAATCAGTTGTGCATAGTTCTCCATGAGCATTTTGGAGAGAAGGGAGAAAATTTGTCTCTACTAGAACAATTGACAACTATCAAGAGAGCCCCCAATGAGCAGCTGACTAACTTCAACTTCAGATTTCAAAGGTCTTGGGATAGGATTCCAGTGGCAGTCAGGCCAACAGCAGAAGGTGCTTTTCTATACTATCTTAAAGCTTTGAATTCTACTATTTCTATGTTATTTCAATCTATGGGAGGCACAACATTACACCGCTGCTTATAGCATTGCCATTAGAGCTGAAAACCTGTCTTATTCAAGTGGTAAAGCGGCTCCTAGGCCTCCAATACCATTATATCCAAGTTTAGAGAGCCCAAGTACTAGTCAAGCACTGTCTTGGCTCCTATTCCCCCTAGGAATCAAAGTTCAAACGAAGCTTCTACTTCATCCTCCAGGTGCTTCAAACGAACTCCAAGAGGTCATGAAACAATTGCAAAATTTGGGAAATGAGCTGGTTACTATCAAAAGATAGCAAGCTAAAAGTGCTAGACCGTATCAGCCTCAAGCTCAGCCTAACAGGCAACCATATCAACCTCAAAGACCACCCAATCCAGCTGCAAATCAGAATCAAGCAAGGCCTCCTACCAATAGACCATTTCAGCCCTACAACCCCAATGTTGCTTCTGCATCCAGAGCTTTGGTGCCAGTCCAAAATAACATGGCCCAAGAATATGATTGGTGTTTCCCGTGCAGTCAGCCACATAACCAATCAATGTGCTTTAACGGTGCATTAAATCAGGCTCTAATGGTGCAAACCATTGGTGGGTCGCAAGAGTCCAGCCACGAAGAAGACCAACAGCAAGGGGCACCTCAGCAAGGGACATCTCCGAACGAAACTACTCTTGTCAATTGGCAGGCTGAAGATTTCTGTGGTATGAATCAAATACCCTCTCAAAGTGTTGCAGCCAACACAAGGTCAAAGAGGAGAAATTTGGGTGAAGAGCAGCCATTGGCTTCGAGTAATCCACAACCTTCTACCACTCCACAAGCCACTGGCAAGCAAACTGTAGTTCCAAACATACAAGGAGCATCCAAACCAGCTCCTAAACCAACTCAGATGCCAGCTGCTGCCGCTCATTTGCAAGGAATGAATGTGCAGGCCAAGGGACAGCAGAGGGATACTTCATCTCCATTCAACATCATTGATCAGATGAGAAAGACAAATGTAAACATATCCATGTGGGAATCACTATCTATCCCAGGACAGAGAGATTTGCTACAAGCTGCCATGAAGGACTGGTCAACTTCAAATCAACAGGTCCAAATGCAAGAGAAGGTACTCACAAATGCTACCCAGCCTGAAGGAAATCATGGAGGACAGCAAGGTAAAATGTTGAAGCCCCCTCCATTTTATGTTTCATTGATCATAGGAGATAGGTTGGTACATAATTGCATGATTGACTCTGGGGCCAGTAGTTCAGTAATGCCAAAGCAAATAGCAGATCAATTGGGACTTCAATATGAAGTCATATCCAAAGGAGTAGTGCAATTAGATGGGACAGCAGTGACAATGGTTGGAGTAATCAAAGGTTTGAGCCTCACACTGCACGCATGTCCCAACGTAATAGTGTTACAAGATGTGTCAGTCATAGACCTGCCACCACTCTTTGCATTGTGCTTGTCAAGAGACTTCACTACTAAAATTGGAGGCTATCTTCGGCGGATTGTTCACACATGTTGTTCGAACAACGTATGGAACCAAAGCCACAATCAGTGTCTGAACCTATTGCAAACTTTCACATTGAGCCTTACACTCCAAGCCAAATCAAAACCAACTGTTCAGCGTTTGATCAAGAAGATTATCCAAGCACTGATGAAGCTGACACCAAGGTTGGAAGCATCCCGATTTGACTCTTGATGAATGGGCAAACAAGGTGCATGCTTTTGATCCTTATCAAGAAATAGAAGAATCGAGGGAGTCTATTTTTACATGAAGAGAATCAACCTCTTCCTAGCATCACCAAGCCGAGATCATAAAGACAAGAATGAAGTATGGCAATTATTCTTTGATGGGTCAAGGAGTAGACAAGGTGCGGGAGGAGGAGCTATGCTGCGTTTCACCACAAGGTATAAGGTATTACTCACCTTCCGTTTCAGTTTTCTGTTCAAACAACACACGGTGAGTATGAAGCCTTAATTCATGGATTCAGACTGGCAAGGAAGAAAGGCATTAAGAATTTACAAGTATTTGGTGATAGTGAGCTGATCATAAACCAAGTCAAAGAAAAAATGCTGCCAAAAATGATACGTTGAAGAACTAAAAAATCGGGTATGGGATCTTATTGAATATTTTGAAGCTTTTAGCATCATTTCCATCCCAAAAAAAAGAATGAAGTCTGCGACAGATGATGGCAGCAATTGGGGCTGCGTTTGATGTTGTGGAAAGTATCAAAAGTGAGAGAACTCAGCCTCATATCAAAGTGGTTGTGAGACCAGCTGTTCCAGATAACAACACAAGTTGGCAAGTCTTCAAGAATGATCAGCAGATTGTTAATTTCCTACAAGAAGAAGCTGAGTTCTCCATGAGGAATCAAGACAAGCTGGAGCAGCAGTATGGTGACCAAGTGGTGCAGCTAAGAACTAACAAATTACCAAAAGGCCTCATAACCTTGGAGTCAATCTTCAACCCGAACGATCAGTTCGGAAAGAGAAAGTGAACATTCAAGTAAAGGGTGAAGATTCAGAGCCTATTTTAGTGGAAGAAGGCAAGACATTGCAAATTGGCAAAGTAAGTACCTCACAAGAGAAATCTGATTTTGTTCAGCTTTGTCAAGAATTCCCAGATGTTTTTGCTTGGACTTACAAAGATTTAAGAGGTTTCAATCCAAAGTTGGCACAACATACTATTGAGTTGGATCCGGAATCCAAGCCTGTCAGGCAAAAGCAAAGGCCAGTAAATCCTCATATCGAGCCTCTCATGAGAAAAGAGTTAAGCAAGCTCATTGAGGCTAGTATCATCTTTCCCATCAAACACTCAAGTTGGGTTGCAAACTTGGTGCCGGTAAGAAAGAGAAACGGAGAAATAAGATTGTGTGTGGACTTTCGCGATCTAAATAGAGCATCACTCAAAGATCATTATCTGCTTCCATCAATGGAACAAATATTGCAGGTTGTAGCTGGTTCAGAAAGGTTTTCATTGCTAGATGGATACTCAGGCTATAATCAGATATTGGTGAAAGAAGAAGATCAATTCAAAACAGCCTTCACTACAAAATGGGGCACATATGCTTACAAGAAGATGCCTTTTGGACTGTCAAATGCTAGAGCAACATTTCAGCAAGCTATGGATATGGCATTCAAAGGCTTAATCAACAATATAGTGCTGGTATACCTAGATGATATCACTGTCTTCTCAAAGAATGCAGCAGACCATCTCTTTCACCTCAGACAAGTATTTCAGAGGTGTAGAAGGTTCGGAGTGTCATTGAATCCAAAGAAGTGTGTATTCTTGGCACACGAAGGCAAACTGTTGGGCCACATCGTCTCTAGGGAAGGGCTAACAATTGATCCTGAAAGGGTTGAAGCCATCCGAACGCTTCCATTGCCACACCACAAGAAATCTCTCCAAAGCTTCTTAGGAAGGATAAACTTTGTCCGCAGATTTGTGCCTAATTTTGCCACTCTTGTGAAGCCTCTAACTATGATGTTGAAGAAGAGTCTGGCATTCAAATGGACAGCAGAAGGCAAAGAGAGTTTTGAAAACATCAAGCATGCAATATCACAAGCTCCAACTCTTATCAACCCAGATTTCTCAAAGGACTTCATGTTGTATGCGTTTGGAGGATCAGACACAATCTCAGCTATCTTGACACAGCTGAATAGAGAAGGTTCAGAATAGCCCATAGCATTCTTCAGTCAAACCTTGGAAGATTACAAAATAAAGTATTCTTTCATCGAAAAGCATGTCCTTGCTGTCATCAGGAGCTTGAAGAAGTTCAGAAATTTGGTCTCAAACAATAAGATTCAACTACTGGTGTCTCATGCTGGCGTCAAGGACTTCCTCCTAAACAAGGATTTAAATGAGAAGATAGCAGGTTGGATCACTCGGGTGATGGAATATGATATTGAAATCAAAGTGACCAAGCTAGTTCATGGCAAAGGCTTATGTGAGCAGCTCACTTCCAGACAACCGACGGGTCAAAAAGTGAAGAGGATGTTGTCCTGCTACTACAGAATGATCAAGAACAACTAGCTGATGATGCACCCATCCCATGTTGGACTCAAGACTTGGTGCATTACCTCTAGACAGGTTTGTGCCCTCCAAGTGAGCAAAGCAAAGAGGAGATACTTCAGATTACAAGCCATTCCATATGTGCTTGTTGATGGAGTTTTGTTTAAAAAGGACATCAATGGAGTTCTATTAAGATGCATTGGAACAGGTCAAGTTGAGAAGATCCTACACGAGTTCCATGATGGGGAAGCAGGAGGCCACTTTGCTCCGCGAGTAACAGCTCTAAAAATCATGAAAGCTGGTTACTATTGGCCTACTGTGTTCAATGATTGCTACTCATGGGTTAAGAAATGCAAGAAATGTGCATTCTTCACAGGAAAGAAAGGTTAGCAGTGCTGCCCCTTCGTCCAATTTCAGTAAATCAGCCATTCATGCAATGGGGATTGGACTTCATCGGGGTTATCAATCCCAATTCAAGTCAGGGCCACAAGTGGATACTAACAGCAACAGACTATTTCACCAAGTGGACTGAAGCAGTGGCACTCAAGGAGGCAAATGAATCTAATATCTTAGATTTCTATGAAGGGATAGTCACGAGGTTTGGTGCCCCTGCCACTATCATATCAGACAATGCATTGGCATTCCTTGGCACAAAGATCACTGAATGGGCTGTCAAGAATTGTGTGTATCTCAGCACTTCATCGAACTATTACCCTCAAGGTAATGGCCAAGCCGAGTCTACGAACAAGAACCTACTAAGAATCATCAGAAGGACTCTAGATGAAAATCAAAGAACTTGGCATGCAAAGCTCAAATCAGCTCTATGGGCTGATAGGATCACGCCCAAGAGATCTACAGGAAGCTCTCCATACAAGCTTGTGTACGGGAAAGAAGCAGTTCTACCTATATCACTTGAGTTGCCAGCGTTGGAACTCCTGAAACAGTTGGAGCTGGCTGAGTTTGAACCTATGGAAATCAGGTATGCAGAGCTGATGGAATTAGAAGAAACAAGAGAGCACGCAATGCAGACCATAGAAAAGGATAAAGCATTGGTCAAAAAGAGTTTTGACAAGAAAGCTAAGGCCAGGATATTACAAACTGGAGATTTGGTACTAAAGTGGGATGCTGATCGTGTAAAACCAGGAAAGCACTCCAAGTTTGATGCCATCTAGAGTGGCCCGTACATGATCATTGAATGCAAAGGTAGCAATGCTTTCCGACTGGCTAAGTTGGATGGTGAAGAATTGCAGATCCCAGTCAACAGGATCTATCTCAAACGTTGCTACTAGAAAGATAGATTTTCACCCTTATAAATATTGATTTAGATTTTTCATTCCTCTAAGTGCTTATGCACATTGTCTTCTTTATTACATAAAAGTAGTTTTTATTTCCCTAAGTGCTTGTGCACATGTCCTATTGCTTCTAGTATGTGCATGTTTGTAGTTCATCAAGCTCCTAGAAAAGAATTTGTAGCCATGAGAAGACCAGCTCAACAAATTTTCAAATGGCTCAAGAACGCAGGTTTTCAAATTTCAGATCAGCTGAGAGGCTATCAAACAGACTCGATGCCCAATGGATTGCTATAAACAGCTGGCCATTCTACCTAGCAGGCAGGTACCCCGCTGATTCGCCAAATTGTTATCCAAAATTCACCCCTCAAGGTAATTTTGATAACATGCATCAAATTCTTTTGTCCCAAGCAATTATATTGAGTCCAGGTGAAAAGTCATATTTCTAGGGTCCCCTCATATTTTTCTAACTCCCCTGTCCAAGAAGAAGAGAGCAAGTTCTGAGAAAATGTAAAAAATTGCAAAAAACAAGCTCGGGCCAGAAAAAATCATAAAAAATGGCTAAGTCCTAGTCCTTGCAATAGTCGGGACAGTTGGGACATCTGGACGCGAACCGGCCGAACCGGGTGAAATGAGTCAAGGCAGCCCGAAACAGTTTGGGACGCGCGGGACAAAAGTACGCGAACCGGCCGAACCGGGCGAAATGAGTCAAGGCAGCCCGGAACAGTTGGGCCGAAAGTATGTGAAGTACGCGAACCGGCCGGATCGGCCGAAATGAGAACTTAAAGTCTGGGACGCGTGGGACAAAAGTACGTGAACCGGCGAATCGGGAAAATTTGTCCCAAACGGTCCGAAAGCAAATGGGACATCTGGGCCGCGAGTACGCGAACCGCCCATTCGGCCGAAACAGGAACTTCAGTACTAGGCCAAATGGGACAAAGGGACGCGTGGGATGCGAAAAGCTGAAGCGGCCAAAGACAGAGGAGAAAAGTCAACATTTGGTCAGGAAACTTCAAACGGCCATAACTTTTGACTCGAGCTCGATTAAATCACAAAATTGGACTTTACGGAATGAGCACGATGTCCTCTATGCAAAAAAATTGGATTTCTTAATTTTAATGAGGGTATATATATTTAAATAAAAGAAACATATTCGGCTCCAGTCAGTCAATGCTCATTCGTCAAATGATAATGTAAAACGCCCGCTGACCCAAAATAGCTGCCCGCACTCAAAAGGCCATAACTTTTGCATTTCTCAACGAAATCACACAAAATTGGTACCGTTGGAATCATGGTTCTGATCCCAATGTACAAAAATCAAGAAATTCTAGATTTGATCAGAAATTGATTGATTTTTTTAAGAAAACGTGGTCGGGTTCATAACAGTGTTTTATTTGGTAGCTGGGAGTACAATTAAGAGGCATGGTCAGCATTATTTCTGCTGCAGCACATGGGACAGTATGGGGAGCCTTTTGCAAGTAATGTATAACCATTTCACTCAATTTAATGCCTCTTATAGGTGGTTGAAGGATAGATTTCGGGATTTCCATTTTCCCTTCTCTTTTCCTTCTCATTTTTTTCTATAAATTGGAGTGTTGGGCTCATTGTAAAGGGAGAGTTTTTGGGTAGAAAATCTCTGTCAAAATTTCTTTGTGAAGCCAGTGTGTTGCAGGCCCTTGTAGTGGACTCCTTGCATGGTGATCCAGGCCCTTATCTTGTAATAGATTGAACTGTGCATACTATGAAGCAATAAAATACAAGTTTGTGGATGTATCTTCCCGCCTTTGTGTTTTCTTGCATTCTTCTTGCCCCTTTTATCTTTCTACAAGAATATTGTGTCTATTATTATGTTCTTGCAGGAATTCATTCTCATTGTGTGTGCTTGGAATATTCTTTGTGAATGCATTTTGCTAGATTATGGAGAAGCTGTCATCACCTCTTCTAGTGTGCACTTTTGCTCTCGTATTTCACACATTTGGAGACTACTCTCACATCCTCCTTTTCTGGTGTATCACCACTTTAGTGTAGGCTTTCATTTTATGCATTCTCTTTCCCTGGTCCCTTGGAAATTTAGATTAGAACAGTTAGCTTATCCTGCATTAGAGTAGATTGTAAGGTGTAGTTTAGGAGCAAGAACCGACTTTCTCGGAGGTCTATCTCAAGTAGCAAGTCCCACAACTTGGAGATAGTACCCATGTTATCCAATCACACTATGAGTTCAAGTATATCTCCAGGGGTGCTGTGATTCGGTGATAACTTGATATCGGGGATGAGATCTAATTGGCCCTTTGTCACTAAGATTTTTTGAGAGATAGATAGCTCCTTCGGGAGGATTTGACCTATCCTCACTACTTTAGGTTGTGCCTCTTCAACCAGGGTGAGAGGACCCTTAGTGTAACCTCTATTTGATGAAGGAGATGGATATATCCTTCTTTTGCACAAATTTTATGAAGAAAACCTTGGGAAAGTATGATCAATACTCCATAATTTAAATCTCAAGAGTTGTCACTTCTAAAATATGGAGATACTTTCAAAACAAGGCTAAGGTTACTGAAGACATTATGAAATCCTGATTGTTCTACATATTTTAGTAAATAGATTTTGTTCCTTTGTGGATATAAAGGGAAAACAGGGGTAGTACAGAGTAGGATTAGTCATTTGAATGATTTTTTGGTGGGAGATTAAGCAAGATAAATTGGAATTTTCCAGATCTTTGAGAAACTTCACAACAATGGATAACTCAACAACAAAATGCTTCAGAATAGTTAAGACATTCCTTCAACCAGAAGGTGTGCATCAATGGAGGCCCAAATTTGCATGTTTTCACACAATATTTGAGAATCTAGCACAAAGGCTCGAGTTAAAAGACTGAATTAAACACCTAAATCTCTAATCAATCATGGCTAAGGTACACCCAAATACTTACAGACAATCTCTGTCAACAAATTAAGGTAAAGTGATTTTAAATTGTTTATTTCATTACTAGGTGAAAGATCTTTTGATAAATGAAATTACAAATGCCACTAAACCATCACAAGGATGATATCTGTGTGATTTCACAAATATTTCAATGTAAGATTGTAATAGGAACAAGAGAAACCATTTGCAAACATTATGAAATAAGTAGACACAAATTTTCCAGAGATTGAACACAAATTAATTTCAAAATTTCTTAGATTCATCAGCGGGGAGAGCTTCCAGAGAAATCTCAAATCTTGTCAATGGCTATACATCTACAACCAACTTGACATGATAGAAAATATAACACAAAAGAAATTAACTAGGTATCTCATATGGGTTTCTCAGAAGACGGATTTTCTCAAATTTTTCTCATGAAATTTAACCCCGATGCTTCACATGTCTAAAAACATGCATTATATAACATTCTATTACATCCAAGCCTTCTTTCCCAAGAAAATAATATCCTAAGCATCAAGTTTGTTACAAATTTCACTCATGATTCACAAAAAGGGATGTTTGACAGAAACATGTCCAAAAGGTGCCATCGTTTCTAAAAGGTGAATGATTACAAATATTTACATCATTTATTTAACTGGGAACATGTTTTTCATCTTCTATGCATGCAAACCCCTTTCCTTCATCATTTCACCTTTTCCCTTTTGAAATTTTTCTCTACAACTCGGATCGGTATTTTGCCTTTTACATGAGCCCGAGCAAAATTTCACTTTGAATGCTCAAATTTTGCACCTCAATTTACAAATTGAGTCTCCAAAACTATTTAATTGCACCTTGCTAGACCAAAACAACAAAAATTCATCAAAATTTGATGAAAAATGATGCAAAAATCACATCTCCAAACATCCTGGAGCTCCAATGGCGGAAAAATCAAATGAAATGCACAACTAATGTTGATATTTCCCTTTCATCTTTTAATCTGAGCCGTCCACATGGAGAAATTTGATTTGAAACTAGCCTGGGGCCACTTTTACAACTTTTAATTAGATCTCGTCCATATGGAAAAATATGATTGGAAATGGGCTTGAAGCACCTTTTAACATTTTATAACATTTAGGTAAATGGAAAATTTTGACACTTTTTTCCGCCCGTCTTGACTTTTCAACGGCCACATGTCGATCTTTAATTCACTGTGGGGCCATGTTTTACTATCATACTTCATTTCTCAAAAAGGAAAAAGAAATCAATTTTCTCTGAGGTCCCACACCTCCACCTTGGAAATACTGGCTTGACACGTGGCTTAATCTAGGCCTTTGATGGAGTCGTGGCTTATTTATGCAATTTTACCCTTTTTAACAAAAAGGAAAAATTTAAAATTTTCCTGCACCAAACCACCTTCCCGCTTGTAACTTTTGATGTGGGCCCCAGTAGAGTTGCAGGTTATTTCATAACTTTGCTCCTTTTTCACAAAAAGGAAAAAAACTTCAAAATGTTCCACCGACTCGCTTCCCGCTTGTAACATGAAAAGCGCCACGTGTCATTCTTCGGGCTCAAAGTAAGACTTTTCCCTACTTGCTTCATATCGTTAAATAACCATTTAGATGCTATTGGGGCCACAGGTGAAATTGATCTTTCAAAAACATAGCAAAAAGTTACAAGTTATAAAATAGATCCAACGTGCCTCATCCAATCAAAAGAGACCACGTAGCTGAATATGTTGAGATATAATTTGATAGGGAAAACATGTGCATCGAATAGTAAGATGCAAGGGAACTTCACCATTTGCACCCATAATTGAATCTTTCTTCAAGGACAAAGAATTTACAAATAATTCATGGCTCGACAACAATCCAAGACCATGGGAATGGATTTTCAAAGGCATACAGAATAAATTTGAACATTTTTCGAGCATCCATGATCGGGAAGACATGAAAAATGATAGAGCCCACAAATTGAAAAGATTTAGGGAAAATTTAGGGAACATTTGGGGATTTCTTCAAAATAAGGCATGACAAAGAAACTTGAAAACAATTCGTGGTCTACAAATGGAGATTAAAACTTGATTTCATCCATTCAAGAAATAGAAATGTTTTAGAACACGCAGATCAAAAGGATAATTAGGGAAAATGGTGCAAGTTTAAAATGAGCACTAACAGTAGAAAAAGTTGTATGTGTCAAAATCCACTCTAGTAGTGACCCGATATTCTTCCAACCAACATATGCTAACTACTAATAAACCCGAGATGCATCCGATTCTAGATGACCCGATGTAACCTATAGCTCGAACTCCGTAGAGTTAATCTATCTCTTTGGAGATAAAAATATGTGATTGGGATTGTTACTTCAATCTCTATATGTCAACATCACTATCATAGTACTGCTCATGAGGTGTCTACCAGAAAATGAGGTAAAAATGGGGCTAAGCGCCACTCCATTCGAGCTAAACAACATAGTTTGACCTAGTTCTATACATTTGTAAACATTTTTACTTTGCTTGACTCTAAAAAAAAGATTTCAGGATTTCTATGAGGAGCTTGACATGACTGAAATTCCATGAATTTTCTCTCATGGAATGTGTGAGGTCTCATAAATACCACAAGAAAATAATTTGTGAAAAAACCTTATCAAATTATTAGTAACATTGATATTATTTGTTTACAAGAAGTTAATATTTTTGGTTTTATGCTTCAAACTTGCTCCTAATAATAAGCATGTTTATTATTTGCATACAAAGGTAAAAGTGGGTGTTTCTATCTCTTTCTCTCCTAGATTTGTTGCTATGATTTCTTCCATGGGTCATTATCATAATAATTGAGGTGTGTGTATTATTAATGAAATTAATTGTTTTTCATTTGGTATTCTCAACATCTATGCTTCTAATGATGTCAAAAAGGATAGTGTTATGGTGATGATTAGAGAATAGTTTTGCTCTCTCCTATTGGTTGGTATGTGGAGAGTTTAATATGGTTGAACATTTTGAGGATAAATTTGGTACTCTTCTCGTGAGGTACCTTGTGTGGGGGAACGCGATGTGTGGTTTTATTTCAAAATATGTTAGGGTATTTATGACCCCCTCTTTCATAAGTGGAGTTATTTCCCTTCTCAATTTTTTTGATTTCATCCAACTTCCGAGCATGTCGAGATAGTGTCATAAAAAGGCTTGATCATGTCATGATCTCACACTTACGAGATATTTATTTTGATAACGGGAATTCCGTAATCACTAGTTGAATGAACATTATTTTTTTAGAGCATAGTCCCATGTCTTTTAAGGTGGAATGGAGTCAGACCAAATTCAAGTTGTCTAATAATCAATTCTTTCTAAATATATCCATTTTGAGTCATACAAGTGTCATCTCTCTCATTTCCTAAGTTGGGAACATGACACCTTGTCCTCCATATGTTGTTGGCTGGATCAATTATTCGAATGCCTCCATTCAATGTGCTACCAATTTTCTCAACCGCTTGGGTAAGAAGGTTTCTTAGGTTTGAAAAAGGGTAGATTCCACTCTTTATAAAGATTTTTATTAAGTGTCTACATTTCTTACAGGTTAACCCTTGACATCACTACCTAGTTCCATGTGGTTAAACATTGTCATCAACTTAAGGTTATTAAAAATCACAAGCCGAGAGGAGCCCCTACCTATGTCAAACTTCATTGGATTAAAGTGGGAGACAAAGCTTCCAAAAGCATCTTCAAATCCCTTTGGTCTAATTATATGGAACAAATTAAATTTATTGAAATGGCTCATGATCGTGTCACTAATCTCCATAATATTTTCAATTCCTTAGTGGACCATTATAATATGTTTTTTCGGGCTCAAGAGCCATCTAAGGAAAGTCAAACTGCCTTACATCACTATTTGGATTTGGTTCCTTCTAAGTTGCCCTCCTAGGACATAAAATATCACAATCCTCCCCTATTCTTATATGATCTCTACAATTCATTACTTTTTCTTTTTAATGATAAATCTCCAAAAATTGATAGATTTACTTGTGAATTCTGTAAGTTAGCATGGTCTATGGTTGCTAAACATCTCTTTCAAGTTTACAAGAGGTTGTGAAAAATCATTAACTTTGAAATATTGTCAACAAGTGTAATATCAAGTTTATTCCTAAAGCTGGGAATCCTAAACTAGCTGATGCCATATTACCCTTCTTAATGTTTTCTATAAGGCCTTGGGAAAATTCATTACTCTCCGTATCACCTTGCCATTCTTCCAATGATTTTTCACTATAAAAAAATTGTTTTGTTACGCAAATATACATTCTTGACAATATTTTAGCTGTTTGGGAAGGTATGGAGTGGGCTAGAACTTCCTGTAGTGGGTTATTTTTCTCAAAATTGATTTTGAGGAGCCTTATAATCAGATCGAATGACCTTTTTCTTTTTATGCTCAAATCCCCGAGTTTTGGACCCTTTTTCCTCAACATTTTTAGAAATGTATTTGTTGAAGTTTCTTCTTACCTCAATATACCTAGACATTAACCAAAATCTATTATCCTATTTAGATCTATTAGGCAAGGGCTCGTCTCTCTCTCCTAGCCTTTTTATTCTTGCAATCAGTGATACCCTTGGTTATCTTATTACATAATTGGATAAGCAAGGACACACCTAGGAATCTTTCTCCCTATTTATGATTCTCAACTTATCACTGGGCATTTCATTGATGACTATTTCCTTATCTTAACTGAAAATGAATAGAAAATTAAAGAAGCATTTTTGTAAAGCTTTGGGCTTCACTGCCTAGTTAGCAAAATCTCTTTGCTTTAGGAAGATATCTTGCCCTATGCCTGATTAGTTAGAAACTTATCCTTGTAATTGTATTAATCATGGGAAAGATTTAAATTCCTAGGAATACAATTTGCATTTGGTAGCTACTCTAACACTCTCTACCAATGTTTCATTGATCATGTGGAGCTAAAAGTTCAATGTTAGATCTCTAAATCGCTTTCTTTACCGAGTAAATTCTAATTTTACACCAAAATTTTAACTACCACACAAGTGTATTACACAAATTGTTGGTGTCCCTCCCGGCTTCTTCTCGTAAGCTGGTCAAACTTTTACGGGATTATCTTGGCCTAATCATAGACAAGGTGGCTTATATTGGGTGGCTTTATATGTTTGTACCCTCCATCTTGGACGGGATTACATTAGAATTATTGATGTCTACATGAAAGAAATTACCCTATGTGCTACATGGGTTATTAAATTTATAAATGGTTACCAAGCTTGGAAAATTATTTTAAGACATTATATTTCTGCAGTGCCCCTTATGGTAAAAATTGTTGGAAAAACATTGGGTTACATACCTTGATCAATACTTGAGTGCTTTTAAAAACCTCGATACCTTTTTTGTCAAGAGTATCGAGAAAGCATTTAAATTTGTTATTCCTATTCTCCACTCGATTGGGGATGACTTCCACACCGGGATCTCATTCAATGATCACAACATATGGTGGTCTCTTATCTTAACCAGTTGAAAATTCCTATAGCTGAAGTTCTCGGTATCAAGGAGCTTCACTTTCTTCAAAAGGCATCAACACCATCTGTGATCTTGTCTCCTAGAGAGATTGGCTTCCTTGAAACGAAATAAAAAAAAATCAAGTTTTTCAATTCTGAAAATGCATCCATGCTAAAAATTCAGGAGTTGATGCCTCATGTTATGCTTTATAAGTTTTTCCCACAACCTCCTTCAGCTAAGTGGAGGGACTCATGGTGGAATATTAATATTCCTCTTCTTAATTATGATTTTGGCATGATATATAATATTTTGTCTCCTTTATCTCCAACCATCGACAATCTTAATTCGCAATGGAGTATGAAAACCTATACTTCCACTTCGCTTTGAAGGCTCAAAAAGGCATGGAATCCCAGTTTGAACCCAAGCTTAACTTCTTTCATTGGTGTCTTATTTATCAAGGTGTCCCACGCGAGAATGGTTAAGTCATATTTCCCTCACCAATCCTAAATGCTCTTGTTCTTATAGGCCCGAATCTTCCAAATATGTTTTCCAGACTTATCCTCAGCCCAATCTACCTCGAAATGGATACACTCTCTCTTTCTTCCTTTCCACCCTGAATTCTTTGATTGGAAAGCTTCCCTTTTTGGTGACTTTGTTAATTTTTTACTCATGATATTGTCTCCATATGGAAATTTTTTCTTGCTAACATTCTCTTTCAGTTCTAGAAAGCTAGAAACATTGTTACATTTTAACAAAATGATATTATCTTGGAGCTAACCATTAATGGCAAACTGTCTAGCATCTCCTCTATGAATTTCCAGATCCGTGCCCATGCGGTGAAAGTTGCTTTAGAATTCATGCACCCACAACTTTTGGATCACCGGGGAGTGCCCCTTACATGTTAAGCCAAGTTCCTCTAGAGGATGTTTGTGGCACTACACCACCCCGTCTTGCGTTGCAGAATCCGCTCTCACGGCCGATGTCCTTCTCCCCTCGCCGCTATCCTTTTTCCTCCACTTTTGGACCGAGCTAGAGTCCACAACCTCAAAGCAAGTCGTGGCTAGTTTCTACAACTATAGCTCTCCACCTAGGGGAGCCAATTTTCGAGGTTCTCTCGCCACCTAGCTAGGGTATTATGGTGCCTCCAAGTATTCAAATGCCTTATCACTAAGGCTAAACTATTGGTCCTCCATCCGAGGAGCCGACTCGTAGGGATACATCCCTCCTAAAGATGATCCTCTGCCGCCACCTAGTGTTGTTGCCCGTTTGCATAACTTTGTTCCTTTTTAGTTTTGTTCTACTTTTGTTGCCTTAATAACGTGTATTTGTTGCCTTTTAGTTGTTTCTGTTTTGTTGATTGTGAGTTGTCCCCTCACCGTGTTGGGACAACACTTTTGTATTTTAATATAAAAACACTCTTCCAATAGTAAAGATATTGACATGTCGTGACTCAATATAACCCCGTAAATTGACGTGCTCCAAAGATTGACAAATCATGAATCAATATATTTTTCTTTAGATTGACGCTTTCTAGATATTGGAACGTCGCGACTATTCCTTTTAATCAACATAAAATACTCGTTAAATGTTTGTAGTCGGGCCCGACGGACGTCAAATCTCTACGATGCTTTTCATCAATGATATTGGGGATATTTGTCGACCCAGTTAGAGATTTTCCTAGTAACGAACAAGAAGAGGTAGCCCAAGAGAAAACAATTAAATTCCAGAACATTTCTTCACAATGAAACAAAGCGATTTCTGAAGACAGAGCATTTATCGAGGGCGAAATCTCCATCAAAGGAAAAAAAAATTCTGTGGACAACAATTGTTGGGGCTTTGCCCAATTTATTTCATAAACAAAGCAACAAACAATTAACCCAGCACGAATTAGCCAACAGATCATGTAAATGATTCGGGTAGGGGCAGCATGTAATGACGATTCTACAGTCTAAAAATCCAACAGCCAGATGTTAATACAATCGAACCGAAGCATTAAACTTGTAATCAATTTTCCCTACGGTAGCCGCTACAACTTCAGCTGTGACATCTATATCTACCATCAAGGTGGCATCCAAATATCTATAGACTGGAAGGCCGGGGTGGCATCCATCTACCATCAATTATAGAACGTGGTATGATTTATATGATATATATATAGATAGGGGCAGATAAAAGAGAGTGGGCCGTGACCGAACACAAACCCTATCTATATAGGCACTGGACTGACGAGGTGCATCCGCCCTATACCCTATATAGATGGCCCTCTAGACTAGATAGTTCGGGGCGGTGGCCCTATCTATCTATATGGGGGCTAGATTAGATAGGCACTGTTCGTTCGCCATCAGATATGGAGAGGGGGAATGGATTCACGATTCATCTAGCACACCTAAAGGGGGGGGGCTCGATACCTTGCACCAAATAGAGAATATATAGGGCACTATCTACCACTAAATGGATCTTCTCCCACTCAACTACAACAATATATAGTTATAACGCACGATACCTTCTTGACAAAGCAAACCGCCCATCCTAGGGCGGAGGAGTCCCTCGGCCTAGAGAGATAGAGAGATAGGTAAATAGATAGAGGGATCATTGGAATTATGTTGGTTCCATGTTTGTTGGTTCTCCTAGCCAACCCATATAAATCATATGGATGCCCTTAGGCCCATATCTTCCCATAGAAGGGTTCCCCCAATCCACATAGCCCTTAATTTTTTTCCATAATGGACGAGTTCTATATATTGAAACGTCATCGCCCAATAATTTTTTTCCCATAATGGACGAGTTCTGGATATTAACACGTATGACTTGCGAGAAATATTCCTTTTAATAAACATAAAATACGGGTAAAATGTTTGAAAACCGGCCGAACGGACGTCAACCTTTTGATAATAATGAATAAGGAAAGCTAAACCAAATTGCAAAAATTATATTTCAGAAAATTTCTTCACAAGGTAACAAATCGATTTTTGAATACAATAAACTGCGAAAGCCATAAATCCACGCCAAAATCCCCATCAAAGGAGACAAATAAAATGTTCTGTGCACAACCATCCTGGGAAATATGCCCAATTTATTCCAGCAAGAAGAAAATAACAAAGCAACGAAGGGCTGGCCAGCACGAATTTGCCAACAGATAGATATAATTCGGGTAGGCCTGCCTCACAAATTCTAATCACCTGTTCTTAATATATTGATCGGATTGTAGCATTAAACTTGTAATCAATTTTTCCTGTGACAGCCGCTACAATTTCAGTGACGACATACCCACGAGCATATCGGAAACGTCCAGTTCCTCCAGCCACCGCGAGCTCCCAATGGGATTCGAGCGAGCGAATAGTCCCATGGATCTCCAGGGTGCTGCCGTTGTATTTCTCATTCTCAAACACAACAGAGAAAAGCAGATGAAAATTTGTTCCCCCAAAATTTGTACCGGCCTCCAGTCCTTGGAATTTCCCCAAAGCCTTGGAGGACGCTTCAGGTCCTTCCGTTACAGCATGGGTTATTACATTTACTGTTCCGAAGGCTGACAAAACAGAAGACGTTCCGTTTACTCCTGCAACCGTAACTGATGTCGCATTCGCTCCTCCTGTAATTTCATGGGCATAAAACACAATGTTGTCTTTCCATGCGGCAGCAAAATCACAGCTGCAAACCAACATGCAACTTAGGGTAAAAACCAACATCAATGTAGAATTTTGTAATGCCATTGCAATTACAATTGAAGACGTTCGTTCAGGTGGCACAAAGGGCTGCTTAGAGAAGTTAATAATGAGAGAAAGGATGCCTTTATCGCTGTATATATAACGATTAGAACATAAAATGCATTTCATTCCGCGTCGAAATTGTCTCCATCTAGAATTAATGAAAGCCCTGCCGGCAAAACACGATAGGCGATTCAGCCATTTATTTCATTATGTTAATCTATACATCCGGCAATTTAAACTTTCCTGATTGTCCTGCTCAATCATAGAGAACTAGATAAGTATACGCCGGCGTATAGGCGTTATAGATCCGGCCGAAGTCGCCCAGGAGAAGCACATTAACGGCCGGCAGTTATGCTGTACAAGTGACTACCATAGAACAGATCACAGACGTTCTGTCAATCCCGCTATTTTTTACGCCGAAAGGCGTGTTCTCTGCTAGAACGCCCCCTCCCGTCTGACGCGGACAGAGACAGCAAGGGTTTAGATGCAGTGGTCGACGATGCACGGCCTGTTAAGCGACCCTACATGTGGCGACCAAGATCAGGATTGAGCAGAACAAAGGATTGTAACGCAACGTCATTCATAAATGCGGGACATGTGCCGGGAGTCGTTTGTGCAGGCGGCCACACCTCCATCGTCACGATGAACAGGTGAGTATGGTCGCCCCTGTGCGATGCAACTCGTGGTTGTTTTCAACTGGTGGGTGATCAGGGTTATTAAAAAACGACATGACATTTTTAGGGTTTCGGGAAGGGTTTTGCTGTTTGTAATGAGGAGTGTCTTTACAACCCGTTTTATTGTTCTTTGTGTGTGGCCATCAAACATTGTAGCCGGGAAGTCCATTTCTCTTTGCCTGCTGAGTGTGGTTGGAGTTGGAGACTGCGTGACTGGGGGAAGCCATCCAGCATCACAGCCGCGATTTAAAGAAGAGGGTAATTATTTTTTGCATCTTCTACATCTGTAATGTGTATAGTTATTGGTGATGATTGACAGTTTAATCCATCTTTGAAGCTAGGCTTTTTTCCCTTCACAAATTTCCCTCTGACAAATTTAGCTTGTGCCTGGTGCCGCATCCTGTTTTGTTTTAATTTTGTGTGAAATATTAAATCTATTTACAGTATTTGCATGGAATTGTTTATATAAAGATAGTTGTTATACAAAGAAACAGATGGATTGCAGTTTGCCAGAATAGTAATTTTTGATTGTGTGTGCATAAATCTAGAGATACTTGTCAGATGTGTTAGAACAGTTTGCATAAATTCCTGTATACTCTTGTATTGAGACATCAAACTGACTTGTATACTTTGTTCTGCTGCATTTTATCAGCTGCTCTGTGATTTTAACATCAATTTCATTTTCTTTGGAAAATCATGGTTGTTTTTTTCTTATCTTTTTAATTTGTTTTGGAAGATGCTTCATACATATACAAGAATTTTTTACAGCCATAACCACAATGGGTTTGAACCCGGGTCTGCCCTACTGTTCTCGAGTTGTTTCCTTTAGGGCTCGGACTGTTTGTCTTCTTATAAGCCTAGTTAAGAATCTCTCTCACTTTTACCCTAGCCACCAAGGGAAATGAAGATCACAGTACTCATGAGTCACCGAGGCTGCAACATAGGGGAATTAGAAGAAGCTAGAGCAGGATCAAATTTGAGGACCATTTTGGTGTTTCCTCCTTTGCTCCAAAATTTATGATTGGAAAATTGACACTTCGAAGTCATGATACTCTGAATAAGTGAAAACACTAGAATATTTTCCCGAATGCTTTGTAGACTAGATGTTATTTGAAGCATGTAGGAATCCTATCAGGGTTGAGTTGAAACTGGCAAATAGAACATTATTGTTGCTGCTGCAAGATAGATCAAGAAGTTTCTTGGGCTGAACAAAACAAGGTTGGAGTGCAGTGTTTAGGATTGGAGTGTAGAGGTTTCGTATGGAGGTTTGTGTTGAAATTGAGGAAAATCATGGTTGTTTTTTTCTTATCTTTTTGTTTTGTTTTGGAAGATGCTTCATACATATACAAGAATTTTTTACAGCCATAACCACAATGGGTTTGCCTTTATTCATTGAGTAGGCCTTACCTAGAATTGGATGTGGTAGTCTGTTGGATTTAATAACTTGTAAAACTCCGAAATTTTTAACATATTATAACATCTCTGTGGGGATTTGAACTCGGGTTTCCATTATAGAAGGCCTGATCAGTTGTCACTCCAGCTCATTCCATTCAGGGACTTTGTAATACTACATTGTATAACTATTGTAGGCAATAAAATCCATGACTGCACACTTAATTCCCATCTGCTGCTCTTTCCCTTCAACTCTTTACATAAATATGAGTGTAGCAATTTCTCTTGGCCATTACTTGTTCGCGTGTTCTATAGCTAGAGGTGTCTTACTGGTTCTTGCTTCATTATTGTTTAGTGTTACTTGCTTGATTATTATTTCTTTGCTACAGGATAGTTCTTAAAATTGGTTTTATTCTTGCTGCTGCCATTTTATTGAATATGTAGCCTGCCATAAGGGTTTTAATTGAATTTAATTGAAAGATTTTAATTAAGTCCATGAGACCAGCAGGTCTATGGGACCAAAAGTTGTATTTATGCGATTTGTTTGGTTTGTATGCTATAAATGCTGGATTCAGTTGTTTGCATTTATAGGCACATTTTTGTGAATTTCAAACTGCTTGTCCTATTGGTCAGCCCGTGGGTGACTAATAGTCATGCATACCATGTGTCGTTATGTGATTGACCCTTGCACACTAGTATTAGGTACAAGTCACACATTTAATGGTCCTATTTTATTTTATTTTATTACTATGACTTTCAATCACAAATATAAGTATTATGGCATTTATTAGTACATGCTCATCTATTAGTACTGATTTATCCAAATTATATCTTTGAGTGTTAGTAGAATAAATCATCTAAGAAATAAACATTGTCTTGTGCAAATCTGATCTTGTTGTTTAGCATTACTTTCTTTATGTACTCTCATGTAAAGCTATTTCCTTTCGGTTCTAGAACTCCACAATTCCATTCAATGCACATTGTTGACTATTTAATGCAAAGATATAATTGTGATGTTCACGAACTTTAAGATTGCTCATAGAATATGATATTCTTCTTTGTGAATGAACTGTCTCACTTGCCTTTATCTAGTTTTTGTGTTCATGAACTGTAAGGTTTTTCTAAAAATAACCTTTTTTTTTTCTTTATCTCATAGAAAATTCCCTACCATATTGTTTATAAAATTGGTTATTGATTATGTGTTGTTTTTTTGCATTTTCCCCTTCTACATTTTCATAAATACTTAATTATGTGGGTTAATTTGTCTATCTTAAAACATCTTACTGTTGTATGTGTTGCATGAAAACACTATTTCTTTGCTTTCGATCTTCAACCGCGGCATGAAGGGGTAAGCGCCTTCGCCAATGGCAGGATTCGGTGTGTGCTGAGGGGTTGTTGCCCCTGGGATGCCGCATCGGAACGCCCATTATTGGGTGTTAGACTGTCCATTGGCAAGGCTTTTAAAGCTGCCTGCCAAAACAAACGACACACCAATTTTTTTCTTTGATTCCTTGTTGGTGCTCTACAAAAAAACAATGTGTTTGGCTTCCTTTTCCGGCATGGAACTTATCGAGGCTTGCATAACTTCTACATAATTATTTATTTACATTCCTGTTGCTTTGGGTTGCTTGTGAAATTCCAGCAATGAAGACACGGAATACAATTGTTCTTCCTCCACACGGTGTGACAATTACCACTCCGCACTTGGAACGGGAAGATTCTTTCAAACGAACAAAGTTTTTGGTCAATGTGTGCTCCATTGCAGGCAATCGAAACCGGAAAAACTTGTGATCGCTGAATTGGTTAGAGAATGTCTCTACTTGCATCCTTCCTGCCCTCTTTACCTTTCCAAGTTTCATGCACGGCGGGCCCTAACTCGAGGGGATTTGGCCTTGCATATGATCGTCTGAAGATGTTGTGCGATCGAACCGCTCACAAACTGAAAAGATGGGAATAACTGCAGAGGCAATACATGCTGGAGGGAAAAAACCACATCGGGCAAAAAAACTTGCTAATGTCAAGAAGGGAAAAAAGGGAAATGCCAAAAAAAAATGAGAACTAGTACTGACATGCTCCATTAAACTTTTGTACATAAAAGTAATTTAGGTGGTTATATGCTGCAAACATCTACTGTGTGCTCTTTCAGTTGTTCGATCGAAAAAACATTGTCTTATGTTTTTTATAGCTCTTACTTCCTTAAGTTTGAGACTTGCTTCATTGTACAATTGCCACTTTGTCAATCTTTTTAATGTAAAAAAACCTTTAGAAAGATACATTTCATAGTTTCTTTTGTTTTGCATTTAACTAGCTTTCCTATCGTCATATTATCCGTCTTCTGGCTATATCTTAATAACTTCATATGCTTCTCTTATAACTGTAGCTAGGATGCTATGTGCTATACGTGCCAATTTTTTGGGCGCTGTAAATAAAGTGATTGCTTAAAACTGTCATCAGAAGGAGATATTGAAAGTTTTATGATAAAAAAATTTTGCGGGCAGTGCCGGTTTTATTTTTGCAGAAGGTTTATACATTTTCAAATTTTAAATACTGAGACTCTGTGTTCTCCTTTATTTCGTACAGTAGGAACAAAGCATTATCTTGACCAAGATGACAAGTTTTTATACGAAATGTATGTTAGTACAGAGTGCATGTTTCTAAATTATTATTATGTATGGTCTATCAATCAAATGTGCAGGGTTAATGTCTACGTGAAGGGTTGGGGTTTCGCTGTTTTGTTCTGATGTTTATATAGGGCTTGAATTTTCTTTTATTTGCTTTCCATTCTCCTTAATTTCATAAGATAGGATTGGATTGCTTGTTCTTTTGCTCATGTTTTTCCTTATACCGAAACCTTTAAGTAAGTGACATTTTTAGCTCGCTGATCGGGTTGAAGACTGTTTCTTGCACATGGTGAAACAGTGTGAGAGCCTTGTGACAATAACCATGTTTTATGTATCTTTGTAATAATTGTATTCCATGACAAACCTGTCTCATCGTTTCACTTGGTCAAACTCTTTAAGTGCATGTATCAAAACTCGAATCTTGGACATATATTTAAATATGTTCTTTATGAAAACCGTGCTCATTAAAATACAAGTCTCTGCAATAATTTAAAATATGTAATCTTCGGGGAGACGTTGTGTGCACTTTGGCTCGGCAGTGCACTATTGTTTTCGGCTATTCGTATTAGTTGCAAATCGGTGGGGCGACAAACTATTACTGTCAGATTAAATTGGCATGTCATTATTTCTCCAGAATCAGCTTCCATGTTCCCACAAACGTGATGCATTCGACGATGAATGCCTCGAAAAAAATTTGGTATCGTGGGATGAATGGTTGCAAGATATGACCAAAATGGATTTGTTGAAAATGTGTTATAATTACTTCGAAAGATTCATTCAATTGCAATTTGATGCAAATAAATTCCACAACCTCTGTCGCATCCTACCCGCCCTGTGCCAAAATGGGAGCTTTGAACAGGGGTATGGACATCCATCAAAACATAATGGATAGAGGAATTTTGACTGATGTAGTTACAAATTTGCACGGTACACATGTATGCAAAATGTGGAAGCATAGACAAAGCACATGAACTGTTTGATAAAATGCATCAAAGAAATGTGGGCTCATGGAATGTCATGATTGCAGGATATGCACAATATGAATTTGTTGAAAATGCACGTGAACTGTTTGATAGAATACCTCGAAGAAATGTGATCTCAAGGAGTGCCATGATACCAGCAGTGTTCTATGTTACATGTTAAAGGATTGCTGGAGTTTCTTTATGGTGATATTTCTGCTAGGACAGGCTGGAAATTAGGTTTCAAAGGATTCATGCAGTTGGAGAATTTGTAAATTCGGAAGGTGCAGATCTTGAAAAATTTGACCATATATTTATGTATGTAGGAAAATCCTGAAGAATGTTTTTCATCTTATTTTAGATGTCCTACCGTCCCAGGTGCCTGCAAATCCATGTAAGCTGGGAAATCTAAGATATATTCTTTGTTTTCTCTTATTTATTTTTTCTGTCTATCTTCCAGCTTTTTGGGGCATTTTATTAGCTATCCATCTTCCAGCTTTTCAGAGTATTTTAGTAGTTGTCCATCTCCTTGTTTGGTTATGGAGGTGATGAAAACATATTCTAATTTATATAAATCGTTTATATCTCTTGCATTGATATATGTCAATGAACGTTTCACTCTGCAATCTTATATATATAGCGGTGTTCTATTGCACCGTTAGCCCTATTATCTAAATAATTGCCAAGCTGTAGTTTTCAATTACTATATTTCTTTGAAATGGAGAAGTTTTAAGTTTATCTTGATAGTGTTTTGAGAACTTGACCTTGATAAAAATTTCTGATCTATGTCTTTTCTATCAACACTTGATACGTACATTTCTCAATTTTTGTTTTCTGAGAAGATAAGACGGTTCATATAAGACCATTTCCAAATATCTCTGTTTCTATTTTAAATTCTCAACTAAGTAAGAAATCGATTCTTTTCGGACACAACCCCTCACGAATATTACATATCTTCAATTATTGCAGACTGTATTTTCATGAGCATTGTTTCACAAGGAAAGACAGTCCACTCTTTCATTGCTCACGGGTGATACAATTATTCCAAAGCATACGTGAAGACATGGTTATCCTAAACTTGCTCGACACAATGCCTCAAAAAATGTAGTGTCATGGACAATGATCATGATTACAAGATATGCCCAAAATGGATTTGTTAAAAATGTGTTATAATTACTTACAAACATTCATGCAATTACTGATTGGCGAGATGTAAAGCCAAATTCCACTGACCTTTGTCAAGCATTCTCCCCTGTGCCAAAATGGGAGCTTTACAACATGTGGTATGGACATCCATGAAAGCATAATGAATAGAGGAATTTTCAGGCATTGTTCCAAACATTTCATATGCATTAGGTATGCTTCCACATTTTGTATAGATGTCTGCTTAGAGCGCGCTTGAACTACATCTAACAAACCATTAGGAGTCCCGATACCACATCATTTTTAGGCATTCTTTCAAACATTTCATGTGCATTAGGTATCCTTCCACATTTTTCTATTGTTAATTTGTATATTATAGAGTCCGGATTACTCTCCTATAAGAAAAAGGAAAAGAAAAATGCTAGAACTGCCTTAAAGGTTGAATGTCCCTTAAATTTGTTATTGAAAATGGCTGAAACTCATACTGAATTGCATTTTGTACCAATCGCAGGTCTTACATGTGCGTATGGGTTAAAACCCCGGGTCTTACAGGTGTGTATAGGTGTTAATGGTGCATATTTCGAAATACAAGATGAATCTCGACTTTATTTACGGTGACTTTGAGCATTTGCGGGCTTTAATCATTCTAAGTACACTAATCCAAATCAACAGGATTTATTCGTCCAGAAAAGTTAAAAAATATTCTCAATAAAGCGAAGAAGAAGAAAAAACGACGCTTCTAAACTCTTTTTCCACGTTTGCTTAGGTAGGTAACCAAATTACAAACCAGTTTTCAGTAAAACAGTGGCAATTTGGTGGAAGTCACATGCCAATTCAAAATATGAGGTCTTGGGGCTGGTTTGAATTTAAATTTTATAATTATTATTGTACATGTCGCTGTATTAGTGGGCTTGATAATACAGGTTACAGAAATTTATGAGGACAAATAAACCTTAAATAGGATTATATGCTAATTTTATAATGTATTGAAACTTTTATCAATATGAAACACTTATATACACATTTAATTTTGGAATTTATTTTAGTTAAAATGGTTGTAGACGCTTATATCAATGTGTAGTATTATATATATAAGTAGTTTATTGTTATTTGATAATATAAATAATATCAAATGTGTAAATATAATTTTTAAATTTTATTTGATTATATTATCAAATTTGTAAATATAATTTAGAGTAATAATATTAAAAAGGAATTTTCCTTGAGGATGTAATTTCTTTAGTAAGAACCTAAGTTTTGGAACATATGTCACCTCATATCAGCATGTTCAGGCAAGAAATTATCTTGTTCGGGCACAAAAAAAAGGCTTCAACTTATCGCGCCCCAAACCGGATGAATATTCTTCTTCATAAATAAATGCTCTCAACAAGGTAAACACTATCATAAATAAAGACTCTCACGTGAATTAAATTATTCTTGTTTTTTGGCTATCGAGCCATTCTTATCCTCTTGCTTTACACGTAATTGATTTAGATTTTTGAGTGCACAGGTGCCACCATAGGTCGTGAGTTTGATCCCGCACCGTACATCGGTTTTGAATTTATGGATAATTAGCCACATACTCTAATGTCCCGTTTTTATTTAAATAGAATTTTATGCAACATTTATAATCTTTCACAATCTAATACATAATTATATTCAAGATAGAATTTTGGAAATATAATATAATGTTTAATAATCAATACTTTCACATAAAAAAATCATAATCATAGTGTTATCCGGCTTTAACTCCTTGCTATATGTATTATATTTATAGGTAGTTATTTGCATAATTTGTTGCTTAACTAGTTAATTGATTGTTTTATGGGATTAATATTTGTATTTAAATAATTGTGTTATTTAGTATTTAGTTACTATGGGTTTTTTTCATTTCATAGGAGTATACTTAACTTTTTCATGTGTTTGTTAACCCTTAACCCTAAACCCTATACCTTAAAAAAATAGAATTTCGCCAAAAAAAATACAAGTATGTCCCGCAAATTACAATTTTTTTGCCAAAAACGGTCCTATATTGTTTATATCAATATTTATCTTTGTATACCTTTTGATCTCATATGTACTTGTTCTCGTCGCACACAACCTAACGATGTTTGTTCTCTTTGCCGGTCCTCAATGTAAACGCTTGCACTTTTATTAACTTTGCTTTCCAGAAGGTTTAGAAATATTGTAATGCGACTTAGCTCATTGTGCAGAATCGCATTGTGTGTTGGGAACAATCTTGATCATGGCTGCAGCTTTGACATATGGTGGAATCTCTATTTTGATTGAGGGTTGTACAGATACCAAACCAATAGTCCAACTTCTCGACATTGTTCCCCTTCGATCTGCGTTGAACTCTGAGCTCCAGCATCGTGTGCATCTCTCCGATGGTGTGCACTTTCAGAAAGCTCTTTTGCCGTCAAAGTTTACAGGCCAGATTGTAGATGGTCGTCTAAAAGATGGAAGCATTGTTCGACTACGCAAAACCCTTTGCAGAATGCTAAAACATGAATTGTATGCATCCATTTTCCTTTGTTCATGGATGCTCCATTTTCATTTCTTTTATATTCACTAAATTTTTTTCCCTTTTCTTTTTTTTTCCTTTGCAGGACTGTTCTTGTCTCCGAGATGGAAGTTGTTACAGAAACACATCCTAAAATTGGTACTCCCACTCTTGTTCCCACCCATGTCATTCGCGGAAAGAAAACAACTACTGATACAAATCATGGAGACGACAAAAGTTTGGTTCCGCAAACACCTCCACAAAAGAAGCTTGTCCTCCCTGCCAATTCAAGGTTGCCTCTAAAAATTAGTGCCCTTAATACAACCTTGCGTACGTGGTCTATTGAAGGGCGTGCCCTTGGGAAAACATCGCTCAAGGAATATGCAAATACAAATGGCACCGGCTCATATTTTTCCTTTGACTTTGTGGATGATGAAGGCGGGAAATACGTGTTGTTATCACCGAATCACAGCACCCTTCTATGGTTTATAAAAGTGCATATACTTGAACTCACGGTGTGATTGGATAACATGGGTACTATCTCCAAGTTGTGGGACTTGCTACTTGAGATAGACCTCCAGAGAAAGTTGGTTCTTGCTCCTAAACTACCTGCCACAATCTACTCTAATGCAGGGGAAACTAACTATTCTAATCTAAATTTCCAAGGGACCAGGAGAGAGAATGCATAAAATGAAATCCTACACTACAGTGGTGATACACCAGAAAAGGAGGGTGTGAGAGTAGTTTTCAAATGTGTGAAATACAAAAGCAAAGTGCACACTAGAAGAGGTGATGACAGTTCTCCACAATCTAGCAAAATGCATTCACAACGATATTCCAAGCATACACAATGATAATGGATCCCTACAAGAACATAATAATAGACACAATATTCTTATAGAAATATTAAAGGGGCAAGAAGAATGCAAGAAAACACAGCAGGGGAAGATATATCCACAAACTGATATTTTATTGCTTCATGATATGCACAGTTCAATCTATTACAGGATAAGGGCCTGGATCACCATGCAAGGAGTCCACTACAAGGGCCTACAGCACATTGGCTTCACAAAGAAATTTTGACAGAGCTTTGCTATCTGAAAACTCTCCCTTTTACAATGAGCCCAACACTCCAATTTATAGAAAAATGAGAAGGGAAAGAGAAGGGAAAAATGGAAATCCCGAAATCTGTCCTTCAACCACCTATAAGAGGCATTAAATGGAGTAAAATGATTATATATTACTTGCAAAAGGCTCCCCATACTATCCCAGGTGCTGCAGCAGAGAAAGAATGATGACCATGCCTCTTAATTGCACTCCCAACCACCAAATAAAACACTGTTATGAACCCAGCCACGTTTTCTTAAAAATCTTGATCAATCTCTCATCAAATCTAGAATTTCTTGATTTTTGTGTGTCGGGCTCAGAGCCATGATTCCAACGGTACCAATTTTGTGTGATTTCGTTGAGAAATGCAAAATTTATGGCCTTCTGAGTGTGGGCAGCTACTTTGGGTCCGGCGGGGTTTTTCGTCATTTGACGGAATGAGCATTAACTGACTGGAGCCCAATATTTTTCTCTTAATTAAATATATCTACCCTCATTAAAAATAAGAGGACGTCGTGGTCATTCTAGAAAGTCCAATTTTATGAAAATCAGAGCTCGGAGTCGAAAGTTATGGCCGTTTGAAGTTTCACGGGTCAAACGTTGACTTTTCTTCTTTGCCTTCGGCCACTTCAGATTTTCGCGTCCCTCACGTACCTTTGTCCCAACTGTCCTGGATAAAAATATCCTCCTTCGGCTGATTCAGGATTTCTTGTCCCTGTTAGAGGTGAAGATACGTGGTGAGATTTCATTTGTTGGCGGCTCTTTCGGCTTTTCGCGTTCCACGCGTCCCTCGTGTACCTTTGGCATGGATGTCCGTAACTGAAATTCCCCTGTTTGGTCGAATCAGCCGGTTCGTGTCCTCCACATAATTTTGGCCCGGATATCCCAAATCTGTCTGGGACTAATATCTCCGAACCGCCTGAAATGGACTGACTTGCACCAAACCGGTTGATCCGCGTCCCGCGCATACTTTTGTCCCTGCTGTCCTGAACTGCGTGAAACAAAATACTTAGGAAAATTTTTCCACTTTCGGCTGCTACAACTTTTCGCATCCCTCGCGTACTTTTGTCTCAGCTGCTCCAACCATCGCAGATCGCCTGGTAGATTTTCAGCCGGTTCATGCCCCGACGTCCCAACTATCCCAACTCGCCGACTGACTAGGACTTAGCCAATTTTCTTCATTTTTCTTGGCCCCAAGCTTGTTTTTGTTTTTGTTTTTTTTTTTTTTTTTTTGCAATATTTTGATAGAGCTTTGCTATCCGAAAAATCCTCTTCTAACTCGTTGGGTTTTCTTCTTGGATGGGAGAGTTAGAAGGAAGCCGAGGGGGCCCCCAAAACATGATTTCGGGCCTTAAATCAATCTATTTGCTTGGGACTAAAGAATTTGATGCATGTTATCAAAATTACCTTGAGGGGTGAATTTTGGATAACACGTGTTACATGCTTCAACGAAATTGCGGCTAAGTTTTTTGAAGAAATAGAGGCTGGAAACTTATACACCATCGCAAATGGAAGGATAGGGCATGCAAAACCAGGTTATAACCACCTTAACAACGAATTTGAGATATTCCTGCAAGCTTCTTCCACTATCTCTCCGGTGCTTGTCAATAATGCTAGAATTCCTTTGCATAATTTTCACCTCACAGAAATCAAAGATATACCTAAAAAACCTGTTGGTTCCTTCATTGATGTTATTGGTGTTGTTTTAGCAATCTCGCCTTGCTCCACTATTCGTAGGCGGGATTCTAGTGAAACTATACGGAGAAGCTTGGAACTGAAGGACATGTCAGGATTTAGTGTTACTGTAACTTTATGGGGCCAACATTTACTTGAGGAGCTCCTTTCTATTCCTCAACTCCCAGTGTTGGCTTTAAAGGTAGCTCGCATTTCGAGTTTCAATGGTACTTCCATAGACACTGATTTCTAGCACAAAATGGTTTGTCAATCCTCAAATTCCTGAATCAAAAATGCTGCAAGATTGGGTTGCCTCTGAAAATTACACTCGTTTATACTCCCTCTATAACAAACAAATTTATGGGTCCTTCGCAAAGCTTAAAACCAGTGGGCAACAATTACGTAAATACTTCACATGGGCAACATCCCAACAATGAATGGGCTACGCGCATAAACTACAATTATTAACATTGCAATGGATAAATTCTACTACATGGCTTGCCCCCTTGCAATTGGTGAGAAACAATGCTGAAAGAAAGTGAAACTGATAAACAATGGCTCATGGTTTTGTGTAAGTTGTAGCTCTCATGTGCATCAGTGTGACTATAGGTATGCTCTCCGTATAGACTTGCAAGATGGCTCCGGAGAGCTACAATCGGTTACAGCATTTGACATAGCTACTGAAGCAATCATGGGTGTTGCAGAAACATATCTCCAACTATTGTGCATAGATGACGATCCTACAACTGAAATTACAAACCAGATAATTGGCCATGACTACAAATTCACTCTCTCTGTGAAAAAAGAAACTTTTCGTGGAAATTCACAACTGAAATGTGTCGTACTTGATTCCGTTAAATTGGAGGATTCCAAAGTTGTTTCTTGAATTTGGCCTTCCTTTCCACTAGAACACTTTCCTATATTTCTGTTTCTTTGTTCTTCGTTTGTATTTAATATGTAATACGGTTTTGTCCATGCATACATTTCTACTATGCTTTTCTCCGCATGTTCTAATGGATGATAACTATAATATACTTCCATTTAATGTTTGTAAATATTGCTTTGCATTCACATCTCTATGCAAAGACTCCTTTTTTGTGCCTTGCACAAATGTATGGTCCAATGCATATATATATATATATATATATATATTATGCTTACATTATGCCACTCGTTATTGATTTCTTGAATGTTTGCCTATGTTTCACTCAAACTTCTTACTTATTTCTACCTTCTTCCTTCTTAATACCTATGTACAAAAACAAATTAACACATATCTCTATGCTTTTTCCTAATCAATAATTCCGTAGAAACACTTTTATTTCTTCCTTTACTTCCTTAAAAATATATGCAAAACAAATTATTTTCCTTTTGCTCTTTTTCCTTTAACTACAAAAATATAAAACATTTCGAGCAAGATAAACATCTACTAAATGTTTTTGCATTCATTTCCCCTTATTCACATACATATTTTATTACTCTTCGAATCTTCTCTTATGCCACAATTTTTATGTAGTCATGCGGAGTCATTGTTTTATGCACAATGCCTACCCTAGAACAACGAGAAAGAAGAAGAGTTATTTATGCCTCGCACAAAAAATAAATCAATGCTTCCCATCGAGAACCCTATCGCCAGCTCCGACAAATGCCGAAAAATTCTTCCGCTCTCCAAACTATTGCGTTCCCCCTTCCATGTCTTCCCTCGCTACTTTCCCCCCTCCGCACAGAAAAATCTCCTTCCCCTCTTGGCATTAATGACACCCGGTTGTGTCGGACCTTGCCTTCATTATACTTGCAACATTGATTTGCAACCCTCTCGCAATCCTAGAGATCCCTCCATCTTCTTCAGCCCAATACTTTGCTCCTTCCATTATTTCACCCTTCACATTTCATTCGGGTTGTCTCCGGAACTACACACATTCACTTCTCCTTCTCTCGCCAAACTACCTATTTCGTATTCTTTAAAACTACCATCGCCTTCCTTCCAAACTCATCATGAAGCCCCACCCAAGATTCCACCCCCCCCATTTCACTCCAAAGAACTTTCCGTGCGTCCCCTTCTTGGATGATGCCCAGCGCAGATTCCGCCGAAGACTGGATCTTTTATCGAACATTCACACCTGCTCAATTTGTCTTGAGAACTACCCAAGCATAAATACTAGCTTCCATGAAGGGAAACACATGTGCACTAGGTGCAATTCCGAAAGAAGTGGACATCGCTTCTCATCTTGGAACAATATGGATCCTGGCCCGCAACCTTCCATTCTTAAGTCTTTAACTCAAGTCGAAGAAATGTTGATTGCTCGTGTTAATCCTATTTTGCAAATCACACAAGTCTGTGGGGGACAATACAAATATTCAGGGCACACAATAAGTTTCCTCAAAACATTTCTTCCATTCAAAATACCTTCCTTATCGGCTAGGAGATTTGGATCTCTTGTTGGTACAAAAACTGGAAAACAACAAACGAAATATGACTTCTATGTAAGTAGGTCCCGTGTTTGGGAAGCTCTTCAATATAAAATTCTCCATGACCCCTACTATAAAGATGTTCTTATTGATAGTGAGGCTCTTTCCTCTCTTCCACAGGAACCAACAAACATATCCTCCTCCCTTAACTTTGTTCCTATTGACCTTCCAGCCTCTCACTTCTCTGAACCGCACGATACTGGCAACCCTCCTTCCAACCCCGACGATTTTCCCGAGGAGACATCCTCATTTGTTCCTTCAGCCCCAAACACTAGCACGGAAGAGGAGTCGATCGTCCGATACCGCTTTCAAATGGTCACCGCGCCCGCAACTCCGCCTTGGCTCGAAGTCGAAACACTCCAATTAATGAATACACCACAGAGGGCCTTTTCTCAATGGCTTTTCCGTCTTTTTTTCCCCTTTGGTGCAGCATTGTTTAAACAACCATGCATGAAGGATGTTTAAATGCATGAATATGCTCTCCATCTAATGTGATACCATGATGATCGCTTTGGGTCACACCCCGTGTTTGAGTACTTCTTGCTTAACCTTATTATGAGACATAGAGTCAATCTACAGCTGCAGTATTCATGAGGTTGAACATTGAACATCAGTATCCCCCCTAGTATAGGATAGCTTCGACAACGCCCGCATGATTTCCCTGCACAAAGTTTAATGAGATTCGCAACCGCCTTACGCGAACACGAACATTTTGGTCAAAGAGTAGAGGGAAGTCTCTGACATGATTGAACAATTGGGTGCACCTACACTCTTCTTCACCCTAAGTGCACCGGTGACACAAAATGGCAGACCTACATAACATCATGCCGGGTTTGTCTCTGTTGAGGCCCGTGCAACACAACACTTTGGAGGACCATGAACATTGTTAACCACCCTCATCGTGTCATTGCTTACTCACATCAAAGATTCACCATATTAAGTGAGGAAGTGTTACGAAACATCTTCGTGCCAAAGACTACTGTAGTGCAGGTAAAATTCTTGAATGCTTTATTCTTTTCACTTACTCGAATACAAAACGATTTACCTTCCTTCACCGCAGGTATGAATGGCAGCATAGAGGTTCATCTCATGTGTTCATGGTTTTCTATGGCTTGAGAATGCTCCAGATGTTGATCACATCGACTGGTCAAATAATGAATCTGTCAATAGAGTGCAACAATACTTTGATATCTACATATCTGCATGGAATATGTGCCCTGCTTCCATTCGCTCAGAATTTTTTCATAGGAATGTTCAAGATGATCCTTGCCTTTTAGATTCGTCTCAGATTCTTGCAGTTTCACCGTTGCAGGATTTGGAGGAACTAATAAATCATGTTCAATGCCACACAAAGTGCTCCGAGAATACTTGCCTTTGGAAAAAAATGGCCGGCTCCAGTGTCGATACAACGCACCTTGGGAGAATAGAGTTTCTTCTTTATTGTTTGTTGATGAAAGTGCTTCGGTTAAATACCTCCCTTCAAGGAATGATGATAGATTGAACACACACAATCCAGCAATGTTATCCATATGGAGAGCCAATATAGATTGTCAACCTGTTTCTATCTCGCCATGCTATCCTTAAATATATTGCTAAGTATGCTTCCAAAGCAGTAACAAAGATCGAAACATACCACCATATGCTTTCTAGATTATCGACATGGAGTTTAGATCCTGATCTTCCGCACATTTAGCCATAAAAAAATGTTAACTGAGAGTGTGGTTGAACATGACATTAGCGCACAAGAAACATGCCACATGCTCCTCAAATTTCCGCTTGTAATGTGCAGTCACATTTTTGTGACGCTAAATGTAGGCAGAAAAATCATAAGAAAATTAGCTGAAGCAGAATGTGAAGATGCAGAAACATCCCTTCTTTTAGATGCATACAGGGTCCGACCTTCATACATGGAAAGCCTTCCACTCATTGAAGTTGCACGTGATTGGAGTTACAACAAATACCGCAAGCATGATAGGTGGAAAAGTCGTACCCAACCAGCTATTGTTCGGGTGTTCCCCAAATTTCAATGCATTCCATCTAAGGACTCCCCCTCTTTTGAACTTTTTTGTTGGTCTGAGCTCCTTCTATACAAACCTTTCCACAACATTTCTAATGATATTGGTTCAACACCTCAACAAACCATTTCTAATTGGAGCTTGTTCAGATATAATTATCAGCCCTGGCATATTATTCGATGTGAATCTAATGCGCCCCACACCTCCGGTAGCGACCCTGAAACCGAGGTTGAGCTCCCACTTCCAGTTGAACAATTGTACGATTGGCAACATCTGGCTCGACTCCACCCTCGTAGCGCTTCATTCCTTGATAGCTTGCAAATGCTTGGACTTCGTGAATTTGACACCCTTCGTAACTGGAGTGCACATCATATTCCTTTTGCTCTCCGTAATCTCTTGGTGCCACTTTCGTTGAAGATACTAAGGCAAACCATCTTTCAGCTTCCTTCATGGACAAATTCAACCCTCCAACTTCTGGGTTATCTCCAGAACAACAATAAGCTTTCAACATAGTTAATCAACACTTCACACATAGATCCAGCCTTCCTCCACTGAGACTTATTATACGGAGCACTGCTGCAGTATGCGTGTAAATCATTCCTCATCAACATTTTAAAGTCTTCATTTGCCTCTTCCTCCAACCAAGGCCTTTCCCCTCTCCTTTTGCTCGCCCCAACAGGAGTTGCTACATTCAACATTTCGCGGCTCTACAATACACTCAAGCCTTCGATTCCCATTAAAGAGCTCAAACCCTTAGAGGGCCAAGATTTATCATCTCTTCAAGACTCACTCAAACACATCAAATACATTTTAATCGATGAAATGAGTTTTGTCACCCAAAGCTTCTTTCCAGAATCGACTACCGTCTTAGGGAGGCTTTCCCGCACTTCAAAGACTCAACATTTGGAGGTAGATCTATGATCCTTGTCGGAGACCTTGGTCAACTTCCTCCAGTTATGGACATTCCACTTTATGCAAGCAAGTCTTATGGAGCTACCCTCTGGTGCGAATTCAACATATCCGTCTCCCTTCATTCAATCTTCAGGTAACAAGGCTCGAACCTACACAAACATTATTCGGGAATTGTTGCTTAAAATTCGTAACGCCGTCCCTCTAATCCAAGACTGGGAAGCTCTTATGTCAAGATCTGATTCCTCCCTGTCTGAAGAAGAAAGGATTGAGTTTAAACAAGGCCCTCATCTTTTTGCTCGGAATGACCTTGTGGACTCACACAACCTTTTCATGTTGAAGTCCCTTAACTCTCCTATATCTAGATCTATTGCCGAAAATACAAGACGTTCTGCATCATGCGATACCGAGGATGATCAATTGAAGCCCAAGGTTCTTCTCTGCATCAATCAAAAAGTAATGCTTTCCGCAAACTTGTGGGTTGAGAAGGGTCTCGTCAACGGCGCTCATCGGGTTCTATCATTGACTTAATCTATGGAATATCCTCCGCCCTAAAAATCTACCTCTGTTTTTTGTCATCAAATTTGACCATTACACAGGACCTCCTTGGGATTCAAAAAATCCCTTACATGTTCCTATTCCTCCCATTTCTAGAGGAGGCGGAAGACAACTACCACTCAAAATGGCTTGGGCTTTTTCTATCCACAAATCTCAAGGGCTTACACTACAACGTGCTACAATAGATAGACATTGGCGGCACTGAAATACAAGGCCTTACATTCACTGCTATCTCAAGGGTTCCGTCCCTCTCTTCCCTTTGTATTTCTCCAGCTTTCTCTTTCTCCCGATACTCTCGCATGTCCTCCACTCCCCTTTTGCATTCCAGACTCCATGAGGAGTATCGCCTTCGCACCCTTCCGTCTTCTCTAGCTCTGCCCGTAAATGCTTCTTCTTAGCTCCTTGCACCTCTCATGAGGGCGCAATCCCTTTCCGTCAAGCGATCGCTATTACCTTTGTATATCTCTTGCTTTTTGTTTTGATATCAATTTAGGCCTCATTTTCCAGTTTCTTGTATCTATTTCATTCAGATTTGTCGGTGTGCTATAGTTTGCTCAACCTTTGTGCTTTTCTTGAATCCAACCGCTCTTTCGGTGTTTACATCGCACACCCCGTGTGTGATTGCTAGTCTGTATCCTTTTATGTATGTAGGTCATTTTCATGCACATGTGCCGAACAATGAATTCGTTAGAAATGCCAATCACACATAAGTGGTGCATTGAAAACATAAATGGGAGGTATTTGAAGAAGTAAAAGTTAAAGGAATTCGGTGAAACTATTATACGAATAAGAGGAAGAATGAAGAAGGCGATTGAGGGGGTTAGAACTCTTGACATGGAGAAATTATTGAAGAGAAGGGCGAGCTTTTAAATTTTTGTTTGTTTGTTAGTTAGTTAGAGTTTATGTCATATTAAGGGAGTGTATTTACACTAGTTAAATGAAACTATAAATATAGGGGCATGCTAGGAGACTTAGCATCCCATGTTGGGAAATTTTAAATGAAAAAAATATGAAGAGGCAAATACCTTGAATCAAAAGAAGTTTATTGATAGTAAATAAATTTATGTGTTAAACAAATAATAATAAAATATTACTTAAATTGTAAGTCGTACAATTTTTTAAGTAAAATCTTATCATCACTTGTTGTCTTAATCATCTTATAATAAAATAAATTATAAATTTTATCTTTAAGTAATTTGTGCCCATGGTTTTTGCAATTAAAAATATCCAATATTACCAAAAGTATATATGCACAATTACAAGCTTACATATTAATAATCAATACAAATAATTGTTCTATTTAATATATTTTTGTGCATAGTAAATCTATCTTAATTGTTTCCAACCAAGAAAGAATTAGTATTTTAAAGGATTTGTAGCCTTTTGAATTACTATAATTACATAATTATGTATTTTACTAAGATAAGTATTAAATTAATATGATAAAAAAATTGAAAACACAATGAAAATAGAAAATACTTAAGAGTAGGAAAAATAAAATATATTAAAAATAATTTTCAAAACATAGTTTAAGGGTTATAGAGGATTCAATAACTTTAAATACTATTAATAAAATATAGATCACATATGTCGAAGGTAGCCCCTCACACATGACCAATCAAAAAATTTGGTAGGGTTACTTCATAAACAAAAATTACAAACTAATCTTTACAAAATAGAATCATCTTTGCTTCTACAAGATCGGGAAAGAAAATGTGTAGACATACTCATTTCCCTATAACTTAAATAAATATTGTCATAGAAAAGTATTTTGTGTGTTTATATAAACATATATGTATATTTATATATACATATATGTATATGTACAAACATATACATATATGCATACATGTAGTATCTCTTTTATTAAAAATAATAGTTGAAAATATGTATACATATACAGATATAAGAACATTGGAAGGTTTAAGACACATGCACAACATGATATAGATGGGGAAGCCAACATATATAATGTATTAGGGTGGAGAGGATGAAAATATTTTTAGGGTAAAGATGATGACCCATTCCAAATGGATCCAAGCTTCGATTCATTTTGCTTTAATTCTAAATTCTCCAAGCCCTCAGAGGTAAGAAAATTCTCTTCTCCAAGCTTGTTAGAAGAATCCCACATCTTTGGGTAGTGTTTATGTGACCACATGCTAACTATTGTTATGGCACAATGAATAAAAATAACATTGCATTTGACATGTTTGTGTCTTCAGTGGATATGTGGGCCTACAATAATAGGAGATGAGGTGGATGAACTCAAATTCTTATTCATTATCACCTATAGATAGGATAACTCATTCAATCATTTATTTTTGTGAAAGTTGCAATGCTCAATATTATAGTTGTGGAATAAGGGAACCCACAAATCTGTGAAGTTTGATGCTTCATTCATGGATTTAAATGGAAGTAGGAGAAAATTATTCTGAATTAAAAAATGAATGTGTTGAAAAATTAACCTATTTGAGATGAATTCATTAATGATTTCCAACAAAAAAGTGATCTATCTAAAAATATTTGAATTGCAACACAATATATTTATCGAACTCCATTCAGCCATTAGGATAAAAATGTTTCAATTCAATGTTGAACATAAAGGGCTTTAGAAGAAATATATTAATATTTCAATATTCAAAAGATAACATTATTATATAAAGGGGATCTATAACAAATTGAATAACAAATCCTAATACAATTAATCTATTATTTTTCCCTTTGAATCATCCTTTCCTCAAGTACAACCTTTCATTTTTATTAACAAGGAAATGACGCTCGATCCATGTTAGCATTCCTTTTTCACCTTTGTTGGAGAATTCTTCAATCCATTTTTTCCCGGTGGTTCATCAAATGAGTGGAATCATAAGCTACTCAGAGTTATGTAAAATTTTGTATACTTCTGATGTGGTATTCTTATATTTCAAATAATTAAAATAGTTATAAATGTTAAACATAGATTCTAAAATTCATTGTATTATCATTTTTTCATAGACATAATAGTGATAACATTAATCGTAGTAATCTAGCATGGAATCAATACATTATCTACAATAGCATATGTTATATTGTGTAGTCACAAAATCATGCACTTACTATTACATTTATACCATCATGTCTGTTATTTTATATATGGATCTCAAGTAATAAAAGTATTCACTAATGACCTATCCCCTAGTCCAATAGTCACTTAGATGATCATCATCATCATTTTCTTGCACTATCCTTAGTTGTATATATAGTTTTGGTAGTCTCTTAGAAAAGTGTTAGGTGTCGTTATTTGATTGTTTTTCATCTCCATTTTGTAACTAAGGTGCTTATGGTATCATTGGAGCACCCTAGTCCATTATTTTAGTTGTGCTAGTTTTCATAACTCTTGGTTCTAATTTATTTGTTCGAGGTAGGTCTTTGTTATTTTCCTATTCATTTCCCTAGGTAGTAGTTGGTGTTTCAGGTCATTAGTGTCAAAATTTGAATGATAGATCCCTATATAAACATAGTATACTCACTATATTAGGGGTAGACTATCATTTATAAAGGGTAGCTATCTACTAAGGAAAGGGACTACATTTGGGCATCTTCCAAATTTGCATCACACAATCATAGGGGAAATGGTTATATTCACTCTATTCCATCCACCATTTCCATTTTTATATATATTTAATTCCCCTACTTATGTTTCATTGGTGCTAGGGAACCTTAGGCACATAAATCGTACACACAAGAACACGAAACTACATAGGGTCTGTAATGTAGTATAGTGCTTAGTTGTGTTGGTGCTCAAATTAGTCTTGCCCCATTTGTCATTGAAATTCCTCAATTTGCGGCCTCTGTCATGTTTTCTATCTCCCCGTATTGATGCATAAAACTTTGTCCTCCATTTGGTTGCCATGATCAGTCCCTTCCTTGGTCGAGGATCACTTAAAATTCCATAATTTGTTTTTCATTCCTCTGTCCATGTGAAAGAGTTTGTAACTTGGGCATAAAACTCAAGTTTTTCCTTTCCTTCCATTTTCCATAGTCACATTTTGTTGTCCCTATCATTTGTGTCCCAAATATCTATGAAAACATGATTAGATGCAACTCAAAGGATCATATTTGGGCCTTATATCATTTCAAAACTCTCTATCCATGAAGAAGGATTCATTTCTGGGCTCAAATGGTGATTTTCCTACATTTTACATTTTGACAGGTGTATTTTTCCCCTTCAAATTTACATCTCAAAGATCGTGGAAACGTGGCCATTTTTGTTTGTTGGATGCAACTCAGTGGGGCACTTTGAAAACTCTAAGGCTCACTTCAAACTCAAATCTCATCCACGTGGAGGGCTAGAGCTCATTTTAAAATTGACCTTTTTGTTTGGCCTTGGAGTTGCGCCAAGGAGACACGTGGAGATTTTTGCTGCCTTGCCTAGACTTAGAAAAAAAAATTATGTAGTCGGTATATTTTTGGTGGACCATGGAAAAGTGGAGGGCTGACACTCATTTGAGGATCCGCCTCAGGGTCCCACCTTAACAATTGCGACAGGGAGACATGTGGAGGCTTCTGCCAGCTTTTCTTTGTACTTAAACTTTTCAAAGTAATTTTGAAAGGCTTGGGACATGTGGAGGAAGCTGTGCTTATTTGGGGACCAGCCCCTAAGTTTTATAATGAAGAAGTACTAGGAGGACACTTGGAGGCTTTCGCCGACTTTGCCCTTTTCTTGTACTTTTCAACGGCCAAAGAAAAATGTCTCAGATCCTAAACATGTGGTGCCTTCTATTGAACCTTTAAGCTTTTTGAAAGACTCTACTAGACCGAGACATGTGGTGAGCTCATGTTTGTTGAGAGTCTCTTCTTTTGGGACTATCTCAAAATGTGCCATTGAGACACGTGGAGGCTTCTACTCGCTCCTTTTTACACTAAGACTTTTCAAAGGCCAAAATGCATTTTTCTTGGGCCCAAGGAATGTGGAAGGCCCATGCTTGTTTGAAAACTTGCCCTTATACTTCTCCTTTGCAGTTACGCCAAGGAAACACGTGGATGACTATGATATAAAGTAGAAAAGGGGTAGAATCAACGATTTTTGTGTATTGTGTCTATTTTTCTGCCATTTTTTTCCAAGACTCCTGGAACCATGAATACGCACTATTTTTCATCATGTTCTATGAAATTCCTTGTCATATCTGTCTGTAAAGTGCCATTGAATGGATTCAAAACTTAATTTGTGAGTCTAAGGATTATTAAGATTTATATTTTGAAGTTAGAATTTCTTGGGCACTTTCAAAGATGGAATTTACTAGAGAAGATGGATGTGGAGCAGAATTATAGTGGAAATAGATGGAAAAGAATGAAATGATGAAATTTTTAGGCGTAAAAGATGAAAGAGGTGTTGCCTCGAGAGCAAAAAGGATTACCTGTCAAATCCAATTGTGCAGAGCCTCTAGAAAATGATTAAAAAGGGTATTTCTCGCATGATAGAATCAGAATGATTAGAAGGATTCCAAAAATTGTGGCATGACATCCTAGTCATTAGTCAAGGGCCCAAGAAACATGACTAGTTCACAATTGGTCCACTCGGCAAACTTTCGGATGTGAATTTGTTAAATGTCGCTTTATGAGGAAAATTGGTAACAAGTAAATTTCCCTCGAATATTCTTCTCTTTTGGGGGAAATTGAGTGAGAAAAATGTATAAATGCAATGAGAATACTCATTCAAATGGTCAGGAGGTTGAATTATTAAGAGAATATTTGAGAAAGTCATCTTCCAGAGAGACCTATACTAGATAACCCGTTAGTTTCTTATGTGTTAGATTTTCTATCATGTCAACTTGGTTGCAAATGTATAGCCATTGATGAACACTTACATTTCTCTCAAAGCTTTCCCGCTAATGAATCTAAGAACTTTTTAAATTAATTTGTGTCAATTTTGGAGCAATTAGTGTCGCTTTGTTTTTCGAATGTCTGCAAGTAGTTTTACTCATTCCTATTGCAATATTAATTTGAAATCTTTGTGAAATCATACAGGATCTCATCCCTGTGACAGTTTAGTGGTATTTTAAATTTCATTTGAATAAGATCCTTCATCTTGTGATGAGATAAACAAATTTAAAATCAATTCATTGTCATTTGTTGATAAAGATTATTTGTAAGTGTTTGGGTGTACCTTAGGTGTGATTGATCGAGATGATGATGTTTAATTGAGTATTTTAACTCAAGCCTTCATGTTAGAGTCTCAAAGATTGTGTGGAAACGTGTTGTTATGGGCCTCCATTGAAGCACAACTTCTGGTTGAAGGAATGTCTCAACAGTTAGCTCAAGCTTTCTATTGTTCAAGTTGTCCATTGTTGTGAAGTTTCACGATCTGGTATAATCAACTTTATCTTGCTTAAATATCCCACCAAAATCTTTGAAAAACCATGAATCCATCCTAAACTACCCATGTTTTCCCCGTATATCCACAAAGGAAAAAAATATATTTACTAAAATATGCAAAACAACCAAGATTACTTAATGTCTTCAAGAACCTTAGCCTTGTGTTGAAAGTATCTCCATCTTTTAGAAGTGACAACTCTTAAGAGTTAAATTATGTAGTATTGAGTGTATTTTCCCAAGGTTTTCTTCCTAAATTTTTGCAAAAGAAGGATATCTCCGTCTCCTTCATCAAACAGAGGTTACACTAAGGGTTCTCTCACCTGGTTGAAAGGCACAACCTAAAGTAGTGAGGATAGGTCAAATTATCTTGAAGGTGTTATCCATCTCTCCAAAAATTTGAGTGATAAAGGGCCATTAGATCTCATTCCCAGCTACAAAATGACACACACTATGATCTATCTATTTCTATGCTCCATGTGCTATTTGTGTTGCTTCTCAGCTTGAAAAGAAGATCAAATTTGGATACCAACAAGTCTTAAATCCACTATTGTGGAAACTAAGGTCAATCTAACCTACTCATATGCATTTTAATTTTTTGGGAATTTGATTCTTTGAATAGGCTTTTGCAGGTATATATTCGGTAAGTGCACCAAGTTGGGGGACAATTAAGTGGACATCAAATCCTGAATTTTACATTAAAAACAACAAAACATCAAATTTAGTCTTCCACGGACTTGAACCATGCCGAAAAGTAAAAAATATGTCATAAAAATGGTACCATTGCATAGGGGAGACTGTTAGCTTTGTAGAAATACTAATTTTAAAGTGAATAGAATAGGATAAATATCATTTTATAATTTTTTACTAATAGTAGGTCTTTAAGACACTTTTTCCCGTGAATGTTTATGTCTAGGTTTAAGACTACAAATTTTGTTTCACTTATTAGAATGTGATAAAACTTATACCATCCCAACCGTGGTGAAATTATATACATGTTAAAAAAATTATTTGATTTCAATATTTTTTGATGAAGTTATGGCGGGCAAACGGAAAGTGCTCTATTTTCTTTATGTTTTCATACCACTTTCACGGAAAAAATCATAAAAAATAAAATATTACTCAAAAAATAAAAATAAAATCCATCCCAAGATAGATAGTGGCATCTAACTTCTCACCAAAGGAGAAAAATATATATCAATTTTTGGTCATCCAAATCGTGGGCAAACGGACTATAATTTTATAGGCGTTTTTAAAAAAAAATACCAAGTCATTGAATTTTGAGTGTTTAATATAGCTAATCTTGTCCATTTTTAAAAAAATTAGTATTTTAGAAACTAGATTCCAGATGCTACAATTCATATTAATATAAGTTTTTCTAATTTTGAGTGTATGTATTGATAATAATCCCTACAAGTTGATATTATGTTGTTATTTACAATATGATGTCCACTTATGACCCCCTTTTTGTCCCCCAACTTGCTGCACTTACCCATTCATATCCTATTAACAGAAACATAAGTGAAGGTATTGTGACAACCATCGATAAGGATAAAGACAATAAGAAGACCTTGTGACAGCTCCAAATTAAGATCATGAGCTTTTCTATAGACTAGAGTGCCCTAGTACTCTCCAGGTAATCTAGTCCACCTAGATCACCTACTTTTGTAGTTCCCGTAGTAGCTCCTCCACATCCGGTCCAATAATTATATCTATATTTACAATTCCAATACACAATGAGGTAAGTTGTATTCAAGTTAGTATCTTATCCTTCTCATTTTCATTATTTCATTTCATTTAAACACTAAAATTAAATATTTAGCATTTGTATTGCACTTTATATTAGCTATTTCCATTACTATTTCTATTTAGATTAACTCTAAAATCATTATTTTATTTAATCATTTTGGTGAACCTGAATTTTCAAATAGTTTTCCTAGGATTCAATCAAACCCTAATGGCTAAAGATTGGTATTCTTCTTCACACATCATGTCTCACTTCAGTTTTAACCATAATTATACTCAACAACTTATAGATGGCCAACAACACGTGGCTACTAGATTTTCATATTCTCCTATAGAGATTAACATTGTTGATGATCCTACACTGCTCACTTGTTGTACACCATGCTATACAGTCACTTGTGATCCTCCTTCTGATATTTCACCAGAAATTTTAAATGATTTGCTCATAGATTATTTGTTTTCTATTGATACATAGTCACTAGTGCATTATGATTCTTCTCCTTCTCCAGCTACTATTGTAGTTCCTTTTACTTCTCCCTCCACTTTTGAAATTACTTCCCTTGCAACATATCATTCTACCTCGTATTCTACTTCATATTATATTGGTGATCCTATTAATAGTCTTTTTAGTGATGACCTAGTTTCTAAAAATCCATCTACTATTGATGTGAGAATAGATAGTCATGGGATATCCTTATTTCTATACCACTGAGTGTGACTCTTCTACCCCATTGTTTCCTTCTCTTGAGATTACATCCACCATTGAGCATGAGTCACCAACAATTTTCACTTATCCCTCCCCTATTCCCATATAATTTATGGTTCTGGTCCATCGTTGCCTATAGAGGTTTCACCATCAATCGGCCTAAGATCTTAGCGATGCTACCAATTCTAGTCAAAATATTGCTATGTATGTTTCATATGCATCATCTACTATAGCTCCTTGGTAGCTACTACTAATGTTCCTTTAGCATTAGACTCTACTTTGTCATCTCTTGACATCCATATGATCACTCACAATGGAAAACTACAACCGCTTAATACATTGCTACCATTTGATTATCTAAAATTTAGACTAAGGGGTAGGAAAGTGTAATCCTAGTTAATCTAATTATGAGGACTAAAACATTCTATAAATTTAGTAAATAACATAGAGTAGATGTAAATAAACTTGCTATTAAACTATTATAAGTTAAATGAAACCCTGAATGTGCAAGAGAGTGAAGAGAGATGTCTTAGCTTATTCGCAAAGATTCACAGTGTAAAAAAATCAAGAAGTGGAGAAAAACACTCTGGGGACCCCGCAAAGGATAGATATGAAGTGACTGGGATGCACAGGAGTATATCTTGGGCACCCTGGGCACCCCGATATGTAATCTTGGTTTTACGGACACCGTAAATGCTCAAAACATAAATTTAGTAGTTTCAGTAACTTATTCTCGAAACCATGCATGTTTATTACGCTTCATTTATCGATGAGCTAGATAATGACATATAATGAAAATAGAAGTATAAAACCCTAGAAAAATAAAATATACAAATGAATGGGTCAAAATGATGTCATATGCCAAGCTAGTGGACTTATCATTGAGTATTGCACTACATTTTAGACCCAGATGTAATTCTAGTGTGTGTGTGTATGTTGTGCCCTAGGTGCTCTCGTGCAGTCACACTTTGTGAAGCAAAGCAAGCAATGATAACTAGAGAAATTTAAATAAAATGTGTGCATGTAATAGAATATAATCCCTCCTCCTACGAACTCTGTGGGTGATGAAGATATCCTAGCCTTTATACATGGTGCTATGTGGATGTAAGTGATGCATTAGATTCAGCCCTAGATGAATATATAGTAGAGTTTAATGTTGTGACCTAGGACCCTCGTTATGGTCTTATAGATTTATATTTATAGGGCTCTAGAGATTAATTTCATAATTTATCCTGAAAAGGATGAGTGAGAAAAAGATAAAGATGACCAATGGATAGAAGTTTCCTAAAAAGGAGTGAAAGGAGGTTTTCATAGATTAGGGTGCCTTAGTACATGTTGGGGCACCATGTTTTAGGGTTGAAATGTCGGGAAGTTGTGAAATGGGTGGATAAGTACTAGAAAGTACATGGGAACTACACAATAAAATAGAAAATATAGATGGGAAAAAGGTGGGATTAATTAGTACTTTGTAGACTTGAGAACCTTCTAAATAGTAGTATAAGACTGGGACAAATTATGTGTAAAGTGCATAATTTTGTGTCTAGTATTTCCCCCCACTTTATGTTGGTGACCAAAAAGCTTGGTAACATAAAGTAGATAAACAGCATACATGATATACATGTAGAGTGTAGAAGAAGACATGTTGATGGACTAGACACAAGCATGGAATGATAAAATGAAAAATGTGGAGGAGCATGGATTCTAAACATGAAAAAAGCACCTAAAAAAGTTATCATAGTGAACCTAGGGCAGAACACGTGTGTAGTTGTTGCGAGTGTGTAATGTACCTACATGAATAGTATGGAAAGTACCGTCATGGTGTATTGTCATTATCATTGTCTTCATTATTGTTGTTTCCCCGATTTGACTTCTTCTTTGTCATATGAAAAACTTGCAAGGAGAAAATGATTAGGTAGTCAAATATGTATATATGTAAAAGTGATGTGTAGAATATGTTTAAAGAATGAAAATGTAAAATATGCTAGTAAAAGTATAATTGGACCATGTTCACCGATCCATGTCTTTAAACATGGTGTTAATAGATATCATGTATTGTCACGATTTTTTGGGTAATCTGATGCCGCCTGGATGGAAAATTTAAGGAGGAAATGATTTATGTCCTCCAACTCTAAATGCTTCTATTGAAATTTTTTGAAGAGTTCTTTTTACTATCCTAGTTTTTTGGGTGATTTGATGCCACTAAACAGAGAAGTGTAGAGAGGCACACCCACTTTGTAACACCTAATCCTATAATCACTCCGCATAATTCCCAAACAAAACTAATTCCTCTAAAGGCAATTGTTTCGAAACTGGTGTAAACACATTGTGTTAGTAGAAAACACTCAATGATGCCCCCTGTTTAGGGGAATATGTAATGACCCTTGAAGGAGAATGCGACCCCAAAAGAGGAACAACCACACTTTGACCCGTATAACACTTACCTAAAGGGGGAAAGGTAAAGAACTTGGTAGATACCAAGGCACACACAAAAGGTGATGGCTAGCCACTACAAGTGTTATTTCGAAAACACATGAATGTAATAAGTATAAAATATGCAGACACTATAGAAAAATACCAAGCGCAGTAGATTAAACACACAAGAAAGTACAATACAACCACACAAAGTGGGTTACAAACATGGGACATCACTCAGATTTTGCAGAGACATGCAAGCCCATCATGCTGTAAATAATAGACAAGTGTGCACACAAGCAAAGGGAAAATCCCTGCATATAATAGCTAAAAAAATACGGTAGAAACAAAGAGGTAGTCATGGAAACATATAATCCTACAATACAAGTGCTACTCATGGAAAACTTGTTAGCATGTTAGAGTGATAACCAATATATCAAAGAGTGTAAGAAAAAGTAGTATACGATGCTAAGTATAAACCTGAAACAATAATACCTCGATAAGATGAATGTGAATGCCCCCAATGACCAAGTATAGGAAGGGTAGAAGGTGAGAATCCATATCATGTGTAGATTCCTATATCGGTGATCACACTAGATAAAGGTGTGAATGCGCATTCGTGTATGACAATGACATAAAAGAAATAAATCTAACATGTGTAGTACAGTTGATCATGATAAACACTAGTAAGTAATAGTAAATGCTACTAATACAATGCAAGTATGTTGTTGATGGATGGAATGGAATGCAAGATGGAATGATAAGAGAAACTTTTCCATCAAGTGTATGGAACTCTATATAGTGAGGTTAATTTTTTCCCCCTCAATCAAGAATGAACCATAAATAAGAGCACGTCATCGGGAAATGGTCAACTAGTATTGGTTGTGTCTAGTAGCATTGTGATGAATATGTATGTGTAGTGTTTATGAAATGTGACATGGGGAAAATATGTATGTGGACCTTATAGCTTAAGTGTATACCATCACTTTTTATAATATACGAGTGATAATTTTTCCCTAAGCGTATATCATTTTTGGATGAGTAGAATAAATTTATGAAGTATATAATTGTATAATCGATGTATGTGATGTGAGGAATGGAGGAGTGATGATTTATCCCTAAGTGTATATCAAGTATATGGTTGTAGAAGAAGTTGATGATTTATCCTTTAGCGTATGTCACTACAAGATGGGTGTTGAAGTTGGTCAAGCGTATATGATTATATGTTGGATAACATAAGTGGTGGTTTAGCACTAGGTGTATACCACTACTTGATGAATAAGGAAAGGGAGGTGATTTAGCCTAAATCATGTAACACTAAGCGATGAGTAAGAATGAGATGGTGTTTTAGCCTAAAGAATATATGAGTAAGTGATGAGTAGGATAAATCATGATGTAATAGAATGCAATAGGAGAGGATAATAGAATATTTGATGATAGGATGCAAGAGGAGATAGATAAATTGATGAAGAGAGTGTTGATTTAACCTAGGGTGTACACCACTACTAGATGATTGAAGGTGTGATAATGCAATGAAATAATTTGGAATTGTGAAAATGTAATAGGAGGCGATAATAGAAGATGATAGAATGTAATTGAATGATGTAGAATTGATGAAAAAAGTGGTGATTTAACCTAAGGTGTATACGGTCACTTGTTTGATGTATGTGATATGATCACATGTCGTATGTAGGTAAGGTCCATTTGATTGGAAAACACTTGGCAATCATGTATGGATTGAGGAACTAGTGTGCATCATAGGGTAGTGTGTGCAGCATGCGTAAGAAAATGTAGTAGAAACAACCAAGGGATGTGAATGTGTGAAGTAGGAAATTCAATGTAGAATGTGTAGTGAGTGTGGAATGTGTAATGTATTAAGTTTCAAGATAGAAATAGAATGTGTAATGATGATAGGTAAAAATAGACCCATGTATAGGAAAATATAGTGTAGTATGTATGATGTAGATGATAGATAAATGTGTGGTGGGAACTAAGCATTGTAGGAGAGGTATGATGTGTAGGCTAGATAAAATGTAGATGTGATTGGAGATATAATATGTAGTGGTGATAGAAGAATCTAGACCCATGGATAATGTGACCTAGCGTAAATATGGAACATGTGGATAAAATCTAAAACTACACTCATATATAATGATGACTAGTGTACTATATGGATGATGCACACTATGAAGATATATGATGTATAGGTATGGGATGGTATAATTTAAATGTTTCGGATCTATAGTGTAGTGTGTGGGGTTTATTTTAATGGTAATCCCTCAACGGTCGAGTGTGAACTGAATCACAAGAGTGTGTCATCGGGTAATGAGGGTAGGCTATGGTGTGAAGTAAATATACCTATGGAAAAAGGAACAAATTCGGAAGAAGGGATCTATACTAATATGAGGAAAGGGGGTATGTAACATGTTATTCCCCAAGTAATCATGAGAGATGAGTGAACCTATAATGTTGAGGGATGTATGGCCATCAACAAGTACCAAGGAGGAGGAAAGGGTAGGACCTCGATCCACAAGGGGGGATATAGTAGATAAAATTGAATCCTGTGAATGAAAATTACATGTAGGATAAGGATGAGTGAAGGAATAATACTGAGATGGTGAATAATGGAGGAGAGACGGTGATCGGGACGTGTTTGGGTAGTGCAACAAGATGAACAAGTTGGATGGTTGGATCGAGGAAAATAAAGTAGCAAAGTGGAGCAAATGCGATGAGGCCTAAACTTTGAATATCTTTGATGACATGGGATAGCACATGGAAATATTCTATATGATGTTCTTAAATGCGATGATAGTGAAAAAATGACTGATCACGGGTGTGCATTAATTGTGAAGGTGGATAATAATGAGTAGAGAGTAACATAAGGAGTTGGTGGTGAAGAAGGTGACCCAAAATGTGTTGTGGTGTAGCATTAGAGGGAAGGATAATGGGTGAAGGTAATAATATAACTGGTGGATTAGGGAGGGGACCAGTAGGGGAGGTGGATGGGGTAGGAGTTGTAGGAGTAGTAGGAGCATGCTGAAGTTGTTCTATCTTAGCATGAAGAGACACAATTGTGGCTTCCATGGATTGACACTGAACTTGTAGTGCGTGTATAGCCTCCCATAGGTGTGTACAAGAAGAAGGACTATGTGAGTGAGAATCATCAACTACCTCAGAGGAGAGAAAGTGTATTATAGTAGGAGGTGAATCGGTATTAACTAGAAGAGGGAAGTGAGAAGGAAGGTCTTCTAGAGAATCATCAAGATAGGCATCAAAATCATATTGTACAACACAAGATACTTGATAAGCAAGGGTATGTGGTTGGTCATCCAAATAACCATGAATGCGTAAAATATGCATCACCATGACATATTGTTCGTTAGTGAAGGGAGGAAATGGGCATCCTAATGCATACCAAATAGTGTATTTAGGTGAATAACAAAGGAAGGAAGCTGTTGCAAATGCGGATGTCACCAAATGGCATGGGAAAAGTGATATCAATATGATCAGGATCGAGTGTCCCTCTAATATAATCTAGCCAAGATTGGAAAATATTGAGCGGAGAAGTAGGAGAATAATGTGCAAGATGAACGAAAAGGTGTAAAACACGTGGGCCGTATGCAATAGCAAGAATGAAAAAACCATGATACGAGTTTGGGGGCATATTGAAGAGTATGAAGCTTATCAAATTCAAACCCAAGCTAGAGGAGGTTATCATGGGAACATATAGTAGATGTGCAATATGTGCCGAGTAGTACATGGGTTATAAATAAGATTTATTTCGGAATAGAGTGCAAATGAATGGTGGACACGCGAAGGAGGAGGATGTTAGTGGAGAAGTGGGGAGAAGATTCATAAATGATGAAGGGCCTTAGTATGAAAAAAATTGGTCGAAGGATCAAATGATGGGGAATATACTATACTAATTTGGTGGATAGTAGCTGCAAATGACATCTCATAAAGAAAAAGGGATATGGGAGGAACATAAAATGAAACCGAGTAATGTGGATTATGTGTGATTGAGGGCATGATATTGTTTGAAATAACATGAGTATGTGGTGAACTAGAAATGACCTTATCTACCATAAAAATGGTAGGAAATAGGTCAAGTAGGAGTGCTTGAGGTGGGGAAGTAATCATGGATAGAGAAGGAGGAGATTGAAAAAGAGGTAAGGAAGTGTTAAAGTCATCTATGTCTGCAGAAGGTGTTGGTGCCAATTTTGACCTTGCAATGTTTTACCCTAAATTTTCCTTTGGTTTGCATGCTCTGGAACATTTTTCTCTCAAATTGGTGGTCTAGAACTTTTCCCTCCAAATTTAATGCCTTGAAATCCTCATAAACTTGTTGTTTTGTCCCAATTTGAATGAAATCATCATGTGTGCCCTGTTTGTGCTCTAATTTCTCCAAAATCTATGAGCTCTGTCGTTTTCCTTTTTGCTCGATCATGGAAATTCAAAATTGATCCATTTGGACTTGTATACCATGGAAAATCCAATTCCATGATCAAAAATTCTCTTAAAACATGTTTCAGTTGGTTCAATTTCGATAAACTTGTCGTCCTTAGCGAAAAAATTGAATTCTAGGGCATCCCTTGCGTTCTCAGTGTTTTGATGGTTAGATGGGCATCATTTTCCCATCAATTTATTCTTCAAAGCATTCATCAGCAACGTGGCTTGTTCTAATTGGACAAGGATCAGTAGGTCATTTCTAAAAACTTAATGTTTTTGTGTTTTTGGAAAAAATGCAAGTTGCCCCGCAGCTCCGCAGGCCCTTGAGGAGGTACACATGTCGCAAGTAGATTGAAGGTGAATGGTCGGCTCATTTTTTCCCTTAGGAAATTTGGAAAATGTGTGGAAATGAATAAAATCCCCTAAGGCCCACATCCAATCAGAGGAGGACACGTGGTAGGCAGGGAGATGGAAAGGCGGAGGAGTTTGATACTTTTCGGCCTTTGGTGAAAAAGAGTTAAAGTATAAAATTGGACTGCAAACTCGCAGCCAATGGGATGAAGACATGTGTCAGCATCAGAGCACAGGGCAGGGAGGCGGGCCTTCGGAGGCAAGTTGTATTTTTAGCCTCTAGTTATCAAAAGGGTAAAATCGTTGAATGGACCCACGAGCCCGAAGGTAAAAAGTCAAGATTCATCTAAGGAGTCAATGGCAGAGGTGCGGGATGGCAGAGGAAATGTTAAAAATTTCCTTCATGGAATATGATTAAAATATGAAATGAGAAGTGCTGCCCCTCAACCAATCATATGAGGACACGTGTCTTGCGGGAGGGTGGAGCCACGGAGGAAAAATGGAAAATTTTCCTTTTTCCAAAAAGAGGTAAAATGTTTAAAATTGAGCTGTGACTCCATATCCAGTCCTATTGCACCACATGTCAGGGATAGAATTGGAGATGTGGGCCCATAGAGATAATTTGGAAAAAATTCCTTTTTCCAAAAAGGTGGAAATGTGTAGAATGTTAAGAATTAATAATATATAATATGGAATAATTCCTCAAAATCACAATAATAAGAAGTATGAATAGAATTACAGAAATGAAAAATGCACAACACAAAGACAATATTTAACGTGGTTCACCCAATATGGGCTACATCCACCAAGAACACTTGCTCAGATTTTATTACAAGCCAACAATATTCACAATTACAATAATCAAATCTTGTTAGGAGTTGCGCTCAACAAACCCTCCCGAATTCACACTTGAATTCACACACATTATTACCATTCACAAAACACACTCATATAAATCCTATTGTATGTCCATCTATTTATAAGTACATCAATAGGTAGCCAAAGAAGTGGTTTTACAAAACAAAGGGTACCGTAAAACCATGGGCCCAAAAACAACCCATTACGGTTACCCATTACCCATGGGTTAATAAACCACCCATGAAAATTTTCTTCGGGAGCTTTACCCCCGAACCCCCGACGCACTCACCAGCGAAGCGGGACCGCTGTAAAAATATCCGAGTGTAACACTTAGAAGGTGTACCAAACTCTAGCATGAAAACAGGCTCCACAAACATAAAATCTGCCACTTGAGACCGATTTTCACCGAGCAAGCTTTTCAACCCTTCACTATCATCCACGAAGGCCAACCAAAGCTGAAGATAGCTTTATTTTATCCCTTGTGACCACCTTGGTCATCATGTCTGTAGGATTCTAACTGGTATGAATCTTCTCCAACTTCAACTTATCTTCCTCCAAAGTTGTCTTGATGAAGTGATATCTCAACTGTATATACTTCTTCCTGGAGTGGAAAGTAGAGTTCTTAGCTAGGTGTATAACACTCTAACTATCACTATGCATCCTACATTCCTCCTACTTGTACCCAACTCCTCAAGCAATTATTTTAACCAAATAATCTCTTTGCTTTCTCTCGTGGCAGCAACATACTCAACCTCTATGGTTGACAAAGCCACCAGCTTCTGTAGTCGTGAAATCTAGCTCACTGGTATCCCACCTACAGTGTAAATATAACTTGTCGTGCTCCTCTTATTGTCAACATCTCCAGCCATGTCTGAATCTACATAACCACATAAAGTGGTGTCTGATCCACTATAGCACAAAACTATCCCCATGGTCCCTCTCAAATACTGAAGGATCCACTTTACTACTTGCTAATGCTCTTTACCTGGATCACTCATAAATCTACTCACATCTCCCGCTACATCAGCAATATCAGGCCTAGTGCACAACATAGCATACATCAAATTTCCAACTACTGATGAGTAAGGTACCTTGGACATTTGGTTTCTTTCTGCTCTGTCTTGGGACACTTCTCCTTTGATAACTTAAAATGGACTTCGAAGAAGTCCCAACCGGTTTAGCATCCTACATGTTAAACCTATCTAATACCTTCTTAATGTACTCTTCCCGAGATAAAGTCGGCTTTTGTTCCTTCCTATCCGAGTTATCATCATACCAAGGATTTTTCTAGCTACCCCCAAATCCTTCATATCAAAGGATTCACTTAGTTTTTCTTGAGTACTTTTATTTCCTGCATGTTTTTACCTGCAACCAACATGTCATCAACATACAAACACAAGATAATATAACTTCCATCCTCATATTTCTTTTTATACACACAATGGTCAAAATGAAATCTAATATAACCTTGCTCCATCATGAAGCTATCAAACTTCTTATACCATTAACGTGGAGCTTGTTTCAGGCCATACAAGCTCTTCTTCAGTTTGCACACCATCTCCTCTTTACCTTTGACTTCATATCCTTCCGGCTGCTATATATATAGCTCCTCCTGCAAATCACCATGGAGAAATGTAGTCTTTACATCTAACTATTCTAAGTGCAAGTCTTCTGCTGCCACTATTCCAAGAACAGTTCTGATAGAAGTCATTTTTACTACAGGGAGAAAAAATCTCATCAAAATCTATACCTTGTTTCGTACAAACACCTTGACCACCAACCAAGCCTTATATCTTTTCTTTCCTCCCTTCTTCGTCTTTAACTCTGTACACCCACTTGTTCTATAATGCTCTTTTTCCTTCTAGTAGCTTCACCAAATCCCAAGTCTGGTTCTCCATGAGAGACTTATCCTCCTCATCCATCGCTTGCTCCCACTTCTTACTAGCATCTACCTACATTTCTTCATCAAATCTCTCTCGGCTCTCCACTATCGGTGAGTAACAAATAATAAAGAGAAGGAGAAAACTTTTAGGTTATTTTCTTACCCTAGAAGACCTCCTCACTTTGTAGGAGTTTGGGGTTCCTATTGAGTAGGTTCCTAAACCGATTCATCGGTCACGTCCCATCCGGAAGATCCTCTACCACCGCATATTCTTTCTTGGATTCTTCCTATTTTCCTGCAACTATTTCTTATAGATGACTTTCTCATTAAAGACCACATCCCTAGACTAAATGATTTTCTTATCCTTAATAATCTAACATTTAAATCCAAAGTCATCACCACCATAACCAATAAAAGTGCATTTTTCGATTTATCCTCTAGCTTGATCCTATCATCCTTGTCAATATGAGTAAACACCTCACATCCAAAGACTCTAAGAAATGAGTAATTGACTTTCTTACCATACCAAGCCTCCTCGGTATGCCTCCATCCAAAGCACTTGAGGGTCTTCTATTTATCAAGTACATAGTCGTGCTCTTTCACGTCGCCCAAAAATAAAGAGGAAGTCCCGCATGTATCCTCATGCTTCTAGCACATTCCATTATTGTTTTGGTCATCCTTTTTGACACCCCATTCTGTGGTAGGGTTCCTCAAACTGTCTTTTGCCTCGTGGATTCCATTCTTAGAACAATAATCATCAAATTCATTGCTGCAATACTCCCCTCCATTATCTGACCTGAGACATTTTAACTTAAGACATGTTTCATTCTCTACCAAGGCTTTTCATTTAAACAAAGTATCAAATACATCAGATTTTTTTCTAATACACTAAACCCAAACTTTCCTTGTTGCATCATCAATAAAAGTGACATAATAGCTTGAACCCCTAAGAGATGATACCGAGCTAGCACCCACACATCAGAATGTACCATCTCTAACTTACTCTCTTTCTTCATAGGTCCACCCTTGAGAAACCTTACACGCTTCCATTTCCCATATATACAGCTCTAACATGAAGTCCAAGCATGTTTCTTTATATCCGGAAAATTATTCTTTATGATGTCCATGCCCTTATGGCTCATCGACCAAGCCTATAGTGCCATAATGTTTCATCTTCATCCGAAGCCAAAATATTACAATCATTAGTACTCTCGGTGGATAAATACAAGGTTCCAACCTTCTTACCTCTTACCACCAAGAGAGCACCATTGGTAACCTTATAAGAGTCACTTTAAATATCACAAGACAACCATCACTTCCCAATTGCCCCACCGATATCAAATTTCTCCTTAATGTAGGCACATGTCCGACATCCTTCAATAGCCATGTATTCCCATTCGCATCTTAATCGAACAAAACCTTTTCTAACTATACTGCAAGTCTCATCATCACCAAGAAAAATATGCCTAAAATCCCCTTGAACATAATGAACAAAGTAATGCCTAGGTGTAGTAGCATGAAAAGAAGCCCCCGAATCTAAAACCCAAGATTCAGTAATATTATGCAAAGAAAGAATCAAAGCATCTTAGCATACATTACCCAATGCCACATTTTCCTCCTTATTTTCTTCTTGTTGTTTCTTCTTATCCCGAAGATCCCAATAGTCCTTCTTTGCATGCCTAGACTTTCCACAATTCCAACATACAATCTTGCTCTTGGATTTTGACCTTGCCTGATCTTTCGATTTTCCACGATTTCCTCTATTCTTCTTTCTCCCTCTAGTTTCAATCACAAAGCATTCCACGAAGTAGAAGATTCCCAGAACTTTTCTTCGCATTTCCTTGCTTAGAATCACCCATACAACATCCTCAAACTTCAACTTTGAGTTAGCTGAACTGATTTGCTTACCGCCATTACAAGGCTATTCCAACTTTCAGGTAAAGAGCACAGAATTAATAAAGCCCTAACTTCTTCATCAAATTCTATTGTAACTAAAGCTAGCATATTCACAACCATATTGAAATCATTTAAATGATCTATTACTAAACTATTCTCAGACATCTTCATATTAAACAACTTTTTCATTAAAAATATCTTGTTAGAGGCGAGAGGGTTTTTCATACAACTTCCTAATGCATCAATTAGATCTTTTGTAGTCTTTTTCTTTGAAACATTAAATAATACCGAAGATGTAAGACACAGACGGATTGTCGCAAGTTCCTTCCTATCCAAAGAAATCCCATTCTCGCATCTCTGTCATGCTCAAGGGTTTGTTCACCTTCTTAGACAACGAAGTATAAAGATCCTTCTGATAAAGGTAATCTTCCATCTGCAACTTCCAAAGACTGAAATTCTACCCATTGAATTTATCAACCCTAGATCTTCCATCATCTGCCATAGCTCCCACTCAAGATAAAAACTTTCCCTATGATTCAACACTTCAACAAACCAAACCAGGCTCTGATACCAATTGTTAGGAATTAATAATATCGAATGCGGAATAATTCCTCAAAATTGCAATAATAAGAAGTATGAATAGAATTACAGAAATGAAAATTGCACAACACGAAGAAAATATTTAACATGGTTCACCCAATGTGGGCTACATCCACCAAGAACACTTGCTCGATTTTATTACAATCCAATAGTCTTCACAATTACAATAATCGGATGTTGTTTAGAGCCGCGCTCAATAAACCCTCCTAAATTTGTGCTTTAATTCACACACACTATTCACCTTCAAAAAAACACTCATATAAATCCTATTGTATGTCCATCTATTTATAAGTACATCAATAGGTAGCTGAAGAGGTGGTTTTACAAAACAATGGGTACCAAAAACCATGGGCCCAAAAACAGCCCATAATGGTTACCCATTACCCATGGGTTAATAAACCACCCATGAAAATTTGCTTCAGGCTTCGCCTTGAACCCCCTTGACCCTCTCACCGATGAGCGGGACTGCTATAAAAGTATCCAAGTATAACATATGGAAGGTGTACCAAACTCTAACATGAAAATAGGCTCCACAAACATAACATAGAATTGGTCTGCGATTCCAATGGATCCAACTTTGTGACATGTGTCGGGCCCATTTTCAAAGGGCGAGAGGGCGGAGAAAATGTCAAATTTTTACATTTTCCCACAAAAGTATTAAAATGTCAAAAAGTGATCCCAAGCCCATTTCCAATCACATTGTGACATGTGGAGGGCTCATATTAATCAGTAATTATGCATTTGAGTGTAGGAAACTTGGAGATGCGCTTTTTCCATCAATTTTCATTGAATTTCTGAAAAATTCGTGTCATTTTTGCCTTCAAGAATCAATTTGAAAATTCAATTTATAGATCGAGGCACTTTTCTAATGAAAATTTGTTTGGGCTCAAGCAAAAACATGAAATATCATGTCCCAAGGTTGCATAGGTCAAATTTTGAAGGGAAATGGTTGAAATAATGAAAGGAAGGGGTTCTGCATGCTTTAAAGATGAAAAACATGCCTCCACAATGGATGATGATGCAAATTTTGCAATGATTCATCTCTTTTTGAGACAACTCGAAACTTTTTGGACATGTTCTCTTAAATTTCCTATCTATGAATCATGAGGCGTTTTTGTAACAAATTTGATCCTTTGGAATATTCTTTTCTTTGGAAAGAAGGCTCGAAAGAGGTTGAATGCTATATATTGCATGAATTTGTCATGCAAAGGGTTGGAAGAGATTAAAATATCCATCAACAAGCTCGATGGCCATTCTCTTTTGAGACAACTAGAAACTTTTTGCAATGATGCACATTCTCTGAGAAAGCTCCTAAGAACCATTTCTAATTCATTTTTCCATCAAATTTGTATCATGTTGAGTTGGTTTCAGTTATAACGCCATCAACAAGCTCGAGATTGTTCTTGAAACATTTTGGTGCTGATAAATTTGATTGTTTCTAGATTATTTTGTGTTGTCTCTTGGAAACATTTGCATACACTTATGTTTCAGAATGCATTTAAAATTTGCGTTTCTTGTTTCCTATTGCAGTCTTGTGTTTAAAATCTCTCTTAATCATACATGGTCTCATTTCTTGTGATTATTTTAGTGGCATTTACAATCTCACATTCAGAAGAGATTTCATCTGATAAAGAGATAAACAAATTTAAAATCACTTTACTTTCCTTGATTTCAGAGATTGTTTGTAAACCTTTGGGTGCACCTTAGGTCATGATTAAATAGTGATTGCTAAATGCTTCATTAGTTCATTCTAACTCAATATTTTGTGATAGATGATCAAATATTGTGTGGAAAAATGTATATCTAGGCCTCCATTTGATGCACATATCCTGGTTGAAGGAATGATTAACCATTTTGATACTTTCTATTGTTAATTTTCTCCATATTTTGATGAAATCCTCAAAGATTTTGGTGGACCTTGCTTTGTCTTATCTAAACTCGCAACAGAAAATCATTCAAAACAACTAATCCTACCCTTTTTTACCCTTGTTTTGACCTATATACCTACAGAAGATCAAAATCCATTTGCTAAAATATGCAGAACAAATTAGGATTTCAAAATGTCTTCAGTAACCCTTTCCTTGCATTGAAAGTATCTCCATAATCTGGAAGTGGAAATTTGTGAAAGTCGATTTAGAGTGTTGATCATATTTTCCCAAGGCCCCTTCATACTATTTGTACAAATTGAGGTATATCTTCATCTCCTTCACTATTTTAGGGTTACAAAATAGGTCCTCTTACCTTGGTTGAAAGGCACAACCTAAAACAGTTAGGACAAGATCAAGTCCTATTTGAGTGCTATCCATCTCTCCACAAAATGACACACACCATGATCCATCGCCTTTAAGCTTCATGCCATATCTTTGATTCTTCTCAGACTAAAAAGGAGAAAAAAATTGGGTACCAATAGGAGGAAGATCTTGGACTTCTACTAAAAGTTGAGCGACGATTCACAGGATTAATGGTACACAAATAAGCGGTAACAACATCTTGGATATCATGAAGATCCATTCCAAAATATGATAGTTCAATGAAAGAAGGACAAGGGTTATAAAAGGGAGTAGAAGTACATGTATTGATAAGATCATGACCATGGTTTTCAAATTTGGTAGTAGCTATAGACTTAGAGGAAGAATACTTTCTATGACATTTACCCATGATGGGAGGTGTAAATGTAAAACCCTAGAAGGTGCTATAAAGAGACGTCGGGTTCACCAAAATGATTAACTAAAATTTATAACAAGGAGTAAGAAATTATAATCCTTATTAATCTAATTAGGAGGACTAACAATTTGTATAAATATAATAAATAACATAAGTAGATGTAAATAAATATGCTAGTAAACTTTTCTAATTGAAATGAAAAATGTCCAAGAGTGGAAAGAGATATAACTTAGTTGATTCCAAGATACTATCAAGTTGTCATAGGTTTGAACATAGAATCTAGAAGTGGATATGAACACTCAAGGACCCCTGTGAAGGATATATCAAAAGTGACTTAGGTTCCTAGGAGTGTACGGGGCACCGCAGGCGTCCTAGTCTCTAATATAAGGGCTCGAACACCGTAAATGCTCAAAACATAAGTTCGAAGTGTTGTAACTTGGTATGAAACCATGCCTATTTTTCACACTGGATCTACTAGATGAGCTTTAGAATGACCTGCAATGAAAAGATAAGTATCAAACCATATAAAAATAATATATGCAAATGAATCGGTTAAACTAACCTCGGCCACATAGCTAGTGCACTTATCTTTGAGCACCGCACTACATTTTGGACCTAAATGTTGTTCTTGTGTTTGTATGCGTGTTTTTCCTAGGCGTTCTCCTATCAATTTCACTTTATGAAGTATTGAACATTAGTAACTATAGATAATGTAAATATAATGTGTGCATGCAATAGAATAGAATCACTCCCCCTATGAAGTGTGTGTGATGTTGATATCCTAGCCTTGATAAATTGTGATATGTAGATGCATGTGATGCAATGGATGTAACCCTATATGTAGTGATAGCGGTGTGTAATGATGTGACCTAAGACCCTCATTATGGTCTTTTAAATTTATATTTATAGGACTCTCGAGCTTAATTTCTTAGTTAATCCTGACAAGGCCAATTGAGAAAAAGATAAAGATGACCAATGATTAGAAGTGACCCATAAAGGAGCAAAAGGAGTTTTGCATACATCGGGGTGCTCAATGTGGGACCGAGGCGCCCAAGACAGCTAGGGTGCCCCTGATTTAGGGCTAGAATTTCATGGAAGTTTGTGAAATGGGTGCATAAGCACTAGAAAGTACATGAAAACCAAGTAATAAAATATAAAATAAATATGGTGAAAGGTGGGATTAATAGTACTTTGTACACTTGAGAACCTTCTAAATAGTAGTATAAGACCAGGCCAAATTATGTGTAAAGTGCATAATTTTGTGTGTACACCATTTTCTACCATTCCCACACAAGATACAATCTCTCTTATGCATGCAGTAGGTCAGCTCCAATCTCAAGTTCACTCCCTCACTTTAGAAAGTAGGGCCTATTATGCTTCTATCGACAACAGTTCTTTACATGGGAATCTTGTCCCTAAGAAGATTGATAATTATTCTTTTCTAAAGACTTTATCATGCCCTTTTTCACATGTTTTGATGGTAATGGTGACCCTTGTGCTCATCTTCTACACTACCATATGCTTATGGCCTCTCATTCCAATGATATATTGTTGCTTAAGTCCTTTCGATATAGTCTTGTTGACGAGGAATTATAGTGGTGCACTCATCTACCTTTTGGGTCTATTAGTACTTTTTATGATATGTAAGATTCCTTCCTCCATCATTTCATCATCAATAATGGTCCTACGGTCACTTATGACCACCTACCTACTTTAAATCAGGGATCATCCAAACCTATCAGATATTAAATATTATGACTCCATGCTAGCATATATCATCTCATATTTCAACCTATTGACTTAGAAAAGAAATTCAATTTTTATCATGGGCTAATTCCTCCACTCAAGAAAAGACTACAATATGATACCTATGATTCATTGATTCTCATATGTTATTAAATTCTTGACCTAGAAAAATCTTATCTCATCACATGTAAAAGAGCCCACACATGTTTCTCCAACAATTAATTATTCTAGTATTCCACCTACGCCTCCCAGTTGAGCATACAAATATAACCCCACCATTTCCTTATATATAAAGAAAAAAAGATCAACCCACTCCACCACAAAAGAATAATTATACTCATGTTTAACTACACGATGTGTTGCACATGTTACTTAATGAGAAATTAATGCGACTATCCTCCAACAAGCATCATCCCCACACCATTTGCAACATCATCATGACAAGAATTATTGCAATCACCATCACATAAATGACCATAGGGAATATGATTGTCTCACCCTACATGAAATATTACAACAATTAGAGGATACATGTATTATCTCCTTTGGCTCTCATGAGCGGTCATTCTCTCCATTACCACATTGGTGTAGGCATACCTCACTTGATTCTTCTCCATCATGTGCTTAGTTTATCAATCACTCACAATCGTCACATGTACATTCTCTACCTCATCCACTACTTCCATCATCATATTAATTGTCTCCACCTCATTCACTTTATCAATCACTTCATGTTGTTGTATCACATGTGCTTCCCCATCTCGATGCATATCCCATGGTGATTCTATATGAAATTAAGTTTAGTTCATACACTCATGCTACATCCATTCGACATGCTTCCACCGCTTCACATTTTCTTGGTATTTTGTGGTTGATTGTCTTCGCCTTACCCCTTGATTATGTAGTTTTGTTCTTACACTTCTTATATGACTATTTAGGGATAATTTTTAAGAACATTTAGTCTGGTCCACTCAATCATTTCTCGATGACGCACTCTTACTTACATGGTTCATACTTTACTTCCTTGTGGGCATCATTAATCTTCCCCCCTACTAATTTCACCATACTAACATATTAAAATTATATTCATGTTTCATATATTCATCACCACACATTAATTTTACTATCATAAATTTATTTCTATTTTCATCTAATATACTATCATCGTTATACAAACTATGTGCTACAAATTCCATTTACTACACATTTCACCAATTGCATTATGTTTATTATCTATTATCATCATTCACCATACACATTTTTTCTATCATTACCAACATTATAATACACATCTATGATAAATAAACATGAACACTATACAACACATAACATATACTAGAATAATAACCATAGAATCATACATCGCCAATCACATTACAACATTAATAGATAAAACAATAATTTTTTCATATAACAATAACATGTGTCCATACATATATAGTGATTGCAATCATCATACAAAAACATGTCTCATCACCGGGAGGGAATGCCCCACATTCATATATAATAATACATATCAGACCTCGTCATTCAATCACTCTTAGGTACTATGAGACCCCTGGAACTAGATTCCTATTAACCGATATGATGTAATTGTTTGTGGCCCCGATGACATTTGAACCGCCTCCATAATAAAGTAATCTCCTTATCCCACTCTAAGAAATGATGTTGAAAATCCACATATCATGCAAACACATCTTAGGCTAAGGGGCCACCACCTACTACCTCTTGAACTCGGTGAGTCTCCTCATGTTCCTCGTCCCTCTTGCCTAGCAGCACAGTACATGTTGACATTGCTATTTTCACTGGTTCAAATAGGTGGGCATGTTCGCAAGTGATATCATCCATGCGTTGTAGTATACCTCTTCCTAGTGCATCATTTGGCACATTTTGTATTAATGTGCGAATGGATGTGTCCATGATCAACGACCAATATGCATCCCCTACAAAAAAAAATACCACAACACATTAGATATCCATATATACCAACTTAGTAAAACCATTAAATACAAAATACACAACTAGTTACACTTAGCTACAACCACTTCTATATGATCGAGGCTTATGGTTTCCCTCTCCTCCTCCTCCATGTGGTAATTCTATGGGACCTATAAATAACATTTACAAAATTACCCATCGATGAGCTAGAAACCATGACCGATACACCTCGGTGTAACTCGCATCATCTCCATCAACAACCTCTATTGTCACATCCACCTCATCTAGCCCTTGTAGCACTAACTGTTTAGTCATGGGACCTGACCTAAATCCATCACTCTTAGGTTCTCGATAGATCTCAACCATATATACAACTTTGTAGGCACATCTTGAGACATCCCAAATTTTCATGACACCATCTTAACCTAAAAATCTCCGCCATGCCTTGAAATTTGTTCTCTAGCCACAAAGTCCTCCAAATACATCATAACTCTACCACATCATATAACCATCCCCCAAAGTTGTGGTATGTCCTCAATATAACTTCCTCGGACCCCATCCTAACTATATGTGCCCTATAGGTATGTGTTCATCTTCCTACCATGAATGCCAACCCATTGTTGTGAAGATATCTCGGGCCTAGCCCACTCTTTTCGTGGACCTAAAACTACTCTCAATATGGATATATGTTCATATGCCTAAACATGCATCAATGTGCTACATCTTATCTAACCACCATACTCATCCTGTTTAAAATAATATAAGTCTCTATATAGATGGGAAATCACACACCGTGCCCACACGTATCTAGTACTTTCCTACTCTATCCACTCGACATATGTCATGAATCTTATACAAGATACCTACACCTCCCCCTTCATGGCTATGCATGAAGTAATCACAACTAGTATAAACTTCCATAAGTGTGAAACCCCATATCGTAATATAGAATCCAAACTGGTATAGGCCTCGGTAAGTACTCGAGTACCCACAAAATACCATCTTTCCACTCTCATTTATCACTCCATATCCTCTACTTCCATAACTTTCACCCTCTCCCCAAAAAATTGTAATCACAATATGTGATATATATCATCCAACATGACATTCAACTCCCTTGTATGTAACCAAAATGTGCATGTATCTCGCACACCATCTCTCACACAATGCGATCAACGGGGGTCATATTATGGGGTACATCCCCCATCTATGCTATATTCCATATCTAGAAATAGTCCATCACATCCCAATCATCATTCAACAGCCCAATATAATCAATGTACTCATATGCTTCCCACCAAGGAACTCCCTCGAGTGGATATCCTTCTACGCATAAGGAAACAACAACACATACAACATTAAAACATAATATAAGACGAAATAAACTCACATATGACACTACAAACCTATTTTAATCATTCTATAGTTAATTCACACATTACGGACCAGGGAACCCATATACGGGATGGGGTGCCCTGGGAGTAGGAAACTAGTGCTTTGTCAGGCGCTCAAGTCCTAGGGGTCACTAGCGCCCTCACCACTCTTTTCTAGGTCTCAAAGGCCGAGAAAAGAACAAATCTAATTTTGTTTAAAATTCAACTAAAACCACTACTACAACATACATTTTGTAAAATTTAGTGCACTTACTAACTCTACAATTGTACACAACACTACAACAATTGTCACTCTCTCAAATATACAAGGACACACTAATCTTGTTTGTGGAATTATAAATCACTTCGTGAACACTCTAACAATCACTCAAATAAAAAATGAAGTAACTAAACACTTTTTCACTCTATTATTTATAGTTACTTCTCATCACTTACTTTATTATAATTATTATTTCAATGTATTTTCATAACAAATACATGCTACATCATTTCTATCATATCTTGAGCATTTATATTATGATTTACACTCCATTTGCAGAATTATTTTTAGAATTCCACCTACCACCATACCATATACACTAGGCGTGTGTTATATCTCATTCACATTTTCTATAATTTTATTACCACATACTTAGGTGTTTTCTCTTTTTCCTACCTTTGGTGCTTACATTAGGCATAGTGTTTGTTCTTTTCATCACTTCCCTTTCTATGAAATGGGGACATATTATTAGTGTCATCTAATAATTCCCCTTACATCACCACACATTCGAGATAGTGCAAATTTGTCACTTCCAAACATTTAATAATTCACCGTGTGACATTTCACCACCAACTCCTGCTAATTGCCTAATCTAGGGAAAGAAACATATAATTTTTCCATGCAAAGCACTTTATCACTTCCAAGTAATGACCTAATTTGGTGGAAAAAAATTTAAAAATATTTCCATGTGATTATTCACATATTTCCATCAATTCCCCACTTATGACCTAACCTAGGGCAACTTGCATAAAATATTTCCATGAGTAACCAATAAAAAAATCAACCAATTAAATCAATCCATCAAATAACAAGTTCATAATCCTAACAAATTATGATCATTCAACCCATACGAATTCAAGAAAAATTGGCCTCCCAATGACCTAACTCGGGAGTTATGTGTGGCCTCCAAGATGACCTAACTTAGGAGATTACATTCATCACTTTTTCCCATATGACCTAACTTGGAAAGTTATTTTACATTCTATGTTTGTTTCTAGATGACCTCTCTTGGAAGCCATCATACATTCGTGCTTTGCTATCGATGACCTAACTTGGAAGACATCATACATTTTTTTGTTTCTTCTAGATGACCCAACTTAGAAGCTATCACATTGCGGCGACATCTGTGGAGTGGGGAAAAGAGAGTCTTTTCCTAAACCACTCTTATTTGGGTGATTTATTTGATTGAAATCATTTGGATCCAAAAACCACAAAATTTGATATGATATTTTCTACAATGGCTAGATTTTGAGGATGTAGTTAAAGATTTCAGAATAACACACTTTTCTCCTTAATCTCTTATTCTAGTGGTAGGACACCCAAATCCTCTAGTCATATATTTGTATACAATTTCTCGAGTTGGGGCTGATCGATCCTTACCCACCTAATCGTCATTATATCATGTTTTAAATAATCAAACATCATAATCCTCACTCTTAATTAGTGCACTTTGTCTCAACATTTTACAGATTTTTGCTATGTTGCGTGGATCAACCCATCGATCCATGGTTGTAACACTTTTATCGTTCTATCGGCATGCTTCTATTACGCATCTGCGGGTTCTACTATGGAATGTGCTTCTCCAACTTCTCCTAGGTACACATCTCTATCTAATTTATGTTAGCTATATTTCCTCTCACCAATATAAAGTGGGGAAATTGTATTCACCAAATCACGCACTTACTATTACATTTATACTGCCAATTATGTTATTTTATATATAGATCTTTCATAACAAAAGTATTCACTAATGACCTATCCCCTATTAGCATCATCGCTAGTCACCATCACCGTCATTTGTCTTACACAGTCTTGATTGTCTATACAATTTTGGTAGTCACTTAGCAAGTCTTAGGTATCGTTATTCGGTTATTTTTCATTTCCAATTTATAACTAGGGTGTCTAGGGTAGCACAAGGGCACCTCGAGGTGCCCCAATCCGTGATTTTAGGCACTGTTGTTTCCTTATCTCTTGTTTCTAATTTATTTGTTTAAGGTTGTTCATTCCCTTGGTAGTAGTCGGAATTTTGAGTCGTTAGTGTTGAAATTTGAACAAAAGATCCATATATAAACATAACATACTCACTATATTAGGGGAAAACTATCATCTATCAAGGGAAACTATCTACTTAGGAAAAGGACAACATTTGGGCATCTTATACATCTACATCACCGAAGCATAAGGGAAAAAGTGTTGTATTCATTTTATTCCATCCACCATTTACATTTTTACATCTAGTTATTGTCCCCTACTTTTGCCTCATTTGCACTAGGGCACCTTAGTCACAAAAATTACACAGGCAATCAAATATAACTACATGGGTTTTGGAATATAGTGCGGAGCTCAGGTTTAAGTACACCATTGTGGAAGCTAAGGTAAGTTTGAATTATTCATATGCATTATATTTTTTAAGGAATTTGATGCTTTGAATAGGGTTTTGGAGGTAGATCTTCATATTGTATTCACAACGACATAAGAGAAGGTATTTCAACAACTACATGATAAGGATAGAGACACAACAAAGACCTTTTGACACCTCTAGATTTAGATCATGTGATTTTCGTAGACCATAGTAACCATTTTACAAACAAGAGTGCCTTAGGGCACCCTACTACTCTTGCAAGCGCCACAGTCCACCCAAATCCTGGGTCAAAGCATACAAGTGTGTCCCACTTTGTGGCCATAAATTTTTTAAAATCTGACTAGTAAATAAATAATTAAAAAATAATATAAAAATTTAAAAAATCATGTAAATTCTGGATGCCCTGCACCTTGGTATTTATAGCCTCTTAAAAATGCATGTTTGGTCATTTTATATGTGTTTGGTCATGTTTTGGTTATCGGACATAGTTTGCTGAAAGTACAAAAACTACAAAAAAGTGGGACACAGTTATATGCTTTGACCTACTTCTATAGTTCCCTTAAAATCTCCTCCACATCCAAATTCCATCTGTATTTCTATCTATCCAATTCAAATACACAATTAGGTAAGTTGTATATAGGTTAGTATATTATCCTTATCCTTTAAATTATTTTATTTCATTTAAAATCTAAAATAAAATATTTATCATCAATATTGCACTTTATATTATCCATTTCGATTAATGTTTCTACTTAAATTAACTCAAAAATCATTATTTTAGTTAATCATCTTGGTAATGAGAATCTATTTATAAAATAATCACCCATACGAGACCATGCACCATAGTAATAAGAGATAACACAAAGAGTGGCAAGTGTAAAAACCTTTTACATAAAAATGGTAAACCTTATCTTATATGAATCTAGTCTATAAGCTAGGTGAATATTCAACACTAGCCTATACTAATATGGATCCCAATTATTCCTATCTTACAAATGGACTAAAAACAACTCATTTGCATGAAAAATTGTATTACAAAATGCTGAAATAATTATGTAGCATAATTAAAAAATACACAATGAGAAGGAATTAAAATCAAAAGTGAACAAAACACTATTATCCTAGAAAAACACAATAAGGAAAAAACTCTAGTAACTAAAGAAACTTCACTCCCCATTACTATGTAATTCACGAAAAATTACATGTTACTTCCCTTAAACACCTTTATCAAGAAGGGATCCATTCTCTCTCTCCAAATCATGTAAAAACATGATTAACACCTTTGATAACATTTATAACAAGAAAAAAACTTTCATAGTTGGGAAATCATATTCTCCCTATTAAAAAAACTTTAACTTCCTTATCAAGTATAATGGGAATCAAATTACATAACTCCTTTTACATTCTTTCATTATAAATTGTTAGGATAATTAATTATGCATTGTATAATTAATTATTTAACTATTGTTATTAATTAATTATTGTTGTATAATGTTATATGGTTTTATTAACCATATTTGTCTTATTATATTCACGGGTATAATTGTTATGTTGTTATAACAATTATGTCATTATTCATTTGTGCTTCTGGATGTATTTTGGAAGCTACTGTATTTTATTTTTTTGTTGCATAGTTGCAACTCTATATCATTTTGTATCCGAATATCCAATATGTATAAATATTGTATCTTGATTCTCGTTGATTAATATAATTTTACAAAGCTTCCATCTTTGTTCTACATTTGGTACTAGAGTAGGTTATCTACGGACTCGTGAAGAGAGAGAGAGAGAACAAACAATATTGAGAAGCTTGGAGAAGCATTTGCAGAAATTGAGATCCCTCAGCCTCTCGCAACTTCCCAACCCCATCACGCCTTCCCACAACCTCTTGTTTGATCTCCAAGTAAACAAAAAAAAATTGTTTTTCCTTAGTGCCCCTTGCACTGTGGAAAATTTTCTTCCTAGTGCACATACAAATTAGAGAAAATTAAAATATATATATTCTAGACCTCTGCATTTAGAGGAAATCTACTTTAGGTGGGGAATCAATTAGTATTTGCAAACACTTATGATCTAGCTCATACGGAGCCAAAGAACAAGCTATTGGCTTGTATGTGACCGAGTTGCACTAGTAGTTTCAATTTTGAATGATCTATTTGAGTGCTCTTCCAATGAACCAAGCTAGTCAATTGATTAGATCGAGCCCAAAATTGTGTTGTTATTTAAAACTAGAATTGTGATCGAGTTGTCTATTAATTGGCGCAGACCGAGTTGCTTGCATAAGGACCCAAATCTTAAATTACATTGAAATGTTGAAGACACCAACTAAACTCTCTCTCCATGTAGACCTACATAAGAAATAAAACATACAAATAATTTTATTTGTAAGTGGCCAAATCCATCAATATCTCCAAGTAACCTTCTTACATAGCAACATGGTGAAGAAAACATCCTACATGACTCTGAACTTGCATAAAGCCAATAAAAAGTGGCTTCCATCTCTATATAGAATTGTGAGAAAACAAAACAAAGTGTATAAAAAAATACACGATGACAAAGAAAGGAGAGAATAGAATAAAACAACAAAGGAAAGAAGATAAAGAAGGTTGCAAATCCATTTAACATGGAAGACCTAAACCACCCTCACCAAAACCCACTGCCACATGGACTCCAACTCAGCCAAGTCACATTTTTTAAAAGGTTAGCAATTTTTGAGTTTATTTAAAATTCAATTGCTTCAATTTAATACACAAGCGCTCATAGAGCCAAGTTGGATAGTGTGAACGACATGGGTGGATGAGGTTTGGGGTTTGACCCCCACCCCTAACACAAAAATTTGATTTTTGAAATTTAGCGGCACATTTGGTGAAACCACCAAATGTGGAGGAGAATTTAGTGGAAAAACCATCTCTAAACAACTTAGTTACAACTAAAAAGGTATCTAAAAGTTTATCTTGAAAAACTATAATATAGGGAAATATTTATTTTTTTCTCCTACTAGGAATTCTTTTATTCTTGACAACATTCACAAAAGGGGGTACATAGGAAAATTCCATTTTAACCAAATTTTTAATTTTGTTTTCTCACAAATCTATTTTGGGCTCCACAAGACATGAGGCCCAAAAAATTAAAATAATATTTACCTTCCATTCAAATTTTTCTAATTTTTTTAATGTAATTGCATGCTTTAGCATATTTTACTAATTTATAGGTTTCCATAGTCAACCATAGCTATTTTAACTACTCGTAAACTAGTATATTTTTGTAATAAAAATACTAAAAATTTGTTCTATAATACTCATGAAATCCTATATATCATTCACGGTGTTTAGTATATCCAAAGTGCCTCGGGAAGCACTTACGAGTAAATTCATTGTGGCTACTACTACACTTAACGCCTAATATAGCTACAAAAACATCATCGGGCATTGACCCTTAAATTGACGTGGAGTAGTAAGGTCATAGTACACACACTATGAGCCATCCCATCCATCTATGAATGATTGCACAAAATAAATATGTGACAAATTATTCAAGTATATAACAAAGTTACGAGCACATATGAGGATATTTCTTTGATCCGATGTCAATAATCACATAGAACCCTTTCAGTATTATCTTGGTACCACGTATATAAATTATGTCATGTATGTTAATGCCTCTTTCAAGTACCTTTGGGTATATAGAAAGGGTCAGCTTCCTCCACATCGCCGGGTATATTGGAAGGGCACATATATAGAAAGGTTTGTTATATCATACTAAATTTATATAGATTCGGAGATCTTATGCCTAGAGTGATAAAATCCTAAGCCTGTCAATGATTTACGCAATATGGGCACCAATGCCCCGAAATGTTTTCTTCTAGATTCATAGCTACTTAAAGGAAACAACTATGCTACCTGGAAGATAAAAATCAAGACACAAGTTGAGTTATAAGAGATCTAGCTTGTTGTCAATGGTACTCTGACCAGATTAACTATTGATACAATACAACAATGATAGTTTGATAAAGAAAACCAAAAGGCCAAACTCGTCATCTTGTTTGGAGTGTATGACGATGTGCAACCCCACATTTGAGATGCGGAAAAGCCAAAGAAGTGTGGGATAAATTGAGCACAGTTTATAAGGCCAAAAGGAAGAATGTCATACTAAATTTATAGAGTTACTTATATACACTTTGAAGTTCAAGCGGAATGATAAAATCTAATATTTCTTGAGAAGAGTTGTATAATTGAGGGCTTCACTTATAGCCACAGGAGAATACATCACTGAGATGATGCTCTCATTCCCATTGTTTCGAGAGAACTCCCCCTTCTTACAACATTTTTTTAACAATACTAAACTTGTGAAATACGATGGTTAGTTTTGAAACGCTCGGTAACCTACTTCAACAAGAGGAATCCATGCATAAGAAGGATGATGAAGAGGAGCAGGCACTTTTGTCACATCAAAATGGAAAGGAAAAGGTAAAGGAAAACATAATTCCTATTAAAATTCCCAACATTAGAATCAATATCAACATCAAGGGAAAAAAATAGAAGAAGCAATGGCCAATCAGTAAAAGAGGACATGAGTTGAAAGATTGTTGTTATATTACAAATAAGAAAGCTTCATCAAGTAACTATGGATCTCCATAATAAAAATCTCACAAGGGACATTCTAACTACAATCAAGGGCAAAAAAGGGGGAATGTGAAAAGAAGACTCCATCATCAAGGAAATATTGCTAAGCATGAAGAACATTCGGATAATGAAGACTTCTTATACATTGTTCATTTAAGTGAACCCTCCATGTCATCTAGTGATGTCTAGTATGTTGATTTGGGAACCACTCGACACATGACCAGACACAATGACATGTTTACTTCAATGAGGGACACACCTTCAAAAAACCATGTTTCGTTAGGTGATGATCCTTCATATAAAGTTCATGGGATTGGGAACATTTCTCTACCCCTTGGTTCATGCAATCGTAGACTATCGATGTTGTATATGTCCCTAGGTTGATTAAAAATATACTTTCAGTTAGTCAAATACTAGATCATAACTTAAAAATTGGCTTTGATAGTCATTCCAGAAGAAACCATGTTTAATTTGAGATAAATCACAAGGCTCTAAAATAGTTACAAAAGCCTCCAATGTGGGCTGCATATTCAACTTGATGTTTTCCATAGATATCATCGGGAACTTGTGGCTAATAACTCTACCTCACCACATTTATGGCATCGAGAGACTTGGTCATGTTAGTTTCAAGTATCTTGATACACTATGTTGATGTAATATGGTACATGGGTTACAATCTATTCAAAAGGATATAGACAAGTGTTCTCACTTCCTAGCAGGAAAACAACACAAAAATTCATTCAAGAAGAGTACATATCAATCTCATGGTAAGTGAGATCTAGTTCATACCAATATTTGTGGTCCGATGCAACTAATTCATTCTAGATGTCAAGTACTTCATGCTTTGTGTTGACGACTATTCAAAAAAAATGTGGATTTTTTTCTACACAAGAAAAGTGAATTTTGAAACCTTCAAAACTTCAAAATAGCTATTGAGAATGAAACTTGTCATCATATCAGAAATCTCTGCTTAGATCGAGGGGGAAACTCACCAAGAATTAGTTCAAAGACTACCTACAAACTCATGAGATTCATCGACAAATTTCTCCACTACACACAATGCAAAAAAATGGTGTTGTTGAGAAATAAATCATACTATCATGGAAATGGTGCGGTGCATGATTAATGACTCGGACTTGGTAAGACATTCGGGTAGAAGTAGTAAAGACAATAATGTATTTGTTGAAGAGATTGCCCACAGTTTCTATTGATGAGTAACACCACAAGAAGCATGGTCAAAGAAGAAACCATCTATTGCACACCATAGAGTATTCGGGGTGCAAAACAAGTATGCACATACCCAAGCGAGAACATAAAGAAATTGGTCATGAAGTCACAAAACTCATCTTCATTGGGTACATTGAAGAGACTATTGGGTACAAATTGATTGATCCTGAGACCATAAAATTCTACACCAATAGAGATGTTGAGCTTTTCGAAGAAGGAACCAAAGTCTCCTCCTCCAAACTCACCGATGTTGATTATTCACCGGTTGTAAAAATTGAACTGATGTTCCCACAGATGATGAAACTAATGATGGGTATGATGGTGTTGATCCGATAGAACCACAACCCATGAGAACAGTTCAACATATGCCCAAGTGGTATACTAGCACATTATGAGATGCAAGAATGGATGCTCCACCGGATACATCCACCCATTGAACCACGAGACTCATAGTAAATCAAGAGAAGAATTTAAATTTTCTATGATGAGTAGATTATCAAGTCTATGAGCCCTCTCCAATCCAGAATCCCTACAATCAAAATCTTTGAAAGATGCCCTAGACTTTGAATATCAATCAAGTAATGAAAAATAACACTTGACATCTTGTCGATCTACCACTAGGGAAGAAACCCATTGGATGCGAGATGGATATTCAAAATGAAGTACAAGGTAGATGGGACAATAGACAAGTAAAAATGAGACTAGTAGAAAAGGATATGCACAAAAATAAGGCATTGAATATGAGGAAACATTTTCTCCCATAGCTAAGATCAAGATGATCAGGATGATCTTTTCTCTAGTTGCACAATTTGGTTGGAAATTCCATCAGATGGACATAAAAAGTGTCTTCCTAAACCGAGACTTACAAGAAGAACTCTACATGACTCAACTTGAGGGATATGTAGTACCTGGTCAAGAAGCAAAGGTATGCAGACTTAGGAAATATTTGTGTGGCCTCAAACAAGCACCCTGGGCATGTTACATAAAAATTGATGAGCATCTTTCACAACATGGATTTGTTAGAAATCCATACGATCGTAATATTTTCCTCAAAAATCAAAGGGGAGATTGTGGTTGTGGTTTTCTATGTCAATGATTTACTCAACACTAAAAGTTCAATGAGAATGATTGATGCAACAAAGAAATACCTTAATCGATTGTTTGACATAATAGATCTTGGCTGATGCATTATTTTCTTGGATTGGAAGTATGGCGTAAAGAGAATTAGATCTCGTGTTTCTTAGATGAAATATACCAAGACAACACTTGAGAAATTCGGGATGGTGGATTGTACACTTATTACTACACCTATGGAGAACATATTTTAGTTATTATTATCACCGAATCATAGCACCCTATGGTTTTCACAAGTTTTTTTGCTTGAGCTCATAGTGTGATTGGATAACATGTGTATTATCTCCAAGTTGTGGGACTTTCTTCTTGAGATAGACCTCAGAGAAAGTTGGTTCTTGTTCCTAACCTACCGACACAATCTACTCTAATGTAGGAAAAAACTATCTATCCTAATCTAAGTTTCCAATAGACTAGGGAGAGAGAGTACATGAAAAAAATCCTACACTAAAGTGGTGATACACTAGAAAAGGAGAGTGTGAGAGTAGTCTTCATCGAAAAGTAAAAGTAGAATGTAAACTAGAAGGGGTGACAATAGTTCTCCACAATCTAGCAACTGCATTCACAACTATATTTCATACACACACAATGATAATGGATCCATGAAATAGCATAATATAGACACAATATATATGAAATGATATTAAAAGGGTGAGAGGAATACAAAAAAACATAGCAGGGGAAGATACATCCACAAACTTGCATCTATTGCTTCATAATTATGCACAATTCAATCTATTACAAGCTAAGGGCCTAGATCACCATGCAAGGAGTCTACTACAAGGGTCAGTAGCACATTGGATTCACAAAATAGTTTTGAAAGAGTTATTCTACTCAAAACTACCTCTACCTACAATGAGCCCAACACTCTAATTTATAGATTTCTTAGAGGAGAGAGAGAGAGGGAAAATGAAAATCCCGAAATTTTTCTTTCAACCACTTGCAAGATGTAGTAAATGAAGTGAAATTATGTTATATTTCTTGTAAAATACTCCCCATATTGTCCTATAACTTGGACCAATGATAAATGTTAGCCCATGCTTCATTAATGCATCTACACTACCAATTAAAATCATTGTTTTGAACTGGAAAGGTTTTATGCAAAATGACCATCTATTTCTTACCAAATTATTTATTTATTATTTTTTCACATTTATCTTAGAGCCACAATTCTAACGGTACCATTTTTGTGCATTTTCACCGAGAAATGTAAAAGTTATGGCCTTCGAGTGCGGGCGGTTATTTTGGGTTTTTCGGTCATTTCGTCATTTAACGGGAATGAACATTTACTTCACTAGAGCTGAATATGTTTAATTTATTTTAATATATCTACCCTCATTAAAAATAAGAAATCATAAAGGACGTTGTTCCCTTTCTGAAAAGTCAAATTTTGTGAAAATCATAGCTTGGGGTCAAAAGTTATGGCCATTTGAAGTTCGGGAGTCAAACATTGAATTTTTCTTTGTATTGCAAGTATTTCAGCTATTTCGGTGCTTTGTCCCCGGATGTCCAAAAAAATCTCCGCTCCACCCGCAAGTCACCTTCTTGTTGGTATTTTTAGTAAGATCGGGTCCTTGGGTCCCACTTGTCCCAATGTTTACTAAGCCATGAGGGCCATTGACTCCCACTTTTCCTTTATCTCTTTTGTAGTCAGCTATTTCAACCTTTCGGGTCCTGAACGTCCCTCTCATACCTTTGCATCCTGGGCCACTTTGACCTGACTTCACCGATTTACTCTTAGTGCAGTGATTTCGGCTCTATTGTTAACTCACGTCCCATCATATGTGCAAGACAAAAATATCTGATTTTCCCAATTCCCATTGTCTGTGGCCTTTTCAAGTTTTTCGGTCCCAGACGTCCTACACGTACCTGTGTGGCCTGGGCTCCAAAAATCCAAATTTTCTGATTTCTTTACAAATCGGCCATTTCAGCCATATAGGTCCTAGATGTCCCACGCGTACTTGTGTGGAGTGGGCTCCAAAACCTGATTTACCCACAATACACTAGCACAAGCCAAATTTCCTTGCATTTTGCAATTTTTTCAACTTCTTGGATTTTTTCCTTGGATGGGGAAGTTAGAGAGAAGCCGAAGGGACCCCTAAAATCTGATTTTCTGCCTTTCCATCTTTTCTACTTACGCGAGCATGGTAAAATTATACAATTTATCCAAATTACCTCAAGTGGTGAATTTGGGATGATAGTTATCTCGTTTAGATCCATATCCTAAGCTGAATGCCACTCTCTATCAAGAATTGATTTGGAGTCTCATTTACTTGACGCACACTAGAATAGATATCAACATTTCCGTAAGCTATCTATCTAAGTTCATGCAAGAACCCAAAGTTTGACATTGGAAATCATCAAGGTGCATTTTGAGATATCTCAAAGGATCAGTGGATCTTGGTCTAGAATACAAGAATAATGACAACTTGTTCTTGTTAGGATATTCGATTCAAATCATGCAAGCAATATTGATGATGTAGAAAATCCACTTCAGATTTATATTCTTTGTGGGATCCAGACCAATATTATAGGGAAGTGAGAAACAACACTTTGTTTCTCGTTCTTCCATAGAATCTAAGTATCGTTTTGTAGGAGAATCTATCTCGTGAAGTGATTTAGCTACGTTGCATACTTGAAGGACTTGGAATACCATAGAAAAATTGACCACCATGTATGTTGACAATGAATATGTTCTCAAACTTGTTCGCAATCTAGTTTTCCATGAAAAAATAGAACACATTGAGGTACAGTGTTCATTTCATATGCAAGCATGTGTTGAAGCACAATATACGACTTCAGATTTTGTCCAACAATTTAACAAAGAGCAGAGATATCTTCACGAATTCACTTGCACATGTCAAGTTTGAGTTGTTCAAAGAGTTCATCTCCTCATCCCTTGCGACAATGCAAAATTAAGGGGGAATGTTAGTATAATAAATTATTTCACTATAGTTACTAATTAATTGTTGTATGGTTTTATTAACCATATTTGTCTTATTATATTCATGGGTATAATTGTTATGTTGTTATAAAAATTATGTCATTATTCATTTGTGCTTCCTAGATGTATTTTGGAAGCTACTATATTTTAGTTTGTTGTTGCATAGTTGCAACTCAATATTTGTTTGTATCCAAGTTATCTAATATGTATAAATATTGTAGCTTGCTCTATTATATTTTGATTTTGTTGATTAATATAATTTTATAGGCTTTCGTCCTGTTCTACATAAATGACACCAAAGAGACCTAGAAATATTTCCTTCATGATAAAATACCAAGATACCATTTTTGAACTTTAATCACTCTCATCCATTATATCTAAGGTATTTTATATTGTCACATGATGTAGTTGTTTCCTTTTGTATATCTTGGTGATTACAATACCACCGCTGAAGTTACAATAAATTTGTAGAAATTGTTAAACCACCACAAAGGATGGAAACCACCATGACCATTTAGAATTCATTAATATAGGTTTCTAAACTGGAACATTTGTTATGCAACCACTACCATGTAACATAAATGTTTTTAATCTTCCAAAGGCCCTAATATTTGCATATGAACTCGAAATTAGGTGTACACTTTTTTAGGTTTGTATTTTTAGAGATGAATCAAAATATTTAATAAAATTATATAGTTTATGTTATACATTTAAATAAAATATATTTTACAAGTGTTTACAATGTAAATTACGTGAATTTGGAATATCATAGATCAAAATTTTTATCAATAACTTGAACCACAACCCTAGATAGTGTTTTCCAATATCTTGGAGCTATATATTAATCCTTGTGATGTTTTCAAAAAAACTCTTTTATATTTATTATTTTATAATATTTACTACAATAACATTTAAAAACATTTCATTGTCATATTACAATCAAGAGATAGTTAGAAAAAATGACCAATAATAGGTTTAGGGTTTAAAACGGTAAACCCTCTATAGAGTGTTAATTCCTAGCAAGTTCCACATTTATAAAAACTCAAAATCTAAGGTGTGAAACTTTAGTATGATATCCTTTATTAAACAAGTATAGAATACAACCGTTAGAGGTATGTAATTAAGGTTTAAAGTTTAGGGCATTATGTATAGATCTATCATCTCTGTACTTTACGTTTCATGTTTAGAGTTTATGGTTTTGTATATAGGGATTAATACTCATGTGTTTTATGTAGGATGTAATTTCACCCTATATAATGTTATCATCATAATGTGTATGATGACATGACATGTGCAATACACATTTGAAATACTAAAATCCTATCAAACACTCTAAGTGCTAATGGGTTACATTGAATACCATTATCACTTATATGTTTTCCGATATTTTTAGTCTTCTAATTCATTTGGGTTGGCTTGTATTAGATACACCATGTATAAATCCCTACATAATAATGTATAAATACTACCTCATTTTATAACATAGAACAAATTCACTAGTGAACTCACTTCATACACTTATAAGAGGCATTGAAAAATCCTTAAATAGCACAATAACACAATCTACATCATATCTGAAGCTCCAAATTAGGTAAATGAAACCATATTTTTCATCCAAAATTAGTTAAACATCATCTCTCTCAGAATTTTAGCAAAAACAAAGCACACATTGTGAAATAAGCTACCAAATATGATTAATCTATCTAGATATCACATTACAAGTGGATAATGATTTGTAATTTGGCACCTCTTCAAACAAGTTCGAATGTTAATGAGTTCACTAAGGTTATCACAACCTTTGTAAAGATATTTTTAGGATTCTTCATCCATGGCTAGGGATTGAAATAAATATAAATCAATTTATACCTTTATTGTACATGTAAAAACTGGAGCTTGATAGTGAAAAAAAAAATCTAGAAAGGGAACCATTAAAGAAAGTTACATAATCAAAATCATAAAGAGGTCCAAAACCGGATAGAAAGGGATAGAATGTACATTACGATCTTTCTAGAATTGTATGTTCCTAAACCAAGGTGATTTATATTCATATTTCAAGTTTCAATAGTCATTCAAAGTTTAGAACACCCAGATTAGGTAATGCATAATCCTATTGATTCCATAAATCATCTATACTACGATAAGTGCACTCATTCCACTGCTTTTTTCAAGTTCACATCATCTATTGCATTATTTAGAATGATATTTTGATATTTTATGATTGTTATTTGAAGTAAATTTATAAAATTAACCACTGTATCTAACATATATCCATGCAAAGATAATTCTAGCCTCACGAAATCAAATTTATACTAAATTACACACATTAGTATTAATCTAAAAAGGGTATAAACATTTTAGTGAACCATATTTTTATTTAACTATACCACTAATCTAGGATCTTCTTTCATCCTTGTGTATTAAACGTACTAATTTCTTTTCCATCATCTTACATATCCCTTTTTTCAGCTCTCATAGTTTTTTTATAATTGTTTGTCCTCTCACCATATCATTATCTTTCATTTTCTATGCTCATAGATTCAAGCATAAAGACTCCAACCATTATGTTATCAGTAGCCACTATCTCTCTCGAAAGGTTCATGTTATTTCCTACATATAGGAACAATTCCTTATGTTGATCCTACAATCCTCATTGTTGATACACACTAGTAATCATACTAGTTACTACTCGATTCCCACCATGCTTTCCATCTTATTGAGTGGATTCCACTCTCAATATCATTACTGCACTCCATACTAATAATCCACAGGGGGTTATATATATGTTCTCCCTCCTCCTTTATCCCATGTAACAAAACTTGTTGCACCCTCTAAGGAGTTTGTTATATTGGAACAACACAAGAATACCGCTACTAGAATTTATATCTTATATATTTTTAAAAAGCCCCTATGTATAAGGATATGCTACAAAATCAATTCACTTGTGTCATGTTGTATACTAATTCTCAACCAGTTACTTTTTCTTATCTCATGGAAAACTTTAAGGAACTCGCACAAGCTATCACCTTTATTTTCATTAATTTTTTCTATTCTACTTCAAATACCTTCCCACCTTATTTATCATCACTTGTATTTAAATATTATTTATTAAATGCATTTTAACTGATCATGGCTCAGCCCTTAATGTATTTCATAAGTATTTACTTATGCAAATGGTTATTTCTCCTATGATATTAAACCCTTTAACATAAAAAAGTAGTGCCCTAGATTTAATCATGTAATATAAACAATCTTTCCTAATATAAGACCATCTCCAAGAGTGTAAATTCTATTCGAGACATACCTCTAGATAATTTTAGTTCATCTACGTGAAGATACAAAATCTATAAACTTGGATACAATTATAGGTCCAATAACATACTAATATATACATGATTCCTAAGAAATAAAACTAGTGATTACCATCTTTTGGCCCTTTTACTTTATGTCTTATATTTTTATTGATCTTGCACACCCTACAACCCTATATGTATTTAACTAATTTAGATTTTATGGGCTTGAACACTAGAGTCCATTTGTGATGTATGCCTAGGAACTCATGTCCCTTCCGGGTTCTCCTAACCCTTTTTATTTTCTTCTCATTCTTTTGGGTCTATTTTACTTCTTAGGCATATTTTAAACTTTTAGGTTGGCCTTCCAGTTGTCAATTACAAAATTTAAATAGGGGAATCATATCCATAAAAATATATAGTTCTAGAATAATGGGATAAATAATAGAATTACATACTATCACCTATTCTTGCATCCCAACGAACAAGAGCATCACAAAGCACTCATCTAGAACATCCATACAATAGACAAGGGATGCATATCTTTGCATACATAACATAGAAGTGAAAGTTTATTATATTCCATTTCACACATTCTATAAAAATTTAATACTCTAGATCTAGTTTGTTATCATTTTACAACTTGCACAAGGGTATCTTAGGGCATCATTACACACATTACCATAGAACTACATGGTGTTTGAAATGTAGTGGAACATTTGGTATTAAGTTCACTCTTCAAGTGACCCCTAGTGTCATTTTGACTCTCCATTATGCATCTTATTTATTTGGTTTGTTGTGTTGTATGGGTATGTGAAGCTAGGTATCTTTTTAGGTTATAGGTGAAAAAAGAATTTGTAAAAATATAGAGTGATAAATAGAGATCAACAACATTGCTCACCATGTATATAAAATATCATAACCTGAGCATCTGGGAGGAAACTAGCACCATGATTCAGTAGCTAGAACCCAGATGCTCATGTCCTCCGTGGGAACTTTTGTCCTACACATTTCTACATCTTAGAAAGTATTTTTACCCTTGACAAATTTGATTATATTCTATTTCAGCTATTCGCTTTGCTGGATCACCGAAAATTTAGCTAAGTCATTTATCTCTCTCATTTTCTTAGGGTTTTATATTATTTTATTCTTGTTACTTGTCCATTTACTATATATTATCATTTTTTATCATATGGTAGAGAAGTTACTCTAAAATTATATTTCATTAAGTTTCTATTACATCATATGATGAACTCCAACTCTTTATTTACACCTCGATCCTTATTTTAAATATCCTACCAACTTTGTTCCTTTCCAAACCAAACCCTAGTTGTACCATGGATACTAAGGTTTCTCAAGTCTCCTTGTATAAATTAATTCAAATGCATCCACTTGTAAAGATGTCCTCTAAAAATCCCTAGATACTATGTACCTCCTCGCAATACATCACATGTACAACTAAGTGCCTTATTTGATTTTCTCTTTGATGACCCTAGCATTCATGATGCCATAAAAATCAAGCCATCTTTGGATCAGTTCAAATTTTACGCCATTTATTTTAAGATATTTTCAATCTATGGAAACTAGGAGTTCATCCCTCATAGCTTAAATCCAACATCTAAAGTTTTCTTCTCACACTCATGCTAGTGCTTATTTTATACCTCATTCTAATCCCATTTCATCTACATGTTTATATACAATTGAAGACAAATTATAACTACTACTAGCACCTATAAAGTATGTTCAAGTTCTAAGAAACATGATATTCTTCATGATCTCTTGAGTCACCAATTGATCAATCTGCCACCTTCTCATTACTACCATCCTTGTTAGCTTGTAAAATAAAAAGGTCACCCATTTTTAAAATAACAGATAATTAATGGACACCATGACAAATTATATTATACCTTAAAATGAAGAATTGGCCACCTTGAGCATTAGGGTTTTATTTCATTTTCTACATAACAATCTATTATATGCTCATCTCTAATTGTTAAATCCCTTTGGGATTCCGGATATTTTCCTCCGTATTTCATGAGCACCATGTCATAGTTACTAATGTTCCTTCTCTTGTAAGTCAAATGTCACCTATCAAACCAATTGTCACACCACCTTTACACATATTTATCCCATTACCCTCTCCTATTAGTTCCTCTACAAAGTTACTAGTTCCAAATATAAAACAACATTACCACATTACCTCGTCCCATTAAGTCATCTATGATGTTATAAATTCCGCATAAGAAAACACCTATCCAACCCAATACCATACAATGTTTTTAAATATTTACCCCATTATGTTCTCTTACCAATTCATTTGTAGTGTTCCCAATTCCAATTAAGATCTGTCATCACCAATCCGGCACTCTGATAATTTTTCACCAGGGAACTCCTCGTACTATGATTATTTACTAATGCATGACCTTTAGTTTGGTGGATGTAATCTGAAACACAACAACATAACACAAGAATACCATAGACTATAATAAGAAGGAATGATGGTAAATCTGAAATATTAGAGTAAATTATAATATTAACATGAAATTGTTACAATCTCACCCATGAGGTCCTTCAAGTGTTATTGACTTCACTTGCCATCCACCAATACTATGGGAGAAACTTTACAATTACACCTCTTAATGGCTTCTTCAACACACCTTTAAACCGATGGCTTCCTTTACACACTTCATACAATATTTCTCACTACTTCCTTCTATGCTAAATGAGGGGGTGGCCTCTTTATTTATAGTACTCCCAAGCTTATCCATCTTATCTCTAAGATAGGATAAGAAATCCAATTTGACGAATCATATTCCATACATTAACTCTTATCTGTACATGTAAGCTTATCTTTTAAGATAAGATAAACCTCATCATTTCACATGGGTTCCACATTTTTAGACTTTTTACAAATAAAATACACAAAATATTTACATGACCTCACTCCTTGTCCTTATTACCAATATAATATTTCTAATTCCTAATCATGTAGACCCTACTTCTCTACTTACCCCAAATTTTACATTTTAACATTACCGGACCACTTACGACAAATATTTACTTTTTACCACAAAGCATTCATATTGTACTTTTGACTATTACCGTATTTATACATTATTGGATGCGTCATACTAACAACGCTAAGTTATCTTCTATTGGACGCTACTACTAATTATACTTAACAACATCCTATTCCTAATACATACATTAATGAAATAGAAATTACGGAGGAAAATTTTAGTGTCGACATCTTCCCCCTTCCTAGCTTCTACTCCATCCTCGGAGTAGACTATTCTAGTGCTTGGAAAATCTTCAACTTGTCGTGGTTGACCCATTTCGTAATGGGAGTGCCATCTAATTCCTCCAGTCGGTACGTACCATTTTCATGCACAACTGCTATTTTGTAGGGCCCCATCCATTTAGGAAGAAATTTTATCTGTCTTCTTTTTTATATCTGGAATCATATACTAGAACCAAGTCATTCACATGAAATGGAGACCAATGGATATTTTGATCAAAGTATTCCTTTTGCTTCATTTTCTTCTTATAGCTTATATCCTTAGCTATTTCCCTCATTTCCTCTAGCAAATGAAGATGTACCAACCTTTCTTTTACTGAATCACTTTCATCCATCCTTTCATTTTCCATAACTCTGACCATGGGAATATCAAACTCAATAGGAAGAACTGGATCAATGCCATAAGCCAACTGAAATGGGGAGTATCCTGTTGCTGACTTTGATGTTTCCCTATATGCCCACAATGCTGCATGAATCCTCTTATCCCATTTATGTACCTGCAAGGCTACATCTTTTGCTAGAATTTGACACAACACAAAATTTGTTCGTTCCACTTTGCCCATTCGATTTGTGCTTGGCTTGTATGTTGTTTCCTTCATGTGCTTAATAGAAAACTTATTGACTATGGCTTCTACCACCTCATTAATGAAGTGGCTTCCTTGATCTGTTACAATTTCTAATGGAAAACCAAATCTGGTGACAATGCGTTCATATATGAACCTTGCCACTTCATCCATGGAAGTCTGTTTTCAATGGCCTAGCTTCAACCCACTTGGTTAAATAATCTGTGGCAACTACAATATACTTATTTTGGCATGAGGTAGTTGGAAGTGGACCTACAATGTCTATTCCCCACTTTTCAAAGGGACCAAGTGGAAGAATAGGGCATAATGGAGTTGATGAAGTCTTACGGTTACCATGTGTTTGACAAATATCACATGTCTTACAATAATTATAAAAATATTTAAAAAGAGTGGGCCAGTGATAACCTGCATCCAAGATCCTTCTTGTTGTAAGTTGTCCAGAGAAGTGCCCTCCACATGTACCATTGTGGAATTCTTCTAGCAGCTCCTTCCCTTGATCACGTCCAACTGCCCTCTTGTACTGTCCATCAGGTCCTATTCGAAATAATACTCCATGTAGAATAGAATATGGACGACTGGCTTGAGTAATCTTTCTCTTAGTCTTTGCATTGGCACCATCAGGAAACTTGAATTCATTTAGATAATTTCAAATATCTATGTATTCACTAGGGATTGTGTCAAGGGATAACAATGTTGCATCAGGGAAATCATCATCATCACAAGATGATCCTAAACCATCATAGGCTCAAGAGAGGACATCTGCATTGACATGCTTCTTTCCAGGCCTATCTATAATATCAAATTCAAATTATTGTATAAAAATTATCCATCTTGCTATCCTCCCGATGGGTTAGGCTTATTGACAATATATTTTAAAGCCTGATGATCTGTTATAACTATAAATTTCTGCCCTAGCAAGTAATTTCTAAACTTCTTTACAGAAAAAATGATAGCTAGAGCCTCTTTTTCACTTACAGTATAATTTACCTCAGCACTACTCATTTGTCTGCTCCCAAAGTAAATTGGATGTTCATTCCAATTTTCATCCTTTTAGCTCAAAGTACTTCGTATTTCGCATCTCGAGGCATCGAGTGTACATAATCATTGGCTTGCTCCAATCTGGATTCTTTAAAATAGGTGAAGACACAAGGGCTTCCTTCATTTGTCCAAAAGCTTCATGCACCTTATTTCTTGGTTCATAAGTAACATCCTTCTTCAAGAACTGGGTTAGTGGCTATGCAATCTTTGAGAAATTCTTGATGAACCTTCTATAGTAACCCACATGGCCTAAAAATGGTCTCAACTTACTTCTATTCATAGGAAATGGTAAATCTTTGATTTTTGAAACTTTATTAGGATCAATACCAATACCATATCTGGATATAACATTCCCTAACAAAACGCCTTTAGAACATCCAAAGACACACTTTGTAGAGTTTATTGAGGCTTGTGCTTCATCTAACCTTTGAAATGTTGTCTCCATCTAGTGCAGGTGGTCCATCTTGCTCCCATAGATGCAAAAATCATCCATAAATACTCTGATGAAGTTCCCAATGTAGGGTTCAAACACCCTATTCATCAAGCGCTGGAACGTTGCATTGGAGCATTACATAACCCAAAAGGCATAACTCTATAAGAAAATGTTCCCAAGGAGTGGTGAACGTGGTCTTCAGCTGATCTTTCTCCACTATACGAACTTGGTTGTATCCGCTATATCCATCAGCAAAACTATAGCACTCTTGGCCAGCTACTTTGTCCAAGATCTGATCTAAGAATGGAAGAGGGTAATGATCCTTCTTTGTTGCCTTATTAAGCTTCATGTAATCAACACAAATGCGTAGCTTCCCATTCTTTTTTATTGAGATCACAATGGGAGAAACTCATTCTAAAAATCTCCACAACAAATATGAATCCTGCATCAAGCAACTTATCTATCTCTTCTTTTACAGTCTTGGAAAAATTAGGATTCATTCTATATGGCATTTGCTTTATAGGCTTAGCACCATCTACCAGCTCAATAGAATGTTCTACCCAACTTACTTGACGGAGTTCCTTGTAATCAAAAGTGAATAGGTGTATGTACCTTCGAAAGAGCTGGAGGTAGGATTCCTTCTCACTCTCCATCACAACATCACCAATCTTTATTTGTTGGAGACGATCATCAACTTATTCTTCAGATAATTTTATGGGGTCATGAGTCGGTGTGACTGGAAGGATATCCATGACTGAAACATCAACCTCACTTTCTTCATCTTCAGTGTCCACTTCACTGGTACTAGAGTAATCAGAGGATGTCCAATCATCAGTTTCATCACTTGAATCCATAGGTTCTACCTTATGATGTCGAGGGATCATGTTTATCTTCACCCTCTCTCTACCACGTCCAAGTGTCATGAAACCTTCATTCCAGTAGTTTCTTGCATGAACTATCCTTAGCCATGGTCTTCCCAGCAACATTGGGTATGCAACAGTACCATTTTTCATCACCTGAAATTCTACCACACATACAACACCCATAACAGATATTGCCACATTTGAAACTACACCTTCTGGTTTAGTTTTTCCCTTATTTAATGACCTTAACATAAGTGTTGAAGGGTGATCAATTTTTAAACCCAACATATTCATTACAGACTCGGTCATTACATTAACTGCAACACCTCCATCAACTAAGACATCATGAATTGAAATACCATTACATAATACCTCAGCTTGTGGAGCATAGGGATCCGCCTCTGCCTCCAAAACAGGGACCTCAACCTCCTTCCTTTGTCGAGCATTGAGTCCACTTCGCAGCTCCCGCATCTTCTCGGAATACATAGCCAAGAGTTGACCATATGTAATATTTACAAGCCTTTTAGACAGATCTTCCAAGATGGAGTATGGTCCTTGCCCCTGTGAAATCAGAAAATCCTGCACACCCAAATTTCTTCTCCTATGTTTCTTACTAGTTTCTCCTTTCATATTCTTAGGATCATTTCCATCTTGATTATCTTTTTCTTTCTTTATTTTTGTTACAAACATATCTACTTCATTATTTCTGCTCTTATCTACTACATCGAAGAATTCACATGTGTGCTTTTGCTTTATCATTATCTCCTTTACCAGATGTAAAAGCTCTATCTGGACAATTATACTTATAATGACCCTTTTTATAACAACCATAACAGACAACTTTAGAAATATTTCTTTTTGGACCTCTATCTCCTCCCTGAGAACTAAATTCTTTTCCTTGAAGAAGATTAATAGTTAACTATCCCATCTTCTTGAGCAGATCTTCATACTCAGTAGATGTACTAGGAGAAAGATTTGTGCTCACCGAGAGTGGTTGTGGATTCTGAACCAAAGGTGTTGGTGTAGGCTCTACTTTAGCAACAATTTCTTTGGGCTCCTCTTCCATGCTTTCTTCTTTCCTTCTTGCAATCTCCTTTGCTTGTTCAATGGTAGTGGCGGTCATACTTCACTTGTTGTCTAATCTCTGGCTTCATCCCAAGAATGAAGTGCTTACAGAGGAGATTATCCACGCCATTCATCAACCCATCCACTAATCCTTCCTTCCGGATCTGGGCATCGAGCTTCCTCCTTAGCTCTAGAACACGAGCATGATAATCTCTTATCTTCTCCTTCTCTCCTTGGGCTAGCTTTGTGATCTCGATCATGAGATCTGCATATTTCTGTTGTTCACCAAATTCTTCAAGAAAACTTTCAGTTAATAAATCCCATGAGTTTTTTACATTTTCACCTAGTGTTTCAAACCACCTAAGTGTTGAACCATCCAAAAAGGTAGGAAAAAATTCAGTCCATTGTTCCCTTCTTATAAGGCCATTACAAATACAAGATCGTTTAAACTCTTGAATGAAAGAGGAAGCATCTTCATTAGATTGGGCTAAAATAACAGGAATCTTCCCCATTTTCAAAAGTAACCATAGTGAAATACCAACCCACAAGTACAATCAACAAGACTTATGTGCACAAATAATTGAAATCACTATAATAGAAAATAGAAATGACCAGTGGTAAAATATGGTAAAACTTGATTTTCATGCGGTAAAGCGACTTTACTATGGTAAACACTATTCACAATAAAAAGTGAAGTTACTGCGGTAAATACTATTCACGGTAAAAAGTGACTTTACTATGGTAAATACTATTCACAACAAAAATGACTTTACCATGGTAACTACTATTCACGGCAAAAATGACTTTACCATGGTAACTACCATGCATTAAAAAAAAAGGTTACCCTCCAATTGATTTTTGACTAAGTGGGAATATCTCTCCGTAAAATCCACCAACAAGGAATGGTCCCAAGCAACGGAACCAAAATGTCATCACCAATCTAAGCACTCGATAATTCTTCACGGGAACTCCTCGTGCTACGATTATTTGCTAATGCATATCCTTTAGTTTGGTGGATGTAATCACGGAAACACAACAACATAACACAAGAATACCATCGACTATAATAAGAAGGAATGATGATAAATCTGAAATATCAGAGTAAATTATAATATTAACATGAAATTGTTACAATCTCACCCATGAGGTACTTCAAGTGTTATTGACTTCACTTGCCTTCCACCAATACTATGGGAGAAACTTTACAATTACACCTCTTAATGGCTTCTTCAACACACCTTTAAACTGATGGCTTCCTTTACACACTTCATACAATATTTCTCACTACTTCCTTCTATGCTAAATGAGGGGGGTGGCCTCTTTATTTATAGAACTCCCAAGCTTATCCATCTTATCTCTAAGATAGGATAAGAAATCCACTCTGACGAATCATATTCCATACCTTAACTCTTATCTGTACATGTAAGCTTATCTTTTAAGATAAGATAAACCTTATCATTTCACATGGGTTCCACATTTTTAGAATTTTTACAAATAAAATATACAAAATATTTATGACCTCGCTCCTTGTACTTATTACCAATATAATATTTCTAATTCCTAATCATGTAGACCCTACTTCTCTACTTACCCCAACTTTGACATTTTAACATTACCGGACCACTTACGACAAATATTTACTTTTTACCACAACATTCCTATTGTACTTTTGACTATTACTGTACTATACATTATTGGCGGTGTCATACTAGCAGCACCGTTATCTTCTATCGGACACTACTACTAATTATACTTAACAACATCCTATTCCTAATACATACATTAATGAAATAGAAATTACGGAGGAAAATTTTAGTGTCGACAATACCACCATCTATGGAAGCACAACCAATTCCATTTCCATAAGACAAGATCCCACACTAACGTCCTTGTTAATATACAACTAATATCCATGACACTTTTAAACTCCATCACTATTGCATTGTCTCTCTTACATCATCACATTGATCTCTATCAGTAGCACACTTGGGGGCATCACATTATCTCCCCTCTTACATCACTATCATTTGTCTCTACTATCTACTACTACACTTCATGACTAAACTTTCTAAGCACTACTAAATCTTTGGTACACAAATTATATAGTCACTACCCAATAACACACCCTAGTGCTAAGGTTCACACTTCACTTTTGAGGGCACACTACATCCATGAGCCACACATAATTTACTCTTGTTACAATTCAAGCTCAATAATTTAGGATACATATTTAATTACATCTAATATTCTCTCTCGCTTTGTGCTTCATGACTATCTTTCCAAGAATCACCACATCATTGGTTCATATACTTTATCTTCATTACCTAATGATGCACTCTAGTACTACAGTTCACAATTGACTATTGAGTTCACACTTCATCCATAAACCAAACATCATCTAATATTGTTACACTTCAAGATCAATACTTCATGACACATCTTTCATAACATCTATTACTTTCTCTTGCTCCATGTTTAATGACTAATTTTCCAAGTGTCGCCATATCGTTAGTTTTTATACTTTATCATAATTACCCAATGATGCACTCTAGTGTTATGGTTCACACTTGAATGTTGAGGGTAATTTTCATCAATGAACCTCATATCATCTATTCTTGATACATTTTACAAAACATATTTTCTAACATCTATGCTCACACGACACTTTTCATTTCTTGATAACGTAATCTATTACTATGGTTCACACTTGACTATTACGGGTCCAATTCTTCAATGAACCTCAACTCATACACATTTCACACTTTGTTCTTCATAAAAAAAAATTTCTAGCATCTACCCAAACACAACACATTCATTTCCTAATGATACACTCTTGTTCTATGGTTCATTCTTGATTGTTGAGGGGGAATTTTTAAATAAACTTCATCTCATACACATCCGCTAGGGAAATTTTTCCCTCCTCATATTCACACCTTACACAATCATAGAACACAGCTTACACTCACTCCACATTTTCATATCTTGGTATCCTTTAATCTCGTTATCCTATGTTACTTACATGTTGCACTTTTCTTACTATGTTATCTAGATAATTAGTATGTCATTATATTTTTATATACACACAAACACATTCATTTGGTATCTTGAGGTGAATGTAGAACCTATCATAGATCCATAAACAATGCATGATGTTTGACATCTCTATTTACCACGAGTCCCACGGAGGCTCCCGGAGGTATATACCTTTTCTTCTCTCATACTCTACGCATCACATGTTCTATTGTTACATCATTTACTTTTCACTACTATATTCAGGCTTTGACATACTTTTTTATTTTTCTAACATGTTAATTGGTGCTTCATGTGTAGTATTTTTCTTGCAGGATCAATACAACCATGGATATTTTTCATTTCTTTTTCCTATTGTTTGTGGGTTATACAATATGCCTTGGTTGATCATTGTATTATTTTACTCACTTCGGACCTGATTTTCTTGTGACATTATGAGTGATGTAACATTTTTCAAACCCTCTTTTCACGGTCCATCTTGTCTTCCTTGTTACTTGTTACATTGTCTTTTCTTGCATGTTACTATCATAACTTGTTTCCATGTGCCTTGGTTTCTACCATGCACATCCCCTACTACCTATATGTATCCATTTAAGATATGTATATCAAATTTTGGTCCTATCCTTTAGTCCGTACTCTCTTATAGTGGTCACATGCACCCCAAAAGAGGGGAAATTTTATTACATGACCAAATCACCCTAACAATAACTCGTAGCTCTAGTACAACAAAATACATTACAAAAATGACACAAGAATGCAATTACATATTTTCTTAGAATAAAACTTGGGCCCAAAGCACCAAGGAGACACTAGCACTCAGTCCTAGATAATAGCTATTGGATCTTGTGCCCCCATGGGTGCTATTTTCTTGGTGATAAAAACAAGCAATTTCTATGTTCACCATAATTTACAAAAGTCTACAACACTCAAGTATTTAGATCGGTTCTCCTGTAGCAGAACTTACCTCAAGTTACAACATTTAGTTTACCTCTTATATTTTAGTTACAATCAAAAAATTTGGAACAAAAAGAACAAATTGGGGATGTACCATCTGTAGTGGTGCTTGTTTGGGAATCATCATGGAATGAGAAAAAAACTTTACCTCTCTCCCTAACACTCTTCTCTTAGCATGAGATCACCCAAAAACACGCTATTGGCATGAGCTCACCAAAAACATTCACTCTTAGTGTGAAATCACCAAAAACCTCACCATCAACATTCACAATCAACATGTATAAAGAAACAGGAAAATTTTATATACTTTACTCTCTCATACATCACGTGCACACTTTCCTTCAAACACTTTTTAAATACTTATACATGTATTACTCGATTTTTCATATACAATTTTTGACTACTCTATTTCTCTTCTTTTACAAATCTATCCTTAATATGCAATAAGAACTAGCTCACACTAGCTCCAATAACATGCTATTATGCATACACTTCACCCCTATGGTATACTTCCTTTTCCTAGTCTCCACGCTTCACATTGCAATCACTTCAAACTTCACTTTTCCATCTGGCACACTATAACCTACACTCTTCTCTATATAATTACAAGGTACACATCTTCTATCTACTTTATGCTATCAAGTATTCACTCAAAAAGATAAAGTGGGGGGAAATTTATAAATAAAATTTATGCACTTTGGTACATTTCTAGGTCCTAGAGTATGTTGGCATGTGTGAGTCACAATAAATTTTAAGACCCCCACAAAACAATTTGTAGATATTGCTTGGTGAATCTGTGAAAATTGATGTCATGATGATGGTGAATATGAAGTAAATGGGTTTCAAAGTAAAACATGTTGTCGTGCAAGGTAGAATTTGGTATGCTACTAGTTGATGAAATATATTTTTTTATAGGATGCTAGTATATGATGTCACTTAAAACATATGTAATTTTTTGAAAGAAAAAAATTTACAATAGCATTTTAAATGACTTTCTTAACAAGAAATACGTCCTCACAAAATATGGTGCAAAGACAAAAATTCAAAGAATTCATTTTTGTGAAAAAACACAAAGCTCACTAATTTTGTATGGGAAAAAAATTGATTTTTTTATATTAGAAATTAAAATGACTGTCTCAATGGGAATTGGTTTTCTGTTGTCTAATGACATTAATGAAAAATACTTCTCACTAATATAATTTTTTTATGCTACCACTGTTAGCATAAAAATATATTGTCACCAATAGTATGTTTTGTGCTTCGTATGACATTATATACTATGCTCATGGTCGTAGAATAAAAATTCTACTATCCACCAACATATTTGATGATAACAACTAACAAGTATATAATATATATTTAGTCAATAGCATATAAAAATTCTATTGGCCGATGGCATAAAGGAAAATAGCACAAATTTCAATTTTAAACTAATGGAGAATTGACCCCTAAAATGAACTTGCGCCTAGAAAATTTTGGAAACCATTTCGTAATTCCTACACTAATAATTCACCAATTTTAAATTTTAAAAACTGAAATATTCATGAAATAACGAATATTCTCCACTAAAAGATTCCCTCGTGTGAGTTAGAGTGTTTTCATTGATGTTAAATCTCATTAATGAAAAAGAGGATGATACAGACAACTATAATATGATTTTCATGATGATGATGTGGTTAATCATGGTGTAACATGATGGAAAGAGTGAAGATAGTGAGAATGGATTCACCTTGTAGGTCTAATCATGTGACATAGTTAGCCTAGGTGATCAAACATGATGGTCTGAGTTGTATGGTGACTTGAGGATCATGGTAGAGCCTTAGAGAGCATGATTGGAGAGTTTTGAGACACTCATGTGATTCTTAGAGTGCAAGAATAGGTTTCGACATGGTTTATAGGTGCTCATCTAGACCTAGTCTAGGTGCTTGGAGGCCAAATGGAGCATGAAAGTTAGATGAAAAGGTATATGATCTTGTGGAGGTATACATAGGTGTGATACATGCTTTATAAGGTGTTTTATATCCTTTTTGATATCTTGGAATCCGAGGTATGGTTTTCATCTAATTTAATATGGTCTAAACTACACATGATCCTAGTGCATGGAGGACTAATAACGCATGGTAGTCTTGTGCAAATGTGTGTGATCCTGAAGAAAATCATAAAGTTGAATCACATTATTTTAAATATGTTAATTAATTTAGTATAGGTGTCATGATTTGTTTTGGTAATAGAACACTTGGTTAAGGCTTAAAGCTGTGAAAATTGATGAGGCCTAGTCATGCAAGTCCTAGTGTTGGTGAAGATTTAAACCTACTTATAACCAAGTGAGAAATTTATATTTTATTAGAGGGTTTCATGGTGTTTTGAAAATATTTCATGGTTGTATGATGAATATTTTTCAAAATATAAGTTTTTGAGTCCTATCAAGTTATAGAAAGCTCATTTTCCAACTCGATGTGAGAAATATTGTCTTGGTTGGAATGTTTGATGTTTTTATGGGACAATAATCCTTTCATGGATGATTTTTAATGGATTTAAGAATATCTCAAAGTTTGAATGAGATCAAATAAGGTCAAAAATTTATGAACACTTGCTTAAAAGGTAAGTTGTTTTTATCTATTTTAAACTCTAGTTCATGAGTGATAGTAGACAAAAAAACATTTATGAGCCCAAAATGGATTAAATCATCAAATGTGATGATTTGAGGATGGATAGGGATATCCAATATTTTATTTAGCGATGGTCTCAAGTCATGAAACTTTTTGGAGCACACTCATATTTTATCCTTTTGAGGAAAGAAGGTTTTACTCTAAATTTTTCCATTAGACCCTAGGACTAATTTTGTTTTTTTAGGAGTATGGTTTTGATGTTATGTGTTTGAAGTAATTTTAGAGATAGGATGGACCCCCACATAATTCTATAATTTTCCCACTCCGCACTTCTCCATTCCCTACTTATTATTAAGTAAAACTATTTGAGCAATCCCACACACTCCACACAATCATTTAATTATTGCATTGTGTTATACATATTCACTTAGTGCCTATTAACATCTACATGAACCTATTCCTTAGCAAAAATTATTATATTATGATGCAATATTTATTTATACCTTCGATGCTCATACATCAGCTAGTGTAAAACATAGACTATGCATTCCTCAATTAATCTAATAATGACTTCTTGCACGTTTACCATGTCTTATTATTAAATGATACTTTTTCTTATTAAAAATAAAGGTTTTTTTAATGGGACCCTACCGAGGAAAAAAATACCAACTACCAAGATATAACAATGAATATCCAAACAAACCAATAGGAAAAAGCAATGAGTTGCAATACCATAACAACATCAAGGAATGAACTATCACTTCATATTAGAATTCTTATAATGGGCATGATTCCAGCCATTTTCCTTAGGTGAATCCTTGATAACCTCCTACGAGCCAAAGGTCATCTTTAAGTAGTCTTTGTTTCTAGGCCCCTCCCGAGACATTAATGATTTTAAGAGTGTCGTGGTAAAGAGGAAAGGGGACCAAAACACCGTCAAACCTAGGGAGCATACATTAAGATATTCAAAATTCAATACGACTTGTAATTTATATTTTGTGAAGTTCTCTTCTTCTAGTTTCAATATTAATTAATCAAAGGACTCTTTAGGTTCAACCTCCTCAACTGATTCATTTAAGATTCACCACGGATGGAAGCCGTGGATCGCACTAAAGGAAAGAATTATTTTTCAAATCGTGACCCCGAAACATTGAAGTCAAATATTTCCACATTGAAAACTGCTATAACCTTCATACACATAATCAAACCATAAAAAAACTAAATTTTCCAATCCTCTCGAGCATTTTTCTCCAAATATGACATGTTTTTGGTCTAAGACCCAATCCTTACAATGTCCTCTCCTCCTCACAGGACATGTACACAAAGCCATGACATTAATACTTCCACATTTTTTCCAAAGGAAGTGGAGTCCCTGGGAAAAGAGAAGCATGGCATGCCACATCCTTGACACTTGTGTGCAGTCAATGGAAAAAAAAACATATCTCATATTCCTCCCCACCCATTTGTCTTTCAAATGAGACAACCGAGCTATCCCCAACCATCAATCAAACTATAAAACGAGTTGAAAGCAGGCACATGTATGAGAAAGGGTAGTGGAAATTTTTTTGTATTAGCATGGGTATCACTTGTTGAGACTTTCCTAACCCAGGACTTTGTAGTGTCACAAGGTCTTGTACCATGTATTCGCATGCGCAACTAACACATGTGAGAAGGTATTGGTGTCTTCGTAAAACAAATCTTTCACTAAATCCCCATGTTGTGTCATGAGTTTGATGGATGCAGGGTGGGTTTGTCGTGAGGCATGTTGATATAAAATCTAGCATAGATCATTCTAGATAGTGCCTTAGTGCGGGGATCAATAGCATGGGGGATTCATAGAACTCGACTATGCATAGGATCATGTTAGGTTCCCAAAATCTAGAGGCAAAGAAGGAAACCTAACCCACATAGTAAAATCACACGAGAGGGGTTTCTAGAGAAATTTCAAGGGTCCGATTTGACCAGATTCAGGACTATTCTTCTAAAGAACTATGCACCCTCTTGTAATACCTTGAGTGGATCTTCTTTTAACAAAAATGGAAAAGAAAGGATTCATGAGTCAGGGCCACAACTTCTAGGTTACCTCTTGGTATCCATTTCCTTTTTGCGCAGCTCCTCACAACTTCAATGTTGGGATAGATCCCCACGAAATTTCCCTGGAGTGCAAATTTGCATCTATCCTCATATCATCATGAACAAAAATATATGGCACCCACCATCTCAATATGGAATTAGCAAAGTAGAGGAAGTAGGTAGACTCCTGAAGAAGCACCCTTACCCGTGCCTAAATATTCCCATGAAGCCTTCTATGTAGAAACATGTGTAGAGGGGGTAGGCGGCCCAGATCCAACTTTATTCTCCCACCCATAAGAAAATTTTAACCCTTCTTCTAACATTCTCTCACCTTGTCGAGGCATTATTCTCCCCTAATATAACATCATGCATTATTAAATGATACTTGTCATATTGATTCTATGCTTATTTATATTTACTTGGGTTAATGTAATTTAGGATTTTTAGTTAATATGATTAGTCTTATACTTGTCATGTAAATCCATACAAGTTTTGTTGTAATGGTTATATTAGCCTTATTTATTTATTAATTCTATAAGCAATTATGGGGTGAATAATTCCAAGTCAAAATAAATTTTTTCATTATATTATTCTATGATTTTATTTTAGGTATTCAAAAATTAATACCATCAATTTTAATAATCTGATGCATAGGTTATTTCCTACATAATTTTTCATCAATCGCACATTTAAGTATACTAGTTTAATAGTTAGTTATTCTAGGCAAGATCAGATGATCACTAGCTTCATTTAAAGGGTATGCACACCTCATTTTAACTCATTTCACATCAAAAACATTCATTTAGTATCATATCCAAGGTTTTTAAATAAAATTTTAGAAGGGGTTTTAGTTATTATCAGAAGCTATGATTGCTTTAATGTTTTTAACTTGTATGAATATCATTATTTTCAAAGGAGATAACATTGAGTATTGAGAGATTACTTGAAGAGGATTGTTGTTTGGAAGGGAGTTTAGTAGAATTTCACTCATGGATACATTCCACCTATAGATTGGAATATTTTTTCTCAAAATCAAAAGAGATTAAAAAAATGAATAACAAAAGACAAGTTTTCAAGATTTTTTCTATCTCTAAAGTGTCATATATCCTAGTATATATCAAAGAATTACATGAAGTAAGAATTCCCATGAGGCATGAGATACCTTGGAGACTTCAAATCAAGCATTTGTTAAAGGTAAGAGATGTAAAAATTTAAGCCTTAAAAATGAATTTTAAGAATCTCAGATTGTCGATAATCAAGAAATTGGAGAATATTGCATTAAGATATATGTTGTGGTTCATATAATAAGTGTTAATGGAGAAACCATAGAAGATAATATTAATTTATGGAAAAAATAATATATTTGACACAAACATGAATGCATATTATAATATCTCTTAAAGAGTGTAAGGACATGAGCACTACAAGTGTTGATGAATTATTTGGTTCTCTCTTGTCCCATGAGGATAAGATGAGACTATATGTAGGACGTCTAGAAAATACTTCATAAAAGGAACATGAAAAGAGGAAAGTACTAAAAATGGGTAATATCAACTTTACTTGACAATTATTTATGTAAGTAAAACATTTTTATTATTATTGCAAAATATTGTGACACTTTATAAAAGATTATAGGATATTGGGAGCCAAAATCAAATTAATCAAGAGTGTGAAAAGAGTGCTTTCCAATATGAACAAAGTAAGTAGTTGCAAATCAAATGATTCATATTATTATTTCTCATGTAATGTATGATTAGAGAGTTGAAAAAAGTGATTTCTTGATTCAAGTTTCTCAAATCAAATGACAAGTTAGAAAGATGGTTTTAACAAGTTAGAGTTCTTTTAAAACCCAAGTGTAGTTGGGAGATGGAAATATTGTCCAAGTTTAAGGAAAGTGCAACATGAAACTTAAAAAAATTCAAGGTATGGTAATAGGTCTTCCCAAATTATATCCTAAGATTGTGACACACATCTTTACAAGATATTCTAATCATAAAAAATTGTATAAATTTTATAATCCTACTAGTAACATTATAATAGTTTATTGGGTTTTGAATTTTTCCCAAAATGATATGTATGTTATTATACCCATATTTTTAAAAGATTCATTAGTGAAGGGGGAATCCTCTTGAATAGAAAACAATCCTATTTCTTCCCATGAAATTATTCATGCATCTACTTCAAAATCAAGTAAGCACAACTGTTGTTTTTGAATCCACATAGAGAAAATTAAATGTTGAATCAGAACTATGAGAGAATGATCACAAGGATTCAAGTCAAAGAATTCAATTTTTAAATTTTTTTATGATGAAAATAATATATTTGCATTGTCATGTATGCTTAGTGAACCTAGAAATCATGCGTAAGCTAGTCTAAGGAAAAAATGGGTTAATGTTATGAAAATTGAGATGAATTATAATGAAAAAGAGTGATACCTAAACTCTTATTCATCCTCCAACTTATAAATTGGGTCTACAAGATCAATTGTTATTGGGTTTAACTAGTTTCTAAATTTATGGGCAATCCATTACTGAAGCATTTATAGGTAGTGATTTTTTTTTCAAATATGGAAAAGATACTTATAATCATGGTATTGATTTCATACCGGTAAGTTCATTATGTCTAATTGCATACAAAAATCTAAATTTTGAATGTTTTCTTGATGATAGGAAGTTTACTTTAGGTTATTGCTTTGGATTGGGAAGTGAGTTTGTTTCTTTATCCTCTACTAACACTTAATATACAACTCTTACGTATTATTACATACAATCTATGTGGTTGAGAAGACTCGTAATTGATTTTAAATATTTTAAACTTGTGCTTACACATATTGTTTGTGATAAAAAGGGGCAATACAATTTTCCAATAATCTCTAGTTCTCCATGTTTGAAACAAAATTTAAACTCAAACATCATTTAATGAGAGGCTTGGTCAATGGTAATCAATTTTTCAATTCATATCTATGACATCAAGATCATCTTGTCAATATTTTTATCAAGCTTGTTTTTGTCAAAAATTGATTGAAGATTTGAGAGAGATGATAGAATTTTTTTGCATAAAAGAAAATAATATTGAGTATAATGCTAATATAAAAACCTAATTATAAGTTTTTGACATTTTATATAAAAATATTCTACAATAAAATCTTCAAATGATATTTTATATCAAATTTTAAAGTTATGTATAAAAATAATAAGATATACTTAACTAATTGCATCTCCAACACCACTAACGAGAATATTCTACTACCATAAAAATGAAGATAGAGCTAGAAATTATAAATTATGTTCGAAAATAGGGCAAACCTTTCCTCAAATAAGCCTTAATATTTTTCTTAGAATCAAACAATATCTTAAACATAAGTATTTAAACATTATTATTATATTTTATATTTTTAAAAATATGTCTTAAGTATAATTATCCAAATATTATTATATCATATATTTGTTATTTAAAAACCCTATAAAGATATTGAAAAATACTAATTTGTTTTGTTTATTTTTCTCATATTATTAAATAATTAAAATATTATAATAATTAAATAAATATTTTATTAAATATTTTTTGAAATTATTATTAAACAATTAAAATATTGTAAAAATTAAATAGATATTAAATTATTATTTTTATTTAATTGTTTAATATTTAATATTAAATTTTACTTATTCTTGCCATAATGAAACAACCCATTTCTTGAATAAAAAAAATTAAACAATTTAAAAAGGTCAATAAGTTAATATTATTTTATATTTCATCTTTCTTTTTACAATTTTTTTATTTGAAATACTCTTTTCAAACTATGCAAATGTTTTTATTCTTTTTTAGTTGAAATAGAAGATTTCGTGATAATTTTTAAAATTAGTTATATAAAATATTTAGTTGCGATAGAAAGTTCCCTGATTTTTTAAAACTAGTTATGAATTTTTTTAATTGAACTTACACTAAAATTAAAACCTAATTTCCATTCAGTTATATATTTTTTTATTTATTTTTCTACACTTTTAAACTATGAAAGTGTTTTCATATATATTTTAAAATTAGTTATAATTTTTTTAAAAATCTTGCCTTGCAAATTAAGACCTATTTTCCATTCAATTATATTTTAATTTAATTTATTTAATTTATTTTATTTTATACACTTTTAAACATATGTAAGTGTTTTTATTTATTTTTTGAAATTAGTTCCAATTTTTTTTTTTAAATTTGCCTTTCAAATTAAGACCACCTATTTTCCATTGAGAAAGTAGTTCCATAAAAGAGAGGAGCCCTTAAATTTTTTTATGAAAGTACTCTCATTCCCTTATTTAATTGCAGTGATTTTTTTTTGAAATTAATTATATACAAAATTAAAAAATATTACTCTACAAATTAAGACTATCTATTTTTTCCACTAAAAATTAATTTTATAAAAAAATCCATAATTTTTTAAATTAGTGTTTCACATAAATTTTTTTTTAAATGATAGAAAAATGTCTCATGGTGTAATTTTTAATAAAAAAACAAAACCGCCATTAAAAATATAAAGAAATATATAGAAAATAGTGTTGTATCTATTTTTGCATGAGGAAATTTTAGAATAAAAAGGACATTCCTTAATTTTTTAGGTTCTTGATCTACATTATTTAAAAAAAAAAAAGAACCACTCACAAAGTATTTTTGAAAATAGAGATTCCTTAATTTTAAAGCTATTCTCTCACATTAATTTTTATTATTTTTTTAAAAAATTATAATTTATAGTTTTTCCACCGAGAATGTAGTTATATAAAAGCAGATTCCTTAATTTTAAGTTAGCACCAAATGAATTTTAAAAATTAATATAATATTTCCAATGAAAAATAGTTTTAAAAAGGAGATTCCTTAATTTTATTAAATTATTATCCCACATTAATTTTAAATGAAATTATAATAAAATCTGTCGAAGGGTTTAATTTTTTTCATAGAGTAAACTTAAGAAAACATAGTAAAACTTGGCCTAAGATATAATAAATGTAGATTTTGCAAATAATTTAGAGAATGATAGTGTGCAACAGGAGACAACATTACAACCAATACGAACAACGAGAAGAAGAAGAATGCAAAATAATGATTTACAAGAGGAGTCAACAATCAAACCTAGAAGAAGAAGAAGAATGCAAGACTCACATATTGCGAGAGAACAAATGATATATGATCCCAATGGAATGCTTGGGAGAAATTTCAATACAGCCCAAATGATTTTTCGACACGGTCTTGATAACCTTTCTTCGTTGGTCGTGTGTTATATTTGTTAGGAATGTTACATTGGAATAAAATTTTCTCAAAAACCTGAAGGACCTGTGTGTACTAGATGTCGACAAGAGAAAGGTCATCATTGATTTTTGGCATCGAAAAATATGGATCTCGTGCCCACAATGGCCGAACTTGCAAACTTAACTCAAATTGAGGAAATGTCAATAGCCCATGTCAACCCAACTCGTAGGTGACACATATAATAGGAGGTAAATATAAATATAAAGGTCACACAATAAGTTTTCCTCAAGAATTAAAAGAAATCGCTAATCTTTTCACCCATAGATTGAAAGATTTGTTTGATGATTATTGTTTGGAGGAGAGATTAGTGTGGAACAAATTACGACTTTATGTCAATAGAGAGTGAGTTTACAATGCATTGAAATATAAAATAGAACATGATAAGTTCTATTCAGATGTTCAGATCAATGAAAATGCTATGAATGAACTTCCACCTCATTCTACGAGAGAATGTGTTCAAGCAATCGAACTCGGTTCATATGGAGTTTCATTCGATGCAAATGAAATTGTGTTTCAGAGGTCCGACCATGGAGACGGATGAAGGAAATATAATTAGTCATACAACATTGATGGCGTCTAAACCACCCAATGCACCAAGGGAGATGGAATTAATCCATGTGTGGGTGAATAACCCTCATGCGGACCCTGGAGCACTCATTGATTGGCCAGGGATATGAGGATCTCCTATCAATGAGTATGTGATAGTAGGACTACTTGATATGGCATTCCCTACTCTGTTTCCTGATGGAAAATGTGATTGGCTAGAACCGCGATTAAGAAAAGCACGTCTCCATATATTTGTAAAGCATTTCATGATTTGGCCGACATTATTACATGATGAACATGATCATGAGACATCATGCACAAAATTTTTCTGATATGCCAATCACCATCAATGAGTTACTTCCTATCCTTGAGGGTACAAGGTGTAATGATATGATCATCATTTTGAGACATGATATGGACATGGATTATACTTATGTTGTTGATTAGCATGATGTCTTGTGATTAGATGCTTTTGGATTATGGTTGGATTTTGTTTTAGTAGGATCTACTTATTTGATCATCGATGGACTATTGGATATTGATATTATTATTTTTATATAGATATATCGCATGTGTTCTAACATTGGATTTCTTCGCCTGATGAGTAGAATGTAGTTGTTGAATTTACATTACCGTGATTTTGAAAAAATGATGAAATGCATTGTGAATTAGACCTAGAAATAATGATTGCTTGAATTACGTATAGATGTTAATAAATTTCATGCATATGATTATTTTGGATATTTTGACATGGCCGCAAGGCCGAAGAGGGTATTTTGCATTTTGCAGAAACACAAAGCATGATCACAACCATGAGGGGGATTGGGGACCAAACACAACAGATGCCGGGTGGTTACAACATTGGTCGTCAAGGCAACTTGTAAAAGCTGTATTGTGTTAGCTTGTTCTTGTATGTGTTGAGAAAATTTTCTTGAGGGGGTAATGTTCTAATGTGACCATGGGGTTGAGAATTTTATTTAATTGTTTTATTTACTTTAGTAGGTGATTTCATTTGGGATGCCCTTCTTTTATTACTTTTGCTAAGTATGTTTAGATTAATTTAATATCTTGTTTTAGTCATGTGGGTGTAATAAATTTTGTTGGTTGGCTCCTTGAGCCATGTGTTGTCTCTTGTATTGAATGCTTATCTTGAGTGTTGACCACTCCAAATCTCTTGAAAACTCGAATTTGAGTTTGAGGGCAATTTTGGGGGACTTGTGGGACAAGTTAAACTTGTCCCACACTTCCCAAAACCCCTTACCAACCATATCTATGGGTTGGGAAGCCCAAAAAGGGATTAGTTATTGTTTTGGGAAGTGATTTTGACTTGGAGTGCACTTTTTCTTCATTTTGCATTTATTTTGTACCTTAAGGCACATGGGAAAGGGATGGTTGTGGAAGAGAGTGGTCATTCAACCCAACCACCCATTTATGGTGTTTTGGGATTTGAGTTGACCTTGGGAGATGGTTGAGGATGTGTGATGTGGCATCCTACATGGAGCCACATCACCCTCACCCTTACCTTTGTTCTATTTATTGAAACTTCCTCTCTTGTTGAGGGGGTTAGAGCTTTGTTTTTTTGGTGTTGTTGAAGAGTTCTTTGTTATTTGGAGAGAGAGGAATTGGGAGAAAGAGATAGAGAGAGTTTTTGGACTTGCATGCTTGGATTGATTTGGGAAGGAGCTTGGACAAGTTTCTTGGTGTAGGCTTCTCCAATGGAGAGGTAGGGAACCCTCTCCTTTGTTTTTGCTTTCTTATTATTATTGCTTTTATGCTAAAAATTGTGAAAAAGAAATGCATGTTTACTTTGGTGAAATTGTGAAAAATGGTTTGAATGCTTGTTGTGTAGTATAGGAGAGGTCTATGGGAATAATCATGAGGGAGGCAAAAGAGTAGATTAGGATATTGTGGAGGGAGTTTGAGAGGGATGCCCATCTTGGGTAGGAATGTTTACATTCTACCTTGTCTTTGAGGGAGCCATAAGAGGAGGGAGGCATAAGAGTATGGGAGGAATAAGGGGTACTTGAGGGAGGCATAAGAGTCATAGGGGCTTGTGTATATTGTGGAGGGTTTTGGATGGGCATCTCATCTCATTTGGGAGGCATAAGGGAAACATTCCCATAGTTCCTTCTCTTGTTGGCTTGGATGCAAGCCTTGTTGTGTAATGTTTAATGTTATTGTGTGTCTCTTGTTCTTCTATTTTAGCTTGAATGTTGTGAAGAACTTGTATTGTGGAAGCATGTATAGTTGCCTTGAGTTGGAGACCACCCTCCATTGTGTTGTGTTTGGGGCTCGGGGGTCAATGGAGGAGATTGCTTCTCTTCTCCATTGAGATTTGGTTGGGAGGAGAGTGTTGCCTCTCCCCCTATCTTGGTTGTGATTGATCTTCATGGAACTTGGAGCATGGAAGAAGAACTCTTGGGAGCACAAGAACCTTGTTGTTGACATTGTTAAAAATATCATGTAATTACCCACCTTGAGTGGAGAAAGAAATGTAATATTGCCTTGTTTTCTTTAGTATACATAATTGTAAATTTGTTCCACATGAAGTAGAATGTGTTGTAAAAGATTTTAAGGAAAGTTGCATTGCAATGAAAGTATTTCTTGCTCTAAGATTTATTGGAAAGTGTTGTATCAAATATTGAATGAAAATTGTTTCTTGTTGAATTCCAATAATAAGTATGTAATATAGATGGAATCAAAAGTTGAATGCATGACAATCTATCTATTCTCTTTAGTACTTGACTTGGAACCTTTCTTGAGAATGATAATTTTGTTTACAAGTTAGTAGGCCTTGCTTTAAAATTAATGGAAATATCGTAGTATTCTTTTGTGGAATGTTAGGATAATTCACAAAGAAAAAAATAAATAAATAAAATACATATTAGATTTCATCTTATTACTTGAAGGAGAGGTGTTGAATGGATGGGAAAAATAGTACCTTACTTCCTTCTTGGATACTTGTTGGAAGGACTTAAATTGTTAATGACTACAAATGGATATCTTTTATAGGATTTCGCCGATAACAACGTACTATTATGTTTTCCCTCATGTTAAAAAGTCAGTAAATAATGACAATGAAATCTACAATCAAACCTACACATAAAACTACTCTTATCCTTTGCAAATGTTCTGTGTTTCATTAATATTCTATTGTGAAACAGACCCCTTCTGCACTCCCTTCTTCTGTGACGACGCACTTCATCAAAGCAAATCTGGGTTCATGAATAACCTGATATGAAACAGACCCGCCCTTATGAGTTTATTTTTTTCTTATTTTCCCAACGGACTGTATTCTCTTCAAATCCAGATACAGAAATTGTAATTACAAGATAAAGAAGGACTTATGCCTGTTAGACAACGTGATACACAAAGTGCTGACTGTCCAACAAATGTTTAGATTGTTGCAACGCTTACCAAGGTTCTGAACGTTTTTCTCCTACTTACAAGTTTTAGACACTGCGAGTGGTCCTAGCTTCAAAACGAGTTCGGTGGGCGTCTATCTTAAGAGTGTTGCAATAGACGGCAGTAGTTGTTGGTATGCGTGGTCCATAGTTGAATAACCTGCTGTTGGTGCGCCTCCACTGCCTGGCAGACCACGTGCCAAGGACAGAGCAAAAGAAAAAAAAAAAAAATAATATAGAACGGACCATTCGCCTGTCCCTCACCGCTTGGGTTTAAAGAAAATAGATATATTTATATGTTTTTTTTTTTAAGGAGAATCCCGAATTTATGAATGCATTTGATACTGAACCAGATAACAACATAGTTGGGACTTTCTCGCCCGCCCCTCCTCTCCTTGCAGCACCCATTAAAGGCAAGAGCAACCTCCTCCTCACGCGCAGGGATCTCCATAATCCTCGCCCCCTTTCTCACGCGCCTGTAACACTTTTTTTTTTTTACCATACGTGATTTCTCACGCGGACAGGGTCGTTTGGAAGAGTTATGCGCCTACCTTTAGCTATATCTACCTCCTCCTTTGCTATCTATGCGGCCAGAGGAGTCAAAGACTGGTGTCAGGCCTTTCTCTTGCGCCTGTAGCTTCATCAGCTACCATTCCTCTTGTTGCACGTGACCGGGACAGCGGATTTTGACAGGGCGGTCTGGCAGAGAGATTTGATTTGCAAATCTTGAGGAGTCGATGTGATGCGGCCAGTAGAAAAACGGGGCAGGGTGTAATAAGAAGCGACAGTGGTTGTTGGGTCATCCCAACCAAAGAAAATTAATATTTTTTTGAAACGTTTTCATGGGTCGACTCTTATTACCTTAAATTCAAATCTTATGCATGTACAGAAATAAATATCCCGATTATCAACATTGAATGGATGAAATATATATATATATATATATATATAACTTAGTTATCCGACAAATTTGTATAATTCATATAAAAAAAAAATGTGGAATATTTGTATTTGAAAATCCCATAGTTTAAAAATCATTTTTGAAAAGTCACTTTTTAAAAGTGTAAGCTATATTAAATAAGGTACAAAAAAAAAAAAAATCAATTTTAATGTATCCCTATTTTAATTTAAATTTTGGGTAAACCCAATACATAACTTATCTGGAGTTTTCAATCTAGGATATCACAAAAAGGGATATCGTTTTCGATTTAGTATCACCATGCGTGAAGTCGAAAATTTTTATCCGCTAAGGATGGAGGCGAATGCAACGATTATTGAAGTAAATCTCGAGTAGATGGTTTTGTGACAATCATGTTGTTCTTGTGTTGCGATCGAAATATAAAATAAAATTTTGAAGCTTATCGCTTCCTAAACTAAACAAAGACCACTAACTTGCTTACTCGCCGGAAAAAAAAAAAAATTATGTCGCAATTTTTCATCTTGGTTGTTTTTTGCGCATCATCATCGTCGTTGCGTCGGCGTTTGGTTTTCTGGTGCTACATTTTTGGTATCAGAGCCAGGGGTTCGAAGCTGGGACCCTTGGGCACACGCCGAACACGCAAAACAGGAACTTTCAACTTAGTACAGAACATTATTCTTTTAAAGTATAAAACCATATTGTTGATAATTATAGTAAACAGCAAATTTAGAAAACTGACACAAGACCTAGTACAGTGAACTAACTCTCGCCTTGATCTGTGCAGGAGGCGCGGATTGGGCGAGGGGTCTCTTCACATAGACCTAGACATACCACCACCAGAGCAGGCCGTAGCAGCTCTTCTGCCTCAGATTTTGCAGACACTTCAGGATGTTAATGCCGCTATACGCGGAGAGCCCTTGGGAGGGCGACTTGCTAGACATAGTTTGGAGCCATCAGTAGATGCCTGTGCATCCCTCGACACACGAGGAGCACGAGCAGAGAGAATTTCCGTGCAGAGTCGGCTAGGGCAGAGTCGCCACAGAGAGGACATGGGGACAGGATTTCAGGACATAGGGACAGGTCTCGGAGCCCTAGACAGAGGGAGGAGCATATAGAGAGACCTAGGATTCGTACTACATCAGCTGCAGACCATATCAGGGAGATCCTGAAGCTGCGACCCTCTCACTATTCAGGTGATATAGGTGGTTTTCAGGCAGAGGCCTGGTTGGTGAGCTTGAGCGGATGCTTCAAGCTCTGTCCTTGTAGTAGCAACACGAAAGCTCGTGTTGCGATCCATCTTCTGAAGGATGGAGCAGGAGTCTGGTGGAGGACCGAGGAGCAGAAGCTCCATGTTGACTCAGAGACGATCACCGGGAGCTGTTTGAGGAGCGTTTCAGGAGTGTATTTACCTAGGAGGTTTATTCAGCAGCAGATAGATGAGTTTCATGACCTCCGTCAGGGATCGATGACAGTAGCTGAGTATGAGAGTCGATTTCTGGACCTACTTCAGTATGTCGATTATATGCAGGATGAGCAGGTACGGATTCACAGGTTCATTCGGGGCCTGAACTTGGATTTAGCTGGCGCAGTACGCATTCATTGCCCACAGACGTTAGCAGAGGCCGTGGAGAAGGCCTATATTGCAGAGGAGACACGGGGAAGACACAGCAGGCTAGAGATAGAGTTCGGAGCCGTATCCAGCAGATGCAGGATAGTAGGTCGAAGGGGTCAGTTCCTCCTCCACGGGGTGGACAGAGTTCAGGGCAAGCTTCATTTAGGCCACCACAGCAGCAGCAGCAGCAGCAGACCCACCCACCTTACCGACCTCCTCAGAGATTCGATGCACAGAGAGGACGTAGTATGGGGCCTCCTCCTAGGGGACCCATCAGGACACAGGGTGCACCGAGAGCTCAGTCAGTCGGAGCTCGCCAGCAGAGACCTCAGCAGTCCATAGCCGGATCGTCAGGATCGGCATCTCAGTCATCTAGAGTACCAGCTGGAGCCGCTTCCCACTGGAGAGGATCAAAGGCGACTGTTATGGTTGCGGAGTCGTTGGGCATATTTGGAGAGATTGCCCACTTAACCCTACCAAGGGTAAGACACAGAGCTCAGAGCCTACTGTTGGAGATATGGCACGGAGTCATCGGATCTACGCAGCGGTCGAGAACCGCCAGGCTGAGCATCAGAGTACTGTGATTGAGACGACAGGTAGTGTTGGAGGTATTTCCACCTCTATATTATTTGATTCTGGTTCTTCTGATTCTTTCATTGCACCATCTTTGGTAGAGCGTTGTAGGCTGGTGGCAGTTAGGCAGGGCCGTAGTTGGGACGTTGAGATGGCTTCTGGAGCCAAGATTTCTGTAGACTCCTTAGTCAAGGAGTGTGTAGTGGATTTGGGACCCTTCACCACTACTTCTGATCTTAGGATCCTTCCATTAGGATCTTATGGCATCATTTTAGGCATGGATTGGTTGTCCGCCCACAGAGCTAGAGTGGATTGTTACCACAAGACTATTGCTTGCATAGATGATCTTGGGGTAGAGTCAGTGATATCAGGAGTTAGGAGACCCGTTTCTATTCGTACCATCTCCGCTATGCAGCTTAAGCGGTGTATGCGACGGGGTTGCCAGTTGTATGCTGTTACAGTTAGTGACAGATCAGAGGATGAGTCAGGGGGACCTTCCCTCGATGATCATCCCATCTTATCAGAGTTCGCCGATGTGTTTCCAGGGGAGCTACCGGGATTACCTCCCCCACGTGAGATCGACTTCCATATAGATCTAGTTCCAGGTGCAGAGCCTATCTCACGAGCACCCTATCGGATGACTACACCTGAGTTGTGTGAGCTCAAGTTACAGCTTGAGGGCCTTCTGGAGAAAGGCCTAATTCGTCCTAGTGTATCCCCTTGGGGTGCACCTGTTATCTTCGTAAAGAAGAAGGATGGATCTCTTCGGTTGTGCATTGATTTACCGTCAATTTGAATAAAGTAACGATCAAGAATCGTTACCCCCTTCCACGCATTGACGATTTGTTTGATCAAATGAAGGGGGCAACCGTGTTCTCCAAGATAGATCTTAAGTCAGGGTACCATCAGCTCAGGATTGCGGAGACAGATATCCACAAGACAGCTTTCCGCACGAGATATGGCCACTACGAGTTCACAGTGGTACCTTTTGGTTTGACGAATGCCCCGCAGTGTTTATGAGTTTGATGAATGGGGTATTCAGGACCTTCCTTGATCGCTTCGTGCTCATTTTTCTTGATGATATTCTGATTTACTCACGCACACGTGAGGAGCACGAGGAGCACCTTCGCCAAGTTCTTCAGTGTCTTCGCGAGCAGCGCCTTTACGGGAACTTGGAGAAGTGTGCGTTCTTTCACTGAGGTGCAGTATTTGGGCCACGTTATTTCTGGGGAAGGTATCGCAGTCGATCCTTCCAAGATTCGAGCCATCATGGATTGGCCAGCACCCACTAGTGTGACCGAGGTGCGTAGTTTCATGGGACTAGCAGGATACTACAGGAGGTTTGTTCAGGACTTCTCTCGGATTGCGCACCCCATCACTTCTCTTCAGCGGAAAGGGAAGAAGTTTGTATGGACAGATAAATGTGAGCAGGCCTTCAGTACACTGAAGGAGTGCCTTACGAGAGCACCTATCCTTGCAGTGCCGGATCCTCATGGAGAGTTTTTCGTATGCACAGATGCTTCCTTGGCAGGAATTGGAGGAGTGCTAATGCAGGAGGGTAGAGTAGTTGCCTTTGAGTCTCGCAAACTCAAAGATTATGAGCTCAATTATCCGACCCATGACCTTGAGCTTGCAGCAGTAGTACATGCCTTAGTGCGGTGGAGACATTTTCTTCTTGGCCGGAGATTTACACTCAGGACTGATCACTTGAGTCTTCGCCACCTCTTCACACAGCCCAATCTCAACGCTCGTCAGCGGCGTTGGATGGAGTTACTCTGTGAGTATGACATGGAGATAGAGCATGTGAAAGGGAAGGAGAATGTGGTTGCAGATGCCTTGAGTAGACGGAGACATGTGGCTATGGCCACCTCAGTGGGCACAGATTTGCGGAGTAGGATCTTGCAGCAGCTTCCTCAGGATAGTTTTTACCTTGCAGCCAGAGCAGAGTTTGAGTCTCAGAGACCCTTGAGGGGAGATTTGATGGACTTTCTTTAGAGGCAGATGGTCTTCTCAGACACAGAGGTCGAATATATGTTCCCAGAGATGGAGGCTTGAGACATGACATTTTGACAGAGGCTCATCGTGCACCGTATTCAGCCCATCCCGGGGTGAAGAAGATGCACGCCACCTTGAGACAGCTGTACTTTTGGAGAGGACTTCGGAGAGACATAGCTTCATTTGTATCCCGTTGTTTAGAGTGCCAGAGGGTGAAGGCCGAGCATCAGCATCCAGCTGGCCTTCTCTATCCTCATGCCATACCAGAGTGGAAGTGGGACACCATTTCTATGGATTTCATTGTTGGGTTGCCGACGTCGAGATACCACCACGACGCCATCATGGTCACGGTGGATAAATTGACGAAGGTAGCTCACTTTTCTCCAGTGAAGACTACCTACACGGCTAGTGCAAAGAAGACGAGTATACCTTGATGAGATTGTCAGACTACATGGGATTCCGCGGAAGATCATTTGCGACCGCGACCCTTTGTACACCTCCCATTTCTGGACCACCATGCAGTATGCCCTCGGGACGAGGATTAATTTTAGTACAGCTTATCACCCTGAGACAGATGGACAGACAGAGAGGGTGAATCAGATTCTGGAGGACATGCTCAGGATGTACGTGATGGATCATCAGTCGAGATGGGAGGAGTATCTGTATTTGGTGGAGTTTGCCTACAATAACAGTTTTCAGAGTTCTATAGGCATGGCTCCTTTTCAGGCATTATATGGTAGAGAGTGCAGGACACCTCTTAGTTGGGATAGGATTGAGGACAGGGTTTCTCTTGGGCCAGCATTATTACAGGACATGGAGCAGCAGGTTACCTTGATTAGACAGAGATTGCAGGAGGCTCAGGATAGACAGAAGAAGTATGCAGACCAACATAGGACAGATCGCAGTTTTGAGGTAGGCACGAAGGTGTTTCTTCGTGTCAGGCCACATAAGAGCCCTATCCGTTATGGAAAAGGTTCTAAGCTTGCTCCTAGGTTTGTGGGACCCTTTGAGATCTTGGAGCGCCTCGGCCCCTTAGCCTATCGTCTAGCACTGCCACCTAGCTTATCGCGCGTCCATGATGTATTTCACGTTTCTGTGCTTAGGAGATATGTTTCTGATCCTTCTCATGTGCTAGATTGGACTGCATTGCAGGTGCAGGATCAGGGGCAGGTGATGGTGGAGCCCGTGCGCATTTTAGATCGCAGGACCCTGGGCCTTCGCGGCAGAGAGATTGATCAGGTTCGAGTCCAATGGGACAGATACGATGAGACTGCTGCTACTTGGGAGGATGCTACATCATTGCGAGCTCAGTTTCCACACTTGTTTCAGTGACTTCCAGGAGGAAGTCTAGTCTAAGGGGAGGGGGATGTAATGCCCACTTCCCTACGACACTTAGTTGATCATCATTTTGAGTTATGCAGACTTTAGATATGGACATGGATTATACTTATGTTGATTAGCATGATGTCTTGTGATTAGATGCTTTTGGATTATGGTTGGATTTTGTTTTCAGTAGGATCTGCACTGAATCATGGACAGACTATTGGATATTGATATTATTTTTATATAGATATATCGCATGTGTTCTAACATTGGATTTCTTCGCCCTGATGAGTAGAATGTAGTTGTTGAATTTACATTACCGTGATTTTGAAAAAATGATGAAATGCATAATTAAGTTGTGAATTAGACCTAGAAATAATGATTGCTTGAATTTCGTATAGATGTTAATAAATTTCATGCATATGATTATTTTGGATATTTTGACATGGCCGCCAGGCCGAAGAGGGTATTTTGCATTTTTGCAGGAAACACAGCATGATCACAACCATGAGGGGGATTGGGGACCAAACACAACAGGATGCCGGGTGGTTACAACATTGGTCGTCAAGGCAACTTGTAAACTGTATTGTGTTAGCTTGTTCTTGTATGTGTTGAGAAAATTGCTTGAAGGGGTAATGTTCTAATGTGACCATGGGGTTGAGAATTTTATTTAATTGTTTTATTTACTTTAGTAGGTGACTTCATTTGGGATGCCCTTCTTCTATTACTTTTGCTAAGTATGTTTAGATTAATTTATTATCTTGTTTTAGTCATGTGGGTGTAATAAATTTTGTTGGTTGGCTCCTTGAGCCATGTGTTGTCTCTTGTTTTGAATGCTTATCTTGAGTGTTGACCACTCCAAATCTCTTGAAAACTCGAATTTGAGTTTGAGGGCAATTTTGGAGGACTTGTGGGACAAGTTAAACTTGTCCCACACTTCCCAAAACCCCTTACCAACCATATCTATGGGTTGGGAAGCCCAAAAAGGGATTAGTTATTGTTTTGGGAAGTGATTTTGACTTGGAGTGCACTTTTTCTTCATTTTGCATTTATTTTGTACCTTAAGGCACATGGGAAAGGGATGGTTGTGGAAGAGAGTGGTCATTCAACCCAACCACCCATTTATGGTGTTTTGGGATTTGAGTTGACCTTGGGAGATGGTTTGAGGATGTGTGATGTGGCATCCTACATGGAGCCACATCACCCTCACCCTTACCTTTGATCTATTTATTGAAACTTCCTCTCTTGTTGAGGGGGTTAGAGCTTTGTTTTTGTGTTGTTGAAGAGTTCTTTGTTATTTGGAGAGAGAGGAATTGGGAGAAAGAGATAGAGAGAGTTTTTGGACTTGCATGCTTGGATTGATTTGGGAAGGAGCTTGGACAAGTTTCTTGGTGTAGGCTTCTCCAATGGAGAGGTAGGGAACCCTCTCCTTTGTTTTTGCTTTCTTATTATTATTGCTTTTATGCTAAAAATTGTGAAAAAGAAATGCATGTTTACTTTGGTGATATTGTGAAAAAGGGTTTGAATGCTTGTTGTATAGTATAGGAGAGGTCTATGGGGATAGTCTTGAGGGAGGCAAAAGAGTAGATTAGGATGTTGTGGAGGGAGTTTGAGAGGGATGCCCATCTTGGGTAGGAATGTTTACATTCTACCTTGTCTTTGAGGGAGCCATAAGAGGAGGGAGGCATAAGAGTATGGGAGGAATAAGGGGTACTTGAGGGAGGCATAAGAGTCATAGGGGCTTGTGTATATTGTGGAGGGTTTTAGATGGGCATCTCATCTCATTTGGGAGGCATAAGGGAAATATCCCCATAGTTCCTTCTCTTGTTGGCTTGGATGCAAGCCTTGTTGTGTAATGTTTAATGTTATTGTGTGTCTCTTGTTCTTCTATTTTAGCTTGAATGTTGTGAAGAACTTGTATTGTGGAAGCATGTATAGTTGCCTTGTGTTGGAGACCACCCTCCATTGTGTTGTGTTTGGGGCTCGGGGGTCAATGGAGGAGATTGCTTCTCTTCTCCATTGAGATTTGGTTGGGAGGAGAGTGTTGCCTCTCCCCCTATCTTGGTTGTGATTGATCTTCATGGAACTTGGAGCATGGAAGAAGAACTCTTGGGAGCACAAGAACCTTGTTGTTGACATTGTTAAAAATATCATGTAATTACCCACCTTGAGTGGAGAAAGAAATGTAATATTGCCTTGTTTTCTTTAGTATACATAATTGTAAATTTGTTCCACATGAAGTAGAATGTGTTGTAAAAGATTTTAAGGAAAGTTGCATTGCAATGAAAGTATTTCTTGCTCTAAGATTTATTGGAAAGTGTTGTATCAAATATTGAATGAAAATTGTTTCTTGTTGAATTCCAATAATAAGTATGTAATATAGATGGAATCAAAAGTTGAATGCATGACAATCTATCTATTCTCTTTAGTACTTGACTTGGAACCTTTCTTGAGAATGATAATTTTGTTTACAAGTTAGTAGGCCTTGCTTTAAAATTAATGGAAATATCGTAGTATTCTTTTGTGGAATGTTAGGATAATTCACAAAGAAAAAAAAATAAAAAATAAAATACATATTAGATTTCATCTTATTACTTGAAGGAGAGGTGTTGAATGGATGGGAAAAATAGTACCTTACTTCCTTCTTGGATACTTGTTGGAAGGACTTAAATTGTTAATGACTACAAATGGATATCTTTTATAGGATTTCGCCGATAACAACGTACTATTATGTTTTCCCTCATGTTAAAAAGTCAGTAAATAATGACAATGAAATCTACAATCAAACCTACACATAAAACTACTCTTATCCTTTGCAAATGTTCTGTGTTTCATTAATATTCTATTGTGAAACAGACCCTTCGCACTCCCTTCTTTCGTGGATTTACGCACTTCATCAAAGCAAACTGGGTTCATGAATAACCCGATATGAAACAGACCCGCCCTTATGAGTTTATTTTTTTCTTATTTTCCCACTGATCGTATTCTCTTCAAATCCAGATACGTAAATTGTAATTACAAGATAAAGAAGGACTTATGCCTGTTAGACAACGTGATACACAAAGTGTCTTGATCGTCCAACAAATGTTTAGATTGTTGCAACGCTTACCAAGGTTCTCGAACGTTTTTCTCCTTACAAGTTTTAGACTTCATGCGAGTGGTCCTAGCTTCAAAAAACGAGTTCGGTGGGCGTCTATCTTAAGAGTGTTGCAATAGACGGCGGTAGTTGTTGGTATGCGTGGTCCATAGTTGAATAACTGCTTTGTTAGTGCGCCTCCACCGCCCGGCAGACCACGTGCAAGGCAAGGGAGCAAAAGAAAAGAAAAAAAAAAATAATATAGAACGGACCATTCTTTGTCCCTCACCGCTTGGGTTTAAAGAAAATAGATATATTTATATGTTTTTTTTAAGGAGAATCCCGAATTTATGAATGCATTTGATCTCGAACAGAGATAACAACATAGTGGGACACTTTCGCCCGTCCTCTCCTTGCAAAGCACCCATTCAAGGCAAGAGCAACCTCCTCCTCACGCGCGCAGGATCTCCAATCCTGCCCCCTTTCTCACGCGCTTTGTAACACTTTTTTTTTTTACCATACGTGATTTCTCACGCGGACGTGGTCGTTTGGAAGAGTTATGCGCCTACCTTTAGCTATATCTACCTCCTCCTTTGCTATCTATGCGGCGGAGGAGTCAAAGACTCGGTGTCGAGCCTTTCTCTTGCGCTGTAGCTTCATCGGCCTACCATTCCTCTTGTTGCACGTGACCGGGACGGCCGGATTTTGACAGGGATGGTGCAGCAGAGAGATTTGATTTGCAAATCTTGAGGAGTCGATGTGATGCGGCGTGAGAAAACGGGGAAGGGTGTAATAAGAAGTTTATTGCAAAGTGGTGGTTGTTGGGTCATCCCAACCAAAAAGAATTAAATTTATTTTGAAACGTTTTCATGGGATTGACTCTTATTACTTTAAATTCAAATTCTATGCATGTACAGGAATAAAATATTCCAATTATCAACATTGAGTGGATGAAATAATATAATATATATATATATATATATATATATATAACTTAGTTATCCGACAAATTTGTATAATTTATAATTCATAAAAAAAAATTGTGGAATATTTGTATTTTGAAAATTCCATAGTTTAAAATCATTTTTGTAAAGTCACTTTTTAAAAGTGTAAGCTATATTAAATAAGGTACAAAAATCAATTTTAATGTATCCCTATTTTAATTTAAATTTTGGGTAAACCCAATACATAACTTATCTGGAGTTTTCAATCTAGGATATCACAAAAAGGGATATCGTTTTCGATTTAGTATCACCATGCGTGAAGTCGAAAATTTTTATCCGCTAAGGATGGAGGCGAATGCAACGATTATTGAAGTAAATCTCGAGTAGATGGTTTTGTGACGATCATGTTGTTCTTGTGTTGCGATCGAAATATAAAATAAAAGTTTGAAGCTTATCAGTTCCCTAAACTAAACAAAGACCACTAACTTGCTTACTCTGTCAAAAAAAAAAAAAAAAAAATTATGTCGCAATTTTTCATCTTGGTTGTTTTTGGCGCGTCATCGTCGTAGCGTCGGCGTTTGGTTTTCCGGTGCTACATTTTTGGTATCAGAGCCAGGGGTTCGAAGCTGGGACCCTTGGGCACACGTCGAACACGCAAAACAGGAACTTTCAACTTAGTACAGAACATTATTCTTTTAAAGTATAAAACCATATTGTTGATAATTATAGTAAACAGCAAATTTAGAAAACTCGACACAAGACCTAGTACAGTGAACTAACTCTCGCCTTGATCTGTGCAGGAGGCGCGGATTGGGCGAGGGGTCTCTTCACATAGACCTAGACATACCACCACCAGAGCAGGCCGTAGCAGCCCTTCTGCCTCAGATTTTGCAGACACTTCAGGATGTTAATGCCGCTATACGCGGAGAGCCCTTGGGAGGGCGACTTGCTAGACATAGTTTGGAGCCATCAGTAGATGCCCAGGCATCCCCTCGACACAGCGAGGAGCACAGAGCAGAGAATTTCCGTGCAGAGTCGGCTAGGGCAGAGTCGCCACAGAGAGGACATGGGGACAGGATTTCAGGACATAGGGACAGGTCTCGGAGCCCTAGACAGAGGGAGGAGCATACAGAGAGACCTAGGATTCGTACTACATCAGCTGCAGACCATATCAGGGAGATCCTGAAGCTGCGACCCTCTCACTATTCAGGTGATATAGGTGGTTTTCAGGCAGAGGCCTGGTTGGTGAGCTTGAGCGGATGCTTCAAGCTCTGTCCTTGTAGTAGCAACACGAAAGCTCGTGTTGCGATCCATCTTCTGAAGGATGGAGCAGGAGTCTGGTGGAGGACCGAGGAGCAGAAGCTCCATGTTGACTCAGAGACGATTACCTGGGAGCTGTTTGAGGAGCGGTTCAGGAGCAGGTATTTACCTAGGAGGTTTATTCAGCAGCGTATAGATGAGTTTCATGACCTCCGTCAGGGATCGATGACAGTAGCTGAGTATGAGAGTCGATTTCTGGACCTACTTCAGTATGTCGATTATATGCAGGATGAGCAGGTACGGATTCACAGGTTCATCCGGGGCCTGAACTTGGATTTAGCTGGCGCAGTACGCATTCATTGCCCACAGACGTTAGCAGAGGCCGTGGAGAAGGCCTATATTGCAGAGGAGACACGGGGAAGACACAGCAGGCTAGAGATAGAGTTCGGAGCCGTATCCAGCAGATGCAGGATAGTAGGTCGAAGGGGTCAGTTCCTCCTCCACGGGGTGGACAGAGTTCAGGGCAAGCTTCATTTAGGCCACCACAGCAGCAGCAGCAGCAGCAGACCCGCCCACCTTACCGACCTCCTCAGAGATTCGATGCACAGAGAGGACGTAGTATGGGGCCTCCTCCTAGGGGTCCCATCAGGACACAGGGTGCACCGAGAGCTCAGTCAGTCGGAGCTCGCCAGCAGAGACCTCAGCAGTCCATAGCCGGATCGTCAGGATCGGCATCTCAGTCATCTAGAGTACCAGCTGGAGCCGCTTCCCACTGGAGAGGATCAGGCGGCTGTTATGGTTGCGGAGTCGTTGGGCATATTTGGAGAGATTGCCCACTTAACCCTACCAAGGGTAAGACACAGAGCTCAGAGCCTACTGTTGGAGATATGGCACGGAGTCATCGGATCTACGCAGCGGTCGAGAACCGCCAGGCTGAGCATCAGAGTACTGTGATTGAGACGACAGGTAGTGTTGGAGGTATTTCCACCTCTATATTATTTGATTCTGGTTCTTCTGATTCTTTCATTGCACCATCTTTGGTAGAGCGTTGTAGGCTGGTGGCAGTTAGGCAGGGCCGTAGTTGGGACGTTGAGATGGCTTCGGGAGCCAAGATTTCTGTAGACTCCTTAGTCAAGGAGTGTGTAGTGGATTTGGGACCCTTCACCACTACTTCAGATCTTAGGATCCTTCCATTAGGATCTTATGGCATCATTTTAGGCATGGATTGGTTGTCCGCTCACAGAGCTAGAGTGGATTGTTACCACAAGACTATTGCTTGCATAGATGATCTTGGGGTAGAGTCAGTGATATCAGGAGTTAGGAGACCCGTTTCTATTCGTACCATCTCCGCTATGCAGCTTAAGCGGTGTATGCGACGGGGTTACCAGTTGTATCTTTATTCTGATTAGTGACAGAGAGAGGACGAGTCGGGGGACCTTCCCTCGATGATCATCCCATCTTATCAGAGTTCGCCGATGTGTTTCCAGGGGAGCTACCGGGATTACCTCCCCCACGGGAGATCGACTTCCATATAGATCTAGTTCCAGGTGCAGAGCCTATCTCGCGAGCACCCTATCGGATGACTACACCTGAGTTGTGTGAGCTCAAGTTACAGCTTGAGGGCCTTCTGGAGAAAGGCCTAATTCGTCCTAGTGTATCCCCTTGGGGTGCACCAGTTATCTTCGTAAAGAAGAAGGATGGATCTCTTCGGTTGTGCATTGATTACCGTCAGCTGAATAAAGTAACGATCAAGAATCGTTACCCCCTTCCACGCATTGACGATTTGTTTGATCAAATGAAGGGGGCAACCGTGTTCTCCAAGATAGATCTTAAGTCAGGGTACCATCAGCTCAGGATTGCGGAGACAGATATCCACAAGACAGCTTTCCGCACGAGATATGGCCACTACGAGTTCACAGTGGTACCTTTTGGTTTGACGAATGCCCCCGCAGTGTTTATGAGTTTGATGAATGGGGTATTCAGGACCTTCCTTGATCGTTTCGTGCTCATTTTTCTTGATGATATTCTGATTTACTCACGCACACGTGAGGAGCACGAGGAGCACCTTCGCCAAGTTCTTGGTGTCTTCGCGAAAGCGGCGCCTTTACGGGAACTTGGAGAAGTGTGCGTTCTTTCAATCGAGGTGCAGTATTTGGGCCACGTTATTTCTGGGGAAGGTATCGCAGTCGATCCTTCCAAGATTCGAGCCATCATGGATTGGCCAGCACCCACTAGTGTGACCGAGGTGCGTAGTTTCATGGGACTAGCAGGATACTACAGGAGGTTTGTTCAGGACTTCTCTCGGATTGCGCACCCCATCACTTCTCTTCAGCGGAAAGGGAAGAAGTTTGTATGGACAGATAAATGTGAGCAGGCCTTCAGTACACTGAAGGAGTGCCTTACGAGAGCACCTATCCTTGCAGTGCCGGATCCTCATGGAGAGTTTTTCGTATGCACTGATGCTTCCTTGGCAGGAATTGGAGGAGTGCTAATGCAGGAGGGTAGAGTAGTTGCCTTTGAGTCTCGCAAACTCAAAGATTATGAGCTCAATTATCCGACCCATGACCTTGAGCTTGCAGCAGTAGTACATGCTTTAGTGCGGTGGAGACATTTTCTTCTTGGCCGGAGATTTACACTCAGGACTGATCACTTGAGTCTTCGCCACCTCTTCACACAGCCCAATCTCAACGCTCGTCAGCGGCGTTGGATGGAGTTACTATGTGAGTATGACATGGAGATAGAGCATGTGAAAGGGAAAGGAGAATGTGGTTGCAGATGCCTTGAGTAGACGGAGACATGTGGCTATGGCCACCTCAGTGGGCACAGATTTGCGGAGTAGGATCTTGCAGCAGCTTCCTCAGGATAGTTTTTACCTTGCAGCCAGAGCAGAGTTTGAGTCTCAGAGACCCCTTGAGGGTAGATTTGATGGATTTTCGTTAGAGGAAGATGGTCTTCTCAGACACAGAGGTCGAATATATGTTCCCAGAGATGGAGGCTTGAGACATGACATTTTGACAGAGGCTCATCGTGCACCGTATTCAGCCCATCCCGGGGTGAAGAAGATGCACGCCACCTTGAGACAGTTGTACTTTTGGAGAGGACTTCGGAGAGACATAGCTTCATTTGTATCCCGTTGTTTAGAGTGCCAGAGGGTGAAGGCCGAGCATCAGCATCCAGCTGGCCTTCTCTATCCTCATGCCATACCAGAGTGGAAGTGGGACACCATTTCTATGGATTTCATTGTTGGGTTGCCGACGTCGAGATACCACCACGACGCCATCATGGTCACGGTGGATAAATTGACGAAGGTAGCTCACTTTTCTCCAGTGAAGACTACCTACACGGCTAGTGCAGTAGCACGAGTATACCTTGATGAGATTGTCAGACTACATGGGATTCCGCGGAAGATCATTTGCGACCGCGACCCTTTGTACACCTCCCATTTCTGGACCACCATGCAGTATGCCCTCGGGACGAGGATTAATTTTAGTACAGCTTATCACCCTGAGACAGATGGACAGACAGAGAGGGTGAATCAGATTCTGGAGGACATGCTCAGGATGTACGTGATGGATCATCAGTCGAGATGGGAGGAGTATCTGTATTTGGTGGAGTTTGCCTACAATAACAGTTTTCAGAGTTCTATAGGCATGGCTCCTTTTCAGGCATTATATGGTAGAGAGTGCAAGACACCTCTTAGCTGGGATAGGATTGAGGACAGGGTTTCTCTTGGGCCAGCATTATTACAGGACATGGAGCAGCAAGGTTACCTTGATTAGACAGAGATTGCAGGAGGCACAGGATGACAGAAGAAGTATGCAGACCAACATAGGACAGATCGCAGTTTTGAGGTAGGCACGAAGGTGTTTCTTCGTGTCAGGCCACATAAGAGCCCTATCCGTTATGGAAAAGGTTCTAAGCTTGCTCCTAGGTTTGTGGGACCCTTTGAGATCTTGGAGCGCCTCGGCCCCTTAGCCTATCGTCTAGCACTGCCACCTAGCTTATCGCGCGTCCATGATGTATTTCACGTTTCTGTGCTTAGGAGATATGTTTCTGATCCTTCTCATGTGCTAGATTGGACTGCATTGCAGGTGCAGGATCAGGGGCAGGTGATGGTGGAGCCCGTGCGCATTTTAGATCGCAGGACCCTGGGCCTTCGCGGCAGAGAGATTGATCAGGTTCGAGTCCAATGGGACAGATACGATGAGACTGCTGCTACTTGGGAGGATGCTACATCATTGCGAGCTCAGTTTCCACACTTATTTCAGTGACTTCCAGGAGGAAGTCTAGTCTAAGGGGGGGATGTAATGCCCACTTCCCTACGACGCTTAGTGATCATCATTTTGAGTTATGCGCAGACTTTAGATATGGACATGGATTATACTTATGTTGATTAGCATGATGTCTTGTGATTAGATGCTTTTGGATTATGGTTGGATTTTGTTTTTAGTAGGATCTCCTTTGAATCATGGGATGACTATTGGATATTGATATTATTTTTATATAGATATATTGCATGTGTTCTAACATTGGATTTCTTCGCCCTGATGAGTAGAATGTAGTTGTTGAATTTACATTACTATGATTTTGGAAAAATGATGAAATGCATAATTAAATTGTGAATTAGACCTAGAAATAATGATTGCTTGAATTACGTATAGATGTTAATAAATTTCATGCATATGATTATTTTGGATATTTTGACATGGCCGCAAGGCCGAAGAGGGTATTTTGCATTTTGCAGGAAACACAGCATGATCACAACCATGAGGGGGATTGGGGACCAAACACAACAGAATGTCGGGTGGTTACAACATTGGTCGTCAAGGCAACTTGTAAACTGTATTGTGTTAGCTTGTTCTTGTATGTGTTGAGAAAATTTTCTTGAGGGGGTAATGTTCTAATGTGACCATGGGGTTGAGAATTTTATTTAATTGTTTTATTTACTTTAGTAGGTGATTTCATTTGGGATGCCCTTCTTTTATTACTTTTGCTAAGTATGTTTAGATTAATTTAATATCTTGTTTTAGTCATGTGGGTGTAATAAATTTTGTTGGTTGGCTCCTTGAGCCATGTGTTGTCTCTTGTATTGAATGCTTATCTTGAGTGTTGACCACTCCAAATCTCTTGAAAACTCGAATTTGAGTTTGAGGGCAATTTTGGGGGACTTGTGGGACAAGTTAAACTTGTCCCACACTTCCCAAAACCCCTTACCAACCATATCTATGGGTTGGGAAGCCCAAAAAGGGATTAGTTATTGTTTTGGGAAGTGATATTGACTTGGAGTGCACTTTTTCTTCATTTTGCATTTATTTGTGCCTTAAGGCACATGGGAAAGGGATGGTTGTGGAAGAGAGTTGTCATTCAACCCAACCACCCATTTATGGTGTTTTGGGATTTGAGTTGACCTTGGGAGATGGTTTGAGGATGTGTGATGTGGCATCCTACATGGAGCCACATCACCCTCACCCTTACCTTTGATCTATTTATTGAAACTTCCTCTCTTGTTGAGGGGGTTAGAGCTTTGTTTTTGTGTTGTTGAAGAGTTCTTTGTTATTTGGAGAGAGAGGAATTGGGAGAAAGAGATAGAGAGAGTTTTTGGACTTGCATGCTTGGATTGATTTGGGAAGGAGCTTGGACAAGTTTCTTGGTGTAGGCTTCTCCAATGGAGAGGTAGGGAACCCTCTCCTTTGTTTTTGCTTTCATATTATTATTGCTTCTATGCTAAAAATTGTGAAAAAGAAATGCATGTTTACTTTGGTGATATTGTGAAAAATGGTTTGAATGCTTTTTGTGTAGTATAGGAGAGGTCTATGGGAATAATCATGAGGGAGGCAAAAGAGTAGATTAGGATATTGTGGAGGGAGTTTGAGAGGGATGCCCATCTTGGGTAGGAATGTTTACATTCTACCTTGTCTTTGAGGGAGCCATAAGAGGAGGGAGGCATAAGAGTATGGGAGGAAAAAGGGGTACTTGAGGGAGGCATAAGAGTCTTAGGGGCTTGTGTATATTGTGGAGGGTTTTAGATGGGCATCTCATCTCATTTGGGAGGCATAAGGGAAATATCCCCATAGTTCCTTCTCTTGTTGGCTTGGATGCAAGCCTTGTTGTGTAATGTTTAATGTTATTGTGTGTCTCTTGTTCTTCTATTTTAGCTTGAATGTTGTGAAGAACTTGTATTGTGGAAGCATGTATAGTTGCCTTGTGTTGGAGACCACCCTCCATTGTGTTGTGTTTGGGGCTCGGGGGTCAATGGAGGAGATTGCTTCTCTTCTCCATTGAGATTTGGTTGGGAGGAGAGTGTTGCCTCTCCCCCTATCTTGGTTGTGATTGATCTTCATGGAACTTGGAGCATGGAAGAAGAACTCTTGGGAGCACAAGAACTTGTTGTTGACATTGTTAAAAATATCATGTAATTACCCACCTTGAGTGGAGAAAGAAATGTAATATTGCCTTGTTTTCTTTAGTATACATAATTGTAAATTTGTTCCACATGAAGTAGAATGTGTTGTAAAAGATTTTAAGGAAAGTTGCATTGCAATGAAAGTATTTCTTGCTCTAAGATTTATTGGAAAGTGTTGTATCAAATATTGAATCAAAATTGTTTCTTGTTGAATTCCAATAATAAGTATGTAATATAGATGGAATCAAAAGTTGAAGGCATGGCAATCTATCTATTCTCTTTAGTACTTGACTTGGAACCTTTCTTGAGAATGATAATTGTGTTTACAAGTTAGTAGGCCTTGCTTAAAAAAAAATTAATGGAAATATCGTAGTATTCTTTTGTGGAATGTTAGGATAATTCACAAAAAAAAAAATAAATAAATAAAATACATATTAGATTTCATCTTATTACTTGAAGGAGAGGTGTTGAATGGATGGGAATATAGTACCTTACTTCCTTCTTGGATACTTGTTGGAAGGACTTAAATTGTTAATGACTACAAATGGATATCTTTTATAGGATTTCGCCGATAACAACGTCTTATTATGTTTTCCCTCATGTTAAAAAGTCAGTAAATAATGACAATGAAATCTACAATCAAACCTACACATAAAACTACTCTTATCCTTTGCAAATGTTCTGTGTTTCATTAATATTCTATTGTGAAACAGACCCCTTCTGCACTCCCTTCTTCTGTGACGACGCACTTCATCAAAGCAAATCTGGGTTCATGAATAACCTGATATGAAACAGACCCGCCCTTATGAGTTTATTTTTTTTTCTTATTTTCCCACGGACTGTATTCTCTTCAAATCCAGATACAGAAATTGTAATTACAAGATAAAGAAGGACTTATGCCTGTTAGACAACGTGATACACAAAGTGCTGACTGTCCAACAAATGTTTAGATTGTTGCAACGCTTACCAAGGTTCTGAACGTTTTTCTCCTTACAAGTTTTAGACACTGCGAGTGGTCCTAGCTTCAAAAACGAGTTCAGTGGGCGTCTATCTTAAGAGTGTTGCAATAGACGGCAGTAGTTGTTGGTATGCGTGGTCCATAGTTGAATAACCTGCTGTTGGTGCGCCTCCACTGCCTGGCAGACCACGTGCCAAGGACAGAGCAAAAGAAAAAAAAAAAAAATAATATAGAACGGACCATTCGCCTGTCCCTCACCGCTTGGGTTTAAAGAAAATAGATATATTTATATGTTTTTTTTTTGAAGGAGAATCCCGAATTTATGAATGCATTTGATACTGAACCAGATAACAACATAGTTGGACAGCTTTCTGCCCCGTCCTCTCCTTGCAGCACCCATTGAAGGCAAGAGCAACCTCCTCCTCACGCGCAGGGATCTCCATAATCCTCGCCCCCTTTCTCACGCCCTGTAACATTTTTTTTTTTTTACCATACGTGATTTCTCACGCGGATGTGGTCGAGTCGTTTGGAAGAGTTATGCGCCTACCTTTAGCTATATCTACCTCCTCCTTTGCTATCTATGCGGCAAAGAGGAGTCAAAGACTCGGTGTCGAGGCCTTTCTCTTGCGCCCTGTAGCTTCATCGGCCTACCATTCCTCTTGTTGCACGTGACCGGGACAGCCGGATTTTTGACAGGTGATGCAGCAGAGAGAGATTTGATTTGCAAATCTTGAGGAGTCGATGTGATGCGGCCAAGTAGAAAAACAGGGCAGGTGTAATAAGAAGCGACAGTGGTTGTTGGGTCATCCCAACCAAAGAAAATTAATAATTATTTGAAACGTTTTCATGGGTCGACTCTTATTACCTTAAATTCAAATCTTATGCATGTACAGAAATAAATATCCCGATTATCAACATTGAATGGATGAAATAAATATATATATATATATATATATATATATATATATATATATATAACTTAGTTATCCGACAAATTTGTATAATTCATATAAAAAAAAATGTGGAATATTTGTATTTGAAAATCCCATAGTTTAAAATCATTTTTGAAAAGTCACTTTTTAAAAGTGTAAGCTATATTAGATAAGGTACAAAAAAAAATCAATTTTAATGTATCCCTATTTTAATTTAAATTTTGGGTAAACCCAATGCATAACTTATCTGGAGCTTTCAATCTAGGATATCATAAAAAGGGATATCGTTTTCGATTTAGTATCACCATGCGTGAAGTCGAAAATTTTTATCCGCTAAGGATGGAGGCGAATGCAACGATTATTGAAGTAAATCTCGAGTAGATGGTTTTGTGACGATCATGTTGTTCTTGTGTTGCGATCGAAATATAAAATAAAAGTTTGAAGCTTATCAGTTCCTAAACTAAACAAAGACCACTAACTTGCTTACTACTCGTCGAAAAAAAAAAAAAAAAATTATGTCGCAATTTTTCATCTTGGTTGTTATCCCACGAGAAGCACAAAATTGGCAAAGGAAAATTATCATTGAATATCCACATATAGTGGCACATTATATGCACCTATGACATACACTTTTCTTAAAGGAGGTATTACAAAAAGGAATGAAAGTTAAAGATTATTGGTATAGATATGAATGGCAAAAGATCGAGGTTCACCGCATGTGCATGGATTCATATGGTTAGAAGGCACACCGAATATGGACAACCTTGATTGGAATGATGATTTACAATGTGGAAATGCTGAAAAATACTTCCATTCTATTGTCCATTCATGGAATCCTTGGGATGACCCGCACCAACGAAACATATAGGTAATTCATCGATTCTCATCGATTCTATGATCTATATAGAATTTTTACGTTCTCAAAATATATTGTGTATTCTTATGTTCTTTATTACAGGTCTACCAAAATTTTATGTAGCATCCCTGTCCTTGAAATTCAAGACAACTGACACAATTCGATATGGAACGTGACTATGAAGAGATTCTCAATAGTGTAGAATGACATACGATGTATAGAGATGATGATGTCCGCCATATGTAAGAAAAGGGAAAAATTGTTTATAGGTAATATGTTCAAAAATTTGAATAATTAAATTGAAATAAAAACACATACGTGGAAGAACTAATAACCGATTATTACATTTTGCGGGTATAATGCACCATGGCCATTGAATCTCGATGGATCAAAGTTATATCAAAACTCAAAGATGGGAGATAAAAATTTCGAACCTGCGAGAAATGATGATAGGGTAAATACACATAATCGCTACATATTACAATTTTGGAGAGCAAACGTAGATTGGCAACCTATTCTTTCCAAACATGTAGTAGTCAAGTACATTGCAAAGTATGCAGCAAAAGCGGAGAAAAGCTTTGAAACTTATCATCAAATGTTGATGTGGATGGCAAATATTGAAAACCCGGATGAAATGGCAACGACAACATACATGAGACTTCTAACCGAAACAATTGTTGAAAGAGACATGATGTGCATAAGAAACATGTCACATCTTGTTAGAGCTCCTTTGGTAGAGAGTAGTAGAGTATTTGTCAATTTGAAGTTTTGCACACGAGGTGTTCAAAAAAGTAACAACTGATGGAGATGACCATGAAGAACATGCAAAAAGTTTCATTGATGGGTACAAGAATAGACCTTTTCCATGGAAAGTGTGTCTCTTATTGATGCCGCTAGATCTTGGACATATAATCCAAGGAGAAAATGGGATAACAAGTGGGAGGTCAAGAGTTTGGCAGCTATTGTGAGAGTGTTCCCGAGGTTTTCCTCTATCCCTTTGTGGGAATTTCATAAATGGGTTGATTTTTGTTGGTTAGATTTATTGCTTTACAAGCCATTTCGGGATATAGAGAGAGATATCGGACATGATTCTGATTCAATAAGTTCAAACTGGGATTCATTCCATTATAATCCATGGCATGTCAAAAGGAGGACTATAGTAGAAGACATTGAAAATAACAACAATTCTGAAGATGAAATTAATCAACATGTTCAACAAAATACAATAGAACATGAATGGGAAATCATGTGTAGGCTTCATCATGGTCAAATTTTGCAAGCGACGAAAATAGATATGTTGGGAAGGAGAGATATTGACAAACAAACACCGTGGAATGATGAATATCGAGGTGAAGAATACACAAGTAAAGCGATAAATTTCATAAGCAGCATGAAAGATAATGGGTTTGTTATAGACGATGAATTAGCCCCAATTTCAATTGCGACACCGTGCGTGCTAAATAAAAACAAGCACTTGATATAATAATGACACATTACAATCAACATTGAAATAACATTCCATTTCTCATGATAATTCAAGGAACAATGGGAACAAGAAAATCCTATTTGATTGGTGTGATTCGTCAGGGACTTTTTAATGAATCATTCCCTAAATGTTCTCCTCTTCTATTGCTTGCACCATCGAGTTACATCTTTTAATATTGGCACCTTGACAATCCATTCCCAACTTCGAATCTCAATTACAAATTTTGCAGAATTGGAGGGATCGAGACTTGCAAAATTCCAACAAGAGATTTGCCACATAAAATATGTATTGATTGATGAAATGAGCTTCGTCAAACAAATTTTTCTAGAAAACGTGGACTCGCGACTTCACAAGCATTCCCTGAAAGAGAAGACATGAGTTTTGGTGGCGTTTCTATGAGTTTGGTAGGAGATTTGGGGAAACTTCCTCCTGTTACCTATAAACTGCCATATGATAGTAATAGACGTGTAAAGTTGTTGTGGGAAGCATTGAGAATAGTTGTTATATTAGATAAGGTATTTAGGCTAGAGGAGAAGATGAAGACCAAAAATGTTTTCAAGAACTTCTCGCCAATCTCAAATATGCGAATCTAACATCGATGATGGACGTTGTTAATGAGTAGAACAAGTTCTGCATTAGACAAAAATAGCAACGAAGAATTCTATAATAATATTCACTTGATGGCGACAAAGATTAACGTGAATAACCACAACAAAAAAATGCATTCACTGAAAAGACCTATCGCACGTAGCATTGCAACTAGAACAAGTACCGCCAACACACTGGCAGGAGGTCTGAATGACGAACTTGATTTAGAATTATTAATTTCTAATGATGCAAGGGTTATGCTAACATCCAATCTTTGGATAGAAGCAGGTCTTGTAAATGGAGCTCTGGGATATATTCGAAGCATAGTATATGCACCTGGTAGTGGTCCACCGAACCCGCCAACATATGTAATGGTTGAATTTGATAGTTACTTCGGAATACCATTCAAAGATAGAACTTTGCGTACCATCCCAATTACACCAATACAGAGGGGACACACACACCAATTACCCTTACGGTTGGCATGGGCATTGACGATACATAAATCGCAAGGTTTGACTCTTTCCAAGGCTACAGTTGATATTGAAGAAAGAGAAACAATGGGGTTAACATTTGTGGCTATCTCTCAAGTGAAGTCATTGCAGAGTCTAAGAATATCTCGCCATTTTCATATGAGCACTATGCAAAAATGAAGAACGGAAAACTACTTTCAAAACCAAACGCTGAGGAAAAAAGTCTTACATCCTTAGAATATAAATAATGTACCATGTGTAACACACATTTCATTCTATGAATTTGTCATTACATGTGATGTACATTAGACATTTCAATTCGTATGAAAAAATATTATATTTTTTTAACTTGATAATACGATTACTAATAAAATCCATAAGAACTTTGTGCATTATAGACCTTGATTTTGTTTGCTCATACTCATTCTCCAAAGACAAATATGGTTCCTTGTTTAAATACATTTATGAAGTTTCTTGTAAGATATTTGATTTTATTCATGCAAGAGCAAAATTCCTCTTTATTTTTCGTATTTTATTTTTAGTATTATTTTCTCCATAATGCAACTCCAATATTTACTAACATACCTATATTATATAAATATATGTAATATATGACAAGAGATATATATTACATATATTATATATTATATAGGTACCTTAATAATTACAATATATACCTCTCGTCATATATTACATATATTTATATAATATAAGTATGCTACTTTTAAGTTAGTGCCAAATGAATTTTTAAAATTAATATAAATTTTGTTAAATTACTATCCCACATTAATTTTAAACAAAATTATAATAAAAAGCGTCAAAGGGTCTAATTTTTTTCATAGAGTAAATTGTCATTTGCTAAAGATTTATTTTAAAAATAGAATCCATTTTATTTCGGAAAAAAATTATTCATTTATAAATCGATGTTTTACCTAATATATTAGGATAGAAATGGAAAGGAAATCTTCCACCACTCCTTTTTACCATCTCCTAAGAATTTGTTATTTTTGCCATCTGTTAAACTCTCCTCAGAATTTGCTGTTTCTTTGTTTTAGGAAAAGAATTTCACTTTACCTGTTTCCCTTTCCCTCAATATTTTTTGAAGAACCACCCACAACCAAAAGTAAATAAAAAGCAGCAGCAACCTCTATGGGACGGTGGACCCGTGTTCAGAAAGGGTGCGTAACGTTTAATGCTAGAGCTTATCGTTTTTTTACTATTATCCCGCCGTTAATTTTAATAAAAACCCTAATTTTATTGACAAAATCCCTGAACCTCGCCCACCGCCGCCATGGAAGGAGATTCCAACCTCCTTGGTAATATTCAATCAATCCAACCCTTAGCCGTTCATGGCTTCTATGACCTGGATAGTATAGGTCACAAACCCAGTCCAAAAACCCTCTGTTTTACGTCACTCGCGATCGAACGGAAATGAAACCCTAATATAAAACCAACAAATTCCCAGTTCCCCTCATTTACGATTTACAAATTTAAACCCTAATATAAAAACCCCCCAAAAAATCCAAGAGCATAACTATTTCCGCAAATCTCCTCTGCGCTATAAATCCTACGAACAATTATTAAAAAATGTAACATATCTAGAATTCAGTGATCATAGCCCAGGCAACGCCGCCAATAAATAAACGATGCTCAATTTTAGACAGAGACATTGCCAGATCGGAATCCCTTACGATAAAATCAAAACAAAAAATCCCCTGCTTTGATGGATATAGGCAACACAAGCTTCGAACATACAGAATGAAACGGATTCTGGGAAAGATCCATTACAGCAAATTCATGCTGGGATATTTTCAAATACAAGTAGCAGTTCGATTTTTGGCTGTTCGACAAGATCCTCGTCATAAAGAAAAACAGTGCGTAATACATAATTTTGGAAAAAATTGCAGAGACATTTGATAAACTCAACAAGTAATTTGTATATCATCATAATCAAGCGAAGCTAGATTTACCTCACAGAAAACCCAAATAGTACACACAAAACAAATTTAGGCGAAAAACTCCAAACAGCGCTGGATATTAAATTTTCGACTCAAATAACAAAGGAACCGACTTTGAACCAGTACAAATTCAGTAACATATGCCTCTAATGGCAACACATCAATTCCCCTATTATACTTGAACGGTGACATTAAACCTGAAACTAATATTGACTCCAACGAATGATATAACTTCAAGAATGGCATACCCACGAGCATATCTGAATTGTCCTGTTCCTCCCACCACAGAAAGCTCCCTCTGCGGCAGACGAAATCTATTTGCCCCCTGCAATTCAAGGGTGCTTCCATTGTATTTCTCATTCTCAAATATAACAGAGGTAACATGAAGAAAATTGCTTAATCTCTGATCGGAACTGGCCTCCATTCCCTGGATTCTCCCACATAGTTGGAGGATGGATCGGGTCCTTCTGTGAGGGGATGGTCCAGGACGTTCACCGTTCCAAACCCTAAGCTATTTGATGCAGTTCCATTCACTCCGGCAACTACAAATGATGTGGCATCTGGTCCAGCGATGATTGCGTGCGCGTAAAACACCATGCTCTGTTTTCTCCTCCACAGAAATAATCGCGATTTGAATAAATCAGGAGGGATACAAGCGCAAGGAATGATGTTATTACAGATAATGAAGCCATTGCAGTAGGATTTACTGAATTAGCAGTGAAAATATGGCTCTTAATGAAAGCAAGAGTAGAATACTTATCAATTACATGATCCAGTGTGGATGTATATAGGCAGCCGACTGAAAATCTGTACAGCTGGTGTGTTGCTCTCAACGCGTCGACTGTTGACCCCATTTATGTGGAAACGTGGAATTCAACCATCCGAAGCCGGTCAAAATAGACGGCAGAAATGACACGTGGAGGGTTGATATCGGAGTGCTGATTTTTGTAAGGTGTTCACACGTTTTGAGTCATTTTTGATGTTAAAATACAGCCACTTCTGAAATATAAGGGTCATAGGTGAGACGAAAATATTTAATTTAAACGTCAAAATGACATGCGTGTTAAAATTTTGACTGTTAATAAGGTAAATATAAACTTTGGAATGTAAATAAAAATAAAATAATAAAATTATCATAATATATGATGAATGAAATATAAACAATCTCGTATGTCATTAATAAAGTAGAAATTAATTTTTGTGGTTTTTTTAGTTTTATTTGATTTTTAGTTTAGTTTTATTTTATTGATTTTGTTTGTAATTGGGTTTTTAATTTTAATCTGCATTAGAATTATTACAAATAAAGATTAGATATTGGACTATATAAACCCCGTATGACTAGTGCGTTCCTCTCAATGTGTCGACTTTTATTACATTTATGTGGAAACGTGAAATTCATCCATCCGTCGCTGGCGGCAAAATAGATGGTCAAGTTGACATGTGGAGGGTTAAATTTTGTTCTCTTACACATTTTCCCTATTTTTAGATATAAAATATTTTTAATTTTTAAAATAACAATGAATGAATGAGGGTTGTGGTTCAATGGTATAAAAGGTGTTATCCAGTGATCCACCAAGGTTTCAATTAAATACCAATAAATAAGAGATGAAGTTGAGATTGTGCCTTCGGTGAATTTGGCAGAACGGTTACCCCTCATTGTGCCTTGGGTGAATTTGGCGGATTGGAAACCCTCATTGTGTAAATTTGGCAGAATGGGAACCCCTCATTGTGCCTTAGGTGAATTTGGTGGAATAGAAACCTTGACAAAACGGAAACCTCTTATTATACCTTAAGCGAATTTGGCAAAATGGAAACCCCCATTACACCTCACGTGAATTTGGTGGAGTTAAAACCCCCAATATACTTCACATGAATTTGGCAAAATGAAAACCCCTCAACACCTAACACCTAAGCCAAAGAATTATGTGCAACTAATATTTACAATTCTGAATTTAATTTATTTTTGGAAAAATTGTTTATATAAAATCTTATCATCAACCAAATGGATTGTCGTCTAATCATACATATGCTTGTCTAAGGTGTTTAACCATCTACAAAAATACCAATTTGAGGAGGTGCTAAATAATAAAAGATAAATTTAACAAAAGTCTTTAAGAAACATTTCTTCATTGTAAATATAAATTTATATATCATTTTAATATTCATAAATATGAATATTTAAATTGTTAAAATAATTGAGAAAACACTACATTAAATTTGACAGCCTTTTAGACCTTTTTTTTTCCTGATTTAAACTATAAAATACTTACAAATATTTGCAATAACAGTCAGATGTGACTTACGTATTTAAAATAAAAATTTATATATATATATATAAGAGACAGGCAGTGCTATAGAATTACTCACTGTCAAATTTATCCCTCGGCCCCCGTCTTCGGTCAAACACCTAAGAATAAATGTATAGAAATAAAAACCATTAAACCAAACAGGTTTACACGCAAGTCGAGAAATGAGGACGGTAGTCAAGACCGACACGTATCTGTCCTTCAGAACAAGGAAAATATTTTCATATTAACTTCTAGAAAGAAGCAAGGAAGATTCCGCGGACCGGGCTTATCGAAGAAGAGGTCATTTTTTTATCCTTAAATACTGACTTGAATGTTGAAGTTTTCATACGCCAAAAAGCTAGATCCTACGCATTTAGCCAAATTTTAATTTTCTTTTGTTTTATCCTTTATAGGAATTTCAAAGCATTTACCTTTTTTTTTTTTAGCTCTCTGGTGGGAATGAAAGTTTATTTCTTATAATGCCTCACATGTGGAAAACTTAATATTCGATGAAATTCTGAACAATTATATGTTTCCAATTTTATCATTGCATTTATTCTAATAAATGGGGAAGGGTAGACTAGTAAAATTTGCTCCTACGAATGATTTAGACTCGATTTTGTGAGAGATCTTAAAGCAGGAAAGATGCATTGATAGTTGTGATTCTTAACTTATAGGGATAAAAGTATCATATAGGTGTGTATGCACATAAAAATTATACTATTATGTGCCATACGGTTTTAGAATACCATAATTTTTGTGTATTCAATTAGAAGGGAAAACATATTTTAAATTCATTTATTGCAAAAGTAGTTAAACCAATAGTTTTGCATTGGTGACCAATAATTATGCATCTTATGTGTCATGATGTGATTGGTCCTTACAAACTAATATTAGGTACAAGTTGCATATTTATTGGTCGTATTTTATTTTAATATTTAAATTTTGAATCATAACTACTACCACACCCACTAGTAAATGAACGTCTATTTTTACCTCTCCCCGTGTTGTAATCAGTGAGGATAACTTTTATATGAGTTATGATATTTCACCTCCCCCTTAATTTATGTTCAACCACAATTCTCTTTAGGTATCACTAGCAACCATCTTGGACACTACATGTCCGGAGTGAATGTAGGGGCTTGTAGTAGATGTTTCCACTCTTCTTTGCATTGTCATTCTTATACAGAACTTCTTTGTCAATTCTATTTGCCAAAGTCAACATGCCTCCAAACATGCAAGAAAGAACAATCAACAACCATAATAAATAACAACAAAAGGTGCCTTTGTAAGAAACATTTGCATTTTCTCTAATTCTTCCAATTAGTTAATCTTAGGCCCATGCCCCCACTTCCTCATCCCTCATTTCCCTCACCCCTTATTTATTTCTTCCTAACAACAAAACACCCATTTGTGCATGTTCAAGAAAGATTTGGTTGTTGAACCTCAAATCCAAGATTCCTCTAAACTGGGTAATCTCTTCGACTTTCCCCACATCAAGAAAATTTAGAACTTGATCTCAATAGTGATTCTCTATGACTCCCCAAGAATTTCTCTATAAAACCAATCTCATTGGGTCTTTTCGCCCTTTTCCTTCATGTGTTCTCTCTACACTCATGGTTTAAATATTCTTACAAAGAATTTGGGGTCTCTTGCATTGAAATTTTTGGGAAACATTTTATCCATGTATCATTATCTTCATAACTCAATAGCCACATGGCTACTTCAGTGATCCAAAATTGGATTTGAGATATACCCAATTCATGTACTTTGCATTGCAATCACATGTAAGTGACATTTCTTGTAAAATGAAAAAAATGTTTTTAAGAAATATTTAAATTCCTCTATGAAATTTACACACTTTCAAAAAAACAACACCCATTTTTGAGTTTGTCCGGAATATTTATGACCTCTAGAAATTAGAGGACTTTTCTTTGATACAAAACCGCCTCGATGGTTGAAGAAGTCGCAAGTGGTGGTTGAGCGGTCATTGTTGGTGATTGATCTCGGTGGAAATGCCACATTCGTTAGTGGCGAATGTGTAAGAGATAGTGGTGGTTGCATAATAGTCTCCCGTAGGAAGCGACAATTCTATCTCGAGTACGAAAAATGTGAATTTGAAATCACATAAATGCTTTAACTTCCATAATCAATTTTTGGAATTTTTGTGATTATAAAGAAAAAGGAATCAATCCAAGTTGGATGGACGACAGTTATCATGAAAGAATGTAAGAGGAGTTATACGGTTGAATTCCCATGAACTGTTGGGAAAAAGTTAGAGTCTTTATCCTCGAAGTTAATGATTTTCCTAGTAGTGAGGGATTGTTCGTATGGGTTGTTAGAGAAGTGTTTTAAAATTTCTAAGCGGTTTGTTGTGCAAGTTTTACAGAGAGATAGTGAAATATCAACTCCATAAAGGGCATTAATGGAAATATTTTGTACATTTGATAGAATTACACAAGAAAAGGGGTGTGTAGTTGCCTCACCCACTAGAGTTTTATCCCATTTTGGGTTTTTCCAGGATAAACATTGTGTTTACATGGATTTGCAACTTTTCATACTTCTCATTTACATGTTTTTAATATTGTGCACATTCATTTACATATCTTCATAACTTTTCATGGTATACAACTGAGTTATTTTACAATCTCTTTGCAATCTAAGAATCACAAGGTCTATGTTGGTAAATCCTATTCTTGAAGATCTACCTAGATTTGAGATCATATTAACATTAGAGTAGCTTTTTCCTTTTTTTGTACAATATTTTCTAACACTTTCGCATTTTTGTTAATTTGTGTTCCTTTATATTGTGTGGTTTTTGTTACTTACATATTGCAATTTTATGCGCAAACAACACGTACTTGTGGGAAAGGTGACTTGTCTCCTTGTAAGAATATGTATCCACAAGGGTAGAAGAAAGAATTGTGAAGCATGGAAAAATTTGATGATAAGGAGACCTGTAAAACTAAAGAGGGTTCTGCGCAAGTTGGAGGAGAATGTCACAAGTATTTCAGTTTGATTAAATAAGTTGGATAGGTTATCATCTACCATGGAGACTCTCATGAATAATCTTAGTTTTTCGAAGGAGGAACTAGAAGAAAATGAGGAGGATGATCCCAAACATTATAGGATCAAAGAGATGCCTAATGCCAACCAAGTTCCACATTTATTTATGGCTAGGGAAAATATTGAAATTCAACCATATTATGGAGAGGGGAATGCGAGAGAGGCTAGACTATTAGCTAGCTCGGCTTGGGGTGTACTTTTGGTTTACATCAAATTAATGAATGTCAATAATTCACATTTGTGAGGATGGAGTTATCTAAACATGCATTAACTTGGTTTGAGAGTTATGGTCATTGTTTGGTTAAGAATATGATACCACCCCTTAGTAAGTGTGAGGAATTCAAATATTTGATCAACAAATTTTTTTATTCTATTTTCTATGAAGTGAAAAAAATCTATTGTTAAGAAATATATTAGTCAAGAAAATTGATAAAGTGTGTAGGATTATACCAATTTGTTTCAGAAGATGGAAATGCAAATGGGTAAAGAAACCATTGATCATGACATTTTGATGAAGTATGTTAAGGTATCGAGATAGTCACTGAGGAGGCCGGTGTTGATAGTTATGCTCAAGGATCTTGACGAGGCTTGTTTTGAAGCTCATTACCTTGAGATGAATGAAGAAATTTTTCCCCTCCCTATTAAGATGATTATAAGGAAGGTGTTGTATATATCTCCCTCCCTGTAAATATAGACAAACAAAAGAATATGGAAATCAAAGAAAATCAAAACTCGACATTTATTTTATGCCGCATGAAATTCGTGCCCAAGGCACGAGTTGAGGCACAAAGCACAAAGTGTCGACATGGAAAATTCACTCCCAAGGCGCAGGTTGGAGGCGCAAACCACAAAGCGTCGACATGAAAAAATTCACGCCAAGGCGCAGGTTGGAGGCACAAAGCACAAAGTGTCAACATGGAAAATTCGTGCCCAAGGCGCAGGTTGGAGGTGCAAAGCACAAAGTGTCGACATGAAAAAATTCACACCCAAGGCATAGGTTGGGGGTGCATAGAACAAATTTTCAACATGCGAAAATTCGTGCCCAAGGCACAGGTTGGGGCGCACATCACAAAGTGTCGACATGCAAAAATTCGCGCCCAAGGCGCAGGTTGGGGGCGCACAACACAAAACATCAACACCACATTTTCAGCGCCTATGGCGCACTTAAGAGTATGTTGACATGAGGATAGTTACGCCGAGGCACATCTTCAGGAGGCGCAACATTTTGAGCGTTGACACCCCGAACCTGACAGAAAGCAAACCCTAACGCAGATATTCAAATGGCCATAACTTTTCACAGGGAGCTCGGATTCACGCAAGGTTGGACTTTTCAGAAAGCTTACGAGGTCCTCTGTCCAACTACGACTGGATATCTTTAATTAGGTGAGAAAAAGTTCTTCAAAAATTCAAAATACAATTCACCATTTTTGGGTTTGCTAAGGTTCTCACCTACCACCATAATGAGATGAATTAAATGCAACCTGGAGGTGGTTGGGGTAGATTTGGAATTCCTCTCTCTTTTATCTCTCATTCTTCCTATAAATTGTAAGGAGGGGCTTCTTTCTAAATGTTGGACATTCTTGTTTTTCCCCTTCCTTCTTCTTTGGCGGCAGTGGATTTGTGGAGTTCAAACCTCCCATCTAAAATTTTAATGCAACTTTGCCTCTTGGCATTTTGTAGTGTATGTATCAATCTTTGGAGAAAATAATGCATGTATGTGGATGATTCTCGACCCTCTTTGTGTTGATTTGCATCCTCCGATATTTCACCTTGTAAATCTAGTTATCTATGCATGATCTTGCATTGCATTTTAATGGTTTGTTTTTATTGGCAAGACGGTGTTCTTCATTCCTCGGTGCATCACCTTTGTTAGTTTAGGTTTATCTTTTATGCATCTTCTTACCCTGTCTACTTGGTAAGTTAGATTAGGTTTTTAGTAAACCCTCTCGCATTTTTATGTGTGCATCTTAACAGAGGAATAGGAACCGCCCTTCATCCGAAGAGCTTTTACGATTTTGCAGGTCCCACACTTGGGAAAATCTCCATGTTATGCAATCGCACTTTGAGAGTCTCAACCCATCGAGTTGCAGATATTCATGGATGTTGTGAGTGTGCATCAACGAAGGTGGGTTTAATACTACTTTTATTTCTAACAAATAATGTGAAAAGCATTTTTATCATTATGATATTGATTGTCATATAGAGGAGACTTGTTGGAAGTTGCATCCGGAATTACAACTTTTTAGGAACAATATGAAGAAGAGAGTTATGACCTCAATTCTAGAAAAAGAGGATGGGTATAGCCAAGATGGAGAAGAGAGAAATTTCTTCACTTATCTTCAAGGGAAGGTATGTTTGGGTAGTTCTAATGAAAATGATACTCCACAAAAAGGTGATATTTCTAAGATTTTCCATATCAAAGTTCAGATTAAGAAGACAAAGGTAGATGCTCTTTTTGATTCATGTTCTCAAGAAAATTTAATTAGTAGATAGACTTAAGTTAGAAGTGGAAAATCATCCTAATCCTTATACATTAGGTTGGGTGAAACAAGGAGAAAAGATTAAGGTTTCCAAGCAATGTAATGTCAAGTTTCTATAAATGAACATTTCATTGACAATGTTGTTGTGGATGTAGTACCTATGGATGTTTGTGGCATAGTCTTTGGCAGCCCCTACATGTATGAGCATGATGCAATCTTCACGCGGAGGGAGAATTAGTATCGGTTGGTCAAGGATGGGAAGAGCTACATTATCCATTCCTATGAAGGGAAATATCATATCTCCTTGGTAAGTTCATCTCAAGATAACAAGTTGTTGAATGCTAGTGGAAAGATGTATTTTCTCCTTTTGAAAGCTAGGGGGATTGATTGGTGTAAATTATTGCATGACATGTCTACCAATAAGGAGTAAAATTTTCTATCTACATGTTTTCTATCCGAATGTAGTCTTTATGCTTCTTTGATGGAAGGAAATTGACCACACAAGATGGAACAAAGAGGTGAACATTAGAGTTCATAAGAATCACCTCTAAGAAATCGAAAATATGTGGGGAGGAAATTTATTTTCTTAATTAGTTTCTAAAGAAATTAGGGACTTACAAGCCCCATATTGGGGAGGTATGATCTAAAATTGGATACAAGATATGAAATTTTCATTTAATTTACATTGAAAACACTTTTAAGAGACAATTTTTGTATAAATAAGAGAAAAACCTATATGTTTGATGACATATCTCGGATTCCTCTCTAAAAATACACACTTTTAAAAAAACACCGAATTTGAGTTTGTGTGTGGAAGTTATGGCCTCTATAAGTTGGAGTAATTATCATCGATACAGAGAACCCACCCACCACATTATGAAGTCATTAATGGTAGTTACACACTCATTAGTGGTAGTTGTGCATTTTCAACGGTGGATTCACATTCATCGAGTGGAAAATATGTAGTCAATAAGTACATAACCATCTCTTATAGAAAAATGTGAATTTGAAATTCCTAATCATGTAGACGCTACTTCTCTACTTACCCTAACTTTGACATTTTAACATTACCAAACCACTTACGACAAATATTTACTTTTTACCACAACATTCCTATTGTACTTTGACTATTACCGTACTATACATTATTGGTGGTGTCGTATCGACAATGCCATTATCTTCTATCGGACACTACTACTAATTATACTTAACAACATCCTATTCCTAATACATACATTAATGAAATAGAAATTACGGAGGAAAATTTTAGTGTCAACATCTCCCCTTTCCTAGATTCTACTCTGTCCTCGGAGTAGACTATTTTGGTGCTTGGAAAATCTTTAACTTGTCATGGTTGACCCATTTCGTAATGGGAGTTCCATCCAATTCCTCCAGTCGATATGTACCATTTTCATACACATTTGTTATTTTGTAGGGCCCCATCCATTTGGGAAAAATTTTATCTCGCCTTGTTTTTTTGTATACGGAATCATATACTAGAAACAAGTCATTCACATGAAATGGAGACCAATGGATCTTTTGATCAAAGTATTCCTTCGCTTCATTTTCTTCTTATAGCGTGTATCCTTTGCTATTTCTCTCATTTCCTATAGCAAATGAAGATGTACCAACCTTTCTTTTCTTGAATCAATTTCATCCAACCTTTCATTTTTCATAACTCTCACGTGGGAATATCAAATTCAATAGGAAAAGCTGGATCAATGCCATAAGCCAACCGGAATGGGGAGTGTCCTGTTGCTGACTTTGATGTTACCCTAGATGCCCACAATGTTGCATGAATCCTTTTATCCCACTTATGTACCGCAAGGTTGCATCTTTGCTTGAAGTTGACCAACACAAAATTTGTTCGTTCCACCTGTCCATTTGTGCTTGGCTTGTATGTTTTTGCCTTCCGTGCTTAATAGAAAACTTGTTGACTAGGGCTTCTACCACCTCATTAATGAAGTGGCTTCCTTGATCTATTACAATTTCTAATTGAAAACCAAATCTAGTGACAATGTGTTCATATATTAACCTTGCGACTTCATCCATGGAAGTTTTTTCACCGGCCTACCTTGATCCACTTGGTTAAATAATCTGTGGCAACTACAATATACTTATTTTGGTGTGGGGTAGTTGGAAGTGGACCTAAAATATCTATTCTCCACTTTTCAAAGGGACCAAGTGGAAGAATAGGGCATAATGGAGCTGATGAAGTCTTACGGTTGTTACCGTGTGTTTGAAAAATATCACATGTCTTACAATAATTATAACAATCTCTAAAAAGAGTGGCTAGTGATAACCTCGCATCCAAGATCCTTCTTGTTGTAAGTTGTCAGAGAAGTGTCCTCCACACGTACAATTGTGGAATTCTTCTATCAGCTCCTTCCCTTAATCATGTCCAATTTCCCTCTTGTAATGTCCATCGAGGTCCTATTCAAAATAATACTCCATGCGAATAGAATATGGATGATCGGCTTGAGTAATATTCCTCTTAGTATTTACATTGGCACCATCAGAAACTTGAATTCATTCGGATATTTCCAAATATATATGTATTCACTAGGGATTGTGTCAAGGGATAACAATGTTGCATCTGGGAAATCATCATCATCACAAGATGAACCTAAACCATCATAGGATCGAGAGAGTACATTTGCATTGACATGCTTCTTTCCTAGCCTATCTATAATATCAAATTCAAATTCTTGTAGCAAAATTATCCATCTTGCTATCCTCCCTGATGGGTTAGGCTTATTTACAATATATTTTAGAGCTTGATGATCTGTTACAACTATAAATTTATGCCTTAACAAGTAATTTCTAAACTTCTTTACAACAAAAATGATAGCTAGAGCCTCTTTTTTTGTTATAGTATAATTTACCTTAGCACTTCTCATTTGTCTACTCCTAAAGTAAACTGGATGATCATTCCCATTTTCATCCTTTTGGCTCAGAGTACTTCCTAGTGCTGCATCTGAGGCATCAGTATACACAATGAATGGCTTGCTCTAATCTAGATTCTTTAAAATAGGTGAAGACACCAGGGCTTCCTTCAGTTGTTCAAAAGCTTCATGCACCTTATTTCCTAGTTCATAAGTAACATCCTTCTTCAAGAACTGGGTTAGTGGCTATGCAATCTTTGAGAAATTCTTGATGAACCTTATATAGTAACCCACATGGCCTAAAAATGATCTCAACTTACTTCTATTCATAGGAAATGGTAACTCTTTGATTTTTGAAACTTTATCAGGATCAGTACCAATACCATCTCTAGATACAACATGCCCTAACAAAACACCTTTAGAACATCTAAAGACACACTTTTTAGGGTTTAGTGAGGCTTGTGCTTCATCTAACCTTTGAAATTTTGTCTCCATCTGGTGTAGGTGGTCCATCTTGCTCCCATAGATGTAAAAATCATCCAGAAATACTCTAATGAAGTTTCCAATGTAGGGTTCAAACACCCTATTCATCAAACGCTGGAATGTTTCGAGCATTACACAACCCAAAAGGCATAACTCTATAAGAAAACGTTCCCCAAGGAGTGGTGAACATGGTCTTCAGCTGATCTTTCTCTGCTATGTGAACTTGGTTGTATCCACTATATCCATCAGCAAAACTATAACACTCTTGGCCAGCTACTTCGTCCAAAATCTGATCTGAGAATGGAAGAGGGTAATGATTATTCTTTGTTACCTTGTTGAGCATCCTATAATCAACACAAATGCGTAACTTCCCATTATTTTTATTGAGATCACAATGGGAGAAACCCATTCGAATTCTCCATAGCAAATATGAATCTGCATCAAGCAACTTATCATTTCTTCTTTTACATTCTTGGAAAAATTAGGATTCATTCTATATGGAATTTTCTTTATGGGCATAACACCATCTACCAGCTCAATAGAATGTTCTCCCTAACTTACTTAATGGAGTTCCTTGTAATCAAAAGTGAATAGGTTTATGTACCTTTGAAAGAGAAAGAGGTAAGATTCCTTCTCACTCTCCATCACAAAGATCACCAATCTTTATTTGTTGGAAACGGTCATCAATTTCTTCTTTAGATAATTTTATGGGTTCATGATTTAGTGTGACTAGAAGGATATCCATTACTTAAATATCAACCTCGCTTTCTTCATCTTTGATGTCCACTTCTTTGGTACTAGAGTAATTAGAGGATGTCTAATCATCGGTTTCATCACTTGAATACACATTTTTTCCTTATGATGCCAAGGGATCATGTTTATCTTCACCCTCTCTCTACCATGTCCAAGTGTCATGAAGCCTTCCTTCCAGTAGTTTCTTACATGAACTCTCCTTAGCCATGGCCTTCCCAACAACATTGGGTATGCAACATGATTACCATTTTTCATCACCCGAAAGTCTACCACACATACAACACCCATATGAGATATTGCCACATTTGAAATAACACCTTCTGGTTTAATTTTTCCCTTATTTAATGACCTTAACATAAGTGTTGAGGGCGATCAATTTTTAAACCCAACATATTCATTATAGACTCAATCATTACATTAATTGCAACACCTCCATCAACTAGGACATCATGAATTGAAATAATACTACATAATACCTTAGCTTGTAGAGTGTAGGGATCCGCCTCTGCCTCCAAAACAGGGACCTCAACATCTTTCTTCTTCGTCGAGCATTGAGTCCACTTTACAGCTCCCACCTCTTCTCGAAGACAGCCAAAAGTTGACCATATGTACTATTTGCAAGCCTTTTGGACAGATTTTCTAAGATGTAGTATGGTCCTTGTCCCTATGAAATTAGAAAATCCTGCACACCCAAATTTAGTCTCCTATATTTCTTACTAGTTTCTCCTTTCATCTTCTTAGGATCATTTCCATCTTGGTTATATTTTTCTTTCTTTCTTTTTGTTACAAACACATCTCTGCTTCATTATTTATGCTCCTATCTACTACATTATCTCGGTGCTTTTCCTTTATCATTATCTCTTGTACTAGATGTAGAAGCTCTATCTCGGACAATTATACGTATAATGACCCTTTTATGACAACCATAACATACAACTTTAGAAATATTTCTTTTTGGACCTCTATCTCCTCCCTGAGAACTAAATTCTTTTCCTTGAAGAAGATTAATAGTTAACTGGCCCATCTTCCTGAGTAGATCTTCATACTCAGTAGATGTACTAGGATAAATATTTGTGCTCACCGAGAGTGGTTGTGGATTTTGGACCAAAGGTGTTGGTGTAGGCTCTACCTTAGCAAAAATTTCTTTGGGATCTTCTTCCACGCTTTCTTCTTGCCTTCTTGCAATCTCCTTTGTTTGTTCGAGGGTCACTCTGGGCGGTCATACTTCACTCATTTTTGATCTCTCGGCTTCATCCCAAGAATGAAGTGTTTACTGAGAGGAGATTATCCATGCCATTCATCAACCCATTTGCTAATCCTTCCTTAGGATCCGGGCATCAAGCTTCCTCCTTAGCTCTAAAACATGAGCATGATAATCCCTTATCTTCTCCTTATCTCATTGGAATAAATTTGTGATATCAATCATGAGATCTACATATTTTTGTTGTTTACCAAATTATTTAAGAAAACTTTTAGTTAATAAAAATCTTGAATGAAAAATGAAGCATCTTCATCAAATTGGGCTGAAAAAATAGGAATCTTCCCCATTTTCAAAAGTAACCGAGTGAAATACCAACCCAAAAGTACAATCAACAAGACTTATGTGCACAAATAATTGGAATCACTATAATAGAAAGTGACTTTACACCTTTCTACAATAAAATAGGAATGACCACAGTAAACTATGGTAAAAGTTGACTTCTTTGCGGTAAGAATTGACTTTCTTGTGGTAAACACTATTCACAAAAAATGAAGTTCTTGTGGTAAATACTATTTATGGTAAAAGTGACTTTACAATGGTAACTACTATGCATGGTAAAACCAAGGTTACCCTCCAAATGATTTCGACTAAGTGGGAATATCTCTCGAAAAATCCACCAACGAGGAGTGGTCTCGCGATGGAACCAAAATGTCATCACCAATCGGCACTATGATAATTCTCCATTGAGAACTCCTCGTGCTATGATTATTTACTATGCACAACTTTTAGTTTGGTGGATGTAACTGGAAACACAAAGACAACAAACATAACACAAGAATACCATAGACTATGATACGAAGGAATGATGACAAATCTGAAATATAAGTGTAAATTATAATATCAACATGAAATTGTTACAATCTCACCCATGAGGTACTTCAAGTGTTACTAACTTCACTTGCCTTCCAATAATAACTATGGGAGAAACTTCACAATTACACCTCTTAATGGCTTCTTTAACACACTTACTCATACAATATTTCTCACTACTTCCTTCTATGCTAAATGAGGGGGGTGGCCTCTTTATTTAAAGAACTTCTAGGCTTATCTACCTTATCTCTAAGATAAGATAAGAAATACACTCGACGAATCATATTCCATACCGTAACTCTTATATTTACATGCAAGCCTATCTTTTAAGATAAGATAAACCTTATCATTTCACACGGGTTCCACCTTTTTAGACCTTTTACAAATAAAATACACAAAATATTTATGACATCACTCCTTGTCCTTATTACTAATATAATATTTCTAATTCCTAATCATGTAGACGCTACTTCTCTACTTACCCTAACTTTTACATTTTAACATTACCAAACCACTTATGAAAAATATTTATTTTTTACCACAACATTCCTATTGTACTTTGACTATTACCGTACTATACATTATTGGTGGCGTCGTACCAACAACGCCGTTATCTTCTATCGGACACTACTACTAATTATACTTAACAACATCCTATTCCTAATACATACATTAATGAAATAGAAATTACGAGAGGAAAATTTTAGTGTCAATGAGTTTCTCACCACATAATTGTTTAAACACGATAAGAGATTGGCCTAAATTTTAGATTTCTCTAAGCACATCATCTTATGGCTATGTTTTCTCAATTAATCATACACCAAAATGTTTTTATGTTTCACCATTACCTCTTAGTATTGCATCATAGAACCCAAACTCCAACATAATGTAAAAACCTTTTGGTCGGGCACACGTGTAGAGTGAAGAGTGTTAGGTGGAAAAGATCACCAACTATGCTTGAAAATCACCTTTCCCCTAATTTCCCCTTCATGTGATTCACCTAATTTATAATTATGATATGTTTGAATATTATTTTGATCATTATTCTTCCCGTATTCTCATTTTCCTTGGGAATCTCAAAAAACTCCAAATTGCTCATCACCCCTAATGTTTGTAAGTGAACAAGTGATCTAGGAGGAGAAAAGAATTTAAATGATTTGTGGTACCATGACATTTCTCAACATAATTTTTTGACTTTACTAATATCTTTAGTATCATATCTCACTCATGTGTGCATACTATAATGTCGTATATCCTTCTTTGTGATGTTGTGTATTTCCTCGCAACTCTACATTACTAACACTACACCTAAAGATTTTGAATACTTCTATTTTACAATGATTGAATTATGATTAGTTATGAAGTAGTTATAAGGATTTAGCTGTAGATTCATATCACTCCTATATATATTAAGGCATATTTCTATTCTTTTTAGAGAGTTTTTCTAGTTAGGAGTGTGTAAAAGCATCCCACATATATACTCTTAGATATTGTAAATGAATTTACATGATATAATTTTTCATTATAATTATATGCATATGGTGTCCTTTTTTAATTAAAATATTCACTATTTCATAAACACTATGATGTATCCTTTGATTCCTAACATTCAAAATAGGTTTCTAGCACATAAATATCTAGATTTTCATATAGAGTGTTGTCCATGACATCAACTCTTGGATAATGGAACACTTGTAGAAAAACACATAATTACTTCATCACATTCCAATGGTATTGCATTTTCATCTAAACGTTATGTATTTTTTTTATATGCTCACTCACAAAAGGTCTGAATATAGGAAGTTAGGGATCAAAACTAGTGACCTTCTTCACACTTATTTAACAAAATATAAATATTTATCATAAGAAAAAAATCAAATAGATATAACAAAAGTAGTAAGAAAGATCAAAATACAAGAAATTACAAGCAATACCGAGATAAGAGTGGCTTATCTTCTATTTGAATATTTGGACTAATTATGGATTGGAAAATGGATGGAACAAGTTTATTCTATGTTGAGTATGCTTCATCTACAAAAATGAGACCTACAAATCTTCTAGACATAACCACTCCAAGGGAGACAGAACCCCACCGAATAGTAGTGTCATGGAAATTAATTTTTATCTTATATTTTCAGGTCCTGATAATGTCTTATTCGTTTCTCTCTTTATCACATCCAATTTTCTATAGGCTTTTAATATCACACTTGAACCTATAAAACAAACCCTCACTACCTATAAAATGATTAAACAAACGTTAGATGGAATAAATAGTGTAGATACTTGAGTTAGTCTTACCTTAGTGGTCACCCTAATGTGGTTGTCACCAAGTGTTGCACTACATTTTAGACTCGATCTAGTTCATGTGTGTGTGTGTGTGTGTGTGTGTGTGTGTGTGTGTGTGTGTGTGTGTGTGTGTGTGTGTGTCCCTTGAAGCTAGGTTACCCTTGTGGAATGAAGATAACATGTTACAACTACTTTTCTCCCAAGATGAATGTGTGAGATGGAATGTAGAAATATATCCTCCTATGTAGTGAATGATGTGGCCCAAATGTAGTCCTTGAATGTTTCTCTTTTTACCAAGTCGTAGATAGGATGTAATATCCCAATTCACCCAACCCTTAATAATAGTGAGTAAACCATGTATATATATGATTCCCTTGTTTTAAGTTTGGTATGAACAACTAAAAATATGACCCAAAGTGATATGTTTTAATTTAGAAAAGATAATAGTCAATGTGTCATTTCAAATTTAAAAAAAGGAGGAAAAGGGGAAGTGCCCAAAGGGACAATAACACTTGAGAACTCCTATCCCAAATGGGAGGTAGTGTTCAAGATGCTCAGAGGATAGAATGGGAAATAATGAGATAGGTCACATATTGTCCAATGTCTAAAATTAAAGGTGAATTTGTGTAAAAATCTAAGGAAAAATTATAAAAGATAAAATAATGTAAATACGAAGTAAAATAAGAGTTAATGTCTAGTGTTCTTTCTTAGGAATCATGCATATACCCGACATACTTAAAGGAATGATGTAAATAGTAAGTGTGTGATTTCATGTCTACATTTTCCCCACATTATGATTATTAATGAATATTTTGTAGCATAAAGTATATAGGAAGAGTGTACCTTATAGAGAGCCTAAGGAGTTGTAACCAATAACATCTTTGAATGACGATTATAACTTATATCCTGTCAAATGAAGATTGTAGAATGTGCATTATGAAATCTAAGAGGGGAAGAGGACCTTAGCGGTGGCCTTATATGTGTAGTTAAAATGATGTATGTGTTTATTTCTTGAATATTTTTATTTTTAGCGTCTTGTGCTTGAGATTTCTTCTTGATCCATTTGTGTTTCCTTTTTGGGTGTAAGGACAAACCTGAAAAATAAAATAAGTCTAGTCAATGCTCATGATATATGAAATTGAAATTTAACTTAGAGAAATAAACATAGAAGTATGTATGAAAAATAATTAAGGATATAATACATTGAATGTAATGAGAGAAGAGATAGAATTGTTCATGTGTGTTTGTTGTCATAGAGATGGTTGGAATATTATTGAGGATTTAGGAGTCATTTTGCCATACCGGGATTTTAACATCCTATCACCATAATAAGTATTTAGGCATCTTGTTGCCAAGGGAAGAGTATTGGGAGAGCTATAGGATTTTCCCTCCAATTGTTGATGCTTCCTGGTGGGTGCCACTGTGGATGGTCAAAAACCCAATAGAAACTAGCCACGGGTGACATATTATTCCAAGAATATTGTTGTCCTACATATTCCCTAGGTGTAACTTCCTTATTTAATACTAAGAAAACATAGTAATTAATTACCTTGCCCAAAGTATGTAACTTGCCACTTTGATTTTTTCCTGTTGTAATGGATTGTAACCTATAACTAAGTATCGATGCTAAATTTTGAAAAATCCTATCACCGAAAACTTTATGAAGTTGTATTGTTCCTATTTCTGCTTACAGAAAAAGAACCACCCATGTGGGACAATAACGACCACCACTCCTTTTTACTAAGATCTACCACCGTTCCTATCCGTATTGAGTGTTTTTATCCATGTAGTGTTTTTGCCCAAATCTTATTTTGAATTAGTTTTTGTAGTCAATAAATCACACACTTACTATGTACATCTAGCCTCTAAATATTTCATTTATATGCATGATTCCTAAGAAAGATAATTAGTCATTAACAACCCTTTACTTGGATTTGTAATCTTTGTTGATTGTTGTTTATAATTTACAACTTATAGTTTTACATACCAACCAATATATTGCTCAAATTTGATTTCATTTATTTATATTTCCAAGTCTCATTACAAAAGCTCACATTAGAGACATGAGAACCCTAGCGCTATTGTCCCCTTTGGGATATTTTTTCCTCTTTGAATCTTTAGCTTATCTTTTATAGATCTTACTTCTTTATTTTCTTCTTTTATCACCCTTGGCCATCCTTTCATTTATTAAAGATGAAACTTAATAAAATGAATCATATATACATGTCTTAGGTATCCTCGTTAGGAGGAAAGCATTCAAGAGGCACATACATATAAAAGGAACTAATATTTTCTATCTACTACACCAAGGACTTTATTTTGGACTACGTACTTCACTTCATAGGAGGGTTTATTCTGAATTATGTGACACACATTTGCATTTAGGACAAAGTTGTTATATCCCATTATCTTTTTCCACTAACATTACGTATTCTTAGCTCAAGGGACACTATTCTAGTCAAACACACAAGAACTACATAGAGTGTAAAATGTAGTGTAGCGTTGGGTGAAAATAACATTGGGGTGACCGTTGAGGTTGGTATTTCTCAATAATTTACATTATTTATTCATCAAATGTGTGATTGAGTAGTATGCAGGTATTTAGGATTTAGTTTGTAGGTTATAGGTGTGACACAACAAATATAATGTGATACACAATGAGTAAGGAGTGACACTGAGCAACCCAAAAAGAAGTAATTCTAAGAAATCCCATAGACACCAACACCTAGAATAGATGCTAGCACTTGGGAAGCCCTATCCCATTCCAAGAGATCCTGTCTGTGAGATCATCACTTTCCAAAATCATGCAAAACTTTTGTACAATTAAGAATAGAACTTCCCATCCTTTTCATCAATCTAAACCTTTAGCTACAAAATGAGTCATTTTTATCTCATATCTATCACTCTTGATTGCATTTCAGTTGTATTATCTTTATTGAATATTGTTATATCTATTTAATCATCAATGTTCTTAAAGTAAATTTTTGTTATATTAAATCATTTGGTGAACCCACTCCTTACATGGCCATAATCATATTTTCATGGCTTCATATGCATTTGATTCCAATGCTTCCACATTGTATATCCAAGTTTAGCTTTGTAATCTCCATATTAAGTGTGTGCTAGTTGATCCTAGATATGACCTTAATATCTGTACTCTTTCCTTTCTTCATCAAATATGACTTTCTTCTACTCATCTTAATCCATCTACTATTTGGTTTTGTGGATTTGATTATACACATAAGTAGTTATTAAGCACAATCTCTCTTCCCCTTACTATGGGATATTATACTCTTAATGTTCTATGTCACATTAAGCCTCATGATGCCACTTATACTATCCTTGTAGTCCATCCTTGGTTACATACTATACATAAAACTCTTTCTATGCATTGCATTCCATACAATACCCTCGCCAACCATTCTTCCATGGATAATTCTTCCATATATTCCACACCTCATGTTACTACTCCTTGTGATATTCCTCTCATACATGATGCTCATGATATTACCTCCATTGCACATCCTTCTTCTCATGGTATGCACCCTTGTTCTATTGATTTGCATAGTAAAATTTCTATTGGAACCCATGATACTCCTTACAGTATGTCTCCCTCTCTATGCACTTCTTTTAATCACATGATTAGTGCTTCCAATGTTACATTTCTCTATGAACCTTCTTAATCATAGGTTAGAGTGTTTCTTGTTTATTTCACAATGATTCCTAATGCTTTCAATTTTCAAGATTTATGAATGATTCATTTACTATGGCTACATCTTCCCTTTTTTCATTCATGGGGAAATCCATTCCCATATTTCCACATTTTTGTCTATGGTCATAGGGGCTACTTCATCCTATTTAATTCTTCCAATCTTTCTAAGTTTCACATATTACTTATGATAAGTTTTGTAACGCTCACCCCATTTCTTGATGTTAATATTACCAAACTTCCTAGCACTACATACATTACACATCTTCTAAATAAAATCTTGATCCTTATGTTTACACTCACTCCTTCCAATATTTCTAAAAATTCCATATTCTTCTGCTGTCCATTTTTTCACCCTTGAAAAATGGACGAATTAACAAACTTGGGTGTTAGTGATTAATGGGGTACATGTATTTTAGAGAACATGGTAGCTCGGTCGAGTTATGACTCGAGTTAAGTTGACACGGCAAGTTGTATGAGTCACGATGGTTAGGTCATGGCCGAGCTAGTCAAGGTCAAGAAAATAAACCAGGTAGTATAAATTCTATTGGACCGTAGCATGTTCATGCTACCATCTCAAAACATTATATCCTATTATTGACTAGTAGCGGGAGAGCGGAAGGATCGGCACGTCATGGGAAAAAAATGGCACGATCGGCCACCGGTAGCATGTTTAGATGCTATCGACGAGTATCATTTTATATGCTACTTGTCGGTATCATGAACGGATGCTACCGATTGGTAGCATATAAAATGTTACTATTCGGTAACATGTTTGGTTCTACTTACTTTGGTAACACAAAGAGAGGGAGGACTGATTAGGGGACGGTTGGTACTTTCGCTAGCATTTATACGGGTTTTACCAACCGGTAGCATATTTCATGCCACCGATCGAAAACAAAATGTGAACTATTGGATGGTAGCAAGGATGGACAAGTTTTGGGTCATGGTGGTATGATAGAAGGTGAAGGTACGGTCGCCATTTCTTGACCGATTGTAAGGAAATATGCTCCTGGATGACTACATAAATATTATGCAAATGGTTGTTTGGAGATGAAATACTACCATCTGGGGGAATATGCATGCAAGTTGAATGACTGTAGGAATATCAACGATGGAAAGAGCAATAATGAACAAGTATAAAGTATTTCAACAACAAGTTTAAGGAGGCATGGCATCCATTTCTCCTCCTACAAGCAAACGACCCTTGGGAAGAAAATTTGCATGATTGCCCATACCTCTTTTCAGAGAGTTAATGCATGTCGTCGAGTGGGTGAGGCATATTCGAGGATTTCTCTCTATATAATGTAAAAGACCCCTAATTTTTGAGGGGAATAATTCTGGAATGTAAAGGAACTCTGTCAAAAAAATTCCAGAGCTTTTATGAGTTGCAAGCCTCGAATTTGGGCATCCTGCAAAGGATTATTTCCTTGTGTGTAATTTGTAATGGGTTGTGCATCTTTTGAGAAATAAAATTCATGTTTTCGACTTTTTCTACCCTAGCTTGTGTTATATTTCATCTCTTTCCTTCCATTGCATTTACAGGTATATTGTGCATATTTTCTTCATCTTGTAGGACTCAAATCCATTGTGCTCCATGAAAATGGAAATATGAATGTTGTTTGGACTGTGGTACATATGTCCGCTCTTTCCTACTTCATTTTCTTTCTATTTTCACTCACTTGGAATATCTCCACCCTTGTTCTCGGTGCTACTACCTCCCTTAGTTAGGATTTTAATTTCATATATCTCTCTCTGTCTCATTAGTCCCTTGGAATTTTAGGTTAGTGTTAGGTAAGTGCAGCAAGTTGGTGGACCAAAAAGGGGTCATAAGTGGACATCATATTGCAAAAAAAATGAAATCTCAACTTGTAGGAATTATTAGCAATACACGTACTCAAAATTAGAAAAAAATATATAATTATGAATCGTGTAACTGGAATCTAGTTTATTAAATAATTATTTTTAAAAAATTGAAAATTTTAGCTATATTAAACACTTGAAATTCTATGACTTGTTTTTAAAAAAAAAACCTATACAATTGTAGTCTCTTTGCCTACAATTTGGATGACCAAATCTTGTTATTTTTCTTCTTTATAGAAAAGTTAGATGATATTATCTATCTTGGGATTTATTTTATTTTGTATTTTTTCAAGAAATATCTTTTTTATGATTTTTTCTATGAAAGTGGTCTAAACAATTTTAGAAAACGGAGCATTTTTTCTTTTACCCGCCATAACTATATAAAAAAATAGCGAAATCAAATAATTTTTTTAATGTGTATAGAATTTCTCCATGCTTGGGATGGTATAGGTTTTACCACATTTTGATAAGTGAAACAAAAGTTGCGATCTGAAATGTAGACATGAACATTCACGGGAAAAAATGTCTTGAAGACTTATTGTTAGTAAAAATTTAGAAAATGATATTTATCTTATTCTATTCACTTTAAAATCAATATTTTTGCGAAGCAAATAGTCTCCCCTACTGTGCAATGGTACCATTTTTGTGAAATGTTTTTTTATTTTTCAGCATGGTTCAAGTCTCGCACAAGAGAAAATTTGATGTTTTTGGTTTTTCACACGTCATAATGACCTCCCATAGCTATATTTGGGAAAAAAATAGAGATTTCCGAGCCTTGAGGGTCGGATTTGATGATACTGAAAAGAACCACGATCATGGTTTATAAATCAAGATCGCGGTTCTAAATAATAGAACCATGATCATGCATTACAAACTACGATCATGATTATTAAATCATATTTACACGAACCCTACATTTAAATTACCATGTGATTTTTACTATTTGGCCTCATTTGTATGAATTACTATGAAATTATTTCATTTTCTTCACGTTTTTCTTATCATCGAATAAAAACATCATGGGAGATAAGAAACGAAGTCAAAAATGGAAATCAATAAGTAAAAAAACACTGGACGAATTATACACACAAATATTTCAAGATGTTTATTGAATGCGGAAACTTCATGAATCAAGAAGAGATTCATCTTTAACCCCTACTATTGTCAGCAGTGAGGAACTAGGTAATGTTTCTACTATCAATGTTGAAGATGAATTAAATACTCATGATGAAGATGTATTTACTATCAATGTCGAATATGAATTAAATACTCGTGATGTAGCTAATTTTGAAATTGAAGGAGAAAATGAAAATGTGAATTAGGAAATTCAGGTTGAAACCATAGACAATTTTTATTTGACAAAAACACCTCCTAGGATTTTACATGATCTAGGAGGAGAAAATAATTTAAATGATTTGTGGTACCATGACATTTCTCCACATAATTTTTGACTTCACTAACATCTTTAGTATCATATCTCACTCATGTGTGCATACTATAATGTTGTATATCCTTCTTTGTGATGTCATGTATTTCCTCGTAACTCTACATTACTAACACTACACCTAAAGATTTTGAATACTTCTACTTGACAATGATTGAATTATGATTAGTAATGAAGTAGTTATAATGATTTACCCCTAGATTCATATCACTCCTCTATATATTAAGGCATATTTCTATTCTTTTTAGAGAGTTTTTCTAGTTAGGAGTGTGTAAAAACATCCCACATATATACTTTTAGATCTTGTAAATGAATTTACATGATATAATTTTTCATTATAATTATATGCATATGGTGTCCTTTTTCTTATTAAAATATTAACTATTTCATAAACACTATGATGTATCCTTTGATTCCTAACATTCAAAATAGGTTTCTAGCACATAAATATCTAGATTTTCATATAGAGTGTTGTCCATGACATCAACTCTTAGATAATGGAACTCTTGGACAATTTTTTTATAGTCGAGGATTGTTTAGATGGAAGTTGTGGTATGTGCAAAAATTACCTAAACTGGAAAGTTATATCCATGAGAAAATTGGAGGTGTAATCGGACATAATTTAGTTGATTTTGATGAATATAAATTGTTACCATACCAATTGAAAGATGGAAAGGATTCAAAATAATGTGAGCTAGTTACATAACATATGCGTATTTCTCAATTTATGAGAAAATTTAAGGATGAAATTGTTTATAAGTATGTTAGGCATACACATAGAGATCGATGGTGGATAAATAGTTAAATATATGCAAGGCTACATTTATTATTGGTACTATTGTTTCGGTGGTCGATTTTGAAGAGAATTACACATTGTAAGAATAAATGGAGGTTCAATCGCAATATTTCAACTCGAGACGGGTTTCTATTTTTATGCATGTAACATTTATACATTCTCCTCACACAAGACAAAGAATGATCAATTTTTTTAAGAGATTACCACTTTTATATCGCTTATGATCGTACTCATTCTCTGAATTTTTGCAATGGTGTTTCCATTTATTTTATACAAACTTTTCTCGATAGGGACATCCCCTTCAATCAACATTATATATGGTTAGATCATAACACGGATCAGTTTAAGAATGCACAGATGTTTTATTGGATGATAAGGATACACGTCAAGATGGGTGTGTAACATATTTGGATTTTCACCGAGGTTGGACATGGAAAAGGAAATCATGACGGTGCGGGGCATGTGTGAAAAGAGATCTTGCAAGAGAAGAGTAGAATTACAAATATGGTGCTCAATTGAAAGATGCAAAGAAAATAGTTGAATGGTGTATTGAAAACACAGCCCTAGGTTCTCAAGAAAATTCCATATTTTGTAGATAATTGTGGTTGATAGAGGAAGAAAAATTCCTAACTATGAGGATTGTATGAATCTCACAAGTTCCAGTGATCTACTCTCATTTTGTAGCCCGAGACGTTACTTCGTGGGCCACATGGACAAGAAAATTGGTGTGTTTTTTGCATCTTGTATTGAATTTGTCACTACCGAGTTTGATTCACAAGATTGGGTGGATAGATGGATTTGTAGGCCTCTAACTCCACTTCCAAGTTATCAACCTCCATAGGTATTATGACTTGTTTCTCCAGATGAAGTTACAACATCGAAGGACTTTGAATACATTTAGATTTTGGTGGGACAAGGTAAATATTTATTTTCAAGTTTTGTATTGAGTTATGTACATTGAAATTAATATGTAATTTAAATTTGAGTTGAAACCTTTTTTTTTGTAGGAAATGTGTTTGTAGTTATTGTGATAGAAGATAATGAAGAAGTAACATACTATTTATTATGTCATTTCATCAAGGAAAGAAACAAGTTGACTTCTCCTGTTATAGACGGTGAAGATATTGAGTACCATACGGGGTAAATGGTAGTTATTAGAACTTGGATTCGATGGTATCCATTAAAAATTCCTTTTTGGGTGTTGAAGACTTTGAGACACACCTTTGGAAAATAATCTTATATTGACATCTAGTTCTAGTGAAAAATATTCAGCTATATAGATATCAAGGAAGGCCTAATAACAAGATTCTTTGGAAGGTTCGAGAGTCGGATCATAAAGAAATCCTGTCCTCGATTCAAAGTTGATCCGATCTTGATGGTTCATTGGAATGAATTTACATGCTCGTTTGGTATATAGAATTTCTTTGAAGTGTTTAAATTTTTCAACTAGATTCAAGTTCATATATTTTATTAAATTTGTGTATTTTGTATATATCTAGTATGGTTTTGATTCAACTTAAATTTATTTGACTAACACTTTTATGTAGGTTAGTGGTGCAGAAAAGCTTCCACCTTCACGTCCTGATGGTTCATTGGAATGAATTTACATGCTCGTCTGGTATATATAATTTATTTTAAGTGTTTAAATTTTCAACTAGATCATTCAAGTTCATATATTTTATTAAATTTGTAATATTTTGTATATATCTAGTATGGTCTTGATTCAACTTAAATTTCTTTGACTAACACTTTTATGCGAGTTTCTTTGGTTCTAGAAAGCGATTCCACCTTTATGTCCTAATGGTTCATTGGAATGAAGTTACATGGTCATCTGGTATATATAATTTCCTTGAAGTGTTTAAATTCATCAACGAGATCATTCAAGTTCATATATTTTATTAAATTTGTGTATTTTGTATATATATAGTATGGTTTTGATTCAACTTAAATTTCTTTGACTAACACTTTTATGCAAGTTAGTGGTACGGAAAAGCTTCCACTTGCACATCCCGATGGTGAACATTGGAGTGAATTGACATGCTCATCATCGGTATATATAATTTCTTTGAATTGTTTAAATTTTTAAGTAGATTCAAGTTCATATATTTTATTAAATTTGTGTATTTTGTATATATCTTGTATGGTTTTGATTCAACTTAAATTTCTTTGACTAACACTTTTATGCGATTAGTGGTGCTAGAAAATATTCCAACTTCACGTGGTCGGCACTTTGTTAAAAGAGAATTTTATATTCTCAAAGCGAGAGAAGGTTTCATTTTTTTACAAGCAAAGATAAGCAACTAACAACGGTTTATGTACCTATGGAGGGGGTTCTTAGCTCGGAGGAGGTAACCCGAAGCACGGGAGCGTAGGGAGATGAAATAGTGCCTCCCAAAGCATTTAGCTTGAGACCATCCCTATGTATGTGCAATCGGGTTGGTCCTATGAGCATTCGTTTGAAAAATATAGCGTTTGACAACCTTATATTGACTCAAACTACACTATTTAGCGCATTTGAAAACAATACAACAACGAGAGCACCAATTAGAGATGTAAAAATGAGATAGGATATTGTATATAGGGTCCCTATGTGGAGGTATAGGATCGATGAGATGCCTCTAGGTCTACATGGAGACCGAGTAATCAACCATTGAAGTTGTATGGTTTTTTTATGTCGGGGCTCTTAAGGGACTATGCCCGAGCGAAGTAGCCGGAAGCAAGGACATTGTCCCGCACTTAAAAGATTCCTCCCCTAGTATTTACAACCTCCTAGAAATTTTGGCATGGTTTGTTTGCTGCCATGACCCCCGTTTATAAAATATAGTGTTTGACAACCTTACACTGGCCCAAACTGCACTATTTGGTGCATTTGCAAACAATATGGAAACAAGAGGACCGATTGGAGAAAAGAAAAAAATAATATGGGCTATTGTAGATGGTCCTTAATCCAAAGTGTAGGATATAATGAGACATCTTGAGGTGCCACGGAGACCGAGTAACCACCCGTCGAAGTTATAAAGTTTTTTGGTCTCACGGCTCTTAAGGGACTATGCCCAAACGAAGTATCCTAGAAGCAACAAAATTTTCCCACATCGAGCTGATGCCTCCTATTGAATTTAAATAAAACACTAGATGTGTTGGCATAGTTATTTCGGTTCCACGACCCACTGTTTGCAAAATATAGCATTTGATAGCCTTACATTGGCTCAAACTGCATTATTTGGCATGTTTACAAATAATAGGGCAGCGAGAGCATTGATTGGAGATGGAAAAAACTAAGACAAGATATTTTAGAGGGTCCCTACACCGAGGTGTAGGATCTTATAATACATCTCTAAGTGTGATGGAGACCGAGTAATCAATCGTCAAAGTTATAGAGTTATTTGGTCTCAAGTCTCTTAAGAGGACTACGCTTGAATGAAGTAACCTGAAACAATGAGATTATCCCACAAAAAATGATTCCTCCTCTAATTTTTACCTAAGAAACCAAATGTGTTGGTGCAGTCAATTTGGTGCCATGACCCACCATTTACAAAATATAGCGTTTGTGACCTTTACACGATCAAAGCGCACTATTTGGTTTGTTTGAAAACAATAGGCAGCAAGAGCACCAATTGGAGATGGAAAAACTATGACAAAATATTATATAGGGCCCCTATTCTAAGTTTTAGGATCCAACGATACATCTCTAGGTTCCATGGAGATTGAGTAATCACCCATCAAAGTTATATAGCTTTTTGGTCTCAGGGCTCTTAAGGGACTATGTCCGAATGAAGTAGCCTAGAAGAAACGACATTATCCCACAACGAAAAGTTACCTCCTCTATAATTTAACATAACACCTAGACATGTTGGTGCAATCTATTTGGTGCCATGACCCACCATTTGTAAAATATAGTGTTTCATAGCCTTACACTAACTTGAATTGCACTATTTTCTGTGTTTACAAACAATAGGGCAGCGAGAGAAAAAATTGGAGATGGAAAAAACCAAGATAGGCTATTATATAGGGTCCCTACACCGAGGTGTTTGAGCTAATAAGATATATCTAGGTGCCACGGAGATCGATTAATCACCCTTCGAAGTTGTACGGTTTTTTGGTTTCAGGGTTGTTAAGGGACTACACCCGAGTGAAGTAACCTGGAAGCAATGACATTTTCCTGCACCGAAACAATGCCTCTTCTAGTGTTTACCTAGACACCCAAATGCTTTGGCACTATTGGTCCCATTCCATGACATCCTCGAGGAATTACTTCTCACTACTCAGCTCCGTTCATTTCTTAGTCTTTGCTAGAAAACGTGGTTTGCAAACAATTATGCCACAAAGGATCAAGGAATGCCACGAATCTGAATTCTTGGGTGTGATTAAATTCCTCCATCATATAAGTTTTGTCTTAGATAGTTCGTGTTTGGATGACTGAGCACCAAGTTGTGATTGTTAGAAGTTTCCACTAAAAATGTGAATTGGGATGAATAGGGAAGGATTTCTTGGCTCCAGATCGAGTGGTCCGATTCCAAACCGGGCCTCCCTAGAGCCCACCATTGCACCTGAAGGCATATACTCCCTAAAGCGAACATGTTGGTAGTGGGAGTTCACTCCCATGATGTCTCGGGGCATGAATTCTCACTACTCGGCTCGTATTAATGAGATTGCAACAAGGTAAACACATTACCATGTAAATACTCTAATGATTGTTTGATCTCTTTTTAAATCACGTAAATACACAATAGAGTGTTAAGAATATTTCGAACATATCTTGTTCCAACCAAACTACAATGTTTATGTATTTTTTAAACAAGTGAATTCAAATTAGGACCTTTTTTTACACACATCAATAACACTTAATTTGGACTAATACTTAACAAATAAATTGTAAGTATAATAAAAACATATAAAATGACTTGTAATAAATCCCTCAAGACCATTTTTAATTGCGTACATTTTGTGTCACTTTTGAGTGTGTTAACCATGTGCTTAAAATAATAAATTTTATATAACTCCACACTTGAATCTCTTGAAAAAAATGATCTTGCACCCAAGAACCTTCAAAACCATTATATAACATAACATCATATATCATATATCATAAGAATAACATAACATCATATATCATATGGATAATGGTCACATAATCGAGGCCATCAAATTAAATCAAAAATAGAGCTAATATGGTTATGAAAACATACATAGAACGATATATCATGTGCAATGAAATCAAATCAAACATAGAAGTAATATCATTATGAAAACTAACATGGATATAATGTATCAAACTAAGTGTGCCATGTGTCTCTGAAAATATAAGAATAATGTATCGAACTAAGTGTGCCATACATATAGGACCACATGTGGTCGCATAAGGCTATATACATGGACTATGAAGAATGATGAACTAGGACCAGATGACATATGAATCTAACCATGGAACATCTTCCCTCTCTTCGTCCTGCTAGAAGAAGCATGTCCATGACCTATGGATGTAGTGGAGGGAGATGCCACTATGGATTTCATCCATGTGGTCCTAGGAATCTCTAAGATAGTTTGCAACCTATCCTACACATTCATAAACATCAAGTTTTTAACACCCAAATTTTTAAAATACATTCAAAATTTAGAAACTTAGAATTTTTAATGCATGTGAAATCTTACCACAATCTCATAATCCCTATCAATTTTTTGTCGACGCGTTGCAGGGTCAATGGTAGACTCACGAGGGGTAGGATACATACAAATAAATAGTTCAAATTAAATATTTCATGTACAATTTGATATTGTAGATAAGTAGTAAGAAAACATTCATCCAAAATTTAACAAATTTGAAAAATTGTACCTGAGTTAGTGGATTTGCAGACGTTATGGTAGCATCTACAATAGCCTCCACAATTTGCATATAGGGAGGAGTCTCTCTGGTAGTCATAATCTATACAAAAAACATGTAGATCAACATTAATTGAAAACTATGTAGCAATGAGTATTAGCATGAGAAGAGGACTAGTAGCAATAAGGCCTAAAACAAAGAGTTATGTAAGATTACAAGTGTATGACCGAACCAATAGTCTAAACACCTTATGATAAAGTAGAGAAGGATAATTAGTCCTATTTATTTTCATAATCTCTCTTGAATGTTAATATGGAAAGGTCCTACAGGTGATGTAGATCACAGTCATAATTTTTATGTGTCTTGAAATTGCATAATTTGGTTTTTAGAGCAAATTGTAGGCTCTCGGGCTCTATCTAGGGATTTGTGTAACTTTTGATTGTACAGGTGAATCTTTCTATAAATTTCAAATTATCTTTGTTTGTGCATGAATTATAAGACCCCAAGATTTCGTGGTGATTGATATAGTGTAGTGAAAGTTATCTAGATAACAATTATTTCAAGCAACTTAGTAAAAGTACAATGTACAAAAATGAAGGCAAAAGTCAGGATTCTCACTATAATTTGATAAATCATGATCTTAGACTAGGTATGAAGGTGATATCAAGTATGAATGAGATGTTTGAATGATCTTATGGGTGTAGGAATAAAGAAAATGCCATCAGTTGAATGAAATCGACTATACTGAGACAATATTAAGTCACAAAAAGGGTTATTAGAAAGTTGAGTTGGAAAATTTAGCTATAGAACAACACATGAAGGATCATGGACACTTGAATCATGATGAGAAAGGTCTGTTGAAAATTTGGTATGCCCTAGAAACCTTATAATTCCATTGAAGACCTTGAATTGGGCATTTAAGAACCTTGAGATACCTAGGGGTAGAATTACAATAATACATAATTGAAGTTCATTGCTTGAGTATTCATCAGGGAGTCTAAAGGTTTAAATTTGATGTCTTGAACACCTTAACCAGGTGGAGGAGGTCTTGTGACTGCATATGAAGAAGGAATCCATTGTGAAGAGAGGTATGTTTGTTAAGAACCTCATAAGTGGACTTTATAGCTGGAAACAATCCTTCATGTGAATGTAAACCTTTAAAGAAAAACAGTTAAAGCCCAAGTTCAAGCATAACCCCTGCATTAATATTCAAGAAGTAATTCATTAAATATGTGGAATGTATTAGGTATGTAGAACTTGGTTCTAGGCAGGTCACCAAGCTATATCCGTTGTACATGAGAATGCAAATATAGAGAAACTTGATGAATAACAGATATAATATGAGATTGGGTGTATAGAATTGCATAGGGAGTATTGGTGATAAACATGAACCAAGGGACCCATGATATATTTAGAAGTGTAGGTAAATTATCCCATATTTTCATGTCTCTTTGTTTTTTTATAGATAAGAGGGTTAATAAAGAATGCATAGAACTAACAATGTTGGCAAGGTCAATTATGCATACATCCTAAGAAGCTAAAAGATATCCTCAGAGGCAAGGGATGATGGAGAAAGCATTAGAGATGGAGTGCTCTAGAAACATGTCTAGCATAGAGGTAAGTGTCCATGATCATGATAAAAGGAGAGTTTGTATATCTAGGAGAGTGTTAAACTTAACCCTTGCATCATAAGAGATTAATGTTATGATCTTATTGTCTTTGGCTAGAGTTAAGGGATTGCAAACTACTACAGAATTCCAGAGTTAGAAACAATGTGTAAAGAGAAAAAAATTGTGTAAAAGCCACGCGAGGCGTGTTAATAGCCTCAGTGCCCAAAGTAGATGATGACCCACATGGCTCCTACGTATAAAAGACAAACATATTAATATGTACATGTACACGTGAAACACTATACACAAACATTAAAATGTGTATTTAATAATAAACATGTAATCAAATGAACTTTGAAATGTAAGTAACTTGAAACTTACATCTGTAACATGCCCAACTATAGTACAAAGCTAGCATGTCAATGCCGGATGTGTCCTTCACCTTCATTCTTCTTGTTTAAAATAAAAACAAAATATTAGTTTTTTCATGTATATATGATGTAATCAAATACATATATCTTAAAATCTCGAATGAAATAAACTATTGTATATATATATATATATATATATATATATATAATTTTTATTTGAGATTTACATGTGAAACACCAAGATCATTTGCACCAATTCTAAAAACATCTTCCATCATCTCATCTAACAAAAATAAATCATGTGATCGAGAAAATGATGTCTCCTATGGTGCATACGACACCACATGATCCTCACTAGTGTGGTGTGCTAGAATTGGTGCCTCCACCAACATCACTAGATGTAATCTGACCACTATGTTGGGTTAGAGTGTCAGTGAGCTCCCTCAATGCATGTAGTGTGTCAATCTCCACAACCTCCTTCATTGTAGGAGGGATAAGCTGAAGGATGGGGTTTTAGGGTATGGAGGATCCTAGATTGACTAAGATTTGTACTACATCTACTCTGTGCATAGCCACCTCCTCATGCATAAAAATAAAAAAAGTCAAAATAATTTGGGACCTCATTAAGAATGAACTTGTAATCCAATTTCTTCAAAAAATAGAGAGGAACCTCATTGTTGTTGCATGGTGGATAATAAAAAACGATCCACCATTGGTCAAAAAAATTTCTTGATCCAGTCATCATGGAACCAATGTATTGGGAACCATTTACTAGTAGTCGCGGGAGGGGGGGCATTGGTTCTTGAGTCAGTAAATAATTCACGAGATGTGGTATTTTGCAATTTTTAGTCTATTATGGCCACATGGAATTATTTAGTTACATACCACCTCCTAAAATCAGCTCTAAAGGTATTCCATATATCTATTTAGTTGGTTGCGTCAACAGAGTCGACTTTACCAAAAAAATGTTTGAACGTGTTTACTAAAGTCATGCGAGATGGATGTTTAAGATGATTTTTATTTTTGTTTGAATAAGGTTTTGTTATCCGATTTTTCCCCTCGGGTGAAATTGGAAAAACATGACCTCACCACAGAAAATAGGAGGATCGATTCGGCCATGGGAGCTCACATTTTGGGCTCGCTGAGTAAGTGGAGGTGGACCAAGAACATTCGAAAGTAGCTTGGGAGTTTGAGCTAGTTTTGGACCAAGAACATTGCTAAATAAAGAAGCTACGAAGTTTAAAATTTGGACTTATAGGTGAGGTCATTTAGAGATAGGCCAAGGTGAAATTTAGGAACTGAACAGTAGAAAGAAGTGTGAAAAGGGTAGATGCATCACAAAAGTTTGAAACCCGAACTTTGAATTTAGGAGTTCACAATTTCAAAGATTCGGAGGTTTCATGAAACTAGGCAGATGGAAAATACCTAAAACCCCGAAACTTGAACCTTCAAAACCTCGAAACCCATACCCTTGAAACCCTAAAACCTAAACCCCAAAACCCCAAACCTATGAAAGCCCAAAACTGAACCTCACAAACACGAAAACGCAAAGGTCCAAAACCCGAAGTCCGAATATTAGAATTTGGGGTTTTAGAATTTGAGAACATTTTTCTTGAGCGGTGAATATTCCCATGTAATATGATTTCATATTAAAAAATACAAATTTCAAAATTCATACTTTGGAGGTTCGGCATTTCGGAACCCTTGAGCCAACTCGTAGATGAATAGTGAAAATGACCCCAAATCTGAGACCCACTGAAGCTCTGAATCCCAAAAGTCTAAAATTTTAGATTTTGGATGGTGTGATACATGGTCAAAGCTCCAAAAAATCAGATAAACCACTCAAATTTATTGCAGTATAGCACCCTCATCTTTAGATGGCCATAACTTTTGAGTAGGAGCTTGAATTTGCACAAAATAAGAATTTTTGGAAATCTCTCAGTGTCCAACACTTTACATGACTGTTTATAGATTTATTACCTACCAAAATGATGAAGGTATGGGATTCCTTTCTTCCCCAAAAATGAAATGTAAATGGAGTTATGGGTTTTGCAGTGGCACCCATCATTGTTGCAGGTGATTTTAATGCATTTTAGGGTGGTTGAAGCAAGATTTCAAATTTATTATCTCTCCCTTTCTCTCATTCTTCCTATATATTATAAGGAGGGGCTCATTTTAAAAGGTTATACACCTTGTCTATCCTCCTCCCTCCCTTCTTGTTTGTAAAATATTTTTGGAGCTCAAAACCTCCCTATTGAACATTGTAATGCAAAATCTATTCCTTTGGCCAATGTTATGTATTATATCAAATTTGAGAGTGATAAATTAAGATTTGTGGATGTTTCACACCCTCTTTTTGTTCTATTGCATCTTTATGATCTTTCATTACATGCGAGGTTATTGTGTATTTTTTTTGTTTTCATTGCAAGGTTCTAGTAGTGTTGTGTTTATTGTGCATGTTTTTCAACATCCTTCTTGGTGCATCATCATCCCTTAGAGTAAGTTTTATTTTCATGCATTTACTCTTTCTCTGTTTCCTTGGAAATATTAGATTAAGGTTAGATCTACAACTATTTACACTTTGGAGTAGTTGGTACTAAGATAGGATAGGAAGCCAACCTTCTCCAGAGGGTTATCTCAATTTGAATATCCCACACTTTGGTATAACTCCATGTTTGAAAAATCACACTAACTGCCTCAACCTTTCACTTGACGAAGAATCGGGGTATTGTGATTTCACCATAACTTCTCAATGGAAATTTTATTTTTTAGATTCTTCAATGATATTAGCTTGTGTTTCGCTAATTCCGTGGGGATAGAAGGAGCCGGAGGAGGGTTTTGAGGAATGTTTGGAGGGTTTTGAGTAATATTTGGATAGTTTAGATGATTACGAGATTTCCGAACAATTGACAAAACAAATAAATTGTATACATAAACAAAAAATTGAAAAACCCATGAAAATAACAAAAAAACCTAAAATGTAAGAAATTTGATCAAAATCAAGGGCTTACCTCTTCATCTTGGTGACATCATTGAAAATTTTGCAATCCAGAAGTCCGAAGAGAAATTTATAAGGGGTATTCAAAGTGTGAGTGCCAACAGTGGAGGAGAAATCATGGTTCACAGGGGAAAATGGGGAAAATGAGGGGTTATGGACCTTTTATTTTTGTCTCAAAGGACCGCGATCGTGGTTTATAACCGCGATCATGGTTTATAAAATATAATCAAATTTTTAGGTTTGGAAATTCCCAAACCTATAGAAAATAACCCACGATTGTGGTACATGAATTTCAGGTTTTCTTGTCCACTTTTAAGCCCCCCAACTTGTTGTACTTACCCTGTTAGGTAGCTGAATTTCCCTTTCTAGGTGTAGTTTTAACATTAAATTATGTAGAGGAACCAACCTTCTCTGGTGGGTTATCTCATTTGTAAAGGGTCTCACACCTTGAGGAAATCCCATGTTACCTTAGAAACATTGTATGCTCATCCCTAATCATGACATAGTAGAGGTTGTTTTTTTTGTGATAATAGTTATAACACTCCTAGTGGGATAAAAAGTCAATATTTCCAATTTTATCATGTTTGGGTGTGTATCTTGGTAGAACATCGACCCTGGAAGGCCCCACAACAACACATCTAACAACTTTGAAGAAGAAAATCTTCGATTTCAACAAATAAAGTGTCTCATATTCATAAGAAGGACTCAAACAAGGTGTAGAACAATAGAAGGAGTGTTTGAGTACCTACAACTATCACTTGGGAGGGGGAGAAGAGGCAAGATGGATTAAAGATCACCATCTCCACCAAATATAATTCTATCCACAACACTTCTTGGTACACATTTCTTATAGTCTATACGATTTCTCAGGCCTATCATAATGGAAGCAAAAAAAAATCTAGGGTTTATAAATTTTAATGGTAGCGAGTCCTCTTGCTATTAATGCCAACAATCCCATTCAATCATCTTCACTAAAGATAATCCATTTCTTCATTGGGAGAATCAGACCACTCCAGTTGATCATATTTAAGACATTGCAAATGTCTATGCCATCCATACATTTTTGAACAAGATTTATCTATCGATCTGTTAGCTTCTTCATGCAAGGAAGAGATTTATAGTGGTTCATAAGCTTGACAATAGGATTAATTTAAAAGTGGAACCACATGGGGACAACCCTTTGTAACCTATTTCGAGATAATGCAAATAATATTTCTTTGTTAGAGTAGTTGATGACCATAAATAAGGCTCCCAATGAGCTCATGAAAAATTCAATTTTAGGTTTTAGAAAACCTAGGAGAGGATTCTAGACCTTGTCACACCAACTACATAAGGTGTTTTCCTTTACTTTCTAAGAGATTTAAATTATGATATTGATGTAATGATTCAATCTATGGGGTGTAACATTTCAAAGGTGCTTACGCCATTATTTTATTCAGATGGGAAATTTTCTCCCAAGCTCCCATTCCTATTTACCGAGAAACTAAAAACCCTAATCAAACACTTGAGTTAGCACCTATCCAACCCCTAAGAAAGAAGAGCTCTAGTGAATCATCCACCTCCTCAATTACAATTTTTTTTTTTGGAATGATTCACTAGAGGATAAAAATCAGATTGGGGAATTCTCGACCTTATAAGCGATGAATGGGTACATAATTGGTATAGATATGATCCTTACAAGGGGATGGAATAAGCTGAACTATATTCAAGGAACCAAAAAATGAAGAATCTGGTCTTGGGATCTATTGCCCATATGAAGATAATGTACCCCTACCTAGTGTGACCAAGTCAAATGATGAAGGAGAGAAGGGCATATGACGGATGTTTTTTGATGGATCAAGGAGAAGGAAACGTGTAGGAGGAGGTGTAGTACTTGTTTCCCCTAAACTCATAAAGTTTTACTCATTTTCCAGTTTCAATTCAGCTTCTCAAATAATATAGTAGAGTATGAATCCCTTATCCATGGACTATAATGGGCAAGGAAAAAGAACATTAAAAATTTGCAGGCCTTTGGGGATAGTGAATTGATAGTGAACCAGTCAAAGGTTCCAATGCATCCAAAAATTATCTACTTAAGGCCAATAAGAATAGGGTATTAGATCTTATGGAGGATTTTGAAGCCTTTAATATTCAGGATATCCTAAGAAAGGAGAATGAGGTTGCTGATAGACTTGCTGCCATTGGAGCAAGGTTTGATGTTGTTGAAGATGTTAGGAGAAATAAATTTCAACCTCATATCAGGATGATAGTGAGGCATGTTGTACCATAAAATAGTAAAAATTGGAATGTGTTTGAGAATGACCGAGTAAATCATCAACTTCATTAAAGAAGAAGCTGATTTTTCATAAAAACTCACGACAAGTTGGAAGAACAATATGGGGAACAAATTTTACAACCGAGAAAAAATAATATTCCTAATGTCTTAATGACCTTGGAGTCCACCTTCATCCACAATTACTAGTTAAGAAAAGAAAAGGAAAACATACAGGTCAAGGGTGATGATGCAGAACCTATCTCGAGAGGTCAAGATAAATCTCTTCAAATTGATAAGGTAAGAAATTCTCAAGAGAAACATGATTTTGTGAAACTTTTTCAAGAGTTTGCTGATTTTTTCACATGGAGCAATGAGGACCTCAAGGGTTTTGCTCCTAGTTTAGCTTAGCACACTATTGAGTTGGACCCTACGACCAAACTAGTTAGACATAAAGCAGAGGCTGTCCCGCATATTGAGCCCTTGATGAACAAAAGAATTGAAAAAGCTGATAGAAGTGAGCATAAATTTTCTTATCAAACATTCATCTTCAGTTGCCAAACTTGTTCGATTCGGAATAAGAATGGAGAGATCAATTTTGTGTGTGGATTTTATAGGCTTGAGAAAGGCTTCCTTGAAGGAACACTACCCACTCTCTTTAATGGAACAAAGTTTGCAAGTGGTAACTTGAGTTCGGGGAAGGTTTTCCCTCTTTGATGGGTATTCAAGGTATAATTAGATAGTGGTGAAAGAAGAGGATTAGTTCAAGACAACCTTCATAATAATATGGGGAACCTATGCTTATAGGAAGATGCCATTTGACCTATCAAATGCTAGAGTAATGTTCCAGAGGGCCATGTACATGGCATTCCAAGGGCTCAATAACAAGATTGGTCATTTTTATCTTTATGACATCATAGTGTTTTCCAAGGATGAAACTGATCACCTCCTTCACCTCGAGGCAAGTATTTTAATGGTTTAGGAAGTTTGGAGTATCTCTTAATACTAGGAAGTGCATCTTCTTGGCTCATGAAGGTAAAATTCTAGGCCACATTGTTTCTAAGGAAGGATTAAGCATTGATCCGGAGAGAGTTACTGCCATTCTTGCACTACCACTGCCTAGTCATAAAAAGGCCCTTCAAAGCTTCTTAGGAAGAATCAACTTCATTAGGATATTTATCCATAATGTTTGCAAACTTGTCAAGCCAACGACATTAGTCTTTGAAGAAGAACATGGATTTCAAGTGGACCGTTGAAGGAAAGAGGGGGTTTAAGCCATAAAATAGGCTATTGTGTAGGCCCCTACTCTTGTTAATCTAGATTTCTCAAAGGATTTCATTTTGTATGCCTTTGGAGGTGCTTGAGATAATCTCAAGTTGTGTTAGTGCAAATGAATCAAGAAGGGCTGGAGAAATCTATTGCATTATTCAGCCAAGGCCTTGAAGATTATGAGGAAAGATATTCCATCATCGAAAAACATATCCTTGCCCTAATAAGAAGTTTAAATAAATTATAACATCTAGTGTCAAATAAAAAAATTCATTTACTGGTTTTGCATGATGGTGTAAAATATTTTCTTTTAAACAAGGATCTTAATGAGAAAAGAGATGGATGGATAACCAAGGTCATGGAATATGACATTTATATTAAGGTGACCAAGTTGGTTAGAGGTAAAGGTCTATGTGAGAATTTTGCTTGAGATCAACGAGATGGATAAGGAAGGCTGCTTTAATATTTCAAGATGATCGAGTACAATTAGCCAATGCGACCCAAATCTTGTTGGACTCAAGATATAGTACACTTCCTCCAAATAGTTCAATTCCCTCAAGGGTTAAGTAAGGCTAAAATGAGGAAATTCAGGCTCTATCCATTCCATGTGTGCTCATGGATGGTATTTATGTTCAAAAAGGATGTAAATTTGGTCCTTATAAGGTGCATCAAAACAAATAAAATAAAGAGAATATTACGTGAGTTCCATGATGGGAAAACAGGTGGTCAATTTTCCCAAGAACCACAACTCTCATAATCATGAAAGATGGTTATTATTGGCCTAATATTTTTAACAATTGCTTTTCATGGATTAAGAAGTGCAAGAAATGTGATTTTTACGGGGAAAAGAAAAGTTGACAACCCTTCCACCCCACCTAATATTAGTTGATCATCCATTCATAGAGTGGGGTTTGGACTTTATTAGAGTCATAAACCCAAATTCAATCATGAGGCATAAGAGGATCCTCATAGCCAAATATTACTTCACTAAGTGGATAAAGGCAGTTGCACCCGAGGGAAGCAAATGAGCCCAATATTCTAGATTTTTATGAAGGTATTGTGGCAAGGTTTGGTGTCCCTTCCATTTTGTATTTACGATAATGCTCTAGATTTTCGGGGATAAAGATATCTTATTGGGCTATGAAAAATAGTAAATATTTGAACACATCCTAGAAAATATTACCCCAAGGTAATGGAAAATCTGAATCCACCAATAAAAATTTGTTGAAGATCATAAGGAGGACTCTGGATGAAAAGCATATAACATGGCACACAAAACTAAAATCAGCCTTGTGGGCTGATAGGATTACACCCAAGAGGTAAACCGACATCTCTTCCTACAAATTATTCTATGGAAAATAAGAAATGTTTTCATTGTATCTGGAATTACCAACATTGGAACTTATCGAAAAATTGAAGTTGTTTGAATTTAAGTCTATGGAAGAGAGATATGTAGAGCTTATGGAGCTGGAATAGTTTAGAAATCAGGCTATACAAGTAATGGAGAATGACTAGGACTAGAATAAAATGAGATTTGATCAAAGGGAAAAAGATATGATCTTCCAAGAAGGACACTTGGTCATAAAATGGGATGCAAATAAGGCCAAACCAGAGAAACATTCCAAGTTTGATGTATTGTCGAGTGACCCTACATGATTTCGGATTTGGAAGGTAAATAATGCTTTCCAATTGTCAAAATTGGATGGACAAGAATTTTAGTTTCAAGTCAATGGAATCTATTTCAAGCATTTTTATTGAATCAAAAATCTCCTTCGTATATAGTAGATTAGTTCAATTCATCTAATTTCTTGCAACACATTATTCTTTTGGTAGTTTGGGTTTTCTTTTGTATAAGTTCTTGTGTACACTCTACATGTCTCACTTGGACATGTATGATTTTCATGTTTGTAAATAGTTGAGTCTTTTTTTGTTGCAACTCCCGGTTTCAAGAAGGGTATTATGATCAAAATAATCGATTACTAATTCAGGGGACTACTTTAAATGGACCTAGGGGTGAATTTTCAAATTTTAGATTTGTTTCAATTTTAGGATGACTCCATGACCAATGGATGCTTTAGGGCTATTGATATTTTCCATCTAGCAAGAAGATCAACTTGTGAGTCACCAAATCGGGATAATTTTAGTGGTGAGTATTCGTAATATGGAAAATATTTCATTTTAGGAAAATTTGAAAAGGTGATTTTTCGGAGTGGGTCGAGTGTCTGTTCACCTAAAATTTACAGTATATATTTTTTGGGGTCGGCTTCACCTTCATTTGAAAACATCTCCTATAAAAACCTAGGTGATTCATCGGGTAGTATACTACGGTACTACCACAAGTAGCTTACCAAATTACCAATACCATGAAGTTTGAACTCACATACTCTTAAGCACCAAAGATTGTTGTTAGCCTGTTAGGGTTAGTTGTTGATGTAGGATAGGGATATAGTTGACAAAAAATAAAGAGTATTGTAGATGCGCGACACAAAGATATTGTAGATGCATGACAAGGGGGTAAGCAGTTGATGTGTGAGAGGAATAGAGTTGATGCATGACAGAGACAGTGATGCCTTGTTGATGTGCGACAAAGAGAGTTGACATGTGACAAGGGCATAAGAAGTTGACACATGTGAGGCGGCCAATCGACACCTTGGTGACACGCAATGAGATAAAGTTGATGCCTTGTTGATGCATGACAGGGATAGTTGACATGTTGTTGACACATGAAAAAGGGTTAGTTGTTGACGCGTGACAAGGATTACCATAGTTGACGTGTGAAAATAATTTGACTATGACTCACTTTTATGATGCGGGACTGCATTAGAATAATGGAAGATGCTAGTCCTAAGAATCCAAAGACCCTAAAAGTAACTAAGAAATCTCATAAATTGTTGTTCAATTATTTTAGAAAACCTGATGATATAGATATTGAAAATACCAAAAACCTTATAGATGCCACTAGAAAGAATCAGAATACTGATTGTGTGGAAGGTATTATTGAGGTGGACATGCATTACGCACAAAAATATCAAACAAATGAAACCTACAATAATATTCCAGATCTTGGAGATATTCTTCCTATTAGGGTGTAATTAGAAGTGTATCAAGATATCACACATACAAATACTCAGAAAATGGAACACAAAAATCAAATTCAAATTCCGATTCATGAAAGAGGAAACCAGGTGATTGTGATATTGCTCAAAATTCTACTCAAAAAAGTAAAACATTGAAAACGAACAAGAATATGTGGACCATTGGTAGGTCATACAAGTTTGATTGGGCAACTAAATTTCCATTTATCGAACCTATACAATCATCTAATTCTGAAGAGATCCCATCTGAATGTACATGTACAATATGTACGTGGAAATTGGGAAAGCAACAAAAAATGCAAATGAAGCTAGACACTATAGAAAAACATTGTGGAAAACAATATTTGATCTGTAACGGGGGCAGATGGCCAGAAAATCAAAACACACAGGTGGAAAACTGAAAAATAATGCATGCATGTTAGATACGCAATGGATTATGAGGCGAGTAGAAAAACATAGACATCTTGTGGAAAAGGGAGGAACGATCGTATTGCAAATTGGTAAGATGAATCAAACAAATCTAAATGCAAAATTCATACAATTCTCTACTTTATTTCACATACTAAAGAAAGGAAGACTGATTTCAGATTTCGTTGATTTCAAAGTTTTGTATCAATATAATGGAATGCTGAACGTACCTCAGTCTCATTGGTTTGAAAGTAGTGGATGGGAAATGGAAAATTTCCTTTCGATGATAGAGAAGGAAGATTTGAAAGAGAATGTAAAAATCCAAAGTTTATCTCTCTTTCAATTAATGAAGTGACAACAGTCAATAACTTTGCATGAGTATGTATCCATGTCTATACTTTAGAAAATCATATAAGGACACATCATCTATTGGGTGTTATGAAAATGGTTGAAAAATGTAACGCCGAAAACCTACATAAAATAGTTGTTTCTCATTTGAAAGATATGGCTAGAATGACAGATTATGAAATTTCTAAAAAGTTGACCTATGCGTTAGAGCAGATGGTGCATCTTTCATGCGGCAGGTCATTGAATAGGGGTGTGTGTTAGATTACAAACAACGGTGGCCCCATATATGCTACCAATTCTTTGTATGGCTCACAAAATGAATTTAGTGTAAAAATTGTAAGCAACCACAATAATGTTGCTAAATCGGAAGACCTTATAAGAGAAATTCATGCCTATATGGCAAACATCCTAAAGTGATTTCTTGAGTTCCATAAATTTGCAATTGGAATTACAGATGGCAAAAAAATTCTGAAAGATGTTAAGACTAGATGGATCTCTTTGTATGAGCTGCATGTAGAGTTCATGAGGAGTATCCTGTTTTGGTTGGTTTCGTTGTATATATCTCCTCCCCAAAGGGTTAATATAGTCAAGAGCACAAAGTGTCGACATGTGAAAATTCACGCCTAAGGCACGGAGTTGGGGGCACAAAGCACAAAGTGTTGACATGAAAAGATTCATGCTCAAGGTGCAGGCTAGGGGTGCACAGAACAAAGTGTTGACATGCGAAAATTCACACCCAAGGCGTAGGCTGGGGGCACACAACACAAAGTGTCGACATGCAAAAATTCGCGCCCAAGGTACAGGCTGGGGGCACACAACACAAAGTGTCGACACCACATTTTCAGTGCCTATGGTGCACTTAAAATTAGGTTAACATGAGGATGGATGCACCGAGGCGCATCTTTAGGAGGCACAACATTTTGAGCATTGACACCCCGACAGAAAGCAAACCCTGACGCAGATATTCAAATGGCCATAACTTTTCACAGGGAGCTCAGATTCATGCAAGGTTGGACTTTTCGGAAAGATTGCAAGGTCCTCTATCCAACTAGGACTAGATATATTTAATTGGGTGAGAAAAAGTTATTCAAAACTTCAAAATACAATTCGTCATTTGTTGGGTTTTCTAAGGTTATCACCTACCGCCATAATGAGATGAATTAAATACAACTTGGAGGTGGTTGGGGTAGATTTGGAATTCCTCTCTCTTTTCTTTCTCATTATTCCTATAAAATTTAAGGAGGGGATTCTTTCTAAATGTTTGATATTCTTGTTTTGCCCCTCCTTTCTTCTCTTTTGGGTGAATTTGTGGAGTTCAAACCTCCCATCTAAAATTGTAATGCAACTTGCCTCTTGGCATTTTGTAGTGTATTGTATCAATATTTGGCGCAAATAATGCATGACTCGGATGATTCTCAACCCTCTCCATGTTCATTTGCATCCTCTTGATCTTTCACTGCAAATTTTATTATCTGTGCATGATCTTGCATTGCATTTTAATGATTTGTGTTTATTGGAAAGATAGGTGTTCTTCATTCCTCGGTGCATCACCTTTGTTAGTTTAGGTTTTATTTTATACATCTTCTTACCCTATATCCTTGGAAAGTTAGTTTAGGTTTTCGAGTAAACCCTCTACATTTTTACATGTGCATCTGAATAGAGGAATAGGAACCGACCTTCATCCAGAGAGATTTTCTGATTTCGCAAGGTCCCATAGTTGGGAAAATCTCCATGTTATGCAATCACACCTGATGCAGTCTCAACCCATCAAGTTGCAGACATTCGAAGTCTTGTGATTCACCACCAATAGTTTCATCACAAATATCATCATGAAGTTGATAGGGCAAGGGACTTGTTGTTCCATTTAACTAATTTGGAGACATTGCTTACATTGGTTGGTATTCTTCCAATGTTGCAGGAGATCAATACACTAATGAAGCATGCACTGAGGGAGATTAATCTATATTGTGGATTTTATATGGATGAGAAAAATGGTATGTCAAAGTCTTGATATCTTGTATTGTTCCCAAGATAGTTTTGATACAACTATTTTTGAGAATTGGAAAGATTTATTAGATCTTAAAAATCCTAGTAATTATTTGAGATTTAATATCCACGATCACCTCTGCATCACTGTTAATGGGAGGGACATACCACTGCACATTTTGCAAAAACATCAAGATATTATAGGATCAAAATGAGAAGATGTTCCCATGACACGTAATCTCTTTGAGTCTGTTATAGTTGAAACAAGAATAAAGCTTAAAAAAATTCAGAATCCTTATCATCAGAAATTAGAGAACGTTTCTCCAAAGATAAAATTCTTGAAGCCATGGGTGTGATGAATCCTAATTTTTGTTATACCAAATGTGGTTGTGTCTTGACTTTATAAGAAAGTATTTCCATAAATCCATGGGTACAATAATGGAGCATTTTAAAAAGACTTTAGAGTTCAAGGGTATGGAAATCAAAGGTATACTGAATGTTGATTTATTAAAATTTCAATCAACAAATTTTGCAACAAAAATGAGGAACCAATATAAAAATTTAGACGAACCTTTTGAAAGTGGTGCTATTACAAGGTTGTGGCGAGGAATCTATCAAAGTTCTATCTTACAAGAAGATATCAGTGAATATTTCAGATTATATGAGTTATGCCAAACAATGATTTTGGGGTATGTGGAGGATGAAAGGGTTTTCAGTGCATTATCATTTATAAAATCAAAACTGAGAAACAGGTTGGATAAAAATCTGGAAAGTTGCATGAGGTGTTATGTATCTCGATACTCCATGGAAACCTTTCCTTTCGACAGAGAAATTATGCATTGGAATTCCCTTTGCGAAAGAAGAGGTGTGAATAATATAGCTACAAGTACAATTGTTCCCAACGTTGAGAGTGGAATTGGTGCATCGTCACACTCTATAGAAGAGAACATAAAGTTTAAAGAAGCTATTGATAATGGAGTGTTTCAACTTTAAATAGGTATCTTCTTCACCTTAATCCTATTGTTTGTCACTTTCAAAAATTTCAGCTCTTTTTATCATTGAAGATGTTACGGTATGTATATATATATATATATATATATATATATATTTACATTTATTTAAATACATCCATCTGAGGAAGCTAGTACTTCTCAAGACTCTGATAATGTTAGGCAACTCACCAATCTATCTACTAATCCATTTCTCGTGTTGAGTTTTCTTAAAACAAAGATCTAGCACATTACCAGTGATGATTTCACATCCATCTAAAATACTAGAGGTAAGTTAAACCCTATCATATCATCTTTCTTGATTTCTTACAATTATGTTTAATTTATTTTTTATATTTGCAAAATGCTTTGATATTCTTTTTAAACTTTGTGGGATAAAATGACACAATCACATTTTACAGAGGAAGATTTTTCCATATTATACAATTCATAATCCACGATCCATTATACAATTCATCATCCACGATCATGTTACAAGATAAATCTATGTCCACATAAAATTCATCATCATCCATATATATCATATCATCATCATAATCCTAACACCACAATTATTATTAAAACAATTATTTATCTATTTTAAATTTAAAGAAATGTCTCTATCCTAACACATTCCATTTTTAAAAAAAATTATCCATTATCATCATTCATCATCATCTATATCCATTTTAATGTCATCATGATCATATCATTACAAGTATAGAGAAGAAGGATTATCTTAAAACAAGTTTAAATGTCTAGAGAAGAAGAATTATCATGCTTGAAGCTACATCTACATCCTCATACAATTCATGATAATCCAAGTAAAAAGAAACATACGTCATCATCCCTATCTAACGAAATCATCATTACAAGTAAACCAAAAACATAAACTCCATATACAATCTAGAAATTCTATACATAATATATAGGAAGTTATAAAATTAACTATTATATAGTATTTCAAATTTTGAAGGCTATCAAATCCAGATAATAAAATTCAAATGCCATGACCACAAAATTCAATGTTTCAAATTTTCAAATATAGATTCAATATTTCAAGTTTCCACACTCAATAATAAAAATTTTCAACCTTCTTTTTCTCGTATCCATTTTAACTCTGTGCTCCTTTCCTCAATGGTTTCTTCTCTTGTGGCTATACCCCTTTTCCCAATGGTAGAAATAACCCTATAACTTATGAGATCTTCTGTAGCACTGTCCAGATTTTTAAAAATTCTTTCTTCTTGCTTTGTCACATCTCCATGGGACAACAAATTTGGATCAGCTACTGCCTTATCTTTGAATAATATTTCAGGGTCGAAGCCGTGCTCTTTAATTATTCACTTTAGTGTATTGTTTTGTTTGTTAACCAAAACTATATAATTCTTCAAATTGTTCATTGTGGATAAATTATTCTTTTTGTTTCCAAGTGAACTTGGAAAACCTTTGCTTGACTCTTCAAATTTTCATATTTCAACTGCACAAAAAAAGTAATGTCAATTCAACATATTACTAAAATAAGAAAACTTTAAATTAACAAAAAATATTGTTTGAAAGTGATAATACTTATGACCGCTCTATCTCTCTTGACATTGGCATTCGCAGCTACTACTGAGATCCTTGTCCTTAGATCATTTGTTAAAATATGCCGGGGCCTCAAGATACTAATATTTTCCAATTTGTTTAATGTCTTATCCAAAATGTTATCTTTATAGTTGTTATACATGACATTCCCACTTCTTACTTGGGTAAGTAAGGAATCCATCTTTGTAGGTTGATTCTAGACTACAACGTATAAACTATCCCTTTGCCAATAATTTTCATAATGACTAATAATCTCATTGATAATTACTTTAGCCCTTCTCTCCCATTCTATGAGCTGATTGATATGAGGTAGAATAAACTCACCGACATGGGATTGACAATCATAACCAATTAAGTTCTCCAAAGGAAAAGGTAGCAATTGTTCACCATCTATATCTGATGAAGATGATCTCACTGGAGAGGTATGGGGGATTTCGTTTAGATCAACTACTACTTGTTTCTGCCTTTGGGTGGCCTAATCCTGTTTGTGATAAAATTAATCAAAATTCAGACAAATAAAGCTAAAGCAAAATGTAATTCAATATGGTAAAGTATGTTGAAATTGAAGTATACTGTTGGCCTTGAATCATCTCAATGGGTATTGAAAATACCGGTTGGGTCATTGCTTATCAATTCCCAAGTAATCTTCATCTAAATTTATATTATTCAAAACCGATATGCCCGTTGTAGTGGGCATGCCACCAAGTGAGAGGGTTAGAATTTAAAAGGAGGATGCAATGTTTATTGTCCCTCTAGGGGCTGAAGAAATTGGCATGCATTTACCAATGTTCTTTTTTCCTATTCCTCTAGTTGGCATTTTAAATATTATTGGTTGAGGGGGGGTCGGTGCTACTATTTGAACAGAAGGAGGACTGCAATGTGCTGAAAAGTTCAAGAAAAAACATATGAAAAACTAGAAAACAATGCAAAAACTACGAAATTAAACGAAGTAGTATTCAAAACTTGTACCTTGTTGTTGAGGGGTAGCTTGTCGCGGTGCTAAGGGTGGCCATGTTGGAGTAGTAATTGGTGGTTGTTGAGAAGATACAAATGCATGCTGACTGTACTGAGTGAGTTGGGGAAGATGGTTGAGTTTCCGAAACACACGTATGGTCCAAATTCCTGCAATGTCATCAACATTGAATTGTATGTCAATTCAATTGGGTAAAATTTAAATTGGAAAATGAAAATACAAATTTGGAATTTGTAAATAATACATGAAAAGGTATTACTTCTCTGGCATTTAACGAATTCAAACTGTTGGGGGTTTGGAGAGGAGTGAGCTTCCATTTCAAATTGGGAATCTCCTGAAGCCTCAGCATGTTGTTGGCCTCTTCCTCTTGATAACACCTTTTTTCGGGGAAGGGCTTCCATAAATCTTCTCTGCAAACAATAAATTGTTAATACCTATGCACAATGTAATGTCAAAATACAAACTTAATAGTTTATACCTATTGTTCTTCAAATGGAATTGACAACTTCATCAATGCCTCATCAGTGCAAGTGGGAATTGGTTTGTCTTTTAAATTTAAAAGAGCCTCGTAATAAAGGCCAAGGAGATAGTTTGTGGAGTAAATGACAGGTTTTTCTGAAAGCTTTGCATTTGTTATGTTAGTTCTTTTTTTTTTTTTATAAAAAGGTGCACCAATCAAATTTTTGTTTTGCGATAGTTGTAACAATGTATGCAATGGCCCAGTTTGGTATATCTATTTTCCGACCCTGCAAAACTATTCTGGATTGAAAGAAGGAAATCATAGCAACAAGAAAGTGGTGTGCAATTCCTTGCATATCCACACCACATCCTGGATTTATTGACATGAGCTGCAAATGCCAAAAAATAGTGGGAATTAATATAACATTAAATTGTATCACAATCAAAAACTGAATAAAAATGATGAATGAAAACGAATTATACTTACAATCAACATGGAAACCAAACTTCAATTCAAGATATTTATTATCTTCTTCGATGAGTGTTGCTTTTTTGTAACAAAGGGTAATTTTATGAATGGAAGGCCGTAAACCGATGGATGTCAGTTGCATCGATACCGAATTAAAACAATCGGCCATCGTTCATAGTAACATAAAACATGTCATCCTCTGTATTGTAAGACGAGAGAAGGTAGTTCAAAATATCTGGGTCTGTTTCAAAATGGGGCATCTTAACGAGCCCACTAAACTCACATGCATTGATCAAATCTTTGTATTCGGAAGTCATCTGTAAAATAGTCTGGATGTGGGGGCACAAAGGATTCCTGTAGATGATCTTTCCCATGGATAGGACTAGATTTTCCTCTTAAATTTTGTCTTGAGGTTGCAGTTGGGATGCACTTGTAGTTTCCATTATAGTTGTGCTTGAGTCTTTAAGAATGATGGATTCCTGTATACAAAAAAATCGAGAGCCGAAAAGTGTAAACGTGAAAATGACCAATGGGAGGGTATTTATAGGAAAAATCCAGGGTCAATGACATTTATTGACGCATGTCAACAAGGGCCATTGATGCACATCAACAAGGGCCATTGGACGGGAGCCAACAAGGACCATTGACACACGTCAATAAGGATCGTTGACACACGCGTCAATGGCCCTTGTTGACACGCGTCAATGACCCTTGTTGACACGCGTCCAATGACCATTGTTAACGATGTCAACGAATCCTTTTTGCGCGATGTCAACAAGGACCATTGATGCACGCGTCAACAAGGGCCATTGATGCTCGTCAAATACCCTTGTTGGCGCATCAATGCTCCTTGTTGACACTCGTCAATGGCCATTGTTGATGCATGTCAAAAACGACCATTGACATGCGTTAACAGGACCATTGATGCACGTCAACACGACGTCAATGGTCCTTGTTGACATGCATCAATGAGGCATCAGTGTCTGAAAATATGTAGTCTCTCTGGCTCAAAAAACTTGGTGAAAATTTGGTTATGGAAAACTGTCAAATTCACCTTTTGTTGAAACCGGTTCTGGGGATATTCGCCAGGTATTTTCCACCTCCAATTTTCTAGAGGTGTCTTAAAATGAACCTCGCGCCAAATTGTTATTCATTTTTTCACCCCTATAAAATGGACAACCTAACAAATCTGGGCGTTAGTAATCAATGGGGTGTATGTATTTAAGAGAACAAGGTAGGTCATAGGTAACTCAACCAAGTTATGACCGAGTTGACTTGATGCGATGACATGTATGATTCATGACTGTCAATTTAGAATCGAGATGGTCGAGGTCGAGTAAATAAGCTAGGCAGAATAAATTTTATCGACCGGTAGCATGTTCATTTTATAGGCTGAAAACATTATATCTTGTTACAGATGGGTAGAAGAAGTAAAAGGATCCACGGGTTGCGGCAGTAAAAATGGCGTAGTGGGCTGCCGATAGTATCTTTAGAGTGGTCAGTAGCATGCATGGATACTACCGGCTAGTAACATGGCTAGAGGGAGGACCAATTAGGTGAAGGTTGACACACCGAGTAGCATTTGTATGGATGATACCGACCGGTAGCATATTTTATTCTCTTTTGGATGTTAGGAAAATGTGCACTACCAAATGATAGTAAGGATGGACGAGGTTTGGGTTGTGGTGGTATGACATAAGGTGATGGTATGGTCGCTACCAACCGGTTTCAAGGAAATATGATCCCACCGACTATATAAATATTATGTAATCGATCATTTGGAGACAGAATGCTACCATTTGGGGGAAAAATGCATACAATTATCATGATTGTAGGAATATAAATAACATATAACAATAAATAACAAGGTACATAGTAGTTTACCAACTAGTTTAATGAGGCATGGCGTCCATGTCTCCTCCTATATGAAAAGTACCCTTGGGAAGTGAATTTTCATGAGTACCCATACCTATGTTAAGATATTTAATACATGTTATCGGTTCATGAGGAAAACTTGAGGATTTATCTCTATATATTGAAAAAGACCCCTAATTTTTCAGCAGGATAATTCTAGAATGTAAAGGAACTATGTCAAAAAAATTCTATATTTTGTGAGTTTTAGGCGTCAAATTTGAGCATCCTACAAAATATTCTTGACTTATGTCTAATTTGTAATGGATTATGCATATTTTGAGTAATAAAAATTCATGTTTTGTGGATTTTTCTGCTCGAGCTTATGTTATATTGCATCTATTTCCTTCCATTGCATTTCGGGTATGTTGTGCATATTTTCTTCATTTTGGAGGACTTAAATATGTTGTGCTCCATGAAAATGGAAATCTGAATGTTGTTTAGACTCTAGTATATCTATCTTCCATTTCCTACTTCATTTTCTTTCTATTTTCACTCACTTGGAATATCTCCACCCTTGTTCTTGGTGTTATCACCTCCCTTAGTTAGGATTTTAATTTCATGTATCTCTCTCTCCTTAGTCCCTTGGAATTTTAGGTTAGTGTTAGGTAGTTGCATTTCCCTTTCTAGGTGTATTTTTAGCATTAGATTAGGTAGAGGAACCAACCTTCTCTAGAGGGTTGTCTCATTTTTAAGGGTCCACGCCTTGAGTCAATCCCATGTTTCCCGTAAACACTTGTATGGTCATCAAAACTCATGACATATCGAGAAGGTGATAGATTTTGGTGATAACGATTACATATATTCTATTTTCTCCTAATGGGCACATTCTTCTTGTTTATATACTTCCTACTCATCCGGTTGTTATCTTGGACTATGTAGGATTTTCTGCTCACCATGTTGATAATAGTTAGTGAAAAAAACTGCATGTTAGTGCAACTAAATAAAATACCCAAAATATAAGAAAACATCAATTAAGAAAATTGTTGGTTCTTAGCAAGAAAAGGGAAAATGTTCAATTTACGAATAAAATATGTATAGAGAAATATCACATTACAATAACTATGTGGCCTTATATGACCACCAAAGGGGTATTGAATGAGTTTTTGGAACTCTAATATCGAGCCTCAGCTCGTAAAATAACATATCAAATATTACAACTATCATCATATCTGTGTGAATCATCCCTCCACTACTTCCACAAGGCTCAATATAGTCAAAAATCACATGGGATTGTTCGATGAACAACCAACTTAGAGAGAACAGGGGATGCTAGTTTGCATATGTTGAGCCTAAGGTCGTGCGCATCCACAATATATTAAGCAATCTCAAAGTATAATATATAGATAGAAGTGGGGTTTTAGTCTACATAACACTCCACTTGCTCACTCTACTTACTCGACTAAAGATTATGAAACCTAATCCGCATCTCCTCTCTCCACACATACACTCTTAACGATTTCCCCGTTAAGGTCATCTAGTGTAAGTTTCACAACATAACACATAACTACATCACTAACACAATGGTGATTAACACACATTAACCGTAGTGTCTTACACATGGTATATATACAGGGTACAACACAATTATTACTTTCACGGGTTACGATACATCACGTTTCCACATAATGCACCCAAGGTGAAAGTACTACACAATAGGGGTCATACAATCCCCATATGCCCCTAATTCACGACATGAATCATCTCATATTACACAAATTATACACACGATGAACAAAGTGAATAACATTACAACATAGAATCAATTACAGGAAAACATGGTGACACACTAATTCATCACTACACGGTGGTGACATTACTATACAATCCAATCCACTATACACCAATCTTTGTCATATAACACATCAACACACCTACATATCACAAAATGATAAGATGCTCCAACACACCGCCATCCATAAAAACATTCTTCTCACACATACCAAGACAACACATCACACATAGAATCCTCATTAAATCCACGAAAAAGGAGAGAAAATACTCTCATCACAAATTAACATGATAAAAACATGCACTAAGCAACATGCACCACACGTGCATTCATAATATCATGATTACAACATTGGTCACATAAAAACATATATCACATTACTCTTCCAATATCCACAATCACCATACATAATCATCATAGCTCCAATCCATCCTAGAGGTTCGAGAGCATGAACCTCAGCTCTAATACTAAATGTAATGCCAAAACATTACATACAAATAAAACACTAAAAATACCGGAGTACATTTTTTTGACTTACATTGTAGTTCACACAACACTATAGGGGATCACTTATGCCAATGCACAACATATGATCTTCTTGCAGAAACAATAACCCACATAGGCAATATGAATACAATGAAGCACATCAAGGGCACTTTGTTTTTCCCACAAGACACAACATAACAATTCAACTACATTATGAATCTTGTATGGGCACCATCCATGAAAACACTTTCCCGATTTACATATTTATTACATTCATGTTTCGTTATTGACCTTATTTTCTTGGAAATCAATTATCAATTATTTTATAACTAGACTCCATTATCTTTACTTTTAAACATTTCACTTGTAGTAATCCCATCAATTATTTCTTATTTCCCTCATCACACCAGAATGATGTAACCTTGTGTTTTATATGAACATATGTACATACATGATCCTTTTAGTGTTTGTCCCAAGAATTCATTTTCTAAGTTGCATATTCGATTGGATTTTCCATTTATCTTAGTTGTAACAAGGGAGGTTCTCATGAAGAAAAGGATGTTTAATGAATCAAGAGAAGATAGATTTCACATTCTTTTCATAATAAAATTTGATTATAAATTTTACACACCTTACTAAGGTCACAACTAGAGTGATTGAACACCCTTATCTCCAAAATCATCTTGTAACTCTAGGAACATTTGATACATCTTGGCAACTTGATACACTAGAGGATATGGGTTAAAAGGGAATTCACACTCATTATTCTCATGTAAATATAACTAAAACATCAGATCCACTCGAATCATTTTCATTCATCTTAGATGGTTTGACTTAATTTGATTTAATTACCTTTTTAAAATTTGTTTTGTAACCCATTTATTAATAGCGAAATTTGCATGCTCGTGAGCCTACTAGCTCTCATCCTAGGGAATTGCCTCAAGAACATGGTCACCTAGTTTCACAACATACATTCATCACGCATTAAGAAAAGTGGAGAACAAAAGGGAATACTCCTTCGTTTAGAGGATTACCGTTCACCTTAGGGATCACATGTTAGGAAACTTGTCCCTGACCCAAGAGATGGTTTATACACATTATATGAATGATCTAAATTTCACATTTCTCTAAGCATATCATCTTATGGTTACATTTTCACCAACTAATCATAACTTAATAAGTTTCTAAGATTCACAATTAACCCTTAGTATTGCACCATTAAGACCAATAATAAAAGAGATTGAGTACCGAGTTCAATTATAATCCCAACTCTTAAGGGTGAATATCAATATTAGTTTGTGGTCTTCACCACTCAACATGTGTTGGTCCAAGAGGATTTTACACTAAGATTAATGTTGGTTCCTAAGGAGTACTACCTTAAGAAAACACATTCTCCTTACTACATACATGATTTAAAAACCTAGAAGGGAACCACATACTCTAGATAATGTTTGACCACATCATTCATATTCGTCGGGTTCACGACGATGCCACTAAGCATATAGGTTATGATGAAAAAATCAAACTAGGGATCTCATTTACTTAAGCTAGAAGGTTTCATCAAGTGTGAATAGTTAAGTTCATCCTAAGGTTTTAGTTTTCTATGTTACAAGATTCACATAGGAAGAATAGTTATGCATGAATTTTATACTAGAGTTGATTGGTTCATTAGATTTATTTATTACATTTTCAAAGTAAGAAACACAACACCAATTATTTAATCATCAATTACAGTTTAATTTAAGTATAAGCTATTAAATTCAATTTTATTTACACAATATCTAACTTTTACAATACTAAACTTGGAATCAAATAACACCCATATTTAGATGAAATTTTCCCTTAAACACTAACATCTTAAAAAAATGTTACAAAACTTCACTAATACACCCTTCAATACTCCGAAAAATGTGAAAAATCCTCTACCATTTCACTTAACATATATATCCAACCCCCTTTTTACCATATGTAAATTTGGATCAAAAGAACACCTATAGTTAAATGCACAATTCCCAAAGCACCCCTAAAACTAACATCTCATACATATTACCAAATTTCAAATATAAATTTTTTATGTAACATGGCAATACATTATACATATATACATTCTACAATGACCTATATAAATTACAATAATAAACAATGAATTACACCACGCCTTTTCGCCATCTTTCTTGCATCCTGCAAAACCATGTGAGCATGAAATCAATGATAAATCGTTGGCATGACATCCACCTAGATCTAGCATAATTAATGTTTTTAGTTTCCCATTTACATAATAATAATTTTCATTCTAAGGGAGAGGGTTAGAGACACATATTTATTCCATTTCATTTCACTTCATTTCTTAACCAAGGAGAGAGAAAGAGATAGGGAGAGAGAGAACCACTATTTTTTCCCAAAGTCTAATTTCACACAATAAGTCACTTGATAGAATTTCAAACAGTTAGTTACAAGTGTCAACAAGTTTCCACGGGGATTTTGTAACTAGGACGGGGTTCATACAACTTTGTTTTCTACATTTTCCTGCTAGTTGCAAAAACATTCAATTTAGGCACAAAGGCTAAGAAACCACTTTTAAACATTATCTTCTCATGAGAAAACATACAATGGGTAAGTTTCAACGTGTTCTTACATACACCAAGAATTCAAAGGAACTTATGGAATTCAGAATTGGAGAACGGTTTACGATTAGCGGCCATTTTTTCGAGGCCATCGGTTGTAATTGACCTAGTTGTAAATGATGAAAAGTTGGCTCAAGGACTCGTAAAACCACGTCAAAACTTACATTCAATGTGATAATGCACAAAATAAAACCTCCTATACGTTTTCCTATATATGGAGAATTCAACGAGTTGATCACACTGAGAACTAGAAAATGGTTTTCAAATGGCGACAGGTTTTCTGGAGCCACCGGTCGTAATTGGTTCAATTTGACCTAGTCAAACTATGATCGGAGGCCTACAAAATGCCTTTGCCAAACTATCAAGAAGATTTTTTTCCCCAAACTGAAGGTTCCAGGAAATTGTCTAGTAAAAATACTAGAGGTTTGCGAAGGCGGATAAGCATTTCGTTGTCCAGGATTCAAATGGCGAGCCGATACGAAACCCAAATTTTTAATTTTAACAACTTCCTAAAAGCACAAACGGGGTAATAGGGCTTCTAGAGGAGTGACAAAGAGAGTATAAACAGTCGATTGGGGTCAAACTTAAAGCTTGAGGCAACTCTCCTCATAATATGGAACACAAACGAGACTTTACATCCCCTTTTTGGGTTTCAGAAGGTTATTTTTTAGGTCTATGAATATCATGATTCACTAGATTTTATAATGGAACAACTGGTGGGTTTACGAGGGAACAAATTCATCTTGTCAATAAAAGGGTGTCACAACTATCTAATATGGTTACAAAGTTTTCCAAATCATGTCTGAAGGAGGGTTTAAGTTTTTGCTTGACTACCAAGTGTTATTTGGGTTACATAAGTACCAGATGACATTTTACCATTTTTAAAACAAGTTTATATAAAATAGTTGAATGTATGATAAACCAAAGGTTTTTAAATTTATTACTCTAGAAAATGGAAAAACTAAAGTACAATAATTATGAGGGACAAGGTGAGATGAACCATGCCTTTAATGATGGAAAAGTTGGTCATAGGTGTTCTTGCCCTTCCGCTCGGCTACTCCATGAAAACCTTAAAGTGCTATCCTCATATTGGCCAAGGTATACAAATTCATTCATTAAATTTTTAATAAGAGATAAAAAGGGGGTAATTCATACCGATTCTCTATTTTCACTTTGAACCCCTAAAGCATTATTTCCATCTTCTTGTTCATGCACCAAACAGACTTGAACTCCTTAAAATCCCTGTACTAGGCCCCTCATCATTCTCTTCTTCCTAAAAATTATTTGGGTTCTCTATCCTCGTGACGATTCCTTTATTGGAATTTGCATCATGGATTGTATTAACATTCCTTTTGTTTGTGTCCAATGATATTGTACTTGTACTAATGTTATTTTCGGCATGTTACATCATCTTTTGAAAGAACTCTTCATGGTTGGCTTTGCATCTGTTTCTGAGTTCCTCATGTTTTTCTTGCACTTCCCACATGAATTTCTCATACTGATCCTTGGTCGCCATTTTAGAAGGCCAATTAGGAGTATTGTCTTCTTCCATCTAAAATTACGTAGAGAAAACGCTGAAATGTTGGTGTTGTGTTTGTAATTTTTTTAAATTTTAGACATCTATTCGCATAGCTCCTCTTGGCATAGTCCTTTACCACATTTTCATACATTTCTAGCAGATCATTTGCAACTACAACATCTGACAAAATCCTATCCCTCCTTCATTATGCTGTGATGGATGTCCATTCCCTGTTCTAAATCCTCCATTTTGGCACAAGGTGGAGGATGCTGACAAAGGCTGTGAATCCTAGATTTGCATTGCTTGAAAGGTTCCACGACCTTTTTAACAAACCCATTTTGTACATATCCTACTATCATTTCCATCCATGAGGCCACATTTTAGGAATTCAGTCGAATAGTTCACAACCAAGCACATGCTTCCACATTTTGCATACACGTCCACCAGAGCACAACTACAAAATATGATAAAATTCCTATATCTATTATGCTTTGTCGATTTGGTACCCTATTCCGAGGTTCCATTTTGATGCGAGGCTAGAGAAAGCTTGTAAAAAAATAGATTTCCATTATGCTTTGATGGGCATCTACACCCCACTCTATAGCTCGAGTTTTGGAACAGGTTGGGAGTATGTATGCAAATGTAACCAATCGGGTTGGAGACTTGTGTGTTGCATAGGTGAAATGATGTGACTACCTCATGAGGAACCCATGAATTATGTGTGCTGCAACTATCCAAAATCTTGCTAAATTTATGATGTTACCCTGGTTTGAGAGTGGGAAATCCCTCTGTATCTTTAATAAATATCTTATATGAGTGTGGAAGGAATATGACAGGTCAGAGTGTCGTAAGGGATGCCCATTCCTTGTAAAATATCCTTCCACACGGCTTTACCTACTCGTCCCACCACCAAACTCCATCACTTCGCCATTCCTCTCTCCAACTACTCCCTGCCCAAACATGTATCCCATCTTCTTTTGATATTTTTTGTTTTATACACACACACACACACACACACACACACACACACACACACACACACACACACACACACACACACACACACAATAGCATAAAGCCTTTAAATCCTTCTATTTTATTTCAAATAATTCTTCTGAGCTTGTGTGAGTGCATTGAAAGTAACTTGGTCTACAACCTCTACGTAACCTCCTTTAACTAGATCCTATAGTTCTTTAGAAGAGAACGATGTCTTCATCTTGATATACTAGATATGATAGTTCTCCCCATCAAATATTGGAGGTTGTTGCCATGAGTTACTTCAAGAAGCCATTAAAGATAAACCCTTAAAATAAAAACTCAAAATTTCCACAACCAATCGCTCTGATATTAAGATGTTGGAAAAATATGGTGCCAACTACAACCAACAAAGGGGAAAAAATGAGAAAAGAAAATACAAAATAATATATTATATTTGATTTATAACTTCATATAATCGCAGAGGTACGACTCTGTATGATTTCATTTGTATCTCTTCTTGTGTCCTTTTCGAGCTACTACTCTCTGTTATTTTATTTTTATTCTTTCTTCTTCCGGTTTTGTGCTACTCCACGTGCATTCATTTTCTATATAAGACCATGAGTTGTGGCTCTATATATTCCCTTATGAGCTATTGATGCTCTATATATTTACTATATTTGTTGAAGCCATTTATATAGGTTTCCGTGTATTTAAAGTTTCATTTACCTTGGACACGGACCCAAAACATTTATTGGATCTTGCTCTATCGGGGCTTGAGAACTATTGGAGTCCACCACCAAAAATCAAATGGAATGCCGCAACGCATTGGTCCTTAATCGTTAGTAGGTTCGGGCCATACAAAACTTCCATTCTCGAACGAAGCTAAAGCCAATGAGACAACTCCACATTTATCATGATGTCAGTTTTCTCTTATAGATGGCTTGGTATACCACAAAGCTTAGTCCAATGAGAAAGCTCCACAGATGGCACATTGTTAGTCTTCAGCTATGGACCTTGTCGGAACTACGAAGATCGAACCAATAAGGAAGCTCCACGCTCTTCTTAACTATCAGTTGTCCTGCTTTGTGATAGTCTACGATTGTTTGCGGATTTGCATCACAAATTTCTAGTTGGATGACTTAAACTGTTGGCTCCATAAAGATATAGCCACGTGTCTTTGCCTTGATCGGTTGATATATGACTGTTGACTGCTATGACTTAAATTGGACCCGACGAAATAAAAGTTGTGACTTATTCTGTGCACTTCACGTCTGCTTGAAATATCTATAAGAGGAGGTGTCATAAAGTCGACACGTGTTTGCTCATCTTCCGTTGGATCCATGTTATATTGTGCAACTTTTCTTCATGTTTGTTATGTGGCTCCCAAATACTCCTTTGTCCTGCAGATTTAACCTTACGCTTTGTCATGTGGATTTTACAAGCAACTCAAAATTCAAACGGCCAAAAACAAAAATAAATACCTGTCAGCGGAGAGGTCGAGAGAGAGGGAAAGCAGATTTGAATATATGTGCACGGCTCAAGATTACTAAACACCATTAATTCAGACACCCATAAGAAATTAAAATTTGAAGTGTATACTCTTTATTATGTCGAAGGCATTTTTAATTGTGAATAAGGCCTTATTGGTACTATTCATTTTAGTCAATCGGAAAACAATATGCCACGACAACATGTATTTGCATGCCATTAACCAATGGATACTAATTTTACCATGTCAAAAGAATAATCTTCCTGTAGATTGACCAATGGATATTAATGTGGTCAACTCACTTGTTTGACTGCGAGAATATAACTAGAGACTTAAGGAGATTAATGATAGAAGGAAACAAGTAAGCTTATCCGTGTGGGTAGGGTCGGTTGATGAAAGCGTAGAGAGTCACATACTTTGAGAAACTATAAACACGTAAAATCTAAATTTAATTAGAGATCATATAAAGGGAAAAATTCTAAACATACTTAGCTGTCATTTCTGATATCTTTAGTGTAAACACTAAATGTTGGCCCAGTTGCATTTATTACGTTTAGTCAACTAGACAGTCTGTGTGTTACTCAAATGGAGGGTAGATATGGATGGAACAATAGTGTTCTAAAAGCATATGCAGTGACAGAAATAGGGCCCACAATTACGATGCACATGACGTTTCCGAAGAAGCTATTTCCCATAAGATTTGCTTCATGTGAAACACTTGTGAGGAATTCATAGATTTCAGATAATTAATGCACACAATGGACTGTTTGGTGATTTTGATGAAATTTTGGAAGGAAGTGACTACAATGGGTGAGTAATACACAGATTGCAAACTAATAAAATCCATGATTGTAAAAACACATACTCCAGCTTCTAAGTAATCCTACAACATATAAGCAATAGTTGAATAAATATAATTAATCCAAAGAAATTTAAAAGTGATTGCCATATGGGGTAAAGGAATGTCGATTCCACTTACACAGTTATTTATCTTAGATGAGGTCCAGGTTTGAATCACAACCGCATTGATTACTTGTTGTTGCAATAATTATAGATCACACTTGTGTGAATAATGTGATGGAGACGAAGAGGATAGTATGGAGCACTGATATATAATTTGGGTAAGAAAAATTTTAACATGTGCAACAGGTGTCACATCTGCAGGGAATTAATTCCATCCTATATCTCGTTTCAATTTTCCATTCGTGTCTTTGTGTAGGCTAGTAATAAACTAAACTAAACATCGTTCAATCAAAAACCATTATACCATTTAAAAAAATAGCAAAGTCATTTTTGTCAATTTAGTCTATTCTTAGATAGATAACTACGAGTCTAGGAGTTTCATCTCCTCGTAATTTTTTATTTAATTGTTACTTGCCTTAAAAAGGAATTGTTTAGAAATTATTTTTTTGCTTGCCTTAAACTAATGTTTTTAAGATTAGCATACACGGTTTTTAGTTTTTATTCTATAATTTTTTTTTCACTTTGTGTTCCATATTCATCTTGTTATCATAGTCGGGTGAGATGATAGAAAAAACATGTTTATTAAATAAATGAATAAGATGCATGTGCACCCTAGGATTTGCACATTATAGATCCCTACTTTTTGCTAACAAGGGACTATCTTTCAAGTTGTGGGGCAAAAATGCAGCTAACCAATCCTAATCTAACGATGCCAAAATACCGGGAGAGAGAGAGGGTTAGAGAGATGAATGAAAATTAAATCCTACACTAAAAGAGGTGATAACACCAAAAAAGGGTACTGAAATATCATGTTTTAGGGGAGAGGGGAGGAGGAAAATGCAGAAAGGAAAGGCCACACGACCGTGACACAAACGAAGGCTACATTCACCATCTTTTATCGATGAAACACAAGAATACAAACCTGCAAATGAGAAATGTATACAAAGAATAGAACATGAAGAATAGAGAGGTAAGGAGATACAATAAAATGAATGCTAGGGTTGAAAGAACACCGTAAAACACAAAAAAATTATTGTTCTTAGAATATGCACTATTAATTACATGTGTGAAGTAGTGGTGAAGAACATTTTCCGAGGCCCATGTGAAGGCTTACAACTCATTCTTTGTTGAGAAAAAAATTGGTAGAGTTTCCCCACATCCCATAAAATCCTTTGCTACTTCTCAAAGGAGAAGTGATTACAATATATAGAAAAAGATGGAGAAGAGAGAGAGAAAGATAAAATCCAAAAATTACCACTTCAAACTACCAATAAAAATAAGTAATGCTTTGAAAAGAGGTGTCGGTGGCACGAAAAACTTGTTTCCCCATTTCCTTTGGCTTGTTGGAGAAGATAATTGCCCATCTTGCATTAAATATGATTTAGGTTGCTCGGAAGTGGTCATTGAATGTTGGAAGTATTTTTCCCCTTTTTCTCCAACCTAACCCCACTAAAATCTATTTTAAAAATTCCACGGTGTAGAGCTTAATGAGACATTACTAGAAACTCCAAGATCTCAAAAATAGAGAAACTCCGGTCAAAATTTATGGCCATACGGGATTTTGAGTTTGCTAAATACTTTATGGGTTTGTGAGTGAGAATTACTTTGTAGTTATCTTGGGTCAAACTTGAATTACTCCTTGTTTTCCCTTTGTTTCATAGGTTTTTACATGTGCTTTGCTCGGGCTTTGGAATGTGCTTTGCTTCACATTTTCTTTAAAGAAAGAAACATCAAAATTCGAATTACTCCTTGTTTCTTCCTTCTTTTTTTGGTTCTTTGGAACTTCTTTACTTAGTTACTTTTAGAAGTAAAGTAACATCTAATATCTGGATTTCTCTTTGTTTCCTCCCTTTGTTGTGTGTTTTGGAGACTACTTTACTTAGTTACTTTTTGCAAAGAGAGTAACATTGTTTTTCCCTAAATAAGGAAGTTATGTAAATTAGGTTTTTGGACCAACCTTTCTTTGTTATTTATAGAAGTGAAGCAACTTAAAACACTGAATACTTCTATGTGAAAATCATACTTAGCTCCTTAAGGATTTTTATAAAATTTGAGCAAGTGGGTATTTTAACAACTACAAGTAACTTGAAAAATCAAGATTTTTCATTGAAGCCCCTTCAACCGCTCAAGATCATTTTGTTCAAGTTGTCTATTTTTACCAGGGGTAAAAATGGATAACAATTTGTTGATTCATGAGACCATTTACCTACTATATGAGTTGATCATTGGCCTTGAACCATCCATTGGTCATGGAGTCAAAGATAATAACACGAAAGCTGATCCGAACTTGATGAACAACCCCTGAGCCACTTGAAGTACTAATTGAAATTGAATCTTATTTCTTCTTGCTAAAATTAACCATCTCACATCTTCAAAACGTTTTGAACAAGGTTTTATGTGAGTGGAAATTTTCTCGAATCTTAAATCTCATCTCCAACTCTCTACACCTAATTTGATGGGATGAAGAGTACTCGTTAAAAACCATCCCAATATCTATTTTTTCCAATATTTGAAGAAAGCGAGCTGAATTTTGAAAAATAGGAAGCATTGCAGAGTGTTGGATCACAAACTAGTTGAGAGTGCACTTGGAACTATTAAAAACTTGCTTTTCCAAACACTTCCTTAATGAAATGGATTGTGCAAGAGAAAAAAACACAAAAACAATGTACAAAAGGAAAGATCATGCATGTCTCAAGTGAAACAAGCAGAGCATGAAAAAGAAACTCTTCTTTTGAAAACAAACCTACCTACTGTACTCTAACAAGAGGCAAAGGGAAATCAAACAAATCCTCTAAGCGCGCAAGGAGAAGTAGATTTTTTTCACAAATTTAGACCATGTAACTGATTTTACAAAAGGATATGACCTTATGTAAGAGTGAGAAATAGTTGTGAATATGTTTTCCACCCAATTCACCAAGGTATCAACTGGAAGAAAAATAAATACAACTTTTAGTTTCTCTCGCATTTGGTTTTGAGGACTCGAATATTTTCCTCATGTTATTAAGTGAACATGACCGATTGTAATTCCATCCTTGGCTCCAAGCTAGTTAGATATCTGATTGGGAAAGGGTATTTGGGAACTAATGGGATGATCCTTTGAATTTTCCCATCTCTTTGAAGCTAAACTCCATGAATGGAGTCATCCTCTAGATTTTCTTCGCAAAAGTTGTTACGTGCAAGCTGATTTGAACACTACTCTACCTCTACAAACAACATTTCCTTGTCAAAAAATTACTTCTCCATTATGAATTCTAATTTGAAAATAATGTCATTATCCTCCTCCTACTGAAGCAAGAAGTTTGATAAATCAAAATCCTCTATACAATCAGATTTTTGCAAGAATAATATGGAAGTTGGATCTAAAATTTCATCAACAAAAGAAAGAAAGAATCTTCCTATCATCTCCTATATCTGAAAGAGTTAAAAATATGATTTCTCATCCTCCTCTTCTGAATCTTGTGGAGATTAAACAACAACCTACATGAATATTGTTCCATCATGTACACTGCTCTTAGAAAACAAGAATTGCTGATCATTTGTTGACATTTTTACACATGTGCGAAAATGGAAACTCGAAACTTGGTTTCATATGGAAAGGATTGATGTGATTGACCTAAATAAGGTAAAATAAGATATTTTATTAATGTTTTAAGTTTTAAAAATTTGAAAAAACAACGCAAATGTGTAGCTATGTGTGCTATTGTGGAATGCAACACCTCACATATGATGGCATTTTCTATGTTCAGTATTCATCAAAGTTATGTAAAATTCCCAAAGGAATAATACATAACCTTGATAAAGGAGGGAACGAGAGAAGATCCGAGAAGTTAGACTCTAGAAAATCGAACAAAGTTGTTGTTTGCATGGCTGAAGGTACATTTTAAGTTACAGGTACATTAATTTCATATTATTTCTTTATGTTTGAATGATATTAATTATGTGTTGAGTTTTTTAGTTCATTCCACAAACATCATCTACAATATTTGAATGAAAAATAAATAGACAACTCAATTACAAAAATTAATTTCATTTATTCATAAAGAAATATAGTTTCAATTTCCCACACAAGCCGTGGGATGTAACTTATATGAACTGAAATAAAAGGTACATATGCATGAAACTATAAGAAAAAGAAGAAAGAGGAAACCCATCATTGCCTGATTGGGTTGTTTTCTCTCGATATTCATCATCTTCAATGCATCTTTATCTTCATCTTTAGGTGCATCATCTTCACTCCCAACATCGAGACACTTGTGGATAGAAAAACAACAAATTTCTGTTAGAGCTCTGGGTTATTCCTTATTAATGTATTTACAACTTTAGGAAGATGAATATTTTATGTAAGAAAAGATAAGATACATGAAAGGATGAAAATAGAATCAGAAAGTAAGTCTCACTATATTGTTTTCAAAATCAAGGAAGAAAAAGAGAATGAATACAAGATGTAAGAAAGGCTGCAAGACTTTATTTTTCTAACCATTTTGTGAAGTGTGTAGGTACAGAAGTGAATTACTTTTTGAATGACATTGGAATACATTGTTTTAATGAAAATAATGAATAATGAACAATCATTGTTTCTAGGAAGCTTCCAGGAGTAAACAAGTTGAAATAGATTTAGAAGTGAAATAGGTTGCTTCCATGAAGAATGCATTTTAAAAAAGGAAAAGATACGAGATTTTGATCAAATTGCAGTTAAGTGCAATGTAGAGATTCAAGTACAGATTACAGAATATAAGTCATAAATATAAGATCTGACTAATGAAGGAACAACAAAGATAAATCAAGATCAATTATGTAAGAACATCAAGGCTCATAGATAAATATGAAGCATTGTGTTAATCAATTTCCCTTCTAGAGCTAAACCGTATACTATTTAAATGCTTTTAATATGTATTGAATGAAGCTTGAACAAAAAAATAGATTCAATTGATTTCAACATTGGCTCATGAACACATATTCTATCATTCGTAACAATTACTTTATAGGATATAAACAACATGAACTATAGAAGTAAAGTATATTGCAAGTACTTAAAAACTCAAATAGATCAAGATAACATATTTCAAAGTGAAGAATTGATTTGAAAGCATATGATTTATCTCTTTTCAACTCAGAATACTTATACAAGTTCAAGAATATTAAATACTAAAGTGCAGTACAAAATTTTGTGAAGCATTACGATTTACAAATTTTGAGTTTATAAGAATGACTAAATGGCATCATGCTTATACAAGAACATGATGCAACCAAAAAAATAACAAATGCTCATAAACATGGTTATAGTCATTTTGAATACCTTCCAAAGAGCTACAGTCAAAATGGAGAAAAACCAGTTTAGAATGCAAACAAAGCTCAAATAATAGTAATAATGGTGAAAAGAGAATCGAATAACTCAAGCAGACCATGCCATAAAAGATTCATTCATGGCAAAAATAAGGTTCAAGCTCAAAAAAAATCTCCTCAATATAGATAATAGAGCTCATATAAAGCTATAGGAAACCCAAGGGTTGAACATAAAATATCAAAATTTACATCAAGAATGAATACTCACTCCAATTAAAGATCCAAATCTAGTGATTAAGCAAAAAATGAAAACCTTTATACATTTTTTGAAACCGAGATGGAATAAGTTAATAACACAAAATATACAAAGAAAATAGATGGAAATGGCCATGGAGAAGACAAAGATCTTTTGGGTAAAGCACAAGCCGAAGAAAAACTATAAATAATGAGAATCAAGGAAACCGGTTTGAGCTTGCAGGACTCGAGAATACAACTATGCTAAAGAAACCATATCTAAAGGCCAACACAGAGCTAAATATCCAAATTTGTAGTAAAAAGTATGATACCCACGTCTTTAAAAGACTAGATCTATAACTTATCAGTTGAAAAATAGGAAACAGAGCTCAAAATCTTATAAGTCATGATCAAGTCTTTCGAACCATTGAAAAGATCAAGTACAGAGTAAAATAATGAACATGCGAATATTTTCAAGCTTCGAGATTGAAGCCATGCCATAAATTCAAAGGAAACACATGGTTTTTTGAAGTGTTAATTATTTTGAGCCAATAATCAAAACAAGAAATAGTTACATAGTATACAACCAATAGCCTCAACTTCTATGTTAACAACAACCATTAAAGCTTCTAGAGAGTCCTTTCATAATGATAATTAATTGAAAAATAGATGTTTCATAATTTTGAACTCATACTCATGTACAATAGGAGTGGATATGCCAAAAGATCAAAGAATAAAAAGTATAAACTCACAGAAACCTTCTACAATGAGCTTGAGGTATCCATTAATGGTGGAGAAGCACAAATTTATGCATAAAGAGTCCATAGGATCCTCGAAAATGAGCTCAAGACAACTTTCATTGCAATTGAGAATTTATTTTTCTAAGTATTCACCCATTCCCTCATTCTTGGGAGCCAAAATGACCAAATGATTAGGTTTTGAACCTTTTTGCTATACATACCCGAGGGCCGAGTTAGTTAAATCACCATGAGTTAGAGTACATATGTGGAGCTCACGGGAAAAAAATAAATTCAACCATGGTTAGCAGAGCACCGACATTCCATTATGGGTTGAGTCATCCTTGAGGAGGGGACCAATTTTCAAATAATGATTATTTCATTGACTATAGTTTGTGTGCATGATTATGAAAACGTGGTTGAGCCCAATTATTTGAGCCTTTTACTTAGTAAAGCCTTAGTATCATGATGCGATTATTAAAGGGGTAATCAAATCTTTACATGGTCTTACTCTACGAAGAGACTATTCAAGACCCTTAATTATTTTCACCTTTACCATGATGAAGGAGAGTAATATTTTTGCACATGCATAGGTGGCATTTTTGAAGAGGACGAAATATCATTATAAGTGCATGTGACAACAAGAATACAAATCACCCAACCATGCAAGGTGCCACATCATGCATAGCTAAATGACAAGAACATGCTTTACATGCGTTTGATTAAGCAACTTACACATGAAGTAAAGTTAAAAATAGAATACCTTATTCTTTGCAAAATTACTTTAACTTTTGCTAAGGATCCGATACACCTAAGCTTGGAGGATTTTTCACGCAATGCAGATTAACATAGAATATGATTGGAAAGGAAGGGATATTTTTTTCCTTCATGTAATAGTATGTTAGTTTTAGCCTTATTATTGTTTATTAATTTTAAAAGGATAAAAATATCATGCAAGGGTGAGTTTAGACTGCATGATCAATTTTTATGGGGTTTGGGTGAATATTTTTTCTATTTAATTTGTGTACTAGTAAGGCATGGGGAGGAATTTTGATGTACTGAGTGCTAAAGCCATTGGCCAAAATTGCCCTTGAATGAGAATCAATTAATTTCCTTTCCATTAATTTGTAGTGGTGTGTATTACAATAGTCATTCTTATGAATTTTATTCCCTGAGTTAATTAAGCTTTCTTATGCTATTTACCTTACTATAAATTTGTGAATTCTTTTAGTTTTAGTGTACAATTATGTCTTGTGTTTTTTCGGTAGTCCCTTAATAGAAAAGTGTTTTCCTTGAGATGAGCTAAAACCCCTTGGATCATGTTTTATTCAATTTATTCTCAAGTATATTGTGCATGTTTCTCAGTCAAGCCCTCAAAAGTTTTGCTAGATCACCCCATTTTTACCAGTTTTTATCCCTCTCTTTAACCCTTAAACCCCATAGTTTAGTTTCAGATACATCCAAAGATGGAATCGGTCTTGTAATCCTAGAGATTCACCTCACAATAGGGATACCCATAGCCCATGACTTTTTTCAATTGTATTTGAAGAAGTGAGGGAGAAGCAAAGTTTATCAAATATGAAAACCCTCAACAAGGGTGCACTTCTGAGAGATAACATCATCTTCTTCTCATGGATGCTCATCAATAAAAACAACACCCACTTTTTGTTCTCCAAATCAAACCTTTTTTGAAGGCTTGAGCAGCTGTGGCATCTGATTAGACTCAAAATTTTGAGCCCATTCCTTCATATTTCTTTCAAGTTTCTCTCTACTAGGCTATTCAACTTTCTTCCATCCTTGACTGATTTTCGATTTTATTCCTCCCAAAACAGATTTGGGAATGCAAGAGGATGGGTGGGTTAGGTCTTAACTAAATTTTTCAATGTTTTATTTGGAAGGGAAGGTGTTACATATTATTGTGGAGGAGATGGAGATTTGGAAGGGAAAATGGAAGAGAATTGAAGGTGGGATGGAAGGGAATAAGATGGAGAAGTTGAATCCATAGCGAGGGAAGCGGGTAAAAGCTAGGGATTTTAACCTTAGGCTTGGGTGGTTAATAAGGGATATCCATTGAATAGTGGTATGGAAAAGTCTTACGAACATCTCATTCAATGGTTTTTTAAACTATAGATCCATTAGCCTCTAAATATTGCAATGAAGAAATGAAACCAATCATTTGAATGAGAGATTCACTCATTACCTCAAGCCTTTGTTGTGGGATAAGACAACTAGGTATAGGATCTCCCCATGGATAGGTCTATCTAAAACCAGGTTGTCTAGCGTGTAAAATTTGTAGTTTCTCCTTGAAAGATTGAAAAATATGCTCCATTCTTTGTATTCTTCCTTTAAAATCTTCATCTCTAGTTGTAGAATTCCCTCCAAAATCTACATACTCCTCCTCTTGAACATCTCCATAGTTTGATGAATAACAACAATGATTTTAACTTGGCTCATAGGGGTATGCATGATAAATCTAAATTTTCTCTTATGGTTGATATGAAGGTGTGCTAGAATAGCTTGAAGATGGATTTTGTAATGTTAGAGGTGGGTTTGAATGGAACTTATTTTATAAATGGGAGTTCCATGAAGGGAATGAAGTCATGATTATACAACTTCATGAATGCAAGAAAAATGGAAGATATGGGAAGAAAATGGATTTAAATGGATGGAAAGGAAATGCCTACAACTCTAAAAATGGGTTGTTTGGATCAGTTGAGTCGCCAAATGTGCTTGAACATGCCTCAAAAGGTTGATATTTGACCAAGAGTGCAACAACTTGATGAAGTAAAGAGATAAAGCTCATCAATCTTGTCCCATCAGTGCAAGACAAAAGAATTATAACAAAATATTAACTCCCTAGGATTATCGGATGACAGATCTCTAATTTTTATGAAGATGGGACCATCTCTAAGTGTGGGAATTGCATCTTGAGATGGAACTCCGAAGAAGGAAAAATTCCTCTACCTAAATCCTAATGCTAAACTAATCCTAGAAGGGAAAATATAGCTAACTAATCATAATCTAACCATGCCAAAGAACTAGGGAGAGATAGAGATGGTTAAAGAGATGCATGGAAATGAAATCCTACACTAATATAGATGATACCACCGGAAAAAGGGCATGGAAATATCTTGTCGAGAGAGAAGGAGAAGGAAAATCTAGTAGGGAAGGACATATATCTATGACACAAACCAAGGCTCCATTCACTATCTTTTCTCCATGAAACACAACAACACAAACCTGTAAATGAGAGATACAAGAACAAAATTGAATAAAACGAATAGAGAGACAAGGAAATAAAATAAAATCAATACTAGGGTTGAAATAACACCACAAAATATCAATTTTATTTCTCTTAGAATATGAAAAGTGTATTCCATGAGAAGAGTAGAGGAAAACATATACTTTCTAGGTCCATTTCAAGGCTTATAGCTCATGGACATTGAGAAACCATTTTGATAGATTTTCCCCATATCCTAGAATATCCCTTTTACTTCTAAAATGAGAAGTTTACAATATATATAAGAATATGCGAAAGAAAGTAGAGATGATAATCCCAAAATCCCCCTTCACCCACCATAAAAATCATTAATGCACTAAAAAGAGGCATGTGAAGCATGCAAAACTCATTTCCCCATGTCATTTTTCGTGTTTGAAAAGAAAAGGGCCCATAATGCATTAAATTTTGGTGGTTAGGCTTCCTGAACTGTTCATTTTATGTTGGAAGAGTTTTTTACCTTTATCACAAACTTACCCCAACCTAAATTTTATTTTAATGATTCCATGGTGAAGAGGAGGTTGAGACCTTTCAAGAAAGTCAAATTTTGTGGAAAATGGATCTCTGAGTCAAAAGTTAAGGACATTTACTCTCTTTCTTGTTCCATGGAAATCGAGGTGTCATTACTCATTGCTCTAGTCCACCATTTTGGGATCTCCTTAACTTTTCACTCGATCACCTATCTTTATGGGTTTGCAACCCTTGATCCGTTAACTTATAGTTTGGAAGTCTATGAAATCACACAATTATATTGTTCTACTTTAAACTTTGGAAAATGACAGTTTGATTGAAAATTAGAGATTTAGTGACTGATTAAGCTGGTGCTTAGGATTGGATTGTAGATAAATTCTAAAATAATTATACACACAACAAAATAATTTTTATCCTAGAAACCCCAATGAGGGAAAACAAGTCAAGAATGGAAATCGCACTTTCTTCAAACTTATATTGGCCAATTAATCAAATTGTACATATTATAATAAGTATGAAAAGAAAAAACAATGTAAACCTCCTCTCTAATTACTTGCTTGCTCTATTTTCTTACACCTTGCTCCTACAATTCCACTCCAAAGACCGAATAATCTCTACTCACTTTCTCTCATACTAAACTTACTACTTTACTTCCTTATCTCTTTGGATTTTGAATGACGAACTCTCTTGCTCCTCCTTATATTTATATCCATCTCCCATATCCTCCAATGAATTCGAGAATGGGAAAGGTTAAGGAGGAAAGAGACACATTCAGTGCATCCAATTTGCATCCATTCGTGCTCCATTCTTCTTTTCTATTCAGATGTCTTAGGACCGCCACCCCGAGCGGACTAATGAGTTTAGGACCACCGCCTAGCTGGAAGGCGGTTATAGGACCACCGCCTTGCGAGGACAACAGTCTACAAAATTTTCTCTACACGAGCGGCGGTTCCATCTAGAACCTCCATTTACCTCATTTCCTTCATTTTATTCAATTCTCCTTCTTGGTGTTGATGGAGTTGAAGAAGTGGTTTTTTTTTCCGGATCCCTATGGATAAAACCTACTTAACTCTTCTCATCACCTCCTTGTTTTGTGTGATTTTTGATTATATTTTCTTACAAATTTTGGACCTCCATTACTTATTATTTGGTAGGGGTCTCATTCTCGCAACAATCTTCCCCCTCCTTCTTTGTGGGTTCCCAAATGTGATTTTCTATACACGGGTTTCTACTTCAAGTATTACTTCACAAGAATGCCAAATCACATTTCCATATTACTCCTCAACTTCATCCTTTGCCGTGGGTTTTTTTATGAGCTTTAGTTGCATTTTTAGTGAGCTTTACTTTCCAGGTGTCCCACTTCGATCTCCAGTGCTACTCCTCTTTTCCTTTCTCTGTGTTTCCAACCTCAAACTACTTGACTTAACTAATTTTATTGAATTATTTTAAATGTAAAGAAACGTCAGTTTAGCATAAAGAGGGTAGCTATGGAAATTGGGATTTTGGAGTATCTGTTATCCCAAATTCACCCTCAAGGTAAATTTTGGTAACTTATGCAAATTCTTCAGGCTCAAGTAGGTTGAAATGGTTCGAGATCCTAAATTATAATTTTCAGGTATCTCTCCTCTTTTCTCTAACTCCCTTGTCCAAGAAAAATCCAAGAAGTTAGTAAAAATTGCAAAAATCTAAAAGAACAAGGTCATAGGCCTATTTTAATGCAAATTGGGTCTGAGAGCTATGGTAGATCGTACCAGGGTTCATCGTACTGAATTCAGGCCTAAAATGATAAGGAGGTAAAAGGAATCGACAAATTAAAGTAAATTTGGTCGAGGTGGTCCGTGGGACGTTGGGAAACGAGTTTGTTGAAAAGCTGAAATCATCGATAACAATGCAAATCGGTACAATAGATGTCGCATTTAACCCGATGACCTAGTCAACATGTGGGACATGAGTTCCTCGAAAATTCGACTTGTTTGATTTGTGAAGTGGGTCAAGAGTGGCATTGATGAAGAAGAGGTTTTTATCCCAAGTTTCATGAGGGGCGGATGGGACACAAGGACCCGAAATAGCTGAAATAGCCGCATACAAAGGAAAATTCAACGCCTGACCCTTCCAAACTTCAAATGGCCATAAGTTTTGACCCCGAGCTCTGATTTTCATGAAATTTTACTTTTGGAACAAGAAAAATGCCCTATTCATAAAATTGGTATGAGGGTAGTTTTTTGAAAATAAAGGAAACATCTTCATCTCTAGTCAATCAAATGCCCAATTTCATAAAATGAAAGAAATGCCTGATAAACCCAAAATAGCTTCCCACACACAGAAGGCCATAACTTTTGCATTTCTCAATGAAAATGTGCAAAATTAGTAACTTTGTAATCATGGTTCCGAGCTTGATGCACATAAATAAATAAATCTTGAATTTGGTGAGTAATCGATGTTGATTTTAAAGAAAATGTGCCCAGTTCTAAAAAATGTTTTATTTGGTAGTTGAGATGCATTAATGAAGCATGGCTTGACATATTTCACCGCTACAAGTTATGGGATAGTATGGGGGCTTATTAAAATCAACATAACATCATTTCGCTCCATTTAATACCTTTTACAAGTGGTGGAGGACATATTTTGGGATTTCCATTCCCCCTCTCTCTCTTCTCAGATTTCTATAAATTGGAGTGTTGGGCTCATTGTAAAGGGATATTGTTTTGGGAAGTCAATGTGTTCCAGGCCCTTATAGTGGAATCCTTGCATGGTCATCCTAGACTGTATCTTGTAATAGATTGAATTGTGCATACTAATGAAGCAATAGGTACAAGTTTGTGGATGTATCTTCCCTTGATGTGTTTTTTTGCATTCTTCTTCCCTTTTTAAACTCATTGCAAATATATTGTGTCTATTTATACTCTTGCAGGGATTCATTATCATTGTGCATGTATGGAATAATTTTTGAATGCATTTGCTAGACTATGGAGAACTATTATTACCCCTTCTAGTATGCAATTAGCTCTTATTTTCACACATTAGAAAGATATCCTTGTTCCATCCTTTTCTAGTGTCACTTTGTTGTAGTCTAGGCTTTGTTTTCATGCAATATCTCTCCCTAGCCCTTTGGAAAGATTAGATTAGGAAAAATAGTTTTTCTTGCATTAGAGTACATTATGGCAGGTAGTTTAGGAGCAAGAACCATCTTTCTCTAGAGGTCTATCTCAAGTAGCAAGTCCCACAACTTAGAGATAGTACCCATGTTATCAAATCACACTATGAGCTCGAGCACACACACTTGTGCAAACCATAAGGTGATTTCATCCGGTGATAATAGTAACTTTTCTTAGTTACTTTTAGAATTAAAGCAAGAACAAATCTCTCGAGTTACTCTCTGTTTGATCTCCTTTCTTGGCGTGAGCTTGTCAATAACTTTACTTAGTTACTTTCAGCAGTAAAGCAACATCAAATCTTTGAGTTACTCTCCGTTTTCTCATGACCTTGCTAATTTGAATTTTAACCTTTTTTTTTTTTTTCTCAATTTGGCTAAAAATGGAAGTCTGAAGCCAAGAGAAATGCCTTCAAATGATTCCAAGTGCCCTAAAACATGAAAATTACCTATTTCTTCATATTCTCCTTTGAAATCCTATCGCCTTCGTAGGTCCAATTTTTTTCAAGTTGTCCATTTCTACTGGGGTAAAAATGGATAATAGTGCGATGTTACTATATGTATGCACCATGTAAGGTATTGTTCACACTCAAATATAACTACACAATTCACGTCACTTGGATTCGCTTTTGATCGAAACTTGTCAAGATGCAATTGAAACAAATATTATTAGGAACATATTTCTCTTTTAGTTTCCCGTAATCATGATCTTTGATTGTGTAAATGGCCTAATGATGAGAATACCATTCCTTCAAATTTATATTTGTTTACCATGTGGTCTTTTGGTGTATCTTTAGTGTAGTTCCCAACCTTTTGTTACCATAGTTTCTTGCTGACTCAATACTTCTAGTAGATTTTGGACATGGTTTATAGCTCTATCTCAATATTATGTGATTTCATTTGGATATTTTGATGGCTCATGTGATGGTTAGGGCACAAAGTACCAATCTAGTAGTGATTATTATCATAGTTTCATTTCAGCACATGATTTTGGTTTCCAGCAATATATTATACAGCTGATTCTATTTGACCTATGATTTATTTATGTTATCATTTTATACTTTGATAGCATTGGCGTATTTTGGCTACAGTATATTATCATGATTATTGATTTTGGAGCTCATATTTTGCTTAATTATGGATGCACGTTGATAGTATATGACCATCGTGGGTTGATATTTATTATTACATTATTAGCATGATAACCATGATTATTTATTGTCATTATTTATCCAATTTACATATATAATGGCCATTATAATTAATGTTTGTAATGAGTGTGCAGATTACAAGGCACATGAGAACGTAGGTTTAAGGGTGACAACTTCGATGTAAAAGAGACCGACTGACCGAGACTTCCACCTTGCATGATTTATTGTAACCTTGTGTACGTGTTTTGTGACGTAAATTTTAATAGGCACCATGGGTGACTCCAAAATTTATAATTAATGTAATTGTGTTTTATTAGTCTTTTATAAACTAGTCTATGGGACCTAATTGTCCCCACTTGTATCAAGAGTTTATTAGATTTATTAATTTTTGTTTTTAGGATGTTGGGGTCACATAAACACCCCTTGAGTGGGACCCACAACCTCAACTAGTGTTTCAATTAGCCCAAACTCAGGTTTGGGCTAAAAAAGACAATTTGGTGTTCAATTTACATGTTGAGAACTTCCCTATCATGGAAAAGGACCTTTTACACCCTACCTATGGGTAGAGGGTGTCTTTTAAAGGCCAAATGGGAGTTTACCTCCCATTTTACCCCTCACACATTGTTTTCTTGTAAGTGAGTTGGTGTTTGTGTGTGTGTTAAAAGTTGTAGAATTTTGTTTTAATCACATTTTGGGTAACTTGAAATTTATGTCCAAAAATAAAAATTGTATATTTATTGCTTTTGTTTTTGGAAGATTTGTTTTGGAAAGAGAGAAGGGTGACACATGTCAACGTTTCATTTGAGG